>JAFREQ010000016.1:2694166-4041250 GCA_025331565.1 Holacanthus passer
CACCAGTTAATGACTGATTATTCTACCGTGGGCCCTTGGGAGCAGGCAGGCGGCGTGGGGACAGAAGGAGCCCGAGAGCACCGGCCCTGTTCTGCTCTGCAGCAGCATTCGCACTTTTCACCACCTCACCTGATTGCAGAACCGGCTCAAAATAGCATTTTGTACTTCTCGCACTGCCAGCTTTAGGTTTTTTTCCAAAAAGGACAATAAATTGAGAAAGTTTATACAGTCATAACAATTTATTTGTGAGTTTTTATAAATCATCATAACTGCCTGAGTGTGGGAGGACACATCAGTTTCTCTAAGCAAGTTTTAAAAAATCTCACCTCAAATAAAATCCTCTAACTTTTGTTTTTATTTACCAGCCTAGGTAAAGTTACATAAACTTTGTTAAGATATCACATAGGGTTACAAGCATATGTCATTATGAGATTCTCTGCAGCTGCAGCCTGACAGGGAAACAAGTGAGAGAGGGAAAGATGGATGCAAATGATGACAGGCACGCATGTGAAAAGAGAAGGTCGTGAGACGGCGAGGTGTTGTTGTAAATGTAAAGAGTCCTACGAGGCTATAATGTTAATTTATTTTTTCCTGATAATCATCTCACACTGTGTTCACTCTCCAACACTTTCATCATACTTGTCTCTCATCATACGTACAGAGTCGCACAGACTGCGTTTGAAACCAGACAGTGTACTAATCATTGGCATCATTAATGCTCAGCACAGGCCTTCACTTTATGTTCGCTTACCATTTTCTCCTCTCGACGAGTCGTATCAGCTTGATGTCTCCAGCAGTGGGAATGAGTTAGAGTGGTAAAATGAAAGGAATTGGAGAATTCCCGGTTCCCTTTAATGAGGGTTGAGTCGATGGGGCTCTCTGTCACTTTGAATCGATGTCTTCAGAGGAGACGTGAATGACGTGTGACTGACAGAATGGACGAGAAAATCCCTCCTTTTTGCTCTCTTCCTTGTCCCCATTCTCATTCATATCCGTCTCTTTTTTCCCTTTGAGGCCAACAGCCACCTTTATTCGGCAACTTAGTCATTTTCTTTCCCTCTGAGAGATCACCTGAGGGGAAATAAGGCAGTGTTCATGAAGAGATCTTTACCCATCACTCCTCTGGGACTGACACATGAGTCTGAGAGATGAAGGGATGAGTGCTGAATATTTCAGAGGGGAAGACAGAGAAAGTGACATACCAGAGTTAGAGGAAGGGAGGGTGGGATCAGCCTGTGAGCTGACCTGATCCCATTCTCTATAACCCCAGCCACTATTATAATACCAGACCTGAATTCTTGAATGATAAAACCCAGAGGCTTGTTTTCAACCCTCCATCACATTATTTCTTTGTACGTCCAAAATTCTTTAATGCATTTTATCATTTTTTTCTAAACCCCCTATATTTGAGTTGAAATTATATTGAATCTCTATATCCTTGGAGTTTTGACTTTTGTACTTATCTGGTCAAAATTGTAATAAAAAAAAAAGTTTTAAAAATTTTTGATTATATGATAGCACTCTCTACATTGGTGTTCTCCAGGCAATTTCTGGGCTGGATTTTGATTTATAGTTGAGCGTCAGATTTCGCCCATTGATAGCACCACTGCACCACTAGACCAATGTATTGTATATGATCTGGCCCTGTTGTGCTTTAATTATATTCCCCATAGCCTAGTAACCTTTGTCATCCTTTCATTTAGTTTGTGAGACAGTGGGCTACACACATGAGCTACTTATAGAACTGGAGTTACATCCATGCAGCTTATAATTATGCCTGGTCTAATTGCTAAATAGAAGACTACCAACGTGCAATCATTGTATTTACGTTCATTTGTTCATACAGAGCAGCTATCGCAGTGAACACATCTGCAGTGTAATGGATTTGCTCAATGTGTGTTCCTGAAAAATGCAAGACTTCTGGCATCCCTCAGCCCCTTAGCCTCAACCTGTACATTTTGAAGTGGCACATGTCAGGTACTGTTGTAGCCTACGCACATAGTTGGTTAGTTGGTCATAGTTGTACACTAAGCACTAAGGTTAAAGGACAACCAGTCAGTCTTGTCATCACTGAACTCGTCCTTACTGAATCAAGTGAAGAATTTTTTTACATACTTGGAAGGACATGAGAAAAAATAATCCCAAGTGCGTATGTGTGAGAGAGAAAAACAGCCCCCTTGGTGGACTTTAATCTCCCAAGGGCGACGTTACCCCATCCTTCCTGAAAGGTTAAAATGAGATTTATTTTATTATGCCTACAAATACCCTTGTTGACTCTTTATTTTCTTCACATTCATATTGAGAGTAGCAGAGGACTTGAAAATTGATGTATTAAAACCATAAATTGATGCACAGAAATTGAGCAGAGTGTCTGACATGAGGGTGGACCCCCTGACCCCCTGCTTGGTTTGTGTCCCCTGGGCTGCTGACAAGGTGACCCTTGTTTTTCCATATTGAAGGTGGTGACCCTAAACATAAAAAGAAGGAAACATCTAGTGGGAATCGGCACTTACTTTAACACCCTTAACAGCCAGGCTAAAACAACCAGACAGGCTTGTATTCATTCTGACAATTTAGAGTCTCCAAGCCAGTTGCAAGTCTTTGGTCCATGAGAGGAAACCAGAGCACGGAAACCAGCAAGATACCTTATCATCCAGTTATTGATCATCATGTCTTGCTGAGAGGCAACAGCGCTGCGGCCATATGTAACAAGCATCTGTTAGAAGCCACAACGATGGTCTCCTGGGGTTTGGATGCCATAAAGATGTCAAAGTTAACCCAGGTCAGTGGGGCCAAGGTGGCGGGGAGCCAGATCACTGAAACCTGCATGAGTGAGAAGTCAGGGTGGACAGTTGTGGACATCCAACCTTGCTATCCATCGTCTGTGTTTCACAGAGACGAGGCAGGAGCTTGTTTTTTGTCGCTTTGAGGCATTTCTGCTTTATTGTGGTGATTGTTCATTCCATGCTGTCAAATGATGCAAATCACTTTTGAATGAGTGAGTGTGAACATTTGAATGTTAATTTGGCTAGCTAGTCACTGACTTTGTACCGTGCTGCCCTTGTTTCATTGCACCTCTGCTTGTCTGTGACTAAGAAGCAAAAGTAAAGCAGGCATAGCAGCCCGGCGGCACAAACAAAAGGAGAACATTTTGCAAACACATGCATATGATTAATGTTCCCACACATATCATCCATCCCTGCCTCCCGCCACTGTATGCTATATTACCAAAAAACCAAGGCCTCACAAGATGGAGCATTCTGTAGAGGAAATACATCTTTGAGTCGTACGTTGTGAGAATATTATTAGAGTAAAGAATTAACAGGCTTTAATAATTACTTATACACTCAACGATTCCAAACTTTTTCATTTAGTCTTGATGCATAAGGATATGAAGTGCATGCTCTTTTTTTCATCAGCCAGCACAGTTTGTTACCAGTGTGTTTGGTAGCAATGTGAATTATGTGATAAGCAAACAGTGGTTTGCTGTTAATTGTTGATTACAAGATACATATACTGCTGTGTTAATACAGTTTGTTTGCTCCCATGTCTATGAATTTGTAATTATTGTGCGCTATTCCTAATCATCATTAGTCACAAACAACAATAGAGATTAAATAATTGGTTGTCTAATCTTGCTTTTTCGGCTCCATCTTTAACTTTCTATGTTTCAATCCCTCTCTTTTATACTCTCACTTGTCTTCGCCTCCTGATTGTATTAAATATTCATCAAAACGATTCATCTACTATCACTTCAGCCAACTATTATAGATGTTTATTCTTACAACATCCTGAATATGGTAACAGCTTTGTTGAGCTGTAAGAGCAAAGTGAATAAAAGAATTAAACAAGCTGCAGATCAACTTGTTATGACATGTTAGGCAAAGTGACACATAAAAAAAAGATTTGCAAGCATAGAAAAAGTGGCGTGTTGTTTTATTTCTAGACCATTTAGTGGATGTTGTCTGATGGACGCAGTTGCAGCCTATCGATCTACTGGACCATTTCCAAAACTTTTGTACTTATTAGTCATTTAGACACCAAAATATGTAAGTAAGCACAGTGTGTATGTTCATTTCAGCTGTTTCGTCGATATGCTCTTGTCCCACCAAAAAAACAACTGCACGTGTTCCAAAATATTGCATTTTGAGTTTATCTAGAAATAACAGATTTTTTTTCCTCCAATCGATTGGTTGAAGAGTAGGTAGATGTCACACTGCGTCACACATTTCATTTCTCTGGTTGATTTAGGTCTATCCAATTACGTCCAGAAGCATTTAGGTCTGCGCCCCTTGATAACGGCCCTTTGAAATCAAAAATGAAATGAGAGGTTGCCGACTAATTTGCATTTGCGAATTGGTCTGGCGCTGTCAGCTGAAAAGTAAATGCATCAATGTAAAATATCCATTCATGATAAAAAATACTATAACATATGGAGCTCTATTTTTAGCTCTCACAAGAAAAACAACGCAGCGCTCGTTTTTACTGTGCACTTCTTTGTGGCTGCCTCGCTCTCCTTCCTCAGTGATTCACAATGACCCGTGGGGGAAGCGATAGAGACAGTCTGTGTAGATGGATGGACTTTTAACAATGCCATGTGTCTGCGGTGTGAGGAGTGATGTGCAGTTTGACAGCGTGTGCAGACGACCTCACTGAAGCTAACTGGGCTGGCCTCGGTCACAATACATATCAGTGCTAACTGGCAGCTGTCAGCTCTTAGTAGTAGTCAGGAATGTAGAGTAAAAGAGAAATAATCATTACATAAGTAGTTTGTTGTTGCTGAATTTGCTGACTGCTTTTCACTATGTCACATTCCTTTGACAGCCTCCCTTTCAGTTATTTCTCAAAGAAAAGAAAGAAAAGAAACTTGTAATTTACACATGAAAGAGAGCAAGTGTTGTAGTACAGTCTGTGCCGCCTGTGCACATTCGGTCCCTGGCTGGTCGGACAAACTCTGCACCTGTGCTGCTGGCATCAAAATGGCAGCTATGATGGCCAACCAGTGGATTCAAACGTTGTCTCTATTGACCTTACTGAGCCTTACAGTAGTTAAAAAGAGACCGAGACTGAGCTCTGTTTGACCTGATCACAGCAAATTTTGTCTTTTATAAACTCACCACCAAATGTCAACAGGCTTCAGAGTGTTTCTCATTCATTTCTCTTCTCTCATTTTGACTTGTCATAGTAGGAAAAGCACAGGTTTTACTTAGTAGCTCTTTATTCAAGTGTAAACCATGCCAAACCGGCATGCACAACACCAGGAGACTGCAACTGAAGCAACAAAATGGAAATCATTCATTTAATTAATTACGCCTGTGCTTTTCCCACTGTGACATGTCGAACTGTCTTCTGTTAAAAAGGCCTCTGTTTCAGCCAATGTTTCATGGAAATGTCCTTATTTTTGAACATAAGCTCAGAGTTAGATTAACTTTGTTTCTTCTGTTACAGTAAACGATTTACTTGAAAAAAAAATCAATGCTCATCTATCTAAGAATAGAAGGGATGTAATTTTCTGCTGCGAGAGAGGCATCAGAAAGTTAATGTTAAGGGTTAATATAAAGGGAGAGTACCAGAGGAACAGGACAGCTGTGGGATTACACAAGAATTGGTAGACATGCTTTTGTTACAAATTAAAATTTTCCTATGCACCACATTTTACTGCAAGGTCAAGTATGTGTGAATCCTGTAATATATGATCTTATCTTATCATTCTTGAAATCAAGGACAATTGCATTTTCAGGGCTGCAGATATGAATATTAATATCACCAAGAATTATAGCACTGCCATACCAAGAAATATTGCACTGCCATTGGCAAAGAGCAGCTTAAAGAAAACCTTAATGAAATAAATAATTTGACGAGCACCTTGGTAGTGGTTCGATTCTGGCCCAGGACCTTTGCTGCATATCATACCCTACTCTCTCTCCTTTTGTTTCCTGTCTGCCTCTTCACTGTCATCTCTCAAATAATGGCAAAACCTGCAATGTAATGTGATATCAATCTTTTATCTTAAATAGAGCAGTTGGGCACTTTCTTTACGACATCACAGCACAAGGATATTATACAGAGATAATAAATAGATTAGAGACGTAGATACATAGATTTGACAGAATAACACATGACCGCCAATTAAATGAAGATGAGTCATTACAGTAAGTTGAATGCCACTTGGCAGTATTTGCTGCTTTGAACGAATGACTTACTAGAAGGCTGAATAACTTGTTAATCAAAAAGAGATTCAAAACTGCTGAATGATTTTACGTGTCAAGGGAAACTGTCTTAAAAGACATGCCAACGTTATTCTGATTTTAGCTGAAGCATGTCAGGAGAGAGGAAAATGTGGACACAGCTTGAAACTCACCAACAAAGGTAGACAGACACTTAATAAGATAGTTGCTAAACAGTGCAGGACTGCAGCCTCAAATATTACCACAGTATTAAGTAAACAGTGTTGTGACATCCTGAGTATTGCAAAGCTGCTATTTCTGGCAAGGCTGCTGTTAGAAAGCACACTGTATCCAAGGCCAACAAATAAAGGTATATAACCCACTGTAAACCTGAACCCTGAGCAACAGCGAGAAGCAATAACATCTAATGAGTCATCTTTTATCCTCTTTAGATTCTGAGGAAAGCTAAATGATGCTTTCAACCCACAATGTCTGTTGCCGACTGTTAAACATGGCAGCAGAGCTGTAATAGTAAGGGCAGCCATCTACTGGGGATCATTAGGCCTGATGATTGCTCTGCATGATTGCATAACAACCAAGGAATATGAAGCTATTTTACAGAAGCAAGTGCACCCTGTGGTGCAAATGCTGCTCCCTCGTGATGTTCCCATATACCAGGATGGTAACGCCACAATGCATTCTGCTAAATAAATTAAAAAGTGGTTTCATGAACACCAGGAAGAAGTCACACATCTTTTAATTTCAAAGATCTAAACATCATTGGACCCATGGGATCTTTTTTGAAGAGAACTGTATGAAGTAGATTTGGATCCTGTCATTCTTGAAGAATGGTTTAATTTTGCACTATACACAGTGTAGGACGCCGAGTGACACAACTTCAAGGAGGTTTTTATCTGCACAGAAGGCTTGCAGCCCTCCTTAAAAGGTTCTGTACTTTCATATACCGTTTGGTGTTTGATTTATTCCTTTTCAACCTTATATGTTTGAGGCATGTTGTAAGTTTCCGTCTGTTATTGACTGATGGCAGCTTATTCCACAAACAGTCTTCCTATGCTCCCACAGTCTGCATGTGCCCCCAGAGTCTAAATATGAGTAGGTACCTGTCTACTATAGGTGCATGATTTATGATAGTGAAGTCTCATTTGTGCTCTCTATGCAGAACAGGTGCGCTTTGTTTGTAGCTCTATACTTCCCTGCACTTGTCACTTGGCAGTTCTATTCTTTCCCTTATTTTCCATTAAGCCGACGCTCCGCATATGGAAAGCTGCGAGTCACCGAGCTGATTCCTATTTCTGTCTTTCTCCAGAATAGGCCTGAAGGTTATTATGAGCAAGAACTCTTGAGTTTCACAGTTAACCTGTGAGTGTTACTCTAACCTCCAATCCCTCTTTATTTGCTTTATTTTATTACCCATTACTCATTACTCAAACCTGTGCTAAGTAATCTTTACAGATAAGTGTTTTAAAAGTGATTAGAATCATTTACTACATGTGAAAGCAAAACAGCAGGAGCTCAATTCTCCTGCTGTTTCCATTTGAAAGTGAAGTACGTGTAAAAACCCATCCAACCAATGAGGAGTGTGAAGCCCAAGGTCTGATGGCTACTATCAATCACTCCCAGCCAGATGTCTTGTGGGATGGAGCTATAGGAGGAATAAGAGGTGTCATTATTTGTCTCAGTTTGAATTTTTCATATCTTTTTTTTGACCAACAACAGCTTTAGTAATGATTTAAAGTGTCTATTTTTAAGGCTGGCCATTCCGAATGTTTGTTTTTATTAACTAAATCCATGAAGGAAGACAAAAACCAATGTGTTAGTCCTTTTCTCAATAACTTCCAACTTCCCTATCCTGTCTGTGGCTCAGGCCCATATGTCCCTGCTGACGGACTAAATAATTTTTCGGGGGCCTATTTTCAGCCATGGATTAATACACAGTTGGTCTCTAGTAAGTATTTATAGTGGCAGGTTGGTGTGTTTGGGTCTAAATTACAGTGCCCATGTTCGTTAATTTATTTATTGAATGAATATCATGTTTGTTATGTGATTGTATGCATGTCCTGAGGACCCATGAGTGAACTCGCAGTAACTCCTGAATCTCGAATGTTGAGTCATAATTCTGCAGAGGTTTTTTTTTTTCTGTCAGCATTGTGGTAATTGTTACTAAACAGTTAATCCATCGCAGACACCAGAGGCTGCTCTGAAATACGGGGCTGCTTTTTGGAGGTCTAAGCTGCTGTACATTGCAGGGGGCGTGGGCTCTACCATGGCAGCACTGCCTCCTAACAGGAACTTATCATGTTCAGACAAAGTGCTGCTGACAGGCAGTTCAGGGTTTAGCAGCAGCCTTGCTGTGCCAGGTCTCCTCTGGGGTATTTCATCAATGCCTCCCATAGAGACACCCAGAGCCACACAGCCGATCCCATACTCTAATGATGCCACACACTGCTCTCTGATTGGCTGCAAGGAGGCTGAGGTGAGCTTGCCAAGGTCCAAGATAGAGCAGCGTGGGCGCGGTATAGGGTTCGGAGGGGGAGGGGGATGATGTTGGAAGTGGGCATAATTAGACTGTTGGGAGCCATGGTGATAATGGCCATGCTCAGAGCAAGGGAGCACAGGGAAAGCACTTTAATTGAGATATAAAAGACTTGGTTCCAAGGGCACTTCGCAAGAAAAGAGATGCCAGCCACAAAAGCTTGCTCAGTGTAAATACTAAACAATGACGCACGGCCCTGTGGTCTCTATTTAGAACACTGTTTGCAAGACAGTATGTAATTAAGTCCTAATTGATGTTAACAATAAATTTAAACTTTCTTAATGTTTCAATAGGAGAAGGAAGCAAACAAACAAGGGGTTCACCAGAGACTGTTTGCATAGGTGCATTTGTTTGTGTTCTTAATCAAAAAAGACTGTTGCCAATTGTGCATGACCACGCTCTCAAAACCTGCTCCGGATTTGACTGAGGAAGTCGTAAATGTGTCGGGTGAATGAGAATGTCAGGTGTGTTTTCTGCTGTAGGTGTGTGGCCGTCGGGCTGTGCCTGGGACAGTGTGACTCTTTAAAGAAGAACAAGTTAACTCAATTTGCAATTTGTGCATAAGAGCCAGGTTAACATTCGTTCTGCACGCAACCCTTGAGCGTGGGTGGAGGGTGGGGTATTAAAAAGTAAAACTAAAAGAAGAAAACTAATGGCAGCTAAACAAAATGAACTTACTTAAAGGAACTGGTCTTCTCTCACAAGCACAAAGGAAGATGCATGTAGTTTTTATTCTTCCTCTTACAGACACAAAACTGCAGCTCATAACAGGAAACTAAGAAAACTTAGTCAGGTACATGTGCAAGTTCAGTCGATCTGTAATTCAAAATAGAACCAAATCAAATGATTTTGCAAATACTAATGACAAATATTTGCTTGTTTAGCCAGAGATTTTTGCATTTGTCTTCAGGCCGAGTGAAAAGAATCATTACTACGTCCCTGTTTAGCATTTTCAGCCAGTGCGGTTTTGTTTTTCTGCATTTGCATACAAATATTGTGTTGTCCTGCCTGGGCACAATTTTTGGTAATCAAAGCCTAATATTACTTAATTCCCGAAATAAATGTGTGCAGTCTAATGTATTCCAGCTGACTTAATTTGGATCAAAACACGGCAGACAAATACAGCTGAATATAGTGTTAGCTGACAGAAATTTACATAGAGCGTACATGTTGCTTAGATACAAACATGGAGGCTTGGTACATTTCCAAGCTGATATTACAAGATCAAATCTCCGAGGTATTCTCTGTTTCTTCCTGTACACACACACACACCCTTTGCCCTAAAACACAAGCCCTTTTGAACACACATTAACATATGCAATCACAAGCTCTCTCCCTTTCTGTCACTCTCTCTCACACACACACACACACACACACACACACACATGCACACACACACTTACCCCCGCTTTTCTCCGACTCACTTTGGTTCAGGACCGCTGTTGTTCCATTGATTGAACAAGGCCATCAATAGCTTTCAAATACAGCTACCTGTCTGAAGAGGAGCTATGGAGCATGAACAGTAGCACTTCCAAAGATTTCCTGCTAATACTCTGCTATTATTTCCAGCCTTTTGCCTTTGGCGATTTCTCTCTGTTCTGGGGTGAGAGGGCTATGTCGCCAGACAAACGCAGAGCCACCAAGACACCTCGCAAAGTCAAGGTAGAAATGTTTCCATGGTACCCCGCTCAAGGTCATCTGGACAACAATATAAAATTAGCCCTCCCGGGACTGCACCTCCTCTGACACCTCCGCTTACGAGTCCCATTTTGCCACCAGTGCTCTTTCACTCTCTGTTCCACTCCCACACCACACACACACACAAACAGCAGAACGGGGTTGACTGGATGGATTTTTTTTCCCGTGTGCTCCGGTGGGATCTGGCTGAGCAGAAGAGTTGGCACCTGCAGGGGGAAGAGAAGAGGAGGGGGTTGGTGGGGGCTGAGGTGGGCAGAGTAGTCTGAAGCTTGAAGGAGAGTGCAGCAGCTTGGCAGTGGTGAGTGGTGCACGGGTCTCCCAGGTTTGGTCTAATGGCCCCACTTGGCCCAACCTACTGCTGGTGGTCAGATGGCCCGCTCCACTATGAGGCGACAAGGCCAGGGGCACGCTTTCACATTCACTTCAGCCTGTCTTTGTCAAAGACTCTCAATGACTTTCCAAAAATAGGCAAGTGGGAATTCAACAGAGGGGGAGCAGAGTGTGCAATTGAAGGAAAGAGGGTGAAATAAAAGCCAGCCTTAAGTGCGAAGGTGCGAGGGAGTAGCATATGTTGCTTTAATGCTCTCATTACAGACCCCCTTTTCTCTCCCCGATGCCCTCAGAAGGGTCCTTCAATTTACAATGGGCTCCAAAATGACAAAGAGGCCTGCTTTTGTGTGGGCAGCAAAAGGGAGCATTTACCTACAACACTTTTAACAGCAGCATCAGTGACCGGCATTGTGGCCAAGGATGCAGAATGAAACAAAAGGAGATAAGCAGCAGGCTATTCTTAAGCCAGTCACATAAAACAAAATAGTCAGTGCCACATCTCAAACTGTGCTTTTTCACAGTGCATTTTGAGACATCTGATATTTTGTAATATATTTGCCTGGCAGGCACTGTTTATCTCAATGTGGCAGACCGGTGTTGGAGATGAAGACATTACCCTCGCGACAACCAGTGCCTGGCTGCCCCCTCCTCTGCCTCAGGACTCCCTGTCGGTCTCACATCCCTGGAGTACAAGGCTGATAATTGTTAGAATTCCCAGCAGGCAATGGTGGTGGTTTAATCTAGTGTGGATGTAATCCTCGTGCCCTATCTGGTACCGAAAGGCCCTCACAACACCTGCAGCACCCCAGAGGTTTCGCAAAGAAACGCAGGAGGGAGAAGGCTTTTGAGTAAGACGGGAGTGTAAATCCACTTTGTGCACACGTGTGCTTGAGCAAGGGAACAAGAGAAAGAAGGAGGAAAAATATGGTGATAAATGTGGCCATAACAGAAAAGGGAGGCGCTGGTGATGCTATGTAGAATTGCTGGAAATGAGGATACATATTTTGCCTAAGGATATGGGAGATGGGATGTGACCTGTGTTAACACCATATTCTAGCCGGCTTGGAGCCAAGCCTCCCCCGGGCTCTGCCCTAAGGGCTGGATAAATGTTGGCTTTTGTGGGCTCAGTGGATACAATTATTTTGGGTATCACCAGATAATGAATGACTTGTTAGAATAGCTACACTTTTTCCTAATCTATGTCAAATATTCTGCACTTTTTGTGTGCGTGTTACAGTGCAAGGCCCCACACTGTGTGGATAAATTGACTGCTGGGATGGAAACCACACAGGTTTCACTTGGATACGCATGCATACACAGTCACCTCAATCAGCGTGTCTGTTTCCTTCTGTAGTCACATGCAGTTAGTGTTAACAAGCATGTGGGAACACATCTCCACTCCCCTTAAGCTCATTCTACAACAGCTCAAGAGATTCCATTTAAATGGCTACAATTTGCTATCTGTTACAACCTGTTTTTCTTGTTGACCTTCAAATCTCCTGTGGAGACCCTGCACCATCATTGTGTCAGTGTGGGCAGGCATTAGTTGGACACTTTCCTGGATCCTGCTTTTCTAATGAGGGATATCAGCACTTTGGCACAGCTTACTGGCAGCATGCATAAAAATGGATGGGGATGGGGCGCAGCTCAAGAGAACTGTCCCACAGTCTTGGTCCAAGAAAATGGTGCCCAGAAGGATTGGGTTGCATTATCAAATTTTAAAATATGGCCATTATTTTCGCAGTTATATTTAATCCAAAAGCACCTTCGGGATTCTGGTTATTTGTAGATAATAGGGGACACATTGTTTGCAGAGAGGTATTTTTTTCCAATGTCACGGTATGCTGTAGGTATCATTTTCTGTCATTTTTTTTCTCCCTGTGTGTTCGTCAGTGCAGCATATTTTCACAAATAGCATCTCTTGGTTTTGGACATCATCACATCTAAAATAGAGGTGCCTTTACATGGACATCTGGCGACACTGTTCACGGTGAATCTTAAGAAAGGATACAGTAACCCTAACCTCCTCCACAGAAAAGATACACAGGGATAATACACCCGTGGGGGATACTTTCACGGGTGCTACAGACTCATTATCTTGTCACGTATCATAAAAAAGACAGCGGAGGCTTGCATCAGGGGGCCTCGTCCTCACTCCCCTGGCTCTTCCTGAGCCAGACTAGGCAGCAGCCTCCCTGGATGCGCATAACGAGAGAAGGCTGCAGCCGCACACCTTGGTGAGCACTATCGATTGTCTCCCCGGCATCTTCTGCTGAGAGGTCTCATTCTGTCTGTCACACTCCCACACAGGCGAGGTGCACACACACACACACACACACACACACAAACAAGCCTGCACATACGTAGGCACACATAGTCAATGATACACATGCAGACACTTAACTTAGACAACATATGCCACCCTGGAGGGCTCTGCTGTCTGACATCTCGCTCACTGGGTGCTCAATTAAAGTGTGAAAGTGTGGCGCCAATGCCTTAAACCATTAACAACCCGAGATTCTGTCGGTGAAGGATCACTCTGCGAACTCCCACTTTCTCTGTCCTGCATGACTTTGTGACTTCCTAGCGGGCCTCTCTGGTGCCCAGTCTTTGTCAACACCGAGCTCGGAGGCCGTAAAACACCATGACTTTACTGGTCTCTGCCACTCAGAGCGAGTGCAAAATATCCCCCTGTTAAATAGGAAAGAATGGAGATGATGGAAAGTTTACCACCTATTTTCTCTCACTCTCATTTCATTGGTCATGGGCCTGTGCATATGCGTAGGGGTGCTCTCAACTAATGACAACTGAATCACTGTGAATATTTTTTTTTATTAAATCCTCATTTCACCATTGAGCTTCCTTATAGCTTTCAGTCTGCAACAGTGTAACCTGTGAAATTAAGCTTTTACTGCTTTTGTGGCCTCATAATTCCAAAGCATGTCGTGCTGAATAAGTATGAAATGCACACACTGCTCCTCTAATGTGCGCTGACTAAATCATGCAAAGGAAGGAAATTAACACCTTTCTGAACTACTATATGAAGGTACAATATAAACATGTGCATGCAGATCCAAACACGTGTGGGGGAAAAGTGTTAATTGACCAACCTGCCAGGCAATTATTGTCGGTTGACCTCATAACCAAAATGTGTTTCTGATTATCATGCTTCAGAGGGTCTGTTGTCAAGGAAGCCATGTTTTAAACTGTTTAGACAGCACCTTCCACAGTCCACGGGGGACTGTTCTCAATCAGGCGAAAATGTAATCTAAGCTACAAACTAATGAAAAATGAAAATGATTATTTTTTTTATGCTTTTTTAGTACTTGAATTTGATTACAGAATTCTAATTATACAAAGCTAAGGGAATGGAGAGATGATTTGCATGTAACCAAATAATTTGCCTAGCGGACCACGGACCTCTCCAGGACTCTTAGATATCATATCTAGATTCTCATGCAGAACATTTCTCCAACTGTGAACTGATTATTGAATTTTTCACAAGTCTGCGTAAACGTCTAAACAACGGCGTGATAAAAGGGAATGAGATACGACTCAATCAAGAAATGAAACTGAATGCTCCATTTTATTCTTTCAGACCTAATTTATTCCCAGTCTAAAGGGTTTTGGGGCGGCGGCTCCACAGCATGAGCAGAAATGTCAGCGGCCAGACAGGCAGGGGTTGAGCTTTGTGAGATGAAGATAGCTCCGGCAGAGTAGGGGGCTGGTGAGGTTACAGTGTGTTTGTCCAGGAGATTATTATCCACACACACACACACACACACATTGCCCAGGGATAAACACAGCCATGACAGCGTTCTAATAATGTTTCACCTTTATCAGGACACACAAATGTGCACTTTGTGTCAGTTTGCTTTCCGAAGCACAAGTCGTACCACAAACGAAGACAAACATCAAGTGGTGCAGTAAATTGGAAATTCTTTTTTTCCCGTATCTAAATCCTTTGAATTCTCCAGGTCCCCAAAGTAATTAGAGTCTCAGGCGAGTGGGGCTCATAGGGGTGCCCAGAGTCCCTCTACTCAAATAGAGGGAATGCCCTATGCCTGGCCATAAGAAAATGATGTCCCAGCCCTTCTCCATCAATTACCCCCTCACAACTCAAATTTACATTAGGTGCTATGCTGCGCTGCAAAACATTTGCAGTCCTGCACTTGCCTTCAGGCGTTCAACCAACTCAACAAAATGCACAGTAGTATATTTTAAGATTAACCTCACTTTGCAGATAGTTTATATTTCCTATCAGCAATATTACAGTGTACATGCAGTGATAAGCCTCATACAGCTGTAGGCTCAGGGGGTGATCTGTCCAGACTGGGAAGACGGTAGCCAAAACCAGGATGCCCACAGGGTGAGTGTTATCTGCTGGCAGTAGGCGGGTGTTTAACAGGACCCCAATAGCCTGTCCTCACCTGGCCTGAGGCACAGTATCAAAACTCCCTGTCAAAGGAAGATGAAGTCAACACAGGCAGTCAGGCTTGGGTTAATAGCACTAAAAGTAAGGGTCAGGACTTCTATTATGGACTAGTGCCTTATCAAACTCAAACCAGTCACCTGTCAATCACCTGACTCACCTGCCATCCATCTGGCTGAGTCTTCAATTAAGAATGAGAAGTGTGTACAAAGGAGCACTATATCTGTGAAGTGCAGTTGGTCATTTTTTGCTTTCATACAAATGTACGGGTGCAGAGCGAAGCTGACAGATGAAATGGACAAATGTCTATCAGGGAGAGAGGTGTTTCGCCAACCGTGTATGAGCAAAAAAAATTAATAATAAAAATAGTAATATAAGTAAAAGTAAAGAGTTTTTCCTTTTCAGCACCATTTTATGTTTCTTAGGAGATGTTCTTTACTTGTGCCCCAGCTACTTCACCCCTCTCTTCATCCCCTTATTTCTAGTAAGTCATTGTTACTCCCTTTGGTCTCTTACACCCTCACGCTTCTTATTAAGCCCAGCTGCTTTTATTTCTATAAGCAGAAGCTCAATGTACATTCAAGTGGACCACGAGCATATTTGCTTTCTTCCACCTCTTTCATCCCACCTCCAATCTCTACACCCCCCTCGCTCCTTTTTGCCTCTTTGTTCTTGTTTTCAATTCTTTCCTGGTCCCATCCCTCTTTTCCTATTTTTCCTGTCAATGGACTGATTTCTTTTTATCCAGGAGCGCAGCAGATTAACAGATATTGTATCATGGCCAAGACAGGCAAAGCCCCTCTCTGTCCCTGACATCTAATTAATGGTAATCCTTTAATCTGCTGCTTGTAGTGCAGACCCCTTGGTTGCTGTCCCATTTGCAGGAACAGAAGCGAAGTCTGAAGAAGGGACAGAGATAGAGTGGGGAGAGAGTGTGGGTTTGCTCAATCAGCAGGTCGAACTACCGGGCTGCTTTGGACAAAGACACATGAAACACAATGAGGTACAATGTCTTTTTCATTTCTAGGGTTTACACATATTTCATTTGTACCAGATAATTCAGTAACTTTCTGTCCCAGCTGAGAGAATTTTTGCCATATACATACTGTATAATATGCTAATGCTTGGAAATTTTGCACCACATACTTCACATCATTGGTGACACTGATATTTAAACTCGTGCTTGCACATACACATGCGTGCTAACATGCACATGCAAACACATGACGCTTAATCTCCAACGTTGGCTGTGCAGAGATGACATCTGTATTTACGACATCAACCTTGCGCTGTAGACACAGATGTAATTAACAACAGGGGCGAGGGAAGCAAATCCTCCCATCTTAATTAACTTAATTAATAGATATAAATAATCACCTTCAGCCTGTCTTCATTTGTTAAGCAATAAAACCGGGTATTAAAACCTCATCTTGGTTCTGTCATAAACAATATGCAGCCTCTCTCGCTGACAGTGACACCACAGATGGTGTTTGGATGTCATCTAACGAATTTGTAGTGTAGCCTTAATGCGGCGGCGCTGTCTTGGACTTCCAAAAAAGATGCTGCAGCTTCTAACAGCCAAGTTCATGTGACAAACTTATGTATAACCAGACTGCGATGAGTAATCGGCTGCAGAAAACTCTCTTGGCAAAATAAATATATAACACTTGTACCATCTGCATTGTATTATTCATTTGCCGAGCAGACAGGGCAAGCCCTTCCAAGATGGAACACAGTTTTCAGTTTCTGGTGTTCGCTCATTATCAGCCAGGTTTGATTAATCAATTAACACCAACAGTTAATGATCAGTAGGAGAACATCTTCTTGTATTTATGCCAAGTCAAGTCCGAGCACAGTGTCTTTTACTGGCAGAGCCACAAAGGTGGTGGACCGTATCCAAGGTCAAACATGGAAAGGACAGTAGCACCTTCTCCACGCACGCTGCAGTGATTTCCCCAACAAATACACACATGCACCCAGACATAAAGACCAGTCTGTAGGTGTGTCTGTATGCACAAACACACACACGTGCACAACAGGCATCCTTGCACACACACACATAGAGCAACAGAGAGGGTTCAGATACCCGCCGACAGTGGCGGTGATTAATGCATCAGGCTCGGGGCCCTGCTGTAGTAGGTGTCTGTGTCTTAATCACTCTCTCAGTGTGTTTCATTAGCTCCTGATGGTCTCTGATGAATGGACTTGCCCTGGGTGTCCCGGCGTCTCTGGTGGTGCTGTCACCCGACAGAGTCCACTTCAGAGGCGCCGATCGATGCCCCCCCGCCCGACACGCACACACGCACACACCTTAACCGGCCTCCTCCCCCTGCAGAGAGACAGATTGGCAGGTGTGTCTGTCAGGCTGTTAAAGATATGATGCTCATGAGCACAGCCTGCTCCTGAATTCATTAACCTACATTTGAAGGATAATTCAGGCACCAGTCGCTGGCCATATGTGCTTTGATTGCTGGATTCTTTCCCACCGTTGGGATTTAGTGCAAGGCGATGGGCAGTTTAATAACACATGCAGATGGCCTCTGGTGTTTCTTCATTCTTACTACTAGTCTCTTATCCTCATCTCATCTGGGAATGCTGAACTTAAGTTGCACTCTTAAGTTGCTGCACTTGCCTCAGCTGTAATATACTGTAAATCCCTACAAATACCAGTTATTCTAATGAAGCCATGCTTCCAATTATACAGCGTGTCTTAGATTCCTCCACGGTCCCTGCACATTATGTTGTTATGTAATAGGAGTAAAACATGATCGCTAATCTGCTTGATGTGCATCACGTGTCAAGATAATAGTTTTGAGGGTGAAATGCACGTATTTTGTCACATTTCATTCCACCTGAGAAGGCTGCATCATTGTACAATATCTCCCTTCTATCTCTACTTGATTGTAAACATGGCACCTGAGGACTGTAGAGGCTGCGTCAGCTAAAACAGATATAGACCTGAGGCCAGCACTCTGGCTGCAGAGATCTGCTGGATCCTCAGCTGCCAAATGACTGAGGGTATTTTCAAATCTGGAGAAAGACAGACAGAGATGTCGATCAGTTGCTGTTTCATTCGGATTCGCCTACATTATATGAATATATGCAGCGTCAGGGTATGTTGTGGGCTATTACCTCCTGTTCTAAATGCTGTTGCAGAGATTGTTGCTGAGGCAGGCAGTGCAGTGTCGGGGCTCAGCGTTGGCACATGAGCAGCGGAGTTTGCCAACCCTTTCTCTCTCACCGCTCTCTCAGGGCATTGTGGGGATGTGGGCGGGCAGAGCAGGGATGGAGGAGAGGGGAAGCTGCCAGCTGGGGCTACAGGAGGCTGTCTGGACTCTGACGCTTCCAGCATGTTTCAAATGAACCCTGTGTTCCACCCAGCTCCACCCAGCTCCACCCTCAGCCCCTCCAACCAGAGCAGAGCACGGCCTTACACGCTGCCATACTCCATAACTCTAGGCTGGAGCAAAATTCAGACAAACAGTAAACACTACTACTACTGTAGTGTAGTGTTTATTCATTACATCAGTCCCACCAAAAAGTAGATCTCTTCCTTAGATGGTGACATGAAGGATAGAAGCATAGACATAGATAGACAGATTAGTTCCTTACAGGGAGAGACTGTGAATATTTTGTGAAAATTGGTGCAAAGATTTCTGGGTAACGCTGAATCAAGACAGCTTAAAGTCAGAAGACAATATGTCTCAGAGTTTTTAGGATCTCTGTGGAGCCTCGTCACCCCTGGTCAGGTCAGCACACACCTGATAAATCACTGTCTTGTCCTCCTGACCCTCCTGCTCATTATCAAAAAATTTGATAATGTTATCAGCATTCTTGTTGAGTCAGTGATTAAACAAGCAGATCTGGCATAAAGAGATTTCGATCAGGTTGTGTGAGATGCCCACTTGATGTCAAGTCGCATTACCTGATTGTACTTTCTTGTATTGATGTCTTAAGAGAGATCAAGTCACAGCATCCCCAGGTCCGTTTGCCAACACCTGAAGCTGCTCGACGTCCTCCTGGATCCATATTCCTCAGACATGTTTACAATCTAAATGTTATCCTGATTGTGCATAGTGTAAATTTACTATGTTGGTCAATTCTACATCTGTCAGTACAGATTGTAAAATCTGTGATTTGCGAAATTGGACTATATAAAAAAAATTGACTTGAGTTGCCCAGCATGAAATAGAAGACAGACACAGTTAGAGACTATTGTCAGCCAGATTGAGATTTAGCCAGATATTTCTCTCAGGACTTGATGGAGAGCAATATAATGTCAATGTGTATCTGCTGGAAGTGTAAAACTTATTAACTATGTCAGGACTGTGTGTACAACTTGTTTCCGCTGCCCCAAGTAGCAAAAAAAAAAAAAAAATCAGTTATTGCAGGTTTAACCGTACCTTAAGCAGAATTTATTTCAGTTGTTTTATCCACATAGTTATTCTTAGTGCCTGTCACCGGGTTCCCCGCAAAATCCGAAAAAACAATTTATGCCACGCAGACCGGAAGACAATGTTTACATTTGGCAGGTAAAGGTCAAGAAAAGAACTGACCAAAGAACAACAAAAGCTAAAGGTGACAGTGATCAAGAAAACACGAGTCAGCCTTGGTTGGTCATTCAACAGATGAAGAGAACTGTGGGATTAAAAACCAATTCTGAATTGGCCGATGATGACAATGATGTACATAATTAATGCATATTTCTGTTGTCCATGACTGTGCATAAATGATGTTACTGAAAAGAGTTGTTGGAATAAAAGAAGAACAAATTCAAAGTTTGGCTAAACATTTTTTTAATGTGTGTGGGGAGACATTGAGCTCATCTCTGCCCGGGGAAGTGTGGGTGCAGCGTCTGTCTCTTTTGTCTGCACTGGTCCCATGAGACATGCACTGAGGGTGTAGAGCAATATATCTGTCACAACTGTGACGACTAAAAAAAGGGAATTTATATTAGTAATAGAGCAAATGAAATGCTGATAAAAAGTTATACTGTTAAATTTTCCTTAACAGTGATACTGTTCATACTTTTGATGAAACTGAAAATTGAAATTGAAAACAAAGTATAAAATAAATGTGCCTACATTTTTTACATTACATATTAACAAGGACATTGTAAGACATTTTTTATAAAAACAAGAGTCATATAAACAATTCAAGTGTATAACACTGTGTTATGTTTGACCCACCTATGTGTTACTGGCTGACAGAGTCGAAGGGAACAATGTGCAACTTCCATTCCAACTCAAAATACACCAAAGTGGTTCTGCGTGTGTGCAAAATCACACCTGGTGCTGATAGAACAGACATTGAGTTGTTAATCACAACAAAAATTTATTTAACGTTACCTTTTAAAATGACACTTATCTGAAAAGTGTTACTTTCGTCCCAGTTCTGCCTTGTTTCACCATCATCATATCACAGTGACTAATCGCATATAGCTAGAAATAGATAGATTACCTCATTGCCATGCATCCTGCGAACAATCATGTTTAAAACAAAAACGAAAAAAAGTGTAATAATAAATTGCATCCTTCTTTCACTCATTTCCAAAACAAATGCGTTAGCCAGATCAAGATCTTGACAACACGAATGTGAAGAAATAACTATTTTGACGTTAGGTCAAAGATGTCTGTGTATTGTGTTGCAGAGATATTTGCTGAAGTTAGCACGCTGACCAGCTAGCTTCAGACCATCCTGTAACGTAATACCACTTTGTACCTCAAGAGGCAATAGTGAGTCACTGTCGCTTCAAGTCTGTCCCCAATCCAACATGGGAGGATGAAGAAGTAGTGCTCCAAGGATGTAGTCTAATCTAATCTAATCTCTTGGCAAGTGACTATTATCACCAACACCGCCATCACCCACTCCTGGCAAGAAACCATGTAACATGTAACAGTAACTAATTGTATAATGTCACTGACGGTGTTAACATGTTTGCCAAGGGACCAAAGACCTCTGGGAGGGACTGTGCATTTCCATGTTTCTTACAGCAAGGGTGGACACCTTAACTTTTTGGACATGTGGCCAATTCTTACTGCACCTTTAAAGGAGTGATGAGGTTTTGACCACTAGTTATGAACAGGGTTGTCAACTGCCAAATAAAATACAAAATCATCCTGTGATTTGAAAGTAAAAGACGTGTTCTGTGTTGAACTGATACAGGAAGCGTTTTGTTCTGTATTTTTGAGGATCAATTCAGTGCAAGTCTATGAGACAGAAATATTACAGGTTAGACTGTTAAGACAGGACGATTTGTACGAGATAGTAGGAACCCGTCCTGCTCTGTCATCCCTCGCCTGTCTGTCACGTCATGTTCCACTACCCAAACAGAGAATGTGCTTCTCATTGGTCATGACTCACATCGCAATGATACGCCTGACAGCAGCACAGCATTTTAAAAAATGGCAACCAGCGAGGGAAGTCCGCCAGCGAAAAAAGAAAGAGATTACAGAAATGCTGAAGGGAATGGGGAAATGATTACCAATGGCTGGGATGCGTGAGCGAGAATGTGTACAAGGCCAACTGCACCGTCTGCCACCAGGTTTTCTCCATTAGTCACAGAGGAATTTGGCAAATTAAACAACATGCATCAAGAGAAAATCATGGACAAGCCTTCTCACAACCAAGTATCTGGGACTAATTTTTGTTCTATCTACAGATAAGTCTGTTGCTTAAGGGTGATGCTGGTGTAAGACCTGTCATTTTGGACAACATGAGCATTACGTAAATATCAAATATTTGTTATAGGTTATCTCCCACCCCTCAGCTCAAGGATACACACAGTGAGTTTAGGTGTGAAACACTGAACGGAAATATAACTTTTGTTTGTTTACAAGAAAAAGAGTATATACGTGGACAATGAAAATAAACAGAATGGTTAGTAGAAAAACATTTTCTGAAGTGCAAAGCCCATATGTAATTTCTTCATACTAAGTTATTAGGTTAAAAATACTTTACGTTGTCATGGCAACACCTTAGAAAAACAGCACAAGGTACATGCACATTACAGTTTTAGACTAATGGCAATTTGAAAAATCAGTAATAACTGAAAAATCTAAAGTTATTTACTCATGCAAATGATCCAGCATCAAAACGTACTTTAGTAAACAAGTGAGAAAATCAGTTTTTGCAACTGACCCAATAATTGTGTCAGACAATGAATGAATGTAATCGATTTCAGTGCCATCAAAAGGGATCCTTGTAATCTTGTTATGAGACAGAGTGATCAAGAGAAAGAAGTATTGTGTATTAGAGTACTGATATACATAGTGAGGGAGGCCAGGTGATACATGACACGTAATATACTCAACCACAACACCTCCATGTGTCTCCTTCATCTTCTCGCATCCCCCCATGCATTTCATGTTCTCCCCTGCCATCTCAGCCCCGTCCTCTCCGCTCATTTGTTTTCTCCTTCTCTTCCTCCCCTCCCCTCCTCTCCTCCTCTGTGCTCTCTCGCTTCCTCTTGGAGTCTTACCAATCCCTCGTGTTGTTTCACACCAGACTGTGTTGAAAAGACTAAAAATATATGTGTTTGGTCCTGGCCGTCCCAGAAGGCAACTTTATAGAGAACAAAGGAGATAGCAGGGCAGCTCAAATAACTCATGAAGAGAGAGAGGATGCTGCACTTGGGGCTCTGTTGCCCCACTGAAGAACATTATTACTGGATTATTGATTTATAGCACAAAATGGATGGAACATAAGTAGCGTTAAGCTCATGAATCCCTCTCCCGCCTCTTTTATGAAAATGGACTTGTTATCGGTGATTATTCTAATGGATTGTTATGATCGAACACTTACTGTGCTGTACGCCGGCTGCCTCTGTGCAAAAACACAGAGCGCGGGGACAGCAGAGGTGAGGTTTGGGGACGTGCAGATAGGATGAGAGAGGCGCAGCTGAGGCGAAGAACAGAGGTATCTGCTAAAATGAGTGCACCAAAATAAAAGCTCCAAACACAGACAGTGGAGTTGCTGACATTCCGGTGACATTTGGTGTGTCAGTGGCATTTCGCAAGACATACGAGCAGGTAGCTCAGTTCACATCACTCCCTAGCATGAGATGGGGCCGCACACCCTCTGAAATATTCAAGCTGCTCCGCGAAAGTGCTCATTAACATATCTAGAATGACTTCTTTTTAACTTCATGCGTACCGTTTGTACGACAAAATGATCTTCATTATCTATTGTTTTGATATGTCTTCTTCTCTTATGAAGCTCAACGAGTAGTTTAATTTACAGTAATGAAAACTGTAAGACACCCCGACCTCAATCTTTGTCTTCCTCTCTCTCCCTGCCTCCCTCTCTCTCCTCTCCCGGCTCCATGTACATCCATCAGGGAGTGCTCCAATGGAGCGCGGCGGGCCCGACGATTGTCCTCATAAATTGTGTGTGTGTCGGGGTGCAGAGGGGCTAAGTGAGCAGTAAATAACAAAGGGTCCTGCCGCCATCCGCTCACCATCGCCACGTTTCCGGCCACGCAAGATTACCCAGGATGCCCCTGGAGGGGTGTCTTCTTCCTCTGTGTGATGAATGGAGGAGAGGCGGGAGGAGCACACCTTCACTGCACAACGTCTGACAGAGAAAAGGTGAGGTCCAGGAACCCTGCCGATTTAAATTGATGAGTGTCTTTATTTCGCCGTAAAAAACGAAAGAAACTGTTTGTCTCCCTCCTTCTGTAATAACAGATTGCTCGGCAGATATCTTTAACTGCCTCCATTCTTCACTGTCAGTCCCTTTTCTCTCTATCCCACTCACTTTCTCTTGCTCTCTTGTGCCCTTTTCGATTTTTCCTCTCCTGCCTATTCTCTGTTTCTCTATTGACTGTGCATTTATAACTGCCTCTGGTCACTTATTTCTACTCACTGTACTTTTCTGCGTAACCACATTATTTTCCAGTCCTGCTCCCTCCTGTGATGTTCCTCTTAACTTCTCCTGCTATAATGGCCCAAAAGGCCATCAAACCTGAAGAGTGCCACTCACGGTGTTCTTATTCACCATCCATGGTTCTATATAAAATGTCGCTTTTTCCACCTTTGATTGATTCAACTATATCTCAAGTTCCATTTCTGAATATTTCTTTTCTCACCCATTATCACAACGCTACATTTTATCCCAAGCAATAACACTTTATACTTGTATATCTGTAACCCGCCAGGTGACTTTTTCCTGGCACCTGATTCTGTGAAGCCTTTTTGCTTTGCCTTGCATTTTCCTCTTCACCTTGTTGCTCAATATCACTCCATCCATCTGTCTTGGTCACCCATTCATCTCCCGCTCTCCTTCCCCTCCCATTTGCCAGGTGCCAACATCTCCTTCCTCAACAACACCTGCTTTTGTCTCTTAATTTCCCTTTTCCTCGCTAATACAGATTGTGACAGGTTTATTGTACATTCTGTGATTTTGGTGCAGCTGCTCCGTTTAGTTGAATGACATGCGGCTGGCATGTGAAAAAAAAAAAAGTTAATGTTAGGCTTTGAGATAGTTGGGTTTGATGAGAGAGATGCTATGACTGTCTCAGTCTCTCAGCCAGAGGACTTTTCTCTCCAAACGTTGACAGCCGTAAAAAAGAAGATGAATAGGTTCAAAATGGGATGTTCAGCCTGTTTTCTGAGATATTCTTAACATAGCTTATGTAAGGGCTGAGTTATAGGTAGCCCTGTTAAATGTCGCCCGCTCTCTTTCTGTTTTTGTATGGGAGAGAACATCATGTCAAACTGCGTGCTGGAAATGTTAAACTGTCAAATTTTGGCATTGAATTTGACAGGATGTTCTCAAAAGAGAAAGAATGGCGGTTATCAAGGCGCGTGGCCAACTGAATGAGAATTATTTGCCTCTCTCCCACACCTACTTTGCCATGTGATACTGTAAGAAATCAAAATAATGACAGATATTTCTTGCCTCTATGCCACAGGACGGGGATAACATATCTATAGATATCTGTGTACGCGCTACATATTGCATATGGATCAATAAAGTATTTAATAGTTTGACGTGTAACCTTTTTAAGAATATCGATTTGTGCAGTGTTCTGCATGAGGGCTCAATTTGGAGAGTATTGACTGTGGTGTTGTTGTGATATGGCGAAGGAGGGCCTCGGGCTCCGGGCAGACGCTCTCAACGCCACAGTTATTGACCCTCTTGACCTTCTCCCTACAAAGACAATATAGGCATGTCTATAGTGGTCCCAGTATATTGTATCAACACTGCCGTGATATAAACAGAACCAGTAAGTCTACACTTAGAACCAAGACTACTTAAAATGTTTCCACTCATAACCACTCGAATAGTGCTCCCAATAGAGCTGTGTATTGAACCTCAGTACTTTCTGAATACTGATATTCTGTTTCTGTATCACCATCAAAAACTGTCAAATCAGTACCATTTTACAGGCTTGCTCAGTTTCTTCTTTCTTATTGTTTACATATTCTTTGACCAAAGTCAGACTGATTATATGGCTTCACTGTCAGTGTCGTACACTGTATTTCGTGTAGTTAAAATGCCTGTTGGCTGTACAGGCACAAATACATCATAAAAATGCGAACCAAAGGGTCACCCCTCGACCCAAGAATCTAAACAGAACAGAAGAAGCTGCTCAAATTGCGATCAAATTATCACTCAATTAGCACTCACAAATCTTTTAACACTGAGACATTGCTGAAAAATCCCAATCTATGTTGATGTTTTCTGGAGCCGATAAATGTTTGTTTAAGGCAAGATACTACAGGTGAGGAAGGTTAAAAAAAAGAAGAGGAAGTAATAGTTATCACAATTAATTGTTTTTTGTATTACAGGTTTTCTGAAATGTTATGTTTACATGCAAATAAAGCAATATCAAATTAACATGTGCATATTTGCATACATACAACTATATCTGAACTAAAATAAACACCTAAATGTGCATTAAATTATGAATGTTAATTTCGACAACTTGATGCATCAGGAAAAAACTGTATTGAAGTATGAAGCTAGAGGAAGGGGAGATGATTAGCTTAGCTTAGCAAAAGGCTATAGTATATTTCTGCAAACCCTCTGATCAGAGCTGCTGGAAGTCTTTAGCTGGGCGCCAGACTCAAGTGTTTGAAAAAAATTTGGTTGATAGTACAACTGCAGGACATTATCTTCCAGGTGAACACACACCTGGACAGGTTACGGCAGAGAAGATCACTGCAGTACACCACAACTCTCATTTCTGGCTCACTATTGGACAGCTAAGACGCCATTCACACCTCAAGCCAATAGGATGTGTCTATTGTCAAATGGTAATGACATGAGATGCACAAGTTTAGATTCTTTGAGCACTAATTTAGGCTGAATGCTAAGTGTCCAACAAGGACATGAAGATCTACTATGGTAGCATGATGCTTCCTGTCAGCTATCTGCAATCTACTGTCAACAGTCCTGACCTGAAAGGTGAAGTTCAGACATGTGATGCAGTGCTGGAATGAAGCTTTATTTCTGTTGAGCTTTGGGTGATCATTTTCTATGACAATTTTTTTTTGTTGAACGTTTACATCAATAGAATACAGGTAAATGACACATAACCTCCATGGTGCCCATGAACCTTAAGAGGAAAAGTAATGTGAAAGAAAACTTGCTGAAGAACTTCTTAAGTGTTTACAAAGCAGGTCCCTGTTTGTCTCCTGGTGTGGTAGAATCTTTTTGTTGGATTGGTGAAAGTAAAAGTCACTGTAACAATCATCACTTCATTGCCCTTTCAATGAACTATGCCTTTTGACTTTTTATAGTTTTTCTAGGAGTTTTCTACCAATTTATTGTTAGACTATTTTTGTGCCTGACTTTGAGACGTTTTGTAAATGTGTAAATAAACTTTGTGAAAGCAGTTTGTGTTTGGAGCTATTGCCTAAGGCGTCAGCCTCACTAATGCTACAGAATATGACTTGGATGTGAATATTAATTCACACGTGGGGTGAATATGATGATTAAAATATTTTTTTGAGAATCCTGCTGTCTCTGTTATTAAGGAACGAATTGTGAGCTCCCCAGTACTTGTCATAATCATGAAGCAATGAAGGACAACTTGGTAAGTCCTCAGCATGATGTATCGCTTTACTTGAGAGGGCACAAAAAGAGTAACTAATGATTAAGTAATTAGCAATTAATGACTCGTTACTCGGTTGTGCCAGTCAGCGGCTGGTTCATAGTTAATCAGGAACGACTCATGAGAAAAAGGTCATCATGTCAATTCACAGATATTTATGAACTAATCATTACTCCGTGATTTATTTATATAGTATCTCCCAGTCTGTTCTCTACTAACTCATCATTATATACTTTATAGTTCTGGAATCACAGATATTCAGGAACAACTCATTAACACTTCATGAACTATCAGGTCATTCCTCACTCATTCCTTTGTATCGACACACATTTTTGTCTACTGCACCATGTTACCCTCTCATTGTTCAATTTCATTTCATTTCATTTTTAAAAAAAAATCTTTTCATGTATTCAAATTAAAAGAAATGCAGCAGATTGATTGACAGCCTTACATTTTTCTCTTTGCTCTAAAAAGTTTCACTTATTTGTTCACCAAATTCACCAAAGACAGTTGTGTTATGTTCTTCTCCACTGTTTGTACGTTCTTATATAGTACAACTAGACAAGTTAGTAATGCAATGCAAAACTAGACTAGTGATCCCTTCGTGTGTGTTCGTGGTTAGAAGGAGGGGCAAGTGTCTTGTCTGACTAAAGCTCACTAAATGTCACATTTTTGTTTGTGTATACAAGCTATGACACTTTAATTAGTGAGCTTCAGACGTGCTTGGTACATGGACTGGTATTACTCTTGGCAAGAAATGTACAAGCATATTTCCCATAATGTCAAACCATTAATTTAAAAAACGGATGGATCTTTTTTTTTTTTATGTCTGTGTTATTATATGAAATTTAAAACCGGAGATGTCTTGTACGTTATTACAGACACATTTATGTAATTCAGCCTGACATGTTTGATCTTGAGATCTTTAGAACCTCGACTTCTTCCCTACAATTTAAAATAGAGTTCTGCGGGTTTGAATAGTGCTTGTCCTCGCAGTGTAATGTTGTGATAATGGACCCGCCTAGAGGCCGATGTGGTTGAACAGGCAAATTTCTACTTTTATTTCACCAGCATACCCTGCTTTAACCGGACAGCTGTGAAACCACATAACAATTACTTTTAAGAGATGACCTGCTACACTAGGTGGGATCGGTGAGCAATATCATATCTCTTCAACTCTCTTATCCCCTCTCCTCCCATCTCTATGTCCGTCTGCCAGCCTTCATGTTCTCCCTCCGCCCTCTCACTGCTGACCGGGGCATCAGTGCACAGGTAAGCAGCCTCCCTTGGCTAGAGGTGACTCCATGGACCCTATTAACATCACACACACTCTGAGTGGCCGCACTCCCTAAATGAACTCTCCCTCTCCCCCCTCAGCCACCGTCGTTGCCGAAGCCCACCGCTGGGTGAATTAGATTGCAGGCTTTTTAATACGGCTCTTAATGGTTTATAAATTGCATGTAATGATTCCTCCTTTCCTCTCTCTTGCGGTGCTTTTTATGGGCCGCTCGGCTCTCCAAGGGAGTGGGTGGGATTTAATATATGGTGGAGGAGGCAGAATGAGGAGGTGAAACTAGCCCTGCACGGCTTTCTGCCTGCCTTAACGCTTCCCCTGGCTACGAAGAAGGGAGTCTCGGAAATAATGCTGGACACTGATGCTATCTGGCTGTAGCATATAACGGCTGGGACATGACAGTACAGCATGACAAAATGGTCACCAGAGAAGTGCAAATAATCTGGAGTTGTGTTTGGTGGAAGGCAGAGAGCGCGATGAGAGGTGCGATTTGTGTGAGAGGCTGCACCTCAGGGAAAGACAAAAATATGCACATCCCAACCGGGTGCTGAAGCAAAATATGAACAAAGAAGGAGTAGCACAGTCGGAAAATCACCCCAGCGTAAATGTGAATGTATTTTTACACTTTGCCAGTGCAGTCCAGACATTGCACCTTAAGCCTGCATAAAGCCATCCAACAGTACAAACTCATCTGTCTTTGTGTGCTTTCTCTTCAGTGATATAACCAGCAAACCTCAACTCCCTCTTGTACCGAGATGGGGCAGTGAACACGCTCCAGCTTCACTTTCTCTCCCACATTTTCTTTGTGGTTCAATATTTTTCTATCGCAGCATTTGAAAGGTCACTGTGTACTGTTGGTATTGCTGTAACTCCAGAGGAATGACGGCACCTAAAACTCACCCACTCGAAGTGATAAGAAACATTAAAAAAAACAACAATGCAAAGTACAGTGATCACGGCACACTGTATGTTTATTTATATCAATAAAATATGTATCACGTTTATTAAAATAGACAGCTTCTTCTAATTGTAAATTCATCCCGACGCTTCTTTCCTTTGATAGCCAACACTGTGCCTCCCTAACTGTCTAGAGACCGGTAATTAGAGCAGTGTGGGAGGTTTTCAATTCCTAATGCAGCACAATATGAACAGTGGCCAGCATAAACCCAGTGCCTTACTTGATGGTTCATTGGCACTGAGTGAAATTCCAATTAACTGACCCAAATATCTACAGAGAGTGTCTGCGAATGTGGTGAGAATACAATTACGTGTCCCGCCTTGTGCTTGGACGTCTTCGGTGTAGTGACCAGCGGCAGCATCTTGTAGCGGGTCCAAGTGTCGCAAGGGTGGTTTTGTAAAGCTTTACCTTTCGCTTCTCTGCTCGGCCACTGCGGAAGCGTAAAATGTGGCTCGTTATGTGCTTCCAATGGTCCACTGGACAGCAGAAGTGAGGGAGCACAAGAGAGGAATCATTTACATTGTGTGCAACGAAGCCCTTAAGGTAGCGAGGCTCAGCTAGACTCCCTGTTACACAGCCTTTGTCGTAGTGAGGTGCAACATTTGTAACAATGACTTCCATCCACCTAAGAGTCTCTTAGGAAACAAGGCGCCACGGGTAGTGATGAAAAAAAGACCTGCTACCAAACTCCTCTATCCAACTGAGAACAGGTGGAGAAGCAAGGCTCTGTAACTGCCCCACGCTGTGCTTTAAAGAACGGTTCAAACAATTTAGTTTGTCAAAGAGGGACTCCTGCCCTACTTTCCCCGGCTTTCTGTGAATCTGCAGCTATTCTGGCTGCCTCCAGACCTCTGCTGAGATGTGAACATCTCCAGAGACGGAAATGTGTCTATATAAATAAATACCTCTGTGTTTAAATACCCTGTTGGTTGGCTGATTAGGTTTAAAAAAAACATAAATTGAATGTGAGTCTCACACTGCTGGCACCGCTCGGAGAGGCACGGTGGAAATGTGCAAAAATGAAGGGAGAGGAAGAGGAGGAGGAGGATACAGCAACGGCAAAGGGGGATGTGGTTTGCGAAGGGCAGACAGAGCAGGGAGAGGTTAAGGAAAATAAGACAGATGTAAACACACACACAGGTACACACACACACACACACATAGGGAAACATGAAGAGATAAGGAGTGGTGAAAGAAAATGCTGATCCATGGTCCCTGTCTGGGAAGGCAAAAACAGAACATTGATCCTGCAAGGTCCACAAATGAAAAATCCATGGGGGTAAGGAGCTCTTCGGCCCTGCGGCGGAGACAGGGCACCGGTGGTCAGGCTCTCGTATCGCAACTGACACGGAGCCCGGGCCTCTCACCGGGTGGCAGTGCTGGATCAGCTGGACGGGGGCCAAAACCAACCGCAACCAGCAGGAAGCTCACCGAGAACAAGATAGAAAGGAGAACATTTAGTTTTCAGCTTAGGAAAGAAGTAAGACGGAGCTTTTCTTTTTCACATGATACAGGCGAAATACAACTAAAGCCACAAAGAGAGTTGGTTATTTTCTACAGTATTCCTATTTTGGTCACCTGTCACTTTAATCGCATTAATCCCTAACTGTGCATCTGACCGTTGTGCCTAACATGGAAGAAAACATGGTCACTCTGTCTACCTGTAAAGAGCAGATAAGAGGTCCCGCGTCTCTATCTGTGGTTCCATTTGAACTCCCTCTGTTTAACCAGGGGATGGGATTCAGGCTGCGGGAGGGAGGTCCTTTTTTTCTCATTACCACCCTCTGTCAGTACATGTACACAACACGGAGCACTAATCTGTGCCCCTGATATGCTAATCTCTCCGTCTCCCCCTTACTCCTTTTAGATGGCAGCCACACCTAAATGCAGAGAGGGGAAGGCGAGAGGAAGTCATTAAAGCATGCCCTGCAGGAGCCTGCCTGGGCCTTGGCTGGATGAGGTGGGACGGCGGCAACACTTTGGGTGTGTGTGCGCTGGGGGAGAAGAAAAAGGGGTCTCTAGGGAGCGGTAGATCGGTTTAGTTACTGGCTCTACTCTGGTTCCCCCTTGGGGTAACCCCGGTCCCCAGCAGACAGGATAGCAATCAGACATGCAGGGTGTGGAGCAGAAAAAAAATGTGTAGTGCCAGTGGTGGTGGGAGTGTTTGTGTATGTGTGTGTGTATGCATGTGGGTTTGGGAGATTAAAGGTGACAGTCGTCGCTTTGCTTAGACCTGCTCACCTGCCACAATCTGTCAGTAACCAAAGCTGCTCAGCGAAGCGTACTGCACCTGTCATCAGTGAGTGTGTGTCACGGCGCGTGCGTGCTTTGCGCGTGCATGTCTCGCTCTGTCTGTCATTCTGCCTGCATTTGTATTGATAGATATATATTCTCAAAAGAGGCACTTGTGGTGTTCCTGTGCAGCTTTTGGAAGCACAATCCTCCATCCATGCTGATTGTCCGCATTACTACAGCAAAAGCAATCATTCCCGCATTATCATTTCAATTGATGTCGAGTTTTGTGGCACTTCACAACCTACAGATTAACATGCTTTTGAAAAACATGTTTCGACTGGTTATGTATGCGTGTGCTTTTGTGTTTGTGCACACACACACAGACATCTGTGTTCGCATTTGTGTGGGAGAGAGAACAATTGACGATATTGTTAGCAGCATTGTTTCCTCCCAACTTCAAAAACTGCAGATTAACATAATTCAAAATATATCTATCTTCGGTTTTAGAGTCAGAGATTGAGAGAAGAAAAAGAAGGGAAAGTAGACGGAAACAGACAGCATTTCTCTGCCTGAAGCACCTTAACTGATCATATATGTCTGATGTCTCCTATCAAAATCTATGAGCTGTTTAATAGTTTGAATATAACCTCTTCATTTGTCACAGGCAATAATCACATTGTAACTCAGCTTTAATGGCAATGTGCAAAACCATAATGTGAAATCATACTGATTACTGTGCGTGCGTGTGTGCGTGCATGCGTGGGTGGGTGGATTTCTGTGAGACAAGGATCCCTGCACATCCCTTATTAAAGTTGGATATTATTACAACTCAGTTTTTGACACATATTAAAGACTGTATCTCATCTTTAAAGGCCCCTCCGTGTTCTCACAGCTTTTTCCTGGAATAAAGCTACTGTTTCTGACAAGCTTAATCTAAGAGAGGATCCTGGGATGTTCAAAATTACAGTCGTGAAGACAAAAAGAAAAAAAAACGATGAAAGCTATGCAATACATTCTAATGAGCTAACAGGAGATGAGCGCATTTATATGCCCACTGCATTCACATCCGTACCTCATAACTGCATTTGTTGTAAATAAATATGAGCAATCAGCTAAGAACGGCAATAAAGGGCCCATAAAGAGCTGCAAACAGTGAGATGGGAGGAAATTGCATTTCTGCACAGACAGACAGGCAGACAGACATACAGAGAAGAAGGCAGATAAAAATACAAAAGAGAAGAACGACAATTTTTTTCTTTGACCTCCATATCTGAAGACTGAGTGGAAGGTCGGGGAAAAAATAAAAAGTTCATGGTATTTAGACCATCTGAGCGCAACCCAGACAAAGAGCTAACAACAGGCAGCAGCAGCGGTCCTGGAAGCGGAGAAGAAGGGAGTCAGAGAGAGGTTAAAAAGAAGTGTTGTATCCTCGGCTCCCTCAGCCCTGCGGCGTGGGGTCACCTCAGAGATTGGAGACTGAATTACCCAGCAGCCCCGGCCGCTCGCAGGATCAGGCGGACAAGGGGAGAGGACGAGAGGAGTTAATGAAGGGAAGAGACAGTTCAGGTCCCCCGAGGGCCTCGAGGCACCTGCCTGGCAAGCCCCCGCCGCACAACCTGCTCTGATTGGCTAATTATCAACATGGATTTAGCCCAGAGTCAAATCACTGATTGATTGGAGTGTTTTAAATCTGTCTTTGGTCTCTCGCTGCCTCTCATTTCTATCTCGCTCCCTCTTTGTGGAAACTCGCGGTTGCTGGAGTCCCACTGCGGGGACTCACGCAGCACAGCGACAGCACAGCGACAGCACAGCAGCAGCGGCAGGTGACCGGTCCTTCTGCACAGTGTGGACACACAGCCTCAGCTGCGGTGATGTCGTCTCTCAGCGGACATATAATTCATTAGTTAAGTGCTCAAAAAGAAATTGTTTGAATCAACGGATAATTACTAATTACAGCCTATTACGAACAGAACATTTTTCAAATGGGAGCAAGGGGAGAAAGGCCGTGGTCTCACTCATATTGGGTCAACATAATTCCAGTAATAGATGTTATTTGCTATGACCACGGTGGATGTGGAGGTGTGATTAAATAAGTGTTGCTATGTTTGCTTATATTCATTCATCAGCGCTTAAGTAGCTCCCGGTCCAGTAGGAATCTCATACCTGGTTCATTAGACTTTACATTAAAAGCCATGGGGAATGAACGCCGTGCGGCTTATGACTGTTACTATTAGTGATGGCTGTTAAAGTGACTGCTGCTTTTCTGTAAAATGTCTTTTCTTATTTTCCACATATCCAAGGGAACTTGTTGGACACTCATTCCACAACTCATATAGCTTACAGCATTTTCTCATCTGTTAGAATTAAAAGTCATTAATTCACACACACAGACAGAGTTAATATCAAAGCAGCCCAGAAAAGGCGCAAAAAAAAGAAGTTTAAATTGTGTTTTTGCTGCATATTCAAGGAGTATTCAAATACGTTACTATGTGGGAGTGCGCGAGAAAAGCTTCCCTTTTGTTTCCTTATCTGCCTCCAGTTCAAACTCAGTGCATGAGACGTCGTGTTGCTCCACTGAAAGAACAAGAGATGAAGAGGCAGCGAAAACAGGCTGAGCACATGTTGCTTGTGAACGTATGCAAGTAGGTACGTCTCCTTATTTTTCCCCGCGTCAGATCAGTCAGAATCCATTCTCTCTGCTCTGGGAGGAAACACAAGGGGGTGCGAGCACTGGATGTTTCTCACAGTGGGACGGAAACACTTTGCCAGTACACAACCCCAGCTGAGAGCTTTACTGGGAAGTTACAATCCTGAATCCCAACCTCCATTAAGACGGAGAGCGAAGTGAGGCCTCCTACGAGAGCAGATTTAGCTCTATGGTTACACACAACCGTTCAGGATGTCTCCCTCTATTTTGCTGCAGTGCATCCTGGGACAGGACATCTATAGCAGGCCCGGGAAGCCCCAGGGGAGGCTGGGGGATTAGCGCTGGCCTATCTCTTTAGAGCTGGGAATTAATTAAGTAATTATGAAAGCCAGGCATGGGGGATGAAATATGCATGAGCCCTGATTGGGACGTTTGTGATTGTGTAATCTAATTTCAACGGGCGGACCTGCCAGCCAGGTAGGACACACACCACAGAGCCACACACACGCACGCGCACACACACACACACACACACACACACACACACAACAATAATGCTTTCAGGGTACACAAAACAGAACCAAAGATCACACTCACTGTTGGCAGAATGGATATTTTGAGTATCTCATTATGTTAATTAAAATGAGGTAATCAGTGTGGATTAATCACCATAGTAATGAGGATTGAACAGCAGATTATGTCTTCTTACCTAATCCATATAATTGTATTTGTAGAAGCATGAGACTAATATGTCGGCATCCAATTAATGATAAAATGATTGATTAAGAACATGTTTCACTTTGGAGTGTGAAAACTGGATTTTTGCCTTTTGTCTCCAACTTCGTCTTTGTTGTTGTATGTGTTTGTGGATTCCACCGGGGTTTTCTGTGTCTCTGCTGTTTCTCCACTGGTCTCTCTTCCTTTTTATTGATGGACTTAAAGGCCTGTTTGCAGCAGAGAGCTCCTGTTCTCCTGAAAAATACTTCCTGTAGAACACTCTCTAAGACAGAGTCGATACCAAACAAGAGATCAGGATAGCCATGAGATATGCCACAAGGAAGACTGTCGCATTCTCAATGCACATGTGCAATACAACTGAGCGTTATAGGTCTTAGCTGTAACCACAAACGAACACGCGATGTAAACACACGCACACACACACAAGGCACAACAAGGTTCCCATTTCCTCTCAATCACCTGCAAGTCTATCGATCCAGGTGCATCCTTCTTCCTTTCATTTATTTTGCTTTTTTTCATGTATTGATTCGTACATTGGTGTATTTGGAAAGCTGCATCACGTAGCACTGGAATATCATGTTCTAGCTTCGACCATTTGTGTCCTTTTGCATCCACCCACCACTCTCCCGGGCTTTAATCGCCTCGTCTTAAAGCTCGACATTCAATGTAACAACGCTGTCATTATTACGCTTTAATTAAAAGAAAGGGAGGCTATTTATATAAATATGAGGCTAACAACCTCAAAAAGGGGGGGAACGAGCAAAAGCCTGAGCTTTTTATGTTTCACTATATGCTCTAGTTCACTGGAGCACTGCAGTGGGAACCTCCAGTATTTAAACTGGTCCCCAGTGTTTGAACTCTGCTCAGAAAGCAGAACATAAAGCAGGGCGATGAGAGGATAGATAGAGAGAGGGGAGCAGAGATGAAAGGCTGCGGTGTGCCCTCCAAAGGGAATGTGGGAGCCCGGGAGCACGCTTACTCACAGTGTCTGATTGTTCCTTTGTCTCTTTTAGTCACAGAAGGAGCTGTTTTAAAGCCCGAACACAGGAAACGTGACAGGAGAAGGACTGCAGGTCTGATGTTTCAAGTTCATAGTCGCGCTGCTCCACACATCGTGGGATTACTTTCTATAGACATCTTTGAACTTTTTAAGATTGCACAACAAATGAGGTCAGAACGCAGAGAGATGGAGTTTTCGTCCGAGTAAAGCCCAGTACCTTGTGACTCTTCAAATAACAATCATGTAGAAGATGAGAGGAGCAGGTGTGTCTCCAGCATCAGATGTCCACCTTTTCAACCCCTGTCTGTCCCTTGTAAGCAGGTGTGATACTTGCTCATTAATTCCATCCCGGGTTGTGACCTACCTTACGGTACAGTGGTGCCCTATTTGTTCTCTTGTCTGTCTCCTACGCCATTTCTTTAGAGTTGATTTTTTTCCCCCATTTAAGATGGAGAAAAGACAAAACTAGACTTTAAAGATCAATTTTCTGTCATTTTAGTGAGATACTATATCACTCTCCTTTCTGAGACAGCGTCTTCTTCTGTTTGCGATTCTCTTTGTTGCTCTCTTTGATTCTTTTTTTTGTGGCATGAGAAGTGGCTCCTATTTCATGCTTATATTTTGATGTTTCTTTGTCAAAAAAATTCTACGTCTGTATCTGCGCCTTGCGGGTTAAACCCTTTGTTTACGCCTGCTTTGTTGCTCCTTTGTCATTTACATCAGCTACTGTAAAAGAAAAGCTCTAAACATTGTGATATTTCAGTTAAATCACTGGAATAATGGGTTTAAGTGACTGAAAAACTCCGCATTCGTGTTTTTTCCCCTCTGGCTGTTTATAACTTGCTATATCATCACAACAACATGACCTTATTCCTCACAGCATAAGCTCCGCTTCCTGATTTGAGGCTTCTGTGGATTCAACCTCAACCGACTGCTTTGCATGGATTTGACTGGTAACCACAGATGGATTTGCATCCCTTTAAAAGAAAAAGCACCTCAACTGCCGAAGCACAAAGGTCAGAGATGAAAACTAATATGACCTCAATTCCAAAAAGTTGGGATGCTGAGTAAAAGGTGAATAAAAACAGAATGCGTGACTTGCAAATCCTTTTCTACCTATATTTAATGGAATACAGTGCAAGATAGAAGAAGATAGATGATAGATGAGACAGGAGCAACAAAATACTGTGAGAGTTGTGGACTGATCCAAAAACACCTGTTTGGATCATTCCACAGGTAAACAGGTTCATTGGTAACAGGTGATAGTATCATGATTGGGTATGAAAGGTTCATCCTGGAAAGACTCAGTGAGAAACTGCACAGGCAAATAGTCCAACAGTTTAACAATATTTTTCAATACATAATTGAAAGGGAATTTAGGGATTTCACCATCTGCAATCCATAATATCATTAAAAGATTCAGAATCAAAACCAACATTGAATGCCGTGACCTTCGATCCCTCAGGCAGCGCTGCATTAAAAACTGATATAATGGTATAAAAGATACAAATGCAAGTTAAGATTTTACCATGCAAAGTCAAAAACATATATCGACAACATCCAAAAACACTGCAGACATCTCTGGGTCTAATCTCACCTGAGATGGACTGACACAAAGGGTAGAAGTGTGCTGTGGTCTGACGGGTCCATATTTCAAATTTTTGAAAATCATGGACGCTGTGTCCTCCGGGCTGAAGAGGAAAGGGACCATCTGGATTTTACCAGTGCTAAGTTCAAAAGCCAGCATTTGTGTTTGTATGGGGGTGTGTTAGTGTCCATGGCATGGGTGACTTGCACATCTGTGAAGGCAGCATTAATGCTGAAAGGTACACACAGGTTTTGAAGCAATATATGCTGCCATCTGTTTTTTTCAGAGACGTCCCTGCATATTCCAGCAAGACACTACCAAGCGACACTTAACACATTACAGCAGCGTGGCTTTGTAGTGAAAGGGTGCAGGTACTAGACCGGCCTGCCTGCAGTCCAGACCTGTCTCCCTTTAAAAATGTGTGGTGCAATATGAAGCGCACAATACAACAACAGAGACCCCGGGCTGTTGAGCAACTGAAGTCCTCTATCAAGCAAGAATGGGAAAGAATTTCACTTTCAAAACTTCAACAATTAGTGTTCTCATTTCCCTCAATGATTACTGAGTATTGAAAGAAAAGGTGATATAACACAGCGGTAAACATGCTCCTGACCCAACTTTTTTGGAACATGTTGCAGGCATCAAATTTGGAATGAGTGTATATGTTCAACATTAAAGTTTGAACATTTAAATGTCTTGTCTTTGTTGTATATTTGAATATAGGTTGAAAAGGATTTGGAAATCAGTGTCCACATTTTTTTGGAATCGTGGTTGTACATGCAAACAAGATATACACATGATGCATGTAGATGCTGGTTACTCCGACAACCTGCCAATAATATTGATTATCCCCATTTACAGATGTCCAATGCAATTTGTGGAAAGGCCACCGTGCTCATTGTGCTCTGTAATTATGGAGACCTAAGCTATGGAATCTATATTTCATTTCATTTAATAACAAACATGACATGTATTTGCATTGTCGATCGTAATCATATTAATCAGAGATGGTACACACAGTCATTCAGTGCTGGAAAAGCGCTACTATTTCCCCTCTAACTAATTTCCATCCCTTTCCCTCCTCCTCCTCACCTCCCTCCCCGTCTCCCCCTCCCTGCCAGTGTTGGCTCCCACCTCCAGAAATGAGGTGATATTGGTATGATGGGAGACCGTGTCCAGGCAAACAAAGCACGCCCACACCTGAGCTTTATATAGGCTAATAAGATGACCGCTGGCTGGCTGTACTGCAGGGTCAGCTCCTCTGTTATCCATCCTTTGTCTGCAGAAATCCAACCTTGATTGGCCATCGAGTCAGACACCTAATGATAGTGTCCGTTCAGCTTGAGCGAGGAATGTGGAAAAACTGTCACTCTGCTCTATTGACTTTTTCTCTGTCTTATGCTTCGAAAGGTAAATTGTATTATCAAATCAGTTTGACTGTCTGTGGTTCTGCTCTAAGCCATGATGCCACCCCACAGTGCTGTGTTGCATCATGGGATGCCACTGAGTCTTGTCAAGACTAGCCACGCATGTGGTGAATCAAACAATTCACCATGCATTGATTGAAAAAAATATTAACAATTCATTGTTGTGATATTGGAGGCAATATTCCTCTTACTTGTTTTTGTCACCATGTCTTGCAGGTTTTTTTTCCTCAAAGTGTGAAGCACTGCTTTTGTTGTTTTCTTACTCAAACGTGTCAGGCAAACCTCGATTGCTTCAGAGACAGCTTCATGAATCTGAATTTTATTGAAACCAAAAATGTATTGTGAGGCAGTCCATACTCCTGCTATTTGAAAATGTTGAGAATATATCAAATGAAACCATCATTTTTTAAAATCTCACACCTCCAAATATTGAATGGTAACTATATTCTGCTCTGTCTGTCTAACAATAACCCGTTTGTGCAATCATGTCAATCACAAATGGCCTACATATCAATCCAACATAGTTATTTTGTTTTTAGGGGAATGTCTTGCCTCGGTCTCCACCCATTCTCGGTGGCTGGCAGAAGTGCTGTGGCAACAACTCTTGAGTATTATTTCCATCCAGATCTGTCAGCGTTTCCCACCAGATCAAGGCTGTGATTAATAAAATGGGCCTCCTGGTCCCCTCCAGCCTATTCTCACCTTCTCCCTTTACACCGCCTTTGCAGAACATGCTTGTCTCCTAGTGTCTGCACCTCTGTCAATTTCTCTCCTTATTCTCATTCTCTCCTTCTGGATATCACTGTGGCTCCCTTTCAGCCTTCCCACCTGCATGAATAGCGAATTTCTTTCTTTTGCTCCCCTTTTCCTTTTTGCTTCTCTCTCTTGCTGGCTCTCTGGAGCTCCTGGTAAATGATGCATGGTAGACTCACAGCCGCTGAGCAATCATTAGTGAGGTGGCACAGGTGAATGGGAGCGATGGATGATGAAGAGAGGGAGGGATGGAGGGAGTAACAGAGGACAGCAAAAGTCATGTTTCCACCCCGAGGCGTTTCCCTATATCGTCACAAAACTAGAAGTTGTTTGTGTAAAACGCCAGTCGGTGGCATTTCCTATGCCAGCGGTCATTAATCTAGACACATAAGCGCACACACATACACACTCGTGCGCGCACACGAGTCCATACAGATGCCATAATGTTGCTCTCACAGATGAAAGCCTGACTTACGGTGTCCTAAAGCCCTTTGCTACCATAAAAAACAAGCCTGGACTGGACTCGCATAGTGAATGTGCTGAGCCGCCAATATTATGAAGTGTACATAATGCTTCCCTCATGAAATATCATCACTCAACAATGCCCGGACGCCCCTCATCGTAAACAAAATTTGGGTTTATAGTTCATATCAGGACTAATAAACTGAGAGATTACCTGACAAAGGCCCACAGTGTGTAGCAAACTCCCACATGTGAAGCTTACTGGAGGCAAGCTGCAGCGCACAGGATGTGTTTTTCTCCCCCTCCGATCAATCAACGAAATGTATTGTGTTTGATATAAAACGACAGCAACATTGTGGTTTCTAATAGCTGACGATTTGATTGTCAGTTTCATAGCTGCCAGTGTCTCCACTTCCAACAGATGTTATGTTTAATTAGCGCTCACACCCACTCTTCACTGCAGCGCTGAGTCTCACAACCTCACAGCACTTTCATTTACAGGCATCTTTCCCTCTCCGTCTCTAACAACTCTAACTCTAACAACTCTTGCTGTATAAACACTTACAGTATTTCAAACACCTTTTTTCGCTTTTGTGTGTCTCAATAAGACGGTTGACAATGGATCTCGTGTGTAACTGTAAGATCAGTGGTGGAAAGTAACTAAGTACATTTTCTCAAGTTAACTTAAGTACAATATTGAGGTACTTGTACTTTACTTGAGTATTTCCATTTTCTTCTCCTTCATGTTCTTCTACTCTTTCAGAGGGAAATGTACTTTTTGCTCCATCACTTATTTGACAGCTTAATTTACTTTTCAGATTCAAATTCTTTATAAATACATATAATAAGATTATAATTCAACCAGATTGTTAACTCTTACAAGAAAGCGGTATCTAGTTGGGGCTCCTCGTCACATTTCCAAAGCCTGTGAGTTGTTGTTGAGCAGTTCCATCATATTGCATGTTTACATACTATTGTACATTTTTACATAATATTGTTGTCAATACTGAGTTCACATTGATACTGAGTCAATGTGGACTAAACTGTGGATGACTTTTCATACCTTTGACGCAAAATGCATTTATGTTTTAAATTCATGGACTGTGTTCTCACTCAAACTTAACCACCAGCAAAATTCTGCATATTTGTACTCCACATTGCATGTTTACATACTATTGTAAAAAACTGTTAAATTTACATTCAAAACCTAAAATAAGACACATTTTCCCCTCTCTTCCCCAACTTCTCACATGGTCTCATTTAAATTCTGTTTGGGACAAAAAGAGGTGAAATGTTCTTATAATTCACCAAAAACAGTAGAGACTATATAAAAATCTGAAAAGATGAATCCAAATATGCGCAGCACAGCTTAGTTTTATTCTTCTTTCCTTCCCTACCACATTAATCATCTCACGATCCGAGGGCCATTCTTTGGAAGCAACAAAACTACCTGGTTAAGTTTAGGAAAGGATCATGGGTTAGGTTAAAATAAAACCATTCACAACATTAACCACATTAATTAGAAAGAATTTCTGAAAGGTCTGACAGAAAGCAGCCTGGAGCAGATGACCAACCTGTGAAATCTACGATGAGCTGACGTCAGCTCATTGGCGAAAGTAGAACAAACCCATTGGAAACCCAGTATTCAGAACAGTCTCAACAGAGATTACTTTTACAAACGTTTACCTTTGAAACTTTGGCCACATTCAATAAGAAAATCCAATATTATAACATTACTTATATAACAGAAAATAAAGGAAAGCATAATAGGACCCCCTAAGTACAATTAGCTGATAATGCTTCCTTCTTAAAAGTAGGATCTTGAAAGCAGGATCATATTTTTACAATCTGGTATTGATGCATTTGCTTAATTAAAGGATCTGAGTACTCCTTCCAAAAATGGGTGTGATACAGCAAAGTTTTGTGTCCCGATGATTCAGGCTTCTCAAAGTGCATCACTCACTTTCTACTGTAGGATCCCTCCCCTGTGCACATTACACTTAAAGCCCTTATCTTAACAGAGTGGAGATATGAGACAGTTGTAATCTCCTCGGGGACCGGTCTCTCTCTTTCTACAGTCTTGCCCGAGTATTCAGCACAAACCACCAGCATGTTGCTCCTGTGTCTGCTGTTTACTAATGATGTCTGCGTACGGCTGAGAGGAGAGCTCAATCTTATCACGGCCATTAGAGAATAAGATGAGCATTACACTTCCTATCTTTCCTGAATATCAACAAATACAATTTTCGCATGAAGGTAAATCCAACAGAGCAATCATATCGACTGTGGTATGATGTTTGTTCTGATGAGTTCTTGACTTAGAAATGTGCTTTTACGGTTCCATATGAGGATAAGGGAACAGGTCCCCATTTAAATCAGATCTCCTAAGTTTAAATAAACTTTGATTTGAAAAAAAGTTTTGAATTCATTTGGCAGTAACAGAATTGACCTTTCTGTATATGAAAACCTTTTTCATTTGTTTGTCAAGGTGCTGCTTCTGTACAGTGTGGTAGAGTTAGATATATATTAAAAGCAGCTCGCACACAGATTCTCTCATTTTCCACGTTGTTCCGTCACCTTTAATTTTATTAACTTTTTTACCCCCAGAAGCAGAGGGAGAGTAGAGTTTCTAGGGCAACAATCAGTGTAATTGTCCTAAGTCTGACACATGCAATCTGCTAAAAGCCCCGAAGCCCAAAGGCCCAGGTGTAACCAGGGATTACAACTGTGGAGGACAGGTGAAGTCAATGCACACTGACAGGGACACACACACACGCACACACTGTCTTACTCTCAGACACACATACGCACACAAAAAGACACACAGATGACAGGCATGCACACATACACAAAAGCACAAACAATCATCGGCATAAACAAAGTATCCGCACATGGTCACATGTCAACATGCACAACTGAATATTAAACAACTTAGTTTTTACTAAAAGTGTACGGGCAGAACAAGGCTCACAAGGATTGTCCAAAAAAAAAAAAATAGAAATAAAAATGGATGACTTTTCAGCGCTTTGACACAAAACGCATTGAGTGTGTTTTTCAGATGCTACATTCTGCTACACCTAAATCTTCAAAATTGAGCACCTATTTATTTCTTAATTTGTCATCAAGAAATAAATGGTGGTGCTCAGTTTTGAGTTGATTCTGAGATGTGTATAAACTGTTTCAGCTGCATTTCGTGTGTGAGATTAACTGTTATGCTAAGTTGCACGTTGGTAAAGAAAACTGTGTGAACATTTTTTCAAAAAGTGAACTGAGTGTAGAGAAATGTGTTGCCAATTGTAAAAACTATAATCTGTAAATTAACTGGTAACTACAGCTGTTAAATAAATGTAGTGGTAGAAAAACTATAATACTTGAATATAATACTCTGAAATGTAGTGAAGAAGAACTACGATAAATGGAAATTTTAGAGTTTTACATTTTAAAGTTAAAAATATAATTTCTGAGACACAGCACAGAGCAAGAAGGAAATTTCATTCACCTCTGTTACACTGGGGTGGAGGGAGACTTCTCAAACCTTCTGTGTGGTTTATGAAAAAAGTCAGACAATATGATAAGTTTTTGTGAGATTTGATGACCTGAACACATGCAAAGACAATGTCAGAGAATCGAAGTGCATGTAAGATACATCTGTGACCGTCCCCCAAGCCAAACTAATGATGGGTATTATTTAGCCACAGATGATGTTTTCTTGATCAGCGGAGAGCCTGCAGATTGGCTGCTTTATTTTGCTTTATTCACTGCTACCATAATCTATTAAACAAGTTCTCCTCTGGCCTGCAAGAAATAATTAGTCTACTGGATAGGTCAACTTAATCATTCCTGAAAATAATATTCAATTATCTTCACGGCAACTTCTAGAGCATGTCTCCTATTTTTAGACCCCCTCTGTTTTACAGAGATAGGCAGTTTGATCCTTTTTATGTCAGGCCTGCAACACAAAGCAACGGAGAGTCAGCGGTGCTAAACAGTCCTTGGCGGATAACCTATTATGCCTTAATAATAGCCCTAGCTTTCTCATTGTCTCTTCCTCCGTATGGTGTGCCGCATGAGTTCCATCCCACTTGATTATGGCTCTCCTTTCCCCCAGCTTTCCTCCCCAGTTTTCCATTGGGTGCCCTTGACTAATATCTTCAATTAGTCTTAGCAAAGGCCAGAACAAAATAATAAGTTATGGCAAGTTCAACACTGTCATCATCTCAGTAATAACTGGGGACGTGTGTTACAGAGAGGGCGAATTGAGAGCTTGCAAAGGGTTAACATCCTGCATGACCTCATCAAGGTAGGAGATGTGTCACCAAAGCCCGTCATGTAAAAACTGTTGAGCTCCTCGCCGCAAAGTGTTCTACACACACACGCACACACAGCAAGAGCGGCTGCTAAGTGAGGAGATTCGAAAAAGATTGTGGATAATGTCATATAAGTATACACTCATTATGCAGAGCACAGAGCCATTATATGAAAGACAGGACCAGGTCTTAAAAGTGGCACAGAAACACAATCAGAAACTACGGCATGCACAGACATGTAAACAGAAAACGCATTTGCAGCTCCACGAGGCAAATCTGTCTCAAACACAACCTGCGAACTCCATTTCACGCATAACCTCTCTCGCTCTCACCGTCTCCGTCAGTGTCTCTCTCTCTCTCTCCCCCGTCCATGTCCCCGTCACTCTCCTCCTACCCCTCTCGCTCTCGCTCTCTCACCAGTCACAATAAAGACTTAGAGAATAAATAAATAATCCAGAGTGTATTCTGTGCTCCAGGAAACAGCATAATTGTCATCGGAGGAGGGAGGCATTGGGAGTCATCACTTGTCCGGGCGAATTATAACCTTTGAAGTTGGATTTGAGCAAAGTGCGGAGTGCTGTTCTGTTGCCAGATACTGTCACATCTTAGAGAAGGGCCTCGCTTTAGGCTCATGCGTGCTCACATACCGGCTCTGTGTCTGCCTAAAACTCTGGGCTTTGCTCTGTTTTACTCATCCTGAGCATTTGACACTACAGCGTTAATCCAATCTCAAGGTACAAGTCATGCAAGGATAAACCTTCCCCTCACTGACCATCAATGTGACTCAGCAATAGAAGGAATAGATGTTGGACTATGAGCCAGAGAGTGATACCACCCATAGAGAGTAATGTTGGAGAAAGGTAGGAAGCGACATTTTCATAGAAATAAATGCTGCTTTTATACTCTTTATTGCCAAATTATATAGCAGCTGGGTGACGAATTAAAGAATAAAAACAACATTAGGTTTCCAGAACGGCTTCAGTGCTCCTTATTCTCTGGATCTCCGCTGCAGGGATGAACACCGTTCTTCCAAATGGCATTCCGTCATTTGGTTTTGACGATGGTGAAGAGTCTGACACGCTGCTCTAAAATCTTCCATAGGTGTTTAAACTGGGTTGATGCTGTTAACTGTAACGTATGACTCATGTAACATATGACTCACATCACGCTCATCCTCGTCAAGCCTTTCCACCATATGAAAGCGTTTGCACTTGTTTGTTGTCATTTACTCAGGTCTTTGCTTTCATTTGTGCATCATATGGCTAATGAAAGCAATTTGCTGCTCTAAAATTAAATGTTGCATAGGCATCTCAGAGAGTCTCATAAGTGATACATGTCAATGAACAGTGACGTCTTTATAATAAACTTAGAGGAAATGAGAGGACTAGCTAAAGAAACTTCAGGGAAAGCAAACTCAAAGCAGATCTCAGAAAAAAGCGCAATGAATGTAAATTGTAATGGGAAGCTGAATCTAGGTGCTCACCTCTCCATCGAGCCCCCTGCTGTGTCTGCTCACCAATCAAACACCATCAGCACCACACAGGAAACCCACCACCACTCTGATAATGAAGAGTTCTGCTGGAGACCCAGTCAGGTGTGGGCTCATTTATGAAAGGCTGCTCTCTTGTGGCCACAGGGAGTAAAAAAAAAAAAAAACCCAGGGACGCAGGAGGTGCTGGACTGACAGGCAATAATAATAATAATAATATGCTCTCATAAAAGCCGAAGACTGCTGCTGCTGCTGCTGATGGACTCCTTTTATAGACTCCTGATTATTCTTATGGCAAAGAAAGAGGATTGTCTGCATTGTTGCATGTACAATTAGACTTGAACAGAAACATGCATACAGATAGACAGCTAGATAGACAGATAGATAGATAGATAGATAGATAGATAGATAGATAGATAGATAGATAGATCTTCAGGCTGCAGACAGAGCTGCTGGATCCGGGTTTTCTCTCTCTCTCCTCCTCCCATCTATTTCCTCCTCTCTTGCCACTAGTTTACCTTCACTTGTTCAGCCTTCACTCTGAGAGGAGGAGGAGGAGGATGGTCTGTGATTGGCCGGGCGGGGACTGCTAGTCCGGAGGCTGGCGTTGAGCTCCAGCGATCATCCCCGTGTTCTTGTTTACACCTCTGCCGACGGGGACGAGACCAGACGCGCGTGGGGCCCCAGAGCGGAGTCCGGTGTGCAGAGGACAGCATCACCCTCATCGTGGGGCTGATTTCATCGTGGTGGCAAAGCAAGTTTTTTTTTTTTCCTGCGCTGGGAGTCTGGTTTCTCTCCATTCACAGCAGAAATGCGTCAAACTTTTTGGTGACTTTTGTGGCACCTTTACGCGCGAGGCTCCCGGTGAAGAGCTCTGGACATGAGACCTACCTGGAAATTGCTCCTTTGTATTGACAGTGTGTGACGTTTACGGACCTCTTCAAACTTTGATTTGACGGAAATTACACCATTTTTCTCTCTCTCTCACACACACACATCCACAAGCTGCTCGGTGATGGATGGTTTTTGAGTATCCACTAAAAACAGCGACATCCAGCATTAATTACAGGTGGTGTTTCACTCCAAAGAGATCATTCAGGGGTAGAGACTTTGCAGGACAAGAGCCACTTTGGTGCGTCCGCAGGTTGCGCTGCGTGGACAAGCCCGGGACGTTCTGCGACGGCGTAGCCGGAAAAGATGCTCCCTGTTCGGATGCAGCGTGGCCAAGGTGTCGCTCCTCTGGTTCTTCTCCTCCTGGTCGGGGGATGTGTCGTGTTTGGCACTGGTAAGTTTCAATCAATTAAATATAAACGCAAACAAACACGCACACACAGCTTGTTTTATTTATTTTGCACAGATTGAGTCAAACAAGAGAAAACATTATTATTTGCTGAAAGTGTTGATTTGATTGAACTTTTGATTTATAATAGATGCATTGGATTATATAGTGCACCTATAACAGTGCAGGGGTCTGGGGTCGCCTGCTGACCACCACTTTTTTTTTTTTTTTTTTTTACCCACATCAAACTCAAAGCTCTCTTTTCTACTCGGAGCGGAAAAATAAAACTCCCCCGGTGCGCAGGGAGTAATTAAGGTTTTGCTCCATGCCTTCTTGGCCTCTCTGAAAAGAAAAAGGAAAAAGCCTTGTGAGAAGTGAGACAGAAGACTTGAAGTGCATCAGGGGGAAGATATCCTTGTAATTCTCTCTTTTTTTTAAATGTAGCGATGCTTGTTTTAAGTTTGGGTGCACGAGTTTTTGAAATCCACTCAGGTGATCATGAATCATTTCTACCTTTCTAATCATTATTTTATTAGTGTTTCAGTGTGAGCTTTGATCAGAGGATTGCCTGGAGTTAAAAGGCTGCAGCAGCTCTCATGGAGATGAAATCACTTGGCACACAGAGCAGGTCACTGTGGGTGAGGTGATGGGCCAGGACGTGGACACCAAGGTGACACTGCCCATCTCCAGTGTCACGTTAATGATTTCACTCAGTGTGGCCTGGTGGTAGGTGAGCCTGGACTTTTTTTTTTTTTTTTTGCTCCCCTCCTGTCACCAGATCAGATTGAAATACAAGGCAGAAATCTGAGGGTTTAGTGGATTTTGGATTAAGCTTGGTTTACTGTAGGGGGGAAAAAAGAACAATGCAGACAACAAATACGTCTGAGTCTCTGGTGAAGTCCATATTTTTTTTTAATGACAGCACCAATCTTTGTGGAGGCCACAGTGACTGTCTGGCCAGGTCTGTGACCATTTCTTTGAATGCCAATAAGAAACCCCCCGCCGTACACCCCAAGGTCCTTGTGTGTGTATTATTCCCTGAACAGGCGGAGCAGAAAAGCAGCTTACGTTTATTAAAATTGTGGACCATTCTGAAATCCTTGCATGAGAAATGAGAAAGGTTGATCTAAACAGCTGAGGATTGCAGTGAGGTCCTGGTAGGGGAGCGGAGTCAGGAGGAGGGGTGCACTGAGGGTACGCTGTCTGAGTGTGCCCCAGTAAAGTTTCTGTCTGGGAGAGAGGAAGGCAGAGATATATTTAGGGAATGCATGATGGGACGGACAGATTGCATTTATCTTCTCTCCCATTGTGTGTATACCTTTCCTCCGCCGCCGCCTTCCCTCAGATCCCTCCTGTCTCGGTCTGTGCCTGCATTGTGGATGTGCTGAGCTCACATTTCTGCTATGGTGCTCCTCTTTCTGTGTTGACATACACATTAATTACCCAGACTGCCAGGAACACTTGTCTGGAGTAACTACCCTGCTGTCCACTGTGCCTCTTCTGTGTGTGTGTCATTATTAATGACTTCATCAGAATCAGAAAACCGACATACGGGAAGTGTGTTTCCGCACAGTTTGTGACACATCGGGATTAAATGGAGGCGAGCGGGTGCCCAGTAAGCCCTGGGTGGGGGTGAAGGGGCTGCAGACCAGTGTCCAGACTGCGAGGTCAAGACAGGAGGAGAGCGAGGGTAGCGAAGGAGCAGTCGAGTGTTCAGAGTTAGGGAGCGTAGCGTGTCAGACACTCCCATAGAGAGCTGGATGAATAGTGACACTCTTCTAGGATGTGCTGTCTCATTTGTGTTAAGTGTGGGAATCCTCTTGCTCCTGAATAACAGTGCAGCGGCCGTGAGAAGACTCGCATTCTATAATATTATATGAGCTACAGCAGTAAAAAAAAAAAAAAAAAAGGCTGCAGAAATATCTGTTTGGTCCGAAGAGTTCTGTAATTTTCCGACGGCTAAAAGTATGAATTTTAGATGCATGAAAAGAAAGGAATGTGACAACAAAGCTAACCTCAAACAAACACCAAAGTAGATTTGGCTTCAAAGAGGCTCAACAGATTGAGATGTCAGATTAGATTAAAGTGTCTCTGAAACATGTAGTCATAACAAAAGTGCTGCCAGGCTGTTGCATCTGCAGAGATTTGGACAGGTGGTTGGGCACCATCATAAATAAACAGACAGACAGCTCTCTTTGGGCCAGGCCATGGGCCAGACTAGTTCCTCAGGCAAGTCCTGCTGGCAGACCAGACCGGGCCACATTCTGTCCCGGAGCAGTGCATTAGTTTTATGGCCGTCGGGCGGCAGGGGATGGGATCGCTGGCCAGCCACTGCCCTCTCTGCTGTATTATTCATACGTGCAAAGTGGTCTTTGTTAATATTTAAAATGTGCTTATGATGCTCAAATTCTTGACATCAGAGACAGCAAAAGGAGAAAGAAGTGGGAGGGGAACAGCTGCTTGGCTCTCACAGGCGTAACTGACCCGGATGGCTGCAGGGGGTAGTGAAGGATTTTAGGGTACCAATAGGCATTTATGGACTAGATAAAAGAGTGGCACTTCGAGCAAGTGTGCCAATTGCGGCGCGGGGCTGTTGCAGGGGATGTGCGCGAACCAAACAAGGAGAGGGGTTAGGCAGGGCATTGCCATCCATCTGAAAGTGAGGTGGAAAAAACAGAAAGTGGAGATGGAAGAGAAATGAATCCGTGAGAGACACATTGAGATAGATTGATCTCGGGGCATGGCTTTTAAATATCCTTTATGAGAAAAGAGCGAAGAAGAAAACTCCATAGCAGTGGCATTCAAGCGTCATTAAACCTCTGGCACAGGCCGGAGAATGAGGCGTTGAGTGGGGGGAGAAATAGGTGGAAAAGAATGAGAGGAAGGCGAGCGACATGCGGCAGAAGCAGGTTAAAGCTAGCAAAGCAGCACGAGAAACAGTGGTTAAGAGAGGAGGACATTGTCGAGGAGGGAGGCGCAGGGTGGAAAGTGAAAAAGAGACACACAAATCCACTAGGGGGATGTTTTTATTAAGGCTCTTATCGATGGAAAGAGCTCACAGTATTAAGAGTAGACATGTTTAATGCTTTGCCAATACTGTGCATGTTAGACCGGACCATAAATCTGCAGCAAACAGCAAGAGCTCTGTAGGAGGGAAAAACAGCAAGGTAAATGGAAGAGGGAGCTGACTATAAAGAATGGAAAGAGAAATTAGCTGCAGAAGAAAGTTTCGAGCAGAGATCGGCAGACTGGAGATGAATACAGTTTAAAGCACAGGCCATTATTGTGTTCAGCAAAGACAATATGTTCTCGAAATGTTTAGAAACCGAGGTCATAATGGTTTAATCAATACTGCCGAGCCTGCCAACTATTTCAAATGGTGTATTTAAAAAAAGTGTACAAAAATACTGTAGATAAAGTTATTTAAATATTTCATGCAACGCCTGCTTGGATTCTGGTTACAAATGTCTTGTTTATCTCACACCAGATGGTCTCTCCTACCTGTGTGCCTTCATATAAAGCACAAATAACATGCAAGAATGTTTCAATTTAATCCAAACATTTAAAGCCACTGATGTTTGAAATTTAAAAATGTTCTTGTCCAAGCTGTTCTTCCCTCCAAGGTCAAATTTTTTTTTAATAGTTATCACAAAATTCACTTTTATTCTGTAAGTGACTTTTCAAGGGGATTTTTTTTTCTGAATGAAAGATCTTTTGCAGGTCTTCAAGTAGCTAGAGAGTAGAGTGAAACAAGTTGAGGCTGGAGTGAGAGAGGGGGTGGATGGATGGATGGATGGATGTATCGGGGGTGGAGGTGGGAGAGTTTCGGTGGCAGATGGGAGCTGAGTTGCTGCGGGGCCGGCAGGACCGGGTACCCCCTGCCCCTCCATCCTGCCCCGTGGGGGGAGATGGGTGGGGCAGACAGGGAAACAGGAAGAAAACCTCTGTGGGGTTCCATTGTGCTTTAGATGAATAGGAGACTCCAGAGAGCTTTTTCTGCCCCTTTGTGTGGGGTAAAGGGGGGCAGCAGTAGAACACACACACACTCAGAACTCATTCACAACTTCAGCAGGAGCTATACTCGCATGTGTGTGTGTGTGTGTGTGTGTTCATGCGTCTTTAGAGGTGTTGCATAACCACTCGTGCACGGGTAAAGATCACACCTGCTTGTTTTAGTTCAAAAACCTCTGATTCTGTTGATTGAAATGCCAAGACGTGCTCAGTGACATCTGACATCGAAAGTACGGCACCCACCCACAGACACACACACACACACATACACACACATATGCAAAACAGAGCCACATCCTCTAATGAAGAGGTAGCATTTATGTGGAAGACCTGCTGGGTCACTTGGGAGGAGGGAGTGAGAGAGTGCAGGAATTTTCATTTAAGATCTCAGCAGCACTCTGAGCATCGTGACCAATAGGATCAGCATTCACTACGGGGGGTCACGCCAGATCCTGAGCAACCCCCTTACCCTAAGATAGACACACACAGATACACACACACACACACGTTGGTAAAAGTGGTTGCACTGAGGTTCATAGATCAGAGGCAACGTCAGCGCTTGATTGGCCGTGCTGTGGTCCAGCGCTCTGCGTGTGTCCTCGTCTAAAAAAGGGAGGTTTTTCAGGCCATGTAGATGCTCCTCATCTTCTTAGCAGAGGCTTTTTTGTCTTCAAAAGGCTGTTGAGCCAAGTCCACTCAGAGCTTAGACCACAGCCAATCTGTTAATGCTTGTGTTTGTGTCTGTTTGTATTTGAGTGTGCCATGCGGGCTTGGCGAACCGGAGTAAAATTCTGCTTAAAGAGTGTTAATAATACACTTTCCATCAGGAGAGGAAATGTGCTGCATTAGAGACAGCAGTGGCAGTTAGTGTTATTCTGACTTCCTTTTATGAATTTGGCATACAAAGCTACATCCCCCCACATCCACATTAATAAATTGCCGTCACTTGTCCCCATTTCCCCCTTCCTCTTCCTTCAATCTCTTGATAGTCTCATCAGGCGTATTTATAGCTTTATAGTCTCACATATACCAACCTCTGTCATCCATATCTCTCTCGCTCCATCATTTTTTTTTTCCAGCCAGCTCTCTGGCGGAGTTTGGGAATTGCTCTTTCAAAGGCGCTGTGAAGAATCCCATTTCTATGAGTGTAACGCTTATTAGGGTCCCATCTGCCCTCAGGGTACTTATGAATGTGGGGGGTGTTTGGGTTGTCATGGGGTAGGTAAAGGAGGGGAGCGAGGGGAGCTTTGTCATGCCTGTGTGTAAGTGGATGTGGGTGCCACCGGGGGCTTGCGCAGGGTGGGAAGGGGCTCTTAACACTGCAGAGCACACACAGAGCAGCTGGTGTGTCTAAAGTAGGGGAATGACACACAGACCTCCCCGGAGAGACGGGCGTATATAGCGTACGTGTGCATATCTCCGGCTGAGAGGGGGAACGGAAATGATCCTGCGTCCTTCTGTCTGCATGGCAGGAAGCTAGGCAACAGCAGGACTTTCAAACAACTTACAATTTTTTTTTCCTTCCCTTGTGTTTTAAATCAAGGCAAATGATGCTCACTGAGTTTATTTGTGAGTGTGTTTAGAGGGGGAGGGAGGGAGGGGGAGGACTTGGTGGGTTTTGTGTGATTGGCTGCATGTCAACAGTGTGCTGCTGTGTTATTTAATGCAGTGACTGACATGGAGTTTAAGCACCATGTTTGCCTCTTAAGCTCATTGCCTCTGTCAGTAATGGAGCGGTGATTGGCACTTAATCAGAGGTCAATAAGGGCACATCCAGACCTTTCCTGACCGCTGCTTTCTGTTCCTTTCCTATCCTTTTCACTCATTTCCTTTTCCTTTTCCTTCCCTTTCCTCATCTTTCCTTTCCTTTCCCTGTGTTTCCTCTCTTGCCTCTCCTTTGCTTTCTGTTCATTTCCTCTCCTCTCTTCGGTTCGAGCTTTAAAGATCATGCTGAAGGAAAATGTCAGCTATACGCCGTATCTGGCTTCATCCCCAAAACATATGCAGACACATACAAACACGCACAGTAGGGGCAATAATCCCTGTTTCTGCTCAGACACTCTTGGATCAAAACCATAGCAAAGAGGAGAGCGAAAGAATGAGATCTGCCCTCATCCACCCTTTAATTCCTCCACCCGTCTTCAGCTCCAGGACTTAATTCGTACTCCTCCAGAGGCTTTGACTGGGAGCCTCCAAACACACAGTGAAGATTCTGTTCTCGCCTCAGATGCAGGTCTTAATCAAGGCCTGACAGGCTCCTCTTGGCTCAGTTTTTGTGTGTTTGGCGTGAGTGTGTGTGTATGTGCGATGGGCGCGCGCTGATGGGAAGCCGGCCGTATTACTTAGGTATTACTCCCTTTTCTGCATGGGTCACAGTGGGGTCACACTCCCAGTCTCAATCAGCACACAGCTCCACACACACCCATCTCTCTCCGCTCTGGCAGCCATTCTGATTGCACAGGAGGAAACCTGGTTTATCCTCCTGGTTCATTCACCATGCCAGGTGTACTACAAAATGCCACCAGGCATCATCCGCTGAAGACTTAGGAATCGTTTTAAATGAGCGCCATGTGTGAAGTAGTGGGACGAGGTCTGGTCTAATGCGGCAGATGTACCTGCATGTAATTAAGGTTAGATTTAAGTGTATGAGCTCACACACGCATCAAGTGTGTCAGTGGGTGTGTGTTTCAAGCCTCTTACCTGCTGCTGACCAGATGGGTTCAGCAGCCGACCTCACGCTCACCTCTCCCCGCCACTCTGCGTAGATTAGCTGGTGAGCTGAGCTAAGGCACACAGGCATTATAATGGACACATCAGACCCCCACACTCCTCCCCCTGCAACACCCAATCCTGCACACACACACAGAGCACATGTGCAGCCCTCATTCTTCACGTAGGATATTTAGGATGAGGATATGCTGTTTGTGTGTGTGTGTGTGTGTGTGTGTGTGTGTGTGTGCGCGTGAGTGAGTAGCTGGTTGGGCAGCGCCCGTGGCCTGCATGCTGTTTATGGGGATTATGAAAGCAGATGGACAGCCATGCTGACTGGTGAGGGTTCATTAACTCTGGGTGTCTCTGCTCTGCCGCTGCTGTTGCTCAGCTTCACTTGCCTCCAATCCTCTCAGCAACAAGAGGTGGTGTGTGTGTGTGTTTCTGCGTGTGTGTAGGTACAGCAGGTAGAGAAAGCACGTCACACCGGCAGAGGAAAGCCATATAGATGTTTATCGATCGGGGATAGATGCGAGCTCAGACGTTTCTGCTTGATTGGTCTATGTGAGAGCGTTGCAGCCGCTGACACTTGTTTTATCTCTCTGATGCCATTACGTTAAACTGCTTCCAGATTAATTTGTATTGAAGCGTACCTTGTGTCGTGTCGTGTCAAAGGAAGGTTTTTATACTTGAAAAACAGCAGGAGACACATGTTTCGTGCCATCATATTGCCGGCTGAAAAGTTACGATTTAGCATGATGCAATATCTTCAGCAGAGGAGCATTTCTGTGGCATTTCAGCGCTCTGCCAGGGGAGATGGATAGGTATAGTTATAGTGGGTCATTAAACACCGAGCGGTGTCTCTCTGTCTATAGCTTCAACCTTCACGCTGCAGCCAGCCTCTGCCCTCCTCTTCCACGGCTTAATAAAAGAAACATGGATCACGCAGGGACAGATAGACCTACCTGTGGAGAGCCAGACAGACAGACAGACGGACTGGCAGATTCCTGGGCAGATGGGTTGTTTGGAACTCCTCAGAGGCCTCGGCGCCATCAGACGGACAGACACACAGAGGAGTCGTCAGTCACCCTGTCTCATGTAGACTCGGCAGAGATGTGACCAGGAGTTAGAAACAGTTAAAAAAAAGTTTGAAATAGTATGCATAATATAGTAAGCTGTGATTATTTCAATCAAACTCCTGATCATCATCATTATTATTATTGTAGTTTATTAAATGTCAGAAGATGCTGAAAAATGTTCATTACAATTTTCCAGAGCCCAAGATGTTTTCTTGCTTGTTTTGTCTGGCCAACAGCCCAAAACCAAAGATATTCAGTTTGATGTAAAAGCATAAATTCTCAAATCTGAAATTCTGGAACAAGCATATGTTTTTGCTTGATTAAAGCAATAGTTCAACATTTTAAGAAATACACTCTCTGGTCGAGAGATAGATGAGATGATTCAAGGTGTAAAGTGTTCATTTAAATGGTAGGAAAATTATTTAAATTGTGATTGCTTTATTTTATGTCCTATGTTGCATTCTTGCCTAATGGCTTTTGTCACTTATTGTCATCCCCTTTTCTCATATTACTCTCAATGGTATGATGAGTACTTTGCTTTTTCCAAACAACAGATGTTGCCAAACTATTAAAAACCAACAAGATCCCTCGGATTACCACCTCAGTTTATCCTCAGAAAAGCACAGGGAGATCATTAACAGGTGCCTTTTCCAGTGTTTTGCCCCCTGTGCCCTTTAGAGTAAATAAAGCCTGTAATGGAAAAATATTGGAGTTTTACAGTGGAACAGCGACAGATTGGAACTTCAGTGCTGCTCTTAAGCCCTTTGTGATGAGGTGAGGGACTCTTTTTGTTAGACTTAGGCTTGGAGAGTATGAATGGCAGAAGGAAATAGAACATTTACGTGTGCATGTCAATGTCCACCCACGCCTCTGTCTGTGCCAGTATGTGTGAGTGTGTGCGTGCGCGGACGCTGTGTGTGCTGAGACGCTGTCGCTTACGGCGTCCTTCTTTATGCTCTTGTGCGCGTGAGTTTGTGAGTGACAGTTATACAGTGGCGTGGAGTGTGTAAATCTCCTTCCCTCTAAAGCTCTCGGCAGTGGGCCTTACATTAGCACAACAATTTACACATCTGTCCTGAGGCGAAGAACAGGCAACTCTGAGAATAATGAAAGCCTCAGTCAAAGATAGAGTTTGTGTGTTTGTGTGTGTGTGAGAGAGAGAGAGAGAGAGAGAGGGAGACAAATCAGGAGAGGTAGGAGAGACTCTGTAAACAAGAGACAGAGGAGGTTTATTAAAACCCCACCACCACTCACCATCCTTTTGTCCTTCTATTCTCTGTGTCCCTCACCTCCTCTCCCCCTCTTTCAGTCAGAGGAGCGATTACATGCCCCTGTCTCTCTCGTCTTTCATCTCTCTCTGTGAAGAGGAGAGGAATGAAGGTCTTCTGTGGCGTGTAATTACACAGAGAGATCCTGGATGAGGGCGTCTGTCTCCGCAAACAAAAAAGCAACCCCCTCTCCCCCTAAATACCTCTTGATAGGTGGAGATCTAAAAAGAGACATTTAACTGCCTTTGATCCACCACTGGGCCCTTGTCTTTACCTGCCACTTATGGAGGCCTAATAAGTACTATCACAAGTCTATTTATTTCATTAGAGGCTCTGACACTAACATATGCGTGGCTCAGCTCCAGCACCGTGGGAATGAAATACACAGCTCCTCCATTCATTTTAAGCACAGAGTCATAATCATGACACATTTACAGGCCGGTGTTCCAGTCTTACCCATGAGTCATATTGCTGAATGATTATGGAAGGGCGGGTTTTTATGGGTTTACATTGGTATTGGCTCAACCTCTAATTGGCCCAAAGCACATTTGCATTCTGGGAAGGTAATAATGGGGCTCTTTGGAGGCACTTTAAATGAGAAAGTCATTGCACTCTGACTTAATTCTGCTCATAGAAGTGCTGATGCTTCCAGATGGCTTTTTTACTGAGTGTGATATGGCCATTTTGTGTGCACGATCATATACCAGATACTTTGGGAATAGCTAACTTACTAGCAATAGCGACGCTCTCTTGTTATCCTTTTTTGCAATATAATGTTTTTATTGCCTCTTATTTCATATTCGCAACAGAAGAGACATTCAAGTAAAGCCAGCTAATATGACATGATTACACAAATACAAAATAGGTTTGCCATGAATCTAGTGGACAAGTGTTGTATGAAATTAGATATTTTTTCCCCTCGTCCTTGAGCACCTCTTCCTTGTACGTATCTAAATTCATGTGTGAGTGTTGTGTCGAGGGAAGCAAACAGAGGTCATACAATGTGGTTTGACATTCTGCAAAGGTCACATGAGGTCAAGCAGCTCTCTGTGTGAGAGCTGCAGTCGGCCTGAATGTGTTTAACGTGTCTTTTTACTTGTGTAAATCCGCCCCCATTGGTTGAGACTTAACTGTTTCTCTGAACTCACTGGGAGATGAAGTGAGCATTCTGGTGCAGCTCAAACAGACTTGGCGTCTGACAATAGACGGGTCCTCTATTGCACTTAGCTGAAGCTGCTGAATAGACTCTGAATAGACCCGGAGTGGTGCGGCCATGCAGCTGCTGGACAATAGCCTGCTCAGCAGAAAGGCAGCCGGTGACCTCGAGGTCTGCCCCGGCCCTGTCCACTCTGATCCCTGAACCCTCAGCAGACAGAGTCAGCACGGGGAAAGCCACAGCAGACGCCCTGCAGTAATTTAAGCAAATCAACCAAAATCACAGCTTGGGGCCACGCTTATACAGTTTAACTATAGTGGCTGGCATAAAAGGAATAGGTTATTCTCTTTTTGCCGAGAGTTAAAAGAGAAGACCAATAGTACTTCCATATTTGAACACTAAATATGAAGCAAAAGCCAGGGGGGATTTGCTTCGCTTAGGGCAAACGCTGGAAGTCGGGGGCCAATTTTAAAAAGAAAATCCACCGACCAACACCTAGTTTGTTTGATTTATGTTGAGTTACGTGCCAGAACTGGAATCCCTTGGTCGGATGCAGCGACGTCCTGGAGTCCTGTCATCACTGCGTTGTCAGGCACCAAAAAGTCAAATTGTTCCTTTAATTGTCACTTAACAAGGTTCTGCATCTTCTTCAAAGGGAAGATCATTGTGACACTGCTGCATGAGCTAAAATTTTGCCCTGTACTTCTAACCATAGTGAATTCAGTGATGTTAAGGTAGTTATTTTGTGCTTGGCTGTGCATTTAGAAAATTGTTACTGTCTCTAAGTAAAAATAGGTGAATTGATATCACAGACACGCAGCCTTATTCACTCTCAATCTCTGCCTTATTCTCATTCTGCAAGGAGACTGGTGGAAGGCGATATGTTTGCACTGTTTAAACTGTATTTACACCCAAAATGGATAATGGGTTTAATGGATTTAATGGCTCTTTGTCTAACTGGGTGGAGATATGTTTTAATAAATCTGGATCCCACTTGGATCTGTACTCCATTTGGCTTTGTGACTGAAAATGTTGAGGAATCTGTCACACTGAGGGAATCTCTCTTTTGTTTGAGCGAGCGATGGGAAGCATTTTATTCTACTTTAATAATAGCAACTCTCTGAGCCTCAGACATACTCTCATTTCCCAAAATAAACACCCTCATCATTCTAACACCCAAAATCAAACACAACTTTTCACAAATCCCACCATCAGGAGTAAAAACATCCACGCGCAGGCGATGCAGCTCCCCGCCCTGCATTTGATCACAAGCAGCCTCCCCTCCTCCCCATTTGTGTTTATTCTGGGGATTATTCTGACCTAATCTCTTTAGAGCATAATTCAGATTAGATTTTGTGTTATTATTATTGCTATGTCCATTCCCTACTGTCCTGCTGGGATTTCCTGCCTGCCGTAGTGCTCCTGTGTTTGGAAAATTGATTAAAACTGCTGACCACTGCCCTAGATAGCACAGGCTGTGGAAAGTGGATGAAAAAAATAGAAGCAAACACAAATGATACAGTACCGCATATTCTAAAAACATGTACTCTCTAATATAGCTGTGGGACTAAACAGTCTGCCGGGCGGCCAATGTAGAAATCCCCCTTCATCTATTTATCCTGCATTGATCTTCCATTAGAACAGCAGGGAGATTCTTATTTCATCAATGTTAAACAGTATGCTGAAACACCAGATCTGCCTCTGCCAACCAGTTAGAGCTCGCTTTTTAACTTCCAGCAGCCATAAAGAGAACAAAAAGCCTGAATTCTCTGCTAATTACCTGAAGCAAAAGTCTGCGTGTGTGCAGCTAAAGCTGGGGCTCCATCTGTATTTGGAGCTGGCATATTGGCCTGAAAGTTTCTCAACAATTTGATATTCAGATGTCATGTTTACTCTGCATTTTCAAGATAGTGTTTAAACACCATCTGCCTTTTACCTCTGTCTCTAAGCTCGTGAATCTGAACCAGAGAACCCTTGAATAAATTACAGTATATGCGTAAAATCAGTGGGTGCAGAAAATAAAAATACACTCTCTGTCCTTCATCATATTCATAGCACAGAGGGTCTAATTTTCAATGTTTTTCTCTCCATTTTCTTGCCAAATTCCCTTATTGCCTCTTATCAGTAACATCAATTTATTTTGCAAATTGGCATTTGAGCCAAATGACAGTGAATCATTGCATAAAGTCTACTCCTTTTGTATGTGTTGTTCTTTCTTGCATGATTTGCTTTGTTTTCACCCTCATTAGAGAAAAATACATACATTTGCTCCAAAAAACGAGAAAGGTGACTACACTTTTGCAACAGTAAGCACCTACCGTAACCTTTCACAGACATAAAACACACACTTAGTCCCTCAGTCCCTGAAATACATGACCTGCACTTTAAATCCTTCCAGTGCTCCCCTTTGCTTGCTTGTTTTTCTCAATTAAGATGAATTATAGAATTGCATTGGGGAACAGGGACAAGGAGTGTTTATTGTGATGTTACCCTGAGGCACTCAGTCAATGAGTTGGAGAGAGAAACAGAGTGCTGTGGATATTTTGGTCTCTGTGCCTCACACCCCTCAGATTCCTAATGGACCGCACGATAAGCAACTTTAGCCAAACGTATGTGGCCGAGCATGTGCTTTAGTCGGAGAGGAGGAGGGAGGAGGAGGTGAAGCCCAGGTTTATTGTTCATATGGGGAGGTCAAGGAGATGAAGGAAGCGAGACAGGGGAGGCGCGGGGGCCGTGTTTGTTCTATCTGTTGGAAACTTGAACACAGACCAGCCTGCAGTGTACATTTCATTACTCTGTTCTCCTCCAGAGGCCTAGGTGTGTGTGTCGCAGCTCCTTCTGTGGGCAGCAGAGCGCCAGATGATTAGATGAGCTGCACTTCAGTAAATGGATGCTATTGATCTCCACACCTTGTTGTACGGACCACCTCAGAACGTGATGAGTCTAAGACAAGACGGCGTGATGAATCTCACACGGTCCAAAATTGCCTCTTCTGCTCAGCTAACTTTCGCTCCTTTTCATCTTCACACTCATTAAGGACACAGGTAGCTTCACTTCGTCCCGTCTACCTTGCTTCCCTGTTGCCTTTCTGTCCCTCTTTCCTTCTTTTTTATGTGCTCCACTGATCGTTTTCCGTGTCTCCACAGCCATTAAAAATGATTGGAGACGGTGTAATGTACATTAATGTGCTTGTACTTTTAGTAGTTTAGTAGCTTGGCTCTGCATACTGTAATATTTCATGGAGGGAAAATACAATAGCGAGACCCTGTGTCGGGTAATTAAACTGAGATCGGGTCTGTTGTTTTTCTACGCGTGTATGCAGAATAGTTGTGCTCTCTCTGGATCAGAGTGGGGCAACCTTTGAGGACCCTGTCACAGGTGGAGGTGAGAGGTGAGGTCAAGGGTCACAGAAAGGTGAGGCCGTGGTAAAGGCTGAGAGATGTTTCATAGGCATGTGCATTCAGCTGGGCTTGATTTATCAGTGAAGTGGGAGGTCTTAGCACAGCAAATGCATGAAGGAGTTACAGTAGTCAAGTGAAGCCAGGGATGTGGAGTTAACACAGGACCGCGACCTCTGACCTACTGATTTGCAGGATTTACAGGATAATTTTCAATGTTACATGTTGATGTTATGAGGGCACTAGTGTAGCTATGATATCAGAAACCTCAGCATGAAAACTGAATGTTATTTACTAAATTCAGGATGTTATAGAGTTGTTAAAGCTGCGGTGTCTGGCATAAATTTTGTGTATTTGCAGAGAAGCTGCACACACACAGTCTAATTTCATTCACATCAATCATTTGCTGTTTGCTTTTTGGTCTGGTGCTACCGTGTTAACTATTCAAACAGCCCCAGTCGTATTCTTGTGCATATAATGTAGTGCATAATACACAACAGCATAGCGTTGTGTATCTCACATGGTTTCTGTAATCTGGTCGACCACCCAATCACCACCCACCTATGTGTTCTCTGGCACATCCTCTGCACTCACTGCGCACGGTCACACACACTAAAAGCTGGTTCTCTGTTGTTGTGGAAAATGGAAGTTGTGAAGTCAGTCATGCTGAATAGATTGTAAATTGCGGGAAAGATATAAACACCTTTATGTTTGCAGCCTGCCATTGTGCTTCACAAATGACCTAAGTGACCGCAGCCATATGAGGGTCAAACAGTTCTATTATTACGGTTTCCAGCCGAGTGTGGCCGTTCCAGGATGGCGTGACACATGCTTTCACCTTCAGTCTTCAGCATACGTCTTACTGACAAAGCAACAATTATTTGAACGAAATTTCAGCTTTTATAGATGGTTTACCAGCTCGAGCCTCTCACAAAGGAACGTCTGTTGGGTGAAAACGAACATGGCAACAACCGACAAACCAATTCTTAAAGTTGAACTTATTCCATTAGATTCATGCCCACCAGATATGTTGTGTTTCATTGAAGATCGTGAGTGGCATTGTCACGTTATACATCAGCAGATAATACATAGGCACCTATAAAGTGAATCTGCCTTGTTTTGTTCAATGGGGGATGCCAAGTGGCAGATATGGGTATGAGGTCCAACACCTAATGTTACCCCCACGAGGGGCAAACATGTGCAGAAAGAAATGATCAGATTAAGTGTTTACATGCTTACTTGGTGCAAATATTTTCCAATATTAATAATATTAATATTAATAATATTAATATTAAACAGATTATCGAAGATTTACAACACCCCTCTCAGCCCAACCCATGAAAACAAGACTGAAATATCTTTAACAACAATCAAAAGACCAAAACTTAATCAAAATCAGGTGCCAAAGTAAGCACAGTATTGACAAACTCACAGAGAATTATCAGTCCAACCCTATAGATCCCCTTAGCTCTACAGTTCATTTTAGCTCCTGTTTTGGTTGGATATGATTTCTCTGCAACTTCTGTCCTTAAAAGTTTTTCTAATTTCCCAGAGCAACTATTCTCTTTGCAGATTGTGAAGTGGATAGAAGCATAAACGCCGGCGCTGTGAGGCTCTGTGGATAAAAGCTTATGCATGTGGAGCTGAGGAGAGCGTAGAGTCTGGCAGGAGTTTATTTGCTACCTGTGTTTCATTTTATTGTGCTATAAGTCTTTGATGGCGCATCTTTGGGTGGCGTCAGCACTTTAAGCTCAGAATTCTCAAAGCGATTATACAAAGTTAATCTACGTGAAGCAGAGTAATCCAGACTACAAATGTGGATATGGGACTGTTGTGTGTATGCACATGTATGCGGTTTCAAACCCCCATACATCATCTATACATATTCGATAGATTGCCCCATAAATCCCCCGCAGTATACAATCTAATCAGATCATGTAGTCTCCCATATGCTGCGTGCGTGCTCTTGTTAATGCTGTTTGTGTGTGGATGCAGCCTACACACAAACAGTTCCAGCCCCTACCTGTCATACTTCTTTATCCGTCAGACTGTATTATCCGGCGTAGCAATGGATTAAGCAGCTGACTTGCTTCCACCTTGTCAGATTTAAGGCAAAGCAGCTACAACAGTTCGTTTCTCGGTGTGTGCATTTTGTTTGTTACTTTCACCCAGTTCTGTCTTTCCATTTCTCTGTGTGAGGGTTCATTTATCTAGTCTCTAAGCAGAGCTCTTTCTTTGGCTTTTCATCCTCAACTAATCAATATTGGTCCTATGAATCCAGGTCATCTTGGCTCCTGTGGCTTCTCTGTCTCTCGTTCTCTCTCCCGCTCTGTCTTTATCAATCTCTGTCTCTCTCGCTCCCTCTTTTCCTCCCTCGCATGCACCCTCTCTCCATCTTTGTCTTCTTCATCTCTATTCCTGTCTCTTTTTTCCTCTTCTGTCCTCACGTTCTGTCTTCTTCCTCCCGCTCCTTCCCCTCCTGAAAAATTACTTTGCCCATCTGGACAGAGCCCTGCACGGCCGTTACACTATTAGTCCTCGTGTGGCACTGATTAAAAATAGATCAGAGTACCGAGTCAGAATTAGTCAAGACTTTTCTTCCTCTCCAGCCTTGTCTTGTCTCCTCCTCCTCCTACACTGAGCTCTATTGGCTAATGATAGAAATGGATATAAGATTGAAAGTGAAAAGTTAGCAACAAAATGTCCCAGCCTTTTTTCTCTGCTCAGAGTCTGTGTGTGTGTGTGTGAGCAGCAGGGAGTGTTTGTCAGGGAGTATGTGTACCGCCTGCGGACCTCTTCGTTGGGTGCTGTCTCATGTCGAGCGGTGTGTTTGAGAGGCTTGTCGAGGTAAAGCTCCTGTCAGCGCCTGGCCGGAGGGAGCGTACTGATGAAAGGCCTCTTCATCATCCTAATGGGATACACAAACCTCTTAACCAGCACTGCTGCCATGGCTTCAGCTGGGTGAAGCCGAAGAGAGAGAGACACACAGAGAGAGAGAGAGGACGAGAGAGCACCGAGTGACTAGCCAGGCCACACACACCAAAGGACCACACTGAAAACATACACAAGTGCACAGGTCAGAAAAATGTACAGTGTAAACAATACAATGCTGTTGGGAGGCAGTGCAGAGGAGGAGTCGTGGCTCTGGGCTGCCTCGATTTGTGAGAGGTTCAGTGGGCCAGGGCCATTAGGATCTGGGACAGAGAGTTAATGCCCTGCTGTCCACTGGAGCCACAGCCATGTGTCCCCTTTCTCCATTGGCACCGGCCCAGAGAGAGGCCACCAGGACCAGAAATATGTCAAATTATACTTTTGATCATGTCAATCCATTTGATTTCTGGGCACGGTTGGTTGGTCCACCTCATTGGTCCAGACTGAGATATTTAAAAAACTGTTGGATTGTGGACGGTGGTGATCCTATCCTCTAGTGTCAACAAGACATTCACTTTTTTTTGAGTGAAAGTGAAATGTGTCATCAATGATTGGATAGTTGCCATTGAATTTTGTGCATACATCCATGATGCCCCGAGGATGAATCCTCATGACGCCACCATGAGGTTGACATTTGGGGATTCGCGTGAATTTTGCACACACATTCATTCTCTATCAGGATGAATTGTAATAACTTTGGTGATCACCCAACTTTTTATCAAGTCCCATCGTCAGGTCAAATTTTCAATTATGACATTCCCGTCAGCCTCTGTTGTACTTTGTTTTTAGCGCCAATTGGCAAATTCTGCAATACTGCCATGCTAAACTACGATGGTGATGATGAAGACATTTTACCTGCAGACCATCAGCATGTTAGCATTGTCATTGTGAGCATGTTAGTGTGCTGATGTCAGCATGTATCTCCAAGCACTGCTGTGCCTCAGTACAGCCTCACAGAGTCACAAGCTTTGCTGTAGACTCTTAGTCCTGTTAAATAAATGATAATGAGCTGGAGCTTGCTTACACTTCCTTCTGTTTCTGGCAGGCTACTCACAACATCTGAATGCATCTCGGTCATTTGAAAGCTTCCCCGCGGATTTCTCTTTTAAATAACAGTACTTTATAAAAACCTTCAATACTTGTTCCTTTGATGACTATTTGAAATTTTGCACACTAGGAGGAAAAAAAACTTTTGGGATATTTTTCCAACTTCTGAGGAGTTCCACATGAGTGGGGTTTGCAGGATCATGAGACTTTGCTTGCGGATGCGATTTGACCCACGCCAGAGGAGGACACATGGTCAGGGTGTGGATCAAAGCACCAGCCCGCTGCAGGGGGTAATACAAGGAGGAGAGAGGGAGAGGAGAAGAAGAAGCCCGAGAGAGATCGGGAAAGAGTCTCTCATCATTATTGTCACAGTGTCACACACTCTGGCCACTCAGTGTCACCATCAGTCCGTGTTGGCCCTGGGCGTCTGGCGGGTGACACTCTCCTCCTCCATCCATCCATCTCTCCCCATTTCAGCTTATACCCACATACACAAGCACGTTTCCTCTCTCATTCGCAGCCGCCTATTTCATTTGTCTGTGCCAAGGGGAGTTTCGTCATGCTCTCTTCGTCACTGCTCTCCATCACCTCCATTCCTGCCAGTCCAGTCATACTGGTTCTCGCCCTGGGCTCTGGGGTGTCCTCTTTTCCATTCCAGCACAGTCTCCATCCTGTCCCCAGGTCAAGGACACGTTCCCGTAGCTGCAGCGAAGAGCAGCGAAAAACTTTGACATCAGGCAGGAACCAAAGCCTCATGAATGATTGATGCGCGAAACGCTGACTCATCACACAGGAGAAGGAAACCAGTTTTTTGACCTAAAACATAACAAGATTTAAATTTTGTAGAGCAGCGCAGAGACGCACACAGGCCGTCCAGGTTGCAGATAACTTTGCAGCGATGCTTGAAGTCCCTTAATGCAATGCGGCGTTGTCAGTTCTCGCACAATCTGTTAGCAGCTGAGATTGCCAGATATGGTAAAGTTGGCCTGGCCTACAGTGATAGTCTGTGAGACGGTTGTGGTTTAGTCATTACCTTTAAATTTTGGAGCTGCACTGTTACTGAGATTACGTGGCAGTCAAACAGTGCGGACTGTTTTGTCCCTTCCTATCTTGAACTGCACATTTCCTTCTGAAGTTTGGCTTCCTCTGGGTTTCGATTTTCTTCTTCTCGCTTGCTGTCGGATTGGAAAAACAAAAAGTACCACAATAACTGTTTCTGAAAATGCAAGGAATAGCGACTTATAATCAAAGTAGGATAACAAACATGCAGAGCGAATCCAGATTCGGTTCACTGAAACAAGAGGTTTGGATGGAAATCTCTTCTCTCTCCTTTGGCCTGATTTCGAGCAAGTGTGTCCGAGTCGAGGCAGGGAGGGAAATTTATTTTGAGAGAATGATGAAGCGAGGTATAAAGGGAGTGAAGGAAAAAGATCAAAGGGATAAAACAGCCATTAGCTTCTGCACAGGACTACTTTTGCTTACAAGACCCCCGACATTCTGCAGGGTGAGGAGATTGAATCTCACCTCTATTTTCTGCCTCTCCATTTGTCCTCCTCTGCTATCGCCACATCACCTCTCGTCATCTATCTCCTCCAACATGGATTTTCTGCCTGTTAGTGCCCTAATCTTTTCTGCGCCTTGTCTGCCTCTCTGTCTCTCATCGCTATCTGTCTATTTCTATCTTTATCTCTCTCATTTTTATTTTAGAGTATCTCATTAAAATCAGGTTTGTTTCTAAAGAGCTCCCGTTAACAGTGTTATCCAAGCCTTGTTTATCCATTTAACCAACTATTTCATATCATTGTCAATATTTAATTTCTGTCAATCCTCAAGTAAGTTATGCAGATGTTTTTTCATGTAGTCCGTTTTTGGAATAGTAATTCGCTTTCATCATTTCAAACATACAGTAAATTGAATGGTACATTTCACAATTTTTTTTTGGCCATATTTACAAAGCTCGCAACCCATATCTCCCTCTCACACACACACATACACGCAGCCACAGACAGAGGCTGGCCTACAGCATGTTGCTTGTTGTGTACTGCATATCTAGGGATTTCTCTGATGCAAGGGGACGCAATGAAGGAACAGAGTGACGCCAACCCTGCTGTGTTTGTGTGGGGTGTGATCGTGCGTCTGTGCATGCACATGTGTTGGTTTTTTTTGTTTGTTTGTTCATGAGTTGTCACCTCTGTCACACTGACTTGGTAACTAGTTCTTTGTGAGTGGCGATGTCTGCATCGGCGTGTCATGTGCCGCACACACTCATGACAGCGAGGTCTGCTCTTGTCTTCGTATATACCGTCTAACCCTCTGTTTCTGCGTGTGAGTGTATGAGAAGCATGATGCGCACGCGGCCCGTCGATCCGCTGTCAATCCGGCTCATCTCCTCATCGGTTCATTAGCATGACAGAGGAGCTCTCCTGCCAAAGCAGTTAGTCACAAGAATCAGCCCCTGTCACAACACATTACAGCAGCAGGCATCTCTAATAGCACTGGCAATTGTGGCAACCATAGCTGATGCCCACAATACTCACACACACACACACTCGGACCAATCAAGAGTTGCACTTGATCTGCACCCAGGGAGTGTTTCTGTATCTCTCTCCATCTCTTACTCCCCTGATCTTTCCATCCACATATCCTCCCTCCTTCCTTCCTTCCCCTCTAGCATGGCTGCCCACTTACAGTAAAGCTCACAGCCTCGTCATTAATCTCCCTCTTTCCTCCCCCCCCTTCCCCCCCTCTGCTTCCATCATCACCTTACATTAGCTAGGTTACCTGTCTTATCCCTCCGTCTCTCCCATTTTCTTGTCCTTTCCCCAAAGTTTTCTCCCCGACCAGCTCTATTTCTGTCTCCCTTCCTCCCGCTCTCTGTCTTCATAATGCTCGGAGAGATCAAGACTTTTCATTTTTAATCCATCCGTCTTCCTCTCGTGGTGTTTTAGTTCTCCTCCTCTCTCTCTCCAGCTCTTTAACCCTCCCAACGCTCTTCTCTTCCTTCGTTATCACCTGCTCAGGGTGTCTGATCTGATTTGTACAGGAAGTTTGATCCAGCTGTCTTCCTGTCACCGGGGAGCCGTAGTTGTCATATCCAATGATAAAAAACACATATGTTGTGACGCCTTTTGCCGACTCGTCTCGCAGTCGCAGTTCGTGCCGCTCGACTTAGCACATCGTTGCGTGACGGCACCGCAAGACAGTATCTCCAACAGGAACTGAAATGTTTTAAACAAAGGAGCGTTCTGGGATACTGAGAGCTTTAATGGACAAACTGTAAATGAGTTCCACGCTGAATATGTGCTTGAACTCAAATGACAGGGTAGCAGGGACTCAGACTGTTGGTTGGTGCAACAATTGAGGGTGTTTGGGGGGAGGACATGTAATTTGACTGTCTGTGTGTCTCCAGTCTTACCGGAATCCCTGACTGGGGTGGACTTACTGGTTTTGTTGAGATTTGTGTTTGTGTGTGTGTTTGTGAGGGAGACAAAAAGTGGGGTAAGAGTGAGCAGGGATTTACCTCTAAGGCAGGAGCTGTCAAGTCTTGCCTGCAGGACTGGCCATCAGTATTGAATGGCATTTGACAATAACCCCCCTACCTATGCAGACATTTACACATGCATAACTAAAGAAGTAAAACTTAATGGTTTTTAATGTCAAATATGCTGCTATATGCAAAATGTAAATTCTGTCTCCTTTATTATCCAAGAGTCATGATATGATTTAAAGAGGTCTTAAGGCTAAAATGAAGACAATGTCCATTGTGTGCATGGTGCCACATTTGCTGTTTGTCCTCTGAGTGGTCTCCAAGTTTGAGTCTGTGTGTGCGTGTGTGAGTAGCAATCAGTTCGAGGAGCAGTGAGAGAGGACAGAGGAGTGACCTGGTGAGGGGAAGGGGAGGTGGAGTGTTGCAGAAGTTGGGAGAGAGAGAGGTGGATCAGAGGACAGGAGGAGGGGGGGCCAACTCGCCTGTAGCCCGCCGAGGCAGAGCAGAGCCGATGGAAGTACAGTGGAGGGTGAGGCACGGGGGTGAGGAGAGGGGGGGGGGCAGAGTAGAGTGGGTAATTACAGGGGCCCAGAGAGGAGAGGCCTGTAATCAGCCTGCCCTCAGGAAGGAATGCAGCTCATCTTCTCATGTAATTACTGCCATTTAAACGGCCCCAGCTTCCAAACACTCATCCCACTGTACTGCTCACCTATTCACTATACGTACATGAGCGCACGCACACACACACACACACACACACACACACACACACACAGGAAGACAATCAGTGACAGAGAAGAACAGATTTTCAACAAGACTCCCAAATGGAGGAAGTGAGGTGGCAAAAGAAAGAGCGATGGAGAGACAGACTACAGACAATATGTGTGTGTGTGTGTGTGTGTGTGTAGCTGCAGTGTGTGCACCGTAGTTAATGGCTGTGTAGACTGCAGGCCTCTAGAGGAGCTGGCTCTATGTGAATACCCACCATGGCAACCAGCCACTCTGGGTAGATTTGCGCAACTCTCATCAAGCAGCTGCGCAGTGGTGGAGCAGACAAGCAGTGGCGCCTTGCACTCAACACATACACATAAGCATGCACACACACACACACACACACACACACACTCAGAGGAAGGGGAAGAGTCTCGCTCTACCATATGAGTTTGACCTCCAAATAATAGTTGTGACATTGGTCTGTAATTTCGAGAGGATAATAGGAAAACAACATTGTCTCACCCACTCTGTCTCCTCTCCCACTCTCCCTTCCTCTCTCTCCCTCTCTCCTCACCCTTCTCTCTCTCTCCCTCCACCTCTGATAGTGATTGATAGTGCTGCTTGTGCACGCCTGTGTTCCCATGCAGCAGGTGGTCGTCGGGGCGCACACAAACAGCACAGGGCCACTTTTTGATGGGGCATGATTAATGAGCTCTGTGGGGGGTGGCGCCCCCTAGCTGCGACAGAGCACACTTTCACAACGCAGCCGCCCCCCCACCCCTTGTCTATTCAAATGCACCAGTAGCAGCAGTGGGCTCACAGCTACAACACAAGCGCAAATCCTCTTAGCGCTCCCACTCTCGCAGTCACACTCACCCACACATTCAAAAACACAGTCGCAGAATCTCACTTAGAGTAGGCTGCCCCTTGCATACACAGTGGGTAAATATAATTCATAGTCTGTTACAAACACGCCCGCCCCACACAGTTTGAATGTAGTGTGGGTCCATGTGAAAGAGCTACAAAATTCTGCAACATTCAACCAGTTATCAGTAAAAAACACTGCTGACTGTCACTCTGTCATTGGGCCTTATTTACTGTCTGGTAACCACGTAGTTAGATAACATGTTTACATGTGTGTGTGTTTCTGTGTGTTCCCCCCCGGCATACTCTCCAACAGGGCTGATTAAGTGTCATTATAACACCAAGTGCTTATGGGAAAAAAAGAGACAGAAGGTGAGTATTTTTAAAAAGGGCAGGTCACACTTCATTTACAATTAGAGGGTTGTAGGGTAACACACCTTGCAGCTAAGAGTGTGGGTTAACACTCTATTTACAAGCAAATCTGTAAATGAGGTCTTGCGAGCCCCTGCATTTGCTTTGTGTGCACGCGGGTGTTTGTGTGTATGTGTGTGTGTATGTGTGACCATGTCCTCAGGCGTGCGCTCTCGCCTCCTGCCACCCGGACATGCTGGATGGACAAGCGAAGCATTTCTGTCACTCTGCATCTCCATCACCTGCTCGGCCTTCCCCCTCTGCCAATCTGCTTTCCACCCTCCTGTCACCTCCCTCTTTCTCACACACACACACACACACACACACACACATTTCATATCCCCCCCTTTCTGTCTTTTTCCAGCTCACACAGATTCCATCTTTCTTACTCACTTGCACACGCCTTGCACAAACGCCTTGCACAATCAATTACACGCTCACGCTCGTGTCTTGATGAAACAGAAACTTCGCACGTCACAGAAATAGCCAGTCTGCAGGCATCCTCATTCACATGATGGAACTAATCAAAGGTGTGACATTTCCACTGCTATGATGAACTCTGAACAAGTTGCGGCTTACAAGATCCTGGAACAAACATGATTATGCGTTTCATGTGATTCGTAGCGGACATTATTTGAATATATATTTCTTGCTCATAGGGAAAGAAAAGAAAAGCTACCTCAGCATTTACAGCATGTGTTTGTGTCCTGTTTTGTCCAAAATTAGCGTTGGGAAATCAACAATTTCACTGGTTGACAGTTGTCGGATATTGCACTTTTTATCTCGCTCTGGGCAAAATAGAAAGTGTGTTTCTCAAATAGTTATCTAAAATGGATTGTTGAGTATTTTTATGAAATAAATTTTGGTAGTTTGAGGGGAAAAATACACTTGTGAATGCCTGTGTGGGGGATGAAGTCTGTTCCACCAGGGTGAATACAAAGAAACAGGTTGTAGAGCCATGCCAAGCCGCTACAGGTGCACGCCTTGGTGGTAGCATCAAAATATCCAAACAAGAACTTTCAAGGCCCATGTGTCGAAGGCTCTACAAGAGAGCACACGGACGGATCTGTGTCGCTCTTAGCAGGATGTCAAATTGCGCTTCCTGCCTCCTGTCGCCTCACAGCTACCATGATGAAATGAAAATAATGGCGTGTCTGTTAGTCACTGGTGAATTAACGACATTTCCTATTAAAAGATGACCAATTTTCCCCCCCGTCTGCGCTCAAAAAGGGCTGCTTATGCTGGGCGAGCGTGTGTGTGTGTGTGTGTGCGTGTTCAGTCAGATGGGTGAACTGCATGACTCCTCACACCCCGTCTGGCTTTGTTGATGTGAGAAGTGATGCTGTGTCGCTCCAACCTGCACTCATGTCGCCTCCTGCCCTGCCTGATGCCAACACACACACATACACACACATACTGATACTGTCCCACTCACGCCTTTAGTGATTTTTCCATCAAATCCATCGTGTTCACGTGTCTTCACTTCATTTTCTTCCCTCCTTGCTGCTTTCTTCTCTCTCCTGTAGCGAGTTGTTTTCAGGCTGATGAGGATGAGGTCAGTCTGAATATCAATCACTCAATGTAATTGTCCTTTAAGGAAGGCAAGGAGAGACTGTCTCCCTCCATCCATCTCTGTCTCTTTCAACCTGCCTCTGTGTGTGTGTGTGTGTGCGTGGCGTGCACGACTCTACCTCAGGGCTTCCTCGCAAGAATGATGATAATGAGGCAGATTGGGTGAGGATGATGGATATGGTCAGCTAGTCAATGTTACATAATGGCTGCTGATCACTCTATTTATTGGCCTTATTTCCTCTGTCACCAGCAGTGTTGTCAAATTTGACTGTCGGTCCTCACAGCTGTTTGTCCTTAGTGGGCTCAGTGAACCGGTTGAGCTTCGTAGCTGTGGGCTGTAGTTCTTTCTCTATGCGTGTGTGTTTGTGTTTAAGGCTGTGGGATGTCATTTGAAGTCCACTGGAGCTGCGCAAAGTGCTTTGAATCCAGCAGGCTGGAGGGAAAGAGGAGTAGAGTCAGGGGAGGGCCAGGAGAAGAAAAGCACTCCCATCTCAGACACCAAACTGGAAAGCGGAAGGGAGGAGGTGGGACGCTGTGTGTTGTTTGTTTGTTTTTGACCTCATAGGATGTCCAAGAAAAAAAGACATCCCTGATCTTGCCAAACACAACCTGACCCCTGTGTCTTTTATAGTGTCTTCCTGTTGTTTGGCTATTCTCCTTCCTATGCTTTATTCTCTCCTGTTCTCTCGCCCCCCCCACGCACACACACGCACACACTTTTGAGTGCAGTGGTGGGGTAGTGAGGGCACTGTGAGGGGACAGTAATGACTAACTCTGTAAAGGTAATGATAAAGTACAGACGCTTTAGACTGCACTCTGGCTGGAGGCGCCGGGGCTAAGAAAATTACAGTCGTCCATGTGTGTGTGAGAATGAGAGGCGAGAGAATAGAGAGGGTGGAGAAAGACAGAGGGCAGAAAGAACAACGGAGACAGTTTCACAGTCAGGCTGAGACAAAGACAGACATTGCTGTGATTCATTTTCCTCACCAGCCATCATGGCAATCCGAAATGTGTGTGTGTGTGTGTGTGTGTGTGTGTGTGTGTGTGTGTGTGTGTGTGTGTGTGTGTGCACTTTACCCTTGTGTGTGTACTCCATCCTCTCTCTCCTCTCCACTTGTCTGTAAGTGTCTCTCGACCTGTCTTTGGCCAGCCTCCCTGTCTCCCCATCTTGTCACCTCTGTCCACATTCCCTCTATCTCTCTCCCACGCAGCCCTGCCTCCCAGTTGTGGCCCCGCTCCGCCACTGTCACTCCGACTCTCGGTTACACTGTACTGAAGCTCTGCACTGCTCTGGAGGAGGGGGGACTCCTTCACTTACACCATTTGAGTTTCGCATACATGAATAAGAGTGGGTGAGAATGTACTGTATAAGCATAGGTTGTCATCCCGTGTCTGGGTCTACGTGTGTGTGTTCATGCGATTGTGTGCTCTGGAAAAGAATACCCAGAAGCCTGTGTTTGCTTTCTAGCTGTCTGCTGTCTGTCATTAGAGTAATAAAAGACTTGCTGTGCTGCACGGCGAGGAGTTATTGTCTTTAAGGTTCCTCCATTCCGCACAAATTGCCAGCTGCTGAGCTCTGATGGATGTTTGTATGCTGGCCCAAAAACAGGTTCCACTTTAAACCGCCACCTCCATTATCCCAGAGAGAGACGGGGGGGAGAAAGAAACTGTCTGTCTGTCTCCTACCTCTGTCATCCCAAAGTGTTTTAATTAAACTGTGCGACGCTGCAGGCCCCAGAACACACACACATTACACAGACAGAGAGAGGTTTATCCAAATACGCAGGGCTGTTCCTCCCATTCTGTCTCCATCTGAACCACCATCTCTCTCTGTTTGTCTGTCTCTGCTGCCATTCTCTGCCTTCCTCTTTTTCTCTCTCCGTGCCCCCTCTCATCGCGCCTGAAGAGTGACAGGCTGTGTTTTTCAGCCGATGTTTGAACACCGAGCGATCAATGCCGGACAAAGGAAAAGAGCGGGGGTGAGGGGCGGGGAGGGGCAACACAATTGGTTATTGACAGTGAATTCAAAGTCTGAAAGACTGGAGGCGACAGCTTAGTAAGAGGAGAGCAAGAGGATGTGAGGAGAGAAAACAGAGAGGAGAGGATAGGGAGATAGGCGCGACGATGAGTGTGATTCATGGTTAAACATCACTTTGAGATACGTTAACTTTCATTATTCCTATTGACTTGTGTTTACCTGCATGCGTGCCTACTTGTACTATTGTACGTGCTTAATTGAGTGTGTATAGTGACATAAAGTGTGGACCCCTGCCAGGGTATAACCTGTAGGAGCAGATACAAGTGTATGTGTGTGCGTGTGTGTGTGTGTGTGTGTGCACATTAGGTGTTACTGTTCTTCTGCTCTGCTCGTGAGAACCACCCACATGCCACGTCTTATTGGTAGCGTTAGAATTTGGATGTTTCACTAAAGTAAGATTTAGTTTTAAAGTTAGGGTGTGGCGGCACTTGTCTGACAAACTTTGATGTGTTTGTGTTTCTGTCCATCCACATTTCCTTGTGGAATTTCTTTGAAACAGGTTGCACATAACTATAATGAGAGTCTGATTTCTTTTGGCTAAACAGATAAAAACTCTGAAAGGTATTTAAGTAAAAAAGTTCAGCCTTTCTAAACTTTTCTGTTGATCAAAAAAGATACAAATATGGCAGTGATGGGCTTATTGCATGTAATCAATGTCAGTCAAATGTAATCAGACAGATCATATGATCTTAAGACCAGGCTGGTGTTACTGTACTGTAGGATGAGGTTTAGTATGGCTGCACAGTTGAATATCACAATTTTGTGTTTCACTATTTAAAAGTGTGATTGTGCAATATTAAGTGTTTTTCCATCTAAATTCCTCTGGAAGTTCCAGTGTTGTATATCATGTCCGTTACAGTCCTGACCTGTAACGTTCAGTGTGTGACCAAAACACCAGTTGAGATGGAGAAGCCAGCAGCTCTGATGGGATTTAAAAAGGTGAAATGTCATATACAGCATCTTCGGAAAAAGAGATTGACAAGTAGAAAAGAGCAGATTCAGCCAATGAAGAGTCATTTTATTTCATCATTTTGTCTAGTGGTTATGTTTTTGACCAACTGGTGAGCAGTGATTAGTTTTCTATCTAATCTATCCAAGTATCTATTAAATAGTAAGAATATATATTTTTAATATTACTTCACTGAAGAAGAAGATCTGAGTGCTAGAAAAAGAATTTTCTTGTATAAAACTTACAAGTGATCATGATTTTTAGATTTGTGATCACAGTTCAATAACTTTTTCAGCACTGGGGTCCAGGTGGGGTAAAGCATAAATGCGTGCAGTAGTGAGGGTTCAGTTTGGGGCTAGTGAATAGAAGTAGTTGAAATGTCTTTATAGAAGAAGTCACTGGAGAAGAACGGGGATGTGTTTGCGGTAGAGACAGGCTGAAGGGAGGCAGAGACAGATTAAGGTTGACGGGTCCATCCTGGATGGCTGTTGGGCCTGGAGCAGCTGTTGCCCTTTCTGCCTGTCCTGTGGCCACAGCACTGCCAGGCTCTGAGCTGTGGGCAGTGCAGCTTCAGCCTCTTTCTGGATCGAGGATTTGGGTCAAAAGATGGTACCGTCCCTGTACCCTGAGGATGGTATAGTCCTCTTGAATCCCTGCTGGTCTTGGTTTGAATCATGTCACAACTTTCTCTCCCACTTCCTTCATGCGCCTTGTTCCTCTTTGCTTTCCCCTAATGTCTCAGACTGTCAAGGGGAACAGTGGGATGGGGGGTGGGGAAGTACTCACGTTCCTAAAATAGGAGATGGTATCTTTCTAAGTGGTTTCTCTTGTTCCCTGGTTGTGGAATAACTGATCACAATGGGCTCAATAAATTTTGAAAAATGAATGCAGCAAATTTGTCTGGTTTCAGTCTCAATGTGGGAAAGCGGCTGCATCTGCCCTCGTGCCTCTTTCTTCATCCACTGTAGAGAATGAGATTTGAAAATGGTAGCCCTGTGAGACTGTTGTGTAAGAAAAGCACAGTTACCTATGCCTGCATGTGTGTGTGTGTGTGTGTGTCAAGGTTAGAAAGTGCACTGGGCTGGATGTGCCCATCCTGGCTGGAGCCGACCCTGTCAATCCCCTGCACTCCGCTCCAGTCTTCCATTTAATGCTTATTGAATTTAGATCATTTTCGTAAGCAGAACAAAGTTTTCTATTGGAAGGTCAGACCCATTAACAATTTATAAGAACCTGGATTACCCGAAAGGGAAAGTCAGAAAGTGATGAGAAGAGTTTGATAGTAGATGATGTAAGACATTGCATAAAAAGAGAGAGCATATCTGTGGCACCTGCTGACTAAAAGGCAACGTTGAAACACACTTTAACCAAGTGTATCATTGTATTTGTGTGTGTGTCAGGTTTCAGACTGACCATCGTAGCTATACCTGGGTGAGATTATTCTTCAAGGCAGAGGTTGCTGCAGTCCTGTTGTCTGCGATTGTCATGTCGCAAGCTCTCTTCCCCAGTCTTCCTGTGCGTCAGTGTTTTGCTCAAGTACACAAGGATACAATCCAGTTGGGGCGCACACAAGTTGTGGCAGGAGTTGAGCTTGCATCATAGCCTTCCACCCTGCAGCCCTGCAAACAAACAAGTCTGACTGATACAGAATTTTTTAGTCCAATTCCAGCAGCTGGAGAAAAATATTAAAAATGAGTGATGTGATGTGTTTGGCAAGTGATGTCATTGTATCATTATACATCATTACAATCCTTCTGAAACTGTCACATCAGTTTTAATTGTATAGCCCAAAATCACAAATTTGTCTCAAAGGGCTTTACAGTCTGAAGAGCAAACGTACTGATCTTTGAAATTTAAAAAAGCACCGTAGTACAAAGCAAACATATCAGTACAAATACCTACTGCTGTGAAAACCTCTATAGTAGCCAATGACATTGCAGTCTTGATATACTGCCTGGGGTCCGCTCATCATTATTAAAGTAACAAGTCGGAGTGAAGGGGTCAGAGTTACCGTGTCCTTCCTGCCAGGAGAAGCTCTTGGCAGCATTGCCAGGAGGGATGTGTCACGTCGAAAATGTCATGGGATAATGTGCGATCAACAGGTCCTGTCTGTGGAAGGTCAGCAGCTCCTTTCCCCAGCTGAGAGGCATGGACTCTCCCAGAGAGCCAGATTACTGGCAGTACAAGAAGGCGAAAATGTCACCGCACCCCTCGATTTACAGTGCAAACTGTCAGCACCTTAAATGAAATACAACAGGTCTGCCTTAATGTATACAGTGAAACACAGCCGACAAATTCGTTCACACATGCCCTAAAGCTGGACTGAGACATACAAGACAAGCTGTCACACACGCACACTCTCCCTCCAGGTATGGGATAGCTTATTGATTCCCATGGGACATTTGTCATTTTGTTATTTTTCACCTCCTCAACAGTGAGGTTGGAGTGCAGGTCAGCCATAGAGTAGCCATCCAAATACTGATGGAGACTCTCTGCACTGCTCGAGTACGCCTCTTTAACTCAGGTCTTTCCATTGCATTGACAGTTGTGCTAATCACTTCTGTGCCCTGTGTTTTCAGAGAGCAGCGACTACAGCGAGGCCGAGGTTCTCCCCGACTCCTTCCCGTCAGCACCGGCAGAACCTCTCCCAGAATTCTTGCTGGAACCAGAGGATGCTTTCATCGTAAAGAACCGACCGGTCCAGCTACGGTGCCGGGCATCACCAGCCACCCAGATCTACTTCAAATGTAATGGAGAATGGGTCAATCAAAACGATCACGTCACCAGAGAGAGCCTGGATCAGATCACTGGTACAAAATACACACACACACACACACACATACACAGACAGAGGTGTACTGTAAATACAACTGCACACACACACATTGTAATGTCACCTTGTATTTCACAGACATAAACATCATACTCAATTACAAACATCATTTTCAACTACATAATCCATTAGCTCCCATAGGCTTTTATGTGCACGTTAACTGCATTTGGCCTGCAGCCAATGCATTATTTATATGCACTGTGAAAAATATGCCCCTCTAATCTCTCTCATTCTCTCTCTCTCTCTGTCTCTCCCTCTCTCTCTCTCTCTCTCTCTCTCTCTCTCCCTGTGCACAGGTCTGGTGGTGCGGGAGGTGGACATATCGGTGTCCAGGACGCAGGTGGAGGAGCTGTTTGGGCTGGAGGACTACTGGTGCCAGTGTGTGGCCTGGAGCTCGGCTGGCACCACCAAGAGCAACCGTGCCTACGTTCGCATTGCATGTCAGTACCGCTGGTACCAGTGCGTGAATATGTTTGTGTGAGCGTGTGTGTGTGTGTGTGTGTGTGTGTGAGTGTGTGAGAGAGAGAGAGAAAGGAAGGAAGAGAGACAGCAGAAGGGCAAATGTTTCCGACTTTTTGCTTGTCATATGTGTCAGCTTAAGTGTATATGCAAATGAATTTGCTGTGGCACTCCATCATGGTGCCCCGTGGTAATGTGTGGTGTAGTGTGATTGACACTCTGCATGTTTATGAGGGTATGAAGTGAAAAAAACACAACACGGTGACAGAGGCTTTTTGGGGCTTTGCCTGGTGTATGTGTTTGTGTGTTTGTGTGTGTGTGACAGCCAGTGTCACTACAGGGTGTCACTGCTGTCGTGGGGCAGCCTTCACTAACTGCTGACTACATCTGTGTCGCCCCCTGTAGACCTGAGGAAGAACTTTGAGCAGGAGCCGCTGGGGCGGGAGGTGCGGCTCGAGCAGGAGGTGCTTCTGCAGTGTCGCCCTCCGGAGGGCATGCCCGCTGCCGAGGTACATCTCACCCTCCTCGTCCCAACTCGCATTACTTTTTTAGTTTGTTTTTGAGGCCGCAGGGTAGCAGTTCATGATTGATTATATTTTTTATAGCTCTATTTCTCAAGCTGAAAGAGCAAAACCGAGAACTAAATAATCAGTTAAAGAGCAACATAAACATTACACACAAGGGAGTGTAGCAAAGGCCAAGTCGCTGAAGTTTGAGAGATTTATCCAGCTACGTGGCACCATCAAGAAAAAAACTCCCTAAAACTTATAATGATCAGAAATGATATGCTCTGTTATTTAAGCAGCAAAGCAAAAATGACTACGCTTAAATCCACTTTGTGTCATGTTTTAACACTCAGCTGCTTTAACTGTCCAGCAATATATCAGACAGTTTTATTACTCTCATAAAACAGTAGTGCAATAATATATTAAAAAAAGAAACCCAATTATTCAAAAATGTAGATTTTTATTACTCGAGTAAATATTTTCAGGCTTTATCGTTCTTTTTAGTGCCTAAATAACATGTTATTGTTGTTATTTTTATTATGTTATTATTAGACATAAAAAGCACATAGCATGAAAGTGTAAAAGCTAATATTATGGGAATATAGGAGAGAATTTAGCTGCAATTTCAGAATGTGATTTATGATGAATTATAATTGCATTGCTTGTGGTTGTTAACTATTATATTATGTTTATCAGTGAGGAGGATGTTTCAGACACAAAAGTGAGTTTGGCCAAAAGAAGTCACAAATTCTGTTTTTCCTGAGCAAACTAAAACTGATCAAATATTGACAGTGTTTGATCAATACCACATGTAGCATTGAAGCGTGTCCTGATGGCTTAATACTCTGCAGGTTTACTGTGTTTACTGAATGGGTCTGTGTGAGTGTGGTGTGCTGACTCATGTTTATGCATACACACCTGCTGATTTGTTCAATGACTTATGTGAAGAGTAATTTGCCAAAAAAATTAAGTCAAGTCCATCATTCAGACTTGCTGGAACAACGAGGTTAGAGAGTGCAGATGTTTTTCAAGATTTTCAACTTGCATCGTTTTGATTAAATTTATCTATTTGTGTAATCAAGCTGAAGTTTTCAAAGTACTGCAAACAAAGTTCTGATTGGTGTGTATTTGTATGTGTGTGTAGGTTGACTGGCTGAAGAATGAGGACGTCATTGATCCATCGCAGGACTCCAACTTCCTGATCACCATTGATCACGATCTGATCATCAAACAGGCCAGACTGTCAGACACGGCGAACTACACCTGTGTGGCTCGTAACGTGGTGGCCAAAAGACGCAGCAGCACAGCTACTCTGATTGTTTATGGTAACACAAACACATTTTTCCTTCTCCTCCATCAGGATTAACCTCCTGCCTTTCATGACGGATGTTAGTTATGATACAAAACTATGAAATGTTTTTGAGAGGGAGATTTTATTTATTTTATCAGCTTTTTTATCTAAATGTTCATGTTAAATTACAACAGTTGTGAGAATTTGAATGAAATGTGATTTGGAACATGCCATACTTTATTGAACTATCAGTTTCCAAAGTATAGTATATATTAGATTTCCAAAGTATATAAAAGTGGTAGACAGATGGAAAATGGATACTGTTAATACAACCGATTACATCGGTTGTATTATTATAAAAGTGGTAGACAGATGGAAAATGGATACTGTTAATACAACCGATTACATCATATACATTTAGTAAGCTTGATATTGATTTTAAATGTTTGTTTGAAAAACACTGAACTTTTTACCCCTTAAAGTCTTCCTACTTTGGATTACTTTTCGCTTACTATCACTCATCAATGTGCATGCTAAAGGGGACATGTATGTCTGTCTCCATCAGTGAGCGGAGGCTGGTCTTCTTGGACTGAATGGTCAGAGTGTAATGCTCGGTGCGGGCGCGGCTGGCAGCGACGAACACGCAGCTGCACCAATCCTGCCCCTCTGAACGGAGGAGCCTTCTGCGAGGGCCCGCCCTTCCAGAGAGTGACCTGCACCACGCTGTGCCCAGGTGAAGATGGCATGCTCATCTGTATTATTTAGAACATCTTCAGACAAAGTCGTTACGCACTGGAATGTGAGGAAATTTCCCAAATGGGCCATTTTGCATGAAGTACCAGGATGAATTTTAAAACATCAGATGCTGATTTTCAGCTGTTTTCCTCCACATGAGGTTTAACTTGAGATAAAAACAGGCTGTTTTCAATTTTTTTCATCTCAAAAACATCTTTATCCAACCAACATTTGGTCATGTAACTGCTCTGATTTTGTCATGAAACATCATCATCTGCATCAGGAACATAATGTTGTCTGATTTACTGTCACACATGATCCAGACACTTATTTCTTTTCCCTGTGTGTCAGACCACCATGACTCCAAAATCATTTAAAACAAATCACAGGATGCATTTTGCAAAATGATGCCATTACATGTGAATCATGCCATAGTGTAACGTCACATCCCAGTTCCCCTCTACCTCTTGAATGATTAGCTGTTGGTTAGCTGTGAAATGACTCACATCTTTGTCTCATTCCAGTGGATGGTGGCTGGACAGAGTGGGCAAAGTGGTCTGCCTGTGGGACAGAGTGCACCCACTGGCGCAGTCGCGAGTGCCAAGCCCCCCCACCCAGGAACGGAGGGAAGCACTGCAGCGGCAGCATGATGGAGAGCAAAAACTGCACCGAGGGCCTGTGTGCACGCAGTAAGTCACCTGAACAAAGTGTTTGAACTGGGGCGGTTGCTAAATGTCAAAAGAGAGTAAATATTTGGCTCATATATATTTCTTGGTGTAATGTAATTCATCAGTTGGCCCTCTTATACAGAGCAGCATCTGTAGACTTTAGTTCACTTGTGCACATAGTTCACCTGTCTAATATGTGAAAGAATAAGGTATTTCTGAGGTATCTATAGAGGTCAGTTCCCTAACAGCCTGTTTGCGACTTCAAGTTATTGAATTGAATAGCACGTCTTGCAGGCGGTGATTTTGTTACTCATAGTTCACAGTTTTATAAGGTGTATTGCATTTCAAAGCCATTTTGTATAGAACTATATTCCCAAGGTATTTAGCCACTGCGGCATGGTGAGAGCACAAATGATGTAGAGAGAGATGAAAGGCAAAACAGCTAAATCGCAGACAGATGTTTCATGAGGCAAAATTTAGGTTCACAAAGAGAGAAGGCAAGTGATCCACATCTAAAGAGCACAGATGGAGAGAGAGAAAGGAAGAGAGAGCAAGTGCAGGCTAAGGGAGCGCATGGAGTGGGAAGCAAGCATGACACAGCCAAGTTGAAAAATTAGCACTGGGAAGAGCATATGAGAGTGAGTCAGACTCACTCTGACACCCAATGTGCAGCCCATGATGAGCAGGGAGGAATCCAGCTGACAGCGCATTAGAATCTTCGAGATGCACATCCACAGAGGCAGTGAGACACATTCAAGCACACGCTTAAAAAACACGTACACACAAGTTCACTAACCGATGCGCGCGATGCATGCGGACAAACCTCGTAAAGTGCACGTGCAACGGGGGGATCATACGCACGCTCAACAGCAACGGCGTGCTTCAACTCTATCAGACGTACACGCGAGTCCTGACATAAACAGGCTTCCATGGAGCAGCCAGATTAGACAAATGCGCTGTCTGGTTTGGCTGTACTGAGCCGAGCATTCTCAGGGGGCTGTCAGGAAAACATGCACTCAAGTGGCTCTGACAGAGGGGGAAGATCGGAAGCAGTGTGCTGCAGAAAATCTGTAAATGTGTCACTTGGCAAAGTACAGGTTACTGAGTGGCTTATTTATTTTCCCAGCACGTTAATGTGATTATTCTGTGGACAAATTGTCCTGATGACACTATGACTATTTGCATTCCTAACATGCATCAGATCAATCAAACAATAGGAGCTGACTGTAATATCTCACTCATTGTTAATCCCTCTGAGGATCGGCAAAATACCACAGTCATAAATGTAAAATGCTCTGAGACACCACAAACCATCATCCTCACTGCCTCCTGGTTGATTCTAATTGCTGTTGGTTGAATGGGAAAGTCGGGGAATCCATTTGGTGTTTTGACGATGCTTGGGAGAGAAGGTTATTTGTTTGGAGATATAGTAAGTGACACGATCCTGAAAGATGGTTTCGATATTCGTCAAACCACTCAGGGATGATTCTCGTTTGTGTTATCTTGGAAAGGATTGTTCCCGTCAGGATGGAGATGTTTTGTTTTTTTTCATAGGATGAAGGCGATAACGTACCCTGCGGGGTGTATAAAGAGACGGTTTCAATCTACACCGTCTCCCTCATGTACCACACGACACTGAGCGTCCTTGTTCATTTTCAAAACTGTCTTTAACTTTGCCACCCTCATCCAAATGATCCTAATCTCTTTCACAGTCATTTTCTAATAGGCTTTTATTCCTTGTGCATTATGTAAACAATTAAACTGAACTTCATCCCACAGTGCCACAAATTCTCACACATTTCTAGCAGAGGTTATTATTTCTTAGATGTAAAGTATGTGTTCTGGCTTGCCGCATGCCTTTTATGTTTACACTTCTATTTTCATATTGATGAGCTATTGTTTACGCTCCCGTTTCTGCTTTGTATTATGTTATTGTATCTTTCATTTGCATAACGACTGGTCCATCCATTTTTATGTTGTTGTGTTTTTCTTTTCTTCTTCTCTTGTTTTTTCTCCTGTTCAAACAGATAAAAAGATTTCTATTGAACATGCAAGCCATCGTAAGTTCACCTTCCCATGACTTCACTCTTCTCTCACCGCTTCATGCTGTTTGTGTTTGTCTGTCTGTCTGCGTGTGTGCTCATACACATTATGAGTCCTAACATCTGTGTTAGCACATGGGGCCGAATGCGTGCGGCGTTCTGTGTTGAGCCCGTCTGTCCACACTTTGTTGTCATCTCAGTTCAGCGAAGACGCGCCTCACCTTCTTGTCCGGCCTCCTTGTGAGTGTTGTTGTCCCGTCTTGTCTAGCACGTTGACTAAGCGTAACATAGGTTTCTGAGCTCGCTCCATGTTAGAATGATGCATCATTTACAAAACAGCTTGCTGCAACAGTAGATTGGGGAAAAAAAGATTACAACAAAGGTGTTAATAGTTGCTGATGTAGTTAAAGAAACTGCACAAAAACTGGCTCTAACTTAACATATTGGAGGGGGGAAAAAATATGCGAGCTGCGTTATGAAGGAAGCAAAATGACAGGCCTCTAAGCTCAGTCTCTTTGATCCATAGGCAATGAGGTTGAAGCACTTAACTGGAGAAAAACAGTTGATTTCTGTCTGACTTCCTGTTAATCTGTGGTATAGTTTACATTTTGAAGTGATGGTAATTCCTCCAGCTCAATGCGACGTGGGCTCATGGGAGAGCAGCCACGGTAATGCACCTAATTCGCTATTGTTCCGTTTGTGGTAATAAGTGCGGACGGCTGTCGGATTCACTTCCATCGCGCCACGTGAGCATGGGAGCTCTCCTCTGCCAGCCCGTCTGCCTCCGGCTTTCCTCTCCTCCACTCTTTCTTCCACTCTCACTGCTGCTTCGTAGTGTCTGTGGTTTCCTCCCGAACTCCTTCCCCACTCTCTCCTGCTCTTTTAACATGGGTCTTTTCCTCAAGCACAGCTATCCTTATCTCCTCTCTCCTCCTCACCACACTTATAATCCGTCTGTCCTCTCGACAAATCACAACCTTATCTAACTCCTTCCTATCCCTTTTGCCAAATTGCCTCTCCTGCAGCTCTCTCCTCCTCTGTTTATCCAGCCTGTCTGCTCCTTCTTCTTTGCTCTTCATTGTCTCCCGCCAACCTCGCTCCTTGTCTTCTCCTCTCTTCTGCTGTGGTGTGATGGGCTCACGTGTCGGGGCCGGGGATGGCTCTGCTAGTGTTGGGGAGTCAGAGTTAAAGTAGGCTGCGTTGGGCCTGCTGACCAGTCACGACAAATCACACAGTAACCCAGCCCAACGGGGAGCAGGTGAAGTTATGGTCAACCAATCCCCCCATCTCACTTCTATCCAGGCCAACTTTTTATGTCAGATGTGCCCCCTGCAGGCTAGAAGGGGCTGTTGCTGTGATCATTCCTCCTGTCCATACCGGCTGTGAGGTGATCCCCACACTAACTTTTAATATTGTATACCCCACTGCATGGAACTCACAGGCACCATTTTTGTAATGTCACTCATAGCAGAAACTGTGAATTTTCATTATGACATGGGATGAGTCACATCTTGGCCGATACCTGATCCACCTAATAATCTGCACCAATACCAATCTGGCATGTCAGATCTGTGGATCTCTAGTATTTTCCAACGTTAGTCTTTTTAGTCCTCAGTCACCTCTTTTTATTTCCAGGGCAGTGTTTCCATTGTGAGCTGTTATAGTGTGTAAGTAACACAAAGAGGGACTTGAGCACTAAAAATACTGTAACTTATTGAGTTGACTCACTCGGACTGCTGAAGCCTCACATTAGCTTCAGCTGAACTTGGAGCACTGGAGTCAAGTTTGAGAGGAATCTCTTCAAGCCCAGTGTGGAGCAATTACAGCGACCAATAACTCCTTCAATGTGCATATTGGCATGTCAGTATTGTTTTAACTGTGAACCCATCCTTGAAAAATTCAATTTCGACTGTGGCTGCCAATGTAAAAAAAAGGGCTACAACCACTGATTATTTTAATTATTGATTAATCTACTGATTAAATTTCAATTAATCATGTTCTCTCCCAGAGCCCACAGTGACTCCAACCAAACATCCAAAGATACTAACCAGTAAATTATTGGAATTTTATCTTAAATTACTTAAAAGATTGATTATCAAAGTTGTTGGGAATATTCTGATGATCGACTAATCATTGACTCGACTAATCGTTTCTTAGACTGCGGCAACTAATTTATGCTACTTCCTGCGACAACAGACAGGCAGTAAATCAGATGATATCTCTTAATTGTATTTTCTTCCCTCTCGTTTTTCCCTTGCATTTGCATCTGTGTGTTTTTCACATTTCTTTTTATGACGTCCTGACCGTCTGACCCTCTGTCCCTCTTTCAGCTCTGCCCCCAGGTACGGGTGTAGCAGTCTACGCCGGTCTGGTGGGGGCCCTGCTGCTGTGTGTGATACTCGTGTTGTGCGTGGGAGTGCTGGCATATCGCCGCAGATGCCGCCATCTCCACGGAGACATCACTGATTCTTCATCCGCCCTCACCGCCGCTTTCCACCCTGGCAACTACAAGCCTCCCAGACAGGGTAGGCACATACACACACACACACACGGTGTTTATTTTCACAGCTTTTTTTATTTTTACTCATCTTCATAGAAGCATGTCTTCACAATTCATTTCATCATCACACTGCTATTTATATCGTCCCATAAATTAATTATCTTTAAACCATTATCTCCTCTCGCTTAGTCAATTCTCCATTCTTTACTGCATTACATTTTTTACACTTCAAGCATTTGTCATGGCATTCCTTCTCTTGTTCCTGCCATCAAATATTAATTAGCGACATTAATCCATTTCACTCGCGTCACTTTTAGCACACTTGCCCCGGCCTGTGTCATTTCTGGTGATAAGAGAATGGCTCCTCTCTTCTCCCCTGTCCACAGATAACCCCCACCCTCTGCATCCCTCAGCTCCTCCGGATCTGACAGCCACAGCGGGGGCTTTCCGCGGGCCGCTCTTCTCCCTGCAGCAAAGCGTCAACGACAGCCCCCACAAAATCCCCATGACCACCTCTCCCTTGTTGGACCCTTTGCCCAGCCTCAAGATCAAGGTGTATAACTCCTCCACTCTTTCCTCCCTGGAGCTCCCAGCGGACATGTGCTCAGACGGGGAGATCCTCAGCCTGAAGTCGGTGGGTACCGTGGGTAGAGAGCGAGACTACCACAGCCACACCCTGTCCAGAGAGCCTGGGCTGAGCACCAGCGCCACCCTGGGTAATCTGGGAGGACGCCTTACAATCCCCAATACAGGTAACGTATATCACATGCCGCTGCAGTTGCATGACGACGATGTTCAATTAATCACATTAATCACATGCAAGAAAAGATAAGTCATGACACGTTCTCCCGTTAGGTGTGAGTCTCCTGGTCCCCCCTGGCACAATCCCCCAGGGGAAGTTCTATGAGATGTACCTCATTATCAACAAGTGGGACAAAACAACGTGAGTGCCCTTCATCTTTATTCTTCTATTTCACTCACCTGCTTCGCAACCACGAGGCAGAATAGACCTCACTCTCACCTCAATCAGAAGTTTTCACATGCAAGTCTCACCTGCTGCGAACCACTTGAAGTTTATTTTGAAGTTCCATCACTTTTTCTGAGGATAAAAAATGGATAATCTTGTCTCAAGTTCTACACTAAAATTGGAGTGGATTAATTTCTTGCCAATTTTCTGGAAGTTTGATATTCAGTGTGCCTCGAATACGTCAATACCAGCATGTTCCAAAGCGTGTCGTGGCCATGATGTTCTTTTATAAATGAAGTGTGATGTTTTGGCAACTGTTGCAAACACCCGGTGTTCTCCCTGCGTGCGTGTGTGTGCGTGTGACATTTACAGGCTACCCTCTGAAGGCAGTCAGACTGTACTCAGTCCTGTAGTGAGCTGTGGTCCATCCGGTATGCTGCTGAATCGCCCTGTGGTTCTTACCTTGCCCCACTGTGCCCAGCTAGACACACCTACACCTGACTGGACCCTCACACTCAAGACACAGACACACCAGGGGGCTTGGGAGGTGAGACAGCCTCTGACTGGTAAAATATAATGACTATCTCTTTGTACGATGTGTCATCATTGAACTTTAATCTATTTTCAGGAGGTGTTGACAGTAGGGGAGGAGACTTTGTCGTCTCCGTGCTACCTGCAGCTGGAGGAGGAGTGTTGTCATGTTCTCATGGAGCAGCTGGGAACATACGGCCTGGTGGGCCAGTCCTGCCCCCCACAGCCTGCCTGCAAACGCCTCCAGCTGGCGCTGTTCGCCCCCCGAGCACCCTGCCTCTCCCTGGACTACAGCCTCCGTATCTACTGCATCCACGACACCCCACATGCACTCAAGGTGCTGCTTCTGTGTTTGTCACTTTACCTATAGCACTTATTCTTCTTTCATGTGTGCAGCAATCTGGCAATACAATACTTACTACAAATAGTACTTACTACTACAATACTACAAATAGACTATGAAATTATGAAATGTGAAGCATGGCGCATGATAATGACACTAAAAATTAATATAACTTATTTCCATAGTGGTCCTGGGCAACAGAAAAGTCTAAACTGAGACCCTGCTCACCCAAATCAAATTCTGGTATCACATATTGAATCTCCCCTACCCTCTAGAAGCAATGGCTCAAAATGGTACACCACAGTACAAACCCCCCACCAAACAACAAGCAAGCACTCCATCCGGACAAAGTTGGACTCACTGATGTTAAATATTTTCCCTCTTTCAGCCCCTTTTGTATGAAGTGTTCACAGACCAGCCGGGCTAGTAAACATGAGCGTGCTGCGTGCAGTTCACTGGCATCACATTACATGATTTCTGGCTGCTAAAGTTCAAACAGCTTTCAAACTGTTAGCTCTCACACATTTCCACTTGGAGACACCAACTAAGAGAATGTGTGACGCATTTTAATTAAGCCTCTTTGAAAGCATGTTTTGAAATGATAAACCCATAATAAAATTGATTAAATAAATATGTCCCTAAGCCTGTCTTCTCTCTCTCTCTCTCTCTCTCTCTCTCTCCACTTTGCAGGAGGTGCTGGATTTGGAGAGGAGCCTAGGTGGAGTTTTGCTGGAGGATCCCAAGCCGCTGCTCTTCAAAGACAGCTACCACAACCTCCGCCTGTCCCTCCATGACATTCCTCACACTCACTGGAGAAGCAAACTACTGGCAAAGTATCAGGTGAGACGCTCAAACTGCAGCAGATACTAGTTAACAGCTAGTCATTATGTCTATAGATGTAGGGGTGTTTGTGTGTACAGAGCAGCTGAAATAATGTAGATAAATAAAACTATTGATAAAATGTCAGCCTTACCTAAAAACTAGTAACTACTAAGCAAAAACTATGGTCTGACAAAATCTTGATTTCTCCTCAGTAGAACAGTTATTTTCTCAGAAAATACAGCTAGTGGACTTAATACTATTCACTGCAGTTGTACACATCCAAACCCTCTGCTGCATTCTCTTGGCGGCAGCTTCGAGATTGCAGTCTGAACCATCTCTGAATAAAAAAAACAGGAAATCTGATAGTGGTCCTAATTTATGGACAGTGCGCTTTGGAAATAAATTATCCTCTGACACACGGATACCCAGTTGGTGGAAACACCCAATATCAAAATAAAGCATAATGGACTCTCTGCGAATGGAAACCGTGTTCTAGATCCTTCCTGATTGTGCTGCTTGGGACAAAGCCACTTTAAACACATTGCAGAGACCATTTTTTCTCTCTGTTTTCTAACATTATTCTTTGTTAACAGGAGATCCCGTTCTATCACATCTGGAGCGGCAGCCAGAGACCCCTGCACTGCACCTTCAGCCTGGAGAGAGGCAGCCTGGCCGTGTCACAGCTCACCTGCAAGATCTGTGTCCGGCAGGTGGAAGGGGAGGGACAGATATTCCAGCTGCACACGGATATTCAGGAGGTAATGGTGACAAGTGAAATAACACAGATATAGTTGCTGTGAAAGCCGCACCGCTGTTTCAAAAAAAAAATTAAAAATGGTTGGTATCACCTTCTCTGTCAATCCAGACTCTACCACCGCACTCGCCCCTCCCTTCAGGAGGCACCTGCCTGCCTTCCTCTCAAGTGGGACCCTATGCCTTTCGCTTGCCTGACTCCATCCGCCAGAAGATCTGTGCCAGTCTGGATGCACCCAGTGCTCGAGGATGTGACTGGAGACTACTGGCACGCAGTCTGGGCTTTGACAGGTCAGCTCGGCCTCACATGTTTATGTGTGAAAGGCAGCTTTGGTCACGCTTTAGCTGTAGAGTCCAGTGTTGATACTCAGGTTCTTACTGTCAAGTGATAACTCAGAGTTGTGTTAAAGGCGGCTTGTGGATATTTGCTGTCTGAGATTAGATGCATGGGGGTTTTGATTTAGTTTAGAGTTGGGTTTACGTTAACATGTAAAAGAAAAAAAAACTATGAAAAACACTGTGTTATATCCTGGTCACACTGATTAGAATCTGGAAACCACAACTTGAATATTAAGATCAGGACAATGATTCAGCTGTGCTTTTCTTCTGTCATCTTGCAAACAAGCTAATCCTGCTTTGTGAAATATGAATAAAGGTTATAAAGGAATAAAGGAAATATTAAATAAAGGTTTATCTTATGAAAGTTAGCTGGCCATCAATATTGGACTATCAAAATAGAGTGGTACCAGCAGCATTTGCAACATACAGTATTAATGGCCTAAAAATGTTTGTAATCAATAATGGAGTCCCTCCTCAGCTCTGTCCTTTTCTTCTCACGACTTGAATTGTCTTTCCTCCCCTCAGGTACTTGAACTACTTCGCAACAAAGCCCAGCCCCACAGGTGTTCTCCTGGACTTGTGGGAAGCCTGTCACCAAGCTGATGCAGACCTGGTCTCTCTGGCGACCGCGCTGGAAGAGATGGGCAAAAGTGAGGTGCTAGTTGTCATGACGACAGATGGGGATTGTTGATTGGTCAAGAAAGCGAGAGAGCAAGCAAGACTTTTTTTTTTTTCACCACCGTGATGAAAATAAGAATACCTGCCTATGAATATGCACACCCTGGCACAAATCACAGAGCATTTTGCTTCCTTCCTGTGTTACCTCTGCCTCATCTTGCTTTTCACTGCCCCCTGATCAACCGCTGTAGCTCTATGCTCACCGTAACCCATCCTCATGATTTCTTCTAACCTGAATCCTCCAATGCAATGTTGCATCTGCACGATGTGAAACCAGTTTGAGGGTACGAAGGCGTAAAATGGGTGTTTAGTCATCTGTCATATGCTTTGACTTCTACAAAGATTGAAAATGATACTATTCTTGTATATAAATCACAAAGCTTTGGGACAAACAAACAAAAAAAAAATCACACAAAGGCACGCACAGACACACAAACCTGGGATTAGCCATGTTTCAGTAGCAGCATGAAAGTGCATGATTTAACACCATCTCACCTCATGGCAGGGGCTTTTGTTTTCTCCATCATCATTGTGTGTGTGTGCAGTGAATGACAGGCAGCACCGACCTGTCTGCAACCTCCTCAGGCTACAGACACAATCCAACACACAAACACATACACACACACGGACAAACTGGTCATTAACCCGGCTCTGAATCAGACAAGCTAGGATTCCTTGTCTAACTGCTCTGATTGTCGACAAATCACATGAGGACTGAGCACTATATGCTTGGGCTGAAAATACATAAAAGCTGCCTCTTCTTTGTGGTAGGAGGGAGAATTGTGAAGTTTGTTTAAGAATTGGCAGATAACTACACGGACTAACTCTTTATATTGTACCAACAAATGCCTCAAAGCCTTGGCATATCATTCCGACTCACAGGGGTGTTTCGCTTTCATCTCTCCTCGCATTCCTCTATCGCTCCCGCCACACTCCTCCGATCTGTTGAGAATAGACTGCAGGAGAGCTTTCTGGTCATCCCTTAAAAGTTTCCTTTGGGGAACGCTCTTTAAGTTATTATCCATATTTGTGGATTTTTTTTTTTTTTTTTCTTTTCTTTGTTTCATTTTCGTTGCTGTTAACGATCACATAGAACCTGTTCTATCCTGTGTGCTTGTTTAGGTACTGAGCTGCTGTGTTTTCTGTTTGATTCTAGTAGAGCAGGCCAAATGGGAGAGTTAGGTGCACAGTGGACGTCTCAGTTGTGAATAACAGAACCATGTTTATTTGTTATTTTTTTAATACTGTGTATCTATTCCAAATGTAAAATATAATCTGTAAAACATGATTAGAGGTGGTCGAATGTCCGGGTGAATAAACTGTGGGCATTTTGCTTTGCTGTGACTGAGGGCAGTTTCCGCTGTTCAGAGGTGAATATTACAGAATAGATTAGCCTTGCCTTTAATCACCTTGGCAGCAAAGGACCATCAAATTTACCTCAACACTGACTGCATTACGTTTCATCCTATTCTCTGTCCACCATTTATCTGTGTTCATCAGTCCATCCATTGCCCTGTTACTCATTATGTTCTCTCATTTTGATAATATATTGTTAACCGTTTTTGCTAAGCTGCCTGCTTTGTGGTCAGGGTCCTCAAGCTATTTGCAATATCAATATTGTTCTGTCAGTTATTGTTTGACGGGAATTGAAATGCTGTCATCTGTAATGTCATTTCTTAAGTTCTGTGTGTCATTGAGTCTTTTTCTCCCTCAAAGCAAAAAAAAAAAAGTGTTCGTATCTTTGAAACCACAAAAACCAAAACACAGGCAGTATCCCTCCTCTTCAGCAGTGAGTCATGTCACTGTTTTGTGTGAATGAACTGAAAACACAGTGTGTGTGTGTGTGTGTGAGTGTATGTGTGTGAGTTGAGTGAGTGGGTATGTTTGGGCAGGTGGGTGTGCACAAGCAGAATGTGCACATGCTTAAGATCTGTCATTTCTCTTTGTAAGTGCTATGCAAGTACAAAAGAAAAGCGAAGCATTTTGACTTCTTTTGTTTCCTGGAAGAGTAGTTCTATTTTTTCAGATCAGGGCATTGACAGGGTTTTGATTTTGTATCCTAAAGTGGTTTAAGAGTGGTTTTAGCATTTTTTGGTGACGGTATTCTCCATCCGGATCGGAAGAATTGGATCACTGATCAAGGAAGCTAATACTGACAAAGCACATGTGGGAGAACAAAACAAAAGCGTGGTGCAATGGCTACAAAACAAGTTGTGACTAACATCATGAACTCGCGCCCTGCAGGTCTTTGCCCGTGAGGATATAGCTGAACACGACCAGTTCAGTACTTTGGATCCCTGAACACTGCAGGACTATTTTCTTTCCTCAAATCTTGTTACAGAGACTGGCTAGCTGTAGACTACAGTGTTTATTCGTCCAGATTTCTTGAGTATCTGTTGGATCTTTGGCCATAGCTCTGGATCATATATGCTGGAGCTGGACTGGATTCCTCCTCGCTCCCTTCAAAGAGAAGAATTTAGCCTTTGTTCAAGAAGACAGACATTTTTACAAAAAAACAAAATGGATTCAGTGACATTATTTTATCTCTGTAAAGTACCAATTGTAAATAAACGTCTAGCCTTCTTACCTGTAACTAAATATAATTTTTATGCAATAAATTATATTTCTTAGTTTAACAATAGTGTGTGTTTTGTTGTTTTTGGATTAAAACGTGTTGCTGCAATAGACCAAATTGCAGGCTTCTTTGGAACTCTTTGGCAAAGATCATCATTAAATGGCATCTGTGTTTTTATCAATTACACCCCATTTTCTCAGAAAATGCAGAGCTACTCAACCTGTCCCTCTTTTCCTCACACCTCATTGGAAAATTCCCTTTAGGTCCATTTAGCTTTGAAAGCATTTAACTGGCAGGCTGTCTGGCCTTCAAATTAACAAGGTTAGGGTAATAGCGGCCTTCAAGGATTGACTCTGGGCGTTTAGATTGAGTATTCTAACCTCAGTTTTTTACGAGAGCAGGATGTGTGGGGATTCGTCAGATTAGGCTCTTACATCGAGAACAAATATCCCAGTGAGTCATCTGTGGTGAGTGTGCACTGCAGTATGGTCTTGATGGCAGGCAACACTTGGCACCTGTTTCATTAGATGCACTGCTAATTGAGGACTGATATGCCACCCTTCAGTGCATGAGTTAATTGAACCTTTTATAATACATAAGTGGTGGTCCAGTATTAAAGCTGATTGCAGCTTCAACCCCTCACCTCTACACAGGATGCCTTTGTTACTTTTTAGTGAATAACTCAGCAGTGAGAATAATTATATTTTGAAGGCATGTGGATACACACATGCATGATGTACAGCATTTACAGCACATTTTCTTCTTATGCATTATGAAAGGATCATAGTCAGTTTTGCGTTCACCTCAACAGAAATGACAATAAATGCAAATGTATCTGACCACACACACACACTGAGACATGCATTATCTAACATTAACATTACAATGCTGTGGAACCCTGTCATTGAAACGAGCCAACCGATGCACCTTCCTAAAAAGAAAATGGGAATCGAATCAATGCTTAGAATTATATAATCTGTAGAATAAGTACAAGGAGGATGTATTTGATATTAGGCTTATAGTGGAATTTAAAACAGAGTGTTGGAGTGTATTATTCGTGCAGATTGGTTCCAAACCATTACATATGTTGTTGCAAAAGGAAAACAGCACTTCACCAGCTGTGAGTTGGATTGGTTCCACATTTGGAGAGTGATTTATTTGATAATGATTAGTTTAGGCCAGTAGTGTCTACTCATGTGTCACAGAGAACCAAGAGTCTGCAGATGTTCACTCCAGTCAAAAACACAGTCACCTGGTGTCTAGTGTCATGTTTGACTGTAAAGTGGATTTTAGTCTTTTTTCTTCTTACAGGTGCTGTAATTGTTTTCATATTCCAGAGAAGTTTAATAACGCACTACTGAATGTGCTGTCCTATAGCGCCCTCTCATGGTATATATCATCCATACTTTTCAAGAAAAGCCAGTACTTAGTATGGTACAATAAAATCAAAGTAGATTCCAGCATCTTTTTAAATAAACAGGGAAGATTTACCATATGAAAGTTTATGGAAGTTTAACATTCTTATTAGTTTTAACAAACCATTAATGAATAAGCAGCTCTTATAATTTAGTGTACTTTTTTCTTTTCAAAAGCAAAACTGTAGCATTTCCTATTAGCCAACATAACATTGACCACACAACAAATAGTACAGTATAAGCCATTAAGTAGTCTGTCCAAGGTGTAATGATTTACATGTGATATCTGAAGGTTCATCAAGGAAATGCTATAAATAATATTTTATATTATTACTCAGACATTTCTTACATTACACTAGTTTTATCATCATTCATTGATTTCAGCACTGGACATTACTCAGAAATATTTGGAATTTATCTCCAAAAACATAATGTCATACATTTTATTTGGAACTAACGCTCAGTTTTATTTTATTTAATCAAATCTGGACCTCACTAAATTTGCACCTTTGTATATCTCACAAAAACAAACTTTAGACATATGAGATCAAAATCCACTGAAATTTCTTGTATTTGGCAATGTTTCACATGGGCAATAGTGCATACTACAAATTTTATTATTTGAAAGTTCAATATTGGTGATTTATAGTTTTTCAGTGATATCATAGGTTTTATAGGAGAATTTAAATTCAAGCATTTTTTTCAAAGAGTAAGCTAATTATATTTTTGAATGTTTGCAGTCACACACAAGTACATAGATTTTTGCTATATTTCTGGTTGATATATTTCTTCTCTATTTTGAAGCAGATTTCCACAATGCAACTGTTTGTTACAGTTTTAGTGTTGTTTTTTTCTTACTTTTTTTGTTATTTCTGCTTGCTTTTTTTTAGCATCGATTAAAAACTGTGTATATCCTAAAATAAAATACAGTAATTTGAACAAGTGATATCACCAATTACATATTTTTTGTCAATTCAATTTACTTAATTTCTAAATACGTGCTTTTATTTGAGAAACACTGTACCGGAAAAGAGGTTAGACTTCCGGTGTGTGCCCAAATAATAGCCTGGATTAATTTTTTACTTTTAAGATTTTATTTTGATTTCCAAAATACTTTTAAAATAAGACTCATATTTGGACCAAAAGAAGTATTGCGTACATTTATTACGTTGTTATTGAGCAAAAATTCGTTTTGAGCCAGTTTAGTTTAGGTTTGCGCAGATAACAATTTTATCCTGAAGGGTTCGTGCCGGAAGTGTCCTTGTTGTTGTTGCTGCTGGCGGATCAGAGGCTGAAAAATGTTGTTTGTCAGCTGACCAGAAATGAAGTTTGCTGTGAAATGGATCGTTGTGTCAGTGTGACATTCCCACAACAGCCAGTGAGTGTCCAACACTGAGGTATGTTTCTGTTTTATTTAATGAGACAAACATTAGACGCTTGTCGAGGATGTTAGCTAAGTCTGTGGGTAACGTTACTGTGTACAAGTTACGACTTAGCTAACCTCTGATGTTAATGTACTGCTTCTGCACAGTGATGTCCACACTAAAAAAATAAAACCTGACATGTCTGTTCACCTGAAGAGCCTGATAGTGAAGACCAGGGCAGAGTGCGAAGAATAGTTTTACAGTAAATAGTGACATAAACTTCGGTGAAAGCAGCTGCAGTGAGCTCAGACACACTCCTCTGTGTAGTCTGACTGTGTGTAATTGCTTTTTCTTGGATCAGCATCATGTGAATACTGGTTCCTCATTAGTGGCACACATGATGCTTTAGGATGCAAGGTCAGCTTTGTACCGTCGTGTCAGTCTTCCTTTAACCTCCTTAAATAGTTAAAGTCATAACTTCATATTGTGCAAGAGAGTGGTGCAAGTGAAAGCCTGTTTGGACCAGCTCTCTATCTCATGACTCTTCCTCCCTGCATCATTCACTACTTATTTTTGACCTGTGGGGTTGTAGTTTGCAGAACACTTGCACATGTGAGATGAAACTGTAGTGATTGCTGAAAGTCAGTGTAATGAGTCAGACAATCACATGCCTTAAGAGAGTCATTGTGGTAAATGCTGATGGATGGCTTTTATCTGATGGAGCATTAAACTTAGAAGAATCCCTCTGTGAGTGGGAATTGTCAAGCCGACGCTCCGGTTGCTTAAGTCAAAGACTGATTTCTGCTGTAGGAGAGCAGTGGGTTCATGTCCACACACTGCTGCCAAATAGTGATGATTCCAGTACCCTCATTAATATTGTTGGTGCAGCGGTGGCACAGTGAGAAAAGGACAATGTGTTCATGTCACATTCCACAACATCTGAATCATAATGATTGGTTAATTATGTACCTCTCTGTCTCCACTGAGGTAGCAGTTTTTAAGTTCAGCGTGCTGAACATGAACGAGTACAGCTTCTCCAGTTTGGGTTTTACATAATCTTACATGTGTATCTATACAGGAATACATTTGAAAAATACCTGACAATATGCCCACAATTGAAAGATAATTCTCAGGGTTAAATGTGACTCCTTGCACTGCAGCATCACAGGATCTGGACAGTTGGACTGATCTCTACCAAGTCCAGCACAGAAATCTCTCCAGACTATGGCTCCACAACAAACACAGTCTGGTTTTTCCTTTCTGGACAAGCACAAGTAAATGTAAGCATCATCCAAACTCCACTTATTGCAATAGTGTTGTTATTTTGCAGTGATTCTTCTAACTTGTGTTTTTCGACTTCTCCTTCACAGATTTCTCTTCGACACTTCTTGTCTTATTGTTCTTCTACTGCCTCAACATTCCATTTTCTTCTCATCTTGACTTTGTGAGCCTCCTGTATTCGGTCTGTGAAAATGGACAACACAGAGCCGGTGCAGCCCAGCCTCAACTCCTCTTATGTCCCGACTGCTCTTGGCAACCACCAAGTGTCTGAGGATGAAGAGAGCGAGGACCAGAGTCCCTCTGCATCACTCCTGCCCAAACATTCCTCAGTGCCTCTGGCCATGCGCTACAGTCCAGAGGACTCTTACTGTTTGGTGTACATCATCTTCTTTCTGATGGGCATTGGCTCCCTGCTACCCTGGAACTTCTTCATAACAGCCAAACACTATTGGCTCTACAAACTGAGCAATGAAAGTCATCACAGCGGCACTGAGGAGCAACATTCAGACCTCAGCGTGAGTGAGAGGGATACTAAACACAACTGTGCTTTGTTTGTTGTGCGTGTGTGTACGCAGGAAGATACGCATTTGTGCCATTCTGCATGCTTTTCATGGTAGTGTGACAGATGGAAGGACTGAATGTCCTTTCACATTTGACAAAGATCCCTGGCAACACATTATACATTATTAAATTAGAAATGCCAAAAGGTTTCCTGAGGGTAACTAAGATGAAGGTAGAAAGGAGGAGAGACAGGGTGTTCAAACTCCTGTAATCTGTGTCGACTGAAACAACCTCACAACATCAGAAAAAAGGGGGAAAAAAAGCACTTCCACAGCTGAATAATTAACTCTTTGGATCTAAGTTATGCTCAGCCGTTCTGCCTGTTTCTGTACACACACTTAGGAAAGCTTGCCTTTGCAGATGACATGTTGTAATAAATTCATGGTGGCATGCAGTATGTTGTGATAGTTGAGGAACCACCCAAGAATGACTGTCTGTAGGAGATTAGTCAACACAGGCCTGTTTTTGTAAGAACAGTACAATTAATCCCAGGCTGTTATTTTTGACAAGACAAACAGCTGATGAATCCATGAAACAGTCTGGATGAATTCTGTAGGTCTCTGCTGTCATGAGATTAATACTTGATTTGATTTGACTTAGAATCCATAGCAAAGGAAGGAAGGAAATAATCTGTTTAATTTTTGCTTTTCTCGCCTCTCCTTTCACTTCCTCTTATTTTCTTTGAGACACTATGAGAGCGTGTTCTTATATTCAAGCAAGTTTATATGTTTTGTCTTTTCTGTCACTTCACAGGACTACTTTGAAAGTTATCTGGCCATTGCTTCCACGGTGCCCTCTGTGCTGTGTTTGATACTCAACTATCTCCTAGTTAACAGGTTGATTCCCCTTACTACACACACACACACGCACAGCACACTCCTCTCATATTTTTGTTGAGTCTCTGTTCACGATAACATAATGTGTTTTAGTGCAGTTTGCTTGTTGCTCTGTGTCTGGAGGTTTGGACGTTACAGTACCTACCTTGTGACCTTAAATGCTCTGTGTCTCTACCTTTTCTTTGGACTTTGACCAATATGTGCTGGAGGTAATATGGAGCAAAGGGCATGTTTTGTCATTTTGAACAGCATCTCTTCAGCAGAATGCATTTTACTCAATCAAGCCAACCAGTTTTTTGACATGTTCCAACAACACAACAGCACAAAACATTTGCTTCATTACGTGTGTTCCCACTACATCTGTTGGTAGGTTGTCTCCCAATGTGCGGATCCTGTCGTCTCTTTTTGTCATCCTGTTGGTGTTTGTGGTGACCACGGTGCTGGTGAAGGTGGACGTGTCTGACTGCAGGGTGGAGTTCTTCATTGGCACGCTGGCTAGTGTGGCTATTGTCAGCGGAGCCTCCAACCTCTTCTCTGGCAGCGTGTTCGGGATCAGTGGGCATTTTCCCATGAGGATTTCTCAGGCCCTTATATCAGGTACAGTCTTCATTCAGGTCAGGAATGCCGCTTTTTAGCTGATGGCTTTTTAATGACTAAACACTGATGTTCTAAAAAAAAATACTTAAGATCTGTATTGCCTTAAAGAAAAGTTCACTACATTGCCTTCTATATTTTTATCATGCAGCCATTGTTGCATGTGATATGGATACATTACAACATGTTGTAATTGTGCCTTTTGTCCAGTGCAGAACAGCACTAAGCAGGTATAGAAAATGTATGAAGTAACAGGGCGTCATGGTGGGCTAGGAGTTTCAGAACTTGACCATATAACTGGAACATTCCCAGGTCAAGTCTTAGGAAACTTTGTCGTCCCACTCTCTCAGTAATTATACTGGGATGTCAAGCAGCTCAAGCATCTCTATTTCTAAGCTGAGGTCCTTTTTTTGTCTCAGGCCAGGCCATGGGAGGCACGCTGAGTGCAGTAGCATCAATAGCCGACCTGGCATTGACGGAGGATGTGACAGACAGTGCTCTGGCCTACTTCCTGACAGCTGACATCTTCATCGTGCTCTGCATAATCACATATCTGCTGTTGCCCAAGCTGGCATATTCAAGGTGAGCAACAGCAAAAGATATTAAGTTTCCAAAGATGTTCTGGTTCCAGAACAGATACATACACTTCCTGTCAAACCTGTATTTTTATTTACAAATGTAGGTGATGATAACATCGTCCCTTGTCCTCTGAAATCTACTTCCCTCTGAATGTGAATACTGTAGATTACAGAGTTAAGCCATATGCATTATCTGCCACAGTGTCATTCTTCATGCTACCACCAGATGGTGCCAACGTTAAATTGAAATAAGGATTTTAAATAGGTACAGGACATTTACCTGTCCTGTACCTATTTGTGCATTTTAAATTTGCCGCGAATGATTGATTGAGTAGCAATTCAGTAACAATGTACATGATAAAGAAATCATTTTAGCCTTTGTTTATTAAAAAAAAGTAATTCTAAATGTTAACTAAGTCTAAAACATGCTGCTTTCTGTTCTCTCTAGACACTACATGCTGGCAGCAGCGTGCACAAGTCCAGGAGTAATGAGCGAGGGGGGAGCATCAGCAGGCACAGGGAGCCCCATCTCTGTCCCACCACTACAGCCTATCCTCAGAAAGACGTGGGTGCTGGGCCTGAGCGTCTTCTACGTCTTCTGCATCTCTATCACGGTGTTTCCTGCAGTATCCTCAGGGATCCAGTCTGTCAACAAAGACAGCGGCAGCGCCTGGACCACCACTTACTTTGTGCCCCTCACCAGTTTCCTCCTGTACAACATAGCAGACTTCTGTGGCAGGCAGGCCACAGCCTGGCTGCAGATCCCCGGTCCCACCAGCCGAGTCTTGCCTGTACTCGTGTTGTGCCGCTCCATCATGGTGCCACTTCTCATGTTCTGTAACTACCAGCCGAGGAACCACCTCCACACTGTGCTTTTCAGCCATGACGTGTACCCTGTGGTCTTTAACTGCCTGCTAGGCCTCTCTAATGGCTACCTGGGCACTCTACCAATGATTTATGGCCCTAAGGTGGTACCTCGGGAGCTGGCAGAGGCCACAGGAGTGGTCATGTCCTTCTTCCTCACTCTGGGACTGGCTGTTGGATCTGCTTTCTCTGTGCTTATCGTGCATTGTATCTGACCAGTCTGTCAAGAAATAGCCTAGTCATTTACAGTGGTAAAATCCAGCTGTACGGCAGACAGTAGCTGTCATGAATACCAAAACCTCAAAGCACTGTGATGCAAACTGCACCAGTAGCACCAGTTGTCTGCAATGAGGGAAAAGTGCTGCACAGTTCCACTTTTAACCATAAAGCCTTAACTCCTTCATACCTCACATGAATAATATGCTATGTTTACACTGATGTGGCTCATAATGTGAGCTATGTCCACTATGATCTGGTCTTTACATGTCAGAGATCAGGAAGAGACTATCTGAGCAACATCAGCGATCAGTGCAGTCTATAAGGGACAATTTATTTAACAACAAAGCTTTTTTTTTTTTATTACAAAAACACATTTCACACAAATTTATTTGGTTTAAGGGGTGAAAAAATTTGATATACAAGTTGTTATTCAAAGGGTGTTAAATGTTATTTTAATTTAGCTTTAATAAAATGATTGCAAAGAAGCATAACTTATTGAGGGATACAGCTGCAAAAATGTGACTAATTTTTGGTTGATGGGACATGTGGTTGATTCCTGTCTGTAAATTTTGTAACCAACTTTGATCAGACTTTATAAACTAAACATTTACAGTAACAACTCTGATTTGTCATAATTTTCAAATGTGCACTTGAACTATAGTCCATTGAAGTCCAAAGTGAGTTTGCCACTGTAACTGTAAATATTTGAAATAAATTTTTTTAAAACTATAAACCATTTTGTATTTTTTGTATATATAATTTTTGCAACTAATGCTAAAAGCAGCAGTCCTTTTCCCCCCTTCTCAAAACTAAAAGTAATTACTTATAACCATTTTTAACATTACCTGTCTGAAGCAACTTTTTGAATCCACAAATTGATTATCCTCTTGTAGTGACCTGGATTAAAGCAAATGCCTCCTTGGAGAAATTAACCTAGAGACTTATTGGAGGCCATCATTTGGAAAATGGTCAGAAGTAACTTAATCTGTAGATTACAGGCTAAAAACAATTTTGTCATACAAGTATTGAATATCAGAAGTTAAGCGTAGTCTTGTCAAGGAGTGCAGACATGACTGCAGGGATGATCACCATGTAATAAACACGGAGCCAAAGTTTTAATGGCATCTTGAGCAGAACACTGAACTAAATTCAGTCAACAGCAAAATAAAAAAAAATGAAACATTTGGATTGGATTGGGATCATTTTAATTGTTAAAAATTTACAGATCAACTGACAGTTGGCTCAGGGTTTGAAGCAGACAAACGAATTCGAGAGGCTTTCTGTACGTTAGAAACGCGGTGATTTACAAACAGTAGGAAGAGTGCAAACAATGGGAGGTGAGTGGGAGGTACACTCAGAATAATTACCTCCATATCATCTCCTCAAAACAAGAACACAAACATTTTCTACAAAATATAAATTTTGTTTTAAGGATCATACTGCTAAAAGTAATGCCTGTCAATCTTAACACACTGAGCCGTCTCTGCAGTAAGGAATCACATATAGCTGGAGGCAGCCGTCTGGTGCTGTGTCAACATTATACAACGTGTGAAACTGGAATTTGTGTTCCAACACACACGACACCCAGCAAGCAGTATAAGCAAGTAAAACCCAAAGGATGCAAATCTGCAAAGCCCAACAGTGAAGCTTTGTGACTTCTGCTCAGTGAAGCAGTAATAGGCCAAGCTGCAGGCCACCATACACGTAATCACTTCTCCCCTACCCCCCCTCAGGAAAAAAAAAAAAACAAATGTCCAGTCCCTTTCCACCATGACATCATCCAAAATATCAAAGTTAATTTAAACATAAATTGCAGTCATGTAAGTCCATTAAAAAAAAGAAAAGAAAAACAGAACAAAAAATTAAAAGTGGGAAGCAGCACTACAGTATTTTTTTCTTTTAAATCCCTAAAGGTCAGTTTGTGCTCATCTTCCTCTTCCTCTATACCCACACATGGCGTTTGCAGTGAGCCACAGCCTAAAAGATAGAAACAAGTGGTTAGACGAGTCTCTAGGAGCAAACTTGCGTGAAAAAGTTCAGTTGTGGTATGCAGTACAGTCAAAACAGTCATCTATTGGGTAGCATTAGTTACTGCTGAGTCATAGTCTTAAAGATAAATTATACTCCCAAAACAGGCTCAAGAACCAACTCTGGGGACACGTGTTTAGGTGTCAAACTATGACTTAATTACTCACATTGCATCGAGTTGCTGTTTCCATGTTCTTGCACCAGAATGCAGGTCCCCAGCTGCACTGCTCTGTTCCCAGAAGCCTGCGCTCAGCTTCAGGGCAGGCTCCCACTTTCTGTTACACACACACACACACACAAACAAGGCTCAGATGCTTAACTGGGCAGCAGGCCTGTAGTGCAAGCCACAAATCACATTTATTGTTAATTACCAACCATTTATGAAAAACAATAATTAAGTAACGTTAGCTGTAATATCAGGAATGAGTTCAGTTCTTCTTCAATAAAATGTCCTGCATAAAATGAGTAATCGTGTTTCCTGGGCAGATAGGTATGGAAGATGAAGTGTTCACATTATTTGTCTTGTGATTTAGTTCTTAGTTAATCAAGTTTACCATGCACACAAAGTCTGGGTCCAGCATCTGGAGCAGCAGCTGGACAAGCACTGGCTCATACTGTTCGACCAGTTGGTCACACTGTTGACACAGACACAAATGGGTTAATGTAAGGCTGTCCCATGAGGACAGGTCAAAGTTAACACAAGGTAAGAAGATGCAACTCCTCACCTCGGTCTGGAGAGAGTCGGGCAGGAAGCTACATGCTTTCCTCACAGCCTCCTCGATCTGTGCCTCTGTAGCATTCTTTTCCAGGATCTCATCGACATAAGTAACGGCCATCTTGCACACCTCGCAGTAGCCACCAGCCTTAAAGCGAGTCTGGTCGAGTGCACCTGGAAAGAATTAGAACAGAAATCACAGTTAGGGTTGGGTATCATTTGTATTTAATCAATTCTGCTCATTAATTCTCAGGTTCCAATCCAATATGGGGGGGAAAAAGTCAAATGTTTTGATGCTTATTATGTTATGCTACATTTTGTGCAGCACTTTCTGTAATTTTAGCTATAGCGCCCTGTAGCACCCTGTGTTAGTGTTTGATCATGTATTGTAAGAACAATGATCAACTGATTTCTTCCTTCATTTTTGTGGCTTCACTGTGGTTCTGTTCATAACAAACAAATGACAGAACAACTATGTCCCCACAAATTAACTCAAATAAATAAAATAACTAATAATAAATCCATGGATTAATTACACAGCATCAACTACTACAGGCCAGTCTCAGCACAATCTAGTTTCTACAGCATTAGAACTTTCAAACTTAATTTACACCGTAAAATCACTTGTCACTACATTTTGCATCTTCTTATTCTTCGTTTGCCTTCTTTGGAACTCTGCAAGATGCTTGTTAACCCCCCACACCCAATCACCAACACGCTGTTGCATTGATGTGTGACATAGACAAGTCTTGGCAGATAGTCACGTCCTTGCAGATATGCAGCTTTGTTTGCAATAATAAAGGGTTAACGCATTTAGGAACTGATAAGTAGAACCGAAATTCAAAATTTGTTTTATGAGCTATTCCTGGCATTTTGCATTTGGTTCCACTTTGGAAGCAAATTTTGGTTCCCCACTCTATGACACACTCAAGGCCGGACACCTAATGGAGCATTTTAAGATTTTTATAAATGTTTGAAGTAGTAATAATGCACATTTTAAACCTCTACTATCACATTTGCACAAGATCTCGTTGCATTCAGTGCACTGAAGAGTGAGAACTTACGGACATATGCGCGGCGGGCATCGTTGCAGAGTGCCAAGGCTGTGCAGACAGTCTTGGGGTCAGCCTGCTGCACCAGCAACTCAATGATGGCCTGGCCATAGGTCTCAATCAGGTCCTTACACTGGCCACTCAGAGAGGAGGGCAGAAATGTGCACACCTTCTCCACAGCTTGAATCACCTCCTCCTGAGAAAAAGCAAATATATCAGCTTGGCACCAGAATCTAACCAATTGCACTAACAGTACATTGACAGGAGTAAATTTTTATGGTGACACTGGATAAATCTAGTAGCACACATCCCACCTCTGTTGCCTGATCCTCCAACCGAGCCTCCAACTCCTTCATCACAAACTCACAGATGGCACACATTGGGGAGTCACGGACACGCACCATTGGCTGGAACACAGAGGCAAATCTCATGTGCAACATGCTATAAAACAGATTTTTATCCTTTATCAATGATGAGAGTCAGTAGTCAGGTGCCCACCATGACTTACCTTAGCAGACTTGTCAGTGGCAGACTCCACCTTGGTGGCAGGGAAAAGCTTGAGAGCTGGTACAGACTTGGCAGCAGGTGCATTCTTTGCAGCAGGTACAGTCTTGGCAGCAGGTACAGTCCTGGGAGCCAGCAGCTTCAGCATGGGAGTGGACTTCTTCATAGCAGTACAGAAGCCAGCGTGGACACAGATTTCCTTGGGTTGCTAAGGACAGAAACAGACATTTATGTCAGGATACACAGGCAAAGGTCTACAAAACTTACCACGTAGCATGCCGTTTGCATAAACCACGTGCTTCAAATCTGCATACCATTCCACAGCATTACCACCCATGCAATATGCACAAGTTTCTACATTTAAAAAAAAAAAAAGGGGGGGGCATCTAATGCAGCTTTCTTTTACCAGTTTCACACCGAAACACACACCCATACTGGCAAAAAAAAAATGTTTAGCTCTGACTCTGAGGCATCCAACAAGATCAGCCAGTGTTAAAGAAAAAACAGCCATATACATACACAATAAAGATAGTGCTTTTCTGATGGTGACAGCCACTTCAATGTTAGTAAAGAACAGTGCATCTCTCAGTTGAACTGTTTGTGCAAAGTAAGTCACATGATCCAAGCATACTTTAAATATGTCAGCAGTGTATGCTAATTCAATGTCAAGAAACAGATAAGAATCTTAATGTGGCCCTCCACTGTAGTGTTCCAACAGGCACCTCAGTGTGACCAAACAAGCAAGGGTGTCCAGGTTCAGTAAAGTTGTGTCACTCATAATTAGAATGCAATTTACATGCGTTTCTACAGTGTCCGGTAAGTAGTGCTAGGAGTGGACAGCACAAGAAGCGAGAGCTAAGGGTTAAGGGGCTACAGGCTGAACACAGAAAGACCTACCTGTTCCTGGTGAGCAGCACACAAAACCCAGAGCAGGAGAAAACAGAGCAAGACAACATGAATGGAGGGGAGAAAAGTAAGAGGCGAAAAAGACAACAGAAAGTAAGAAAAATTTTTTTAAAAAGACAGAAAGCGATTTAAAGATGTGAATAAATTCAGCAGGCCAAGTGTGTGTTGCAAGACCGGATATGGGCTTAGCACCACCAAAACAAACAAATTATCACAGACTCATTAGTTTTGATGAGCAGTTCATTAAGCTCATTACTGAACATTAGAATAATATAATGACCATTCATGTTATAATGTGGCTTAAATATGCAAACATTTTCAGGTTTTTCTGAACTTCCCTTAAAAATCAATGAAGCACTTGAAGAGGGGGAGTCAGAACACTCACCATGGACATGAGTTGCTCAACAATAAGGGTACCATACTGGCTGACATACTGCTTGCACTGCAAAGAAAAGAAAAAGTTAATATACAGCAAATATGTATTTAAACTTCACAAAACACCTCAATTTGTGTGGGGTACTCACCATTGCAGACAAGCCTGGTCCCAGCAGGTCGCACTGGTTCTCAATGTTCTCAATGAGAGAGTCGACAAATGAGGTGTTGGCCTTTGCTTCCGCCTGAGCATCAGTCAGGAACTTGATGCAGTCCTCGCACACAGCATCACCTTCCTACAGGAAAGGTAAAATTCAGGGCCAAGCGAAGACGATATTCATCAACGACAGGTGGACAACATACTGTTGTTCATGTGGGTACAGATGGAAGTTAAACTGTGTACCTTCTTTGCAGTCTCTTGTTTGGGGGCCTCCTGCTCGTGGCTCTCCTGAGGATAGAGGAGCTCGGGTACATTGAGGAGGAAGGGAGTCATTTGGTGAGAAAGGTCAATCTGAGGGATTTCATTGGATGTGAGCTGCTCCTGGACCTGAGCCTTAGCCAGGGCTGCCTGCTGAGACTGACAGAGCCCGATGGCTGCACACACCACGCTGGGATCCTCCTAAAAAACAGAGAAGTCACATTATAGTTAAGTTCCTTATTTAAAAAGTCTTGTACACACATTAGCTGTAAGTAAGAAGTAAACCTAAATTACTCTTAAGTCTAAAAAGAGTTTAAAAAGAAATTCAACATTTTTATAGGTTCTCTAAACAACTGCATCTTTTGTTCCCAAAATTGCTGGAGCAGGTGAAAGTTGAAACAAAGAAAACAACACCAAATGTCCCCAGTCATGAGGTTCAGCATTACACAACGAGTACTCTGTTCCCGTTAGACTTCCCCACTCACTTCCCCATCAATAGCCATTATTCAGCCGGCTGCACTTTGCTCACAGCCACTTGTGTTCCCTTTCTTGACACATAGACGGACCATTTACTAGAGTCTTAGATGAAGCTGAACAATAAACTGATAGACAAACCAAACTCCAATAACCTTAGGATAAGATCTTTGACAAAATGCATTTACATCTTATTTGAAAGCATTAATAATACGGTTCTAAATGCAAACCTTGTAATGGCACCATTAAGCGGCTAACTTGTGATGCGGTTCAACTGTTATTCTGGTTAACTGTTACAACGCTGGACCGTCCATCACAGGTTTTCAATCTATATTTAAACTGAAAACAGCCTAAGACTTTGACAAACAGGTTGAGGGTGCTCACCAGTTCTCCAGTAATGATTCCCATGAGGATGGGGTAGTAGTTATCCACCATCTCCTTGCACTCTGCAGTCAGACTTTGATCAGGAATGAGCTGGCAGGCCTTCTCCAGGTACCCAAGAACCTCAGCCTGCAATCACACAAATAACCATCTTGGTACATTTGCAGGCCACTCATTTGATTATCAAAGGATATTTCAACACGCAGGAATTTTTTTTTTTTTTTTTTTTTTTTTTTTTTTTACCTCAGTAGCGTTGTCCTTCAGTACCTGTTCCACTACCATCAACACTTCTTTACACAAGTTACATGGCACCGTTTTCTGAAACCAGACAATTGGATATGTAAATAAAAAAATATTTCCCACATGCTTCAAAAGTGTACAGAATATCTAGAACACAAATAAGAAATTATTTTAACTGAGAAAGAAGAGCATGTGCCCTCTGTTGGTGATACATTTCAATACTATTTTCAGAACAAGAAAAGTATACTGAATGGTGCTTTCCTAGAAAAAAAAAAAAAAAAAAGATGCAGTGTCTCACCATCTGGGGCTTGTTCCACACGTTCTGCTGGCAGTGAGTCACAGCTCCACACAGAGATGCCGTCTTTACATTTTGGCACCAGTAGGGGGGGCCACGAGCACACTGCTCAGTGCCGAGCAGAGGGGTGGCTACAGCTGCAAAGCAGACAAATTGTCAAATGTTACACCTTGTAGAGACTTTTACTACAGAAACCAACAAAACTATATTCCTGGATACATTGTTACTGAGGAAAGAGGACGATTAGGCAAATGCAGAAATGCCCTTTCATTCTCCAGATTAAATAATCAGTTTCTTCCTTTAGGAGGCGCTGTACGTATTGGTTTGAGGTAACTAGAACCAACGTTTTAACAAGTTGTTGTGAGGCTCAGTGAACGGAAGTGCGAAAAGGAGATCAGAATAGAATGACTGAAATATGTGATTTGGTTAAAGAGAGGATTCAGAGATAAAGCCTAAGATACAGCCTACATACAGTTTGTAAATTTCCCCACTGTGGGACGAATAAAGGTTTATCTTATCTTAAGCTACAGCCTAAGCCTAGTACCTAAGTTTTGTCTGAGGGGAGCCAGACTTTGAAAACCCCTGATCTAGATTGTAGATGATCTATAAACACAGAGCAAGTAACATTTTCTCAGAATGAATTACTCATAAGTGTAGTTTAACTGAGAGTACGCTCTATGGTTTCACCACACCTGATGCCAGAGATAAGCAGATAGGGAAAAACAAGGCTGACATACTTCCTCAAAACATTAACATGGGAGAAGTTGATAAAATTTTACTTTCATCTATGAGACTTGCTCAGCAGGTTTAAAAAAAAAAAAAAAAACGAGCACACGACAAAAGGTCAGCCTAAACCTTGTCAAGTGGGTTTTATGACATTCTGCAGATAATAATCAGTTTTGTATTTTTTATTGAAACTGAACTTTTACCTCGGAGCCACTACATTCAACAATTTCCCAGTTTGGGACAAATAAAGTCTGCCCATCCATCCATCTGATAAACATGAACTGCATTGAACATCTCAAATGCATTGAAACTGACTCCGCACAGTTTGGGTAAAATGGGATGGGGGTTTTTTGCAATGCATTTCCAATTCAGGAAAGGTTAATTTTGCTGTTTCAATAATGAAAAGCACTTGAAAGATACCTGTCAGTTAAAAGACATATTCATTCATCTGCAATGTCAGTCTAGTGCAGCCTGCCTAAACCATTCAAATCTTGCACTGTGAAACTAGAACAAGTTCAAACACTGAACATTATGGGTGAATGCTCTTAATGGTTTTATAACTGCTATAAAAGAAACAGACACTAAATCCTATTAGCTCAAATTGCTAAGTTGCATTAGCATATGCCTCTAAATCTGGCATGATTTCCTACCACCAAACCACCCAAAAACCAGCCTGTGAATACAAGTGAGAAAGCAACAGACCATGAGGAAACACCACAGGGGAAATTTACTATGTAAATAGACATCCCAGTCACAGACATTGGTATTAGTGGTTACGTATATTACAAAAATGAAAATGTGATATTTGGGGGAAATGCAAACAAAGTTACAGTTCTCCATTTTTCTGAAGTAGAAAAAGTGCAGCACTGTTTCCTGTTTTCTCTACCACTCCCTTAAGTCCTGTTTGAGAAAAAAATGGAGTCAGATCATCTCCACACCTCTCAAAAGTCAGGAAAAAAAACTACATTTGGAATCATGACTAAAGTGCTGTTAAGATTAACATTGTATTCAAAAAGGCGATAAAAGCTAATTTAAACAAAGCAATTTACTGATAAAAACTGATCAGTATCCATAAGTTGCCTGAGTCTGTGTGTAGTCCTTCACGATAACAGCTGAGAATTGGCACTGCAGGCCAGGCTGCACCAACAAACCTTCATATCAGCCAGTTACACCCCTGTGAGAGCCCTCTGGCTCATCACTCATACCACCCGACTTACAGTGCAGGCAGGGCAATCCCACCCTCCATTTGAGTCACATGAGCAGTCAAGCAAAATAACAAGCTGCTCTCAAGTAGACAGACTGTACCAATGACGGGGAGATCTCTGCACATGGTTTTAGGAGAGCAGTAGACCTTTTTTACAGTTAACAAAGCAATACACAGCAGCAGAAGACATGCTAGGTATATTTCTGTTGGCTTTACATGATCACCCACAGCAGGAAAAACAAGTCTTCCATTAGACAAACAAGAAGTCAGCCAAAAAGCTGTAATATCTACATGCCTATAATTAAGTCACTTTTTGACTGTGACAGATTCTGAAAGTGAAAACTCATCATAATGTGAGTGAATCAACATCACATGACACAGTGAAGGGCAAAAGGCTTTAAATAGGATTCAGACTACATTGTTCAACAATAGCAAGAGGCCTATAAAACTGTTTCAGAGCAGCAGGCCACACATCATGTTAGAGAGAAACTTGTTGATCAGTGTGATAGAGCCCTAAGCTTATGACATTCACCATTTAGGAATGTCTGTAGCGAGCACATGCAAGAATGTGAAAGTGCAAACACGACATTACATACAATTATATTTTAACCAAAGGTCAGACTGAAGATAAGCAGTACATACACAAAGTACAAATACCATGAACCAAATACCACCTTAAAAAAGCCAATATTGCCAGTAGACTGCAAGAAACCACTGGCTGTGCTCTGATAAGCAAAGAAACAACAGTGGTTTCTGGTCCATATTTCAAATGCCAGAAGGCCAAGTCAACTATAAGTAACAGTATAAAAGCCTAGTAATAGCTTCACTGCAGCAATAACTCCTGTTGGTTTCACTGACCCAGTTTAAAGTGAACATCGAGATAAGCTAACCAGGCCATTAGTGTCAGAAGTGCACACGAAGCCCAACATGGAGGACAGAGGAACAAAAACCGAAAACAACTGACACTTTACTGAAAAGCTGAAATGAAAGTCGCTGGTTTGGCTCTTCTCTCTCATATCCCTGTAAAACCAAACCAGAGGTAACAAAACATCATGCACAAGACATTTAGTGGTCAAATCAGGGCGGATGTCAGAGACTGTGGGGTCTGTTTTGATGAGAAAACACTGACCTATACTGACACAAAACACCATGTTCATGATCTTCAAAGTATTAGTTAGATCAAGTAACTAGCTTCGTAGTGGTGTTCCTACATATCTACAAGAACAAACACTGATTGAGGGATACTCAGCGTTTTAATTGTAGGCTAACGTTGTTGTAATATTTAGCTAGCCAACTAGCGTTAGCTGCCCGGCTAACGTTAGCCCAGCGGGCCAACAACAATATGCCTTTAAACCTTTAAACCTCAAAGACAAACGGTCAAGATTCGCTTAGCACAATTTCTTTAGAGCTTAAACACGTTTGGAACAAATTAATCTATGAACAGAACTCGTGTGTTTGTCCCAGTTGTGTAAATATCTTATATAAGGCAGCGTTTGTTGTTAACGTTAGCTAATTTGTTTATCAAAGCTAACGCTCTTTGCAACACTTCCGCCTTTTCAAACGCACTTTAAGTTACACAACCAAAGATGCTTTATTGTGAACTGACAACCGTCTGAACCGAATAAAAGGCGATGTACAAAACACCATTAGCTTATTTCTTGCGTGTTGACATTACCTGAGGACACGAAAAGTAGAGTTAGGAGCAGCATGACTCCGCTGTTTCCCGGCGGTGGATGAAGCTGACTGGAGGCTGTTGATCACTGCAATGCAGGAGGGGAGGCTGCTTCATGCCTTTATGATGTCTCACTGTCAGCTGACACCAGACATGTGACTCTGTGTGTCTCGTCTGATCGTTCACTTTATAACAATCCACAGTCTTTCATGGTTGAAACACAACACATTTAGAAGACATTTCAATTTAAACACATTTATATCTAATTGCCAGGTTTGAACAACAAATGAGTTAATAGTTGTTCAGTGGTTTGTCATGTTTGGAGGAAACATATGGGTTAATTATTTTACAGCTTTGTTTCTACACTAAACACTAGATTTTCTCTTTGAACAATTCCAGTGATGGTTTATTAGGTCTAACATGAAATTCCTCAACATCTAAGTAAATAGCCATTTAAAAGACAACAAGATTCAATGCTAGTTTCTACCAACTGTATTAAAACTGTTAAATTGTCCCTAGTCCATAAATGCATGGTGTGATTACTGTATGTTTGGATTAAGCATGCCCAAGCGAAGGTGGACTTACACAACACAAATGCCATTCCAGCCAATTCACAAAGCTCGACAAGCTTGTGAAAGATCCTGAAAAACATTATTGACCTTGAAAGCTCTTAAAATCACACAGGGTTGTTTGTTGTGATCCAATGAGGACAAGTCACCCAAGTTGAACAGCTAAGTAGCAGTGTCATAGTTATTATCAGCGTTTTCTCAAAGGACAGTGATCAAGTCTGTGTGGCTACTTAACTACTTAAAAATTTCAGAAGTGTATAAACCACTTTTACGTCTGCAATAAAAGTAAGAACTGAACTTGCCATCTCATTACTAAACATCACGTGGAGCACACGTGAGTCTAAAATGTTTTAACAAGAAGTCAAAAAAACTTGCAACTAAGGTAGAAAAAAGTATTTTATTATGACATAACACCCACATATAGGTCAACATCTATGGAAAAGGTCAAGGAGGGAAGCGTCACACTGTACATCTTCTGCATATGAGCTGTGAAAACCTGTAAAAAAAAAGGGAACAAGCATTACACAGGGTTAAGTTACAGCACAGTCAGCACAGCATGATCTCCATAAACACAAGGTAAAGGACGCTGAGTGCATGAATGCATTAGATCAAGTCTTTGTGAGGCTGCACTGACCACATTTTAGAGCCTGATTGAAACTGACTTTTTGAAGATGATAGCAAAATCAATATTCAAGAGTCTTAAAAATTCCATAATGATGTATCAGTTGTTGTTGCTTTTTATCATAAACACACACGATTAACATTTTTTATAAAGATCCACTAAAGTTATTTCTTAAATAATTGTGATCAAGATAGGCATGAAATATTACTGCTGGAAAACGAACAGTGCCTTCTGGTGGACAAACTAGGTAACTGCGACATAGTCTAAATTTGTGCCATTTTTGTACTTCAGCTTCTTGTTAATTGGCCCACACCAATATACTAATATTATATCTGCCATGCAAACTTATTGGTTTGGCTCACCACATGATCAGAAATATTGCCAATGACTTAGAAAAAAATATTTCTAGCACTGATCAGTGCAGTTGGGATGTTACAGTCATCATCTTTAACATGTCAGCTTTTGGATTCCCATTTCTGTGACCTCTCTTTTCAGTACTAATATAATGAGTCCACCTCTGTGACCCTGTGGTGAAATGTACCTTTGGCCTGGCTTGTGTTTTTTTCACTCTCAATCACCAAGTCTGTTCAATTGTCAAGAGGCATCGCAATAAGAATGTTGTCGGGATTATAACATTGTAACGCCACATTTATGTACTTTATCCTTTGTTACACTCAACCGACTGTCAAATCAATATGAAAATACAAGTATTTAATAGTTGCCTTCCTGGGTCAACCAACACCGATAAGTAGGGAAAATCTGACTTTTTTATTTTTGTTTAGCACAGAGAGCATTAGGGTCTGTTGTCAACATGTTTAAAACATGTAAAGATCTTGGGTATTTCACTTACTTCCACCATATTAAATTATGCTTCAGAAACATGGGGATTTAAAGAGTGTAAAACAGCAGACTGTTCAGACTATACAGAACAGAGCTGCATGCTGTTTTTCAGGTGTTATCTCCTACTTTGGCTGTTCAGGGCGATATGGGTTGGATTCCTGCATCAATAAGGGGAAAATGCAAAATGATAAGACTGGAATTGTTTGCTTAATATGTCAGGAGTAAATGGTACAGTTCTGCATGGGCTACAGAGCTTCATGCTGTTTTTGAGGAAGCTGAATTACAGTATGTATATGTATTTCATGCAACATGAACACAATTAGGGAAAGTAACTTAGTAGATTTGTAGGAAAATGGTTAAATGATATCTCAGTTATGGTACTGAACCTTATATTTTAGCACACTTATCAAGGAGTCAAAGTCTTTATTTGCACATTTAAAATTAGGAATCCTTCCTCTGGCCCTTCAGGTTAGCAGACTTAAAAATATCCAGGGGGGGCAACAGGATGTGTGGATTATGCAAATCGGGAAAAGTTGAGAACAAATTACATTTTCTTCTGTATTGTCTTAATTATGATGAGTTAAGTCTAGTTTATATTAAATAAAATGTTGCACTAAATGGAATGGTTGTTTAATTTTAGTTGGCTACCATTGTTTCTAAAGCTTGAAAAAACATCAGCAAGCACATTTGCTTAGTATTTTTTGTCATTTATGTTGCTACTCTGGTTTCTGGTCTCTTTCTAAATAATGGTATCTTGTAAGCCTGTTTGGACTGGGCATATCATTTGTGAATGACACAATAATAAAAACTGTCCAAAAAGCTTAAAAGATGCCATTACTTGGAAATTAAACAACTTCACATCACCTTCAAAATCCACTAATCTATTCGGTTGATTACATTTTTTGGCAGTCCATAAACACATTCTGCTCCCTAATATTATCAATAATAGACCCATAAAGCTGCCAAGAATTTTTAGGCAAGATTTTTGAGTCTATGCATTGCCTCTTATTAACCAAGATTGTATTGAAATAATTTGTCAATTAATTGATTAGACCATTGACAGAAAATTCATGAGCTTCCAATTTTATTAATCTATGCAAACAGCAAAACCTTGGATGTCACAGCTTCACAACTGTAATTGAAAGAGTTCTTGTTTTTTGTTTTCCATAGATTGAACACTAATTACTTTGAGCTCTATCTTAACTTGTGACAGGCATTTGTCATGTGATGTGAGACATTTTACTACAGAAATGATTCATTGTTTGATTAAGGAGATTAATCCTTTAGTTGCAGCCCCAAATTCATACATGGAAGAGTTACATTTGCAGACACAAGAATCCCAACTTTCTGGAGACACAGGTGTGGATGAAAACATCAGTCCTGCTCACACACCAGCTGCGAGCCTAACTTCTAAACACATGAATGGTCTGTCCTGATGCACTTGTCTTTATCCACACCGGCCCTTGCTTACGTTCAGTCACGGCTGGGGGCCACAGCAGTTCGTGCCTGAAGCCGGTGCGTCCTTCTTCAGCACAGTGGGCCTCACCACGTCCACGTCTCGGTGCAGGTGATTCAGTAAGCCCGTGACGATGCTGGGGGCTGCGTAGAAATCCACCAGGAAGTAGGCCCCTCGGCTGTGCCTCTGATTGTGCTTCTTGATCTTGTAGGGCAGCAGTTTATCTCCCAGGTTCTCCAGGTCTCTGACCACGGCGCCCCGCTCCATCAAAGTCTCCACCGTCCGCCGCAGAGCCGCCGCCGTCTCCGGCCGCTTCATCGCCTTCAGGATCAGGGCCAGTTCGTAGCGAGGCATGATTTCGGCGGAGAAACCCTCGATTCAAAGAAGCGTTTTAATTCAGCTGCCAGCGGGTTTGTGTCATTGCCCGATCACTCAGCTCAAAGACGACCATGTTATGACACGAGGGACGGGAAAGGTCTTTGGTGATGACGTATAAAGCATGCGCATATATTTACCATGCTATGGCTAATTTCATTTTTAAAGTAAAAGAAGCTGTGTATGACAAAGTATTTTATAAACTAATAAAGTCCCGAGAGTAAAATGAGGTAGCAAATGAAGTCTCGATTTTCTGGTGCCACCAGACCAGAGCTATAACTTTTATAGATTTTTAACAATAATTTCAGACAAACTATTCGATGGAAGAAGACGTTGTTTATGGATTTATTTAGTGATTAACTGCAGGATTAAACTCAGTCCACAAAGTTTATCGCCTGATAACGTCATCAATACGCGCCCGCGCACATGCCCACAAGTGACGGTCCTGGTCATATCCGGTCCTTCCAGAAGGAGCGTGGTGAAGATGGCGGCGCAGAACTCGACTCCGAGTGATCTTTACAAATGCGTGTATTCGTTTCTGCTGGAGAACAAGTTCACCAAGGCGGCTCAGCAGTTTCTGAAGCAGACTAAAGTGGTGAGCGGCTCGGTTTGTGTGGCTGACAGCCGTTTGACGTGCTGTCTGTCTGTCTGTCTGACTGCAGTAGGACTATCAGTAACCTGTAGCTAGTCATGTGTAGGGACCTCACTGTGTTAGCACGTGTGTCGTCAGGGGCTCCAGCACACGTTGTGTTCAAGCTGCTGTTTATCATGAACTAATCAACCATCTCATATATTAGGCTGTGAACGGGAATCCTACAGAACTGTAGGGAATCTGTTCAAATGTTGCCTAACTGGTAAATTCTACAAACCTACTACGGTTCGAAGTGATTGACTAAGTCAGTGCCTTTGTGTCTCTACAGACTCCACAAGATCAAAATGAAGAGAGCCTCGTCAACATCTACAACTTCTGGGTGAAGTGAGTTGCTTTTGTCTTTTTCGTCCCCTCTTTCAATGCTAAAGCTTATTTAATTAAAACTAATATCAGTTAACTTTAGCCAGCTTTGCGGGTCCTTTCTTTTCTCTATCAAATACTGTCACTTTGTCGGCTCCGCCAAAACCTCTCAGTATCTGCAAACACAGGCACTGTCCTCCTTTGCAGATCAGTGCTTGAACTGGTAACATTATCAGGTACATGCACACTTACTTATTCTGCCAACCCTTGAATTTGTGATTGTCCCTGTGGGCTTATTAGGCTTACAATTGTGAAACAAAGCATATCCTCATATCCATTTAATAATTTGCTGTAATGGCTAATTTAACATCTGGCGCATGGACATCAGTTTAAATCAGCCATTTGGCTAACATTAGTCTATTTAAAGTGATGCCGATCAATGTGCGTTTTCCCTATAATATATATATGAATTTGTAAAATCACCAAAATCATTCTGTGGGATTTGTTTTGTAGTTGACATCAGCATGCTCTGTCCCTTCCGTTCAGCTTGTGGAGAGAACTGGTCATATTTAAAAATACAATCTAAGCTGTTTGTTTTAAAATTGAACTCACTGATGATCTTCTTAGGTCTCCTGAAGCTAAGAAACGAAAAGTGCCTCCCAATCAGCCTGAAGCTACAAATGGTCCATCTGCCAAGAAAGCAAAAACCAGTACAGAGAGCTCCAGCAGCGAAGAGTCCAGCAGCGAGGAAGATGAAAAAACTGTTGCAAAACCAACTAAGGCAGCCCCTGCAGGTAGCATCAATATATTTGACAGAGGGAACTGATAACGTTAGTTATCAACGGTTGAATTCTGTCAGTCATGTGTTGGTCTGAAACCTCCTAAGCATTATGAAATTGCATTTATCTTTAATGTTTGTTTTAGCAGCCAAGGCGGTGCCTGCTAAAGCTGCTGCTAAAGCTGCATCCAGCAGCAGTGAAGACTCCAGTGACTCTGAGGAGGAGAAGGCACCTGCAAAGGCTCCTGCAAAGGTAGGTGGAAACATCCAAATTAAAGATTCATTCCAGATCTATTCAGTGGTACAAGGCTACGTTTGTTATGGTTGTGGTATTACTATAATGAAGTTTCTGCATGTAGGCTCCTGTGAAGCCTCCTGCTGCAAGGAAGAAAGACAGCAGCTCTAGCAGTGAAGAGTCTGACTCTGAGGATGAGCAGCCCGCCAAAGCCCCTGCATCAAGTCAGTTTATAGCCAGAAGTCATTAATACTGTGAAATGCAACTGCCTAAAATTGAGCTAGTAATGAAAATGTGTTTTATCTGATTTACTTGTGAATAATAGAACCCAAGGCAGGTGCTGCCACAGCACCCAAACCAGCTGCTCCTGCTAAAGGTGCAACTCAGAAAAAGCAGGAGAGCAGCAGTGAAGATAGTTCCTCAGACTCTGAGGATGAAGAACCGGCCAAGGTATGCTAGATAATCTGGCCATATCTTATTATTACTTGTTCTGTTCAACTTTATTCCATTGGTTAGAATAATGTAGAACAAGAGCAATCAAACGCATTTGTGTACAGCAGATGTAGGTAAATGTGTACAGCAGACTTTAACTGCTTACTTCACGTCTTGATAGGCCCCAGTCAAACCTGTAAAAAAAGCTGCAGCTGCTCCTGCTGCTGAATCAAGCAGTGAAGACTCGTCATCTGAAGATGAGGCTCCACCCAGCAAAAAACCCAAAGCAGGTGTGTTTTATTTTTGCCATTGTATGCTCAATGGTGTCCACGCACTACACAATAACAGCCTGTTAATGTCTGGTTTCAAAAGTGTGGCACTGGGAATAGCAAAAAACATCATGGGAGGTTTGATTGTACTTGCAATGGGTACAGTGATATTCACCAATCAGAGCACAACCTGTGTCACAATGCTGATCAGTTTCCTTTGTCTTTGTAGGGGCGTACAGCGCAGTCCCACCTCCTGCTTCAGTCCAGAAAGCTCCAGCTGCACCAGCAGCCAGCAAGGCTGAGGACAGTGACTCCTCAGACAGTAGTAGTGACGAGGAAGAAGAGAAGAAAGTAGCTGGTAAGAGGTGCTCACCTTTCTCAACTTGAAGTGTCAATATTTTAATTTCATGTCTGACAGCATTGTAATCCTCACAGCTAAACCTGCACCGGTAAAGACCACTGCAGCCAAACCTGGTGTGGCCAAACCCGCTGCAAAGAAGCAGGAATCCAGCTCTGAGAGCTCAGGTAACGATCAGAATCCCAGTCAGCCATTTCCTTCATTTTTTTTTTCAGTCGAATCTTGTATCAAACATCTGACATATTTTCCTGCATTCATATGTCTCTCCAGATTCAAGCTCAGATGAAGAGGAGGCAAAGAAGCCTGCAGCAAAAATCACCCCTGCTAAAGCAACCCCAGTCAAACCCACCCCAGCCAAGGCTGCTCCTGCCAAAGAGGAAGACTCCGACTCAGACTCATCAAGTTCAGAGGACGAAGAGGAGGTGAAGAAACCTGCAGCAAAGGCGACCCATGCTAAGGCTGCTCCAGCTAAACCTGTTGCAGCTAAAGCCACACCAGCTAAAGAAGACTCGTCAGAGGAGGATTCCAGTTCAGAGGAGGAAGAGACAGCAAAGAAGCCCATGGCTAAACCTGCGCCTGCCAAGACTACCCCAGCTAAAAAAGACGAATCCTCAAGCTCAGGTAAAAGACAGCATTTCTGTAAGAGTGGTCTATTTCTTGTTAAACCTTGAATTTGCTTTTATTTCTGTAAATCTCTTTGTGGAGGGATAAAGGCTAGTATTCACCATTTAAAATCCATAAAGTCAGTTTGGACTTAAATATCATTTTTATGCTTTGTTACATACACTTAGCTGCCAGTTTATTAGATATACCTAGTTAAATCTAGTGCAACCTTAATACAACAGTCCTTCAATAAATCCAACCTTCATGAAGGTTATAATCACAGGTGGTACGAAGAACATCACAAAAACTGAGCAGGAAATTGTTTTCATTGTCTCTATTCAACAGGTGTAAATTCATGTATCAATCTGCAAAGATTTCTAAATATTACCTGTTCATCCCAGATTCAGATAGCAGCTCTGAAGATGAGGCTCCAGCAAAACCTGCCACCAAAACTGTAGCCACACCAAAAGCTCCTGCTTCTAAACCTGCAGCCAAGACAGCAGAGAGTAGCTCTGATTCAGAGGACTCTTCTTCTGAGGAGGAAGAACCGGTCAAACCCAAACCAGTGGTTAAACCTACTCCTGCTTCAAAGCCTGCTACTCCAGCCTCAAAGCCTGCTACCCCCGTTTCAAAGCCTCCTGCAGCAGCAGAGAGCAGCTCAGACTCTGACTCCTCCTCTGAGGATGAGGAAGAACCAGCTAAGGCTAAACCAACAGCAAGTAAACCAGCTACCCCAGCCTCAAAGCCTGCTACCCCTGTTGCAAAGCCTGCTGCTGCAGCAGAGAGCAGTTCTGATTCTGACTCCTCTTCTGAAGATGAAGAACCAGTCAAGGCTAAACCTGCAGCAGCTAAACCTGCAGCAGCTACCCCGGCCTCAAAGCCTGCTACCCCGGCCTCAAAGCCTGCTACCCCTGCAGCAAAGCCTGCTACAGCAGCAGAGAGCAGCTCTGATTCTGACTCCTCTTCTGAAGATGAAGAACCAGTCAAGGCTAAACCTGCAGCAGCTAAACCAGCTACGCCAGCCTCAAAGCTCGCCACTCCTGCAGCAAAGCCCGCTGCTGCAGTGGAGAGCAGTTCTGACTCTGACTCCTCCTCTGAGGATGAGGAAGAACCAGTGAAGGCCAAGCCAGCAGCAGCAGCTAAACCAGCGACCCCAGCTACAAAGCCTGCAGCAAAGCCTGGAGCAGCAGCAGAGAGCAGCTCTGACAGCGACAGCTCAGACTCTGAAGATGTGGCAGCCAAACCTGCAGCCAAGAAACAAGCTCCAGCAGCAGCAGCTAAGAAGCCTGCCCCTGCTGTCACCAAGGCCCCTGCAGACTCGAGTGATGACAGCTCCAGTGATGAGGAGGAACCCAAGAAGGCAGTGCCGGTACCTAAGCCCGCAGCCACAAAGGCAGGTGCAGCTCCAGCAAAGAAGGCTGAGGAGAGCAGCTCCGACTCCTCAGACAGCTCTGATTCAGAGACGGAGACCAAGTCCACCCCTGCTAAGCCTGCACTCACCAACGGCAAGGCAGCCACCCCAGCAGCCAAGGCCCCAGCAAAGCCAGCAGAGACCTCATCCAGTGACAGCAGCTCTGAAGAGGAAGAAGAGGCCACTAAAAGTACTGTAAAACCTGCAACACCTGCTGCAAAAGCCAAGACCACGCCAACAGCTAAAGCTAAAGAGAGCAGCAGCTCCTCAGACAGTTCATCAGACGAGGAGGAAGCACCACGCAAAGCAGCCACGGCACCCACCACCCCAACAACAAATGGTGAGTCTCAAATACTGAACATGCTGTGGCTATTTAACAGAGAGATTAACTGTATTAATGGGTAAACTGCACACTGAAGCCCTCAAACACATAACACTTAACATATAGTGCTGACTGGTACCCCTCTGATTCATGCAGGTACCAATGGAAAGAGAAAAAGAGATGAAGAATCATCAGAAAGTGAAGAGGAAGAGACAGAAGTCAAGACACCAAAAAATAAGAAAGTAACAACCACACCCCAGACGTTCCCTAAAGCCAATAAGAAGGTAAGACTTGCTAGAGACCAAAGCCTGGTCTGCTGTTTGCTGTTGTTTCTAAAGCAACTTCATTCAGAACTCAGACAACTGATGGCTGCTGGATAAAAGTGATTGTTGTCCTGAAGGGAAAGAGCCATAATCTGATGGTAATTACTTGTCTTTCAGACCTCCAACGTACCTTTTCGTAGAATAAGAGAGGAAGACGTAAATGTGGATCCACGCCTAACAGACAACTCTTTTGATGCAAAGGTGAGTTCAGTAACCACAGCGAGCATTCTTACAACAGCACCTACACACTAAGATTGCTGAGGATTATCTAGTAATTTACTAACAAATATGTTCATTTGTCTTTGCCATTCCAGTTAGGAGCAACGGGAGACTGGGGCCAGAAAGCTAACGATGTGCTCAAGTTCACAAAAGGCAAATCATTCCGCCACGAAAAGACGAAGAAGAAGAGGGGAAGCTACCGCGGTGGTGCCATCTCCACCACAATCAACTCCATTAAGTTTGACAGTGACTGAGGATCTTCTCACTCCCACCTGAACTATACTTTTCCTGTGTGATCAGGACAGTTGCCCGCTTCCTCCCCCTGTAAACAGTCTCTCCATCACCACCGCCCAGCAGCAGCAGCACACTGACAGGAATGTGACCCGTAGAGTTGAGCTGGCACTTACAGTTAGTTAGCTGCTCGTACTTTGTATTCAAGACCATTCGTTTGATCTCTGATCTGAAGCTACAGTTAGTGAAGCTGTGGCAGCAGGAGAGAGATGTTCCCAGCTGTGACTTCAGACTGTACTGCTAAAGGATGACATCCATGTGACAATTACTGTTTATAGCCACTAGGTGGCTGCAGGCCACCTGTTAATGGTAGAAAGCCAAGGTGTATGTTGCGCCCCCCGCCCTCTTTTTCTGCTTGTTTTGAGTTTAACCTGTACTTAATTCCCAAATCATGGATGTCTCTTTGTAACATACGTTTTTCATTTATATGTGAATGACGGCCATCCCTTCCAACTGGTTCTTTATTATATATATTAAAAAAAGGCTGATATTGATTTTTAATGGATCACATGGATTCTTGAAGTTTGATTGGTTGTTTGTCAATTTTTATTTGGCCACATTTAAGTGTGGAGAGGGTGTGTGTACTGGGTTTTTTTGTCTTTACATGAACATTTCGAGAGTCAAACTGAGTTTTATACTGTATTTATTAAGTTTTATTTCATTAAGACTTTTCAAGCCATCTCAAGTTATTCTCAGTCCATTTTGCGTTGAAACTGTTCTTTCTTCTGACCTGAGGATGCCCCTGTCAAACTCTTCCTAATCTGTTCATCGGTGGTATGGAATTTATTATTCACCAACATAACTGAGAGCCATGTTTTTTCAATCATTTGAATTTACTGTATGAACGTTTGTGTAGCTGTTATTTTTTTAATTGTCAATTCTTGTAGCGGTAATTAAAGACCTAACACATTAAGTTTATGTGACTGGAGTAATTATTTTGAGGCTTTTCCTCTCGTCCCTTCAAAGTGACACTGACACTCCTAATTTGTCCTCTGTTAGAGCAGTTTCTCATTGAGCTGTGTTCACTCCGTTAACTCCTACTATTATTAGCTCTGTTATGAATTAATAGTCCAGGAAATAATTCGAATCCATTAAGGATCTGCTTTTTTCCTGAAGAGTATGAGGCAATCAGGCTGTGTGGAGTAGTAAGTTCTTTCTCCAATGGTAGGGATGCAGGCCACATTTTCATCAAAGCCACTAGATGGCAGTCAGGGACTTCTTTAAGACTGACCTTCAGTTGTAAATGTGAAACACATAGTACCTTATGTGAACTGACACCTTATCACTTGCCATGGGACAGTTTTGAGAGTGGCTGCTTTGTCCAGAGCATTACACTCTGCCCACTGTGACAAAGGGTCTGTTTTACTACAAACAAGGCCGGTCGGGAATTGCAGGTAAAGTGGTGAAAGGCTGCTCTCCACACACCCACCAATTTAACATTGCACTTCCATAAAATTGTGAGACATGATGAGACAGGTTAAAACAGGTTTGTCAAAACGAAGCAGAGCCTGTGATATCCTGACTTGTAGTCCCTGATATGGGTCAAACTCCATAAAGGCTGGAACATACATTTCCCATTATCAAATTTTAATTATCATGAGAAATAACCCCCGCGATGTCATGGTTATTTTCTCAGACTATAGAATGTTACAGAAGACAATTATTTTCCCTGACTAGGTTGTACAAACCATGATGAGTGGTTGTTGAAAATGGGTGGTGTGCACCTTTAACTAACCCTTTCCAGACATAGCCCATCATCTCCTACATGCTCTCAGTTTTGAGTTGTCAGTCTTTCCTCACCTCCTCAACCATACCTGGTAAATCACATACTTTTCAATATCTGAAAAGAGAAGACGCAACATGAGTGGAAACGGAAAGTCAACAGATGCAATAGCGGATTATTTCTCTCGTGTCTAATAACTTACTAAAATCCAGGGTAATGCTGAGTGTAACTGGCCATGCTCGCAGTCCTGCCGCTGTTTACATATTGAAACCTCTCTGGAGAAATGCAAGATGTTTCTTATGTGTTTCACCAAGCAATGAGAGCATCAAGAGTTGGTGGTCACACACAGTAAAGGAGTTCTGCTTGCCACCTGGCAGCCTTGCAAACCAGATGAGTCAGATGTATGGATCACTGTTGAGGCTATTCCCTTCAATAGTGACCCTATCAAGTTACTCAGTGAGGTGTTTTATACAGATGTTTCTTGTATTTCATGAAGTATAAAAAGCTCTCTGGCCACCAGTACCTTTTCCAACCTTCAGGGGAAGAAGAAAACTGGAACTGTAATTCTCCAATGTTCAGACTCATCTTAGGTTTTTTTATTATCTTCATTTTAAATAGCAGCAGTATATTCACTTGGTTTTAGGGCTCTTCACTGCATATAGATAAAACTTCACTCCGTAACCAATTTTCTTTTAACAGCTTTGATACTGTCAATCCCTCAGTTTTAATTGAGCCTTGGCATTATTGCACCTGAGCTGGACTGGTTCACCTCTTTCCTTCTTTAAAAATGCCCTGTAACTGTCTGAAGCATAAATATCATTAAGACATCTTTTAAATCACAATTCTTGCTCTAATCTTGTATTCATGGTCAACTATGCATCCTCATTTGGCCTCACACATCTGTGAACACATTTCATTTCACTTTTACGTCGACGACACTCAGCTATGCTTCCAAATAAAACCTGCCAGTCCAACCAGCTCTGCCTTGAGGAAATTGAATCCTGGATATCTTGGAACATTTTACAACACAGCAAATCTGAAATGATTTTAGCAGCTCGTGTCACTCCCTGCTCTTTCAAAGCAAAGATAGGAAGTTTTCTTTCCATGTTGACAGTAAAAAACCTGCTGGTACCTGACAGTGACAACAGCACAAGGTTGGTGGATTGCATTGGAAAATGAATGACTTTTTTCCTTAGACTCCTGTAACTCCCTTTACACAGGCCCTGGTATCGAGTCACATGTATTTATTGCAGTAGGCTGGATCTGCAGAGAAAATATTACTCACATTTTAGTGATATTTCAAAATGTTATTGCCCCTAGGCAGGCAAAGCGACCCTTAGGCTGAACACTTTAGACTCAATAATAAGTAGAGTGCGGATCTCCACCAGGTGTGTCTGGGGGCATGTGGGTGGGGAACAGGGAGTGCAGGGCAGGCTGTGTGTCCGGTATGTATGCATGAGACTAGTGGAATGAAGGGGAGACAATATGCTGATTCAAAACCACCAGCAACGTAAAGTGTCAATTTCAGAGTGAAAATGCCAACAGATTAATAAAAAATAGGAAGAATAGGTTTTTAAAAATATGAATCATTGCAACCACCAGAGGCTTTTGAGCATACAGTCATAAATGTGCACAAAAGATATTAGGCTGATGGGTCCAGTAGCATGCTATATTATCTGTGAACAAACACACACACACACAGACATGACCAAACGCGTGATCTCCTCCTGGCTTAGAGAGCTAGAGAGATATTAAGGTTTGTTATTTTTGCATCAACTTATAATACATGACAGATGGCACATAACATATGGCCTAATGAAGCATACACTGGCTCCATTCAGTGAGAAGAAAATGCTTAATTCCTGTGCACACTTAACGAACAGCACATGCACTGTACATACAGTTTATGTATCCACACACTGAGGAGATATTGTGTACAGTTCTGTGCCTGCACATAAAGAGCTGTTGACTCAGGAGGGCACACTCCAAATATAACCTGTCTGCTGTAAAGTTTACTTTCAGTCTTTATATTTATGGTTCTTTGCCAGTGTGGCTCCTTGTTGTATGCAGCCTTCCTACAATTCAACAAGCAACTAAAGTGCAAGTTAATTTATCATACAGAGTCTTGATTTACCCGTTAGGGGTTGCTGTTGGGCCCCTACTGACCTCCCACCTCCTGCCCTCTGCACAATGTGTATGTACTCTTGCCTCAAAGTTCCTATGAAAAGAGCAACCAGTCCTCCTTTGCTGGACCAATGTCATTTAACAAGCACTGTACAGAATTTAATGTATGAACAAATGCATGAATGCATAGAGCTTTCAGGATGTCAGGGTATGGGCAGTGACCTTAATCCTATGTATATGATTCTCCGTAGATCAACAGCATCTGGATCTGCTGTTTTGATACAGCTTTAGAAACAGAAAACCTGACACTCCAGCTCAAACAGGAGCGTCCTAAAATGTAGCTGTATGAAATTGTGTACTATATTTCTTTGTCTTCTCTCTCTTCATTCATATCAGCCAAGAATCTCGTCCTTAGGTAACTTTGGCAGAGGAAGAAAAAGCAGGGTGAGTGTGAGGAGAAGGTGTGTCTGATGGAATTGGAGATGGCAAAAGGGAAGAAGGCTTCAGAAAAGCTCAGAGCTCCAAATCTACGAGGGTGACCTTGACAGGCTAGGACAGCTGAGCTTGTTATTCAAAGGGTCTGTTGGATGCTGATCTTGTATCATTTAAAACATGAGCAATTATATATATAATTGCATGTACAGTATATCTGAAATCTTCTCTCATCAGAGCATTTATTATGTGCACATTGTCAGCAGTGTTGCTGGAAAAATGACTTTTGTCATGAAATGTTTTCTCAGTAAAAGTATCAGATCAACTTCAGTTTCGATATTCTGCTGTGGGTCTCAGTTTATTGAGTTTGAAAGCTGCTTCTTGTTTCACAGATGGAGGTCACTGAGGGAACGCTGAGACAGATTGGAAGCTTTCTCTGAGGGCATTCAAAATCTGTCTGTAGAAATATGAAAGTTGACCAGGACACATAGCACATTTGACTCATATGATACTATTGTTGAACTACTGATGAAAAGAAAACAGTCTGTCCTACAAACACAGCCATTGAAGTTGAAGTGCACAGAAGACAGTTTTCTGTGACTCTTCTGACTGCATACTAAACTCAGAAAATTCAGTCAGAATCTACTTGTGAAAACTAATTAAAATTACACCTGAAATAGATTTTTGCAATCAGCTTAGCGTTGAGAACATTGACCTGATCTGACTTATCACTTATGAAATAAACATATTCAGATCATTTTTCATTAATAATAAATGAGCATCTGAAGGATTAGGGTGTATAAAGTTCATGATGGACATCTGTCATGTCTTCATATCATATTGTCAGAGAGATGGAGGCAGAGCAGCCAGATTAAATGTCAAAGGCTCTGTGAAAACCAACTCTTGTCTTTGCAAATTTCCTTACTGTGGGATGAATAAAGGAATATCTTATCTCTCAAAACAGGACAAATTATGAAAAATAATATGACTTTGATTGACATTGATTAATGTATAGTATGTTATTTCTAATCCCACTTTGCAGTCCAGCCACTGTAGAGCTGTTACTGGGCTCTACAATGTTGCTGGCAGCAATGTTTGAATTATTTCAGATTCGAAAGCAGACGAGACCAATGTTTTTATTTAGATAACTGAGTAAATGTCAAAGTCATCCATCAGGCAAAAATTCCAAATATTCATTGGTTTCATTTGTTGCTTTTCTGTTTTAAATCACTATAACTTGCTTTTCTTTGGGTTTTGGTCTATTGGTCTGATATAATAAACAATTTGACTGCATTTTTCACAATTCACAATTTATTACAACACTCTACATACTAACCGATTATTCAGCAATCAACAGATTAATCAACAATGAAAATGATTATTTGCGACCCTAGGATTTTCTGTTAAAAATCATTCTAGGCTCCATATGATTATAATGTCAGACTTAAGCTCTGGAAACAACACGGTTGAGGAATACTGATGAGAGGTCCTTCAACCTAATCTCCTGCCTAGAAATCACTCCTGAGCACCACTGTCTGTCAGTCGCAATGTGTGCAGGAGAGCCAGCCAGCTTCTTTCAGGCCAACGCAGTGCAGTGTGTGTATGAAGGGGCTGCAGGACAATCATTTAATGGGCAGCAGAGAACAAGGACTGCCCACCCTGTTCATTTCAATTAGACAAAACTGCTGACTGCTCTTGTACACACACACACACACACACACACACACACACACACACACACACACACACAAAACCATCTTTTTTCTCCTCCGGCACACACTCAAAGCCACTGCACACAATCAACCGTGCACTTTTGCCCAAGAATGTTACACCCCATTTCATTACACATGACAAATGACTTCCGTGGTGCCCCCTGATTTGTCTCGCTAATCCCCCGTTGTGGTTTCCTCAGAGTCAAAGTGCGTAAATGAGAACAAGGCAGGACAACAATCCAACTTGCAAGTCAGGCAAAACACAATAAAGCACACAATAAATCAGTTTTACATTATTAAAAACATCTTTAATAGAGCATTTCTTTTAACATCCATTTTATACAAAGTGTTTCAGTGAGCAATAATAATTAGAAGAATACACACTTTGAACAGTACATGGAAGAGCGAGACTAGCATCGTTGATCTTTTATGGAAACAGAATGATAGGAGTGAAGATGTAGCTGGTATTAGCAGACTGAACTAAGAGCGGCTAACAAGATTACAGACGTCTGCTCTCTGTCCCACCAAAGAAATAACTAAGGGTATGTTGTCAGTATAGAACAGGCATACTGCGGCATTTATCGACCGAAGGTCAAATGAGATTGATTCCACTTCTTGTCTTGCCTATTGCAGTAAAAGGTGTTAAATATGGACATAAAAGTGCCGTTTTTAAGCGTTTGACAAAGGGTCACACAGTCACCTGCTAATACTGCATTCCTCCATAGAGTAAGGCAAAAATAAAGATACAAACCTTGTATATTTTAAAATAAACAAATACCCATGATGCCTTGGACAGGCAGGCTAGAGAAGCCTTTCAGGACACACTGCGCTGTGTCAGCATGCTCCAGTCACTATATTGATAGTTTGACCTACAGCGACATGCGTTAGTGATTGATGATGCCCCTCAGAGCTGCAGTCCTAATGAGTTTGTTGCATTAATTGTCTATTTAAATTCTCGAGACCTGTTGAAGGAGAGTGTCTGTGATGCTACTGGTGTTGTTGCTGTATTCACACGCTGTCTTTTCTCTCCCGCTCACACGTCGCCTCCCGTCTCTATTATGTCTTTGGTGTGGCAAAGTCCCAGGCGGTATCCTGGGCGCACTTCCACATGGCACGCACCAGCCGAGTGAAGCCCATGTCCTTGGGTTTCTCCAGCCCACGCATCAGCCGCTGCTTCATAATGGCTATGAACTCCTTATTACTAAGCTCTCCATTCCCTGAGGATGACAGACAGATAGGGAGAGAGGAGGGGGGTAGAGAGGGGCGATGGACAGACAGGGGAGAGATGATGAAATAATAGAGGGAGAGTAAGTAAGAGCAGGAGACGACTTCCATTTATTGATGATTTTCACCTGTCAGAGGAAGCATTATTTGCTTTTCATTAACATGTGCAGAGAAGGACGATGATGGATGAGGCAGGTACTTACCGTCACAGTCAAACAGAGCGAACACCACGTCGCACACGTGATCTGACAGCTCCACTTTGGCCACAGTGCGGGCCACCTGCTTCATGGTAACTGAGAGACAGAGGGAGGGAAGCACAGATAGAGAGATTCACCGTTTGCGGGACAGAGTAATAGAGGTGCGAGTCACACAAGCCAGCTCATAAATGGCCCATGTGGAGGACATTGTGTGCGAGCCAAACTGCTCGCGATCGATAGCAGGCAGGCTCCCATTCACCAGGGCAGCTCTTATCTGATAGACAGGAGAAAGAGAACGAAGGCGCTGAGGGGAGGAGGAGACAGCACCAGGACGCCCAGCTGAGAATGAGACTGGCTGAGAGAAATGAGAAAAAGACAGAAGGCAGGAGGGGATGAAAGTGTAGAGAGTGAGAAAGGGAAAAGGAGACAGAGACCGGGGAGAGGAAAAGAGAAGCCTCACAGTCATTTCAGAAAAACAAATACATGATATAATGATGAAAAAACTCCTTAGTCTTAAACAGAATGACTCATTATCAGACTTCAAAGGGCGCTTAAGCGGAGGAGAAAAGAGGAACAGAGGAGTATGAGAGGGAGAAAAGGGCAGGGATGAAAAGAATAATGTCTGACAAAATTTGGCTCAAAAAAAAAAAAAAGCTGAATCACTCCACCAAGAATCTCATTAGTGCTTTTCTACCTTTAAGACAGACAATGTGCAGTTCCAGATAACACACCCACATATGAGCAACTGTGCTAAAAGGGTGTGAAATCATCAGATTTGTGAGCGAGATGAGAGAGGTGAAAGAAAAAAAAGGGGGGGAAACAAAGATGTTAAAGACGAGAGAAAAAATACGAGAGCTCCTTTAGGCTTGAGGAGTAGGAAGACTGTTTCATTGTGGGGACAACGGGAGGATGGAGATAATTTGTGGATGTATGCCTGGCAGCTCTGCACGAACCCACAGCAGCCTGATGTGTTCAATACACCTCAACAACACACACACAGGCGGGCTTGTTAGATGGCTGGTGTAGACAAGCAGCTGAAACCATAACACTGGAAACAAGCACCTAAGGGTCGACCCTGAACTCCCTTAAAGCAGCTGCTGTTTTCTCAGTGAATCAGAACTAATGGATGTGCTGACAGGACATGGAGGCCTACTGAAGGGCTGAAGTCACTGCGATAAATGAAGAAAACATTGACTCATTAAACAACTGCTATATTATACAAGCTACAAGTCCTCGCTGCCTGTGCTGCTTTCACATTCAATTGACTTTCATTGTTAGACTCTGACAGACAAATGAATTCAATAAAAAATGAATGTGTTGAGGAAGATAAATGAAATTAGACTAATTTAATGACTGATTAGACACTTAGTAATTTGTCTTGTTTAATACCCAATGTAGACACATTCTTCAGAGAATGCAGGGTCAGACACAATCAACTATGTCTGATAACATAATCCTCAAGATATTTATGAAATTAAACTCAATTTATGATACTATTTATGATGTGCATTTTTTCTGCAATTGCCATTCAGTTCAGTGTTCACTCTCTTAACACTGTCAGAGATGTATTAAGTTACTGCGAATGCAAACAGAGCATCCTACTACAGCTGCTTCACATTAAAAGTGTCAACTGGCTCAACAAGGCGTGGCTTTTATTGGGAGGATTACAATTTCAACATCTTACTTTAGGGTACTTTGGCTGTTTTGGCCAAACATTCCAGTCACCATCTTAAAGATGAAATACACCCTTCCAGTCCCGAGCAGGGAAAGAGCAATCATGTACAGCTGGGCCAGTCCAGTCCCAACCCTCCTCTCCCTCCCTCACTGATGATGCTGACATGTGTCAGCAGCCATCAGTAGCCTGCACTGCCAAGTAGGAAGTGATCTGTCATGTGTGCATGTTCATAGTTCTTGGATTTAAGCATGTGCTCTCCTGCAAGCCTGGAGGAAAAGGCGGGAGATAAACGGATGGATGGACTAAACAGATGACAAATGGCTGAGCAAGGACTGGGAGCGAAGCCAGGCAAAAAGAGATGTGGGAAGCATATCTGGCTTGCTGAGTGTTAACAGCTCTGAGAGACAGAGGATGAAAGTGACAACAGTTAAGTCTAAAGGGGACTAATTAGGGGGAAAGACAGAATGTCAGAGGAAAAGGGCAAATGTGGGTGTACCTTTGTCTATGGAGGCTCCAGCCATGTGGTAGAAACTCAGTGCTGTGTCCACGTCGTTCACGTTCTTTAGGAAAGTGAAGAAATTCTCCACCTCCTCAAATGTGATGCCCTGCACAAAACAGGGGGGGGGGAAGAGGCTGGTTAAGAAAGCCTGTGACAAATCAGGAACAAATCATTCCTGCAGTTTTACCTGAGCCATTGGAGCACTGCTATCCTGTGAGAAATCAAGCAAATATTGTCATGACAAGCGCTGCGACTACACAATGACATGGTGGGAGCAGTGCGACACATTGTGGGCAGAAGCAGTGGACACACATGGATGAGCGGTGTGCCACGGACGAAGGAGAACAGACGGCCTAAGACACGTATGTACACGTACGCACATAAACAGACTCACAGCTGCCACGCTCCTGATGAGCTCATTTGCAAAGAAAAGTGAGCAGCTGGTCTCAGGCAGTAAATAACACTTTTCTCATTTACATTACAGGTTATGCCAATGCTGAGAGACAGAGAGCTTGATGGAAAAAGGGAGGGTAAGAGGGAAAGACAGAGTGATGCTTACTGCAGTTTAATTCCTTAGAGAGACACAACTCTGGAAGCACCCAGCCTCGTCTTTTTCTCACGCCTTGGAGGAACCGCAGCTTCCCTGCTTTCAGTTTTCTTTTTTTCTGCTAATCACTGCACCTAACCGTCAAACGTGTCCTATCATAGCTCAGTCTGACATCTTTGGTGCTTTAATGTATACCAACAAGCCATTATGTGATGCTTACTATGGAAAAAATGAGGTGAAATGGGAGGTATTTTGCTGTAACACCTCTGGGGATAGGATATGCATGGGCGTAACTTCAGTCAATTGACTGATGAGGCTCATTACAGTGAGGCAGAGCCCGCATGAAACCAAGTCATGCTAAGCATTGGGAATAGGAAAGGGATAGGTATATACTGAAGTTGGATTCAAGCCCTCTGCGTCTTGAATGTTCTTTACACTTTTCCTCTGGTCACCTTGCAAGGTGCTGCTCAGTCTGAAGCAAACTAAACTGAACAAGCTGTTGTTGACTGACAGAAGAGCAAACGAGGAGGACAAAACCTGAAACAATCAGAGAGTCAAGGCTGTGACACTGACAGAGAGAGGGTTTATTAAGAAGCTTGAAGAGAGATAGAGGATTAATTACACCCTTCTGCTGAGCACTGGCAGCTCTGGATTTGGTCTCCACAAACAGAGATAGTGGAAGGTAGAGAGAGTTAGTGTCGGTCAGGTGGATAACGTCAGCCTCTGAATGTGCTGTCTTCTCCTGGTGATGTATTATCTCTCTCTCACATACTCAGAAAGTCTCCTTTTTCCCTGGGGCACACACTGTCTATCACCCATCCTTGCACGTAGACCAATTAGTTGAAACACTCACACCACCAAATCTATCAACATATATAACCACAGAGCACCAATCACTTATGTCAGAGTTGTATGAAAGTGTGCATTATCTACCTGTGCATCCTTAAACATCTTCTTCAAGCCCTTCTGCATCTGCTTGAGTTTACGTGACTGGACACCGCTGTAGGCCAGCAGCATGCCCCCAAACTGTCTCTCTGAGATTCTGCCGTTCACAGGATCGTTCCTCTCGAACTGGAGGGGGAGAGAAACGAGATGAAGATTGAGTGCTATGCAGAGGGACAAACAAATTAATGGGAGGAGGGAGGAGGAGGGCACGGGTAGATGGGAAACAGTAAATAATGGTGTCAGGCTTCAAGTTGAATCATGCTTGGAGCTGGCGTTGGTGACATTAAATCTGCATGTGTATTTTTTTTTTTAACAACGTCCCACTGGAGCAAGGCTTAACAGCAGTGGGTCTTGGCTGTGTCAGGTCAATCCAGTCGATTTATGTCTGAGGATGTAGCGACAGCCACACCGCTCCCCTCCCTCCTTTCTCTCTGAACGTGCCGACCTCTCAAAATGTTAATTTGTCACACTTGCGGGAGGCAGCTCATGACTAAGCCAAAATAAGCCTGGAGTGAATATTACAGGGGTGACCTGATCATTCAATGCAGGAGGATCTACCTTTTGTGAGGTGAAGTCACATTAAGCCTGTAATAACTGATTTCTTTGGCCCTTGGGGGCAGTGGAAACAAGCTGTGCACATTGACTTATGACATCCTTTAAGTTGATATGGTAAATGGGTGTTTCTGTCAACCTTATGAATATTAGTCCTTGTTCTGTTTTTGATCTCCACCAATTCCTGAAGGAATTATCTGACACTTTAGTTGCTAAATCCTCCACTATGTTCACCAGCTAGAAGCTAACTGTGTCCATCTGCTGCTTGGTGCTGAGCAGGCAGCATGCAGTGGGTTTATTTGAGGTTTTTCTCTGCCTGCTGTTGATAAAAATGTCACTATGAGATGTTGAGAGTGAACCAAAACGGTAAAGTTGTGTGATGGACAGCTCAACAACAAGCTGAACCTCAGTATAAAGCTCAGTAAAGCCAGAGCTGCAGATTCAGGTGATAATTCTCTGTAGGTACATCACTACAAGCAACCCCTTTTACATTGTCTTTACCTGGTTGCACCAGCTGCTTTAAGGACAGTAGCTAAAATACAGTTTTACAGTAAAATATTTTATAAAGGACAGTTCAAACAGTTGTTTCAAACAAACGTCCCACTTCTGACTGGGCAGATAGCCAATCATAATTTCAGATAATGGGGTGGCACCTGGGGTGGCCAATCAGATTCACTCTGGGTAAGTGAGAGCAGGAGTTTGGCACCCGGCAATAAAACAGCTACAGCTGGTGAAATATGGCCCAGGGTGAGCTGCAACCTCAGCAAATACAGACAGCGAGGAGTGAGGGCCAGCACGTGAGAGTCAGACTTCAGGAATTGGATTACCGATGTCCACGTCAGCCTTATCTGTGCTGTTATGATTTCCCTCTCTGAGCATCGTGATATCATTAAGACCTGACAGATAGCGTTTTCTTTCTGGCAAATGCTCCGACTCGAGTCCTATTCTTGGAGCTGCAGATGAGGGCACCCATTATGCTTCAGTGTATCAGTTATACACTACCCACGCTGATTAAAAAGATTAGAATAAACATATGCTCAACAGCACTGAGCAGTTGCTGTTACTATGGAGGCAGAGGAGGGGCTCTGGTGTCACTCTGAGGAGACAGAAGATGGCTTTTACACTCAACTGTCACAGCTTTGAGAGAGTGACACTGACCGGCGCTGACAGACCATCCACACAGTGCAGTTGTCATCCTCTGCCCTTGTTTTCCTTTGTATTGTGCAGAATGCTCACCTGTCACTGCCTCCTTGCTTCTCCCCCAGCTCTTCAACATTTTTTGGTTTATTTGCTTGTTTACTGGGGGATTAATTTACTTCCTGATTTAAGAAGCTGTCAATTTTCATGTGCAGTCCCCGAATGGGTGTAGGGGAGACTAAGATTTAAGATTTCAGCAAAGCCATAACATTCCAATTAATTCATTATGATTGTACACAATAGTACAGTAAACCAGCAGATGAACAACTCTCTTCTTCCACTCATTCCCTTTCCTCTTCCATTACCTCTAATTTGAGCACATCATGCTGCAGCTTCCTCTGGAACTCCAGGAAGCTGCCGATGGTGAGTTTTCCCTTCAGGTCTTCTCCGAAGAAGTAGGTGGTGAGAGCAGAGCTGCAGCCAGCTGTCTTCAGGGTGTTTCCTGTGGTGGAGCGGTCGCGATGTCGCATGCCCATACTGGTCTGTGACCGAATGATGCTCTGGACCTAAGGATGTAGGAGGTCCCATCAAGAAGAAGAAGTAGTTATGACTATATACTTTCTGAAGTGTATAAATCCATTAAAAGTCTCATTGTTTTAAAAATAATTTAATCATACAACTACCCACAATAAAAACACATAAGGTTTATGTAAGACTAGCAATTAAAGCAATTAAATATATAAGAATAATACTATACATGTAATACTGTATATCATAAACCCTAGAAGATTGAGTGGTAGGGATACTGATATATGAGTGCATAGCACAGCACTTATCTTTTCCCTCTCAGAAAATATCACAGTGGTGCACATCAATACCTGCCTTTATTGCCTGTCAGTGTGTGTTACTGGTTACAGTCATGCAATCAAGAACCACTGTAGATAACAACACAGTCCAAACATGTGGGCTGGCTGTTTTACCCTTGTGTCTCCTTCAATATGTTGATTTGGTGCGTGTTTGTGTGCGTCTGCTGAATGCAAGATGTGCTGCTGATGGCAGTCTAACCTGGTCAAACTCCTCCAGATCCACTTCTCCATCACCATTAAGATCAAACATCTTGAAGGCAATCTCAAAGTTCCTCTGGGGAGCTGGACACAAAAGCAAATTCAGAAATCAATACAACACAGTATGAAAACAACATGTCACACTGAATCGACCCAGACAACAATTAAAGAGTTCAATACTGACATGGCCATTACACATAAACTGTGTAACATCTTCAGCCTTCATCTTTGGCCCCATTAATGGAACATGGGGTGATTCAGATGCTCTTTTTTGAACCATCAGACTGCACAATGATTGCAGTCAATCCCACCTTCTGCCAAAAGCAGAACTGCTGGAACAGAAGCTGCACTGTCTATGTGAGCTAATATGGATTACAAAATTTGCATCAGAATTTGTATTTGCTACACTGCACCTGCACACGTCAAAGGGAATTTTCTGTACATTTGCTGGCAACACACACTTCACTTTAATGACCAAATGACCTGCAAGATAACAAGGCTCAATTTACAGTTTTCGCACCCACAGTCTTATGACAGAACAAACGATAATGCGAAATGGTTGGACAAACAACAGCGCCATCCAGAGTTTTATATACAGCACCTATCCAAACAGACACAGTCTGTCTTTTATCTCCCTTAATGATTGTGAACATATTGACATTTTCTTCCTGACAAAACGATCTGCATACTTTCAGTAGATACATTTGGTGCTCTGCATACTTCTTAATGTGAATGCAATGCACATTTTGCATATCAAATATGTGGACTCACACACTCATTCACAATTTTTTTCAAAATCCTATATCCTTGTTAAATAATAAAAATGATGTTGTTGTTTTAACATTTACAACTATTCCATTCAGCATACATTTCTTGTTGCGACTATACAGTAGTTACATCCCAGATAACACTTATAAATTCATGTTACCACTGGTGCCATTACATTTAAGGTTTTTGGTACATTTTTCTATTTTTTAAGACAGTGACCTATTCTTTTTGAGGGGCTATGTGTATATAGGCTACATTTCCTACACTGAAATAGAATGCCAAAAATATTTACACACTACATTATATGGTCTATCTGTTAAATGTCTTGCAATGCTTCATTTTTTACTGCTGTATCACAGTATAACCATTTACTATTTCAAAGGCCCAATTCCTTCAAGGGGAATATTAAAGATTCATCTTGTCTTGTCTTAGGTCTAAAGATTCAGACTGAATAAAAGCAGTAAATATGTACCACCATGAGGCCTGTTAGGCAAAATACAGTATGTCCTCCTTTGTACTATTTTTGTGGCCGTGTTAAATGGATTGAAACCGACCATAAGGCATCCTACCCTGTCTACTTAAAAATGACTTGCCCTTGAAAACTTCCCCGGAGACTTTCTCCATATCAGTGGATTATAATAAATGCTCGTGCTAAGCTGGGGGATGAAAGTTTACTAGAGGATGGAATCAGAGCTTCATTTTCATTACCATGATCTTTGGCACATTCAGAAAGAAGGCATTAATGTGAAACTGACACCCTGTATCTACCAATGCTAGATGCAGCTAAAACAAACCGATTTTGTGAAAGACAACAACTCCAAGGCAGCTAGCCTAGCAGACGCACATTATTAACTTTGACAGAACTGGAGATCATACTGAACAAGCAGCTTCACAGCCTGGCTAATAATATCATATTGGAAAATTTCTCTCCTTTTCACTTTCTGTCTCAACTGATGCAGTAAGAAAGCAGAGAAGACAGAGAAGAGATCTTGGGATTTGATTTGTGATCAGCATGTAAGATTTTATGGATGGCAGATTGGAATGGGATGTCTGTACATTTCAACAATGTACTTACTGGACAGCACAGTGGTGAGGAAGATGTAGTCTGAGAAGGAGATAAGGCCACATTCTCCCAATGTGTAAAATATGCTGTCCTCATCTGCAAACTTCTCCCTCTCCTGGGCAATCTTCTGCTCATCCAGGTCAGGATGAAAAAAGAGGGAAGAAGTTATATTAAAAACATTTCACGACTCAGCACAAGCCTTAAAGCTTTTACAGCTGCCCCAGGTGTGGCTTTGTGTGTGTGAAAGCAGGTGTGTGTGAAGCTCAATTAGAGACCGGCTCTGCTCAAACACAGAAACCTTCACACATACTGTACTTCCACAAACACACATAAAAAACAGCCCTGGTGCATAAGGATGAGAATGGATAGACGGTTCATCACAATAACAGTCATGCAAATGCTGCATACACATGAAGCCGTACAGGCAGGTGAGGGTGGTGGTAGTGACAAACAATTAGTACAAAATATGTTATCCACCAGAGGCTGTACTCACAGTGTGACATTAAGAGAGGGAAAACATCACAAGAGACAAACACACAAACACACACTATTGATTAAGCATATCTGTAAAACAACTGAACTGTATTAATCATTAAAAAGAATTTAGCGCTCTTTCACAGACACACAGTTAACTGACGTTTTCTCCTGTTAGCATGTGTATATTCACAGCATTGCATGAAAGTGAGACTTAACCACATGCACACTACACACTCAGTGATAGACTTGAAAGACAGTGTCCCGCTAATAGGACGCTCCACCAAACAGAGTGGACAGACGGACAGAGCATGCCTTTAGGAAGTGTGGGTGGGTGGACTGGGCCACGCTGAGCCCGCGTGGAGTTACCTCCGTCTGTAAAGGGTCCAATTCAGAGGAGGAGGAAGGAGGAGAAACAACTGTTAGAGAACAGCGTGGCCTCTGCTGTCTTTAGCAGGGCCTTGAGTGACAAAGACAAAGCATGTGCATTCATATTGTCACACGCGCACACACAGAAAACATCTTGCTCGAAACAAGATAATTGGGGGATACCACTCATGATAAGAATTCAAATATGTCTTGCCGTCGCTGAAGTCTGTAATTAATTTGCACGCATGAACGGCAATGCCTGCCAAAACTAGAAAGAATCAAAGAAAGACTGATTTGCTAGATCATTTAAATGATGATTTATACATGTTGTCTGACTCCTTTTTCCATCTTTCCTATTAGTATTGTTAGTATCATCACTGGAGCTCAATGATAAGAGCCCATTGCAAATGAAAGCTAGTCCACTATTCTCTCTTTAAAAGGACAAGGACTTTAATTAATTAGGAAAAACATATCTGAAATCTAAAATTTGGTGGCATCCCCCTTAACAGCATAACATGATGAAATTCGTTCAAATTCTTTCCCCATACACCGACTCCCTCCTCATGAGAAACATACTGCATAATGGCTGCTAAAGACAAAGAGTATAAGCTCATAATAGTATGGTATAAGCTTATAATGTACAGTATATCACTAGCCCCAATTCGCGTCTATCTCGTGACTGTTAGATGTCAGTGATGCAAATAAAGGAAATAGTGGTTTCTACTGTAACATTTATTATTGACAATATCTACATTTAAGGGGAGAAGGGAGTGGGAGAGAGAGGGGGAGGTGAGAGAGAAAAAGTTATTTTTGGAACAGTGCAAAAAGGTCGAGAGAAAAAGAGGCAAAGTGAGATCACAAAATGCAAAATTTTGACTTTTGGTGCTGTAAGAGTTAAAGTCTTTCAGGTGTTTGCATGTGTGTAAGTTTGAGAGATTACTAGAAAGGGACAGGAATGAACATATAGATAGAATAAAAAGAGAAAGTGAGAGTGGGTGAGAGTAAAAGAGGTTGGTATTGGCCGCTGAGTTTGGAATGATGATACACAGAGTAAGCCCTCTGGGCCTGAGGTGAGCCAGAGTCCTAATGCCAGTCCACAAAACACGAAACAAACACAACCACACAAGTGTGTACTTCAGTGGGCAAGCATGCGCTCATGCCCACACAGACAGCTACACAACTGTGCACATGAGAGACATAAACACATTGGGCCTCATTATAATGATCAGAACAGAGGCACAGAGCACATTATGCATAATAAGTCACTTTTTACAGCATCCTGAGTCAAGGACAAAAACACCCCTGCAGAATAGCTAAAATGACATTCAAGGAAATAAGTCCAAATATAAAGGCCAAAGAGTGGAACCAAATAGCATATTCAGCTGATAACAGGAGAGATCTCAGACCGTGCACAGGCATACTAACAAGTAATAAAATACAAAACACAAACACAGGGCTTTTAGTCTGCTCTGATGCTGCCTGTGTCCCAGTCAGAAGTAAACATGATCCTCTCTTTCTAGACACCACTGCTGAGCTAACAATATAGCTTTCACTCTCCTGCTCACTCTCACATACACAATGTGCTATCACACTGTACATCTCTCCAACAGATGTATGATGTAACACTGCACTCTCAAGCAGGCACAGAGGTATGGCGAGTGCGTATATCAAGCTGCTCTGTGGGTTTCATCTCGGCTTTTAAGCCCTTTTCCGTGCAGCTGTGGCTCTGCTGTAAGATGATGTTTTATCTTCATCCTCCATCTTTCTTTTATTGGTGAAAGCCTCATCTTCCCACTGAACTTCCCACTGCATTCAACAGTACAAAAATGCACATATAATTCAGATAATTGGTCAAAGGGTTTTTCTACAAGAGATACCTATAAGGTTACTTTCTTCCCTAGACGGACTAAGTTTCGTGTCTTATCAGTTTCGTCTTTCATCAGGTCTTTCATCAGGTATTCATCAGCCCAGGGACCATTATGCCTATAAAACATGGTGCTGCAATCACTTAAAGTATCCTAAATACATTGGACTCAGTATTTAACACTCATCTTAGATTTTGTTCCCAAAGCACTGATCTTCATGACTGTAATCCTAATTGCTGCAGCACTCAATTTAATTAACAGCTAATGCCTGTCAGCGTGCACGTCTGTTGATCAGCGTCAACTTCGTAGCCGTCCGTGTGCATGTGAGTGTGATTTCTGTTTAAATTTCCGCCTTGAGCCTGATCATGTGTTCATATATGTCTGTGTGTGTCAGCTACGCTACGGCAAAGTCCGCGGGCTGCGTCCAGATGACGGCCTGAACAAACCGACTAGCCTGTGAGCTGAGGCAGAAACGCAGTGCTGACAGAGCTGCCGGCTGGACGGCGCTGGCGGCAGGGCAGTCAAATGCACTGCTGTCATACACACACACACACACACACAGAGGCGGGGTTAAGGGTTTGGTCCGGGCTAATCTCTCCAGCGCGCCAGGCTACAGAGCAGCTCCAATAGCTGTCCTGGCCAAATTTCAACTAGCCCAAGCTTAAAGAGTCCAACAAATGAGACCCATGCAAGTCATACACAGCCAGAGGCACACATGCAAATGGGGCTGAATCTCTTTCTGCTCATTTCACATGAGTGGCTAAGAAACACTTTCTAAGCACACCACTGAAAAGTGACATACTTAACAACATGGACAGCTTTAAAAGGTCTTTAAGATTCTCACATTTCATTGTTGGAACCTAAAACCGAGGAATTATGTGCTTGTAGCAACACCTTAGCTTCTATACTTGGCTTTTATCAACTATCCCTGACTGTAATAAATGACCTCCATTTGTTAGCTTTCTTTTACTTCCAAACAAATATGGAATATAAACAGCCTTAAATGACTAAATCAACCACACAGCACAGTTGCTTTGATGGGTTCAATTATATCACAGCTGTGCCGATGAGGAGGTAAATTTCTGACATCCAGTGTCATCATGTAATAATATAAGAGAACAGGCAGCTGTTGAAGTGACAGTGATTGAGATGACACATAATTAGACACACTATGCTGCAGTTTTCCAACATAGACATTTGGATACTAGAAATATGTCATGTGCCACCCATCCATTTTTGGCTAGTGTCACTCTTGTTATTTACACTGCTCCTCTGGCACTTTGTGTGGCCATACACTTGGCTTAGGAGCTGATGGCAGCTTAGATTTGGCGCTCTCTAATACTGACTGCAGTGCTTTGTTAGTGATTAGATCTGTGACCCAGTCCAACACTGCAGCTGCAGAAGCCCCGATAATAAGAGAGAGGAAAAGAGGAAATTGGATGATGAAAGAACTGGATATAAGACACATAGTTTGTGCGAAAACTTTAAGATATTAATTATCACACTAAAGACAAAATGACTTGTCTCAGATAATGTCATAACTCTATTGCCTGTGCAGTCTCTTCTCACTACCACAATAAAGAAGTGAATTAATGGGTCTAGACTGAAACCTGCCTCTGAAGATGAAAAGTTCAAACTGTGAAGAAAGGATATCTGCCCCGACTCTCTTTGTCAGCGCATTCATATGTGTGGTGAATGTGTGCTCACTTGAGTGATGCCTGTCCCGGAATGACCTCTCATCTTTTGTAGAGGTGAGTCTCGATAGAGCTTGGTGTACTGGAGTGCTACACCAGTGGGGATATGCCGATTTAAAAAAAAAAAGAGAGAGATGTATAGTGGTTCAGATGGACAGCATAAAGTGAGTGAAAGAGAGGGAGGGGGGCAAGGCGAACGCATTAAAAATGGATCAGTACCTTTATGCTGCTATGTGTGATGGGGTAGCTCTGGGGGTTACTGTCATTTTGGCAGGTACAATGAAAGACTTGAGTTTCAGGGGAAAGGGAATTCAGGATGACCTGCTTGAGGGGCAAAGTCAACCCGGGTCTCAGCTTGACATTTCTGAATGGTAGCTGAAAGCTCTCACAGTGTAAGTGCACCTGTGCCGCAACACATACAACTAGGCCATCCAAGTCCCAAAATAAACCACACACACTACATGATTCTATGTTGGGTACTCTGCCTTGACACCACAGAAAACACACACATCACCAAATCCATGCTTGACCACCAGAGAGGTCAACAGTGAATATTTACTCCTTGTTTATGATGACACCTTGAGAACAAAACACCAGTCTGTAGTGCAGGCGGGTGTGTTTGTGGAGAGAACACTAATGTATCAGCATTCAGCCTCTAGCCCCAGGGGTAACTGCAGAGCAGGTGCACTGTTAATAACTCATAATTATTCGGGGAGCACAATCAGAATAATGGACCCTGATGTGGAACGCTCAATAAACAAATTTCAGTCGCTGAGCAATAGCAGCTGTCTCACAAGAGGAGAGAGGGAACCGAATAAGCTAACCAGGTGTACAGACAACCCAACCTCTACTACTGTCAATTAGGAAAGGGGATAGAGAAAGAGTAAGTGTGTGAGCTTATATAGTCTAAAATTGACAGAGAGGGCAAAGAAAGCATGTGAGAATAGAAGACAGTGTGAAAAGATAGAGGAATAGAGCGGTGACAGTCCAAACAGCGGCCCCTGGGAGCTTCCTGTGGAATCAGAAAGAGTGAACATGACAACAGTTGGCGTGACAAGAGGCTTGTTTCCATTGGAGCAGCCCCCCTCCGCACTCCCTCTGAGTGACAGGTGTCCACTCTCAGTCGAAGCAGAGACACAGAGGGCCTCAGCATGTAGGAACAGTTTGGATACATTTTAGATGTACAGACCAAGTCCGGCCATAAGTGACTCTAAACCATGCTCTACAGAAATCATGCAGCACTGACATCCGGACAATCCAGAGGATGGATTTGTAAAGGTTAACAAGCACATCAACGCAGCCTTGATGTTAGCTAACAGAGCTATTTCCTGGGCCCAAAACCACCCTGTGATGCCACCATGCGCAGAGAGGGGGCGCCACCACCAGCTACTTTCTCTGTGAGACACAGGCAATTGAGCAGTGCATGCTGGGGGAAAAAGGCCAGAGTGCCAAAGCATGTGGAAAGCTAGAGCTGATATTTCTTAGAAGAGATGAAAGGATGAGGAGAAAAGGTTTATAAAGCAAGACAGAGGGAGCACAGGGGAACAGCACTGCTATGATTTGGCATTGACCAAGACACATTCCTTATGAATGACTCATTTCAGCTGCTCTTTGCATTTCATTCTTTTTACAATTTGACTGTAAATATATGTGAACTTGAGGTACTGTGGTACTGAGGTACTAGTGTGTAAATTATGTAGCAGTGCTGCAGCATTTAATAATCCCACTAGAGGCAAAATATAAAGTCTTCACTTTCAATAATTCAGCAGGGAGCCCATGGCACGCAGCTGTCTCCAACATGCTATACAAAGGGCGTTGTGGAGGTCTCCAACACAATGTCCAATAACAATACAGAGTTTGACTTTGCATATTTGATACAAGCGCACGCACAATGGGGTGTGTGCCTGCTTCGGTTTCAGACACTCCCTGTCATTGTAATGTGTACAGGTTGTAACCTGCCCTTTGCTGCGCTTGGCTTATCCTCACGTCATCCTGAGTGACGGAGGCATTCAGACCTGCTTAAAGGCCAAATCATTTAGTAGATAAAGCCTATAGGTCAGGGCTCATTTATCCACATTTACCAACATAAATGTGTATATCAGAACATTTGCATCACAAAAGGTTTCTCCGATGCACTGGAGCATTGCTGGAAACTAGGAGCAAGTAAATGCTTAAATGAACAAGGTCATACACATTTATGCAAGTGATAGAAACAATTTAAGTGTCCCAGCATATGAAATTAACAGATAAGGCAGAGGTGAAGAACACTATGACAGCAAGGAGACTGGCATTTCCTCTGCCACATTTGTTAGTTTCCATATTAGGACATCTCAAAGTGTATTATTGTGCTTATAGCATGGCCACATACCATCAACCATCTTTAAAGTTTGTTTAAAAATGGTTGACAATGAAACAGATCCTGCTTAGCAAAATGAGTACTGTTATCAGCAGTTTAATGTACTTATGCACTGTGGTTAAACTGTTGACCAAACAAGTACTTTCCATGGCCATGATATAATGTGCCTTATTGTATGCAACAATATAGCGGTGGGGCTTTATTCCACTTCGTTCCTCATACTGTTTGACTTCCCCTTCAGGCGGTGTACAATACCGACAGCTCATATACACTGTGAGAGAAATGTTAAAAGTAAATTCAACGTTTTATTACCAGTTTACTGATTTCTTGCTTGAAAATATACACTTTAATGCACAGTTTGGCAGCTGTCCTATCCAAGGCGGTCGTTAACTTAACTGAGGCCATGACTCTTTAACATTTGCTGAAGCTGAGATGTGGTAAATACAGAAAACTACTTACTTAGCTGTTCCCCTGGACTAACAGCAGTGAATAGCTATGCCCTCTATATTAAAACAGAGGAGTGTGAAAGTGAGTAATTGACAGAAAACTAGAGAGAGATAAGAGGAAAAAGAGGGAGAAAGTATAAATGAGAGGGAGGGAGGAGGTAGTGACTACAAAGTGCAGTTTTTCATTCAGGTGCACACATGCTGCTCGGCACACACCCCATACCTGCCAGAAGTCCTGCAGAGAGGGAGGGGCAGAACCGGAATGAGATGAGGAGGGAGGGAGGGAGACAGAAGAGGAGAGGAGGAGGAGGAGGAGGAGGGATGGGGAGTTTGTGGGTGGAAAATGGGGATCAGTAGATGGAATGATTGGGGGGAGGAGACAGAGAAAAGTGGGGATTTTGGGAGACGGGGAGTTGAGGATGATGGTTATTCACGAGGAAGGGAAGAAGAGAGAAAATGGGGGAATTACTTGTTATGTGAATGAGAGAGGGCAGCTGATAAGAGCACGAGAGAATAATCAACAGTTAACAATGGCAACGTCAGGTCACATCAACATAAGATTACGGCAGCTGAAAGCATGTTCACATGATCAGGGCAGGAGGAGAAACAGAGATGGAGTGAATCAACGGCAGAGAAAGGTGCAATGAAACAATCGGTTGAGTAAACACAATTACACAACCCACTTAAAGACTTCTAAAATAACCGTTTTCCTCTGGACGGGAAAATAAAAATAAAACAAACAGGGTGAGTCAATATGAACAGCAACTGTTAAACAACCATACAGTGCATGTAATGTGTACATACAGACTGAACCTGGAACAAATTATTTTTAAAGACTCTTCCGCTTTACTGTTGCCAAACACTAAGATAAACCTTTATTCGTCCTACAGTGGGGAAATTTACAAACACAACGCATGTGACAAATCTCTCAGTTGGCTTGGCTATTTCTAAATATAACCACAGGAAGAGAGACACAGAGGTCTTTTTTACTGTACACCTCTCATTGACCTTAACCCTCAGTTTACCACCCAACCCCCACCTGAAACGTTCCCCTTGTACTTCACCACACCCTCCATCAACTTCATGATTCACACACTCCAGATATTGCGCCATGATAAATGCAATGGCTGTTCATTTCCTCTAGGTCTAATTCAATGCAGTTTTAAGTTTCATGTGAACTGGATTTCATTGCTTCTTGGCTTCTAGGAAACAGTAATGGTTTATTCTTCCTAACAACTAGCTAGGGGGGCCCATTAAGCCAATGAGGAGGAGGCACGTGTCTCAGGGCTAAAAAGGGTTGGGCAGAGCCAGGGAGGGAGGGGAGCTCTCAGGCCGCTCTGGCCATGGCAGGAAAATCTCAGGGGATAACTAAAGTTAAATACAGTATCAAAGGAAACCATATGTCCACAGATTTGCCTGGCAAATAAAGGAAACACAAGGCCTGGAGATAGGGACGGGATTTACATAAGGGGCCATAAATGAAAAGTGTTCCGTTTCGATTTCGTGTTGCCACAAAATTTCACATTTGCTTTAGATTAATGTATTGCTCAAGCTCTTTGGTTAATACGCTTTTGACATATGGGTGAATCAAATTTCTGGGAAGTCTTTTACAAAACATAAGGGTTATTAAAATCACTACTGAAGGCAGTAAAAGAGGGAAGCTGTTACAAAGAGTTCGCTCTTTAGCCTCACTGACTTGGTGTGGCTCATCAGACTCCAACACAGAGATGAGGGTACAGACAAACTTCTCATCATACTAGCCTGGGGGCTGATGGATTTCAATCTTTTAATGAGGTTAGAAACTACATTCACCACACTGATGATTAGCTGATACTAAATGAATGAGGATGGTTGGCTACTGGGTGTGAGAGATGCTCCCTGGGATCAGTGAGAGGGCAGTAATGGTCACGAATCAATATCAAGGGAAGCAGTAATGAAAATAATGACGTTGGTGATTTATATTGATGGCTTCTATTTTCAGGACTATGAACAGAGAAATGTTAGCATTTAGGGCACAGACACTAGCTCCTTTTAGAGTCAATCTGTGGTCATGGGGGGGCACGGGTAGCCTGTCCAAAGTTCACCTGCTGTTATTGTCTTTAAATAGGTCATTATGCAGCAGGCAGGGCCACTTTGTACATGTCCCTCTTAATGATTAAGTGCAGAGCTGCTGTGTTAAAGAGAAAGGCTTTCTGGCTTTTCTGAGCTCGGTTTAACTAGCTGTATGCTTTGAAATTGAAGGCAGATAGTTATAGGATCCTGGGTAGGTTGAAAACAATATATTTCTTCAGTGCCCTTTAAACCGTTTTCTGAATTTTCAGCTTAAACAATATTTGGAAAGCAAGATATTTTGATTAACTGCTCTAGTCTCAATTACTGTGATTGGAAAATAATATGAGTTGACAGTTGAGAAGCAGACAGCAAAGCAAAAACATAAAGAAAGACAAAGGTAGTATACAGGATATTGTCTGTGAAAAAACAACCATTTCAACTTAGAGCAAATTTTCAAATTCACATTCATTCACATTTTTTTCCCTATAAAACTTGAACCTGCAATGGAAGTATCTCAGTGTGACACCATCTTGTCCACATTTTGCTAGATAACAGAAATATGTAAAATACACTTACAAAATGCCAGCTAACACTCTCACAGACAGCTTATTTGGATTTTATTTCCTATTAATTTCTGCACTCCTTGATGATGGAATGTAATGGTGTTTTGTATTTTTTGACTTTTCTGATGCTCTAACCTCACTGCCCCAGATGAGTATTTGTGTATTTCTATGGCAGTGAGTTATCATCTTATATGATTCATGATTCCAGTTTCTTTTATCAATATTCTTCAATGTTATTTCAGCATGAAAGATGAAATGAATGTGGCAATTCTTCTCTTTATATTGTCTTTATGCTGCATTTAATAGAAGGATGCCATTATGTGATTATATAAATATCACATTCATAAGGACTGGGGTTCAGCAGTGAATATTCTGAATTAAAGCCATACTTTTCAAAAACTTACGAATAATCTTGTCATGCTGTATTCAAAATTCAAGACATGAAAGGATAAAGCTATTACTGTATTCTTACAAAGTCGAACTATCTAGTGCAGACATCGTTTGCTTAATTTTTCCTGTATGAAAAGAGGATCAGAATCAATAGGTTATTTAAGAGTAAACAGACAGATTTCTGAAAAAATTAAAAGTATATATTGACTTCAACATTTTTACTGAATGTTGAGTTTTTACTTGGAAGTATTTTTTATTGGAAAAGCACATATAAATTGCTGATGAGTGAGGTCTTTGGAACTGGCTCTTGAAGTTATTATTGACATTTGTCATTCTGGGGAACAAACTCCTCTGGCAGACTGGTCAGTTGTGCAGTAGACGTGAAATAAGCTCTCATACTAAATAGAAGACAGCTTTTTGAAGAAATGCTATACTCATTTAGTTGGCTGTATATTTATGAAATCCATCAACATTAACGTTTCTAAGACATAATTATAAGAAAAACCCTGCTGCTGACCTCCATGATGAATGAATGCTAAGTTGTGTCTCTGTCCTCTTAACCACAAACACATCCACTTCTTACCTTCCCATCATATCGCTTCACAATGAACTGATCCAGGCCCAGATCTAAAAAACAGAGAGACAAAATAGACATATACATATTAGGAGAAATATATCATAATTAACAAGATGTGAGGCAGACTAGTTACATGGTAGATGCGAGGGACATCAAGATTTATGTCTATCATGAAGCAGAGCAAATGTATTTACTTGGTATCATTACTGAACCTCTGGTAATCACTGACATGTGCTCGAGATTAATAATGGTCATTAACAATCCATTTCCATTTTGCAAATTCTTTAAAACAAACAATCATCAGCATTCAGCTTCGACTCTTCTGATCATCAGTTAGAGCAAAGTTCTCAGCTATAAAGAGGTTTCCACACATTTTCATGAAATTTCAATACTTTTCCATGATTTTGCAAGGACCCATAATAGAATTTTCATGACCATTAACAACCTTTAATAAGTTCAAACTACAGGCACACTCAATATTTTGTCCATTTAAAAAAAATTGTTTTACAAGCACTTATATCAGTCTGCCACTGGCATTCAAGCATGAGGGAAAACGGAACCAATACTATCAGCGTATCAGTGTATGCTTCATGCATTTGACGCAGACACATACACAGCTCACAGGCAATACACGTTCACTGAACTCAGACTGCAAATGCATGTACACCCACACTTTATTATTCTCATCATTTCTGGATGCAAGTCAGACAAACAATGCAGCAACATAAGCATCTAGGCTTAAGCTCAGACAGTTAAAAAACATGTCTTAACATTTCTTTTAAGCATCAGATAAATTATTCTTAATGTACTGTTAAGTAAAAAAAAAAAAAAGGGCTTAGACAAAATATATTGTACCATCATGTTTTGTCTGAACGCATCACCCAGGTCTACTGGGTCCGTCATCTTTTTTCATTTCTCTTCAATGTCCTTGCATGAATCTGACAGGTTTGCCCTCTTGTTTTTGCTTTGTGCCACAGGCTATTTGATAAATGTCATATTTCGCGCCGCCTCTGCCTTCTCTGCAAATTCATCAGCAGACTGCTCAAGTTGTTGTATGTCTGACTCAAGTTTTTTTCTCTTTTGTTTCAGTTCTTTAAGTTCATCTGCCAAGCTTTTCCTTTTGTCAGCAATTGATTTGATTTGCTTTGTTTTTATTCTTGTTATCAAGGTATGGAACACACTTTTGCCTAGCGCATGAAGCAGACGTCTGAAGCTGAAGGCTACCAGCAGTCCTGATGCTGTCAACAATGACCCTGTGTACACCTACTGACTCTTCTGTCACATTCCCCACCATGACTTTCTTGTTCACTGAAAACCCTCACTCCACACTAGGACATGAACAACAGAATTTGGATCCATCCCAAAGACTTCTCCAGCCAGACTGAGGAGCAATGGTCTCATGGAGCAGCACCTCAGCACGGTCAGACTGAGGTTCAAAACAAGCAAAAGCAGGAGATGCTGCAGCAACATAAAGGAATTCTTTGAGTTCTTGTAAGGCTTTGTCACAAATTGAAGCACTCACATGGCTAGCAGCAACCAGTATATGAAGGACTCCTTTCATCTTCTCCACACACAGTTTCTTCTTGGAAACCATCAGTTCCAGTGCAAATCTGCCACCTTTGGGGCCAAAAGCATCTCATTGGCCAAAGCTGCGGCAGCAATAGGTGCTGGTATTACATTTAAAGTGCTTTGCATAGCAAATTGCAATTGTGCTATGGTCGGTGGCAGACACTGGTGCACTTGCAGGTTTTTGTTGAGCTGAAAAATGACTGGATTGTTAGACCTTCTCTCTTGGTCTTATGTTGGATATTAAATGTACACTTGTCTAGCACACCAAGAGCAATACTTACATTTACATTTGTATATTATATTATATATCTTATGCATCTCACTGTGTTTGGATTCATCAGAAATAAGTATCATGCTACCACGATGAGTAATGACTTCAGTGAGTACACATATGGATCAGCTGAAAATGAGCAGTCCTCACTGTACTCTAGTCTTTTGTCCTGTCGGTCTTACTGTTGGTTTATTACTGTCATGTTTTTCTATGCAAAAGGCATCAATTCATATTGTAGCTGAATACATTTCTGCTCCCTGCAAAGATGATAGGAAATTTGATTTTCCCCACTTTTTTACCAAATTTAATCAAATATACTTCAAGCATGAGTTATGAATTTTTGCATGACAAAGACAACTAATGTAATTCAAACATATAAACCTTGTGGAGGTGATTATTTTCTAAACTCATGTGTGACGAAGCAGTTCTCATCTGTGTTTGAGAGAAAAAAAATATTCTGAGAGTCACACAGGCTCGATATCAAAGACTACTAGCACACTGACCTGCTGAAACAGTCTCAGATAAGATTAACTTTGAGTGCGACGGTATAACCTCATTAAACTGAACACTAATGAAGTGAAGATCATAATTTTGTTTGAAGTTGGCTTCATCAGCATTACAGAAAACCTAATCACCAAAGACCTCTGCTAATAGCCTAACACCTTCTGCTGTTAGTCAGTAATACTTTAATTTCAGGTCAGTTACCAAAATCACCAGAGATTCCCATCTCAGGGGCTGAGCTTAAACCCGCATTTTTAGGTCTGTCCGATTTCAAAGTGTATTTCAAATGCACCTGAATAGCTCTTTCTATTCCACAGTTTTGTTTTGTTTTGTTACTAGTTGTAAAATTCCCATTTTAAGTTCATAAGGACCACCTGAAAGCACTAAGAGTACTGGTCTCTGTGAGGCTGGACTGGGACTCAGTTGTGCTATCTACAGTTTGTATGTAGTGTACGTATTTCAAAACAGAATATTCAAAATAAAAGGGTGGCTAAAACTATCTCATACATTTTTTATCAAGTCTATGGGTTATTCATCAAGTATGAGTAAGATCTGCTGAGCATTAAAACAATAAAAGCAGACTTGACCAGGGAGTCTGCTGTTTGACCTCACTTGGGTGGGGGGGCTTTGAGAAGAGACTGAAATGGCTGACTATGAAGGAAACTGCAGTTTCTCTGGGATTTTTTCATCTGCTTTGCTGAACCTTCTTTTATCCAACAGAGCTCGGCTCATCATTACTTTAATTCCAGCTTGGGAGGGCTAAAGACAGGATAAAGAAAGGAAGAGCTGGGGAATTGTCAAGAGGGGAAGAGAGGTCCAGGGTCTAAGAATGGAAAGCCAAGGGGGGCCAAGCTAGGCCAAGTCTTGGGCACGGTTAACAGATGGAAGTGCTGAGGTGAGTGGGTAAGGCAGCACAGATGTGACAGGCATGTAATAGTCCTCACGCACTGAGCATTCAACTGCAAGTGTGTGATTGGAGGCAAATACACTCCCATACAATGAAATGTCACACAAATCTAAGTAAATTTTAGTGTTGAGTAACAGAATAATGACAGATAAAGAAGCACATCTACAGTATGCCAAGATAAGCTCCCTGCCTTCTCAAGCCTCCCATAGCTAAAGATCAAATATCTCTTGCTGGCTGCGTGTGTGATGCCCGAGCTCGGCTCCAGTTTGAACCCGTTAATTGATACACCAACTGCTGTGCTACGATTCGCTCAACTCAGCGTGGTCGGACAGGCCTGTCACTTCCCCCTCCCTCCCCTACCTCGCTTCATACTTGTGAACACGGTCAGTGGGATCGTCATGACATGAGCTGTCGTAAGTCCTGAACTGTCAAGCGTATGCTAAATGTCCCTCTAGCTTAATGGGGTGGCTGTGTTGGGTAATGCTTCACTAGTTCAGCGATGATCTCAGCATCGCTAACTGGAAACATCTCACCCTGGATAGTGATCACCATACACTACCTGCACACACACGCACGATTACAGGGGTGTATTTAGGTTTGAAATCCTGTATGAGGAACAGAACCAGTCTAAACATTTGATTGAGTCTACAGAATCAGACTCAAGGAATAAATAAAAAAAGGAGCGAAAAGACAAAAATCACAGAAAATAACTGGAGCATGCCAGTAGATGTGAAGAAGTCACTGATGGAACAAAGGTGGTGGAAGGAAAGAGGAGACTCACTCTCAGGCTGCTTCTCATTAGGTGTGATGGAGCGTATGAAGTCCTGGGGCGTCATGTAGACCTCAGCATCTCCATGCTCACCGATGACCTTCAGTGTGGCAAAGTAGCGGAAAATCTTGTCTGGAGTGGAGTAGGCTCTTATCCTGTTCTCGTACTCCATCACCTGCCAACCAGACAGGAAGTTCCAATTAGTGACACAACTTTTAACAAATTAGGCATAAACACACTCTAATATACTCAAACATCAACTAAATTAAAGACCCAGAAATATTCCAGTCCTGTGTGTAGCAAGGTAAATAATCTGAGGGAGAGTTAAGGGAATGCGGCGAGGGTGAAGGAGTGACTCAAATAAAGAAGCAGGTGGTGGCAGGAAAACAAGTTGTCAGTCCTGATGAGGAGGTACATTAGCCTCCTGACTACCACACCCGCAATAATCAAAACAGGAAATAGTTTTTTTTAAGTATCAGTCTGACTGACTGGTTAATATGAAGGGAGATTGCAGAACTATCACAGCCACACAAAGCTGTGACAACCGCACATAAGGCTGACAGCATGGCACAGCTAACATAGCAAAGTCCAACATTTAGGAAAATACAGAAAAACTCATTTATTCAGCACTCATACACACATTAGCCGCGTCAATGTTTGCCTTGACACTGCAATCTGCCTTTCAGCAGTAAGTTTCAAACAAAAACCGTCAGAGCGGTGTCTGTTTGGGAGCTGTGCTCAGCTGTAATCCACACAGGCGGTTATGTTATGTGATGCTGAATGATTGTTTACACTACACAAACTCCGTCAAACTTTTTGAGGCTATTATCCACTTGAATCTGATAGCAGAAACAGTGAGAGAGATACATGGATTTTGATCAAACTAGATTCTCTTTTTGAGTCTGTAGCTATGATTATGTGCTTCCATGTTTGTTCCCCCTCTTTAGCAGACCTTATCGGTCTTTAGGGAAATCACCCGGAGCATGTGCCCTGGAAGAATGGATGAGAGGTTATAGGACAGTTGTGTGGAAATGCAGGAGAGCCTGACTGATGGAAAGCCCTGGGTGTGCTGTCATCTCTCCCTGGCTTTCATCTCCCCAGATTTACAGGCTACTGATCTCAGCATCACCCACACTGATGGAGAGTCAAGCCCGTTCTTTTGAGCTTTCAGCCATTTAAGCTCTCTCTTTCCATGACAGAAAATTGCACATGCACAAACAGGGAGGTGAAATTCAAGTCACACCAGCTATTTATTCATTTCCTCGTATTTTCAAAGATTGTTGTGCAACGTCTGAGACAAGAGTGGTAAATCAGTTTAAAAGTAAGAAGGTGAAAGCACTGAATTTTAAACACATATTAGAGTGAAAATTCCCTCCTGCTGCATAATTTTGCATTTGAAATGATATCATTCACAAATTCCATAGCGCCTTTGAAAAGTACAGAAAAAAATACGCAAGGACTAAAAATTCAAAATGAATGTTCAATAAAGATGTGTAAGTACTTCCCACCACACAGACTATAAACTCCATCAACATTTGACCATTTCAAGGAAGCACCGACATGAACAAACATTTGCACACATATACGCACACAGAATTTACTTCAGCTTGTCTCTATCAAACCTAGACTCTATATTTGACATACTGAGCTGGCACAAACAACCTATTTTTACCAAACACACTAGTGAGTCCTGTGGTGCGGTGATTCACTAAAATGGTTTGCTCCCCAGACATCTATATGCTTTCAGCAGACTATGGCTGCTGCTGAGGCGAGAGTGATTGCGCAATTTTTACATCTACAGCCCTAAGTCAGATGTACTGTTGCATCATATTTTGTTTGAAAAAAATCCATCTATTGTTCAAAGCTCTTCCTCTTTCCTTCTCCCTGGTCCTCCGACCACAATATGCAGAACTACAGACTGTGTATATTTGGCATTGTATCAAAGACCCTTTGTTCTTCTTCTACTTCTCCTTTGTCATCTGCTGCCTAATTAACAGCAATAAAATCTTACGGGTGGTACATTTCTGTTGTTTATGAGAGCAGCATTGCATGCTCATTTCCTTTGTGTGCCTGCGTAAAAATGTCTGTCAAAATATACTGGCGTTTGCATATTGAACATTGATTGGGAGGGCTTTCAAAACACCATTCTAGAGGTGAATTAAATACTGGACCGACTGAAGGGCTGGATTGTTTATTGTTTATTGATTACCTTGCGGTCACGGAATCCAGAGCGTGGCTTCTTTTTTTTCCCCTCACCACCTTCATCCTTTGCTTCTTCATCTCCACTGCTGGCCTCCACCGATTTCTCTGACTCCGTCTCAGAATCTGTATCCCTCGCGAAGTCTGCTCCCTCTGCACTTGGTTGCTCAGAGTGTTGAACGGAAGGCCCTGCATCTGCATATGCTCTGGTTTAAAATCAAGAAACAGATGAGGATAAACAGATTAACACCTCTGGGACGTTTCTGTGTCATCTATCAAGAAGGTTCACTATTGCAATATTTGTGTATACTTGTGTTTTGTGTAGAATTGGAGGAAGTATGTATTTGACTATGCTTTGCAGCAAAGTATTGCTGTTAAGTACTGTAGCTATGAGAGGGAATGACAGAGATTATGTGCTGCACTGTGCAAAGCAAAGAGGTTTACCATGACAAAGTCCCACTTGACCATTTTTCTGGCTAAATTGAAAATTGGAACAATAATAATAAATAGCTGAGTCTGTCTGGGGCAGGCTGAATAATTCAGTTTAATGAGACACAAGGAGAATGAAGCCTGGGGTGAAGGCCTGGAACAGTCTCGTCCCATCAGTCTCAAATGCCCTGAGGCACCATCCATCACCCTGCCTCCTGCAGCATAGTCATTCTGTCCCCAAAGAGCTCTCACGTCAACACCCTCTCCGCTGCTTTGCCTTAACTAAACACCAGCCTCCTTAGTAATGGATAGCCATAAAAACATGGTGACACCCTTGGGGTGGCAACAAGGGTTGGAAATTGGCACCAACCATCCGCCAAATGCGGGTGATTTTGTGTAGCGGCAGGTGAATTTGCTCAACCTACAAGCGAGAAAATGAAAACAGTGTAAGAGAGCGATTTGTGTCATTACACAACAAAGAGTGAATTAAGAGTCCGTTTGTTTCACTTGGACACTTTAATGAGAAGACAAAGAAAAACAAAGTGGCGTAACATTGCAGGGGTTAAGTGGTCAGCAGAGAGAACCTCCCAGGAGGAGATGAACGCCAAAGAGGTGATAGTTATAAAACATTTTGTAATGACAGGTGGAGAAAAACCAACAATGGAGAGTCTCCAGATTGGTTAGTTTATAAGGTGACAAGCCAATGTTCTGTTCAGTATCTCGTCAAGACAATTTGGATGCCAATAAGTGAACTAATAGTTTCATTACTGGAACTTAAAACCTAAAATTGGAAGCCATAAAAGTCCACAAATTGTCCAAATGCCACATCCAGGTAAGAAAGATAGTACAGGGAAAGTCAGCCCCAGAGGACACAGCTGCCATGAAGGCAGTAACCAGCCTGAAGATGGCCTAGGTGGAGAATATGAGCACACTGTTTAAAAATTCCAATGCAGTCGCTGCATCAGTTCAGTTTGTTTGTGTACGTACTTGTACAACTATCTTTATGAGAAGCAATTTGAGTTTTGGGACTGGGGACATTTTTGGAAAGTGAGGACATCTTGGCCAGTCCTTTCAGACAGACTTTCAAAGTCTGTTTGAAGGTTCAGACTTGTTTTTAAGGTTTAGGTTAGAATTAGATTGAGGTTAGGGTAAGGATTGGGTTAGGCATTTAATTGTGATGGTTAAGGTTAGGGTAAGGGGCTGGGGAAAGTATTAACTCAATGAGGGTCCTCTCAAGTATAGTACAAACGTGTGTGTGTGTGTGTGTGTGTTTTCTATGTATGTGTATGAGAGAGAGAGAGAGAGAGAGAGAGAGAGAGAGAGAGAGAACGTCAGAGTTTAGAAGTATTGACCTTGTGAAATAAAATAGCTTGAATATTGTAGATCTTGTTCTATTAGTTTTCACTTGCAGTTACACACTGAGTTAAGAAAGTGGCTGGTAAAAAAAACTGACCGACTGGTCAATTATGGAAAAAAGTTCATTTCCACTTGGACTTGGAATGTCAACAGAAATGCAGGTAAGCAACTACACGGGGTGGTTTCCCCAACAGTTGCATAATTGGGATATCGAATTTGGCATGTGGTCAATAGTCAAATGGCTGTTGAATACTGCACTGCAAGCAAAACCTAGTCTACTCAATGTAGATCATGGTCTGTGTTCATTTAATGGGGACTACGCCAGACAAAGGAGCCTGCAAGTCCTGGTGTGAAGAGAAGCAGATGTCTAAAGAAAGCCACACGATGACGCACACCAAAGAAACGTATGTAGTTCAAGGAGAAATGTGCAGCTTAGAAGATGAGAAAACTAAAAACCCAGTAATATGAAATTGTTGCGTTGAACAAGTTTGAGTGATAATTCAAAAGTTTTATGGCAAGCCGCAATCAAAGACAAACTGCTTTTTAAAATCTTAACACTAACATATTTTTTTTGAATATGAATGAATCATTTGTGTGTTTTAATGTTTGCCTCTTGAGGGACAAATACTGCATTTCATAACTTAATTCAGTTGAATTATCAGATCGCAATTATTATTTTCTTAATAGTACATCAAAGCATATAGATACTATTAATGGGCACAGTCCTACCTTTTCCAGAGCAGCCCAGCACTTGCAGACACGCCGGTGACCCCAGCCAGGGCTGCCAGCATCAGCCTCCTCTGGCCAGACCCTCGCACTGTTCCACTGTGGTAGCGCCGGGACAACTGCGCTAGCCCCACCGAAACAGCTGATAACGCCCGCAAGCGGAACATCCTGCAAAGAGGAAAGAATAAAGGCATGGTGAGGCAGCTGACACTCTTAACAAGGCCTACATACAACTGACTGTACAGAAATTAGAAGATGCCCTGCAGTTATTTTAGGGCATTTTGTCCAGCGTGTGATGACAGAAAAAAGTAATAATAGGAGGCACAGAAATACTGACAAGTAAGATGATAACACTGTTTTAAACTACATAATAACAACTATAACTGCAAACTACAAACATATTTATAATCTGAACACCACAGAAAAGTGGGCACACCACTAGCACCTTGACAACCACATCCCTTCTCCAATCATAAGCCATGGAAGTCTTAGGTAAGGATTTGGAGAATATAACCAAAAAACTAATTAACAGTCATCTCAAGAGGCAAAGCTTAGAAGAACAGCAGTGCACTCGTGGGATCTGTCTTAATACTGCACTGCAGGAAAAACTGTACCTTCAACAGTCAATGCAAAAATGTCCTGGAATCCTCACACACCTCAATTAATAAACAACAGAAAGCAAGGATAAAACTAATTGCCACCAGTGTAGCTAAGCTCCAGAACTTCATTTTCGACCAGACTGTTGCTTAATTCATCAGTGTCACGGAAAGATGATTAACAATTAAGCAAGAGGCTACTGGTGTGTATCTGTAGCTCCCGTGTGTGCACACAGGACAGGACAGAGGAGTTCATCCCACCAAGGCCCGAAGCTGCCACCTGTCAATATCCTATTAACAATTCAGACACCAATTGTCAAACTGATTCTGCAGAGACATAAAAAAGACATGGCATATGCTAATTGGAGTGCTCAGCAGCCCATGACAATGGGGACTAGAGGGAACAGCAAGCATGCATTTGCACCATCTCTGTGGAGCCGGAGACAGCTTGATGCTAAAAGGCTGGTGCTGAAGACATTATAAACATCAGCAAGACTAAAAACCTATTCAGTGCAAAAAAACAACTAAAAATGTTTAAGTCTTACACTATAGCACATGATTATAATTATTTGTTCAGAATGAATTAACTCTCAATACGGGATGATATCTATTTCTTGCTTCTGCATGATTTGAATGCACTTCTTTTAAGTCGCTATGGACAAACGCATCTGCCAAATGAATGTAATGTAATGAAATGTAATGCAATTAAATCATAAATAACACAATTAGTCATATCTGTAAACAACAAAGTGAAGAACTGAGGCAGTTCTGAACAGTTTCTCAAAAGCTAACCTGAGAGAATTCATTGGAGCCTACATCAGATCTGCTTTTAAAGAGATTTTATGTTTGACTGGACAGAGTTTTTTCAACTCTGGCCCCATTAAAAGCACTGCACAAATATGTACACACATAGGCAAGTCCAAATATATAAGCAGAGGGACAAAAATCAAACACAAAAATGTTTCTCTTGATCTGTTTGACTCCAAGCTGAAAGCAGAGGTAAACCCATTCAGGTGTAATTAATGTCACCCGAGTTCAAATTAATCATTTTCAGAGAGTAACCCATGAACTCCCCAGTTGTCGAGCTTGGAGCTTGTACAGAAAATAGATGTTTATAGCTGAGGCACACAAATGCTGTCTTTGTTCTCATCACCCTGTCAGAAGTTCTTGGTCAGGAAGGGGATGCTGGGAATTTAAATGTGTATATCTTGAATGAAAAGCCATGAGGTCACGCTAGAGCTACAGCCCCCTCAGCTGTACTATCCATCTGTGCAGTGCTGTGTTATTACTTGTGTGTAGTAATTATGGTAACCCACTACCTTTGGGGGAGATGTCTCTTATTAATACCTTAAAAATCCTAAAAACATCAAACCCCAGCCAAGTCAGACTATATTATAAATCCATTGCTGCCTACCTGATAAAATAAAGCATGGCCCTTGACTAGCATATGGATGTTTTAGGTTGTATCCTTTCACCATGAGCCCAGTGTTTAAAGACATCAGTTTTCAGAATTTTAAAAGCAGTCAGTCCAGACAGTCCCACAGCACCTTTCAGAATCACATTCAGCCCTTTCAATCTGGTGACAAGTTACACTGGGACCTGGTGCTGACCTGGGACCTGGTAAATCAATATCGCTCTTGGTCATCAACATTCTCCACCACCTGACAGCGACATGCTGAGCTGCCCACGAGAGAAACTAAGTATTAATGCTGTGTGCACACTACTTGGTACTTGGATGATTGCAACCTTAAAAAACATAAAGGGACAAAACAGGAGTGAGCAGTGTCACCTCAGCAGCCTGGCCACTAAAAAATATGTTTTATGCCCTCAGTTGAAACTAGTGATGCATTCCTCTCAAACAACAGTAAACTTGGCAGTTTTAAGACGCTAAACTTTTGCAGCTCCTCTGTTACTCAGGGATGTTTTCTGCCTCCGAGTGGTAAAAATAAACAGAAAGAGGCGATTACTGTCAGGATTACCAGGAGCACAGATGAAGAAAAGTTTGCATGTCTACCTTCTATCTTCAGTATCTCATCTGGAAACTTTCAGGTATTGCATTGATAAGAAGTTTCTTATGGGTTAATTCATTCATTAAAGTTGACAAAGCTATTTTGTATTTATAAGTTTATTTATCCACTGTTTGGGATTATTACCTGACGGATTTTCAGAATAAAACCAAATACACTGGACAGACAATACGCAATAGTACTCCAAGGTTGGGGCATTTTTACAGTGTGGTAACTCAGAAGGTATTAATCCATTTCTCACTGCCCAATTGGATTTAGGCTGATGCAAAATTTTAGTAAAGGTGACACAAATTGGTAAACCAATATATTGTGTAATACCCTGAACGGATCTGGCAGCTCAGTTTGTTCAGACCCCACAACTTCCAAAAACTGGGGTCCACAGACACTCAACCACCTGCAAAGTTAAGTGTGTTCCCGAGTGAGGGATGATCACACACTTTATTCTCCCAATTGTCATCAGTATAAATAAACATATGAGGTTAGCAGGAATATCTCACAATCATCAGATGAACATCCAGGACACAAAACTTTCCTTCATGTGGGGTGTGGCTGATCTGATTACAGGATCCCACTGGTGGGTCTTTGACATTAACGTTTAACACAGCATCAACAGCTAACTATGCTAGCTAACGTTAAGTGGACAATACACAGGTGTAAAAAAACATAAACATTTCAATCATTGCTATGTTTGACATGAGTAAACAACTGAACCCCTAAAGTTGTTCCCATGATGCACAAGGACCCCAATGTTTTGTTTTTAGCCATAAGTTGACCTCGTTGACAACAAGCTACAACAACATATCGGTTAGCATTGAATAATCAGTAATATAGTATGTTTTCCATGTCAGCTCTAATTTTATTTACATGTTACTGTTAATATGAGATGCTAAACTATCACATCCAGCTGTCAGATCAATGTTTCGTACGGTAGCCAATGCTAGCTAGCCAGCAAGCTAACAGTTAACGTTAGGATACATGTCTGCTGTTAGCTAAGGAAGCTACTATTTCATCAGCTACACCGCTTCCTTAGAGAGATGACTTATTAAAGAAGCACCGGGTTTACTCACATCAGTCACAACACAAACGTCAATCAGTCCAAAATGATAACGTATTCGGCTTGTCTTCCCCTCTTGTGTCTGCAGAGACGGAGCGCAGCGCTAACCGCAGTTCCGTGTTCACCAACCACCGGAGCACAGGGCGGGGTGGAGCAACGTTCATCCCCCCCGCCCCGCACAGTCCAGCCCGGCTGCGCCCCACCACCGGCCCGGGATGCAGGTACCGCGTGAGTAGCACAAAATCTCCATCACCCATTTTAATATTATATTATTAAATAGCTCCTGCTCAGCACAGGCTGATACATGCAAAATACTCTCTTAAACTGGTCAGTATTAAAATGCAAAACAATAGCAAAATAAAATGCAAACAATATGAAGAAAATGACTTTTCAATGTTGCTCTCTAATTGTAAATGAATCTATATAAATTCAATGCATTTTTAAACATGCTATTAAACACACAAACTCTAACTTAAAGCTGGTGACAGCATAAGGGGCCCTTATACTGGCCCTTATATTTACCATCTCAATATGATTTGAATGAATAAACTGCTGTATGTAAAATACATAGCCTCTGAATATAGCTTTGGCATTTCTATTTCTGATTTAAAAAACAAACATGCATTTCAATAAAATAACTGAAGTGAAGTTGGAGATAGGGAGTCTCTGCTCTCGGCCATGCGTGCCTTGATAGAGCTCTGGCATAAAAATGTATCAGAGCTAAATGACTTGCCTCTTCGCAGTGTGCCAGCTATAATCGTTGCCTTGAATACTTATTTGCCGGACTGAATGCATAATGTGAAAGGAAAAGCTGGGGAGCTGCTGAGTCGACTGGGGACGTGTCATAGAAGACTGCAGGTCGCAGGGACTTGTCTCATCCAGTGAAAGTGCAGGTCAAATATCTGCTTGATGTGACTGTATTCCAATTTTGATGAGATCATGGATTAAGTAAAGATAGGATACAATCCTACACAGCAGTGATTGTGCCAGGAATGTTAGAATAGTTTACCTCCACCTTTAGACACCAACACAATGTAATCAGTTTGTGGATTCCTATTTCTTATATCACTTATATGATCTCTTATTCAGACTCATATTCCTATAACTAATAGCAGCTTAAAAAATTATTCTATTTAATGGACAAAACCTCCATGATAGATCTCTGGCCTCATGATTTTGCATTAAGTGCCATTGACTAGAAACATTTTGTTGCTTTGTTGCCACTGTGAAGCTGTATTCTCATTAATCAGACCCAACCCAATGTTTACCCCATAGCTCTTGGGTAAGTGACACGACAGGACACACCTGGACACACCAAGAAATCTGTTGATAAGTTCACGCATGCATGCAGTCCAACCAGTAAATGCACAGTTCTGTCTCAAAGAGAAGGCAAACTAGAAACAGCCACATAACTTCTTTGCTTACAGACTCCTCTTCTGTGTGCATTGAACTGTACACTGTTTAACATGCTGTTTATAACAGTACACACCATTAAATGTCATCCAACTTTGGTAGATTAATGTCTTTAAAGCTACAGAATGTAAATACTTCAGTCCCACATGATTCTGCTGTATCAGGTCATCAAATTCTCGTGACACTTTGCTGGGTGCGATGCAGAATGCCAGGAGGTTTAATGGCTTTAGATTGATTCAAATGCTATGAATTAGTAAAAATGGAGCCAAATGTTTCCCCTTTGAGGATTGAGGAGTAAGGAGAATATGATGCATTTACAAATAGATCACTGTCCTGACAAGTGGAACCAGAATCTGAGCTTTCTGTCAATAATTCGCATAATCAATACAACCATCAGAATAACAAATGGACCTGTGGTTGAAGAGGTCAGAGGGTATCTGCTGTTCTCTGTGCCTGTTTTCTGTGAGCTTTTTTGCTATATTACAGTTGCTTTATATATAGCCTGTATGTAGGAGTTACTGTTTTCAATAAAGTTTGTCTTGATAGAACAGCACTGTAATATCAAATACACACATTGCAACTAACTATCTTCAGTTACCCTCTCTGTTACAAATTATTATCTATGCTAATCTCTTTGTCTTTTCCCACCATCTTTTGCTAAAGCGATTTTCAATAGCTGCTTCTCTCTCTCTCTCTCTCTCTCTCTCTCTCTCTCTCTCTCTTCGCTTCCTCCCTTTTTAATAAGGGAGGTGACTTAACTGAGCCCTCCAGTGCAGGGTTCATTAATGCGAGCTATTTATCACAAGACCGCAATATGTAATTGTCAACTATTGAAATTTCATATTGAATTTGAATAGCTTCACAACAGTAATAATCTCAGCACAGGTGTCCACAATGGCAGTGCATATTTCCCTAGTTCAAAGCCATTCATCATGTTCACTAACACTGTGTCACTCTTTTATTATTCTCATAAATGTGCAAATCAGTTCTTTAAATTGTCCAAAAGAGAAGTTTGGAGATTGGAACTAATCAGCTCTCTAAATGCCAGCCCTCTGTAGGTGCACACCTAAAATACACACAATAGGCACATGACACATTCAAATGTCACGCAAAATACATACACAAATAATCAGTCTGAACAAGTTGGATAGAAATAGCCTCCAAGTAGCTCATGAGCAGAGTGTTTTTTGATCTGTCGCCATATCTGGGCATGTCTGGCCATGGTGTAGGGTTCAGTGTTCTTGCTTGTTAGAAATTTAGGGATCTCTTACTCAAGTTCCTACTCTCTGACTCTAGCACTTCCCATTAGTCTGACTTAGTCCGGCAGGTTGAAGGTTAAGTGTGTGAGGTAACTGTTTACCTTGCAGCCTTTGTGCTGCAATGCAACCGATTTGCAAGCTGATTCCATCCATCCTGCTATTGTGGCAGTGCAAAGGTGGAGCAGGAGATAAGGCAGGCCTGCAGAAAAGTCTCCACAGCTCAACTGTTTTTAGTACATAACGACAATGTTGCTCCCACTGTGACTCGTGTTTAGTTTAAGAGGGTGTCTGCCTTTGAGTGCTACATTAAGAACACACTTGTGAATCCATAGTGGCGTGCTGGCTTTGCAAAGACCACAGTAGTTTCTGTGCAGCCGAGACAAGCCCCAGCTGAGCTGTTTTGCTGAATGAAAACTATGGTGAAACTTGATCCACAGGCTTTACCTCAGTACAATGGTGGAAGGTGGCTCAGGTGAAGACCTGCAGACAAAAGCAGGCTCCAGTTTCAGCAGTCATTTTGCTGTGTGGTGTCTGTGAGCAGTGATGTGTATAAAAGTAAGCAAGAAAAGACAGGCAGGATACTCTGCCTAATTAGGTCTGTGCTTATACGAAGTAGTACCTGACTGGTGGTGTGATGAAATAGAAGTTACACACCCACGCCTGCTTTGGGTATGACCTTTTTCATAGAAACACGGGAGGGGCTCATTCGTGCTACTCGGAGACTCGTGCATGGACATGCATGCACACACATACTGTATGCACACAGGCAAGGATACACACCCCTTTTTGTACTCTGCACAATTCATTCACCTCTGGCCTTGAGAAATCTGTAGAGAGTTTATAAAAGACGTTGTGTCTCTCTTAAAGAGTGGTTTTTTGTTTTTTGTTTTTTTTTACAGATGCTGGAAACTGTGAAAAAAATGGTGTCAGCAGCAGATTTTATTTGAGCTACTTACTTATTTACTTAAATCAAGATTTGTTTGAATTTGTCGTGCTCATATTGAATCGCTGATAATCAGTGTCTTGCCGAAATTAACTGTAGACTACAATTGTGAATTATTCGTGTTTTATTTTGTTTTTGTTTGTTTTCAGTTCAGAGTGACAATTCTAAGATATATTTTTCCTTGAATCAACAACTTTTAAGAGCAGTGGAGCCACGAGTACTTAATCTTGTTGTCTTGTATCTGTACTGTTACTGTCCATCATTATGGAGGGAAATTTTCATATAACAATAGTCATGCAGTTGATGCTTGTATTAAAGTGTTTTTTTTAATATATTGTGTTAATTAAACCCATTAAAAGTACTACGATGATTAGATAATGAGTAGATAAGATAAATCTAATTACTGTAATTATGTAGCTTACATTTGGATCCACCAAACTCAGATATTGAGGTCTGATTTTAGTAAGTGTTGGTAATTAGCCTTTGTATGGCTTCGTTCGATGAGCTGATTACACTGATTTAACATCATAAACACAATGCCCAGCACAAACAAATCCATGCAACATCTCATATAACTCAAATGACTCAATGAAACCTAGTACCTGCAGGTGTTTTTCAGTTTACTGCAGCTTCTTTTGTTTACACTGTTGACACCAGTGATCATGTGCAAATGCAAACTGTCATGGTGCAGTCATGGCAGTACTGTAAAGGCTGATGTAAACCACTACCTGGTAGTATTTGGCCTCACACAAACATTCACTTTGTGAATCGATGCAGCCTCAAGGCCTTGAGCAGGTCCTTGTCCATGGCTGAGAATTTGCATTTAAATTGCATCGCCCACACAGCCTGATGCACTGCACCTGAAGAAGTACTAAAGGAGCTGAGATGAGTTCTGAAGCAATGACATATTATTACTGTATTTCACAAACAAAGAGATGACAAGCACAATCAACAACAATATAGACTATAAAAATCTGTATTTGTTTTTTGTCTAATTTCTTATTTATCTTCTTATTCTCTAAAGTTTGAGCCATGATATCAAACAATGTTGGGTGCCAAGTATGTTTGCCCTTGTATTTTAACTATTCAAGAGTTAGTGTGTGTTGTCTGGTTTCTCCCTTCACCAATACAGGTGTGGCAGGCCCTATTATATGACAGGCTCAAAGATTAAGGAGAACATGTTACATTCCACTGAGGGGAGTCTCCTTGACATTCATTGACCAAACAGACCCATTAGCACTCCTATTACCTGCAGTGGTTGAATGATTCTAGAGAGAAAACAAAATGCCTTACACTTGACTGCTTGCCCTTATGTTGTGCCCGTTAAGGACATAAGCCATGAAATACATTAAAATGCTTTTCCATCAGGAAGTAGCCCATGCTGTTTAAAAGTCACTGAAGATCAGTTCAATTAGATTTGATCCTGGGATATAGTCACAAGTGTGACTGAAGGACAAGCTAATATTAGACACAGTTATAGGGAATGGATGGTGTGGCCAGTGACAGCATGTCTGCCAAGATGTGGCCTAACTCAGAGACACTCAGACAAGTAATATTGTGTCTCTCTCCTTCAAGATCGTTGTACTCCTTTCAAGTGTCAGTCAGCTGTATAAGTGCTGTGTTTTGTTGCAGTAATGGTTTAGCAAGTATGTATATACAATACATATAGACAGGTATGGACACCATCTCCTTTACTGTATACCTATACACATGATGACTTGTTTTAATGCAATAACAAGAGAAAGATGTTGTAGAGGAAGTACACACCTTTGACTATAGTTGTCTTACCAAAGAATTTAAGATTTTTTGTGGTAGAAATCACTATAATAAAGTTAGAAAGTCATTCGAAAATACTGAGTTTATGGGGGTGTATTCTAATCTCCTTGCCTATATATTTTATTCTCTTTTACTATTGGGAATGACAGCTGAGGAAAGACCTTATTTAATCTCCTGTTGTGTCACTGTGATACCTACTACCACTCACTTGTAGGGGTCACCACATTCATCTTGCAGTATCCCTCCACTGAGATAATGTTAATTGAGATTGTAATGGAGATGGTGTATAGATGAAGCTTCATTTGTCTTGTCTAACTCTGTGTGTTTGAGATCATTTCTGGTGAACTGAAATATTGTGAAATCATACTTTGGCTCATCTAGCTGGTTCCCTGTCATCACAACATAGTGTTTACTGTCACATCTGCTCACACTTGTAATACATTTATTAACAATAATCCCACTTTTCTGACCTTCACTGGAGTAAAGGAGTGGCATATATTTTTGTAGTTGTGACAAATAGCATGCAATCTGTGCATATTTTGAGTTATCCTGCACAAAAAAGTGTTTTATAATTTTTTTTGATGTGTCACTATAATAGGACAACTCTTGTAAAGGTCGCCACATTCATCCTGCAGTGTCCCTCCACTGAGATCATGTTAGTAGAGCAACTCTATTACTCTTGGGTGTTTGAGATCACTTCTCGTGAACTGAAATACAGTGAAATCACACTTTGACTCATCTAGCTGGTCCCCTTTCAAACATGTCTCAACATAGTGTTTACTGTCACATCTGTGCACACTTGTAATACATTTATTATACAATAATCCCACTTTTGTGACCTTCACCAGAGTAAATGAGTGAGGTGAGTTTTTGCGACAAATTACATGCATGTCTGCGCATATTTTGAATTATCCTGCACAAAAAAAAATGTTTTATAATTGTTACACTGGTGCAACACTGGGCATGTGTGTGCAGCCGTAGTCCAGCCCCGCATCCCGCCCACCACCCTCCCTCTTCCCTTCGGTGCGTCTCGGCTCGCCCGCAGCAGTCTCCTTTCCGGCGAGGCTTCACTACAGAGATGGCTGCGAAAGTGTGTAGATCAGTGCTCCTGTTGTCCCGGAGCAGCGGAGCGGTGGCCGGCAGCCTGCCCGCACTTGTTGTCTCTTCACAGCGACACCATCAGCACATAACACCGGTAAGTCCCAGGACGTCTGTGAGGAAGGGGGTGGAGAGAGGTGCGGGGAGCGGGCAGGGCAGGCGGGCAGGACCGGGGAGGAAAGCGGCGGCTGGCTGGCTAAGGAAGTAAAGCTAACTGGCCTCAAGATTTTCCGCTCGTGCCCCGTCTTCACATTGCGCTTTACGGGGAGGTGAAGCACAAGATGAGTCATGGTTCGTACCCCAGCCCGGTGTCGTGTGGCTATTTTAATCCACGGTGAGCTTTAACAGAGGCAATGCAGTTTTTTGTGGAGCTCCTGCTGAAGCCCATCAACACCCCACTGCTGCTGCTGCTGCCCCGCCGTCTACTGTAGCCAGCCTCTTCCACCTAATGTCTCATATCTCATGTTTGCTCACACGTCCTTCAACTTATTTTTTTCACCTCTGGTTGAATTTGCATGCGATCCATTTGAAGGCTGCAGTAGATGCTGGGATGGCTCTCATTGCACACGGCCGGGGATGGGGGGTGGGGGGGTCTTTATTTTTGTGCTGTTGCAATGAGGATGTTTGGTGTGAGCAGCTTTCACAGGCTGCAGCCTCCTGAAGGTTTGGCTGACAGTCCATGACCGATGGTTCCCCTCATCTCTGTGCTTGTGCACGGTGTGTGAGCTGCTGCATCTGTGTGTATGTGTGTGTGTGAGGTGGTGTGTGTGTAAGAGAGGTGGTGCAGCAGCAGAAACTCAGAATAATGAATGTCTGCCCAGTTGTGCTTGTGTGTGTTACTGTGCACACACACACATACTGTATGAGACTTCACAGGAACATGGAAGTCCACACTTGGATGATGTCAGACTCTCCAGCCAGCCTGCTGTTTTCTCCCCTCCCTGCGGGTGTTTCCCCATTCAGCTGGGAGATCCTGGGTTTTCCTGCAAGTCGATGCGGGTACTTTTACGCTGTAGCAAAAGATGCAGCCGCAAAAATGCTCACCATATCAGGAAGGTGTTTACAAAACTGTCACTACGGTGCAGCAGTTGCATGTCTTGTTCCTGCCTCTGTCGGGTGACCCACTCCCTCGGCTGAAACTCTGAGCCTGTACAGCAGCTGCCTGAGGAGGGAGGTGAGGCACAGGATGGACTTGAATACCTAAGAATGAGGAAGTCAGTGCAGCCCAGCGAGAGAACAGGCCCCCTTCACTGTCGCTACGAATACAGCTGTGATATTTTGAGTCTTCCTTTTGGCCACACTCCCTTTCTTCCTTTTCCTAATCTCAATTCATCTTGCGATTACCTTCATCTGTCTCGTGTTTTCCCTTTCTTACTCCTCCCTTATGCAAACACTGGCACACTTGCCACCGGCCTTGTGAAATTAAATGAGCCTCCTCTTCCTGTGAGACAGACCGGCCTGGAGGTTAAGTAGCTGTCAGAATAGACGCACTTGGTCCACATCTCTGCACCGGCCCTTGGTGCTGTCGCCCACTGTGAACTATTACAATGGAACACATTTACCCCCCTGGAGAGGTAATATTCTCCCCTCTTGTAAAATAAGTAGGCCTATTTAAACCTTAAATGATTTAACAGAGTGAGTTGCGGCTCACTGTGTTTCGGCAGAGTTGGCCCTAATAACTTTCATTTTATTTCTGTCCGCTCAGGTTGTAGTTTTGTTTGCCTGTCATATTGTGTCTTCGTCCATCGAAGCGTTGCCGCTGCAGCTCCTAACGCGGGCCTGTCACAGTGTGACAGCCAAGCTTCTGTATTCATTTGTGAGCCCTTCACCGCAGTGTGGCAACTCTCTGCTTCTAGACTTGTGTCTATAAAGCTGCAGTGGGACACGTACTTATGAGATGCCATTAAGCATGTAGTGTCTCTTAGCGGGATGTGTTCCTCAAAAGACGCAAAAATGCCATCCAGAGATCATTTTCAAGCAGCCGGCAGACTCATGGCTAAGACTGCTGCTTCTGTATTGTGGTGCAGACATGATGGGTCAGTGGCCCAGGGGTGCAGAGCAGACTGTGGGCTCCAGGGCTCACATTTAACCTGCCCCGGATTACTATTGAGTCAGCTGTCATATAAAATGCTGCTGTGTTGAAGTGTGGCAGGGGAGTTGAGTCATTGCAAATAGCAGTTCTTGTAAAAGGGTTGTAAATCACAGCTGGAGAGGTTTTCTATAGTATGAGCACGTTAAGTTAATATTTCCGCATGTTGGATCTCAAATATAGTGTTTCATAGTGAGAAATCCAATCATGTTTTCTTCAGTTATTTATTTCCATTTAAACCGACATGTTCATCAAAGCTGAGCATTTGGTGGCTGTGGTGTTAGGGGCCAGGGGGTCGAGGCCCACTCCTGGCTTTTAATCCAATCAGTGTAGGAGTAAACTAATTTATCCCCGCTGCCTTCACTTCAGTGCTGAAGTTATCCGGATTAGTGTGATAAGAGAGTGACTGTCAGCTTGTAGCTGCGGTGACTTATAAAAGTGATAAGATGGTTGAATGATTGATAAACCTGTCCACACAGTCGGTAACATTAATGTAATCTTGCCCCTAATGGACAAACTGGTTTCTTACTCCATTCATGATCTCACATTCACATTTAAGCCTGAGAGTGGAAGTAGTGGAAGTATTGTATGGAGGGCTGAACATTTTTGACATGAAATGATGAATTGACTGTCACATTAGCTGTCGTTCGTGTGGTAAAGGCTAATTAACGATTTCATTCTTCACTTAGGAGTCTGATGACTGACAGGTGTATGGCCCGCTCATATATGGAAAATAATTGATGGGATTTTGGTGCCAGGGCTGGATTGGCTTTTTATGACATCAGAGATTTTACGTTGACAACCTGCAGGTCTGTTCTCAGATCTTATCCTGTCTGTTGGAGAGGAATCATAATAATCTTTGGTCAGCGCAGCTGTACTGTTCCATCTCTTCCTTGATATTGGATTACTATCTGTACACTGAGGCAATTTTAATGGGCATGAAGTGCAATTCAGAGGGTTTTCTTTAGTGGGTGAGAAAATTGATCTGAGTGTTCCTGCGGGGTTTCATACACTCTTGCTAGGTAATATGAGGTATGGAATTTCAGTCAGTCAAAGGTATAGTTACAAAAAAGTAAAAAAAAAAATTGATTTGTTGATGGTTCATATACCATGACATGTTCCGGCTACTGGTCTTTACATGCTGACACTATTCACATTAGCATAAACTTTTACATAGTGGGCTGAACACGAAATTGAGGGGGGACAACAAGGGTTGGGTTGATGGATGATAGCATCGTCCATCACCGATGGCTGACAGTCATTGATAACTGAGCCCTCTATCATTGTAAGATCACGATTTAAAAGCCCCCTCCCTCCGTGCTGCACACACACACTACCACACACAGACAGGGTCCAAAATGAACACACGTGCCAAATGTGGGTAGATTTTCAGTTTGGCGAGTAAAATCTTGTTACTGAAAGTTCAATAAGAGCTTCATGAGTAAAGAGCCAAGTGAGTCATTTCTCAACATTTAGTGCCTTAGAACTGATGACAGTAAAAATGAAAGTTGGGTTTATTCTAATTATTATAATAGCTCCTTGCACCTGATTTACTATGCGTATCTTGTTTACACCTGCCTAAGTGAATCAGGGGTGAGTTTTTATTTGTATCACAAAACAAAGGATTAAACATTACCTGCAGAGCAAACTCTTCCGTTCTCTACTAGGAACCTAAATTTCATTTTTTGCCAGGAACAGGAACCAGTTGGAACCTATTTTAGTCTATGTCTAGATACAGAATGACTGCATTTCCCTTCATGTATTTGCCCTCCTGGTGAACCTCCATGCCCAGCAAAATCTTGAATTTGTCACAAGCTTTGACCCCTTGTGTTTTTGTGTTGTTTGCATTGAGAACATTTTTTCCAGAAACAAGGCCATGTTGCTGCAGCATTATATCCTTTGTTGTGTTAGTAAAGCGGTGTGTCCCTTTTTAGCACTGCTGTTTGCTCTCATTTGTTTGTGCGTGGGCAGGGGATCAGGGTAAAGGTAAGGTGAAAAGTGGACTCACAGAATGTGCAGAAATTAATCATTTTATCGTCAAATGAGCAACAGTGTAAAAATAGTATTGTGAGGAAAAGCAGATACAGATAACAGAAAATGATTTTAATATATATTTACTTAAAATTTATTATCCAGTTCTTTTAAACTTTTCTTTTAGATAAATGTCTTGGAACAAATTTGATGGTACACTAAGCATGCAATCATATTGCGTCTGCATTTTCAACACTATTTTCAAAATCGTGGCTCGAAATAACCTCGATATCATGTCTGGATCCAATGCACTTGTCTTGTACACTGATGATATTTAATTGCCAAACATGCCTCAATTGACAAGATCTTCACCACGACTTCCAAGGGTGTTTAAAGCTGTGCTGACCTCACAGGAGGGCGACAACAAGACCCTGTAGATGTTTATTTGAAATATTTGCGATAATATCATCAGTATCTGCCAATAAAAACTTCAAAATTATATCTCAGTGTCGGTCCGAAATTAATCTTTCTGCCGATATGACAGACTGATAAGATGCCGCTTTAATTACACACGCAGGTCGAGGGTATGTCTGCAGTGTGGAGGTTTTTTCAAATGTCTGAAACCGATAGCAATATTTGCAATGTCCTTCAACACTACAAATTGAATTGCCATTCTTAAGAGCCGTCATCCTGATCATTACGACAAATTTGTGAAGAACAAAGTGAAACAGGCACCAGCAAAAATCTTGTCTGCCGTAGTTTTCTTTTTTTGCTCATTGAATGTGTACATTTTGAAAAAACATTGTATTTTATGTCTGCATCTGCTGTGGGCCATCACAGTAAGAGTATAATATGTTAACTCCACCACAGAACAGACTTGATGTTCAAATATATGCATCTATCTGTATCTGCATCATTTAGAACTCATCTGGAACAGCTGTATAACTGGGTACTCAGCCTTAATGAAACTGGTTACCTCATAAACCAAACCAAACCAAACTCCTTCTAACTTAAGACAACCAGACCCACACCTTTCATTTTCACCTGTGAGACTCACGTTTTGGTGCATTTGTTGGCGTCCCATGACAGTGCAGTCAAAATGCCATGGACTGTCTCTCCATCAAACAAAATAACAAGTGTGTGTTGTCATCTCTGTGCAGTGATGAAATGCTGATGGCTTTAGTGGCTGTGTTTCTGACAGAACTCCTGTCAGCTCAAGTGGCGATCACCCCGACAAGCAGTAGCCAGAGTCATTTCCAGCGTCTGCTCTGGTCCGGGAGCTGTATGGCTGACCTGGCAGGCATTCTGCTCTGAAACTGAGAGTGGTGCATTTGTTCAGCTGCACCCTTTTTTTGACACTTCTCCATTGTCCTTTTCACTGTTTCCATTACAATTAGGTTGACAGGTCTGTGAGGTGGTGCAGCTTAAACCTGAGATGGGATTCATCAGAGTTCAGTGTTGATGTAGTTATTGATGAAATAAGCAGTATTTCATATCAGGGAACTAAACAGCTGACATACTTACAAAATTTCAACATCTCATTGGCTAAAGTGGGTTATTATACTGCAGTTGTTGCACAGTAATAAACACAGTACAACATCTCATGGCACTTCTTGATTTTTTTTAAACTTTTTGTTAATTGCTTCAAGTACTGCTGCACCTTCAGGTACCCCTCTTAGGACAACATGCAAAGCAGCTTCTACTGCAGGTATTTGTGCACATGTCCCTTGAACAGATGTGTAGTTAGTCAAGATATGACTGCGTGATTCTTCTAAAAAACAAGGTGTTTTTCAGCTAATTCACGGGCATGGGGAGAAAAACTGTCTCTTTGTTCTCCCTCTCGGGCTCTGCTAGCTCTCCAGACATATGCTGCTGCGTGTCCTGTTTCCCCTGTGCTTTCTTCTACTAATTTCCCTGTGCTCTCTGAGTCCATCACATTACAGCACCTGTGCAGCATGGTAACCTTTCTCAGGCTCGCCAGCTGTTTGCCCCATGGTCAAAAGAACTCTCCTGGAAGGTGAAAGGTTTTAGTATTAGACACATACTGACGTGTCCCCACCCCCCTTCCTTGTTTGTATATATAGTAGAGTTAGCATTTTAATGCTTCTACTCCTTACTAGACTGAGGGGCCACATGCCTCTGTAATCTGGTGTTCATTATATAGATGCTGTTTTGTAATAGATAAGACTATTGTGATGGACCAAGTCCTCATTAGTACTCCAGAAGGGATTTCACCCTTGAAGTGGTAAATGAGTGGTGAACCTCTACTGTTGGCGTAGACTAATTAGCTGCCTCCCATGTTTCTGTGTGGCCCAGTGTGGTCTCCAGTCAAGTCTGAAAAGGACATTAAACTAGGCCAATGTGTGTAATGTGATGATGGATGGAAGCAACGCTTGGTTACCCCCTCTCATCTCTGGGACATCGAGTTGGCGGTGTCCTCCGCCAGGAGGGCAGGTGAGGCTGCTGCTACCACCTATGAAGGTCAATCAGCAGCCCAGCCTTTCATGTCATTAGATTTGGGGTTGGGCTCATTATTGTGACAGCAAAACTAATCTGCGGAAACGCTGGGTCCAACTGAACAGTATGAATTAGACTGGGCTGATTTAGCTTGTATGAAGGTCAGGCATGCCCAAATCTGTCAAAGGATGTGTGACAGTTATGTGAAAGCATTTCCAGACTGAGGCGTTCTGCTGTGTGTTTTTGGGTCACTGGACCAGTTTGCCCCCTCCACACCTAAACAGCATGACAGGGGCTTTGTTAACATGCACACCTGTACTTTGGTTTTACCGCAATTGTGAAGTATTGCATTTCTGCTGCCAAATCTAAACAGTCTCTTTTAATGCTGTTTGTGTCCAGCGTCAGATCATTCTTCAGTTTGGATACTGTATGCGCTATTTGTGTTGTTGTGGGCTTCTTTGTACTTGAAAAACATGTTTTATTCATTACGTTTTTACATGCTGATTTACATAAAACCTTGGTCAGATGAACAATACGCAGGAGCACCAAAATCACAATGGAGGAACAATATGAGGAGGTCAGTTATATCTGCAGGCCAGAGAACCTTAAAAATAGGGCGACCTTAATTGCAAATGGTCATGATGTGAGTATGCTAATTTCTTACCTGAGTGCACTCATGTGTGGCTGTCAACCTCTCCTTTTCTGGTTGTGTGCCCCCCTCCCCCGCTGCGTCCTCTCCAAGGGGCCGTCACAGAAAAATCCACTCCTCACACGTTTCAGTGAGAAAGGGGACAAGATGCATTTGCCTCCTGCCGCGAACTGATCCCACCTTGTTTGCTTTTGTAGAGCTCAGTTCGATTGAACTTTGCCCCGCAAAATATCAAGACTCTCCGAAGTGCAGCTCATTAGCGAGAGAGAGAGGGGTGGGGTTGACTTTTTCTTTGGGACGTATTGATTGTTTATACAGGTTCATGGTGAATTAATACAAGCGGCAGAGCAGGAGGGATGCTAGCTGAGTGCAGGGACGTTGACGGTGGGTAGTGACAATTAAAGTTTTGATGAATAGGTGTATTATTTTCAACCAGCAACTTGCAACTCGTTATTGCTTGCCAATGCTGTTTCTTGTCTCATCTGCCTTTTCCCCAAAGCATGCAAGTAATCAGGTCTGTCAACGCCTTTACTCCTTTAGAGGTGAGACCCTTCTACATGAATGTCTGACTTTCCCATTTAAACGTCCCAGAGCTGCAGATGAAGCCGGCACTTGAGTCAAGATTATATAGACTTTGTGTGCTAATGAAAGAAAAACAGATTATACGTATGTACAGCTTCTCATATCAGCCCCAGAGCTGCATTCACTGAACTCACTGTGCCCAGTATCCCTGCGGTGCTCCTACTTATCTACATTGCGCTGCTTTATTGAATTGAAAACAATATGGTATATTGAATCTGACGGCTCCATAAATTACAATCGTGCAGCGAAAAGCAGAAAACAATCATATCAGGGCAGGGCAGCAAGAGGGGAGTCGTCACTGTAAGACAGGCAAGCTGGAAAGAAGAAACTGGCTTAGCTGTCAACAGTGAGCCACCTCATAATTGGAATTTGTAGCAATGAGTGTTGTTTTACTGTTAGATTAATGGCTGGGAAGTTGTTCAGAGGAATGCTGGGGTTGTGTGATGTGAGGATTCCCTCGGCCTCAGGCTCACCTCTTTTCAATGAAGAGAACCTGGGTGAGAAGGGCTGCTTCTCATTATAGCTTTCCCATCTCACTGCCAGAAGAACCGAAAGGATTATTGCATCCGTCTAACCACAGAACACAGTTTGCTTTAAAATTGGAGTTTTCGCTCAGAAGACCATTACGCTGTTTCTGGCAAAATAAGTACACACAGGTAAAAATGCTCAATCAAGTGTTAAACTTTTTTTTTTACTCTGTAGAACTGCTGCCGCCAACTTCAGAATCGCTGTGAATATCACCCACCAACTTATAATGAGCACCGTTTTTTAAAGGCATAAATTTAAATGAGGTCTATCATGTATGGTGGTGAAGCAGGAGCATTTGACATCCCTGACAACTGATTTGAGTACAGTTGCTCTGTAAATTATTTATTCATGCGTACAAGTCACTTAGAAACTCTGTCGGAGGAATTAGTAATACATTACTGGGCATTTAAGAACACAATTCTGCTCCATTAGGTTATGGTTTAACCAAAATAGGATACAACACTTACAGCAGATGTTGGAGACAAGCCTTGAAAGACAAATAAAGCACACAAATTACTAAACAGTTCACTTTCAAAGAGGGACCCCTGCAAACTTAAACATGCTAATAGCTTTCTAATCGCTTGAATACCTCCCCCTCCCAGCCCACACACACAAGCTCATAAGTAGTCCCGTTCCTCCTGGATCGATGCAGTGGGTTAATGGCAGGAGGGTTTGGCATTTTCAAGCTCGTTGCACCTTTTTTGTCCTAGTGATTTCAGAGTTCGGGCCACTGTTTCCTCTGATAAAGCCAGCTGATGTCTGAGGTGCAGAGGACAGATGTGGCTGCTCTGCTGGAGGGAAATCTGCATGCGTTTCAGAGTTTTATCAGCGTGGTGAAACATACTGGTGTTAGGTTACTGGGGGAAATGAGGGCTTTACCGGTCATGGTTAAACAGGATGTATGGGGAGCTGTGACATCATCTTTGTGTTGAGGTCATTGTGGCTGGTGGGAGGAGTGTGTGTCGACTCGAGAGGAATTCTCTCTCCGTGGTGGCTTAGTGAGGCGTGGTGCCAAGCAGACTGCTGTTTGTTGTGTCTTTTTAGCATTGGCTCACTTTGGTCCTTTTTACCCCAGGAGGTTGGCTCTTGTTACTTACATCCGTCAAAATGGAGCTTGTTTCAACTTGCATGCCTATATTACAACTTCATGCTTTGTGCCAAGAGCAAATCAATGACGTGTGCAGATTTGACATGGTTCCTTAGAGGGCATTTTAGCAGAAATTGGACTTGTCATCATAAGTTCTCCTGATCAAAGCAACTTATTAGTAATTGATGTTAAAACAACAGTCATACGTATATAACTGTGGATCTATCAATTGCGACTGACCACCCAATGCAATATCTGGGTGGACCGCTGGCTTTGTTGAGTTGCTCTGTAATGATGTCATGGGTTGGCAAACACTAGAGCTGCAACGATTAATCGATTAGTCAGTAGCCAACTATTTTGATAATCGATTCATTGTCATTTTTCCCGCAAAAATGTCAAACATTTGCTGCTACCAGCTTCTTAAATATAAGGCTTTGCTGCTTTTCTTTCTTTGGGTTTTGAACTGTTGGCTGGAAAAAAGAAGTCATTTGAAGATATCACTTTTGGCCTCTGGGAAATTGTGATGAGCATTTTTTATAGTTTTTTGAAAACTCAATCTTAAGAATTCAGCACTCTTATAACAAAAAAAAAAATCTCACTGGGGTTGAGGCAGCTGTCTGTTTTCATGTGTTCAGATGGAGGGGGTCCTTCAAACATGAAATAAGTGGCGATCTCAGACAGTACACAAAAACAAATGGTTTCCTGGCAGCTGTTCCAGGGCAACATGTGGTCTGAAAGGTCATGACAGGAAAAGGGCTGTCTGCCACGCACAAACAACATAGCACACTGGAGTGAAACAGGCTCTGCTGTTCTCGTCCCTTGTTATGTCTCCAGAGGCTTCAAATCCTGTTTATGAGGACTCACAAAACTTCACCATCTCTGTTTTGCCCCTCTTCGCTTTTCCAATACCAGCCTGCTCTCTGCCTGAAATGAGCTGTCTGTGCTTTCTGAATGATGCTTGTGACAATCTCATTACACAACCAGGAGTCAAGAATGGAGATTGATCAGACTCTGAGCACATTCAGGGGAGTCAATGAGCCCCAGAAAGCAAGACTCTCTGTTGGGCCTGGCGCCCAGTTTGTTTGCGCTGTAATTACCCCGATTGTAGCAGTGCCGCAGTAGACACAAGCACACACAGGGATTCACCATGGAGAAGTCAAACAAAGATGCACACCTCCGTCCAACAATGGACCCTAAGCCCTCAAGTCCCATTGTTTTGTTTTTGCAATGATTAGCTGGACCTGGAGAGACAGGCCAAACACGTCTCACACAGGTCAGGACGATCTCAGTCATAACCCAAGCTAACATTTTTTAGAGTGTGGTTTTTTTTTTTTGCTGGCATGTAGTTTTTTTGCCGCTCTGCGAGGCAAAGATTGTAATGGATTTCTTGTTGATAGGAGGCCTGTCTCCTCTGACTACTTAACTGCCAGTTTTTAATGAATCAGGGATCTGAGCTTTGAGCCTTGTTTCTTTTAATTAAATCCTATATCAGCACAAGTGGATCAATTGCTGGAGACACATGTGGAGTAAGCATGCCCGCTTCGGAGAGCTGAGCCGAGCGTGTGTGGCCGTGAGAAGAGGTGTGGAGGGGTCAAATATGCGGTGGGGGTTAAAGCTGTCTTTTGATGCGTCAGCACTTTGGAGCCTCACTCACACCAACCAGTCATTTTAATGGTATGCTATATTTCTGTGAGGACTGGAGGCTTTGTAATCCTATTAGAAGGGTATTGTGCAAGTGCTGCAAGGCCTGGGAAGTGTGGCCAAGTTATCATATCACAGTTTTGACTATCTCGGAGGCATGTAATGTAGTATTACTGTGGACTGACTTGGACTGCTTTTTTGGCACAAAACAGCGATACATCATGAGAGCAAAATGATCTATAGTGTCGTCCATTTTATAATATTATAATACATAATTGCTATAATATGACTGCACAGATTGTGCATATAATGAGTTTACTCACTGTTGATGAGTCCATTTCAAATGAAACTATCCACTGAACTGTTGAATTGAACACTGAATTGAAATCTGACAAATGGCTCATTTGAGTTCAGCTCTACAATATGGGTGGCACTGAGTGATATGAAGTAATGGATAAAATCTCAGTATGGGTTAATTTTATCTGATACTGATCTATATATTGCAATATAGTGTAAATTATCTCTAAACTTTCTGTAAAGTCCATTTGAAAAACCTACCTAAATATCAAGGTACTTTGCAATGTTCTGAGAACCCCCGTAAATCTAAAATCTAATTGGCATAAAGCAGTCCTGCCCATTGGTTTGCAACACTGGTGACAAAACTACCAGGGATACTGTATTAAAGAGATCGCTACCCATTATAATCTGTATGTAAGAGATTTTTCTGTCTCTTACAGTTGACAAACTGATATTAACATTTGATCCAACTTAAAAACGGGCCAATCCATCATGGCCTTCTCTAAAACACTGTGCCCAGCCTCATAAAGTGGCGTTCTATCTTCCTGTACGTGAAAGGCATCAAGGACTTAGAGAGGGTGATGTGCGTGAGAGATACTATCTTGTCTCTGCTCAAAGGCACCTCTGGGAAGCAGGACAGTAAGTAAATTGCTTATGTAAATAGCTCTGCTGCAATAATCCTTTGTGGATGAGGTGGTGGTCCGAGATTTTGAAATCTTTTGTTTTTTGGATTAAAAGAGCACTTAACTCTTGACACACAGCGGCATCAGGGCATCAATCTAAGAAGGGATATCCATTAATAACAGCAGCAGCACTACAGATACGGTATTGCTTGAATAAAATGATGACGACTGGTGGTCTCGTTAGCGGTCATTGAGACTGAGACTCCTTGTTAATGAAAGCCGACAGCTGTAATTGTTGTTCTCGATCATTGAGTTAACGCCACGCTGTCTGAAGGGGCTCGTCTTTATAGTGCAACTACAGTGTGGTATTAATAAGTATGACATTTATGTAGGCTAATGCTAATTAGCACAATCAGCGTGGTCGGGGAGGACTTTTCCCTTGAGCTCCGACAGAGTTTTCAGACTGTGACTGTTACTTTAAATGCACTGAGCTCTTTTTGCTGCTCACTTAATAGGCCGAGGCCTTGCTGCAGGCGTGCTATAGCTATGGTAGTCCAGCCCGTGAGAGAAATGACAAATAGTCTATCTATCATTATTTATTTATTTACACATTTTTTTTGGCGCGTGCTCGTACATACACACCCTTTTCTCGATGGAGACTGAGGAAGCTGCTGACCATAAAAACGCCTGTGGTTTCCTCATCCTCATCCCACACTCAGAGGTCAAAAGGCAGTGGGCTGCAGCGTCCCGCGACCTTCTGTCAGAGAAGGTTAGCGATGACCCAGCTGCCCGCTGTCTTCACACTGCTGTCTGGCATGGGTGTGTGCGCACATACCCCGCAGGCCTTGCATCAGCTCGAAACACACACAAGCTTCTCATAACTTCACACACATAGAACCTGCTTTGTCTTGTGAGGCTGGGGATTGTCAGTCAGCTGTTTGTGTGAACGCTTGTTCAAAGCCTTTGAGTTGAAAAAGACGGGCAGCATGGAGAGGTGGGGATACTAGACATTTCCATTCTCACTATACTCTTACTCATCCTCTGCCAGCTAGCCAGCTAGCTTCTATAAATAGGACTGAGGAGATGGTGGTGAGGAGACTTTGTTGGAGGGTGCATTTCCATGGAGACAGTCTTCATTGGGCTTCGGCTTTGCAATTGGAGAGTCATTGTGGAAGACAGGATTCAGGACTGGTTTAGCTAAAATTATGTATTTACATTCCTTACTATGTTGTTGTCAGGACAGTGTTGCCACAGCAGTCTGGGAGAGTCAAATTAAAGGAAGCTTGTTCCTCTCTGCTGGTTGCAGATGTCTGAGTCAACGGCAAACACTGCAGCAGCATCCCAGTTTTGCTTGGGAAACATGTAATAGGTTCCTGCAAACCATTGTGCTCATAGAGTTTGCATCACTCTGCCTCTCTTAATAGCGCGCACACACACACACACACACACACACACACACAGACAGTATGCAAAGCAAATACAGAACTGCTTCTTCCCTTCATGCATGCAAAATATCCTGTGTGGACTCACAGACACTGATTGAAAATCTTATTTTCATGGACCAGTCTCTGAGAGTAGGAGTGTCTGAGGCTTTTTGCTTTGCACTGGAAGCTCGTGACCCACTGGCAGCCTGTATGAGGCATGTGAATGTGTCTGCCTCACTATAATTGTTCTCCATTATGTTGCTCTTAAGGTGTTTAAGCGTGGCCACATGTCCAGCATTTGCTATATTAAATTATTTGAATGTTTTTGCTTCAGTTGTTTCCTTGTTCTGCTAATGTGGGTAACAGAGTGTAACTGTTTTCTCCTGTGTATTGATCTGAAGACTGGGTGGGGCTGTTCGCCGTTCTCGTGCTGTTTCCACTGTGCATATAGAAAAACTCATCTGACTCACTGTTATTTGTGTCTCTTCTGTGATGTTTTGCTTGCTGTGGCAGGGCCCCAAAACTTCCCTGTTATACGTATAAAGAAGACAATTATCTGCTTGTCAGAGAAAGGTTATTGAGTCATTCCTCCATACAGCTGCTGCACCAAGATCAAATGCTTGTCATTCAGGCAGACAGTCAGCAGGTATCAACCTGGCTGTTGTTTTCCCTGGGAAAATAGTTAAGCAGTGAGAAGGCAGAAGAGTTGAGCTTAGCATCACAGCGGATCAGTGATGCACCTCCAGCTGAGCTTTCAACTTGCGCTGTCAGAGCCTTTACCGACCCGGGTCCTGAGGGAAACCCTGGGGAAATCCCAACCTGGACATGAACTGGATGGGATGGGAACAGGATGGAGTGAGAAGAAAGGAGGTAGGAAGAGGTGAGAGAGGGGGGAATATAGGAGTTGAAGAGGAGGTTAGGTTGGTAATAGCAATTGCAGTGCTTTTTTGTTTTTACCCTTAGGTACTGCGCTGTCTTGTAAATCCAGGCTTTTCCACTGGCATTAGGAAGATGGGAGAAATACTCCTTGCAAAAATCAAGGCCACAAAGTGCATGTGACTAATAGAGGTTAGAAGAGAAGTAAACAGGTTACTGGAGCTTTTAAAATGTCCCGGTGCTGCTGTTGCCTGGGTAACACTTTGCACACTGAAAATGTCCTTTTTCCAACTGAGAATTGAAGGTTATCCATCTCATTGTCTCCTGCTCTCCGCCTCTGATTCAAAGATGGCGAGTCCATTCTTGACATCATCAGCAGGATACAGTACAATATTACTCTGAGCAGACCTGTGCTCAGTAGAAAGCCCTCTTCACAGCCTCTGGGCTCCTGCACTGCCCTGCACTTTTCACTTCCCTCCATTCAATCCCCTCTTTGAATAAATGTAATGCTACGATGCACAGGCAGTTTTCAGTCCAGTCGTGAATTATTGAATTGCCTATGAGGCTTTCCTTTAAATTTATACTCCCTCTGATGCAAAATTGAAACTGAATCATTTTGTCAAATTTGAAGAGAGTCGCTGCCGCTCAATTTTTATCTTATTTTACAATTGTCACAAAAACCCACAGGGAAAACTGCGCAAATCTCATTTCTCCAGTTTGTTGCTGTATTACCATTTGTTTTATAACACTCTCCGAACCCTGTGCTCAACTGACATCTTCCCACACACCAAAATACATTTTGCATGTCTAAGACAGTGGGAGTGTCAATGTAGGTTAGGTTCAGCAGTCTGTTCCCCTCACATGGCCTCATACGCACAGACTGGACTTCATTGATTGGAAGTGGTGCATTGTCCTGTTGCCAAAGAATCATTTCTATCTTTAAAATGTAAATGTGATTCTTAGCTAATAACCATCCTAATTGCTGATTTAAAAAGGTAGCTGGACTGGCAAAGCAGTTTAACATATGCTATAAGCAGTGGTGCGAATCTCACCCATATGGCCTTGACAGTATATTTGTGACACTGCGTTTTGAATTTCGCAGCCGATGCAGTGAGCTTAATGTACTTCACAGAAAGGTAGAATCGGTGCTGCTGCATTAAAACATCTTTCCTTGCCTTTAATGTAGTTATACATGGGTAGTGCAGGTATGTAATACAGACAGAATGAGCTGAACACTGTGGTATTTGAGTTTGACTGGTTATCTTTCTGTGTTTGCATAATGGATTGCTTTTGGTAAAAAAATCACTTCCTCCTTTCATACTACTGACGCCTCTTCTACAGCTTTGATTCCAAAAAAGTTGGACGCTTTGTAAAACATAAAAACTAAATTTCATAATTGAATTGTATAAGTCAAAAAGAGTTAAAAAAAAAAAAAAAAAAAAAAAAAGAATGATCACATTCTGTTTTCTTTACTTTTACACAGCGTCCCCACTTCTTGAATCAGGCTTGTACATAAAAAGTCGTCCTAATGTGAACCAGCTAACCAGCTACCAAATGTAAGCCCCACTTTCGCGGGAGACAAGTGACAGGCCCATAAAAATTTGATTGATGTGGCTGACTAGAGTTACAGTACAGGCTGAACTTGTAGTCAAAGCCGAGCTGCAGTGTTGTAAAGCCAGTCTCCAAAAAATGTAGGGCCATTGCAACAGTGCAACTTACCTGCAGACAGCGTGCAGACACTGAGTCCTGTGTGGTCACACAGCAGCTGACTCTTATAAGCAACTACTTGAAAAGACCCTCATAGCTTTTTCTGCTGGCTGTGTAGAATTAGAGCCACTTAGTTTGGGAACCAGCCAGTAGTGAGTGTAAGCCATATTTTCCTTTAATATATACTTTTGGTTGTGTCACTCGATTTTGTAGCTAATTGTGTAAAGGATTTTTTTGTGTAAACTGTGAATGTTGGTACATGTTGGCTCCATATTAAGGACTGCAAATATGCCCTTTATCTGTTCTAATATTATGATTAAAGTGACTGTTCATATAGCGTTGCGCGGGTAGGTGTTTCTTGCTATTTGTGGTGTTCACAGTTGCTAAGAATGAGTGCTTTGTTATGACTACACACACACACACACAGACCTGCAGAGACACACACTCAGACAGAAATTTCTCTTGCACAGTCCCTCCTCTCTCCTCTCTCCTCTCTGATGCTGATGATGCTCACTCCTCTCTCTCTCTCTCTCGTGTGCCTGTGCTTCCTCCCCCTCACGCCCACGCTTCTACTCTCTGTGCTGCTGATCGTCAGCTTTATCGCCACAGTTTGGAGGATGTGTACTGTATGTGTCTTTTGCATGAGATAAAGCAAACAGCACATTCAACATAGTATTTTTAGTTGCCCCTCGATCCACGGACTCTGCCCTCGTCACCGCTGTCTTTTGCTAAATCCTTTTTGTCCTTCCGTACTTCTTCATGTTCACTTCACTCTTGTTTACAGGACCTTAAATCCTCCCTTTCAAAGCTAGTTGGAACACTGAGGTCCTTAAAAGTGTGATAAAGTAAGCAATGTTTGTTCTGACATTTCCAGGCCATTCCAGCTTTCCAGCAATGTTATGATGTTGCTCTGTCTGCCCTTCTAAGCTTTATTTGGGTATCACCTGGGGCAATAAATCAGGAAAATATTTTCATGCTAGATGTAGGACTTTTTCCAGCACGTATCAGCCTTTTTGCTGCTGCACAGCCCTCCCATTCTTTCCTCTAGTCTCTCCCCTGCTTTCCTTTCTTTGTCTGTTCTCTGGCTCTTACAGTCCCCGAGACACCTGGGGATGAAGCTGCTTTGTTGCCGTATTCCATTATGAATGAAGGCAGTTTTCAGCCCGCCCATTCATCTCTGCTGCAGCAGGAGGCGCTAAGCTGTCAACCCCACTCTCTGCACACCCCGCCTTCATGACCCCGTTTTGCGTGCGTATCCCGCATGAACAGTGGATAAATAGCAGAGGGGGCAATGCGCGTTTGCATCACGTACACGTGTGGGCGTCCATGTTTCTCAGGTGATCAGTGGTAAAGGCAGACAGTGACCGTGCAGCACTCTCTCCTTCTGTCTGTCAGTAATTTCTTCGTCCAGCCCTGCAGAAACAACCACACACATGTGCATCAACACATACACACTGGGAATGTGATTGTGTCTATGATGTGGTTAGTTCACATCCCCTCAGTTTACCTGGACAGGTTATTTATCTATCTGTCTCTATATATCTGCCTATCATCAGGGAACCCCTTGTAACTGGATCAATTCTCCTTAGCTATGAAAGACTTTCATTGGACAGCGGTCACTCAGGAGCAACCCCCCCCAACCTCCCTGTGCAGGCCCTGGGTAACAGGGTGTGCTTAATGTGTTGGCAATTTCATTTAACTCTCCCTCTCTCCTATCTCTCTTCATCTCTCCTCTCGGTGGCCAGTGATTGCCTGCAGCCTCCCCACTTTCTCCTTCTCCAACCCCCCACCCTCCCCACTCCCCATCTCCCTGGGCCTGACAGCCTTTCTCCTAATAGTGAGGGAGATGCAGAGAGCGTGAATGAGCATGGCGGGAAGAAAACTGTGAGAGCAAGATAAGGGAATGGGGGGAGATGGCTAAATCAGAGTGTGAATCACTGAAATTGTATAATAAATGTTGTCACATTGATGCAGAGTCATTGAAAAGTTGTAGTTTTGCCTGCTGACAACAGCACTTCAAAGAAAAAGCATATGACATGGACAACAGCCTCGACACGTCAATCTCTCTATGTACTCAACATGCAATATTCAATAGCCGTGTGCATTTGAACACACAAGGACAAGAGGATATGATGTGGGGGAAAAATGGCCGTCATGCATCTGTACCAGCTCTTTTTCTCTGTAGGATGTCTTCCATTTACCATCTGCTGTACTGGTTAACTCACTTGACTGGGAACAAAGAGCATTCCCATTCATTTGTCTCTCAGTAATTATCTCTCACCAGCTTCCCCATTCACTGGGTGATCCGCTGCATGAAAACACGCACATACAGACACGTGGCACCCGTGGGTGAAGCTTGATTTCGCTCCCCCACACTCTTTCAGTGATGAAACAAAACTAAATTCTGTGAAAACACAGGACTTTTTGATCAACTGGCCTTTTGTAAAGTAGCTATCAGGTGCTTTATATTCCCACTCCTTCCCCCCTCTGGTAATTTAAGACTTGAGTTGGTGCTTTTATTTGTTGGAATTTCACCCTGCAGTGACTCAACCAGCTTGTCATGCGTATATGAGACATTACCAACTGTGTCCATGTCGGGCATTATGGTTGAGGCTAATCAGTTCTCGGGTAGACGGTGCTGAACTCACACAGTCTGATGCCACCTCTACAGAGCACACCCACTGGTCTATTCCAGAACGGACCATCTTACACGGAGGCCCACTTAACTTAGCATCTGTGACATCTAAGATTAACCATTAGCCAATCTGAGCTGTGAGATATCTTGCATAAGGGGACATCTGAGTCTTCTGGCTGCCTGCTGATGAGTCGTTTCCAGTAATTAAAACTGCTGAGGAACATGTCAGTTCAGGCATGGGGGAATGTGCAGAGGTGACAAAATGCTGGAGTCGGGCCCTGGCTGAGAGCTCATGTAAACACTCCAGCATTCTTTGCTGCGGATCAGGTGGCGCTCAGGTGTCAAACGTGGCAGACTGATAGCATGTTGACGGATAAAGGCTTGGTAAGATTTGAGTTACCTGAGAGGACCAGGAGCCCTGCAGAGTCTAGGTTTGACGTGTCTGTGATTGGTGCAGATTGGTCCCTGAGCAGCAGCTAGCTCATAACACACCGTGCCATAAGTCAATCAGCGAATCAATACGTGGCAGCCAGTGGTCGCTTATTTTCTCACTGTGACGAGGAGTATGAAGCACGTCCCTGTCTGTCTGGGTCCTGAAAGTGTTGCACGTGATGTGGCTGAACTTTTGATACCTGCTATATCATCTAAAATGAAAGAAATGCCATTCTACGTTTTGAAGTGGGTTACTTGTCTCTGAATGCATATATTTTTCCTATCAGTGTCCTCAACATGCTCTTCTCTCGAGCGAGTGCTGGGAAGTGTGACTGAATTTTTGTATCGTACAAGAGTTACTCCAAAACCAAAGCAGAAAGGCATTTAAAACTTTCACTATTTTTTCACTTTTTTAGGGACTTCACTTTCATATGATTTAAATATCAGTTGATCTGCTGTTTGTTGCATCATCAAATAACAATTTTTATCACAAAATATGCTTTTTCTGTCAAATTCTCTTATAATCGAAAAAGAAGTAATTTCTGCATATTTCAATTGAAAAACTGTTTTGGAGGATCATATTGTCCTTGGTTTCAAAAAGAATTTAATTTCCAAGACCAGGTCTGTGAAGCTTTAGATTTCTTTTTAATTGATTCAAATTACGGCCAAACAGTCAAGCGAAACATTAAGATCGGCCAAGTACAATATTGAAATCACAGGAGCGGCAATTTTTTGATAAATGTAAAATGTGTCAACACATACCGTTATAAATGAAGCATTGTGGTGCTACAGAGAAGCCCTGGCCTTGAAATCATATTCCCCAGACCTAAGGGAACGTGCTTGTTTGGAACAGACCCCAGCAAAAATCACACCAACATAATTTTTGATTTATATTTTTTTTCAGTGAAAATAAAATGCAAAAATTACCATTCGCACTAAAGTTGTGAATCATAGCGCCATCACCATATCTGCCAAAATAACTGCAATGTGTATATGTATTTTTTTTGCATATTGAATGAATTGAAACTGACACCTTCATCCTACACTTTGGCTTTGCAGTCTTCTTACCTTTCTGTTAAAAAAAAAAGCTGTATACCCTCCTAAAAACATGAAGCTGATTATATTTTATTAAAAAAAATATAGGGACAATTTTTGTTGCGGCTCTTATTAGTTATTCAAAACTACATATGTCTCACTCAGTGGCGAATGCTTGAAAATGTACTTTTCTGCTGGATGGGGAACTTTATATTCCTTTTTTAGTTGCTGCTTTGTAAGCAGAAAATAAGTCTCCTCACCTGCTTGTTACTTACTGTGTTTTATCCACAAACAAAAGGTGTTGTCAGTGGAGACGTAACCAGCTGGTGCTTTTCTGTACCAGGAGACTAAAGTGGCATGTTTTGAGCGTGTATACATTCTATATGATCCTACTCATTGTGTTGTAGTTGGTATCTAGAGAGAGCAGCTGTTGTCCTCTGTGGCAATCTAATCAACAGAAATAGATGTGGCCTCCCCTCCCCGGACTGCGGGCCTGGTGGTGCAGAGAGGTCGCAGCAACTTCTTTCTTCTTTCTATTTTCAGAAGAACAATTTACCATATTTTGAATGACATTAATGCCAGTGGGAATTGATCATTTGCTTATGAAGCATAATATTTAACTTCCAACTCTGCTTTGCATTTTAGTTGTTTTGTAACTTATTATATAGTGTCATACATTTCAGTCGTGTATGTTGGAAGGGTCAGTGAGAGTAGGATTTGCTCAAATGTCCCTGTACAAACAGAAAGGAGGTAATTGTTCAGAATAATGATTTATACTGTATGTGAATATCTAGTTATTTTGCTTAGTGGTTGAGCGTTAAGCCCTATTAATATTAAATTATTGTCAAATCTCTCAAAAAAGATCTGGAATTACTGCATTTTTTAAAAATGTTAATTTTGATATACAATGTCATTCCAGAAAAAACAAAAGAAAATTAAAAATTAACATGTTTTTAACTTTCTTAGACTTCAACTAGTAACACAAAAATGAATTAAATGTTTTCAAATCAAGTTTTCAAGTTAGATTAACGCAGTCGCTTCGAAATTGATTTTTTTAAAAAGCAGTGAAAAAAGCAAAAGTAATTTTTCTGAGTTGGTTAACAATTCTCTTTTTTTCAACGTTCTTATTGATGTTGTGTTTTATTTTGTACACCTCAGATTCACAGTTATTGCACAGTACATAAAGACTTGCACAATACATAAAGACTATGTGTTTTGAACGGGAGCTTATTGACCCAAACAGCCATATTATTCTGTAATTGTATTTCTGAAGCTTGAATTCACTGCCAGAATGAAAATGAGTCAGTTTGGTTGCTTTTGGCAGAGACCTAGCATCAGTAAATATCCCACAACACAGCGGCAAACAATCCGACAAATGCTGTTCCTCCTCCACTGTAACAGACCTGAGGAGACCGTCTTGGCAATTCATGGACACTTTTTATAGTCGGGTGAGTCTTGAATCCAGGCCCCTCCTATGAGTCTTATGCCTGACTTGTCATAGATAAGGATGGGGCAATAATCGTGCTGCAACATGCTATCTTCGTACCAAGGTCCATTGCCTCTTAATGTTTAGGACACAGTGTTTGAAAGTCTTTGAAAGCTCCAGTTCATGTTGAAAAGTCTATGTCAAACACAGATATGAGCAATTAAAAGTGTGTTTCCTTAAGTGTCCTCAACAGTCCTTTCAAGAATTAATTCTGCTTGTTTGGAGTTGTACAAACTGACAGCCGGAGGATAAGAAATGGCATCAGTGCTGCCGATTGCCGCACCTCTTCAGGGTGGCTAATGTTTGAGCTTGACTGGTCCTGAACCTTTGCAGGTCTGAATGCTGAGAAGTGAAAATTCAAATTCAAAAATCAAACCGCACTTAAGTCTTCTATGGAATATATTTACCAGAGAGAAGCTACAGACCTAATTTGCCAAAATGTTTTTTGTGTAAAGACATATTCATTCAACTCTTCAACCACTGGCAAAAACTCCAATGGGCATAATGCAAGCTCTGTCCTTGCTTGTCAAATGTAATTTACCAAGGCTGAAAGTCATTAAAGGGAAGGTAATTGTGTGTGTAATAACATGTAGAGAGAGAAGATATTACGAAGACATCCATTCATAGATTGGAGCTCTGATAGCGGAAAGGACACAGCCGATATGTCATTAGAGAATTACTGCTATACCAACGCTTCTCGTGCCAGCCTTCTTATTATAGGCTGTTTCAGTGATTAATTAATGTATGGCTTACATTTACTGGCAGCGTGGTGGCTTAGTGGTCAGCTCTGTCACGTCACAGCTGGAATCCACCTGCCACACGGAGCCTCTCTGTGTGCAGGTTTTCCCCATGTCTGTGTGGCTTTGTAGAACTGGCCACCCTAATTTGCTTGTAGTTGTGAATGTAAGTGTGAGACCAGCAACTTGGCCTGAGTGTACAACGCTTGACAAATGCATGATGGGACATGACATTTTGGGAAATATGCATATTGGCTTTCTTGCAGAGTTTTTGATTAGAAGATCAATAGCGCTCACATATTTACACGCTAAATATGAAGCTACCTGTCATCACAAGGCAGCCAGCACAGACTCCAAGAATAGTCCAGCACATTACCCCACATAACACAAAAACACATCTATCAGATTTGGTTACTTTTGAACAGAGTCAGGTAATCTGTTTCCCCCTGTTTCCAGCCTTTGAGCTAAGCCAACCTCACTGGCTGCCGGCCGTGGCTCCATATTCAGCCTACAGACATGAGAGCGGTATCGATCCTTTCACATAACACTCAGCAAGAAAGCAAATAAGAGTATTTCTCAAAATGTCAAACCCATTCCTTGACATTATACACTTAATCACAGTGTGATTAAAATTTCACCTATTTGTAAGCACTGGTGCAAGCAGATCTCTGTTTCTCATTATGAACAGTTGATAAATACATAATGTACAGATTTTTGAGAAAAACAAATGAAGACAAAGCTTCAATATGTTCACACTAAGTGGTTGACAGCGCTCCTTGCAATTTTAATGCTGGTGCAGAAAATTAAATATTTGCATTTTTTATTGTTTGCACCTGCTGTCTTCCACACATTGTCAAACTCTGTTTAGCACGTCTTATTTGGGTAGAGTAAATCCAGCCTTCATTTTTGACAGCGTTGCCTCTTAAATGCACTGGTTATGGGGAATGGTTTTGAAAATGAAATCTCCATGCCTGACCTTTCTGGTTGTTATTGCTTACCGCACAATGCCGAGAGCAGTTTTTTTGGTGTTAAAGTACTTTGCAGCTTGTATTGTAGAAGTGTCCCCTTTTTGAGCAAGAGGCAAAACAACTTCACATACATGGGTCTAATATGAGAAGATAATGGATTGCACTAGTTTGTTGTTCATTGTGTACAGTCAAGGTGCTCTCAGTGTTTATAATGGAAGAGCATCCCACTTTATCTCCATCTTATCTTTCCTCACTGCTGGGAGGCAGAGAACATCTGAGTGCACACACTAACCTGAAGGTGAAAGTATTTTAGTCATTCCAGTCTACCGTGACCCTCTGTCATACACCTGCCCACACACACACACAACACAGAGTCTCTCTCTTTGCCCAGAACATCAAACCGGAAACATCAAAGCAATCGTATTTTGTGCTTTTCCTCTAGTATGATCACAGTCTGCTTGTAAACAACCTAAGTCATAGATAGTGAATAAATAACGCGCTGCTAATCCTGGTTTAGGTGTGAAGCAGCTGCAGGCCGCTCAGACCTTCATATCTGATTGACAGTCGCAGCAGCAGAGGCTGCCTCGCACGCTCTCCTCAGGCTGCACAGGAAGTTGCACATGATAGTCCTGCAGTCTTACACTCAAACGGCTCCGACCACACGGTTCGTTCAAATTGCATCAAAAAGGAAATTGGCCCGGCCTGTGACTAAAATAGAAAATAAAACACAACTACCACTTTCATGCCTCATTATTTTAAGCCTCTTTTTAGCTCATAGTAACACACTGTAGCTCCTGATGGTGGCTGTTTTGAAAATAGCATGAGGTCTGCTGCTTTCCATTTGGGTTGTGATTATCCCAAACGGTTTGCCTCCGCTTTGAGCAAACGATGATGCTCCCCAGCTTGACGTGTTTTTTGTCTGTTTATGTCTTCAGCAGGAGGTACTGTCTGCTTCTTTCACCCGTCAGACTGTCAGGAGAGCACATGGCCTACGGTCAGCAGCCCACTCCACACTCTTCACCCAGCCTCCCACTGCCCTGTCTCCACAGGTTAGTGCGTCTGCATGTGTGTATGTGTGTGTTATAAAGCAACTGAAAATAACACGTCTCATTTAGGACATTCATTTTCTGTGCCACGCAGCCTCTAGAGAAAATCCATAGTTAATAGGTCACTTGCCTGTGTGGCTCATTGATGTGGAGCAGCAGCATCGGCATCGTCAGCACTTTCTGACGCCTCCATCACCCTCTCGCACTTTTTAAAGTCATCTGGAAAGGACGGTCAGAATATTGTTGTGTCATTATGAGGCCAAGATTGTTGTAGATATCTGATCAATATTGAGTGCTTGGATATTGGCAGTCAGTGCAGCCTGTGTCATTCTGCATTAAGAAGCTGCCAACTACCCGAGGAATTTCAGTAGTAATGGTTAGTTTTATTCCTGTGTGGTCTTTTGATACTGAAAGAATAAAACTGTGCTAAACCCCAAATTCAGGGCAAAATGTTTTCTGTTGGCAGCCTCAGTCTAGATGTATTTTTGGATTGATATAGACTATTAAAACTCCTGTCAGCCAAATCCCAATAATCCTTCACCACTTGTCCCTGTTTTGACTAGGGAGTAATCTGTTGTTGTTTCTATTATCTTCAGTTTACCAGTGATTAGCATGCAAGGCCTACTTACTGGAGAATCCTTTGAAGGTTGATGAGGTCACCAGGCGGCAGTATTTTGATAAAGCCATTACCAGGAGAAATCTATTCAAATGTATTCAAAAATCCCACTGTTCAAAGCGAGCTCTCCACCGGGGCGTCGCTGCCTTCATTCAGTGTCGTTGACATGAAGCAGTGTGCGCTGCCACATGAAGCTGGTTTGCCATCAAACCTTAATACGGCCTGCAAATCAACACTTTGACAAACATGTATTTGGGTCATAACCACCGGCAAGTCTTACAAATGCAATGTGCCATGTAACAGTGGAGAACAAGCTGTTTCGGTGACATGTGGCTTTGAAGTGAAAGTGAACTTATCAAATCCTGTGTGTGTGTGTGTGTGTGTGTGTGTGTGTGTGTGTGTGTGTGTGTGTGTGGAACAAGAACTTAATAACTGTGTGTGCATGCAAACAAGTGCTGCAAATAATGATCAGTGCCACATGGGGGAAGTGTATTTTTTCTTTTTTCTACATCAGAACACTTAAATTGGACTTGAAAGTTATCATAATGTGCTTAATTGACTTGCAGATGTTTAATACACTTTCCACTATCTGGGAGTCGTTGTGATTTCAGATTAAAATTTGTTATCTGACAAACTACTATAATGGATGGGTCTTTGTTATTGTGTTCGTGTCTCTTGCTGGGCCAAGTAGTCTGGCATCAGTGCCAAATTAATTCCTTCCTCTGTTATAAGTTTGATCGACTATTGCCATCTGTTTTTAGATCACATTGTGGTGCAATCCAGTTTGAGCTGCCTCATTCTCTTTTTGTCTACAGGGTTACAAACTGACTGACAAAGCTGCAACAAATTGTTAAAGTATTATAATGTTGGTTGCTCTCCACATAGTTGGTGTCGGTGTAGTTTGAAGGTTTTTGTGGTACGTGATGGCGATTTTGACAAATCATGCATGGCATCAGAGATCTCACCTGGAATCTTACAGTACTTGTGAAGTGGCCTAAACAATCCAATAATTTTTTTCCTAATTGTATTTTAGTTTCATAGTTCATTTATGACCAGCTGACAAGGTCTATTTAGTAGCTTCTTCTGGAACTTTTGATCATACCACATTATCTTCATCATCAGATGGAATTTTTTGAGGTACTGTGTTTGTCACATACTCATATATTCAATATTTGCACTGAAATGCAGGTGGGGCATACTAGAATAATGATAAGAAATTAGGATTATAATGTAAATGTAAAGGTTACAATTTCCAATTCTACATATATGTAATGCAAGTATTAAAAATTCATATTTTCAGTGTATCAAAAATGTGCATAATCTTTAAACTGTGAAAAACTCCACCTGCTGAAGATGATCATGTGATGTGAATGAGTGTGTCATAACAGCTACTAAATGAACCTCAGGGTGAGATGTTTTTGATTATTCCGCATGTCTTTATATGTATGTGTTAATTCAGTTAGGATTCAGGATCAGTACACTGTCACAATGTTTTGAGTACATGGTGTCATATCAGTGTCCTTCCAAGAGAACACGATGACCAGTCATAAGATCCAGCTGAAGGACTTCTGGAACTGTATTAAAGTTAAATGCTTAGGTAATAAATGTCACTGCAGTGTTTCATGTTTAAGGTGTGCAGCCAGCACAACAAGTCGCCAAGATTTTTCCCGCACATGTTGGGCCACACTGAGAGCATCACACGCAATACATACCATTCCTTTTTTTTGCAATGTCTCAGCCAAGTAAATTGTGTGAGCCGCTCTTGTTGGACATAGTAGGACTTCACCTTTTTAAACACAAGATCACCTGCTGATTCCTTGTCTAAATTGGCCTCATCAGATATTTGGGACTGTAGTGGCACAGGAGGGTCTGAATGATTTTTCTTTTGAAAAATGAATCGATTGCTTCATTGTTACCAAAGGCCCAGAGCGAGAGTGAGAGCACTTACAGACCGGACACAGGAAGATGACATCCTGTGCAGAATTGTCCCCAACCCATGTTATGATGACGAAAGCCTTACGCTAGGTTCCTACTCTAATCTCTCTCCTCTCACTCTCACTCTCACACAAACACACACACACACTTTTTTGTATCACTTTCCCCATGGGGACAATCCATTGAAATAATGCGTTCCCTAGCCACTTGCCCTAACCTTAGCCATCACAACTGAATCTCCTAACCCTCACCTAATTCTAACCCTCAAACCATGTCTAACCTCAATTTTGTCCCCAGGGTGAGATGTGTTAGTGTGCAGTCAGGTTTAAATCCCCACTGGGATATAAAAACAAAATAAATATTCACACACCAGTTCTGCCTCCTGGTGTTTCACATGATACACCATAATGATTTTTTAAAAACGGGGGTGGGGGGCATATTTGCAAGTCGCACTGGTGCTCCTAATTATAAAATTTAGTAGCAATTTCTCCAAAAAACGCTCACAAAATATGACTAAATATTTGCAGTCTGGGGACCTGGGACCTTCTCCAACTTGGCTCGGCCAGGCCACAACTCTTTGCACTTGGTATTCCTGTGAGTAAGGTCCGGCTAGAATCCGGTAAAGCAGACGCATTATGTTAAAAAGATCAGCTCAAGGTTAAGTGTGTATATTTTTCACCAGGAAATGCGCCTGGCCCACCAACAAGCTTGCACGGGATGAAAATTTTATGATGAGAACAGGATATTTGTTCCTTGAGTGCTTGCAATCCTTCTGCTGTGGATAGCAGTGCATTAGCTCACCTCTTCTTCTTTCTGTGCTCGCCTGTGTGGTGTGTGTGTGTCTGTGCAGATGCGTGCACGGGAGCGAGTGTATGTTCGGTGTGCTTTGTTGGTATTGGTGCATGCGTATTTATGTGTCATTGGGCTGTATGAAATGGAGAAGGCAGGCACGGGTTTGTATGGGGTGGGGGTGGTTGTACAGTGAAAAATGAGCAGAGGCTTCCCTCGGACTGTGTTTACATTTTGCTGCAGCGGGCCGCTCGGCAAGGCATTGGGGGAAGGTCGCTGAGTGAGAGCAGAGGGACTGTATGCATTACTCGCCCTGCTGGGAAGCAAAAACATCAGCAGTGGGTTGTCCAAGCAAGGCCTTGTTCACAACGGGGTGAAACAACAGAGCTGAGAGGGAGCTCGTCGATAGTCCCGAGTCCCTCTCCCAGCCACAGAGCCTCCAGAGGCAGAGCTGTTTGTTCTGAGGGCAGGGGAGGGAGGAGACGCAGGAGGCACAGCAGGGAGTGTTTGCCTTGCCAGGGCTTGTTGTCTCTGCTAGGTATATTGTCATAACTGCAGCAGGAAGAGGATATATCAGCAAAACAGTGACACTGTACAGAAACTCCAGTTGAATGAAAATCAGGTTGCATAAACTTGTTAGCCTTGTGAACATTGTCTCAAACCCACTGTGCCACCTGGCATTTGTGTACAGCATTGTTTTCAGTCAATACTTCTTGTTTTGCCATTTTTTACCTTTTTTCCCATCATTGACATCCCTCTGCCTCACTTCTGCATTGCTGCAGTACAGGCACTTGTCTCCTACTTGGCTAAGCCAGTGCTCCCTCCCCTGCCCTCCCCTCCTCTCTCTCCTCTCTCTGTCGTTCCTTGGCATCCATCAGTTTAGCTGCAGCTTCCCACGAGGCCCGACGGGTCACGGCTACACACACACAGAGCCATTCTCAGCAGCGCTATTCATGCATGGACCTCTCGACCCATCTGCGGCTCAGCTCCTACAGATGGGAGCCGTGGCAATTTGGAGGAGTTGTCAAAAGTCGCGCCGACACATGAGGAGAGAAATCTAAATTAGGAAGAAAACAAGTTGGTTCCTCATTGGGAACTGGCCAACTCATATTACTCAATGTGGATTAGTAGGCAAGAAGAAATTGCTGCGTACATTGGTGGATGGATTGGAGACAAGACAGACAGAGAGGAAAAAATATAAAAGAATATGAGGAGAAATTGCCAGGATTGCAGCTGTTAAGTTAAGGATGTAGTAAAGAGTTAGTGCAGGGGAGGCGGTTTTGTGACTGCAGCCTGCAGAGCTCTTGAGCAAGTCACATCTGACAGGCACTTTGAACCTGTTCCCTGACTCACGTCTTCACCGAGCTATGTCTATGCCAAAAAAGATCTCTCCTTTTGGCTGAGAAAGCATCTACCCTGTCTTGTAATGCTCTTCCCGAAGGCAGGGAAGACATTGATCAATTGAAAAATAACATCGTTCAGTCAGTTCAAGTGTTTATTGCTCTTTCCTCTTAGGCGGATTTTGTCAGTAATCTGCACCGACTTGGGCAATCACACATTGTCCAACCTCTGGCAGGTGGGTGTAGTTCAAGAGCAGAATGAGTGCTTTTAAGCAGAAAGCTCAATGTACAGGCTTGCGTCACTGTGGCGAGGAGTTGGGAAATGGCCAGTTCCTGCAAACAATGGCTGCTGTTTTCTCCAGGAGGCAGGTGTGCTACGAAGGGAGAGCCATGAAAACAGTTTGTCGCTCGATTTAAATGATACATTGAACTGCTCAGGCTAAAACAAACTGTTTGGCTCTGAAGCACGAGTTCTCTTTAACAGAGTGCATCCCTGGGTCTGCGTGTGTGCACGTTTCCATCTCTTCCTCTCCTTTTATGGCATCGAGTCAGCAAGAGCTCGTGCCATAGCGTCCATTTATTCTGATTGACCATAAACTGTGGGGATTTACTAATGCAAACTGGCATCTCATCACTTTGCCTGTCGAGGTCAGAGAGGGATTTAGTTTGTATATGCAACCTCTCTTTTTTAGTATAATGTCACCTTTGGAGAAAAACAATATATAAAAGTCAGAAAGGTTTTGCTCAAGTTGTCAATGTTTTCAGTGGTTCATATATCCTTCTTCTTCTTTTGGCTGCTCCTCATTGGGGGTTGCCACAGTCAGTCATCTGCTCGCTGGCAGAACTGGCCCTGCCCGACCCAGCATATTTGATTTGTATATTTGATATATCCACTCTAAACAAATTAACAATCATTCTTCTACGTTCCTTTTCCTAGTTTTCATTCATCTAGACCAGAGGTTTTCAAAGTGTGAGGTGCTCCTCCTCAGGGCGGCGCAGGAATTGGAGACAGGGAGTCAGAAACATGAGTGTAAGATATACTGTGGGTGAACTGAGGTGAATTGCTCCAATTTGAATCTAAATCCGTGCTCTCTCCTCTGAGTCATAACTTAACATCTTAACACAGACATGATACACATGCTGTATTTTTAGCTCCAGTGTGAGTTAGACTTCCTGAGGATATCGTTATCTCCGTCATGAATAAATGTCTACAAATTGGTAATAAAAATGATGTGCCTCATAGCTTCAGAACTTGCCTGAGAATCCTCACATTTTAATGTTTTCTTCAATATCAAAGTAATCCAGTGATAGTTGTCTGTATATCTGTGAGTAAATTACAAAGAGTAACTGCTGATAGGTAATTCGGCATACTTTTAATGCCGACGATTTTCCCAAAATGTAAACAAAATATAGGCTAATAAATGCAGGCCTAAAGTTACAGCCATTCCATGGCAATATTATACTTCCTATACCCAAAGCACCCAATTATGGGGACTGAACATCCAAAACTGAGAATCATTATTCCCCAAATAGAAGTAAGAAAAACCCATTGCAATAATTTTTTATGTTGCACCATCATTGATTGATTTACATTACTAAAGCTTTGAATGTCCCAATGACATTGTTCTTGATATTCTCATCCTGATATTCTCCTCTAGCCATTCATATACAGGGGGCGTGTTTGTCTCAATTTTCTCTGTGGTGCACCCCTGCAGAGTTCGACTTTGAAAACCCCTGATTTAGACTGACCCCTCCTCTGGTCTTTGCACCACCTATAGAAGGAGACTGCTGACCCAAATGGCTGTTATTATTAACTGTGCCCTATCAGACACAAACACACCTCCATGCAGTTAGTCACTACGTCTGAGTTGCACAACACTCCCTTCCCCCTCCTAATCCCACACATGTTTACCTAAAACCCTCTCTATTTGACCATGATACAGCAGAGAGCCTGTATGTAAAGGTGTGTGCAGCTAACTCCAACAGCTCAGGCAGGGGTGAATAATGGGAGCTGATAAACTAACAAAAGATTGATGGGACTTGCCTGCTTGTGCTGAAGGCCTCTCCTGATTGTTCTGTACAGTCCTGACTCTCCCAGTGGGGCAGTGAACTAAATCTGTACTTTCAAACCTCTTTATTTTCTTTATCTTTCATGGTTGGCAGGGAAAGGGAAGAGGAAAGTAGAAATGGGGAAGAACGCAGTTGTTGCTGTGACTGGGTTCTATATGGGTTTATTTGCATCTCTTAGTTTACAAAAGTGCATCACTGCTGTTAACAGATGGATTTTCTAAAGTTCGCCCACCACAAACACACGCTTCCTCCACTCCACCTGAACATCTAGAGAAGGCTAGCGGACTTGTTCAGACTTTAATTAACTCAGAAGTTAATTAGGAGGTCGCTAAGTCCATCCTCATTTGATTGTCTGTTTTGAGTGGCAATACAAAGTGAGAGTCATCACAGTTGGTGTCAGATTTCAAGTGTCATTTGTCAGCTGATATGAAAAAAAGAACAAAATCTGTCTGATATTTCTACTCTGAGTCAGTGTGGAAGTGGGATGAGTGCCAGAAGTGCAGCGATGAAGCCTTGTGTCATTGACTTTGTTGCCTTCAAATCAAATTAATTATTCCATTATGACACAGTTACTGGTCAGCTTAGCATTATTGATCTTTTTGTGCGCGTCTCTGTTTGTACATTTGGCAGATATTGCACATATAGGAGTGCAGCAAAAGGTGATCTTGGTTTATATTGAGGTTCTTATTTTGGATTACGTTTTCAGACATTGGGTCTGCAGGGTGAAGGTACATAAAGGCAGCCTGAATATTGCTTAATGCTGATAAACAATCCAGTGAAGTTGGAATATGAAGGACAGGGGACACCTAATGCTAAACTGTATGTAAAGACAATCTCTACTAAAACTTGCATATTGATGTAGGCTACAGTCATTTATGTGTTATTGTCAAGAATGTTTCTGCAGATACATCAGATTGTGCATTTTCCTCACTTCTCAGTGAATTTATGTCATTCATCACAAAATCAATGGGAAGAATTTCAAGAAGAAAAGAGATTTCCTTTCTGGACATTTTCTACCAGAGCTTCAGTTATCTATTTGAACAGACCCATTGATCTTCACACCTGAAACCTTCATTGATTGTAATCTGCACTCAAACTCATCAGAGTCATCATTACTGTGTAAAGGTTTATGCTGGACATAAAAGAACAAGCAGGAATTCATGATAAACCGCTACCCAATGGACTTGTCCCCCCTCAGGTACTCTTACACTTTGATATCGTCGATCTATGATGTTCAGTAGGGGATGGGGAAAAATCGATTCAGCTGAGAACTGTGATTTTTACATTTTTAGGATGGATGATGATGATGATGATGATGCAGACATGAAGATTTGCTTTCCAGCACCACACACCATGTTTGCACACATTGACATGATGGAGTTGTGTATTGCAGTAATACAACGTGCATGTGGATGAATCTCAGCCGATGCAGCCTGAGGCTTTAATCAAAAACTGATACCAGAAACATACCTGTAACTGCCCCTTTCAGTAAATATCTTGTGAAATCTTAAATACAACATTAACAGTATCAGTATTGTTGTTTTAGTCAATGTTAATTTGCCTAAGGGATGCAATATTTCATGTACTTACTTATGAAGGCCTAAGAATATCAAAAGCTTACTTATTAACAAAGACATTTATTAGCTTAAAATAATCTTCTGTAATGAATATGCAGGGATATCATTTCTTGGCTGGTGCACAAAGTGACTAATAAATACACAAATAGCACTATAGCACTTTCATAGTTCTGCCTCTCCAATCCTAGGTGTGTTGCATAACATTATCAGCATTTCCAACTGGGCTTAGTCACTCACCTGCTTAGTTACTCACTATATCTACTATGTTTCCAGCCCTTTGTCCTTCCCTTGTTCTCTGTTTTCTCTCTCAGGTTTTGAAAATTGCTTGATAATTAAATGTGGTTATCAGTTCTATATATTTAAAACAGACTTGACAAATTCCAGTCTAATGTTAGATGTTTATTTCCATCTTACTTCCTTGTTTTTATCTTCTCTGCTCTTATTTTTTTTGCCTTCTTTATAATGTAAAAAACAGCATATGCCACACACAGCTGCTTTATTGATTGATTTTTTTTCTCTTGCCCACAGTCTCTGGGATTAGAGGCCTTGTTATATCATAATAGGACAAGCCTCCTTCACAATAATCTTAGCACAAGAATTTCCTGCAACCTCAGAGGTGTGAGATGGAAGCAGGTAATTCCTGTAATGTAAATGTGTCGCCCAGACATAGAGCAGCTATGTGCTGCAGCAGAAATCTGAATATGAATGACTTCCCCTCGGTACCTTTTGATGTAAGATGAAAATGGTCTTATAAGCTAATTACATAGTCTGAATATGGTATTTATGGGGGGGCTCCACCTTACCGGCATTCCTTCTTACTTAACTGCATTATGACAAGATTATTTATGTGTGTATAAACAAAATGATGAGTCTACTGAAAAGCCTTGGCCTCGCCTTTGAATTTGAGAAGCTGAGAAGAAAAGATGACATTTACAGCTGATATTTTAGATACCAAAAAATATTGGCTTTATTAAACTCACTGTGGGTACGCTGAAGGTATAGTGCGACGACTAAACTGAACTGATTGAAGACCTCAAACAGCAAACTATCTCCAAAAATGAAATCCATATCAAGAAGTAGTTTAAAGGTGTCTTTCTTCATTCCAGTTAACACGAGCGATTTAGTTGGAGCCACGCTTTATCTGGCAGCTTGCCAGAGGTGACGCCATAAGGCACAATTCTAATAGACAGTGATCACAATAAAGCTGTTAAACCTCTAATTTGTAGCAATAGTAGCCCTTGGAGATTAAGTTAACATACATATTATCTGTTACAAAAAGGGATGATATTTTGCTTGAAGGTACCTGAATCACTTGAATAATCTTGGAACCAACTAACTGCTGCAGCAAGCAGAGCTGCAGCAGTTAGTCCCACGTGGGAGACAACACGATGGGGATACGTGGGTGCCCTTGCCTGAGCTCGTTTGCCAACATCCGAGCTAGACTGAGTCCCGCAGCGAGGGAGAGAGGAAAATAGGCAGGAACAATAGCAGTGGGGGGTCGAACGATGGAGGAAGCCCTTGAGAAAGATGGAGAATTAAATCACATTTAAACTGGAAGGAGTCTGTGAGGAAAGGCGGCACAATGAGCGGCATTCTGATGATGAGGATTAAGATATGGTGAATGGGAGCACGAGGACAGATATGGAGACGGTTTTTGTCAGAGCATTAGGGAGGCTGACTAGCTCACTTTAATTTTAGGTCATGATGTCATTTAGAGGAGATGAAAGGGCAGAGATGGGAGAAGGAGCTGGAGGCGAGATGAGAGGATCGGGACAATCTTTAACAAAGTCGTCTTTAGCTGCGCGGTCTGATCCAGCGTTAATTTCAGATGACTTTATAAGACACTGCTTGGTATTGTTGGTCCATTCTCCCGCTCCTTTTGTCCCACGTATGTGTCGGCGTTGTGTTTGTCAATCTGATGCTTCACCACAACTTGACATTTTTATCTAGTGTTTAAGCCACGTTTGAAGATGCACTTGAGGATCCTGATTATCTTTTACAAAATAATATCAATCGTTCTTGTTTCTTTTCCTCCTTTGCGGCGCTTCTGTTTGTATTTAAGGGGAATACCCTGTGTCTCCTAGTTTACAGAACCCCCGAATCTTGTTTCGGCTTTATAACTGAACTCTCAGAGCTCCTGTCAATATTCCTACCCAGATACGACAGGTTTTTAATTCTAGGTGATTTTAATATTCATGCTGCATTTCTGACAGTCTGAGTGTTGAGGTTTTATGTCTGATAGATTCTTTTAATTTATCTCTCTCAGTGACTCATTGTCAAGGCCCATTCTCTCAATCTTATTTGATCTTATGGTCTTACATTATCTGACTTGACATGTTCTGATCCTTGAATACTATTGTATGAGTTTTAAATTGGTTTTACCTCTTTGTTTTAGCTGCTCACGTACACAGTCGCTGTCTAGAGTTTTGAATTCTACCTATGCCAATATTTTTAGTAAAACCTTTAACACTATCCGTTGTAAAAATATCCTTATTATTTGTTTATTATTATTTATTATTTATTATTTGTGGTTGACAAAATTCAATATCATCTGTTTAAGACCAGGAAAGACATATCCCAGCCCTCAATAAATTAAAATCCAGAGTCCTGGAGAACAACTTTTAGACTCTATGAATGATAATTCAATGTTTGACTCTTTCCCTTGAATGGTTTAGATCATACCTTACAGACAGGACTTTCTATGTTGATATTGCTGAGTGGAGGACTTCCACCTCTAGGCTGCATTGTGGCCTTCCTTCTGTTCATCATTTACATGCTATATGCCATTGGGACATCTTATAAGATAGCACAATAACAGTTTCCATTTTTACGCCGGTTGATACAGATGATATAGTTTTACCTCAGCTGTGACCCAAATAATTTAAATGAAAAATTTTCACATGTTAACTGCCTCGAGGACATTCATAAATGTACGACTCAAAATTTCCTTCAGCTCAACTCAAAAAAGATAATTCTTTTTGGCACTGACACCTCCAAGACACAAGGCTCACACCCCCATCTTACTACTCCACAGTGTAGAAACCTTTGCGTTTTAATTACAGCAACCTCACTTTGAACAGCCATAGCAAATCTATTTTACAGTCATGCTTTTTTCAACTTAGGAAAATTTCTAGAATTCAGCCATTTCTATCTACCAAAAACCTTGAAAATTCATTCATGTTTTTATTTCATCACGGCTAGATTATTACAACTCTCTATTCTCCGTATGAAGCAAAAAGTCTCCCTCCTCTCTAAAATTAATTCAAATGCAGCCGCCAGGGTTTTAACAGGTACCAGAAAATGAGAGCATGTTACAGCTGTCCTTCCAGCTTTGCACTGGCGGCCTGTTAGTTTAAAATTTTACTTATCACTTTTAAAGCCTGTAAGGGTTTGGACCAAAACTATATTTCTGACCTTTTAACTCCCCATGTGGTGTCAAGGACCCCGAGGTTGTCAAATGCTGCTCTCCTGGTGCTTCCTAAATCCAGACTAAAAAAGGTGACCAAGCATTTTCCATCAGGGCCTCCAGACTTTGGGCAACCTTCTAGAGGAGATTAGGATGGCTAAGTCTCTTCATTTTCTTCTTAAAATGCACTTTCATACTCTAGCCCTCCTGTGATCTCTATCTTATGTTCCCACAGTTTTTGTTTTATACTTTGAATTTATTTATTGTGGTGTATACGTCGCATTGTTATTCTGTGTATTGTTCTATTGCCGGTATTTCCTGGTGTTTATCCTGTAAAGGACCTTGTTGACCTTGTTTTGGAAAGGTGCTATATTATAATATATATATTCTTATTCTTGTGTGGGTCAGAGCTGTGTTTTTGTCACGACTTGTGGAGAAGGGGCCGTTACATCATAGAGAGGCAGGCAGGAGGGGATGCCACCCAGGACCCTTTAAGATCTGAAAGCCGGGGCTGTCTGCTTATTTGACTGCTGTGACTTCCATTCCCCCGGCCCCGCAGGTGGGCGAAATGATGGACAGTTCACAGTCTGGCCCACTTTCTGCAAACTATTCAACATCTGTGTGAGACCGGCTGCTCCTCACAAGGCCCCACAGAGCTGGGCCTGTGAATATTTGATACTTGTCGTGAATGACCTGGAGTGAAGCTTTTGTTATTACCAGTCGGACAAATAGGACCCAACAGTAAAAATCCTAACTGCTGTCTTTCTAACAATACAGTATCTATGAAAATCACTCTCTGCTGCCTGAGGAGTAAAACCTTACTCACACCAGAACATGGCACAGTAAAGATCATCAGCTAAGAAATGCAATTTTTACATTTACATGCATCCATGCATCATCGTCTTTTTTGGGGGCACTGTTCATACTCTAAGTACTCCTCTGTTTCTGAGTGTCCAGCTCTAAGTTCACTCAAAGGTCAGCATGGGCAATGCTGGGTTTGCTTGTCTGTTAACCAAAGTTTAACTTGACGAACAGATTTACTTCACACCTTGGGGGCAAATCCAATGATTGTGGCGGATCCAAATGAATCGATCTCACAGTTTTTAATGCTGGTGTGACTGGGTCTTGAGTTAGCCATGCACCCTGTTTTGCTAAGAATAGTGTGAAGAGATATTTCATTAAGATATACAACACAAAATATGATATTCTGTATTGATTTATTACTATTACTAGTTAATGTAAGAGGGATAATGTGCTAGTTTTACATTCCTCTTAAATAAACTAAGGTTTTATATGTAGATCAGTCAGAATTTAAGGTCTTAAGTCAAGTCAACTTACTCCTACACTGAAGGCTAGGCACCATGAATCCCTTTTACTTCTACTGTGTGACACAGATCTGTAAATGTTGATTCATTGCTGCTCTGGAAGAACATTTATACAACTGAACACTTGGCTCTAGATGTGAAACATTCTTACACCTTCCACTCCATTTTTTATGTCTGTTGTATTTATTATATTTTCTTTTCCTTTATCATTTATGCATATAGAAAAGGCATTGATTTGCATTGAAAGGCATTGAAAACACAGAAATCCGTGTTCAGACAGATAGTGGTAGGCTCCTTGTATGTTATGGTCCCCATTAAAAATGCCTTGCAGAGGATTGAGCAGTCAAAGTGCTGAGTGAAGATTGGCAACAGCTTCAGGACTAGTTTTGCACAAAAATCCATCCAATCCAAATTATATTTCATCATCATCATACATAGAAAGAAATGAGGCCATAATTCAAAGACTCTTGCTATAGTAAATGTCCACATGAGTAGAGCTGTGTGTTCCTATGCTCTCTATGAGTCAGTTGTTGTGCTGTAGCCCCTTCAGCAGCGTCTGGTCCGGTCTGTGCCTGAGTGGCATTCATTAGCACAGTCTTAGCTCAGCCATGTCTGCATGCCATATGTCCGTGTGGACCACAGCAGAGTAAAACTCAGACAGACTCGCTGACACAGCCAAGAGGGCTGGGAGTTACAATTCTGTGGATTCAGTTTTCCAGATTTGCTCATCCCCTCCGTGGACCATCCACTGATCAGGCTAGACGGCTAATGCTACAAATTAATAGTTGAACACAGAGCTCGCTAGGATCAAGCACTGATATTCTGGCCAATTTCATCTGTGCTTTTGTAGATCTTGTACCTTTTACAGTCAAAGTCATGTTCTAGGCATGGAGGGCCAAAGGGACAGTGCTGTCAGGGTTCCTCAAAAAGAGCTTTCCCAGGCCAGCATCTCCAAAAATAACAGCTGCTGGCCCAAATGTCACAAAGACACAAGCGTCCAGGGTCAGCTCGGCATCATGGGAATGTTGATAAAACTACTCCACTAGCTGTTTTTGACCATTTATGGAAGCAGCTGTCATCTCAACAAACAATTACCAGGTTATTACAACTACCTCTGATCCTCTTATGGTTCTTCTATGTAAAACCCCCAGCACCCCGAATTGAGATTAATAGCCACCTGCCTTCCTTAAAATTTTAATTTGACATTTTACTGCATGCTTTGTCTCAGCTGACATTTAATTAGTCAGTCCCTCAACTGAACAAGCCCAACGTATAGCTTTGCGCTTTATGTTGTATCTTTCAAATACTTTAAGATTTTAGATAAACTGGAACGTGATTGCCATTCGTATAACTCTTAAAAACTTTTTAAGGCCAGAGGGAGAGATGTGAGGCAAAGATGCAGCTTGAGGTGAGAGGGACAGGTGCATGCTGGTTTTCTATAAATAACAGGAAGTCAACCTGCAGCAGTTGGAGCTGCAGCAGTGACCGTGACACACAGCTCATGGAGGTACTTGAAAACTCTTGATGCCCGATTGTTATAATGTGCATCAATATCATACTTCTTGGAGTCAGATCTCTGTCAATTCTGAACACACAGATGTGATACACATATATTTTGATTCAGTGTGACAGTGTCACTCAGAGGATCTTTCTGTTATCTATCTCGAATAAACATCCATAAATCCCTTCAGAAATCGTAGAAAATAAGATGCTCTTTATGACTTCAGAATCGCCAGAATTATTATGTTTTTAAATTTTCTTCTGTAACAAAGAAACCCAGTGATAGTTGTGTGTGCACATGTGTTCACACTGCAAACAGGAAATGCTAATAACTAATTTGGCATGTGGCTTTTAATGGTGCCACGTTGCCAAAATTTAAACAAATATAGGCTAAAAAAAAATTAATCGACTGAACATTTCAGTGCGAGAATGCTTACTAACCTTAAATATATAATATCATGTATCTGAATTGTGACAAGATGTTAAAACTTGTTTTGCAAACAGAATAAATATGATAATTTACTGTGATTAGATGAGTTACAAGTTTGTCTATCTGGCTTTTTACTGAAGCATTACTGGGGGTCAGATTATGAAAGCAAGGCATGAGATGAAGCAGCCGTGGGAAAAGTGGAGCATCTTGCACCCTTCAGCATCACAGATGAGAGATAAATCGGTGATGACCTAGTACTAATGAATGTGCTCTGAACATACCATTTTATACAATGTGGGTTTAAATAAAAGTGATCGTGAACTATGAATCCTGGAGAGAATGTTTTTTGCTAAAGGAATCCTGGAAAAGGTTGTTTTTTGTGCCTCTTTAGTGGACTAGTTATATCTCACACCTCATGCCGCTTTGACAGCCTGTCCCGAGGCCAAACTTTTGAATAAACCTCAGTAGAATATCTCTGTTTCTCCATTTGCCTTGAGCAAGTTCAGCAGGAACAAGTGGTGCAGTGGTCCTTTGTGACCACTGCACTGTCGTGGAGAGAACAAATGGGAGGTACTTTAATTCTTAATTCAAGTGTTTCATCTTCCACTGTAATTAATGAATCCAAAAACAATGGCAAATCTTGGCGCAAAATGTAGCTCTGCTCTCAGGGTGCGCTTGCAAAGAGGATAACTATAATTGTGGGAAGTATAGATAGTGACGCTTCTTACTAGACTAGTGGTGGTGGGAAGACAAAGAAAGGAAGGATCATAACAGTGCTTATTCAGCAGCATTGATCGGCGTGTGTGATCCGTGTGAAGGAGCTGTAGGCCTCCACCTTTTCACAGTCTTGAGATTTAATCTGGGCTATAGGATCACCAGTCAGATCAGGGCCGGTATAGAGTGAATGAGCTTGCATAGTGTGTGTGTGCAAGGCTGGATTTGCATGCCTTCCTTCAATGCATGTATTTGATGATATCTATGAAAGTCTCAATTACTTTCAAGAGAGGAAAAATGGAGCTGGAGGAAGTCAAGAATTGAGGGAGGGAGAAAAAATAAAAGGAGAGCAAGGAGAAGTTCCTTCATCTAGTCTGCCACTGTAGGTGAGGGGCTAAGTGTTGCGTGACCTGCACTGAAATGAACACCGACACCAGCAGCGAGTGCCATCTGCTGTATGAGCAATCAAAGAGGGTCTGACCATGCACACACACGCACATACTGTATATATATGCACCGTGCATGCAAACACCGTTTTCAATTTCTGCGCCGCTCTGATCTCAAAAGTAACCAGAGGAAGTTAGAAAACGCAGATGCCACTCCTCGGCCGGATTGAATCCTTCGAGGAGCTGAGCTGTGAAGCACAATGGCTGAGCAGCGGCCGCCTTCTAAGCTCAGGCGTGAAAGCCTGCACCGCCGTTTAATAATGCATCGTGTTCCAGTGTTGTTGGTCCCAGGGAGGAGTGGAGGGGGTGAGGGTCCAACTGGCCCTTCTGAAGCAAGCACACATGTCATAGAAAGGGATTCATTCCCAGCTGAGATCTTATCCCATGGATTAAGCAAGCCATGAGCTGGCATTAATTAATGAAAGCATGTCCAGGGTCTGAAAGGCAAGTTATTGAAATGGAATGAAAGATTAAGCTGGAATTATTTATATCTCGCTCTAACTGGTGTGGGGTTTTGATGTTTGAAATGGCCTAATCAGGGGAAGGTTGTTTTCACTATCAACTCTGCATTGCAGTGGAGAGGTCAGATTGGCACAGGCTTCCATGGGGCACGCTGTGCTTTGTCACGGTTTCCCTCCCAATGTGCGAGCAGAGATTACTTAATACTGTGCCGTTCAAGAATGGGACTGCAGATTTCATATCTGTTAATGGCTTTTACCAGACGAGGAACACAGCAGAGAGAAAAAGGCAGCATTTTCTTTCGTTACATAAGCTCGTTGGCGCTGAGGCGGAAAAAATGACAGTGATTACTGTCACACTGTACTCAAATCCACTTTCTTCTGTAGCAATTGCTGAGTGCCCGTCTTATCTAGGTGTGCATTTGCTTTTGTCTGTGTTTCTGAGTGGATGGAGATTGTGGGCGTGTGCGTGCAGGGGATTGTGAGTGGACGCAGCTGTGCTTTTGGACCCTGCAGTTGGGGAGGTGTGGGCTGCAAGGAGCTGAGTGGGCAGGACCTTGACCCCCAAGAGCAGAATAGAGAGAGGAGGTGACATGCGGCAGTCGATAAAAAAACTAGGCATCTCAGCTTTACTGCACTGCCACAGTATGACCTTTGCATACCAGCCGTATAACTTAGAAGGGGCGAGGCAGCAGTGTCTTTGGTCCTGTTTTAATGCTTTTCCCCTCAGTATAAAGAGATTCAAGAAAATTATTGCATGTAGACTATTAATCAGTTTGTTTGTCAACAGAAAATAAATCAATAATATTTCGACCATTTATTGAGAAGAAAGACCAAACATTTCCCGTTTTGAACCGGTCAAGCGTGAATATTTGCTGCCTTTCTTTCTTTAATATAAATGTAAATTGACTGTCTTTGGGTTTAGACTGTTTGTCTCACAGCAATAAATAAATTTGAAGCTGAATCACTTCGGTTTCTGGGAAATTGTGCTGGATGGATTTTCACCCTTTTCAAAACAAGTAAATCAGTTAAGCAAAAAAAAATTTCTAAAGATTAATTGGTATTGGAAAAATAATCTTTAGCATCTTGGCAGGGAACGTCTCAGGTAAGATTTTGTATGTTCAATTATCAAGACAGGAATCCCAACCAATATTTTAGAAAGTGCCTGATAATGCAATATTTAAGTTGCCTCATTTGTTGTAAAGTAGTAAAAAAATATATGCTTACGTCTAAAGCAATAAAATTAAAAACGAACAAAAGGTGCTTTCATATAATTTAGTTGATATTTAATTATTTCTTTGGGAAAATAAAATATATTGCACATCACTGGAAATGAGAGCAAGAGAGAGTTTTTAAAGCGTCACAGTCAGCAGACTCTTAATGTGCTATAAAAGAGTAATAAAACCAGAAAACACAAGGATACAAAAACTCAGACATCTCACTGGGTTAATGAATGAGAGCATCGTCACACACATTCCTTCCAGCAGCTGATAATATAGTAGACGCGGTGTATTTCCAATTTAATAGCTCATAAACCTCATTCGCCTACTCCAACCATCCACATGGAAATAGTCCTTAAAGTTGAGTCAGCAGGGTGTCACAGCTGATTACTGGTGATGTACTGTAAACTCTTTTATTCTAGGTTCAGTTATATAACAGAATGTGATTCATTTCATTTCGTTATTCTTACACATTCACCCCTCTGCTATGCTTCTGCTCTCAGTGGACTAGTTGATGCCTTTGCACTATTTTATCCAGCCATGCAGTTTCTTTGGGTAGCCTTCTTAGATGAAGGCAGGATGCTTTCACTACCTGGCCCCTGTCTGTCCTCTCCTCTCCATTGGATTCCTATTGATCGATCACAACGTCTTGACATTCTCCATGCAGTAACCTCCACTGACCCCCACCTTGACCATGCGCTCCTCTCCCAGCTTTCTCTGTCATAGTAGCATGATGGAGCACCGCACCTCTCCTTGAACCTAGCCCTCATCAAACGACTTGGCCGCTGGGAAATTGATCCCGTCTCCTTTGATTGTAAATCTATCCTCACGTTACGACTTCTACCAGTAAAAAGAAGTGGGATTAAAAGAATCATTTATGCATAATATTAAAAGATAAGATTAGAGATGCCTACATGAGTGTTACACTATACACTCTGTTGACATGGGTGAGGTGTATATGAGCGTGCATATCCATGATTGATTTCATGAATGACTTTGAATGACTACTCACGTTATCCCGTCCGTATCAGCGGCCCAGGACAGCACATTACCACATAGATGGATGCACTCATTGTGCAGATAAATGGCAGAGGTTTCCACTCCCCCTGAGGGGCGTCATGAAATGGAAATTTTATCAGCTGCAATCTTCCTCAGTGCTGGTGTCCATAGCACACTTCAGCCACGCTCGGCACCCAGAATTTCCCTGTGCTGTGTCTGGAGATAAAAGCATGCGTTGTGAGGGAGAAAAGATTTTGAAAGTGCTGTGTCATTTTGTTCTCAGATGCAGCCATAATAACAAAGCTAAAAGAAGCCACAGTCCATATGTACTGCTGTGATTCTCAAACATTCCTACTTGTACCCCAGCAGATATGTGGAAAGATTATTCAACTAATTGAAATTACAGTTTGATTGAAAAATGAAAGTAATGGATGAACAAATGAAATAGTTAGTGAATGGATAAATGATGGAAAAGTTAGATAAAAGTAATAAATTTATTTGTTGAAACATCCAGCTTCAGCCAGTCCAAGTGGGAGGAGTACAAATGCAAACTTGACCAAATAACCCAAATGTTTAAGATTATATGTATGAAAACAATACTGTAGGCTAACAATATATCAATTTTCATTTAGTTAACATCCAGTTTGAGATCAGGTCGAATGAACACATTAGGAACATGACTGGTGGTGTCAATAAATGCCTGCTTGAGTTCATCTGAAAGGGCTGTGGGGACATGGTTGGAACCACTGATGTCCTGTATTCACAGTGGCTGTTTGTGTAGTCAAATAGAAAATGAACATCACAAGAAGTCACACATTTTGTCACTGGCACAGAAATAGTTTCTTTAGTTATCTTTGTTCTTTGGCTGATCAAGACTCGTAGTAGTTTCAATCCACCCCCAAAGCAGCTATATAACAGCTTTTGAATCTGTGTGAGGACGAGGAGCCTGTTACATTTTCCAAATTTGTCCACATACATAATCTGGGCTGAAATGAGAACAAGAATGTTGTTATGTTGCTTAAATTCAACAGAGCAAAGGGCTGCACATAGAGGGAGATATTGATAGTTGGCAGAGCTGCAGCAGTTTCGCTCTCAAAGGTTGTGTGTCGATTCTCTCAGTATGAATGTGTTTTCTCTTTTTTCTGGCACGCCTGTTTGAGAATGATTAAGCTTTGCTGCAGATCAATATCATATCTCTTGCACGTGTTACTACGTTATCTGAGAGCAGGGAAAGAATCAGTATGTATCACACAGCCTGGGCTGCTATTTAGAAACCTTATATTTTCCTTAGTGTATCAAATGTATTTCCATCTCCCACGGTGCATAATGTAGAATCTATTGGGTCCCTGCATGCTGTGCATTTACCACACCGAAGGCGAGATTTTAAATTGAGGAGTGGTTTTTTTTTTTTAATTGAATGAAAATGCACACATGTGGTATGATGAAATGCAGTGGAAGTTAAAGCGCAGTGCAGATGAGAATTGAGAGAAGATCAAAACGAGCGCATCAGGATTCAGCGTGAGTAAGGGCGAGATAGAGAGAGGGAGATATGGGAGAGGGAGGGTGAAGTCGAGGGGCAACCCCCCTTTCTAGACGAGGGATTCCTTTACTGCAGTGATCAGCAGTCCTCCCCTCCTCCTCCTTCTCCTCTCCCTCCATCCTCCCCTCCTCTCCTCCCTGCAAGTCTACTGCTCCTCTCCTCCCTCCCTCTGCTTTTCCTCACACTCATGGCTTTCTCTTTTTTCATCTCTCTCCCTCTCCTTCTTTGCCTTCCTTTATTTCCCTTCATCCTTTCTTCCTCCTCTTTCTAGCCACCATCCCCTCTACACACACATACACAACAGTCACGTTTCAGAGGGGAGGGATTGTCTGCTGCAGGGTACAGTATATGCAGCACATGGGTAGAAATACAAGCACGCTCGTGACTCACACCGTTTTACTCCAGCCTTCATTTATCTCTATCACTCCCCAGCTGCTCCTCCATTTATCCTGGCATTCTTTCTCCACCTCCGTACCCCTCCACACCTCTTTCTCTCCTCCGGCTCATCCGTCCATCTTCCAGCCATCCCCGATGCCCGTTCCTTTCTTTCTCTCCTTCTCTCAGCCGTATGACATTGATTCCAAGGTTGCTGTGCTATTGACTGCTGCTACGCTGTTAAATATTTCAGGCAGTGTTTCAGTGGCTGTGTGCCGAGGGAGAGGAGGGGAGTGGACAAGGCGGGGGGGGCTTCGCTCAGTCGCTTTGCAACCACCGCTGACAAACAGGCTGCTGAACAGACGGCTGGACACGCACACACACATGCATCCCACCTGCAAAGACTCCGAGTTACATTCACGAGTACATGTGACTCCACAGATGGATCCACGCGCGCGCCAGAGCTATATTTGCATATGTCTGTGATGCTGCCCTGTGTCGGGGTGCGTGGGTCGGTGCTGGTGATGTTTTGCGTATGGCTGTGAAATCTTCCCTCCAAGCGTCGAGCAGCTGAAGTTAATGAATGAGCCAACGGTGGCTGGACCGCTCTCTGCAGACTGTGCAGTTATTCCAGACCAGCCAAAACGCCTTTCTCAGCACGTCATCTGATCAGCAGCCTAATCACTGTTTGGGCCCTGCTTGGTACCATGGGAGACACACACACAAACACACATTTTGCCTTGGAGGTACCGCAACATTCAGTCATCTCTGGTCTGGTGGTGTCACAAACAAGAGTTTTACAGTGCTGATGGGACACACACACACACACACACACACACGCACGCACACACCCCTTTGATCCATGTGGCGGTGCTCAGTTTACAGTGGAACTCACTGTGCAGGTCCTGCATCACTGCTGCAGTGGGAGCAGTTACTTTCCTTTAAATCTTTTCAGACTTCTTTAACTTGTTCCTCACCCGTCCCTGTATTTGCAGATGTTAAAAAATAGAACACAAAGTTGAGTTTTCAAGAAGTTTTTATTTTCTCCTGGGGAGTTTTAGCAAGAAGACCAGAATAGTGAACACTCAGCAAAGCCTCCATCTGTGAACCCTCACTGAGCCTCTGAGTGCTGGATAGTTAGGGCTGCCTTGCACGCCTGGTGAGAGCAAATCTCTCTTTTTAAAACAGAGGCAGCAGCCAAGATCCAGAACTGGCAACAGACTGTTTAAAACCTCATTACTAATTAATGTCAGTCATGCTCACGCTACTGACAATCCACAGCAATTTTCAGGGTGGCGATGGGTGGGTAACTGTCATTGTTTGTGTTCATCTGAACATCTATCCCTTCCACGTTGTCACTACTTGTGCTTACGGCGGTCTGACTTGTTTGGACTGTCTGACTGGAAGCTGGATTAGACGAGTGCAGAGTTGTGATTGGCAGTCACTTTCCCTGACTGACAGCCGAGACATTTAAACAAGAGATTGGCTGCTGTGTTTATCAGGTCAGTGCTGAGATTACAGGTAATCTCCTTCCAGGCCTTGTCATCTCTCCAAAAAAAATATTTTTAATTTTTTAACCACAACTATGTAAGTAAAGTAAGACTGAAAGTAAGACAGTAAAGTTCAGACAGTCACTGCACCGTGAAATCTCTCAATTCAAACTTCGTACAGTTGTGTTAAGTTTCTGACACTTGCACCTTAACTGTGTCAAGTTTCTTTATCACTGGGTCTGCTCATGAATCATACAGTGGAAAAAAATTACCTGAGCTTCCTCTGTTCGTGCCTGTGTCACAGAGTTAGCCAGGACATCTGTACTGCTGAGTAAGAGCATAGAAATACTGTGATGGGTAGTCACAGGTATCCACAGCGCTCGTGTTTAGCTCTTTCAGATCCAGAAAACATCTGTTTACAGTGACAGCATATACACATAAATGCACCCCCATATATACACCTGCTCTCCTCTGAGATATCTTTTGGCTCCATGACTGTCAGCCAGAAGTCATAAAGGAGAAGTTGTGAGAGCTTTGAATCTCTGCTGTTGTGGTTCGACTCAGTGAGGGTCAGAGATTGTGTGCATATTGGAAATCTGATATTTCAATAGTCGTACACACGGTGAGTGCATCAGACTGAGGCCTGCCGGATGCTGAGTGCCGTGCAGTCGGGGTCCGTTTGAAAGCCTTGACGATGTAAAAGATATCCTGTGCCTCCAGGAATTGAATGGTTAATGAATGTGTGTGGAAATCAGGAGAACGTACTGTATATGCATATCCAGTGAACATATTAATATACAGCATCATAGTGCCACAAATCTCACGACTCCAGGCGGCAGTTATTAAATACGAGGATGCAGTCGGCAGAGAAATGGAGCCTTATTTGTGTTGCAGTAGAGACATATTTTCTTTGTGCGTGTGCACAAGTAAAAGTTTAATCAGAAAAGTTTTTGCCCCCTGGCACTTTTTCTTGCTTGATTTCCGATGTCTCATCCTCACCCCCATTCGCTCTGTGTAAGTGTGAGGAGATCTGACAGCCCGTCTCATGCCTTAAAAGGCTCGATCGCTGCTCGGCAGAAAACGTGATGAGCTCTGTAATTCGAAAACAAATGCAGCACATATGGACACTCCTACTTTGCCGGGCTAACAGCACACAGTAGCAGCAGGAGAAAAAAAAAAAAACGAGGGTTTCCCCAAGCTCTGCTCCTCTCTGTTCATCTTCCTCCTCTCCCCTCCTCTCCCCCCTCCCTCGCTCACTCCAATCTGTGACACAAGTGCAGAATTCAGGCTAAACCACATTGTTGTTATTCAGGCTGCATTTGGCTGCCTTCTCTATGTGTGTCCCACTGTGGTGCTTTCCTCTAAGTGGTGGTTGTTCTTCCTGGATACTGGTGTATGCAGATGTGAGAGGTTGCACGTGTGTGTGAGTGTGGGGTTTTTTTTTATGCATCTTCCCATTGTAGAGTATTTCCGTGACTGGGAAGCTGCAGTTGGATCTATTAATCTGCTCTTCTTGGGTGTGGCTCCAGTGTGTGTATGGGAGCATTCCTAGAAACTGGAACTGAGGAAGCCATTTTGTAACATGATACTCAGTCAGTCTTGCAAATAAACAATTAGAGAAGTAAATGACTAGCAGGACGGTGTCATGTTGCTCAGTGTCACACAGTTGGCTCACAGTACTTCCGGTTGCTCAATAGAATGGAAACGTCAGATAAGAGAAAGCTCTGGACAAGTGGAATAACCAGGTTGTTGCCCTTTCTCTTCCTGTTTGCAGGTTTGGAGGGGCGCCCCCTCATGGCATGGCCAGAGACTGTTGTGTTCCTCCGCTGCTCCAGAGGGTAAGTCCTCATCTCCTCTCACTTCATTCAGTTTATTTCTGACCATGTGAGCCGTATCAGGGATTTCCCCCTTTTAAAAGAAAACCACAGATTCAATGTCTGCTCCCCGTCCGAGACAAATGAGTTCTACACCTAGAGGAATCCTGCATTGATCAGGCATCGGAGGCTCATTTGGAGTTAACAGCCAGTAGTCATTAATATGGAATCTGTCTCGGGGTAGCATCTGCTCTTCTGTGTGAGAGGCGAGAGAGCTGGAGAGCGTGAACAGAGGGTGGAACAGAAAGGTAGGGGAGGGCTGAGAGGAGAAGGCAGCAGCATTGCAGAACATGCTGATTTGATTTTAAAGTGGGCTTTATTAGCTGTAGGGTTGGAGCAGAGACAGGCACACCTTCCTCGCACTTTTAGGAATGTGCCTGTGATGCCAGGGTAATGGAGGACAAAGGGAACAGGTGCAGGAGGGGAGCAGCTCAGATACTCGGGGCAAGGTTTCAGACTGTCACTGTAATAAAGAAGTGGGTGTGAAATAAAATGTCTGCACCTCTGCGTCTTTGAACACACTCAAAAAACTCTTGAAACGGAGCCCGGGCCCGCACAGCCTGCGCCAGCCGATGATCCTTCACTTCTTGGTGCGAGCCCAAGCAGAGATCTGCTGATTCACTGCAGTGGTCCTGAGCAGGAGGCAGAGGTTGATGGGTGCAGCAGCAGCAACAAGGCAGCTTGGATCGCCTCCGCTGTGGGCTCACAGCCCTCTGCGTTGATTCATGGCTCTGTCGTTAGAGACCACTCAGCATGATAACACTATAAGCTGTGCAGGCTCATTATAACCGGAGTTTGGTTACGAACCAACAGAGCTCCGTTACAGACCATTATTAGTATGCTAGAAAAATAAAGTGCCACTGAGCACGACCGGTGGCTCAGCTGTTTGGTAAAAAACAAAAAGACAATTCTCATAGTCGTGCTACAAGATGGCAAGCACAGATTAGAGCACGTACTGAAGTCTGAAACGTGGTAAATAACCATGAACTGCAAAATAGTATTGTGAGTGTGTTCTTTTACTCCAGGGTGCGCTGATTCATTCCATTTTTTCTTATTTTCTGTTTCTATGAAAAGCCAAAACATTTCAAGGAATGAAGAAATTGCAATGTGAACCTCAAGGTCTTTTTGATTGTCAGTCTCACCACACAAACATTACTTTTAAGGTCTTTTAGCCTTTCTATGGGAATAAGAAATATCGATAGTTGGCATCAACAAATCAGTGTAGTCGTTCTGTGAGGGAAAGGTTACCCATATACTGTATTGATCATCAGGATCTGACAGTGGAGCTGTCAGGGAGTGAGCTTATTTTTGGTGTGTTTCTGTGTCTACATGTATAAGCCTGTATATATTTTCTTGCCCGCTTGTGAGCACACTGATGAATTAGATTTAGCCATGTGTTGATTAAAGGTAGAACAATGGAGGTGCACAATCAGAATTCACGTGGGGTTTACAGAAAACGCTTAAATTAGTAGCTGTTTTAACCTGCCTTGTTGTAGATAAACTGTATGTAATGTTAACAGCAGTGAGATCCTATCAGATAATGTCAGTCATAGAAGAGCGTACTAACTTCTCATAAAATTATCTTAAAAGTTAAAGGCATTAATCCCTGGATCCTTTTTTGTAAGCCAAAACCAGCTGATGTTCCAAGTTTCCAAAAGTGCTCAGAACAACTTGTATCACTTGTAGTGCAAAACGCTATCCCTTTTATGAAGGTTTTGGTTGCAGGTTGTGCGTTGTTTCCCGGAGCTGCTGTTGCTGATCTTTGTTCATTTAGTTTGGCAGCTTTGTTGTTGAACTCCTCTGACAGGTGGAGCTGCTGTTACGCTGCCCCCTGCTGGGTCATAAACCACACTTCTCCGTGAGGTCAATCAAAATAATGCTTCAATTCTTTGAAGAAAAGTTATTGCAGTCCTGAAGATGCCAAGACTAAATAGTCCTGAACAAAGCAAGCAATATACTGCTCTATATGTGTCCTTATTAGATTCATTCAGAGGGAGCAAAGTACATGAAAGCTCATTACCATGGTTCAGTTCAGACCTTATGGTGTCATTTTACATTTTCTTCTTACGTGACATTTCTCCGCCTGTTCTTTTCTTGCCTCCAACCCCCTCACAGAGGTGACAGTGGTGTATCAGAACGGGCTGCCGGTGATCTCAGTCAGTTTGCCGTCCAGGCGAGAGCGCTGTCAGTTCACCCTCAAGCCTCTCAGTGACTGTGTGGGAGTTTTCCTGCAACAGCTCCAGGCAGAGGACAGAGGCATCGACCGGGTAGCCATCTACTCCACAGGTACGTTCACAAACACAACAATACGTTACACACACCATCACTGTATCCATTTACCCCAGCAGGTTAAACATATGCATGTCCTTACATGCATGTTCTTGTATTCTGATGCCGATAAGTGTTCCTGTAGCTGTAGCTTTGCATCAGAATTTAATACCACTGCGTGCAGCATGAAATGGTTTTTCAGCCCTCAGCATGCTCAGAGGGTTCATTATACAGGAACAACTGGCACTTGAAATCTTACTCTGTGTGTAAGTGCATCTGCTTTTACCTCTCATGATAATCAGACAGAAACAAGCCTGATTTTCAAGAGATGTCAATGGTGTTTAAAGTGGCTACTGATCAGAGCTCCATCTCTCTTACCGCCTCCCCTCGCATTTGTCCCTCTCTCTCTCCAGATGGAGCGAGGGTCGCCTCCTCCACAGGCATAGACATCCTGCTGCTGGATGATTTCAAGCTCGTCATTAATGACACCACACACCTCGTGCGGCCACCAAGGAGAGGTGAGGACTGGCAGAGAAAAGGCAGAGCCTGTGCTGTTTGCTTTGAATCATTTCAGTTCAGGTCACTACCAATAAGAGAGGGAAATGGTCTTATTGCCAACAAGTGGATCGTATTAAAGCCCATCTTTGTTTATTTGTTTGCATCTGTCTGTCTGTCTGTGTGTTTGTGCGTCAGAGCTGCTGCCCCATGAGGAGGCAGAAAGGCTGAATGATGTCAAGTTTCTGGTGCAGCAGCTCTACACCACCCTGCGCATCGAAGAGCATCAACTCAGCAAAGAGCGTGAGCTGATTGGACGACTGGAGGACCTTAACTCTCAACTCCGCCCCCTGGAGCAGGTCTAATTCTAAAAATCATAGTGTGTCACACATAGCATAAAAATACACATGTACAAATACAGATAGAAGCACACAACCAAAAGAAACGAAACAAAAGCCAAGCAACTAAAAAAAGGCTAACCTATAGAAATGAGTTGAATCATCTGCTATACATGCAGGGGTCAGGCCATGCAAGGCCTTGTATGTAATTAGTAAAATGTTTTAGTCAGTTCTGTGTTTTACTGAAAGCCAATGAAGGGAGGCAAGAATTGGGCTGATGTGGGACTGCCGACTGGTTTTTGTTAACAGCCTAGCCGCTGCACTTTGTACCAACTGAAGACGAGCTTGAGAGAACTGAGTAATGTAAGCGAAGAGGGAGTAAACAAGAAAAGATGAAGGCATGCACTAGAAGTTCCATGTTTTTGGCTGAGAGCATAGATTTGATTTTTGCAATATTCCCATTTGTAAGAGAAGTTAGGCAGGCAAGAGTCCTAAGATTACTGAGGGTTTTTAGGTTTAACTGAGAAGTAAGGCGACATGTTGTCAGTATAGCAGTGGTTGGAGACACCACTGGAGGAGTTAAGTAGATGTTGCTCTTAGCTAGACACACATTACCTTAAGGGTTTTGCCTTGCCAACAAAGAAATGAGCAGTAAAACAAATATGACCTTGCAATTAAATAATTTACATGTTGTTGCATACTTTCCCATGGAAGCCAACAGGAGCTGTAGTTACTTAGAATAGAAGGCCTGTTTATAATCCTATTATCACACAGATAATTAGTTAGGCCGTAATTATCAGGCCGTGTTTCCACTCATTAAAAATGACTGATTAAAGACGATCTGAGCCATTTTGGTTATGGGTAAGGGACTATCAAGTTGGGAACTTTGCAAAACAGTGAACTTATTATCTCAGTAATGTGGTAATATGTGATCACGACAAGAGATCAGACAACACAACACTTAATGTCAAAGTAAAATGTCTAATCTAATCTGGAGACACTAAAAAAACCTTACCCCAGCTGCTTTGCCCTGTATACTTTTGCTCTTCTTCCTCACTAGATTCTCAACACACATTCACATATTTGATATACACGTCTGTCTTTCTCCTGACTTCTGTGTAGGTGAGGGAGGAGTTGAGTAAGAAAGCAGAGCGGCGTACCACCTGGGTGCTGTGGGGCGGCATCGCGTACATGGCCACCCAGTTTGGCATCCTGGCCAGGCTCACCTGGTGGGAGTACTCCTGGGATATCATGGAGCCTGTCACCTACTTTATCACTTATGGCACAGCCATGGCCCTTTATGCCTACTTTGTGCTTACACGCCAGGTGAGACGCAACGAAACACAACAAATATACAAATACATATGCAGAAGTAAAAGAACGGGCTGAAGAGGACGGGCAGAAGTAAAGTTTATTATTATTTATTATATTATTAATTAAAGAAAAAACTGTCTGACTCCAGCTTCTCAAATGTGTTTCTGTTATTGTAAACTGATTATCTTTTGGACTGTTGGTTGGAGAAAATAAGTAATCTGGAGATGTTACCTTCAAGGAAACAGTTTTCTGACATTTCAAACGATTGGATGATTAATTGTTTAAAAAATAATGCAGAAACTCTTTTAGCATAGCATTACATTCACAAAATCTAATGGTTATCCTCTGTGTGCAGCACTGTGAGCTACATTGTAATATTTTTAGCCATTTAAAAGGCTGATCTGGTGACACTGCGCCCGACAGAATTGAATCCAGTATTTATAAATCACCACTAGGTTTTAACTCCAAGGACATGGAGTCCATGATGTCGGATTTCTCACCAGTGTGATGTGGCCCAAGGACTAGAAAGCAGAACATGGAGGGTATCTGATAAACTGGCTCCTTTTACAAAGTGCTCTGTCTGTGTCTGTCTGTAACCTGCAGGAGTATGTTTACCCCGACGCTAGGGACAGACAGTATCTGCTGTTCTTCCACAAGGGGGTGAAAAGGGCACGCTTCGACATTGAGAAGTACAACAAGCTGAAGGATGATATCGCTGAGGTACAATTGCTCGGTAAAAGCTGGATGTTTTGTGATGTAAAATGAGCACTGCAGACACACCGGGGAGTCACACATTTTACAGTTCAATACTTGGATTTGTAACGGCTGTACGTAGACCTACTTTCATACCATTCCCCACTCGTTTTCTTCTCATATTTTTCACTCTACCCTGCCTCTCTCTCCTTATCCGCCCTCTCCAGGTGGAGTTGGATCTGAAGCGTCTGCGGGACCCGCTCCAGCTCCAGCTCCCGGTTCAGCAGCTCACCGCCAGTAAAAATTGATGGGACGAACGATTCCCTCCTCTCTCAGCTCCTACAACCTCACCTTCCCCTCTTCCCACCTGCCGTCCAACACCCTTCTCCCTCCCCTTTTACCCACAATATTTCCTCAGACTCCTCCCTCCTCCATCCCTCCCACACCCAATAATCCCATCCCTTTCTTGACTGTGGGAGTTAGTTTTTTCTCCTTTTTTCCCTTTTTTTTCTTTTTACTTTCCTGACTGAAAACTCCAGTTGGAAAACCGCTTAAAAGACGAAGAAGAATGGTGAGAATACCGGGAACTGAAAAACTCTCACAGCCGAAGGATGGTGAAGATGATGAAAAGGACAATGATGATGATGCTGATGGGATGAAACTGGGCACTATGGATATGCCTCAAGTCTCCGGAGGGACAGCCTGCAAGGAACTCCGGGGGGCAAACAGGAATTATCACACCTCTAGACACTCCAGAACAGAGGACATGAAGAGGGGCAGTCATTGTTGAGTGTGTGTGTATGTGTGTGTGAGTGTGTGTGTGTGCGTGTGGGGGGGACTTTCAGGGCACACTGGGACATCGACCCCGGCCACTCTGCGGGTCCACACAGCAGTGTAGTCCTGCTTCCTCTAGCAGTCAAACTGTCAACACACGCACCTAGTCTTGGTTGGGGCGGGCTCCAGGGAGAGTCTCTATCCCACATGTCAAAGTTTACAAGGAAGTCCTGACTGCAGTCGCACCATCGGGGAGGACCTTCGTCTTCCTGTGGCTGAACTCTGCTGCCTCCCCCTCCCTGGGCCACGCCTTCTCCCGGTGACAGACAGCTGTCCCTCCCAGTGTGACCTTTGTCAGGAGCCTGTCTCGGCTCGCAGGATATAGGCATGACGACGCCTCGTTTCCTCTTCCTGTTGATGTCCTGTAGCGGCCCGGTCTATCTGCGCAAGTATGAGAGTACTACCGACAACAACATCACTGTGTGTTCTTTTATTCCAAAAAAAATATTTTGGCACTTTTTATTTTGAAAGCCATAGTATATTTGTTATGAAAAGAATATAAATATATATATGTATACAATCAAATAAACAGATGACCAGAGGCTAGTTTTTTTTCAGTGGGGGGAGGAACTCTCTTACAAACATTGTTTCATCAGGAACTCATTTACATCCTCTGAAGATCTGAAATGAAGGACCCCTGCTGACAGCTCAACGCACACTTTGTCACATGCGCACACACACAAAGAGCATTATACTGTATGCATTTACTACCTTGGACGCTCCTGTGCATGGCCACCAAAACAATGTTGAACAATGTTGAAGACAAATCAGGGTGAAAATAGCTTTGATTGGGATTTGAGCAACACTTAATATCGACATGGATAATGCCATGCTTGACCTCTATACTCATCTCGTGAATACAGAGATTGCTGCAAAATGCTTAACATAGTCTAGAGGTTCAAATGTTCAGTCATCATTGCCTCAGACGAAGCCACAGGCATGTTATAGTTTAATATATCTGAAGAGCTGAATGGCTTTTTTTTTTTTTTAAAAAGTAAATCTGCAATATACAGGAGGAGCAAAATTTGAGTCAATTACCTGCAGTTCAAGATCCATTTTCCCCAGTATTATATTTTTTTTCCTTTCGCAATTGAAAATATTGTCTTGGGTGTAAAACTACCATTTCCAGATTTTCAATGACCTGGCCTTTGGCTTAGCAGCCATGTGATGTGCATTTTAACATCTGAATTCTTCCTTACAGACAAAATAACAAAAGGCTACATCTCCAAAATAAGAGTCATGGCATTGATTCACAGAGGCTTCCTTCATCCTGAAATGAAGCCAGAGTTTTCTCCTCCCACTGTTGCTGTAATGCCCCCTGCTCCCTCGATGGCAAGGCAGGGTAGACTGCATGCTGTGGTATGCCCTCAGTAGAAATTTGTGAATGTGTAGGAGCATTATTGCAATTTTGTACTTAATTGGACACTTTTCTTTGCCACATCTAGCTGAAGTCTCATCCTCCCCCCCCCCATGAAGGTTATAGAAGCCATATGTTTATGTTGTCCATTTTTTTTGGGATGGTCACTGAATTTGTCAGCGTCACTTGGTTTTCTGTTCAGGGTGAGGATTGGTGGCTCTCTCTCCGGACCCATTTAAATCTCACTAAAAAGGTCTCAAAGCCAGTTATTTTCACTCTGAACTGCTGTCGACGACCTCTGCAGAGGGGAAGCACAATGACATGACGTCCCTGCACATAGACTCTAGTTAAAGATCATCTTCTGCTCGTGTGTGTCGTGTGGACAGTCGGCTGAATCCTGCTGAAGAGATCCTCGTGTTTGACTGCGGATTTTCTATTAAAATGCATGATTTTAGGTCAAATCCAAAGTTAGCCATGCAGATCTTGAGGCAGGATTTGGTCTGATTTATCATTGTGTGTGCTGGTGTGTGTGTATTTTATCTGCAAGGGAAATGGTGCCTTTTGGATGATTGATGATATTAATGGTATCGACAGTGCAGCAGTTTGTTAAACAGCAATGATAAGATTGAGAAAGTGAATCTCCTCATATAAAGAAGGGTTCAATTTGAATGTTTGGAAGTTGAAATCAATGTTGCTGTGTGTCCGTGAACATGGATGTTTGCTGACTAGTGCGAGGGCCCTGGGGGCAGAATTCAGATCACCATATTCATGAATCCTTTGCCCCTAATCACTGCCTTGTCAATAGTGGTAAAAAAAAAAAAATCTATTCCGCCCACATCCCACCTCACAGCAGTCATTAGCTTTAAACTGATTTTTCCTCAATAGACCACCTTGCACACACTATGACACACACACACGCTCACACACGAAGTGACGACAGTGTTTCCTTGGAGATGTACTGTGGGAGGTGAGAGAGTTGAGGCCTCTGTCTGCAGTCCAGTCCTCCCCTCTGCTGTTTCTACACTTACTCTCCATCATCAACTCCTCCTTTTTATCATGCCATCCACCGTTTATTGCCTTTGTTCCTTTTCTCCTTTTATTTTTTAAAAACAAAATATATCAAATATAGGGAAACTTTATTATAAAGAGGGTGTTGCATGAATGTATGTTTACATGAGAAATTATGTGAAAATAAAAAAGATGATTTATCAAAAAAAAAAATACAACAAAAAACTGCAAAGATAATTTAAGAACGTTGTTTGTAGAGATTCCTAGTTATAAAGGGGCAGTGGACAGGGCTGCGTCTTTAGAATCTGCCCAGCCAAATCGGACTTAAATCCCAGCCAACCAAATGCTCAAACCCCACTCCCATCTTCACCTTATTTACTCCCGTAACCCCCTCCCTCAACGTGCATCTATACTCCCCAATAAATGGAAAAACACCCTCCATCCTCGGTGCACCTACAAAGGAGGAGACCTCTTGACCTCAGTTTCTAACGTCCTGGATTTGAGTCCAAGGAAAACTGTCAGGCGCACTCTGTTAGCATATCGGGGAACACCTCCCATTCTCGTCCCTCCTGTCGTTTTCATTCACCCTCAGCCTTTTTTCTCCAAAATCACATTATTATTCTCTGTTTTGAATGTGTTTTCTGTTTTGAATACCTTGTTTTGTGTGCATTTCTAATAAGATGTTTAAAATGCCTAAAGAGTGAAGCAGAATATAGGATTGAAATGATCTCGTACTCCATTCTGACCTCTTATTTTGTTTTTCTTGTCTTTTTTTCTTCTGTTGACATGATGCTGTAATGTTGGCAAAAAAGAAAATGTAAAATCCTGTATCATTTATGAAATATGTATAAAAGAGATATGTAATTCAATTATCAATAAAATCCTTATCCAGTTTTTGGAGCCAGTGGTCCAGTTGAGGTTTTTGTTGTTCTCTGTGGAAGTGAAGACTTGGTGATTAATGGGCATATTACTGAAATTTACAAGAAGCAGCTTTTCAAGGTCTTGACCACCTCCTCTGTCTCTCCTTGGCCTCCAGCTCTTCCTCTACAGGACATCCTATGAGATAGACCTGTGTGGATAAACTGTTTGTATACAGTCGGTACATGAAACAACACATGGTTGAAATAGTCTGTTGAAACTGTATTTAGGTCTAAAAATCTTAAAAGGCAATGGAAAAAAAGAGGCTCTGATCATTTCCTTTAAAACATGCTTTTACCATACTAAATAACTTTTAAACAACGTGAACAACCTAATATGCTGGTGATTAGTAGGTATAATGTGTATGTAATGTGTTCACCATCTTAGTATTTGCTCATTCGCCCTAAACACAAAGTACAGCTGAGGCTGATGGGAATTTCATTAGTTGTGGAGGTATTTGGTCATAAAACCAAAATATTGGATAAATTGAAATTTTGACCTTGACAGTGACAATCACTAAGGATCACTAAAGTTATTAGCCTACAATTCATCCTGAGGGCAACATGAACTTCTGTACCAAATTTTATGACACCACATTCAGTAATTTTTGAGACATTAATCACTAAAAGCCAAAAAGGTCAACCTCATGGTGGCGCTGGAGCTAAAGTAGAAAGTGATTAGGCTTCAGCCACCTATAGTCCACTGTGCTAGTGTGGTTAAAAAATGACCAGCATCTTTTAACATGACATTGCATCACATTTCCCAGCAGTGAAACCACTAAAACCAAACACGATTATCAACCGAGGATGTAAACATAATTAGAAAGTTTACTCAAGAATCCAAACTTTGAAAACTAAATTACCCTCAGAATAAGGGGCTCATTAAAACTACATATACTGTATGGTTTTCCTATACACTCTGTTGTTATGCAGTGGTGTAATAAAGTGCTGATTGAATCTGCCTGTGCCATAGAGACTCGCAGCCAGGAGGGCTAACAGTGTCTTATTTCCAGGAGTAATCACAAAAGAAGAATGGCATGTTCCACCTCATTTCTTCTAACAGCCTTGTGGATTAATGTCTCCACTGATTTAATTACATATGAGAAACAAAAACTGCAAGCATCAGGATAGTTTGGGCAGTTGGGAAACGGAAAGGGCCAATCTTTAGATATTTTCTGGCCTGTCCTCGTGGCCAGGTAATGAGCTAGATGAGGACATATTCACTCTGCTGGCACAATGTGTCCTCAATGAGGGTCTGCGGTAAATCCTGAGTGTGCAAACCCGGCCGTCGCCTTGAAGTGAAAGCTGCTTCAGCACGACACCAAACAGATTAATCAGATTGGTTTAATGCTGCTACAGATTAGACCATTGCTCGTTTTCTCACTCCCTTTAAATCAGGAAGGATGAGAAAGCAGACTTAACACATAAAAGTATCAAAAGCCACAATCATTCTTTTTCGCAGCGTGATGGTAAAAAAAGATATGACGTTTGTGGTAGTTCAAGGATGGAGGAGGACAGTGGGAAGAGTGGACAGACAATGGGAGGATGGTCCTGTCACTGGACTTGAGGAGCAGAAGGTCAAGGGGTCAAGGTGAGACAGAAACATGACAAAATGACACCGTCAGATAAGAGGCGCCTATTAAAGACAGCCTTCCTGTAAGAGTGAACCAGAAGAGCTACACACACATACACACTCAGGGCTGAGCTTGGACTGTCATTTATCCCACGCTGAGAAAACACATCATGATTTTTTTGGTCATCACCAGTTTGCTGCAGGAGGTTTTTACAGTTGCAGGTGTTGGTGAGTGTATCATTTTTTATTTCTCCACCAAAACAAGCAGGTATCTCATATATTAAGATTATATTCAAATTATTAGTAAGTGTGTGTGTGTTTATGGTACGTTTTAACTATATAAAGGATGAGACTGACATTATTCAATATATTTCTTATTGTCAGCAAATCCCATGAAAAGACCAAAACCAATTACATATCAGTTCAAACCCTAATACTTTGGACTTCCTTAACCCATTTGTTGCACTCTGCCCCAAACCTACTTATTTCCTCTTGAGATGTAAATCTTTAATTTAATGAGTGACAAATATACTTTCACTTTTTAAAAAAAGGCTCAGTAATTTCCCATAGCAACTGGACGCTGTAGCTTTCAGCAAATGTACCTTAAACCAGGGAAAATAGTGCGTTTCTTGGGGACTATTTTCAGTAGCGGATAAATACACATTTGTTACTCTAGTGAGTATTCACAGGAGCAGTGTGTGTGTTCATTGTAATGAAGGAACCCAGTGTAAATGTGCAGCTCATTCATGTGTTTTTAATAGTTTTTGGACACTAATCAGGAGGAGGACTAAGATGTATCAGGCCTTGGCCACACAGGGAGTACAGTTTAAACAGAATCAGTTCATTGTTGGTTTGGTTTTTTTCTCCAGATTTGTTGAAAGTAAGAAAAATGTAGAATTGTTCATTATGAGGCTGGACACTGTGTGCTGTGGGTCTTCGTCTTCATCTATGCAGATGAGAAGCTGGAGTCTGACTCAGGTCAGGCGTGGCCTCACATTCCCTTAATAGCCATATTAAGTTATTCAAGCCCCATCTGGAAGATTTAACGCTCCCATTATCATACACCCGCATGAGTCAGCTATGTCCTCTGCCCCTTCTGTGCCGCTCAAGCTGGAACACACTCGGACAGTCGTACATCTCCAAAACTAGTCATTTAAGCTGTCAGTGGGTCCAGGCCTTGGATTGATCCATTTGCTTTTACTGGAGCAGCAGGTAGTGACAAGATGGACTGTCCATTATTGGATGGAGGGAGAAAATCATGTGTGTGGTAACATCATTTACGATATTAGTCCCATCTCACACAAACATGTTTTCATTGTTCCCAGCAACTAAGGTGCAGTCAGTTAATTTTTGTTTTTAGAGGACATGTCTTTGTGTTTTTATGTTTACTCATGAAAGCAGATATGAGGAAAGAAACAGCTATTGTTACTGTAAACCTCTGGGCAACCTTGACTGTCACGCAGAAAGCTTTTTTCATTCAAGATACGGGAAGGCGTAAACATGGATATTTTATGTAGAGCAATCTAACTAAATGGAAGCCTAGAGAGTTTGGTTATAGTGGTGGTTACCACTGCTATAAAGTGTTAATGTGGTTGTTGTCAGCTGTCATGTTTCCTGGCTCCTGCCTGCCACCGAAGATGCTTTACTGCTGGGCTGATCAGCCTCCTGCTGTTTCTTCATCCCTGCTGATTCTCAGTGATTAACACTTACTCACTCATGCCCACTTTGCCCACTCCCATCATCCCTCACGTCCTCTTCTTTTCCTTTTGTTTTACGTCCACCTCTTAATTACACTGTTGAGAGGGCATGAAAAGGGGGCTATTGATTGTTTTGCTGCACTTTGTTTACTCTGCTCAGTCAGTTGTTCTCCTGATTCTGCAAAGCTGGCCAGAGTGAAAAGAGTCACTGCTGACAGACTCGTTGGATAAAGGGTTGCTTGTGGATGGCTTGTTGGCTTCAGTGCAATTGGAATTGACTCTGTGTTACAGTTTATCTTGACGGTTCAAAGGTCGGCTTCATGGTAACAAGTTTACTCAAGTGGCAGGTATAGATGTACAGTACATGGGAGGGGGTCAAAGATATACTGCTTGTCTGTGGACTGAGCAGAAACTGGAACCTTTTCCAAAGCAACTAATGGTACACTGAATTAACATCAATGCTAAAGGTTGAAGTTTTAATTCCTGTTTTCATTGGCATCATTTTCTACTGAAGAAAAAGCCCCCATGAAAATTATTGGTGGTGAGGTCTGTAAGGAGAGGACCCTGTTGTTAGTCTAGAGAGTCTCAAGCTGGGGACATTGTGGTGTTTTGAATTTCTTCATCAAATGTGATTTTTCAATGCTGCGAACAATAAAAATTGATTTCAGAAATCTCACAACCTGGAATGATAAAAGACTCTGTACTCGCTGTACAAGAATAAGTGAGCAAAGATGTTTTCTTGTCATAATTGGGTGAACTGACCCTTTTATAGTGATGGTGGAAGAAAAAAAGTCTTGCATTCAGAATTTTACTTAAGTTAAAGTACTAGCAGCAAAATATGCCCATAGTATCAAAAGCAAAAACGTGTATATTTATATTATTATTATTATATTACTATTGATGCATGAGTAGGATTCATTTAAGCAGCTCATTTTAACTACTCCATGTAGTGGTGATTCATTTAATCTATATCAAGGCATCATATTTTGTGATCCTGTCATATGCTTTATATGTCATCATAAAAAAGTAAATTAGAAACTAGAGCTTTGAAATAAAGTTAGTAAAGTAAAGGTCTGAGATTTAGTTGACTAGAAATATAAAGTAGCTTAAAATGGAAATACTAGTGAAGTTTAAAATTGTACTTGAATAGTTACTTTCTACCAATGCCCTGACAGACTCTATACAGTGTCCGGCTCCATATCTTTAAACACATATTTACATCATGTGCATCTTTTTTTCCAAGCTTGTGCAACTAAGTCTTGTTAATCTTTTCTGCCTCAGCCCTGGACCCCTGCTCTGCCTACATCAGCCTGAATGAGCCCTGGAGGAACACAGACTACCACGTCAACCAGTCGTCCGGCGTGCCCCTGTGTGACAGCCATGTGTCTGGAGAATGGTACCGCTTCACCGGCATGGCCGGGGACACCATGCCCACCTTCTGCGTCCCCGAGAATCACTGTGGCACCCACGCTCCCATCTGGCTCAAAGGCAGCCACCCTCAGCCCCACGAAGGCGTCGTCACCCTGCCCATCTGTGCCAGCTTCAACGGCAACTGCTGCCACTGGAACGCCAGCGTAGACGTGAAGGCCTGTGCTGGAGGATACTTTGTCTATCGCCTGCCCAGACCCTCAGTCTGCTTCCATGTTTACTGTGGCCGTGAGTGAGCATGTCTGATATGTAAAAAGTTTGTCCCATCTCAGGGTTTCTTCTCTTCCTCTTGTCTGTTGTTGTGTTAATATGTTGTTGTGTCTGTTGCACAGATTTCTATGACATCTGCGATGAGATGGATTGTGCAGGCCCCAGGTGTCCCGAGTCCGACTGTCGCTGTGCACCTGGAACTGTCCTGGGACCAGACGGACAAACGTGCCTGGGTGAGACAGTCAGTGAGGGAGGAAGAGAGGGGACAGATAAGTTGTGCAACAGACAGTGATTAACAAGAAAACATGCAAGATGGATAGACTGGAAACGGCTTCTGAAAAACAATACCAAGAGAAATCAGTCAGACTGGATTTGCACTATGTTCACTCATTGTTTTCACATTCATATTTCTGGATAAGCTGTTTTTATGCTATTCAAATATCCATGTTTACACGATTTAATGGGATATTCAGAATATGGGCCAGAGCCTGCAAAGACAAGAAAAGCCAATGGGATCAAGTCTTTCAGCATAAGAATTTCAATGAAAATGAAGATTTACATTATGGCAATTTTGTTTCAGAAATAGATGTGCTTCACATTCTCTCACACCAGGGGGAGGGGGTGCTTTCATTTGGTGTGATCTTGACAGGAGATCTACTTAAATTAGATCCAACTTTATTGTCATTGCACAAGTGCCAGCACAATGAAATGTAATTTAGCATCTAATCAGACAGAAGGGTAGCGAAGGCCATATAGATATGTATAAAAACATACAGATATTTCTTTCAGTGTAGCTTTTCTGAAGCATCTCAAACTCATTCGCTCCATCCATTGTCTTGACATTTAAACCAGCAATGTTTGCATGTGTGCCTCTTGAACCATTTATCCATTATTACATCCATTAATTAACTCTTTTAACTGTTAACTGTTTAACTGTTAACTGTTAAATTTTTTCCCTACTTTAACTTAGCTGACAAATGTTTTTCTGTTATCATTAGCCAGCAAGTCTGAAGAAGGAAGCAGCTAGTGACAGAAAGAGTGAAGGATTGTCTTTTGTATTCGCTGACTCCACTCCAGGTGGAGGTGCATGTGTGTGCTTGTGTATGTGTGTGTGTGCAGCACTGGACAATACATCTAATGATGGGTGACATCATGCAGTGGATATGTAACCAGCCTGACAGATGCCGTCATCTCATAATTCACCCATCAACCAAATCTGGCTTTTCCTGTCTGAGAAATGACTTCCTTGTTACTCCATCCTTGCGCTCTGTCTGTCCTCGCTCTCTTGCACTCTCACTCTTGTCCCTTCCTTCATTTCATCCCTCATTATTTCTTTACCAGTCCTCTCAGTATTATAAACGCAGTTTTAAAATCCTTTAAAGTCGATTTATCATCCTGGTCCCTGTAACACTAAGTGAATTGCCTTGAGGTGATAAAGTCCACCCATCAGATACTCAGTCGATTAAAAAAAGACTCATCTGGTAATATTATCTGACCCAGGTGTGGTGTCTGTGTCCTATGTTCAGATGTGAATGAATGTGAGAAGAATAACGGCGGCTGTGCAGAGGTGTGCGTGAACACCAAAGGCTCCAGGCGCTGTGAGTGTGGGCCCGGCCGTGTGTTGGACCAGGATGGACACAACTGCAGAGGTACATTCATGTTCTGATACAACAGTCAGTGTTGTGCAGAGATAGTTAAACCAGGGAACCACACAGCGGTCGTCATCTTTTCCTTCTCTCTGTATTGTAGAGATAGCAGGCTGTCACGTTAACAATGGAGGTTGCAGCCATGGCTGCTCCTCGCTGCTGGACTCCTATCAGTGCAACTGTCCCAGAGGGCTGGAGCTGGGAGAGGATAAACGCACATGTCAGGGTGTGTATCAGTCTGTGTGTGTGTGTGTAGATTTTGGTAGATTTTGAGGTTAGATAATCAATCAGACAGTTGACACAGAGCTTGCATTACTCTGAAAAGATGTAGATAGTAGAGTTCAGACCAAAATGCACATTTTCAAGCCATAACTGATATTTTATAACATTTCAGTGCAGGATTATTTATTTGTGGGGGAGGATCATTAAATACATTGCAGTGGGTAACATGACATTTTTGGTTAGAGAAATGAGACAATCCTGGTGAAAACATACATTTACTTCAGTGTGTTTTTTGATAGTACAGGACTGCAACTAATGATTATATTTATTATGACTTAATATGTATATTATTTTTCTGACTACCTCATAACAGCTTATTGTATGACCTCAAATTACATGTTCTTTCCAATCGACAGTTTAAAACCCAAAGATGTTCAAAGTTAGGGTTGCATTGATTATCAAAATCCACGATGATGTCTTTGAACTCAAAGATGTTTTGGTGTTTTAGCAATGAATCGATTATCAAAATAGCTGACAATTAGTTTTCTTTTGATTGGCTAATCAATTAAATGACATTTCAGCTCTTTTCACTGGGAGTCACCAAAGTCAGAAATGTTAAACATGTAAACTTAGTTGCTCTAAAAACAGACCATAATAGCAAACTTATATATCTGTCTCACTCAGTCATAACTCATATTCTCACATTGCTTATGTAAGTGTCAGGCTGATGGTGGAAATTCAGCACACTTAGACATTATCTTGTTTCCCTGTCAACAACATATGCTCCAAAAATACACTCCAGATCTTCCTTCACTGCCACAATATGCTTTTAGTGTTTAGTGCCAACAAACAGATTGTGTGGTTTTCATCCAATCACATGACCATGGCTGCTCTTAGGTCTTCTTATGCTGCTCTTTGTCTTTGTATCCCTGCACCTGTTTCATGATTTGTGCTGTTTCATGGGACCATATGTCATCTCTCTGCCTCCCTTTCCTGCAGTGCCAGTCCAGTGTGATTCCAGCTCGATTATTGTGTCAGTTCCTAAGGACCTCGTAGGAGGATTGGAGCTCTCCCTGTCCAACTCGTCTTGTCGAGGTGTCTCCAATGGGACACACATCAACCTCAGCTTCAGCCTCAAGACCTGCGGTACAGTGGTGGAGGTCAGAGGCACTGAGTTGAAATCTTTAGACTGAATGTGCTCAGGGTTTAGTCCCTACGGTTCATTATCATAAAAAAAAATAGGTTGTGTGATATTGTTCAAGTCCTGCAAAGTGAATGTTGCCCCCCAGGTGACAGATGACAAGATTGTGGGCACCAACCTGGTGACAGGCCTTCCCAGAAGCAGCCCAGGCAGCAGCAGGGACTTGATAGTCCGAACCAGCAAGTTGGTGCTCCCTGTCACCTGTGAGTTCCCCAGGGAATACCACGTGTCGGATGAATACCAGGCGAGTCTGCGGAGCTCGGCCCTCGAGCTGGCGGGCCACAGCGAGGGAGTCTTCCCCTTCTCCCTGGAGCTCTTCAAGAGCGCAGAGTTTTCAGAGCCGTACCGCACCCCGCCCCAGCTCCGCCTGCACGACTCCCTGTTCTTCGGGGTGGAGCCGAAGGAGAGAGTGGAGGGCCTCTCTGCACTGGTGGAGAGCTGCTTCGCCACACCCGGGCCCAAAGCTGACCAGGCCCTCAAGTATTACCTCATCAAAGACGGGTGAATAGTGGAGGAGTCTTATTAGTTTTAATGCCACTTCCTGTGCTACATGATCTTACACTTATCGCAAAGGCCTCAGGTGAATGAAAAAACAGCACTGTTGGCTGAGCAAAAAGAAAAAGTTGTATTTATAGATAAACTCTACGTGATACCAGCAAAACCCAAGAACAAGATGTGATAGTAGTAAAGAGTAGTAGAGTAATGACCACTGATGTCAAGATGTCAAGAAGAACACAAATCATCAGTCAACATATTTCTCACATACCACACCTCTAATGGTAGTCATACAAATAACTTGGGTTTTATTTAACATATCTGTCTCTGGTATTTCTGCTTTCACTACAATACAGTGGTGGTAAGTGGAATTTTGTTTGTGGACCTCACAGCACTGACAATTTCATTAAAAAAAATCAGCAGCCATGTGTATGTCCACAGTCAGTGTCCCTGTCACTATGAGCTATTCACAGAACACACTGTCATCAGTTTTCATAGGCACAGTTTCTTAAATAGAAAGTCATTTCAATAAAAACCTTTGACATTGAGGTCTGTGGATTACAGTTGCAGACACAGCCAGTGAAAATTATTTCTGGAGACATATGTGGCTAATATATTTTTAAAATGTCATTTTTCAATGCTGTGAGCTCCACAGATGAAATTCCATCTGCCTCAATTGTATTGAGGTAGAGGCAGAAATCTCTGTGACAGATATTGCAAATAACCTGGGCAAATAAAAACAAATCTTCATGCTTCCATATATGTGTGGATATGTCATTTGGGTGAACTAAACTATCTTGCTCATGCACACAACGAAAACTGCAAAATTCTGTCTTTTTAATATCGTGTTGTACAACTGCATTTGGTCCTGCAACACAAATAGTCCCTCTACCTGACGTCAACAGGATCAGATGCAGCTGCTGTGTTTCCACTAAGCCTTAGCATCAGCTGTTGACTGTTATAGGACAGGATGTGTCCACTTCTTCAATGAAATGTCAACTGAAACGTGCCACTCGCCTCGCACTGGGATATGGAAAAGAAAGCAAGAATATTTTAAGAAGAAAAATCGAAAGCACAGATCATTTAGTGATCAGCCTTATTATCAGGGGAAGACTCACAATTGGCCAACTATTCCTCCTCTGAACCCAGAATGAGATTTCCTCTTGCTACTCAGGACAACAACAGAGCAGGGCTATAATCTAGTCTCACGATTTCCTATTAAAGATACGACAGTGTTTCAGGGCATTGGGGCTCCTAACCTTGATAAAGTGCCTTGTTGGAATTATATATGGATCACTGAGTACTGTTAAGATATCAACCTCATACATGACTCTATTTCCCCTCTTTGGCTTCCTTTTCAGGTGTATCTCTGATGAAACCGTGACACAGTACTCATCAAAGGATCAGCTCTCCAAGCACTACCAGGTCCCAGTCTTCAAGTTCATCGGCAAGGACAACCGAGTGAGTAAAAGGGGGCATGCTGGGAGCCAGCTGTCAAGTGTGTGTGGGCTTGTGTCTATGCAGCACTATACTGTAAGAACTGCACTCAAAGCATTTGCAGTACACTGTGATGGTGTTCCTCTCTATATCTCTGCCCAAAACGAGCCCGTCTCCTCTGTTCACAGCAAGTGTTCCTCCACTGCCAGGTGTTGGTATGTGGGGCGGGAGACTCCCGTTGTGCTCAGCGTTGTCGAGGGCGTGTCCGCCGAGAGGTTCGGACCGGTGGACCTCAGGAGCAGCACACGCTGAGTGGAGGCCCCATCTTCATCCTGCCTGAGCCATGATGTTAACAAGAAGCTATTAATACAAACAACCAGAAAAACACCACGAGAGCCGGGATTATGAAAATTACACAGTAACACTTAGATCAAAGATGAACTGAGCATTTCAGTTTATTTGGTATTTAAACACCAAGCAGATATACACAGAGCAGTTTGTTGTGCTATACATATATACATGCAGATGCACATTATTCATATGTAAGCTCCAGTGTCAGTCACAGTTCTGGTTAATACATCCAAGTTAGTGTGTCATTGCCACTTTGGCCGGCAGCACAATTTACTGACATTACAGTGAATGACATTTCTATTAGAAATCATTGGGAGGGGCCACAGTTCATTTGTAACAAGTACAGCATGAAGGATGCTTTTTCTAGGTCACACTTTCAAGCATTTCTCAGGCTTGGTTCCAGCTTAAAGATTTAGTGGACATATAAAAAGTGGTTTATATTTCATGGCATCACTGCCTTGAAAAACACATGTGCAACATCCATAGATGTATTCTGACTCATTTGCTCAGAGCAATGGACGGCTCGGGAGCACGTCACACATTCAAGAGATATCAGCGTGCCGTGCCTGTAAAATATGCACAAGCTTCATCGCTCTGACAATTAATCTAAAATTAATCATGTCAGTTAAACTGCAATTAGTCATGCATTTATTCACAAAAAATAACAAATAACTGGCAAATAACTTACATCAAATATTAACGTAGTAGCTGTAATAGGCAACACATTTACATGACACTGACTTAAGGTTTGAGCAGATAAGCAGTCTTGATAAATAGCAGCACACAAAGGGCCCTGTGCACCGTGGTAATAATTCTTGTGTCTCTCTATCTAGAGGAAATTAATCCAGCTACAATATCCTTCCCATCAGGCACTTTGTTTGGAGTCATCAAAGTAATTTATGGTAATGGAGTCATAGAGGCCTAAAAATGGCCTAAAGTGAAACAGAGTGAAACAGAGTATGGAGAGTATAATATGCATGAGCAATTAATCCAGATTCTGAATTCAGATACAGATACTTATTTGTTAGTCCTGCTTTTGAATAAAACCTGAGAAACTGTTCATTTGCATTCCCTGTTTATGTGTTTTTAACTCCCAGGGTCTGAATCTTCTGAGCGCGTTTGTGAAGTATCTCCTCTTTGGCAAAAAAAAAAGCCTATAAATATAGAGTATGATCTGTAGAAAGACCCATGACTCTGTTATTTGTCTGATAGGAGTCGACAGTGTTCTGTGTCACAGTTCATCCCTCTCCTCTCCCTCGCAGACACACGCTGCCCTCTGGCTGTTCATGTAAGGCCTACAACCAAGAGTCCACACTGTGTTGTAGAGAGTGTCTGCCATCGATTCACAGGCTGAGAAGAAAAGAGAAACAGGGAGATGAGAGAGGCAGAGTAACAAGTATGTGAGGTGTTTCTGGTGGTCATATTCATACCATCTCACATATTTTCCCATAGTCAAGAAAAGGGGAGAAGCAAATATCTCACCTTGGACCTTTGACGCGAAGCCCAGACTCTTATTAAGGTCCGAGCAGATGCCATGCAGACACGAGCGAAACTCGGAGTCGCAGTCGTACTTGCTCTTCCCGCAAGTGTCGTAGCACACGTCCAGCTGGTTACAACACTTTGTCATAGCCGGAATGCCCAGGTCAAGCTGTCAAAAGAAAGAACTGTGTTGTGTCAGAACAGTTTACTAATACAGAACCAGCCACTGTGCTTGTGGTGCGCTCCAGTGTATGGGCTTCATCATGTAGCTGTGGGTGCTGTGAACAGGCCACCTACAGCAGCATTCACCTGGAATCCCACCAGAGAGGAGCTGCAGCCGTCTGGCTCTGAGAGCTGGTAGCCGGGACGAGGCTGAGGAGGTTCTCCTGAGAAAAAAATAACTCAAATCTTGAACAAGTGAAGGCCCATTAACAAACTAATGACATCATGCGCTCAAGATTCCAGAGTACATCCCTGTTCTTGGGTGTGTGTCCCTTCACAGATAAGATGTAACTTTTGTTTGGGAACACCTGCATTGATTGAATAACTGTAGGTACATCAACCTCTCAGACAGATAACCAGAATGTATTCATTATCAGCAGCCTGAGTTCTGAGCATGTTATCTTGGGGCAAGAAATACGTAGCTAATAAACTGACAGCAGTTTGATTTGAGACTTAAAGTGTGCTAAGCAAACAAATGCATAGTAACAGAAGGAATATTGGACGTCGACAACATAATAATCATTTGAAAACCTGTTGTGGACCAGGGGCACTGATAACAACAACAGCTTAATAACAACTCTGACTATCTGGCTATCTCTGAGGCCTCTGAACCCCTGAGCGCTCTCAGTCCTACCTCCAGGATGCTCTCAGTAACATATCATTTAATTCAAGAGATGTGTTCTTACCATATCTGCAGCGGTACTGACACACACCATCGTGTCCCCCCACCAGCTCCACCAGGGAGTCAAAGTATCCGTGCACAGTCTGGAAACTATTTCTAATTGAGTTGAGGCTCCAACTGTTATCTTCATGTGCCAAGGCTCTGTTCGGGGACAGGTTTGTCTGGACTGGTTTGATGTCATTCCTCTCCTCCTGCTCCTCCTCCTCCTCCTCAGAAGGTGGCTTGTGGGTGACAGCTTCACCAGCAAGAGCTTCCATAGCAGGGGCCCCTCCAGCAGGCCTATCGCTGTCTGTCCCTGGCTCTTCAGCTGTTGCACCATCTGCTGCAGGGACATCCACTTTTGGTTCGTCAGCTGCTGCATTATCTGCTGCGAGTATTTTAGCTAGTAGATTGTCACCAAAAAGGGAATTAGCTGCAGGTTGTTCAGCTGCGGGTGAATCACCTGCTTGAGCCGTTGCTGGAGCGGCACCTTCTTCAGCTGCATGTACGGAGTCAGCTGCACCATCAGTAACAGCAGGGGCCTCCCCCTCCTGTTCTTGAGACTGGTAGTGGCCTAAAGTGGCACACATGCCCACAGACACACAGAGGAGGAGCAGGACCACAGTCCGAAGCAGCATCGTGTTGAAGTGGCAACAATCCAAGCAGAGGAAGCTCTCCACAAGGTGAGGTGTTGTTAACAGGGTGAGAAGAGTGTAGAGAGTGAGGGACAAAAACACACTCTGCTCCTACTTGCTCTGTCATCCACACAGCAGACTTTGACCGGTGATTAGGTTCTAGCAGACAGCAAGGCACTCTCATGTTGAGGGCAAAGGTCACCCCCATATCAATTCAAAAAAAGCTCCTATAATTCCTCTAATCTTCTCATTCTCTGTGATTCTTGAACCCATCAAATGAATAATTTCATCACAGTTTTATTCACAAAGCTATAATTGGATTTTTATGACTCAAAAGTCAAATGGAGCTTGAGCCTAGAGGAAGAGCCCTCTTTGTATTCGCTTTAACACTCTGCACGTCTAATGCTGGCATTTTTAAGCCTCTGACCTTTATCAAGACATCACAAACTTCACACTCTTCACTGGGTTTTGATAAAGGTCACACACTGACACCTCAGCACTGAATAAGAGCAGAGACAAACAGGAACATGATCTTATTCATTTGACATGTCTCTGCTGCCCTCTTGTGTCTGAAGAGTAATGTGCTCCCAGTGCTGTGGAAATTATGACCTTTTTCACGTCCCTGTCCAACAACTGAGGTCTCTTTTACTGATACCAGCTGTGAGTTATGTTATGGGGTCGCAGGTTGTTTCTTCTCTATACCTTATTTAGTCTGTGCAAATGAATATTTACTACTGTGTCCTGTAGCCAGACAAAAGTGAAGGGCTTGTTATCCTGCTGTGGTATGATTATCATGCACAGCTGTATATCCTTAACAGGCCAGGAAAGGACAATATCCAGGCCTTTTTACGGCTTTGAAACAGTTGTCAATTCATTGAATAGCTCCAGGATGTACAGTACTTACATCGCAACTTATTTGGTTTCAACCTTAAGGTGGAAAGTTGTTCATATTGACAAATAGTAATTGGACTGCCTTGGGCCTCGAAAAACAACATATGTGAAGTGTCAAATTCACTGCTGTTCTTTAACTGCAGGATGACTGAAAACCGTGAAAATTGATGTCCTCTATTATGAAACACCACATTTGCATGTAATCATCGACCGAAGCGTTTTCATAATTTAAGGCGTGAGGATGTTGATGCTTACGAAGCAAAAGTAAATGTAATATTTGCTGCTAACAGCAAACTAACTAAGCTCTATTTAAGTAATTGAAGTATTTAAGTACAATATTTGAGTCTCGAGTTTACAGATATTATACCTTTTATTCCACTATATTAATTTAACAGATTATATCATTAGTAGTATAATATTAGTATACAAACCCGATTCCAAAAAAGTTGGGACACTGTGTAAAACATAAATAAAACAGAATGTGATAGTTGTCTCAACCTTTTTGACATATACTCAACTGAAAACAGTACAAACACAATATATCTAATATTTCACATCATCGTCTTCACTGATTTTTTGTAAATTTCTGCTTATTCTGAATTTGATGCCAGCCACACATTTCAAACAACATTCCACAGGTAAACAGGTTCATTGGTAACAGGTGATAGTATCATGATTGGGTATGACAGGTTCATCCTGGAAAGACTCAGTTGTTCACAAGCGAGGATGGAGAGAGGTTCAACACTTTGTCAAACACATGGTTGTAGAAAGGAGATTACTGCATGGGCTCAGAAACACTTTGTAAAGCTGTTTTTGGTGAACACAGTTTGTTTGATAATGATTCCTATCTGTTTTTATTTATGCTTTTCACAGAGTCCCAACCTTTTTGGAAAGTTGGTAGTTTTAAACTATGATCTACAGTGGTATTTCTGGTTAACTGGAGGGTTGGGATAAGATAATCTCATAATTAAGTTGCTTGCTAGTTTTCAAAGATATGACTCATTCCTCCATTCTCATGAAATGATCCTCTGTTTTACTTGCTGATGAAGTTATTATTTTTCTGTTTGTAGATCACAATGTATTTTGTCCCACAAAATCCTAGTGGTGAAAAGACAGGAAAGCAGCGGTAAGTACTTAAGAGTCACAAGTCTTCTGCTCAAGTGTCATATATACAGTATGTGCAATATACTATGTACCGTCTTAGGGCCTTGCTTGCTTTTTCTCTGTTTAGCACCATGTTAATGTAGTTTTCCAGATCCTGGAGGGAAAATGACAGAGTAAAAAAACAAGAACCACCATCACATAGCAGGACATGCATTTAAAATCTGTAATACTTTCAAAATGGTCATATGGTAGGATAAAGGTCAAACTCTCTTGCCTTGTTGGTGGTCTTCAGACGGTCATTTGAGGCTATCAGTCTCATTATCTCTGTCTGGACAAACGGAAAAAAAATGATAAATAAAAACTGCAGCCATATGCATTTTCAGCAATCACCAATCACACTTCCTGTTTTATTTCTGAAAGAGAGCAAAGGCAAAAATTGATTGATTGTGTTATGTAAAAGTCAAAGTCTTAATGACAAAAAAAATTGCAAGGATAAGCAGACAGTTTATCTTGCAGCACCTTTAGGTCTTTGATGCGCTTTTCTGTGGCTGTGGTTATAGCAGTGGACACCAGCTTCTCCTTAATCTCCTCCTCCAGCTGTCGGATCTCCCTCCACATGTTCAACACCTGAAGCTTCTTGGCCTGAACACTGTCGATGCAGCTGATGGCAGTTCCTCTGTCCTGCAGCCCTGACAGAGACGTATCAGTCCAAACACACAAGAGCCTTGCATGAATGCACTGTAGCGATGAGGGATGTATCTATACTTGTACATACACACTCCTGCAGGCATTACAGGGTCACAGTGGACTTACTGCAACAACAAAACTTTCTTTATGTCTGCTGTCATGACAAAGTGATTATTTGATCAGTCTGTCCACACCAGAGATTTAGAACTTACCATGTGCTGTTACCCTTTAGGGTAATATACAGCAAATGCTTAGATGTGGTTCACCATTGATGAGCTATACCAATGTAGTCTTGAGACTTACTCTTTATGTCGCTGTCCTCTGGGCCTATGATAGCTGGAACATTCTGTAGTTCATTTCGGACTCTGAGGTCAAAAAAGAACAAACTTGCTTAACCTAATGAGAATGTACATATAAATGTGTATACTTCTTTTGTTGGACAGATCCTTGCAGTACCGTTTATTCTCCTCTAGAGCTCTTCTGGCCTCCTGCTCCAGCTTGTAAACTTCTTTTTCAGCATCCTCCAACTCCATTTCCCTTACTTTGCCATTGCCAACATCTTCCAGTGAAGTACTCGGCGACTGTACACAACAGCAACAAAAACATATGAAGACTTACATTGTTTGCCACAAACATAAAAGATGCTCCAGAGAAATGCTCATTCTGTGACTGTTGCATTTGAGGCTCCATCTTCTTCTGTTGAACGTTTAAATATAAATGACAATGTGCAACTCTCTGAGCCCCATAAACATATTCTGCTATGTCAGAAATACATGAGGTTTCCACTAAAAAAACATCTCATTGCCAGCGGTCTTGAGTTCAGTTCCTAATGGACATGCAGCCTAAAATGAAAATGAATGACCTTTGACCCCTGTGAACTGTGACTGACCTATACAACAGTTTTATATTACAATGATTTTGTATTTTTAAAAATCACTGAGATATAAGTGCAATTTTTTCTCCTCTTTTCACTTTTGAAATTTTCATCACAGTCAACATGAAACCATTATGTTAGTGTACTGTCAATAAACGGACGCCTACAAAAGGGCATCAATGTTTTTTAACAGGAAATAAGGCCAGAAAGTCACATCCATAGCTTAGGTTTTCTTCATATTTACACCAGGAATACATCAGCGGCAGTGTGCTTTACCATGTTGTGTTGTGATGAGTAGGAATCCATCATGTGGTTGACATACAAATCATAATCTGTCTGAAAAAGAAAGGAATTATTTCACTTGGTCATCTTGTGCTTAAAATATCCAGTTATCTTAACAAATACTTTTTTCAAGCTAATTAAAAAAACACTTTGATTATACGTGCATAGTGTGTTTGTGTCACAAGTACTCATTCATGTTATGCTGTCAAACAACAGTCACTGTCTACTACAATAAATGAATGTCAAGCAATGATCAGTTTAATCTAATTAAAATTTTATGAGCAAAATTCACATTATTAGGGCTATGCAAGATTATAAATATACAAAACAGATTTACTGACACTGTGAGCCGAGCTTTTGCGTGCATAAAAGAAACTTGCATGACCCTAAACATTTCTTATGAATGAGCACTAATCCAGCCATTGCCCTCTAATGACCTGCTCCCTGGTGCATCATGACCAGGTTCCAGTGGTTGCTCTACTTCCGCTTGCTACACCAGGGACTCACTCTCTCTTGGCTCTAATACGTCTGACAGCACATGCTAAAAATGTGCTAGTGGGTACAGAGGAAATGGAAAAACCTTAATTTCCCTCAGGATGCGTCCAAATACTGGCGAGCCTTCACATACATCATCAAAGACGTCACTGAACACCACAAGGCGGTCTCTGCTGGGCCAACTTTGCACTGACAGCTTCTTCAGCTCCTGATTATGACAGGAACACACACACACACACAACGTTAGCAAGTTAAGATGTGCATGCAAGTCTGTGCGTGTCTTCATTCATGCAACTTCTGCAAGAGTGTTGAGAGGGCATTTCAGGATTGCCATCTCATGAAAAATGGACATACCAGAAAGCATGAAGATTCAAAAGAAGAGCAATTACAAAGCGAGTTTCGTGATGGTTTGTGTGACCATTCTCACCTTTTGTAGTTTCCTTTCGTGCATTGCAGCAACATTTATTTCAGCCCAGAGGTCCTGTTTGGCTATGATTTGCCTGACAAACCGTTGTTTTGTCTTTTGCTGGCCTTCATTATTCAGGCCTTCCTGGTCAGAGCTGCTCAAGCAAGGTTGCTGTTTCCCCTCCGGATTAGATGAAGACTTTTTCTGGGAAAGAGCTCTTGGCCGGACTGGCAAAGAGTTTGAGGAACAGTGAACCATTCTTGGTAGATTCATATCTTCTCTTCTGTCTGCATGTAATGAGCAATCAGTAGGCTGATCTTGTCTTGACCTCGAGACTTCAGTCTCCACTAAAGCCGTGCCAGTGGAGAACTCAGAGGGAGACTTCTTAATTTCTTTCTTCTTTACATGGGCCAGTGTCTTTGTCCGCTGCGTCTGCTGGAGTGGGTTTGGGGTTTCTTCATGGCCCTGAGACGTGCTCCAGAAAGACTGCTTTTTCTCCCTGCGAGGCTGACTCTGGTTCAGGCTGCGAGGCCCCAGATGACCGGAGGAGTAGGTCTGGATATCGGCCCTGTGAGCAGCTTCAGCAGCCAGCAGCAGTCTGTGGATGTCCCTCCTGAAGCAGCTGGCCTTTGGCTTCCAGCTGCTGGACATGGCTGAACAAATCAAACTTCATTTTAGTCTAGTTTGCTAAAAGGCACACAAGATGACTCAAGTACAGTACATTTCCTATATTATGCAGCAGAACTGTGATGTTTCCATTAAATACATTTAACCAAAAATGATATTCAATACTTTAAGCTACATTCATTTATTTAGCGCGTTCATCCAAAACACAATTAAAGTGTTGTGTCTGAATAAGAATAACTATCCTAAAAATACAACTTTCTGGAAACAAACTGAGGGAAAATAATATAAAACTTTTTTTTTTTTACTTTTGTAAATCCAGACAAACTAATCAAAGTTTAGCTAGCTTCAGTTTCTACAGACAGCTAGCAAAGAGGCAACAGTGTTTAGACTTTAATATGTTGCTAATTAGCAGTTGAAAAGCAAAGCACACATACAGAAATCTTAAATAATAACCTTAATAATAACCTCACCTGTTAGTTTATTGTACTTTTGTGCAGAACCACGTTAAAAATTAAACTTCCTTCATGTTTCCTCTTATCCCGGCTGCCATGGAGACCGAGGCAAACGTTGCGTTCAGTGTCTTTGCTAATAATCGTATCCATGAGCTTTGAGGCGCTACCTGATCTCATTCGTACACGAAGAGACATAGAGTGACGTTCACGCACAGCTTTGTAACATTGGATATTATATTATAATATTCAGGGATTTGCTAAACTACCAGCTAAGTCACTATAAATAGCTGTGGCCTATTCATAAAATCATTAAATTATAATCATAAATAATATTTTGTACTTTAATTATTTATAATGAGCATAAATAATTGCAATTAATTATGCAAGTGAAATAATTTCACTAATCAATGAAGGTGGAGTTATTCTAGTTTCACAAACTCTGAACTTAGTCATTTAGTTGTTTTTTCCCTGCAAACTGTCAATAAACATGAAACAAAGAAACAAACATCAAAAGAGAAATAATTATCTATCTTTCTATCTATCTATCTATCTATCCTTTCCACGACCTCTTTCCAATCTGTTTTATTGCCCTATTCATTACCTTCAAGTTGAGGATCAGGCATTTAAGGATGTTTTCTGAAAAAAATGCTATTTTTCAATTTCTGGGATTGAAGAGCCACTTGGCAAATCAGCAGACTCATCATTGTTGTTGCTGATCATGATGTATCTAATCACGAGACACAAACAATACTGCGTGACCTGGTTGAAAAGTGGTCATGGTTGTCCAAGGAGGGTTAAATCTAGGGCAACTGGACTTGGTTGTGGACGCTTGAAAACTTTTTGCCTCTCATCCAAGGGGGCTTCTTCATTTCAAAGAGGTTGTAAAGTGGCTTTAAATGACTCTGTAAATTCTTTGAAAACTAAGACTCCAACAAATTTCCCTTATTTCCTCACGTTTCGTTATTTAGTAATGCTTCCTGTTGGCTGCCACAAATCCTTTAATGACAAATCGTGTAAACTGGTTATTGGGGAAATCTAGTTACCTGTAAATGCTTTAATCAAATTACTATCTTAATCTGGTTATTCACAATAATTGGGTTACTGTGTGCAAGTAAACACACAGCAGTGAGTGTAGCCTACAGAGCAGAGAGAGAGAGAGAGAGAGAGAGAGAGAGAGAGGAGGAGAGTGATACTCGGCCTCGGGGCTCGAATGGCCAGAATAGGAAAGCACCCAGATGGCAAAGCTGAGCATGAGGGAAGAGGCTGTGTAACATGTTATACTTCATTGTATCAAGCAGGGTCATACAATGGAGTTTGCATTCATTTGCATCCTTGCATCCTCCATTAACGTGTGATGTGATGATGTTAAATAAAATAATGCAGTGGAGGATGGAAGAAACCCCCAGAAGTTTACTTGGCAGAAGTTTGAAGAAGCAACGCCTGATGACTGAATAGGAAATACCAAGGTTCATTTCCAGATTAATGCATTACATAACAAATCAGATAATGTCTCTTTAGGGGGTGATTATAGCTGTAGAACCCACAGAGTAAAAAGAGATAAATGCTATAGATTACTTAACGTTCAACTGGTAAAGCATTTCAAGGTCATAAAAATTAAATGTAAAAAGAATCGCCTCTGTGGCTTGAATGCTATTAGATGAGAGAACAAAATGTAATCCATTAAGCCATCATTCATTGAAGAGCTGCTGTTTGGGAGTTTGTAATATATATATATAGCAACTTGTAAAATGCATAAAACATTTATTTTATATTGACTGCAATTTTAAGGTTTGTTTGATAAACACACATTGCATGCACCCGTCAAACAGCAGATTCAAGCATGTCACCAAATTAATTTTAAAACTTAGACAAACAGTGCAGCAGGGATTTCTGAGAAAATCATCTTCTCTACTGTATTTCTGTTGATCATAAGATGGTACAAGATGACAACAGCTCCAAAGGTGAGAGAGGAATTACTGTATTTCCTGCAGTAATAAATGGATCACTAGAAAATCAGTAAAAAGGGAAAAATATTGTATTAAGTCCTAAATATTAAGACTAAAAATGAGGCCAAAGTCATGTTACAAATTGTTTTATGTTACTGAGAATGTACAGTAGACTGTAGTCATCTGAAGTTTGACCAACAGGGAATTCAGGCAAGATGTTCTAACCATTGCTGGTAGGTCTGAAGATCACATTTTCTATTTATATTTTGACTTTCATAAGGCATAAAGAGTTGACTCAAACTAATAAAATAAATGATTAACATGTTTACCAATCAGGAGTGATGCAATGTCACCCAACACTGTCCAGTCTGGAACTCTATCAATAAAATAGTGAGGATTAACAGTGAAATACATACGTGATAATTCAAACACAAAATAAAGAATGATCAGGCACAGATGTATTTTCAGGTATTTAATAAAAGTCATTTGGGCTACTGCTCTTACATTTACAGTTGAGACATTCCGCATTTATTCTGGGTAACAGTAACATGTCTAGACCGTTTTGTTTATCTTAATGTTTACTTTGTACAAAACAAAAAGGCCAACATTATTTTTCTTTGTATAAAAAATATAAGTTAATTTAAATTTAACTCTAATTAAGAAAATAACAATAGTAATAATAGCAATAATAATAATCATCAATAATAATAATGATTAAGATCAAAAGCTAAACATAGTGCAGACAATGGGATATAACTGGTGCTGAAAAGTAGAAGGGACAGTGCAGTGTTATGGACTTAACCATGTTCTCAGGTGGGGTTGAAGGGGGGAAAGAGACAGTCAAAAGCTTTCACTCTCTCTCTCTCTCTCTCACACACACACACACACACACAAACACACACACATGCACTCAGATACACACACACACACAGTGTACACACCCAGTCAGAAAGTGCACGACTGCCATTCAGTTTAGCACCATCAGAGCATACATCTCAGTCTGTACAAACTAACTCCTAGATTGTACATAGTATACACCTATTACCGTATATGCAAAATTATATATAAACTTCAGTTTAGGTGCATGCTAATTGTTGCTCTTGGTTGAAGCTTACTGGAAGCAATTCTGAAAAGTAAGACAGAGCACATCATGGAAAAACTGCCACCACCGAGGATCTGCAATCAACAAAACATTCATCAAAATGTACATTCACACCATTGGGGGCCACAGTACCAGTCGTAAAAACAAATTCTTTGAGCGGTAATTTCAGTCTTGGAGGGACAATGTCCACTGGAATGACAGTTTCAGACAAAACTATTGTCTGTTGGAAGATCTCGGAAACTCATTTGGAGGAGTCCAAATGCGCCCCCCTTGCACGACGTTGGAGAGTCGGTGCAAAGGAGGAGGATTTATTTCCTTCGACATGTCGCGGATGTGAGGGGAACTTCTGTTACACACCTGCATAAAGTCAACCGTCATTCTTGAGTTGCAATCCCAGAGATAGACATATGATGCAGTTTAACTTAACAGGTTTGACATTACGGGGAAATATGAAGCGGGCTGCGGCTGAGACTTCTTCTGAGCTGCTGTGTGTGGCGTCAACAGCAAAATGTGTTCAGTGTCATTAATGTTTCACACTAGGGATCTGAACCTGCAAGGACACCCGTCTATGCCAAAAAGAGACTGTATAAGCTACGACTTATTCCACCCTTCAGCATTTATTTAATTTATAGCTCAATACATCACGCCCTAACCATGTGGTATAAATGAGGGTGCTGTCTGGACATTACATAAGTTAGTCGACATGTAAAAAGTTTGTTGTCTCACTGCAAACAAACAAATCTTTATAATGCACCAGGGCACTTAGCCAACTTGTGCAGTATACTCATATTACTTGTGTTTTATTCATGGTTAAAGAATTACTGATTAATGAGCAGGAACCAGATTGTAATCTAAAATCATTTATGATGTGATAGTGGTGTGAAAATTGTTATGAGAGTGGAAATTGTATGCACAGTTGTATGCAGTCTTGGGTGCTATAACTGATGAGATACGGATGCTATTTGAGGATCTTGCTCTTCTTTTTGTCTCGTGAACTCCAAATATTACTGTTACCGTTGGCCTGGGATCAGATCCTGTTAATCAGAGGAAAGTTGATGTGCTATGCAGCAGGTTCCTAAATGGCAGCGGGGGCCAGGGGCAGCGCTGAGGGGTCCACTGACTCTCTTGTGACTTTATTCACAAGTGTTGAAATTATCTAACTCCTCACGCCACAGTTCATCTACAGTATGTAGAATATGCTGCAGGGGATTTCTGCCATATCCACCTAGAATAGGCTGTATGTCTTTATTCAAGTACTGCAAAGGATTTTTGCTCAAAAAGTAATAATAAAAAAAAACATTCTGACATCCACCTTCTCAGTAAGGTGGCGCTACACCATACATCTCCTCTACACATTCCTTCTGTCTCTGGGAATACCTTGCTGAAGTAGTGCGCGTACGATAAACCTACCACAGAAGGCAAACAGTACCATTTCAAAAAAACAAAGCCTGAACCGACAACAAGATTTCACATATTCTCGCCTGTGAAAGGTTCAGAATAAGGCCTCTGCAAATACAAGACCATAAAAGAATCAGCTCAAATAATAATAATAAAAAAAAACATATAACATAAAATAACATAAAACAGCTAAAATAAAACAACCAAAGTCCATTCTACCAAATGAATTCCCAAGCTGAGTGGATGTAGGGTGATGGGTTGAAGTCCCTCCCCATCGGCTGTCTGTCAGTCTCTGGGACCGGTGAAACCGTCAGTGTTGACACCTCCGTCACCCAATGAGGTAACTGTGTGTTTTCAAAGTCAAGTCGCCTTTAGCTGATCCGTCTCCTGCTGACACAGGATGTGGGCTCTTCCCCCTACAGAGTACCAGGTCCGTGGCAGGATTCAGGTTGTATTCCTTTGGTGGGCCAGCAACCCCTTTGGTAGTCAGTTGTCCACCTTGACAGGGCCTGAATCACAAGGCCGACTGGGCACAATGTCCTCCGCCTCTCCCCGCGATATCTTCTCCCACTGGCCCAGGTTCTCCCTGCAATCACAGAGCACCTCCGTCACATTCAGACCCTGCATATTGTAGGTTTACAATTAGGCCTGTCCTACTCATGCATGCAGACATTGCATTTCTTACTGCAGAGACAAGGCTTGAAATCTGAAAAAAAGAAATCATGTCAGCATGGATTAAAGATATTTTAAACTTCATCAATCATCAATAATAGGACATTATCATTATCTATGATATTTATTTCAAACAAACAAACTCGAGTGAAAATGTAATTTTTTTTTCTTTAAATGCTTTTCAAATATTTGGCTAATAATGGCCTTTTGATTTGATTAAGCTTTCATCAGATGCATATTTGCTATTTATCCACTGCTGTCAATTTTCATATTTCTTGTTTAAATGAAAATTACTACTGTAGCTATTGATGGGCCTGGTGAGTTAACACACGTTATAACACTTGGCCACAAGGGTGTGCATCTGATGTTAAAAATGGCATGGATATAACATTGTTAGAAACAGCCAGAACTTAAAAGAAGATATTAAAATTATGCAACTGTAGCAACAGTGTTAAGCCAGAAATATCAGAATACAACAGGCTCATGCTTCTGAAGAGATCTATATTAAATGTTAACACATTGCAACAATTAATAGTACAAAAGCTGCATTAAACCAAACTGCATTAAACAACTAAATAGAATTAATTTACACTGGCAATTTATCCAAGACAAAAATCTGGAACCACATGTCACCACAGTCAGGCAGCAGCAGTGTAATTCATTAGTCATCTGTAGTAGCGGTCCCATCAGCTCTTGTTGTCATGAAGGTAACCTCTCCCCCCTCTGTGCTATAATCAAGCCTGACATACGAGTGGAGAAAGAGCTGCCCTTTGCTGCCATTCCATTCAATTAGCCAGCCTGATGCAGTTTACACGTCTGAGGCAGATCACACAACAAGCAGCCGGGCTCCGTGGGGTCTAGGCCTGCTGCCCACCCAGAGCCTGGTGCTGACGTACAGCCGGGGCTTAAATATTACACTGCTCACTTTGTTTGCATTCCCCACAGATCAAGGTCACAACGTTTCAAAAACCAGCGCGTCACCCCAGAGGGGCAGACAAATGTGCAATATGATCGTGTTCAACAAGCAGAATTTTCTCATTTAAATAGTCTTACACACAATGTCACACCACATACACAGACGCACCAAGTTAGGTTAAGAGCAAACTGTTAGTGAACTGTTTTCTGTACTGAAATGTGCCAATCTGAATATGTTTTCAGAAAGTTACAGCACAAGTTTGTTTAAATCAATATCAGTACGGCAGCATGTGTGTGTTTACAGTGCAATGCACACCAACACACACACACACACACACACACACACACACTCCTCCTTATCACCTCTAATCTTATTTTTCTGGCCAGATGAGGTCAGCACACACAAGCTCTCAGTGAATTTATTGACCATATCAGATTTGAAATCAGCAAAACAATATTTTGTGAAAGAACCCCTTGATTGTTTTATGTTTTTGACAGATTTCCCAAGAAAATATAACTAAAAATACCAACAATTAAACAGGAATTTAAGTTGTCATTCCTGACCACAGATCATAGTGTTCTCTGTCATCTGAAAATCTTGTTTGGCTTTTTGTCAGAGCGCACAGTGAAGGACAAGCCATCTCTCTTTGTTTAAAACTGTTGCTTTGAATACTCACTTGCAGGCTTTTAGAAGAGGATTGGACGGAGGGAAAAGCTCCGCTAGTGTCGTGTAACATGGAATTGCAACAGCATTGTAGAATCCCACCTTAAAAAAAGACAAAATGAATGACAAAAACAAATAGAGTCTGTATTAATATTTTTGGAAAGAGTATAAGAATCCGATCTGAAATGCTACAAATCTCATGATTGTAATTTTCTCTGCTGTCTGTGATGCGTTGATAATAATTTATTTATGACCAAGAACGGTCAATAGTGATGTTTTTAATCAACAAGAACAGTGTCTCTATGAGTGTATGACATTTGGAGGAGTTCTTAAATACCACAGATGCTCCAAAAACATACAACCTGACACAAAATATTATCTAAAATAGTCCCACAAAAGAAGATTTTGTATTTAAGAGTACACAAAAATCCTTATAGATCATATGTTTACACACAGACTTGAGACAAGGTCTGATCAGGTAGCATAAGTGAAAATAAACATAAGTAAACATAAGTGTGAAGGAGCTTGACAGTAAGTCCCTTTTAATGTGGGTTTTTTGTTGTTTAACTTTTATTTTAAAAATGTTTGTAAGGTCATTATGCTTAATATAATACAAAATCACACAAAAATCACACACGTGTGGGTTATTCTACGTGATCTCCTTTTGATAACTCATGTAATATCTAATATAATATTTTTTCACTTCCATTCACAGAGCCTCCCCTGAAACTGTTTTAACCCTCCCTGGGGAGGTCCGTCTCCCACTTTGAAAACCTATGTTCCTCTGCAACATCTGAAAGTGAGGTAGAGCGTAAGCACGGTGAAAGACACATGAGAAAAAGTGCTGGTCTTACTTGGCCTTGGGGAACCTCATCCTTCTTGTCTCTGTCCATCATAGGGATCGGCTGCATCCCAATCTTCTTCATCTCATCTCCCTGTGGAGGCACAAAATAAAGAGAGAAATTTCCTTTTATTTTTGCATACGGTGGCATACCTTCTGACTACCAGATGACACTGTTTTGCATCTCACAAACAGTAGCACAGCTCACTATAGCTGCATTTACAAGTACTAACAAAAGTCTGACTGTTACACTGGAGGCTTGATCATGATACAAAAACTGTTTCAGCTTCAGCAGTATCCCACTGTACCTCAGCCCAGAACTCAGCATAGATGTCGTTGGCTGTGAGTCGTGTGATTTGCCATTTCTTGGTAACAGAACACAAGTCACATGCTGTCATCATCAGACCAATCACACGGTCCCTGGAAGGGAGCAAAGCCTTGTTATAGCAGTGTGGAGAAACTCAATGTGTCAGTGTATATGTGAGCCAGGTCCATGTTTCTGTGTGATGCTATGAGACCCGGTCTGATCCTGACCTGACCTGCGCACCTGTGCGACTCATCGTGACCTGACCTGTGCGATTGGTTGTTCAAGTCCAGCGCTTGCAAGGTCAGCAGCTCTGTCAGCTGCTGGTGGTTGTTGAAGTACAGGGCGAGGTCCGTGGCGATGATGGCCTTTCGGATGATCTCCAACACCTGCTCGTACTCGCTGGAATTCAGGTTGGAGAAAATATTGTGCCCTTCCAGCTATGAGAAACAAAGAGATCAATAAAAAAGCAAAAGCTCCACTTATGAGGCGTTCAGCTCAGCTAGACTACAACAGGTTGTAATCTCAAGTTCATCTCAGGGTTCACGCTCTGCCAGCAGATCCTGGACGTCACACAAGAGGGCACTCAGAACTAAATCGTATGATTCTATCAAAGGATTGACAGTGTGTGTGTAAGCACTAGTCAACTATATGTTAATTCAAGTATTTTACTGTTACAGGATGCATGCGTGCAAATTACAAAAAAGTGAAAATTCTGCTTCTCTTATACAGAAAATAACAGAACTATTGAGCAAATTGAAAACTACAGATTCAATTACATTCATGCAGATTTTTGTCTTTTTTTTTATAAAAATTGAGTACATTGCTTTACTACGTTTATAAGTATCCACCTGTCTGTTTATTGTAGGTTTCAATTTGTGACCTGCTTTCTGCATTGGTGGTGTCATTTTTGACATCCTCCCCTTGCTACTGTATGTTGAATTATTCATGACTCTTCTGGATGTGGTATTACTGTTCTTTTGCCCACCGTTTGCACGTCTTTAAGAAAGTCAGAGATATACTGGTATGCTTAAATACTGAAAAGGTGATGACATGTTATGCAAAGGACATAATTTGATACTAAATATTAGAATTTAAAAGGTGATAAATACATAAAGAAATGTTGGCTGTACAGTAAGTTCTGCATAGGGGAGCTCTACCTGTAGGATGGAGACAGTCTGAGAGAAGTGGTGTTGCTCCATGGTGGAGGTCGAGTACAGAGCAGCCAGCGGATGGTCAAACTTCTGCAGGTACGTGTTGCTGTACCCCCGATGGTCCAGGTCATGGCACAGGCAGGCTATCAACAGACCCTTCTTCTGTAAACCAGAGTGGGAAGACAGGGGAAAAAAATCACAAAGGACCCCAGATGTTAACCTTGCTTTTGATTTCATTTATTTTTTCATCTATTCTTTTTATTGGAGGAGTAAAACTCAGGCCCAATAAGGAGCAAACCTCTAGCTCTGTGAACATCCCAGTGGTTTTCTGCAGGATGGCGTACATACAGTGTGCCACCGTCACCGCATGCTTCCAGTTGTGGTAGGGCACACGCCGGTAGTTCTTCCGTACAGACATGGTGAACCGACACAGCTTCTCCAGCTCAAAGCTACACACGGAAAAGAAAGGGCGATTAACAATGAATCCAGATTTGATGACGAATTGACACTGACATCGTCACAGCGACACCTCACCTGGTCTTTCCACAGGAGTTATGAACCATGTAGATAAAGACAGCAGGCCAGATCTCCTCAAAGGGATTAATGTCAAAGTGGAACCTGGAGGAGGGGGGGACGAGAAGAGAGTCTTAAATTAGCATGTACTGCACACAGAGGGACAGATGAAGGGACTCGCCCAGGTCTGGACTCTGTCATCGTCCCTTTCACAGACACGTGGCTGTGGACCAACTAAACTCAGGGTGTCAGAGCAGAGGTAGTGACAGAAATGCTGCTCTGAAACCTGCACCTGAAAGGGCACTCACGTTTCGATCTCTTTATAAATGGGTGCAGGGAGGTTGAGCTGGGTAAGGGTCTTCCATTCTTCTGATGTGCAGATGCTGTGATAAGACAGTTTTTCCATCGTCACTCTGTAAATGCATTCAGAATGCCGGATCCTGTGGTACATCTGCATGAGGAAATCGCAGAATAGTTAGACTTTAAAATGTCGAGACTCAGCTGCTATAAATACCATCTTCTGTTGAATTCTTTAAGTATCACTGTCAGAGAAAGGGTCAGAGAAAGTTAAGTTATCCACAACAGTCCTGCATCATATTTTATCTGTGCGTCCCCACATCTGGTTTTCATCCCTGTCCCCGTCCCAGACAGGCAGGAATAAGACAGTCAGGTACATGCGCCAAGCCTCACACCTTCCACCATAAATCACCATAAATCAGGAGCTGGGCCTAAGTGAGTTTCCTACAGACGCAAGGCATAAATTACAGCTAAACATAAATCCTGTCAGTGGACGGATGCAGACTGCTTGTCTTAAAATATTAACATGCCTCATCAATTTTAAAACCAACTTTGTGACGCTGCTCCTGCGTAAGTTTGTCGCACGAGCTGATGGTGAGTCAGGCCCCACAGAGAGGAGAAGCTCTGACAGACAGACAGACAGACAGACAGACACACACACAGACAGACAGACCACACAATGCAAGCTTCCAGAGTTAGCATGATTCATGAAATGTCTGTGTTGTCCATGTAAAGGATAAACAGCACTGCCAAAAAATAAGCTTTTACTCATATTTTGGAGTAATGCACACTTCAAATAGAAGCTGTTGGCACTATCTTTGCAAACCTTGGAGGAAAAATGAAATTACTACACGGACAAATAGGGAAACCCACAGCCTAGTAACAGCTGAAACAAGCCTTCCAGCTATAAGAATGAATTTAGGACGAGGATGAGGCCGCTACGTCAAAGGTACAGTTATCTGAAAATGAGCCAATCAGGATCGAGCATTCATGGCCATGAAGTGTTATATAATCTTCACGTCACCTACCTACACTGCAAAAGATAAAGAGCAGGCTTGTGCAGACAGATGTGAAGAGAATGGATCATGTTTTTGCAGTTGGAAAAGATCAGTTAGTCATTTCAATGTTTTGAGACTAATTCAGTTTACTCACATTTGCACAGTGTAAGGCCAGAGCACAAAAGACAGCAAACATCTTAAAGTTGTTCTCATCTGTTTTAGTGAAGGCACTTCCGCTTAGCTTGTTCACCATCTGCACCACACCTATAACGGTCCCCCTGCTCACGATGGGCATGCACAGGATGTTCCGCGTGGTGTAGCCGGTTTTAAGGTCCACCTCTCTGTTAAGGAAGACGTACAAAAATATGAGACTTCAGTTTGACATTCGTCCCATTTAAGTTAATTTAAGTTTACAATGTCATAACTCCTGGTGTAATACAATGACTAGAGTGGTTTTATCTGAAATCCAGGAGAAAGTCAACTTCAAAAATGTTAATCAGACTGTCAATAATCATATATGATGGGAAAGATAAGTAAAAATGGCTTATCACAGGGTCTGTTGGAGTTTACCGGTTGAACCGTGGGTCTGCATAGGCATCTGGGATATTTAAGACTTCCCCTGTCCGAGCCACTTGACCAGCTATTCCCTTGTCTATAGAAAACCTAGAGGGAGAGAGGGGAGCAGAAGAGTCTGGTTTGTGCTGAGTGGATGAGGGAAAATCTGCATTCAAAAATCAATCATAAATCAATAACGGGAAAATCAATGTGAAAACCTGATATAAGAAATGCAATTTAGAGCACAAATAGTGTGGAAATGAACCGTTTTTACATAGAGTGAAAAATTATTATGCTTCACTGTAACTCAGTAAAAATGGTACAAAATCTGCAAGTCATTAGAATTTTTCAGAAGTTTTTCTATTATTGGAAGCATTTCTGAGCTGTCTTTGTCACACCATGACCATGATTACTGTACACTATGGTAAAAACACTTTTGGATGTGTGGAGACAAAAAAATGATTTTATTTCTATAAATGTATTTTATATTTTAAATGTATTAAGTGGAAAAGTGTGTATATCTAAGATCACAGACAGTATAGAAATGACTATTCTATTACTATTCAGCACACTGTAAGAGAAAAGTGTCAATCTTACAAACCTAATTTCTTTGGTTTTCCTAAAGACAGGTTTGCCTTCTTTCTCTTCCCCAATATCGAACAGGTCAGAGTACAGTTCTTTGTTGTTGTGATCTACCTGGAAGAGTGCGCACCTGTCCGCATTCACCAGGTTTTTTGCATATATCTGTAAAACAACACCAGTGACACAACCTTATCAGCAACACTGAGGGTTTGAAAGAACTGAAAAAAAACATTGAAAATTATGTCTGGCACCTGCAACTTTATTAAATTGGATACATCACTGCAGGTTTTAATTATTTCTTTTGGATGGGACAGTTAAATGTAGAGAATTAAAAAAAAAACACACAGTATAACTACAGATCATTCCAGTTCATTTCAGTGTTTGAACTAGATGACTTGAATGACCTGAGATGACACCACAGTCACAAGGCAACAGAATACGTACAAACAGAGAGGTGGGTTTTAGTAAAGGAAACAGGAAAATCACATTTTACACTCATCCAGATCACATTTGTTTAAGATTTGCAAAGTAGGACAAATATTGCAAGCTGACAAACTTGCCTATTTAGGTTGAGACAAGTCTAAGCATGTATTTAGTATGAATCTATCATATTGATACTGAATAATTATAATATTTATGATGAGGAGTAATGCTATTATTATAATTATTAAAGCCAAGAATCATTTGTTATGAGGAAACATTAGCAGAGCTCCTCAGTTATCGAGGTGGCCTGTACATTACAGCATTACTACTCCGTTTTAACACACATAACCTAGCACACACTCCCAGGATGTGTAGCCTTGAAGACAATGTGAATGAACACATACTTGCAGAAATCACACTCACCATAATATGTTCAAGTAGAGAATCTATTGCCACAATGTTATCAAAGTATGTTCTGTGCGAAAAGAAGAAATGGCGCATTGAGATGTTTGACAAATGGGAAGCTCTGATGACGTTCACATTCAAGACATGAAAGCTACGTTGCCTAAAAATGCAATAATTTCTTCTATTGTGTGAGCAAAAAAAGTTTTATTTAACCTTTGACCTGACAGAAAAGATGAGACACTAACTCGCTTTAGAGCCCATAAATTAATTTTGTTACACTAAAATAAGAACATGGTGAAAATTTAATATGTCTTCTTCAGCATTCACTTAGTGTTAGTTAAACTGTCCTAACAGCAGCTCTTACTTTGACACATCTAGTAGGAAGTCATTGAGCTCAGTCTGTTTGGCGAGGCCTCTGCACACCTACAAACAAAGAAAAAAAAATAGGTAATGACCCGGCACTCAGATGTATCACACGGCTCTCACAGGACGCATACAGCATCCTGCGTGTACTGTAAACAAACCAACTTGCTGTCTACACACTTGGCTGTGGGCCACCTTCAGGACTTTGAGTAACAACAGAGTGTTTTGCAGCGAGCAGTTAACCCAGGAGTGCTGCAGTGCTGCACCGCTCACTGAGGCTCACTGGTCCACTGTGGCCAGCGCTGCAGTGGGACGCTGCTTCTCTGAGGTGTTGTGCTATCTGTTCGTATAAAAACAGCACTGGGGCGTAATGACGTCTTCGGGGAGCTGTTTGTTGAATCTATGGCTTAGTTGATTGGACTGGGCCCAGTGACAACCCAGTTCCTGTACACAGTGGATTTCCCCATTAAAAACACCAGTGCAGAACCAGAACAAACAAAGTCATCCAAGATCATAATAAGTGGGACGGGTAGGCTTCACCTTGTTCCAAGTCTTTAGTGAAGTACAGCACAGCACATTGGCCACAGTGTGCAATTTTAAATTCAAACCAGTCCTCTGTGGAAGTTTGCTCACCTGTACTTGATGAATGGCAACCGATGCCCACGCTAAATTAGCTGTTGCAACCTGGAAAAAGAAAGTGAAGCTTAGCTCCAAAGAACTGCAGCAAAAATTCTTATCACATTTTCTCTATCGTGTATTTCAACATAACCATGTGTTCTGCAGTCTCATAATCACAGAAGAGACAGATTCAGAGCCACTCTGGGGACACAGACTCACACCTGTAACACTGCTATGTCAGCATGTTTAGTGTTGTGGATTAAAGGTTAAGCAGTGCAAAAAAGGAGTCAAATGACTGTGTAAAGTGAAAGTGGGCTCCTAAAGACAAACCACAGAATTATCACATGACTCTGCAGTTCCTGTCATCTTTGCAGAGCATGTTAGCATCTTTAAGCTCAGTGTTTTGGTTCTATGGCCTGAAACTTTAATGTTTTGGTTCACTCTCACTGCTCTCATCATCACGTTGGAACATTTTCAATCTAAAGAGACAGATATTTCCCTCAGGACTTGGCGTAGGCCAAATAGAACTAAAAGTAAAGCAAATATTTAATATTAATATTGGGCTCATCAGCCGGTCAGAAACAAGACTTATCATTACTGCTTAAGTTGTTCTGTGTCTCCTGGGTGTGTAAAAATGTGTGGGTTTGTGAGCATGTGAGCCATATCACGTGAAAATGTGATTACAAGTCAGTGTTGTGTTTACAGCTTGTTGTGAAAAAAATTCAATTGCGACACAGTTTTGAATAAAATTAAATAAAATGTCACATTTTCGAGTCAGTTATACCAAATGTATTCTGCCTCCAAATATTACATCAATTTACATTTATACCTGCTTGAGAATTAACAAAAAAAATGCTAAAACATAAGATGTTAAAAAATTACACATTCAGGAAATCTGTATTTTGGAGATGCTGTCGAGAGATGGTTTGTTTATGGACAGTTGACATGAAAGTAAAGTACTTGCTTGAGAAGTGTTAAGTAATTTTCTAGTTTAATGCACTGCCATTTTACAGAATGTATTTCAAGCCTTTGGAGACAAACGGCGCTATTATTGTCCACATTGAACCGAACCCCACAAATCTAATAGAGATCTTAAACAGATCCAGATTAAGGTGAATACCAGGCTAACTGTAGTTCTGTGAGCCTTGCTCCAGCCTCCCACTCTTGGTGTGTTTTGTCTGGGTCAGACTGACCTCCTGGTGGCTGAGGTTGAAGGGCTCCTTGCCCCAGTGCCGATGCAGCTCCAGGATGGCGATGAGGTCCCCGATGGCAGTGAGGATGGGGAGGCACAGGACAGAGTGAACATGGATCCCTGAGTCCTGCCCTGTGCCGTCGGGGAAGCGCTCGTCCTGCAACACACAGATCAGTGAAGGTCGTTTTCATCGTAAGTGCACTGCTACACAGCTGCTACATCCACTTATACAGATGACAAAGAAGACAAATCCTAACATTTTCCCCTCAGCAGGGTAAACATTTCTATCACTATCTTTGAAGCTGAATACACCATGATAAAGAGTTTTAACTTTTATGTCTCATTTGATTTTTTCGTCACCACAGAGCACCTTGCTGATATTTTCTTGAATTTCAAAGACCTACAGTGTTTTTTCCAGCTTTTTCTTGGACATCTCCTCCTGTTCACAGTGTAAAGTCTGATATGAGCACTGCAGTGTGCAAGTGCAGAGCAGTGAAAAAGATGCCCTACTAAATTCAAATCAAATTTTTCTGTTTTAATCTTCTGAGTGCATCGAACCAGGTAGTGATCAACTGAAGCATATATGGAGGGCATGACAAGATCTGCAATCAAACCTCACAGCTATTCAGTGATTCCTACGATGGGTAAATCTGCACTGCTTATGAGAAAACAGCCTTACCCCCATGATGTCCTCTACTAGCAGTGTTTTGCGAGTCTTGGCAACATGAGCGGCAATGGTTGTCCCAAATGCGATGGGGCCGGAGGGGATGAGGCTTGGAGGGCCATCCTTGGCCCCCGTTGGAGTGAACAAACATAAACTCTATTGAGAAGCAGAGAGAAGAACAGAGAAAGAAACAGGAAAGGAGAAAGATAATTTCACATACATGCACATAACTGCATTTGTGTATAAAATGTATTCACCAAATGTCCTCTGCACTTACATTGTTGCATTCTCCCAAGAAGTAAAGTGCAAATCCATCAGCTTTTGTTGCTGTAGAAAAAAAGAGACACATGTGCTTTAAATACAGTCAGACAGTCCAGTAACAACTGACATTAGCTGTCAGTGTGTGTCCGTGTTACATTCTGTCATACTGTCCAAAAATAAAAGGCAGGTGTACCTGAGAGGTAAAGTGTGACAAGGAGACAACAGTCCAGTTACAATCTGGTAACAACCTATTAACATTGTCCCACATAACAACGAGGACGCTCTGACCGAGGGCTTTGACTGCCATCCAGTTCATCTCATTCCCAGTCTGCCTTCCCAGTCCCATTTCACCCTCATATATGGGTCATGTTATCATACAGTGTGACAACAGAGAGAGTGCTGGAGCGTCAGATGATCAAGAAGTTAATGAGTAGTGTGGTTTGGGTGAAATGATCCTTTTGATTTTTTGACTACATTTATAAAATATATCAGACTGTGTCAGGGTGAGAAGCATAAAGCCCTGGGGCGGTTTCAGGTGATGTGTTTTCAGATTCATCAATATCTGGTATTATGAAACATTTTAAAATTACACGGATTGTTAGATCATATGATTCAATTGTCTAGTTTTTTAGATCATCCTAAATTGATTTTGGTTGCCAACTGGGACTATTCACTTAATACATTTTACTGCTTATGTATTTATTTTTCTTATTAGAGCAGCATATGGGTGGGGTTCAATTCAATTCAGTGTCACAAAAGTACTCTCCTTGGATTATTCACTGCAGTAAATCCTACTCCTCCTCTAAAACATTTTTCTGCAAATGGTATTTGGAGTATTTGGCCCCATTCTCAACATTGTCATTTTTTTTCTCCAAATTAAATTCATGTTGTCAGTGTCGCTTTTGGGTTGCAGCACCAGCGTGATGCAGACTGAAGGTGAGAGGATCAATACGCTGAATCACGTCCCCTTTTACCTGTTTTGATGATGTTGCACAACTCATAGAGCAGGAGTTTGTTGTCTCCTCCAGTGTCCAGGCGCTGCTCCATGTAGCTGTTGAGCTCGTACACCACACCCTGCATATTTGTGTCCTGGTACTGCTGGACGCAAGACACACAGAAATTGCAACTCCACAGCCTTGCCATAAACACTGAGATTGAATTTCAAAATTCAGCACGCGACACAACAGACAGAGGAAAAAAAATGTGACAACAACCTGCACTCCGTCTGCCTACTGAATCAAATGGGACTTTATTTTTTTGAATGAAAGGAGATTATCCTCCTGCCATTCACAAAGACAGAGGCATTCATCATAACATTACCCTTCTCCACCTCGCTCTTACACTCCCCATCACTGCTGCATTCTAGCCCAGGGATCCCCCCGCAGTCCCAAGAGGAGGCCACCGGAGCCCCACAGCTATGATTAGAGCCCTGGCAAGCTCTGCCTCACAGCCTCAGCTTAAAAGTGTGGTTATGTAAGAGGCAGACCTCCTGCCTTGTACGGGGTCAGAGAGCCGTCTATTTCTGCGCCTGCAGAGAGGGTGAGGACAGGACGGCAGGGAGAGTGGCGCACTAGAAAGCCTCCCCCACGGGACGCCTTCTATCCTCCCACATCCTGTGTGCACAGACGTATGGATGACGCACTGAGGGGTCGAGTGGTCCTCGTTTTTTTTTTTTCTGTGTGTATGTGTGTGAAGGCCTTTCTACCCAGCTCTGGGGCCTTGCTGTGGGCGCTGACACCTGGTCTCCTAAGGACATGATGGTGTTAAATTGACAAAGGTGTGAACAAACAGTGTGTATGTATAGTGTGTAGAGGACAGTGGATTTACTTTTCCTGCCGCATGACAAGTGTAGCAATTCTTAATATTCTTGTTAATTATCTACGTGACGCTGACCTGGTCTCTTCTGGGCAACTCCAGTGTCAACATTTTAAGGATCACTAATGTGCTGCAAAGAGTGCACAGGTATGAAATCTATTTCATGCTCTTATTCATATTTTTCAAGCCAATGAGACAAAGTCACAATGGCACTGTTCTAAAGAAAGTAAGCACAAGGACAAACACAACTGTTGTCAAAGAGCAAAGTTAATCTGCATCTTAATTAAGTACACCGGGACATTTTTGCAGTTATTGAAGGACATTATGTGCCGTGCTGTCCTTGAATTAGTTCAGCCATAGTGTCCATTATTTAGTAAGAACTCAATTAGTGACTAAGGTTAGCTTTGGGAATTAGGGGGCAAGGTAATAAAGTAATAAAATATCTACATTGTGTGAAACATTCTGTATATAAAGTGAATGTGCCTTAATGACACATATGTACTGAAAATTAAATTAAGCAAAAAACCTACCCTGCTGACTTCTTTAGTCGATGTGTCATCTGTAAAGAGAAAAATCACAAAGTTAAAAATCAACTTGAAACAAAGGTGGACTCTCTTCTAACATGAGATGAGAGATGAAGGTCAAGACATGAAAAATCAGGTTGGCTGGTTCTGTACTGTTTAACGATACTCGATTACTATGATTTAATAATCATGTGACTGTTTTTGGCAAAATACATACTATAGTCATGCTTTAATTAATATTGTTTATTAAACAGGATTTCGCATAAGCACTGCTTGTGTTAATAAGTTGGTAAAGCAACTAGAAAAGGAGCTGAGTTGATGCTCGACTGTCTCCATTCTTGCAGGCCCTGCCAATGTGCCACCGAGCAAAATACTTCATTAAATGGTTAAATGGCAGTCATTGCTGCAGAAGAGCATAGATGCAATAATCAATCTTTGTCTACATTCAAAAGCAGAAAGAGCAACAGGGTGAGCCACATAGAAATCTAAGATAAGATTTATTGATCCTCAGCAGGGACGTTTGGTTCACGCAGAAGCACAATGACAGAAATAAGCACAGATACTTATGGAAAGTAAAATAAATAAATAATAGAGGTATGTAAAACTAAAATATGAAAAGAATACAAAATAGAAAGTATACAAGAGCATCTGGAGATGGAATTACAAGGTAATCTGGCCTGGCTGTTTGAAGGTTGGGTGGATACTCTACAGTGGATTCATGCACTGATGGATTACAGAAGCACATCACAAGCAGCAAGTAAGCAAAACCATATGTTGCCTCACAACAGTAGTCAGGTGAAGGGTAAGTACTCAAAGCATTAATACATATTATGAATGTATGGATACATATTTCATCCACTTTTGATGCTGGGAGACATTTGCTTGAATTATGTTCCTTTTAAAACAGAATTAAGAGAGGTATTAATTTAACTTGACAAGTGCAACATTTTGTGGCCTCGAGTGCAAATTCCTGGTGTGATTTCAGGCTGTTGGAGAGACAGTAGACATATGACTATTGTCTTTGGACAGAGACACCGAAGTATGTGATAATAATGAAAGCTTCAGCCAATCATAACAGTTGTTGGACTTATAGTCTGGGAGCGGGTCTGGGAGCGCTACTTGGGATGAAAATAAAACCATTCACACAGCTCAAGCGGTTCTTCGTTACACAATCGTCAACAGCACATGAGAACAGTAACTGCTCCGATCTCTTTGGTAGCTTTCATGTGATTTAAAAAAAAAAAAAACTGGGCAGATTTTAGAAACATTGACTGAAGTGCTGACTCGAGCTGGTCCTCTTTTGAAATAAACCTCTTTGTACATTGAAAGAAATTACAGCCACCTACATTGTTTGTTGTTTTAAACATTCCTCCAGTATGCTATGAGTTTCCTAACTTAGCCATGGGAGCTATTTTAGAGTGAACCCCTGGCCGGGCGTGACGTCAATCAGAGGACAGAGTGCTGCACTTGAAACAGAACTTCAAACCCCTTTGAAAAAAGGAAAAATACACACAGAATCTTTTTTTATAACGACTTGTTGAGGCCAAGAATATTCCGACATGAACCCCTTTGAAGGACAAACACCTAGATACCTAGTGCGCATTTTTATATACTACAAGAGAGCAGCCTAACACCACCCACTTTAACACAAACACTATGATAAAGCCATTGATTGATGATCGGAGAATTCTGATACAAAATAAGAGAAAACAACTTACTCATGCCCTTAATTCCATACACGCATATGAAAAACAGACAAATTAAATAAATAATTCACTTTAATTACATGACAATTTGTATTTGCTTATGTTTGATATGTATGCAGTATGATGTAATCTGGTGTATGATGTGTACATGGTGTAGTATGTGCAGTATAATGTTGAATGATATGAGAGCTCTGTGAAAAGGGCTTGAGATAGAGGGCTGCGTAAATAAACCTGATTTAACTATAAATATACCAGGGAATGTAATACTCACTCCTTAATTAGATTATTACTCACTCCAGATTATTTATTTAGTTGTACGCAGTATGTACGGTGCCTCGGTGTCTGTGCTGTTGGAGAGCAAAACGCATGTGCGGATGCCTGGGTAAGTGCGAGCTATGAGCGGCATTGAAAGACTTTTGTTTCTCCTGCATGACCTGAGCTCGCAGTTCTCAGCCCCCGCCCCCACCTACTTGGCTGTCAAAGGGACAAGCAGCGCTGCCCCACCTCCCTCTCTCCCCTCGCCCCCGGGAGTGAGGAGGGGGGAGGACAGGTCAGGACTGACAGCTCAGAACCAAATGCAAGCGGACAAAAACACAAACACCCCGGTCGACAGGTGATGCAGCTGCAGAAGCTGCAAAAATATAACATGCTCTTATGACACTGGGACCCACGATGAAGGGTATTAAAAGTTCGATCTTGGGCCTTTTTCAAAATGGCAGAGGTGCCACCTCTTGACATGATGTATATTGTAAAGCATAGTCAGACATGTTCACCGCCCTGCCTGTCACAATGAAGTTTTTCCTTCTCACCAACACATCACTGTTTATTATTGTGAGGTGTTGCAGTGCCAATGATTCCCACAACACTGATAAATCATCATATTAGTCAAACAGTATGGTGATGATATGATCATATAATGTTATCTTATTACATTCATTCTGTTGTGCATTGAACATCAGTTTAATTTGTTTTACATGTGATTTTGCTTCTATTTGCCATAAATCATATATTAGGATACATATCATTATTATCAATATTTCAATCATATCTCTCAGTTTGATATGTCTCAGCCTTCCCATTCCCACAGGTATTCCTCTGCCAGGGTTTGTGGCTCCCCCCAATACTCAAAGTCCCTCCTAGATGAAATGTTCACCAGACACTGTTTGTGGTGTTGCAGGTGCAATTACATCTCTGCCGGCATCTCATGTGTAGCAGTCCCAGTGGACCCACAGTGGTGGGTGGGTGGGTGTCTATACACTGAAAATATCTAAGGGGTCAAAAAGTGACAGGAAGTGGTTGTACTTGCACATTATATAGCCTGAGAGGTGAGATGCAGAACTTTCCTGTACTTGTGAACCACAGAGATACGAAAGCAAGTGGCCTTTAAATCTGTTGTGCTGAACCAGTTGCCTGGTTGGACCACTTCCAGAAGTTTCTTTAAAGTGAGCATACTGGATTGTGCACATGTTCAGCAGGTGCAGGTTCAGCATGGCTCCCATATTCCTGGTTTTCCTAGAAACCAGAAAATAGCTAGAAAATATATGGTATTGTATGTTTGGCAATGCTCTTGTTTCCCGAAGAAAAGTGGGTGAGAAAATGTGTGGAAATTTTACAGCAAGAAACACACACACACACACACATACACACACACAGCATACATGACAATGTCCATGTCCCGTTATTCTTTTGCAACAATAACACCTCTGTTTCATCAGGTATGAGTCTGGGGATTAACCCTAAGGATACAGCTGCCCCTGGGGCAGAGAGGGAAGGTACAGTGTGTGCATGTGTGTGTGTGTGTTTTATCACCATCTGATGTGGTCAGCCATCAACACGAGGACAGAGACCAGTAGCCTGTTCTAATGCCATCCCATATTTTCAGGGACGCTGCTGTGCTTTTAGTAAACACAGGAGGAGAGGGCTGAAAATATACTGAGGGCTCGCTAAGCAGGGAACACTAAACACAACTGTCGAGCAACTCCTGATACCAGCAGAGGCTAAAGAGACCGCTTCGAGTAACTTCATGACTCCATTTAAACTTTTCCTGAACCGGAACAACCTGAGTGTAAATGCTGGTCAGGTGTGTAGCGCCGGGAAAGTCACTTCTGGATATGTGCCACTCTGCCATATAAACCAAGGCTCCTTTGAAGATTTATTTCAGAAGGTCAACACATACAATACTGTACTTCTGGCTTTTGTCTATCACCTACAATCCTACATATGATGTTAAGAACACCAGCTTTCACATGTTTTAGTGAAACAGATTGATTGGTTGCATGGTTATTGTCATTATTCATAAATCATATTTTTGATATTGTGCACACTACAATCAATTTTTTAAAAATATGACATTTTCAGTTTCACAGAAAGTCCTGTTTTGGTGCATTAGTTGTTCTCGTTTTGCACCAGTGTAAACAGTGAAGACAGAGGAGCAAGGCAGCTATGGCTGGAAGGAGAAATCCCTCTCACAGACCATTTTTGGAAAAACAGAACAAACAGCAAAGTTAAAATAAATGGATCAGCATGACGTCAGACAGGACAAAAATCCTCTCCTGAGTCTGGATGTAAAATTTTATTCTGAGCTCCAACACCACAATAGCGGCAAGAGGGTAAAAGCCTTTTCACACCACACAAGAATATCTGTGCAAATCATTTGCACATATTGATTTCACGGTGTGTAATGAAAGCTCTTGCGTCAGAGTGGGACATTTGTGCAGCAGACAGAAAAAAACACAGCTACCCCTATTAGTTTACTGTGGATTTCTGACTGGCTTTAGCCAATAAAATCGTCAGATGTTTATTGGATTCTGTAACAAGGAGTCGAGTAGTTTATATATTCATGATAATGCACATTCAAACTGACACAAAGAATTTTCTTGACTGAAGTGAACTGTGAATAAATCTTTTGAACATATTGATGCACCATCTCTTATCAAATTGTTTGATTAGCTGTCAATCTGACAGGTTGTATTTCCTGCCAAGTGCTTTGTACATCATATATACAGTGTTTATTACACGGTACACTGTAACTTCCTGAGGCGTTGAGTATTATCTGCTGTGTGATATGGTTGTAAGAGAGACAAGATTTACTGCTGTTAAATATAATAATAATGTGAATTTCATAAATAATGCACAAAAAGTTAGTTTTTAAAAAAGTTAAAAATCCCCACTTACTTACTAAATATCTATACAAAAATAAAGTAATAAAGATAACGGTGATAAATGATTTGAAGAAGCATCTAGCTGCCCTGGGCTGAGGCTTTTCACTGGGGAAAAATCCCCCAGTCAGCTGGGTCTAATGTGCCCGATACTTGATGGGTGCTTTATTGATCTGCATCCACAGATACACACACACACACAGGACGGTCAACCAGCAGTGAGTCAGCAGTCAACATGTGTCGACCCAGTGCTGCATCAACCTGCTCCATGGAGGACGTGCAGCTCCCTGTCTACCTCCACACCAGTCCTCCTCTTGCTTTTCCAGAGTTTATGTTCATCTATATGCTCCTTAAAGAGAGATATCAATGCGGCTTCCTGTTTAAAAACGTTTTTTTATGGCCAGTATTTTATGCTGCATCCACTGAGTGCTGCATAGGGGGCCTCCTCCTCCCTCCTGATGCCTGCAGGTGAGACAGCGCTCTTATCACAGCGGCCGGGTATGAGGTTCTGCTACACAAACACATCTTTGTCTGCCTGCGACTGTCGTCCAAACACATCTGAGAAACAGTATCAGCTGCTTAACAGCTCGGCACAACTCTTGCCCTCTGGAGCCCAGGCAAAAAAGACATCCAGACCCACAAAGTTCTCCATTACTAATCAGACAGGCAGTCAGATAGGTTACTATGATTAGTCGAGTTATTTATCAAACAAAAATTCAAGAAATCTTCTGTTTGCAGGATCTCAAATGTGAGTGTGTGCTTGTTTTCTGTATTTCCAATCATTAAAAAAGAGAATTTAACTGCATATCTTAAGATTTGGACTGTCATTTGGATAAACAAGTAATCTAAAGCTGTGACCTGGGCTCATTTTTCACATTCATTTAAAAAATAATGAACAGATTAATCAGCAATGAAAAGTATTGTCAGTAGCAGTCCAAGTCTAGATATAATATAGTTTCAACAGATGATATTGTGTCTTAACTTCTCTTCCTGGTTCACAAATGTAGGCAATGCACAATGAGAATATGAATGAACCACAAAGTGTAAAAACTGTACATCCACAAAAGGAAGCATAAAAATGAAAAAAAAAAATGCATTGTACACATTTTTGCAAAATATAATAGACTTTTACACTTTTACACACTACAGACCTCATCAAAAACTCTGAATCAGTAGAAATTTAAAAATGCCTTGCACAGTTTGACTACAGCCACAGTTACTGCATATACACGGTGTGTGTGAGTGTGTGTGTGTGTGTGCGCATTGCAGAAGACACAGATGAGTAACGACAGACCACTGGATGGGAGCAGCAGAGGGTTTGGGATTTATTAATTACCCCTTGACGGCATGTGGTGTGAAGTAAACATTGCCTGTGGGACAGTGGTCGAAAGAGAGGTGTGATGGTCAAATGACATCAGTGGGGATTCTGGGGAACTGTGTTCTGTTCACGTCGTTCACGCTGCAAGACCGATCTGCTCTGTTACACTGCTATGACAGACCAACATCTGCTCAGAAAACTAATCTTGGTATAAAAATATAACGATGAAGCAATAAAGTAATAAACAAGAGAACAATACAAGAACAGTATAATTCAGTTACTGTGTTATGACAAGGTTCATTTGTAAGATTAACACAGAGCAGATTCAACACAGTAACAAGGGTGGAAATGCAAAGGCCTTTCCTGGAATTAAAGGCTGTAACACACACACACACCCTCACACACAGTTGTGTGTATGTCTACAGACAAACTTATCCAATGTAGCCAATCACATGATAAATGAGAACGGGACTGGCTGCAGGGACTGCTTCCAGGAAGCAGTGGTTATCTCAGTGACGATCACATGATAACAGGTCGTGCTGCTCTCACACTCATAAAGAATATAAGATCAATCTGATCTCAAAAAGTATCAGTGCAAAAATAGACATGGAAATAGATCTTTAGATTCAGAATTAGCTGCATCTATCAGTACAAATACTTTGAGGAAAAGCCCGGCTTCTTTAAAATTAATGGAGCAATGTGTCAAATCTGCAAGTCAGATTCCAGCCATCATCCCAACACAGTGACCATTCAGCCTGTGTGATGAACCAGAAATTAGACAGTGCTTGTCATTCGAGTGGATACAGCCACTGAGAGGGAGATGGAGATAGGCTTCAGAGTGGTGCCTGAGTGTCTGCTCACAGTGGTGTGACGGTGGAACTGGACTTAGAGTGATATTACTGATGTGATGCAAAGATCAGCACAGAGAGACATGTGGCATAATGAGGGAGCTGGCAGGCTGATTACTGATGTTTTCACTCCGAGTCTGGTTGCCTCTCGCGTGGCTCAAGAACTGCACGGAGCTGGTGGCTGAATATTGTTCAACACCTGCACATTATTAAGTATTCTAACAACTCAGTGAAGACCAACTCAGCAAACCCAGTGAGAGTCTGGGGTGGTCAAGACAGAATATATAAAAGTTATTTTAGTAATATTTCACATGGTGGTCAAAACTGCATGGTGGCCACTGTTGGTCATTGTATTTTCAATACATATACAACACTCAACAAGTCAACATGGGATTGAGGAAGGAAATGCATTCAACATGTTGGTTAGACCAAGTGAGAAACACTTCCTCGTCAAAGCCCCCTACATTTCCCATAACACAACTCAACCAGCAACAGTTCAGTCTGAGATTCGGCCATGTTATGCTTGTAGCAGCTAATGTTGCCTCAAGCAGAAATGATGAGCAGGCTATAGGAGTCTGGTAAACTCACTTCTTTCTAACACCACATCTCCAAATTTTTTCATTTTCAAACTTGTAGTCTTCAGCCCCAATCGACTCAAGTGACATCACTCGAGGTAATTTATCAGACTTTGCTGTAGAGAGCTCCATCTGGTTTTATACAACTTTTGTTCACATGCATTAATACTTCACAAGAGCTTAACAGAGCTTGAGGTGTAGAAGAGGTGAAGTTCCACTAAACACCGCATTCAAACTAAACACCACATTCAAACTAAATTTATACTAGAGCTGCATATGGCTCTGTATAGCTACATCTTAACCAGCCGAGAATAAAGAGACTTCATCAAGACAACAAGGATGCAGATCACTAAATAAATTTCCAAATAAATATTGGCAAAGTTTTTCGCCAACTTAGATAGAAAAATGATCAAACAGAATTAAAATCCCAGAAATAGGTGCACCCTGATGGCCTGGTGGTCCCCATCTCTCTCCCCTCTCAAAAATAATAATAAAAAAAAATAATTAAACCAGAATTAAAAAAAAAAAAAAGTCCAAGAAATATCTACTGTATGCCACTCATGTTATATATTAGGACTAATATAAGCTTCGTCAGCCATTCTCTGACAGGGAAGTCTAGACGCTTGGAGCAGAGCAGCATATTACATTCCTACATATGACCTATATTCATCTGTAAGTAATGGCACTTAATGAAAACTAGAGGTATGCAGGTGGAAAAATTTGGGAAACACTGTTTACAGCTAGAAGTGGTGTAGCTGTTCATTTCAACATGGCAAAAGCTGCAGTATGTCTCTGATATTCTCTCTGTCACATAAAAAATAGTGTTGACCAGCTGAACTGTAATTTATTTATGAAGCTGCCAGCGTATATTGTGCTGCATCATTTCCTGGTCATACACTGTATTTCCTCACCCAACAAATTGATGCCGGTAACCATTTTACCAGGAGCTTTACACCTGTCAGGGGATCACTAATACAGTTTGCATTACTGTTGACCACTTTCCAAATCATGTCATAGCACTTAAGACAGTTTTTTACCTTCCAGGCAGTCAGCGGTTAACATGCAACACGAGAACAAACTTTGAAATCTGAACCTTGCCTGAAACGTGTAATCCATCATAATGAACATTTATGTCAGCTTTTGTTTTTTTGTAATCGATGTGATGGCTGTGCGGTAATGCAGCGCAGACTTTTCAAATCTATCAGCACTTCCACCAGCTTCAGCGCTGGGCCACCTGGCTCAAGCGAGCTTCAAGTCCCTAAGAGTTGATTTTCCTACCGTACTGAAATAAATGGAAGCTGGTGACTGAACAGTACAGAGATAAAAACAAATTTCAATCAAAATCCTAAATGCTAAAACGTGCCTTGTAAAACATTCAGCAGTCATGTTAACATATGTAATTTGTAAATTGAAAATTGGAGTTATCAATTAAGAGCTGAAAAAACTTTTGCGCTGAGGGACTAGTTTCTTAACTGAAAACTGATGAAAAGCACAAGCTGAAAGTTTTTGCTTTTCCGTTCTGCGAAGTTTTGTGAATGAGCATTTGGCTTTGCACAGGCTTCATCTGCTGCGACCTGAACTACATGAGAGAAATTAGTTATTCCTCTTTGGCGCCAGCAAGAATGATTAACATGAGGGCCTCTATTTGGTACCTGTCAACCTAAACACACATGGGCACGGACACACACACACACACACTGCTGTATACAGGAAACGGTTTCAAATGCAGGCTCAGACTTGAGAAATCAACGTCTCTGCATGGCAGCAATGAGCACTACTGTCTGCAGACCTCATGTTGAAAGCAGCTCCAAAATGTGACAAATCCATCCTCCGCCAGTTTCCCCCTTCACTTCAGCACCACCCACACCCTGAGCCAGCACAACCCCCCCCACCACCGTCCCTACCCCTCCCCTGGGCCCCCTTCAGCTGGCTGCATGTCTCTGGAGGTCGCCTCTGACGTCAGCAGCTTGACTGGGCAGAGTGCCAGCCCTGTGGGCCCTTGATGGATGCGGTTGGTCTGAGAAACAGTCCGCTGTGTGTCGAGCGCACGGCACAGACTCAACTTGGCCCGCTCAAACACATCTAATGACCCGTAAACACCCGACAGACCCGTTCCCTCTCCCTTTCTTCTGTCCATCACACACACTGACGATTAAAGGAGACACATGTGAAGATGAGTGATTTGTACTGCAAATGGCCGGGATAATAAACACAACCCGCAGAGAGGCACACTCTACCTCGGCTCTGGTTATCCTTTGGTCTTTAGGAGAAAAGGGTTTTAGTTTTCGGCGCAATACAAGCAAACGTCTGACGTAGCTGCAGATATTCAGGGCAGCCTGCATTTGTGGTTGACTAGTCAGGAACTCATATGGGATTATGGGAGCTAAAAAGTACAAACATTTAACCAAAGCAAAATATTACTGAAATTACAACTCTGCGTCAATATACTGAAATCCGCTGATCCGATCATCATGTCGCGGTGATCCAGAGAGCTGCAGCATGCGTGTGTTTCCATGTCTGTGCCTGTGTGTGGGTGTGCGGGTTTACCTGCAGGCCTGCTGCTGGTCTTCCTCTTCAGCCATCTGTCCAACGTCTCTGCACTCACGCTCTCCAACACAAAGTCGTCCAGCATCTGCGGGTGCAGCGAGAGGTAGGCCTTCACTTTCTCATCTGTCAAGCCTGAAGAGTGCAGAAACAGAATGTCTTTTAGATCACACACGACACTGCGACTTTATTCATGACAAAGCAAAGTGAAATTAAAAATAAGGCTGGAAGATGTTGCAAAAAATCATGCAAATGCTAGAAACGTATGGAGGAAAGAAACGGAATATGAGGATGGAATTAACATCATATAACATGCCGGCAAAGGCGCACAGCGTTCCCGACAGACACCCAAACAAATGCACAGGCTAGAAACAGCCCAAGGTCATCTCTTTCTCTTCACTGTGAGGTGATAGTGGCAGCGGAAGCAGCACCTAGGTTCTAGCTAAAGCTGATAGCCAGGCTAGCTCACTTATGTTTACTGTAAAGCTGTGTCTCCAGGGGTAGGAGCCCCCAACAGAGGCAGCAGGATAAAGGAGGACTCGATTGTGCTTAATAGGCAATTAGGTTCTTGAGAGCTTGCTAAGTGCTGCTGTTTACTGTCTTTGTTGTCAGGGAAAAAAGCCATTTGCCAGACCATCGTTGAGGGAAAGTTGTTTTTAATACACCCGCTGGCGTCTGAGAGGCCGTCATGATGCACTAGGAAACCATCATGTTTAGGTCGCTCGCACAAATGGAGTGTGCGTCCAAAACAAAGACTTGTAACTGTCTAAATTAAGCCATGAGACGTCATCTCATCATGGGACCTTCAACGTTGACCTGCAATGCGATTCTTCCTAGAAAAGAAAAATACTCAATGGTAGCACTAAATTTACATTTTATGGTATGGTACACAGTAGCTGTGTTTTTATCAGATAATAGTAGAAAGAGGGCCATTGTATTCAGACAGAGCTGATCGTTTTTTTTATATCACTTTCTCACGAAAGGTCTGGTTATCAGCAGCATCTGTGTAGACTCCCTTCAAGTATGAATCACAGGCGGACATGCAGCTGGAAGGCATGTGTGCTGCCGTCAGACACACAAACACACACACACACACACACACACGGCATGAAAATATTACTAAGTGGGGTGTCTGTCCGAAATCCTGGATGATATCAGGGGAGTGAATGGCTGCAGACTTTTGCACAGCAGAGCGGCACATGGAGGGTGGCACAGAATTGACTGTTGTGTCAGATGACAAAAGAAAACCGGATGCAGGAGCCAGAAGCATCCACTTCAAGCTGCACATATCTCTTCCATGTCAAGTGTTAAAAACTTGTATTTGAGAAATAATTTTAATTTGATTTAATTTTAGAGTCAAAGGGCTCCTGACTCTGGTAAACAGTCTGAGCAGCTATCTCCTTCAATCTATTCCCCCAGAACTAATCATTTGATCTTCAGTTAGGATGGATCATCTCTTGGGTGTGTGTGTGTGTGTGTGTGTGTGTGCGTGTGTGTGTGTGTGTGTAGGTCGAGCAGGCTTGTGGTTTCAGGCAAATAAGGCAAACAGAGGTGGGGGAAAGTTTTGGGGGGTGGAGGACGCTGTGGTCTGACGCTGTCCAGACACGAGACACAGATCTTCAGGAGCGGAACGCCTCACGAGACTCCTGGCCAGCTCTGACGCACATCGGCAGAATATGGCTTAATAAATCAAAGAAAGTTAAGGGGGGGTGAAGGGAGCTGCAGGGGACAGAAAGACACACAGACAGGAGTAAAATGGGAGCGCTGCAAAAGACCCTTACGACTTTGTCCTATTTGATACACAAAGAAGGCACTGTGATTAGTGACACTACAAAAAAAAAAGAAAAAACAAGGACGTTGTATCAATTTATGAAAACAACTTTTGTGTCGACGGGGCTCTGAAAATTATTTAGCTATCATATGTGTGCACATGAACAAAAATAGTCAAATGTCCTATATCCACAGGGCAAAAACAAACTGCGGTGATTAGAATTTTGTATTGAGCATTTAATGGTTGACAAAGCACACAGCAAAAATTGTAAAGAAAAAAAAAAAAAAGGGTGTGTGTGTGTGTGTGAAGCTCTATTGACAAAGACAGTGCAAACCATGTCTTTCTAAAACAGCCACTGTTCATTTCTGACCCCTAATTCAACCCCTAGCCTTTGCTTCGGCTGACAAGAATGTGAATGTTTTTACTAACATTATAAGAGCCCGGAGCACAATATATATGTCAGTTGATCTATATCATCTAGTGTTCATCCTAATAAAGGAACATGACACCCAGTGCAACAGTGTGGCTCCCTGGTGTGTTTTTTATTGAGCTCTATTGCACAGAGGAATAACCTACATGAGGCTTTGGCTCCATAGACAACACTTGCTGGTAGGATTAAGTCATTATTGGTTCTGGTCTTTTCATAGTATTTTTTGACAATAATAAAATAGATTATCACCGCACATATCCTGCAAAACTATATTATAACGATGCATTGATTGAGTGCTTACAGGGAAGATGTATGACAATGAAATACAATATTATGATGATTTGACGGAAGGCAGAGCACATGACAGGAAAGCCTTCAAGGGTCCACTTCCTCTACAGTTACTGTAAGAGCAAAGACGTTTGAAAATCTTAAATCACTGTTACACATTTTCAACAATTCTTTCTGTGCAGGCAGTTTTAAATAGATGCATCACACTTAGTTCAGTTAAGCTCCACTGATGGCAACTAGACACATCAAATGTATTTATCTGCATAGAGAAGAAATCACTGCTTATTGGAAAAAGTCAAAAATGTAAATATCGTCAATCTTGGGAAAAAGATGCCAGAGGAATGACTGGCTTGACCCAACAGCCACTATATTGCAGCATGATGTTGATTGATGGCACTTTTTTTCTCAACATTCCTGCTACTTTCTGTCGACCTTACAGACTTTCCCTCTGATTCCTTCTGAAATCTTTCGAGCCACAGCTCAACCTAATGTGACCGCAGTGACACTCAGAGCTGTGGGATATGCGTCAGTGTCCTGGGCCTGCGACTATGACGGCTAATCAAAGGTGCAGCCAGATCTGTCCCACATGCTGTGGTCCAGAATGGTTAACCCCACTGGGAACCACATGTGCTCGCTCCATCAGGAGAGAGAGAGAGACTGCTGTGGAAGACACGATGGCTTGGTCACTGGTTTGACCAGAGTTTTTTTTCTTTTACTTTGTCAAACCTCAGGAAAATTTTCCTTCCTGCTATGGGCCAACATTGCTGAAGACAATGGCATCAAGACAGTACTATATGTTGTAAATGTTACTAAATGTAAATGTCTGACACGTCAAACATAAAGAAATCAGAACGAACAAACAAGTGACTTCAAATGCTCATCATCTAGCAGGCTCTTTTTAGATTTGTCACGTTCAAAAAAATTTTAAAAATAAAAATTTCAAAATCTTGAGCCAGTCCATGAACTAGTATTCACATTCTGTACATTAGTAAAAGTACTAATGTAATTCAAAAATACTCCGACAAAAGTAAAAGTCTTGCATCCAAATTCCATTGAAGTGAAAGAACAGAATGTACTTAAAGTATCAAAAGTAAAACTCTCCACTCAGCAGAAAAATGTCCCCTGATATATTATAATGTACAGCATTGATGCAGAAGTAGCATTTTCCTCTTGTTGTCCTCCACTGTTTCCCATTCTAGTGGCCAGACACCCTCCAAAGGTCACAAGATGAATGTGGGAGGTCGTGAGATGATTAATAGAATGAGAAAGAAGAAAAAACAAAGCTTTGCTGAACCAATTTGGATTCAGAATTAGGACTTTTCTCTAATCTTTGCTGTTATTTGTGAAACTTTGGGCCAGACTCTTCTATAAATGAAACTATCTGAAAGGTTTAAAGGGAAATACTGTAGACATCTGAATCATGACAAGAGGGCCCCCACTTGACACTACTTTATGTGAGGGGTCACAAGCCAAAAAGGTTGGGAACCACTGGGTTAGTCTTTCACAATGTGCTGTATTTTACACATTTATCTTTTTTTAAATGCAAAATCTTGATTTCCTGTCAGATGCTGTAAAAGTAGTTGGATAAAGCACAATATTTCCTTCTGAGATGTAGTGGAGCAGAAGTACAACATACAATAGAAACATTTATGTAAAGTAGAAGTAGCTTAAAATTGTACTTAAATGCAGGATTTGAGTAAATATACATAGTTACTTCCACCTCTGCGCTTAAATAAGTTTGAGTCAAACATTCATGGAGACTAACGTATAGGCGGGAAGCAGCTTGTTGCGCAGCATGTTTGTGAGTGGCTGAAGCCCAGTTGGGAGAGATTTTGGTGCCTGACTCAGACTTGGGCTTCCTGTGTAAAAACTGAAGCCTGAGTTCATGCAGTGAGGTATTGTTGCATAACACTTATCTTGACTCCAGCACACCACATCCTGGGACTGGGAAGGGAAGGCCAAACCAATCGCAGTCTGTCTGGGTCTCCCATCCAAGTTTCAGTATGAACACGCTTCTGTTTGACAGGGAATGCGTTTTACGGCGTGGGCCGGGTATCTATGTGAGCATGTGTCAGCACCACTTTGTGGAATTAACATGGAATTTCAAGCATCAAAATATCTTGAAAACACTTCAAAACAGTCCATTCCTCTGAGTTACAATTCAAGTTTATGAGCGTTTTTATGAAGGAAATCAATTAGGCATGGTCGTATTTTACATGGAAAAGTAAATGACTTGTAGAGATGCTGCAAACTGAGAAATTCACTCCATCGTATAATAAAATGTGCTTCCAATAAATATTTTTTCAGGCATTGTATAGCAACTTTAAAGGACTGACACCTGATAGAGAGTCAGTTGTAGTGAGTTATCATACAGTATATGAGTCCGAAGTCACTTTGCAGGTCAACATGGCACACAGGAGGGAAAGCCCCTGGGATTTTCTGACATTACACCTCTTTATAGGAAGCTTCTTCAGAGAATAGGAAAAGAGAAAAAAACCCTGTGAAGCAAGGCCTCATCTTCTCTCTGTATCCACACATCTGTCCTTATTGCAAGATTTACATTTGGTTTGATTTAACCCTGCACAACTACTGTGATGCAACACCACGCTTTATGTCATCACTTCAGTCTCCATCTGAAAGCTGAGGAACAGAGATGGTGATTGCACTGGATGTCTTCAACTGCTGATCAGCTTCCTCTTTTGCTTCTCTCAAAGCTGAAGGATTGTATTTTGAAATCTGAATTTCTCAATAAAAGTGAGAGAAAAGTCACTTATGACTACTTCTTCCAGCAGTCCCATAAGGATCTCACTTTGAGTTAGGGGAAATGTTGATTTTTATTATTGATTAATCTGTCAAATTATTTTTTCGATTCATAAAATAATCATTTGTTTTGTGACTGTATAAAACCCAAAGATTTTCAACCTACAGCGGTTCAATTTTCAGCCTGTATTTGTGGTTGACCTCTGAACCTTGTGGCAGTGATGTACAGGTGTACACAGGACATATCAGTGACATCAGAGTTGGGTGTGGTTATAGAGCACTTATGAACACATCTATCCATCAGTGATGCTAGAGCCTGGTGTTGAGTTACTGTTTGATTAATTAGGGTAATGGATTATCAATATTGTTGTCATTATCAAAATGTTATCAGTGGCCAGAATTGACTGAAAAATTAGGCTGCAATTTGCAACATTTTAGTGTGTTATTCATAAACTGCAGTGGTGTTTAAAATGTACTTTTTCAGCTGGAAAAAGAACGATTGGTAAAAGAAATCCATATTAATCAAAACATGTAATTACATGTAAAAAAAAGTTATCCTCAAAAGTTTTTGTGCATAAAAAAATATTTGATGTATAAATGTGGACGAGCGAGCCATGAAGTTGAAGATATTTATTTGGATATTATTTCAGAAACCTTTTGCCCTGAATCAAGTCTGTTAGGTTAACTCAGGTAAAACTCTTTCCCCACAACAGACATTACACAACATGGGGGTAGGGGCTGTTTAAGGCTTCTCAGGTGTGAGAAAGTTGATGAGGCATTGACTCAGTTGGAGGGAAGGTAGTTACTGTAGTGATGTGTGACTTCAATTGATCTGGGCTGTTATTTGGGTTATCAGTGTTTTATGCAGAAAAGGGTGAAACTGGATAAATCTGCAAGATTTTTTTTTGCTGAAATACTGCAAGAATTATACAAAAGTGCAAGTTCTATCAAATAATACGAGGATTGGTTGACTTTTTTTATTCTTGCAATGTCAGATTGCAAAAAATGGAGAGATTGCCAAAGGAAAGTATTGCTATATTCGAAACAATAAACTTGTATAAACAGATAAAGGCACAATTTAAGCCATGCGAAGAACAGAAACCAGCTCCAAACCATCTCAATCACTTATCTCTATGAAGCAGTAAGCTATCTGTGTGATAGTGCCTGAACAGAAGTGAACGTGTGTCTCCTGTCAGAAGATGTCGAGCGGCAGCGTCGACAGCAGAGGCCAACCCCGGCAGTGCCGATGTTTAGTGAGCAAGATGTTCCTCCTCTGCAACACATAGATGAAAAATGCACATGAGAGAAAAGGGAAAAGACCACTTCTCTTGAAGCGCGCTCCTTCTGGCAGAGAGTCAAGGGCAAGCTGCCAAGGTACTACTTTTCACTTTCCTGACATGAGGCTGAGGCAGGAAAGAGGAGGGAGGGGGGCTGCGGGGTGCGTGCGTCAGCAGGTCCGCCTGGGACTCCCTTGCCAGGAGGTGGGAAGAGCATGTGGTTCTTATCTTATCTATGGGAGGGCTGGAGCACAGCGTCCAACACTGACATTCAGTGAGCGGCAAAGAGGAAGATGAAAACGCTTTGACTCCTCTCCCACTGCTCACCTCATTTATTCATTGAGCCTGTGCCGGTGAACCTCGGTATGTGTGTGTCCATATGCAGGTGAACACACACACTCAGCACACACACATACATACACACCCCCGCTACATTCCACAGCAGCCAAGGGTGAGGTGACCGGTGCGGCTAAATCAATACAACCAGTCAGTGAAAAGGTGTCAAATGAAGAAAACGCTGTTTCACCCTGGACTTTAACTGCAGTCCCATCTCTTCCAGAGACACGCCCCCACATGGCGAAAACAAACACCACTGCACAAACATGCAAGCTCACACCTCACACTTGAGAGAGAGAAAGAGAGAGAGAGAGATTTCCATGGAAATGTAATTTGCATTATTTCCACTTCCATGGTCCAGGTCATTAGACGTAAAGGGTAAGGGCTATAAATGGCAAACTGAGATGTAGATAAGGCATGTCCCTTGATCCACAGCCTAATAGTGTGGTCACAGGCAAGCAGCAACACTCTGACTGCAGTTACAGACACACAGCAGGTCAACCTTCACCTTCAACTCAAGTTATAAACTCTAAACTTTCTCTTGCACTTTCCTTCAGTGAAAGGAAACTGAACAACAGCCAGAGGTGATAGATCACACGGCCAACAACGGCGCTGATTGTGAGTGTTAACAGTAAAGCTGCAGCCTCTGCCTTGGAGTCAGCATCTCGCCCGAACTGCCGGTTTGATGTAGTGCTGCGTCTACCCGAACCCCCCCTCTCCTCCTCCGCCTCCATCCCCAGAGCCACATCAGTGATCAGGGGTCATGTTCCCCGCTCCACATCTGGACTGATGCTGAACTCTCTGCAGCCGCTCTGCAGAGGAGCCAGTGGGGACCCGATAATGAGAACCACAGATCCTTGCGTCTTCTCCAGTGCCGTGTTCTTTTATGAGCATTGACACGAGGACAAGTTGTAAAGAAAATCTACATGCATGTGGCCTTTTCCCATCCCCTCAGATACCAACCCACAACAAGCTGACAAGGGGGTCAACGGACGCTTTGAGGGGAATGTCATCTGTTTCACAGCTCAGATCGTGCACTGTGCCCTGGCACTGATCCAGTCCTGCACAGATCTTGATATAAAAAAGGGTTCAAGCTGCATAACAAGCTAATTTTCTTTGGCTTGAATTTCCTGAGAGTTTAAATAAACACTGAAGACAAATCACAAAGAGAGACCATTTGGCGTGTGCTCAGCCCAGCCTGGAATTATTTAGCCATTCAAATTTGAATTAAGTGGCAATTTTCATAATACAATCATATCAAGCAATGTATGTCTTTACATATTCAGTGACTGTGCTGAGAGAAGTCTTCCATGTGAGAGTGAGAGGGCGTGTGGCAGGGCAGGAAATGTCCAGTGTGAGCACTTCCTGCCTGACAATGCAGCCTTCTTCACTGAGTTAAGCAATTTGTCGACAACCAATTGGGTTTTGAAAATGCCTGGGAGATCACATTAGGGCTGACCCAGACTGACCTCCGACGCAGACCAGAACTATCCCCAAACAATGCACACAAACAAACATACGCATTTTACACCAGGCTACAAACTGCTATAATATCCCAGACTGCTTAGAATTAGAGGAGCAACCAGGGAGTGAATGAGCCAGCGTGTTGTCTTTACAAACTGGAGTGTGTTTCTCCGGGGAGGACTGGATTTGCTGGACAGTTCAGAGAGGACGAGCAATGATAGGAGGATAAACATGCCAGCAGTTACCTAAAAAACAAAACAACACTTTTAACTGAGAAAAAAGCCCACTCCTGTGTGTGGGATACATTTAAAGCAATCACTTGTCTAATATTTGCAGAAAGCAGTCTATGTAAACAGTGATATAAAAACACTGCAGCAGATAATGAAGTGCATTGTAGTTCAGAAATATATGTGTTGATGTGTCAAAAAGCCTCGGATAAAACGTAATCAAATTATTCCCTGATCTCACACCAGTGAGGGAAACACGCAGTGAGAAGGCAAATAGTGTGTCAAGTTAATCCTACATTTAACCCAGATTAAATGACAGCTGTAACGTTTGAAAAAAAAAAAAGGAAACAGTATAAATGTCAACTCACACATAATGACAATTAAAGCAAAAGGAAATCGATGATGAACTTTTTCTCAACGTCTTTGTGAATGACTTGTTTGTAGTATTAAAAATAGTATAAGGCAGCTCGTCCTGCAGCAGATGTTACTTTAAGGTACTCGACTCTGACAGCCGCAGCCGCCCTCATCCACTGTTGTTTCCTAAATTCAAAGAGTGTGGAAGCTTTGTGAAATCTGAAATTCTTGTCCTTTTTTGGTCAGTGTGAGGGCGGGATACCTACATACTGTACCTCAATAATACATTCCATGACTGCAGTTTACTGCTATGTGTGTACTTTGGCATCACTCAGCATCCCAGGCCCCGAACTGCTAACTTGTTATTACAGGGTTGCCACTAAAGGTCACTTGAGGTGCCACTGAAACAACTGGACCCACTGACATGAGTTATTCATGTGGCACACAGAGAGAGTGTAAGTTACCATCGCAGAGATGAAAAATTGCAGTGATTCCTAAAGTTCCCACAGCGATATAAAACCAGATCAAATGCCAAAATATGCAACAAGGACTGTAAATTCGCCACAGACATGCAAAGAAAATAAAAGTTTACTATGTCTGAAAATATTTACTGCAGTGACAGAAAATGCATCCACTAAACTTTTTGCAGATTTTTTTTTTATGCAGGCACCAATTTCATATTATATTAAATTATTTTTTTAATAAAATAATGTTAAAATAAATAGATTGTGGATTGTAGCTGCCTGTAACATTTATAATCATATTGTGGTGAAAAAAGGCTGACATAAAAGAATTTTAGTAGGACATTAAAAATCACAGCTATAGAATAAGACACCTATGAATATTATTATTACTATTAGAATAAATGTGAACGCTACCACTTTGTATAATTTCTATAAGACTGTCAATCCTGAACTCACATTTGTGCAGGAACATTTTTTAAAGATGTATTTCCTGAAAACAGAATTGAGACTTTCCCTCCTGTCTCAGGCTGCAGACTTGTCTTTGTGATGTCTCACTGCAGCACTGCTCACTGTCCCCTCACACCGGACACACTCAAATCCTTACACCCGATCTGGCTCTTATTAAAAAAGGGGGGACTGTGGAGACACATTTTCCGAGCTGCAGTCCCCCTCCAGTGAAGTCCCCACCCATCTAGATCAGCTATCAATCTGTCATTCATAAAGTTGCTTGGACACATGGACAAACGAGGACCAGGATATGTCCGTGTTTACACAGCAAAATCCAGCCATGATTTCTGTTTTATTCTCAAAGAGTGTCGGTGAAAAATACCTACTTGCACCCAGGAAACAGTCCGTTAACCTTCTGAAACAGCTTGTTGAAGACGGACCATCTTCCATTTCGGACAGTGAGCGCAGGAGAGGAGGAAAGAGAAAAGTGCGCCTCTGCAGCTGCAACTTGGTGCGACTGCGGCCAAAACCAAAACTATTCCAGTGCGCGCCGAGGTGATGATGGTGTCCTCGATGCTTCAGGCTGTGCACGCTTTAGGAAGGGCAAGAAGAGCAGTGTGCTGCCCCCCCAGCCCTCCCCCGCCTCCTCCTCCTCCACCACCACCACCAGCGCTATGACCCAGCACCGCTGGCCGAGGTGTAGCTGCAGTCGACCCGCCTCCTCGGCGCGGTGGCTCCGCTGTGGATGTGCGGCGGCAGCAGACTGGGGGAGCGGAGAGGACGACGCGCAGCAGACACGGAGAGACGAGGAGTATACACACACACACACACACACACACACACACACACACACACACACACACACACACACACACACACACACACACACACACACACACACGCGCGCGGGGAGAGGGGAAGACAGGAGCGCGCCTGGGCTAAGTCAGCCGCAACCATTATCTACAACTTCCGGTCTGAGCTCTAACTAAAAGCTGAATGCTGTGAAGGGTTGGATTATAAAATGAGTTTTTATATGAAATATTACTGTACATACACACACTAAAATATCTGAGTATTAATTTCTCCAAATATTACATCCACCCACCGCTCTTTTTTGTATAATCTAACAAATGTATCTTAATTTGAAAGGTGAGTCGTGCGCATTTCCGGTGTGTTCCGCGCGCTTGACGCGTCTGGAGGCGCACTCCTGACGCGGCCGAGCTGCTGTTCCTGTTCCTGAATCTGGCTGCGTAAAAGGGGCCGAGCCACATGGCCGCAGCTCCCCGGAGACCCGCTGCTGTTTCCTGGTGCACGCTGGTCAGAGAGGAGGCAGATCCACAGCACGAGTGGACAAAGAGCTGCAGCCTCAGATCTCACAGACTGTGGCTGAAAAGGTGCAGCACACAACCTCCCTGCTGCCTTACCGAGGTGCCATTTGGCAAGGCACTAAGCAGGGAGCCCTTCCTGCTGCTGAGGTGTCAGATCTGACCCTGACCTCTGACCTCCTCAGCAGAGACAGAGACAGAGTTATAAACAGGGATGAGTCTGCAGAGTGAGGTTGGGTCTTATAGAACCAGATTTTATGAATGGCCAACAAGCACCTTCATTCACATCAGTCTCTCACCTGAAGCCACACAAGAGAACCATTAATAGAGTCAAGCATAAAATCTATCAGGTGAAAATAAAGGTCAAACATGTGAACACACTTTCATGATATGTTATTTATTTATTTAAAACAAATATTATAATTATGTATTTATTCTAAAGAAAATACTACTACTACTTATAGAGTCAGTGGTATATTTTCTAAAGTACTAAAGTGTTTATGTTATGTTATCCAGTTATTTAATGTGATATTTGTTGTGCTCACTTCATAAAGTAACTGCTGCAACACAACAGTTTCCCACTTGACGAATGAAGTATCTATTATAGTGCAGTATAAGAAAATATTTAATGCACAGAAACAATGCCTGTATGTGAGAGAGTGAGCCAGAAAAGCAGGGGCAGTCTAAACATATCAAGGTCTAGTTCGTGTCTTATCCAACTGGAGATTTTACACGAGCTTCTTTTGTCTGAAGCAAACAAGATTTCTGCCTTTTTCTGGACCACTGTTATATTTCAGCCCCCGACTTCAAATATCTGCAGAGACTTGCACGTACTAAAAGGAATGTATTCAATTAATTTATTTCACCAGGCTAACTCAGTCGCACATTTACATAAATTATAATTGTAAATATCGCCTTGAATTGGCACCATAAAATAAATCAATGTAGTTCGTTCCTTTAGCAGAGGCTCTACAAATTACTGCAAAGGCTGCACATCTGCAGCGCAAGTGAAATATTTAGACATGCTCACTGGAATCATGGCGTTATAATCCTAGAATAACAAGATCCAGTCCCATAGTGATGATAATAAAAATAATCTAATTAACCTCAAATTCAGGTCAGACAGATGAATATTTTACATTCTGCACTGACTGGAGAAAAAACAATGAAGGCTCAATACACAGATGCACAATTACAAGAACGCTGAATCTATGAGGTTAGAATTAGAAAATAGCACAATTAAGATGTTAAACCACAGAATTACCCCAGTGCTAGATTTTGTTTTCTCTTCTTCTAGTTATGTTCAGATTCAAGTGTTAGTCAAAGGACTTCCTGTATCGGTTTGAGCACTCTCTGACATCTTTAAGGCCACACTTAGTTCCTGTTAACTGTACAGTTTCGGTCTTAAAGCTCGCCAAGGAATGTCTCCACTGATGTTTATATTTCCACTAATTATATCCATGTAGACGAGAGACACATGATTCATTTAGGGGACATTGGTAGAAGAAAACAATCCTGACATGCAACTCATTTTGGGCCATAAATTGCAAAAGTGCACATACACACATACAGACAGTTCAGATTAAATGCACAGTATATAATTTCTGCCACTAGTGGTTTCTCAGCAAAAACAATGAAAACCAATGACTGAGTTTGATGATGTCTCAAAGTAGCGTGGGATCAAGGGAGTGCCTTCATTGTTAAACATTTACATTGTCTGACCGATGAAAATCTATCTGACGTGGCTCAAGCAGAAATGTTCACGGACCTTGTCGTGCATTAAGGTTTGAGTCGTGTTACATATAGTCACGTTCCCTGACCTCCTTCCTCTCTCTCTGACGTATCATGTGGTGTTTCCTGTGTTATAGAAACTAGAGGCAAGACACCACCGACAAGCAACCAAATGAAACACTCAATTACCTTGAATAAAATTACAGTTTTCTCCAGGTTTGAACATTGTTGTAAACATTTGGGATAGTGTAAATATATAACTCCACAAAACATATATCATAGGTCAAGTCATTTTAACATTTTAACATTGGAATGTTACATATTACTCATTTAAATGCATAAAGCGTCAACAAGCACGTGAATTATTCCTGTTTAAACAGCTAATCTGCTCCGTCTGTGTGAACAGTTTAAGTGAGGATCCCACATCGATTTCCAAATGAAGTGAGCTCCCTATCTCTGCAACCTTTTGTAGATGTGTGCTTGTGTTATCGGCGCTCACAGTGCACCTAAACGGCTCTGAGTCGGCAACATGATACAGCATAAAGTGTGCCAGACTCCCTCACGGCTGCAGCATTACATACTGATCATATCGAGAGAGAGAGAGAGAGAGAGAGAGAGAGAGAGAGAGGGAGGTGTGGGAGCCATGGCGGGCTACGTCAGCATGTGCGCTATCAATCACTGGCATTCCTACACTCTCAAGCAGCTGGTCCATTCAGAGGTCACGTATAACATAATGGATTCCCTCTGACACACTCTGTCGCTTTTCCTTCCATTTTAGGCCGATGAGAAAAGCCCTTAAAAGAAGAAACAACTCACGTCTCACATCAGTTTGTTTCACATGTATGCGTGCATCTGTTTATTTGAAGTGCTAATCTAATATTTTCTGATGTCCAGGAATTTGGGAGGTTGAATGCAGGTGACGCTCAGTGGAGAGCCAAATATATTCAGCCATTAAGGCGAAATTAAAATGCAACACATTGTCAGCCTTTATTTTAGGACAGATTCACATGCTTTAGATGACATTTTGATCTGAAAAATAATCACCTAAAACTTTTTTTCATGGCTTTAATCCTGTGAACACTCATGCTATTTTATTCTGAATTATGACACTCGTGAGGATAAATAAAGGAGGTCGTAAAATGGTTGTCAAACGTAACACAAATGAGAAGGAGCTCTGACTTGATGAAGCTCAGAGAGCACTGTCAGCTCCTTCAGGGCTCACCTCCGTGCATCCTCCCCGCACGCCAAGCAGCTTATGCAAGGAGAAAACAAATGCTTTAAAACGTTCCCCGCAGAGTTCATGACTGGAAATTTATGAGCTTATGTGAGACGGTTATGGATGAAGAACTTATAGGGAAATGTGGTAGATCACAAGGGATGCCACGACTCTGTCTGTGACCCACCGGTGAACCCTTCTGTTCCGTGAAGCAGCAGAGCAACCATTTTTAAATGTTTGAATACTTATCGCATAACAGGAAGTAACTGACCAGCTTGACCTGTCAAATCCAACAGATATTTCAACTGTGTTTGGATTAGTCCACTTGGTATAATATATATCAGACACAAACCCTCAGAAAATACAGAAATATGAATTTACCAAAATAATGGTTTTACACAGAAATCTATATGTTTTGCCCTTGCACATAATTAAAAAATGTACTCTCTTTGAACATGTGTGTAAAGGCATATGAGACACAGGAGTCTTATGTTAGAATGAGATACAAAAGCAACAGAATGATCCCAGCAAATCCTGAGCTGTCAGATGTTTCCTGTACTATTTTAAGCGCACAAAACAAGCTGCACTTTGTTAGGGACACATTGTTTCTAGGGAGCCGCCTGGCATCTCTGGTGGGCAAGTAAAGGACTGGTTTATCAGCTGGCTGCTTCGACCCTGACATTTTAAACTTTTGATGAGTACATTTCCAACTACTTGTTTTTGTTGCCTAAGTAAAAGTTCGGAGGTGTTAATATCAAAATGTACGTAAAGTATCAAAAGCTTTATTATTACTGATGCATTAATGTGCAAGTAGTATTTTAATGTTCCAGGTGCTTGAGGCAGAGCTAATTTTTATTTTATAAAGACTGCAACTAAGAATTATTTTCATTAGAAATTTAATTTGTTGATATTTCCTTGACGTGAGCACAAAGCGACAACTTGCTCGTTTTCTCCAACCAATAGCCACAAAGTTATTCAGTTTAAGATGAGGAAAAGCAGCGTAAATCCACATCTGAGAAGCTTGGATAGTTTCAGATCTAATCATATTCTATAATCATCATATGTTTTGTATGTAAAACCTTAATTTGCACAGTAACTGATAACTATAACTGTCAAATATTTGGAGTGAAAAGTACAATATTTCTGTCTGAAATGTAACTGAGTAGAAGAATAATGTGAACTTGGAAATATTCAAGTAAAGTACCTCCCTCACAATTTGTACTTAGTACTTGAGTGTATGTACTTTATTACTTTCCACCACTGCTCCTGGTTAATGTAAGAAAAAATAAAACTACAGTAGAGGATAGATCATGGGCACACAGGCAGGTCAAAAGATGGATTTTGTGGCTAAATCTGTGTCACAGTATCTTTTTATTTATTTGGACACCCTTGGAATAAATGAACTAAGCACCACAGACCCAAGAAAACCTCAAAATGTCCGCCAGCGCTCCAGCTTGAGCTGTATCAATTTGGACAGGCAGTGCGCACTCTTTTCTCTGTCAACATTATCCTGCCACCAAATCCCATATCCATCTGTGAATGGATAGCATGTGTGTTACAGAGAAATTTATGGAAATCAAAAAGGTGATGATGAAAGAAGCTGAAATCTCATCTGTCTTAATATGGGACGTGTGTGTGTGTCACATGGAGCAGGTTCCTATGGCTGTTGGTGAAAGAGCAGCTCTAGTATTGTCCACCGGGGGATCAACAGCTGACTGAGGAGTGAAGTGGTCGGCAGCCATGCTTAACTGTTCCTCCCCTCTCGGCTGTTTTTAGCAAACATCCTCCTGATGACTGCGGCCTCTGTCTCCCAACGTATGAGCTGCACATCTTCAGACGTGTGCGCGCTTGTTCACACACAGCCTTACCCCCTACCCCCACATTACAGACCTCATCCACTTAAGCACATTTCTGATTCAAGGCACTGTACAAGCTTTTTGCACGCTGCACACACACACGGCCCAGATGTAAGTGAAACATTTACAGATCACATGCAAGCACACGCAAACATGAACACATATACACACAGGAGCATACTTGCATCCACGTAGGCACACACACACTCACACATCACATGCGGCAGACACACACCACAGAGACTTCCAGTCCCCTCCCCCCAACTGAATAGTCTGTTCTGACAATCCACAGGACAGCCGGAGCATTGACGTCAGAGGCAGGCCCATGAAAATACAGGGTCCCTGGGGGGCTGAGGGAGTTATGCACATCTTCACAGCTTGGTTCGCAACTAGTTCAACAACCAATGAGCGTATTACTGCCTCTGTTTACTCTTATTTGTTGGAAGATGCAATAATAATAATATTAAAAAAAGAGGTTCCACATTTACACAAAGCCTGGCATGCACAAATTTGCATGCGACTGCAATGCGGATCATCTGAAATGTGACGTCAATGGACGTCATTGCACTGTGATCCATTAGGACAAATGTGAGATAGGTGCATAATTTAGGTTAATGGAAATACAAATCACAGCACATCATTACCTGCCCTCTGTCGTCTTAATAATTGCCATTTTGACTAACTGCTGTCAGACTGTAGTATATTAGGCATACCCAGAGGAAAGGTTTGTTGCTCGCTCAAACATCCTCACAGTCCCGGGAGAAAAGATGACATCTTTGTTTACCGCTCAATGTTCTGAACCTAGTACTGTTTTTTTTTTCTTCTTCTAAGACATCATTGGGACATCAGAGCCATTAATCTCATTGTTCTCTCTCGTTCACCTCCTCTCACCTTTTCTGAGATTGTCTATGGCAAAATTATGTAACATAGTTTCTGTTTGTCTGTAACCAGACACAGTATGTGCTCCTGTGTTCTTGCAAAAAAAGTCCTACAGGAGTGATCCTACAATAATTGTTGAATGAATATCAGTGTGTGTATGTGTGTATTTGATGTCACAAAAGCGAGAAGAAAAATAGGGGATGAACATAAATTAAATATTGTTATATTTTGAATACAGTGACCATAAATAGAAGAACACAAATCAGTTAATGTCAGTCAAGTTTTCTTTTTAAGTGACTTTTTCACATGACAAATTGAAAAATTTAGAATTGCACCACTCTGATGCAAAAACCACAAATTGTCCTATAATATTTGCCACAATTAACCAACGAAATGATATTTAAATAGCAAGTTATTCAGACATATGACTTGGTAGATTTGTCTGCTCACTGTTTTTCTGCTGCCATTGCTCTAAAGTGTTTCTGTCATTAGTTTGTAGCTTGTAGCTAAATCAATCTTTTGTCACTGTTCCTTCTCAAGGACCAAAAAGGAGAAAACAAGGAAGCATGAATGGTAGGAAGACATCTGTCTGCATTACATGTCTTCCGAGATTATCAGCCTGTCGGGGTTCATAAGCGAGTCGGTGTGATGTCACCACAATGTCATCCACTTCTGTTAACATTGGTGACAAAGTCCATCCAGAGGCTGCTGGATTATCAAAATTATGCCATGATCTTTTTTGCCAGGGGGATGTGAAAGGTGCAGCAGTCAGGTTACCAGGACAGTCACCGTCTTGGTCTGTCTATCTAGTCCAAGCACATATGAGTCCCTCAAAAAGTGTCCAAGGAATCTGATCTGGGTCCACTGTAACTGTAAATGTCTATCCAAAAGGTTTACTGCAGTGAGGAGAGGGAGAGTAGGGAACATTTGTTAGATTGAACCAGAATGATTTTCTGTTCCACCAAATGATTCTTGGACTCTTTCAATTGTGCAACAGAAGCTTTGATGGTTTCCTGTTTGTTGCAATAAAGCAGAATCTGGATCTAAGCTCTCAGCAAGATCCAAATGTACACTTGAAATACTCAGGAATTTATTGGTGATGCTCCACCTCTTTTCAGTGCTGCAGCCAATCCTGATGAGAATGAATCCATTCTGTTACTGGTTAGCATTAGCTGGTTGGTCCAGGTGCAGATGAACCAGGGCAAAGTCTGCCCTATGAGGTCCCGAGGACTAATGTCCACTAATAAAACTTGGCTCCTCAGCTGCCTGCATGATCCCTCCAGAAGAGGCGCAGCACTGGCTTGTCAACAGGAAACAGGCTGATCTGGTGGAGGTTGCCTTTTATGGACTTACTGACACTAACAGCGTGTCCAGGGAACCTGAGGAGAATGATGGTCCTAACTTTCATTTGGGGTGGAGCTGATTGAATAACTGATCTCATCTGTAACACAGTCCTGTTCTTTCCATTATGGTGGATTATGTGACATATATGGGATTCGGCCGTCTGCTCTGCTTCCTCTGCAGATATCTTAGGCACGTAACAATCGTGCTGCCCTTTGCAGCAAGCAAAGGAAGCAGGCCTCTGCACATCCAGCATCTCTAGTATGACATGCCTCTTGCTAAGAGCTGTGTTGCTCCAACAGCACAGCCTACATGGGAGCATGAAGAGTTGCTGTCTGGGTCCCCAGAATGGCAGAGCTGGATACCCTCCATCTCATCCACACTCGAACTGAGTTTAAGGACAAGGAATGATAAAACTATGTGACTGGTCAGTGGAGTTGGATAATCCAACCCAATTTGGTGGAGGCCACATCACATTAAATACTAGAGTTTAATTCAGGCCACACACTGTTTTATTTATCTACCTTCCACGATGTACAACTACATCTCAGAGTTGGTTAAATGGATCTTTCTGAAAGGCTGTAATATGACATCTATTCTATTTGCAATCTAATCTAAATCCTATGCAGTTACAACTGTAAATGCAGCACTTTGGTAATGGTGGTTAAGTCAAGTTAGACCCTGCAAACTGACAAAGGTTCAGTCAATCAAGTCCAAGCAAAAAACAAAAAACAGCATCATGCTTGACTTGCAAAATGGCCACACATGATATTTTTGTTTCTGACACCAAATGTATTGACCAAGACAGCAGATATGCAGATGTGGTGCCCACCTCTAACATAGCCATGTTTGAAAGAACTGTTGTGAATATAGTATTTTAGCACAGGTCCGGCAGAGCCTTGGCACTCATCATTATAATCCCTAATAAATGAATTTGGTCAGTGGTGGCGAATGGTCGTGTCCTTTTTGCTGCTCTAGCGACTCTTACTGGTTGGTCTTGGCAGCCGTACAGCTCTGAAGCTGTGGCCATCGATTCCATTAATCCATCAAGTAAATGCTATGACCTCAGGACATGGTGGCATTGCTATACCAAAGTCTGACAGGACAAGAGACTGTGTTTGTTGCTCAATGGGACTTTTTCCCAGATCCCAGCAATTAGCTTGGGGAGTACAATGTTATTATAACCAACAGTAGATGGCCTGGGCTGTTTTAATAAACCATAGTTTTCCTTTAAGTTGTACCAGTGAAACTTCTTGTGGTCAGGTGGAAAAAAGTTGTTCCCATGTGAGCTGTTAGAGGCACATGGCCGTCTACATCCCAGTGGGACTTAATTGTAACAAGGACGGCAAAAAGAAAGGAAAATAAACGGTAAAGAAAATGGCAGTAGTGTAAAAACTAAAAGTCCACTAATGCAAAAATATATTTTTTGTCATATGTGTCACCATCACTAACATTTCTGAGTGTAATAGTTTACATTCATAGCATTAAGAATGTGTTTTAGGTTTTGTCCTGTTAAACAGTAGGCCTATTTATTTGTGGTTTGAAAAGTGAACTGGTTAGAACAGGGAATCTTCAGTGTGAAAGGGTAGAAAAAAGTTAATAAAAGCAGCCTATAACTGACATCTGGCGATCCATCATCTGTCAAAATTCCTCCTGTTTCTTGTAATGATTCAACAGTGACTGAAGAAATCATACATATGTTACTACTGTAACCTATTTATTACTATTACTATACTGTGTAGCACCAGAGGAATGACATCTCTGATAAAAATGAAAGTTTCATTTTATGTCAGTTTTCTTAGCAAAATTATATTCTGAATGATTAATAAATGAATCCCATATCATTTGCCATTTATCTACATGGAGGTCAGAGGTCAGGACAAACTGCAGCACCCCTGGAAACTGATGGGTATTCTTGTGCACAGCTGCAACCTGAAGAACGTCACTCCAGACGGTAAAAAAAGCATCCAAACATTAGTGACGTAGGTTTGTAAGGCAGCACTCAGAGCGGCGGAGCTTACTCCGACTGCAAAATGAAGCATTTGTAAATTCAGAGCACTGCCAGAATTCCTCTGCCTAAATTCAGAGCGTCAGACACACTGTTAGCAGACATTGTGGACAACTGTGCTGCAGAACAACTCTGCCCAAGTGGTGTCGTGCCAAATGGTCTTTACAGTATAAAAGTACAGTTCTTTAGGCCTAAACTTGCTTAACCTACTGCTGTGAGGTTTTTTCATATTAAGGAGAGACTGACAGAAAAGGTTAATGTGCCAGTTTCTCTTCTCCAACAACAACTTACACCTTTGAGCATAGTTTTATTTGGATTAGATGCTTTTAGTTATTTAATTTTCAAATGTTTTGTAATTAGTTAATTTGTTAATCATCACATTGAAAGCTTGCTCACTACATTATTGCGCTTAACACAACTACACTGCAGTTGGTGGAGAGAATCTAATGATGTGGTCCATGATGAACATACTTCATTGCACATGTCAACAGTTTTAATGCAGCAGTCGACTGAAACAGTGGAAGCTTTCTTCTTCTCCTGCTTGTGCGCCACATGCTGACAAATTTAACGTGACCGTATAACACCTCTAATGCTCTCAGTGGCTCCCTGTGATTCAGGCCCGGCACTGCACAATTAAATTCAAAAGGAAAAGAGGATTAACGTGGATAATATGGCGAGAAATAAATGAAAGAAGTGTTGATAAGGTTTCTATCAATGCATGAGAGAAAACAGTTCGGAGAGAGCGCACGACGGACAGGTGGTACAGATATGTGGAGCTGTGTGGAGCGCTGCAGTGGAGGGATCTGCAGAAAGCACATGAAAAAAAAAAAAAAAAAAACATTTAGATGGGTGAAAAAAAATGTGATGAAAGAAGTGTGCAGGGGGAGGAAGGGGGTTGGTGGGTGTATCTGCGTCAGAGCTGGAGCCAATGAAGTCAGAGATGGGGCAGGCTCGAGCAGGAGATGCTGTTACTGCCACTCACAGCACCCGCCTGGGCCTCATGTCCTCTACGTCACAGAGCTGGCACAAATTATGCCTGCCTGAACATTTGTCACACACACACATGCACACACACACACACACACACAAGGTAAAATGTAATTTCTGTGCATTATACACATGCACCGCACCATTCAATGACATTTAAATTAGCACCAGCAGACGTGTACTTTATTCCCTTCAAAGTAAAACCGCAGTCAAAGATTTTACTTGTGTCTGAAAAAAACAGAATGCTGAAAATGGAGCAAGATTTTTTTTTCCCCGTACATTATTCTTTGCACCTTATGTAACATCAAGCTGCACACCATCAAGCTAATGTTTATGTATTTAAGTAAATGCAGCATATAGCCTGATAGCTGATGCCAATATTTCCAGAGGAACCGAATGGCTTTCTTGCATCAGTACCAAAGGATGCATTGCTAATAAAACAACCAGTCTAGAATTATATTATAAATTCTATTTATGCTATATCATTATAGCACTGAAGAGTATTTGTGAGATATGGCTCTTAAACAATAGAGGTGTGGTTAAATATTAAATGATTAATTAGGGATTTTCCCCCAAAATGCAGATTTACTGTAGTATTTGATAATAAAATCCTTATATAATAATAAAAATAAAAGGGCATTGCTGATCAAATAAACAGCCTTACATTTTCCTCAAATGCGGAAAAAAAAAATTCACAAAAACATATATTTCTTGTTTTCTCACTCTGAAAACACACACACAGCCCAGTGTTTACACACACACTCATGCATCTCTCACGCATGCAAATCCTGGTTATTTAGATTAGCGGGCAGTGTTTCTGTTGGCACCACTTCTGACCTAGATTATCACATCCGTAATTCTAGAGGATGACTGTGATGATGAGCATGTGGTCAGAGGTCTGTGGAGAGAAAAAAAAAAACTCAAAACAAAACAAAACAAACAGATCTCGTTGCTGACGTCACTCGGCCATGTGAAACGCTTCACTGTGCAATCTTGTAAAAACTGCAGGGAAAATAGGGTGCAGGTCAAATGCGTCTCTTCAGATGTGCACATGAGGGCAGGCACGTGTGATCATGTGCTGAGCATTAAAAACACACAAACACACAGACAGCTGCAAATATTGTCCAACTGAAATGAAAATAATAATAAAAATATGAACTCCACTGTTTCAGCTTTTGAATTACATTTTTTTATATCACAGAAATTTTGCTTTCCACTGAAACCTTGCTGGTGGGGTGATTTTTGTGGAAATGCAGCTAAAACATGATTCAGTTAGAGGGGTTTTTTTGTTGCTTCTGACACTGTTACAATGAGGAGAGCAGCAGCTGCAGCTCTGCTGGCAGGAGCCACATCCTATAGGTGATGACGCAAGCAAGAGACATGAGCCATGACCTCATCAGCTCCCCATCAAACCATCACTCTGCTCTCTACTTCACACAGACGCACGCACACACACACACACAATGATGAGTTACTACTGGCTTTACAAAGGGCACAAACCCTCCCTCGGCGCCGTACGAGGCTACCACTCTTGCTTGTTGAACACACGTGTGCTGATCTTTAAGACATGCTAACAAAGTCCTGGTCAAACGGAAGCCTTTTAAAACACACAGTCGGATCATTACTTACAGCTGAGTGATGTCACACAGCCCGTCAGTGTGTGTTTCTTGTGTGTGTACAGTGAGGTGCTGCCGACTGACTGTTTGACTCTGCTCCTTGTGCAAGCATTACACGTGGACACACCTAGAGGAAATTATCTTAAACACAAAAACACAGTTCACGGCGTCTAGAAAATTTTAAAAAGAATAATTTATTTTTTCACATTTGATGTTTGTTCTGTTTGTACTCACCCTGTTTTTGATTTTTTACCCAAAACTTTCACAGGACACAGAGGAATTATTACTTACTATTTCAGCAATATAAATAAAAAGGTGTGTATGATGCAAAGTACAATTAAATGCTTTAACAATTATCCGATTAGCACAACCTAATTGCATTGTTATAAAAATATGCAAATATTGTGTTTCTCATATAATCAAATGCTTAAATTGCAGTTTTTAATCTTTTGTTTTTATTCCTAAGTTCCATTCAGTGCTAACAGAAGCTACGTGGAAAAACCCCCCACAGTGACTGATGCAACAATAAGACAGAGTAAATGAAATGTAGCTGATGTTACTGTTAATTTGCATGAGTTGATATAAATCAATTTTGTGCCTCAGAAAAGAAATTCTTCTAAAAAAAGAGAAAAAGAGAGCGCTCCATACCGAGCTCAAAGAATTTGTGGAGTGGCTTGGGGGACGAGCGGTAAACGGCTGCCTGCAGCCCTCATCAGAAGCCAAACAAAGTCAGTATGAATCATAGGTGAGAAATATGGGTAGTGACGTACAGGCCTGTCAATCTCTGTGCACAGCAGACATCAGAACAGGCCAAGATGACCGAGCAGCCCGACATCAGGTCTGACTGTTTACTGATAACACATGGACACAATCCGTTCATGAACTAAGCATACTAGTGCACACACACACACCAACAAACACTATGTGCCCCTTACTCACACTTCAACTTGAAACTGTAGCATAATATTCCTGCAATAGTTCAAGAGCTGTCACATTTTTTTCTGATTTATTGTATTCTGTAATCCAATTGTTCCGTCCAAAACTTTAATGAGAAGACTTCACTTTGCAGCACTGTTGACTGTAGTCAACTTGAAATTGTGAAATTGAAAATCATCTTCAGTGCAATGTAACAGCAATGATTTCATTTAAACAATAAAATGGAGTTCCTTTTCCTTGTCTACCTTCTACTACCTCACAAAAACTATGATAATTAAAGATCTTCTGACATCAGAGGATTATTTAAATGTATAATTTTGTGGACACTTTCAGCAGTCATTAACACATCTGCAAATAATACTAATAAATGAAAAGAAAGTTGCTAATCCAGAGTTAGTAGTAGTCTGCTCCATGGTGAATTTCTCTGACGCTGCTCCCTGCATTTCATCTTTATACTTTAGCCCCACCTAGTGTCTGTCTGTCTGTCTGAGGACACTGATGGAGGCATTTAGTAACCACTGTCAAATTAAAGAAAGGGCAAAGGTCAACATTTGGTGTCAATGCAAAAATGTAACAAATACATTGAAATGAAAAAAAATATTGCATTCTTTCCTTATGCAAACCTTTGTGTGCACTTTTGTGACCTGTAGTACACATTAAGACCACTAAGTGGTATTCTTGTACAAGTTGACCTGGCTCCAAACAGCCAGTGCAGCTAAAGCCCTTATAGACTGAAGCTGCTGTGCAACACTGTCCTCAGACGGGAACATGGATAAGAATATTCATGAGAACATGCGAGTGTTTGAATGTGTGTGAGGTTGCATGTGGTTTATACACTAAGTGCTCTGTGGCGTCACGAGAGTGGCAAACAGCCCTGCGAGCCACGGCTGCACTTCCACACTCTTTCAGCACGGTGGGCACAAAGCCAAGCTAAAGAGACACACATGGTGCACCGCTGGAAAGCCATGCCGGTGTATGACGCTGAGCTGCTCCTCAGTTTAATCTGTGAGGACAAACCAATCCGCAAGATCTGTAACTGTTCTCTCAGCAGTCTGAATCGGAGATGAGAGAGGAACTCTAACTGGCCTTGACCGCGCTGATCTCCTGTCTCACAGGAACAGGGTCTTTTTGTTCCTGTGGAGTGGAGGCCATTTTGTAATGTTCTTCTTGACGTATTGTTAATGAGGCGGGAGCGCCATCATTGTTACAGTGGAGAGCATATATGGAAACTATTTGCTCTAAAGGCTCTGATGCAGGAAAACAAAGATGACACAGTTTAAGTGTTATCCCACCACACACCATGTAAACTAAACTCTTTTTAAAAAAAAATATGATACTGGTTTTATTGACCTGTCGATAAAGGAGTGTATAAAATGTTACACTGATGAATATTTCAGTCATTTTTATGGGCATACTTGAGTTGTTTTATCCACTTTGTTTGTTTTATCAAAACTTGCATCAAACCTATTATGTACTATACTATACTATTCTACTGTATAAATAATGACCATATTTATAACACATTCAATTATATAAAAGACCTTAAAGCTGCTCTAGTCACTATTTTTATTTTAGCAGTGGATTAAATTACTATTTGTAATGTTCTAATTCTTCAGCTCTATGAAGCATTTTAGTGCTTTTCAGCCGATTGTTTTGATTTTACGAGCCGCAACACTACTGTTTTGGTTCAGTCTCACTGTTCTTATCTGGCAGCTGTTCTGTTTTTCTGACAAAGACAAAGTTAGCAAATAGCTAGTGAAAAAATATGATAATGATATTTTTCTCAGGAGTTGGTGGAGGCAAAAACGGAGCTAAAAGGAGAGTGAATATTGGACGCACATCCATTGGGTCACCAGAAACACAATTCCAAATGAATGCTGACGTTGCTGTGTATCTGCTGAATGTGCAAATAGGAAAGTGTTTGCAGACATGTTTGCCATAAAAACATGCCGGTTGTTCAGCTGCACCCACTAATGCTCCATTCAATTAGCCGGGCAGTTGAGTTAAGAGCAAATATACAAGTTACCTCATATCTTTTTTTGTTCTTATTTGTAGAATGGCTTCATTTTAGACAAACTACGATAGAAAATCTCCATATTTCAGTAGATTAATGTGCAGAGAGGCAGGACATCCAGTCCATGTTCTACATATATATATACATATTAACAGCATGACTTTCTCACTTTGCCACTACACAGGAACAATGGGGAAAAAACTATTCACAAATTATCAATATATTAAGACATGGAGGCTCATGTCTGGCTTTGCCCTGGTATCTTACTGTAATGGAAGAAAGCTGGTCATTTGCACAGCTGAAGGCTGTTGACCAGCTGTGGTGGTGGTTGGTGGGCGGGGGTCTGGAGGGGGCATCCAGGAGTGGCCCCTGTAATCGACAGGTCCAGGCTGCACACCAAGAGGCAAGACAAAAAACGCTTTGTGGTGCTGATATGAATCTCAATGCCCCTGTTTCTCCACCTCCCCTCCTGGCCTCACTGTGGATATCTGAGCGAACAAAAACGATCTCCATGAGAAAATACGAGCTGGAGCACTTGGAGGCGACAGTGAATGGAGCAGCGACGGGAGCAGCACCATAGTGACTGTTCATAGATTCTGTTCATGATGCACAAATTTACCACAGCTTGACAAGACTCTCTGAGTTCAAATGCATTTCTTGATGATTTCATAAATGATTTTCATATTCATAATCAACATGGCAACTAATACCAATGGCTTTAATTATAATTAAGCTGGACAGTTGTTTTTTTTTCATTCTCACTTGACTACTGGCCCTATTATTTTTCACTTCAGTATCATCAACAACTACTATATTGTTCTTAACCCAGTGCAGCACTTTCTATGTTTTTCTTCTTTATTGTATTCGTCTGCTTTTTGTAACAGCAGCCGTTTAGTCTGGACAAACGATCATATCACAAAACAGTTTAGCTTTAATTTCATTTTAAGATGGTTTTGTTAAAGCATTTAGCTGACTGAATGTAGCCGAGAGCCAGATCTTCCAGAAGAGTAATGTGTGGCATTAAGCTATTTTTATTTGTTTATTTATTTATTTTTTTTACTCGCAATGACTTGTAACAGATGCTTTATAGATAAGCAAAAGATTATGCACTACTGCTCATTTTTTTAAAATAAGAGGCTACAAGGTGAGATGTTATAGTAAATTCTCCTTCACAAATCACTCCTCAGTGATCAAATCTGCATTTGACAACGTTCTGTATTATATTGCGATGCATTTGTGCTATCGTGCATAAAGCGTGCAGGATGGCAAAATCTTGAGTGGGAGGTGTTCAGTGGGTGTGTACCCCCTAAGTAGTCACAGATGCCAGGCACAGTCAGGGAAGGAAGCGCCCGGCTCTCCTTCCGTGTTAGCCAAGGGAAACTCTCGTTTGGGCGTGGGCCCAAAAAGATGCAGAGCCAAAGACTGTGATGCAAACAGGTCACATCTTCAGTGCAAACAAACAAGTCTGGAGGAACTGAGGGCGCCATAATGTTTACGGTAAGTCCTGCACTGCAACTATGAGTTTATACTGAGGTCTTAAAGGGCCAAGTTAGAAAATACTTAGCTCCAGTGGTTTCTCACCAAATCTAACCTTATTTTCCAGGTTTTGAGTTATCTGTTTGTGAGATTTCTGCCTCCAGCCAAAAATTACATAAAAAATCAAAAGCAATAAGTGTTTCTCAAGATAATCCACAGACCTCATTGATGACGACCACATATATACTCACACAATATGATGATGAATTTTCAACCTGAATAATGTGATGCAAAGGAAACACATCACACATCTCATCCTTATGTAAGCCATTTCGGCACTATTCATGCAAGCAGGCACGACTCTTGAAGGTGAGGCTGTTCTTGGCCTTGAACTTACAACTCCTGTCATGTGTTTGCCGGCATAATAGCAGCCGCACTTCCGATTGAGCTATTTGACAAGCTGCCTCTTGAAAAAGAGGAATGCTTGAATTTCAAGCTAAAGGATGAGCTGGAACAGTGTTTTCCACTACACAGGTCAAAGATTACAGGCACTTTGAGGGAAGTAAAGCATAAAGAACAGGACTGGTTTTGGTTCATGGTGGCTTTTCTTTACCATCCAATGATCATGCTGCAATTTGCCCACATTTATATTTTACACTAAATCACTGTGATCATCCCTGTGATTGGATTAAGACCTCCACATGCTCCCCAGTGTTTAATCTCAAAGAGACCTGACCTGTAACAACACAGGTTGATACAGTTAGTGTGTGTAGTGACCTCATTTTGTGTCTGTTAAGTTTACCTGAAGCAGGAAACAGTAAGTAAGTAAACAACAGTGTAAAGCATCCATATCAATCAATAAGAGCCTATCAGTGATGGGACTGAGGAGCGGCCAGGTGTGGCCCAAACTAGAGTCAGAAGGTGACTGTCGACTAGTTGGCTTGTTAGTATCATGGATGAGTTTATGAACAGGCCTAGTGGGTACAGGTCGAGCGCGACTACTCAACTATAAAGACATGCAAAATGACCGCAAAGTGAAGAAGATTATAACAGAGACACACAATGAGAGAGAGACACAAAGCGAACACAAAGAGATGCAAAACGACCCCTCTGATTGCACACATGAAAATAAATCAACCCCACCTCACAACTGGACAGTAATCTAGTTGACACCCCATTATACTTCCTATGTGGATAATTCAGTTCCTAAATCAACAGGTCCTTCTTTGCCTGAGTGATGACAGCCACACTGTCAACCAGGCTCAGTTCACCGTGCCTCTCTAACTCTGCTGCCTCAGTTTGCATCCACTACACTTCCTTCTGTCACTGAAATGAAAGTCTGTTCTGCAACCAAACCTAATGTCCCACAAATGTGACTCCACTGGGAACTGATGAGAGAGATTATAAAAAGTAATCCCCAGCAACACACAAGATTGTTTTCTAGGGATAAAAATACTTATTTGAGTGCAGAGATGATTGCATGGTCATGTTGTACAGGGTTAATATTGTATGGATCCACAGAGTGAATGCAGCAGCTTGTCCTGAGGGCATGACCAAGTGGCTTTGCAACAAACCACTGGTTCCTATTCTGAAATGTAGGAATATGAGGAGATAAAGGAATTCACAAATCAGTCCCTGAGCACATCACATACCTGCACTCAGTTCAACTCCCAGCCTGTCATTTCTGACCTGGACTCCTACCTTGGTCGCTGCATCCTGCAGGAGGAGAGTCCTCAAAGTCCTGGTCGTCAGGACTTTTCCGTTTCTTCGACATTTGCTGCTCCCTGTTCGAGTGATGGATCAATCGATATCAGCTGATACACCTTCAACCAGCGGGGTACACGACGCATGCAACAGTCTGCGGGAGGCGAGGAGAGGAAGGCGAGTAAAGCTCAGTCCCATTCATTCAGATGCCCTCTCTGTCTGTCCTCTCTCCAGCGTGCTGTGTGCGCAAAGTCACCATGTGGTGTCCAGCCGGGCATCTGGACGGGCAGCCAGGCATGGAGCCGGTCTCCTCCTCATCCCCGCAGTCACCGGACGAGTCGTGTCTCCGCGGACGGTCCGGGGCTTATTTCTCTGGACAAATGAGAAATATGTGCAACTGAAGTGATTTGCGGATCACGTGTGCGGCGGATTACGCGTGGATGGAAATTACGCACTGGAGGCAACTTGTTGATCCAAGTCTTGGTGATAAAAGTGGTCTCGTCAGTGTGGATACCTTTGTTTAAAAAAAAAACTATATTTAGCTTTTCAACCTTCTGTGAGGTGTTTTACTTGAATGGAGCCCGGCGACGTCAGACTACAAAGTCTAATCAGGAGCGCATGACGCACGGCCGCCGCGACGGGAACCCTTCTTCTCAATGTAAACAGAGATTATATGGACGTGGTCTACCTTCACACCGAAACGTGTGTGTCCTTTTGGCAACATGTGAGCTGCACACTCAGTTGCAGGTAGGACGTGCTCTCCGGCTGCATGCGTGAAGGGGGAGAGGATCCCCGCTGTGCGTAAAACTGGAGACGCCGTGCCAAGCGCGCGGTGCCTTTCTGGAGTCCGGCGACTGGGAGAAAACACTCCACTGATCCGACACACGTGGAGCAAACGCGCATGGTGTTGTGGGTCTTCGTGGAGCAGCTTTGCTTTCACTTCAGCGCGCGGAGCAAGTTGAGAATAAGCTGCGAGCAGATGCAGCAGCAGAGCCGTGGCGCGCACTAACAGAGGAGCCAGTGACGCCACCGGTCTGGCTTCTTACAAATTGCTTCATGGTAGTTTTCCCCTCCAGCTCTGAATGCCAGAGAATAAAAAAAAACACTCACTGATGCAACAGAGGAGTGTGCATGCTTGGGGTGTTTTTATGCACAGATCTTCTTTAGATTATCACTGATTTTCACACATGCATTTTGCTCTCAGGAGAGTCACAGATGGGTGACACCAGTTGAGCAAAAGCAACCCCCCCTCCTTCCTCCTCCTCCTCCTCCTCTTCCTCCTCCTCTCTTCATTCTCTCATATGCTGATTTATTTATGAACACTCCCGGGTCAGGGGATCATATTCCATTTACTACATCTGGTTTAGATTTCCAAGTGCACCACCTATACTGTTTCACCCAAAATGTGTCACTTGGATGTCAGAGCAAATAGCTTTGAAATTAAAAAGCTCAAGGTTTTTTTTTTCTTCTTCTTTTTGTGCGTCTTTGCGCACATCCGCGGCGGGTTTCTTGCAAAGAGCCACAGAGTTGCATTCGTGCCAATGACGCTGGTATTTCGTGGTATTTTCTGAAGGCAAACACGCCTCTCTCTCTCTCTCTCTCTCTCTCTCTCTCTCTCTCTCTCTCTCTCTCTCTCTCTCTCTCTCTCTCTACCCCCTCCCATCCCTCATTCACTGCAGCTACTGACGTCAAGACATGCTTGCGTCAATGCTCCCTGCTTTGACAGAGAGCTTTTTTTCATTGGGATCATAATGGGATTATTAGGCTTAGAGAAATACCCTGCCTTCGTGGCTTTTTAGATTTTTTTTGATAGATGTCCCATTATTATTATTATTATTTCTTGCCTCAAATATTATTCCTTATAATAAGAAAAGGACAGAGGACATATAATTGGCTCTTACAGCACATCACAAAGACTGAATGACTGTGTATCATTCCACAATATGATGATGGTGATGATGCTTTTTCCTTCTTTTTTTCTGTTACATTTGGATTTATACATCACATTTGTAACAGCATTGATCATTAAGATCTATTCTTTGTGCTTATAGACCTGAATCTGCTGAGGAAAGTAGTTTTGATATGTATTAATATTCAGTTTGAATATCTCTGCACAGAGACACTCAACAGTATACATTTATTCTACATACTGTATACACAAAGGGACCATTTCATCCACTGGGCTGACGGTGAGACATCAGTGAAGCAGTCAGTTGTGTATTCGATTTAGCGGATTAGATGTCTGTTCCTTCCTGTCAGTCTGTGGTTGCTTGTACAAGTGGGAGGATGTCATGATGTCCTTATACACTGACCTTGATCTTCTGGGCTGAATGGGCTCTTGTGACTGTCGACTGGTCTCACTTCACTTCAGCCTTTCTATACACTTTCTCAGCTCAGCTGCTCTGCGCTTTGTGTCACTCTGTGTCCTAATATTCAAATACTGTATATGCTGCACATATTAATGTTGTCCCGTCTCTTTATGCAGCTTAATTAAGTTCAAATACAGAGACAAAGGGTCATATTTTCACAATAAAATCTCCTGTTGCGCAATTGGATGTGAATGAAATCTCTCTGAGCCACACCATAAAACATATACACAGACAGATTTGTTCATAACATTTTAAAGGACAATGGTTGTTCTGTGCTTGGTGACCAGTTGGCACATCAAGCAGAAGTTGTTGGATTGTCGCCCTGAGCTTGAGGGCAAGACTTCGAGCTAACATGCATGTCATTTTGCAAGTTCATCCACAGGCTTGTTTAGTAGCAACACATCGCTAAGATCTGATGAAATGCATACACTAATTTAAAAGATGATGAAAGTTAATACTTCATTCCCACAGCTCATGTCAGCTGAAGAATGATGCAGTGAACAGCTGCAGATCCTGTTTGTTGGCTTTGGCTTTGAATTCAATGTGTGAATCCCAACTCCAGCAATCATTTTAGCAAAACAGAGACATCTGATTCTTTGGGTTATCTGACTTCCTGGCACGCAGAAGAGACTGTCTTTTCCCCTGGCTGTAAAAACACCCCCCTCAATCCTTCCTGTCCCTCAAGCTGCTTTAACATCAATATGACAGCATCCTAACCCTCATCGTTAGTACAACTGAATCTGTAAACTCAGTATTGTATCATAGTGTGCTGCCAACAATTTGGATTACCTGTAAAAAAAAAAAAAAAACTTACCTGATTCACCTCTCTACAAACTTGCTGTACCTAACCATCACTTACTGCAGATCAGTGGTGAAGAGAAAACTTTGCTGAGTCACTTGGGGTCATATAAAGTCCACCATCAGCAACATTATAGAGTGGTACATAAATATCTCCTGGATGAGGTCCTTCCTGTGGCAACTGAGACAACACAGCAGTTTACAACAAATCAGGATTTGTCCATAATGAACAAATTATTTTGTGCAGTTCATCCTTATGGTAACATAAGGCAGATACTTGTGAGGATACTGAGGATAATTCACACGTTTTAAGAACGCAGAGAGAAGAAAGTTTCAGTTGATTCAAAGATATCTTACCCTGAATTGCTGCACTTTGTGTACCGTCAAGCTGTGTACGGTCCACATTCAAGTCCGCTAAATATGTGGTTATTTTTATGTGCAGTTCAATAATCTTAGCATTTAATTAGATTCAACTTTATTCTCATTGCACAGAGCACAAGCACAAAGAAATGCAGTTTGACCAGAAGGGGAAAAAGCAGTAAAGCGCATAGTAGTGTACATGTATAGAGATATATAAATAAAAGTCAAGGGTACACATGAATATGCTAAGATAAATACAATATGAGCAGTATTAAGAGTGTGAACAGAGTGAAATGAATACACTAAGATATATACAGTATGTGCAGCAGTTACAGCAGACAAATGCAGGTGTAAATATATAGCGCAGGTGTAAGAACCAGTAATGCTAGTAGACATTATATACAGAATAAAAAGGTGGATATGAATATGGTGCATACACTAAAGGACATATATGTACAGTATAGACAGCATACTATAGGGTAGATATATGTATGTACAGTGATACAATATGTATTGGTATGAGTGAGTATAAATAGTGCATAGGGCCATTGTTGTGTTTCGGATCAATTGTAGTGAACAAGGTAGGAACTGTAGACTCAATACAGGGCAAGATATTAGTTTTTAGTAAATGATGTCAACATATTGTCGTGAATCCATTTTTATTCAGAAAACCTTTGAATATGTGCCAAAGGTTTCAGTTCAATAACGTGGGTAAAGCATGACAAACACACTGTAGTATGTCCTAAGGTCGTTTTCATGTCATGCCAGTACTAACAAGACTTAATACATTTTTCCGACCTAATTAACAAAATGCATGTCTGAGCTCGCACCATGACAGGATGGTGTTAAAAACCTCGTTAAAAACCTACGTACTGAGAGGGGAATAGAACACAGTGAAGTTCTGTTACTCTTAATAGACAATGGATAATTTTGCAAATTAAAACACAATTAATCAGGTTTATCCTTGACTTCAAGTGCTAGCCCATTTGATATGTTTTGTTAATTTTATTTGAAATATTATGTAAGACAATAATGTTTCAAATATGCCAAATACATCTGGAATGGGTGTAAATAGTGCAGACCTGCAAATTTCCCCACTGTGGGACGAATAAAGGTTTATCTTATCTTATCTTATCTTAAAAATGTGATCAGTGAGATTTGTCTTTACCAAACCACTGGAACAAGCAGATGTGTTGTCAAAAGTGCTAAAAACATGTTTTATCCAAATGTGAAGATATGTAAGTATATAGAGAGCTTTAGTGTTCAAATGGTTAAACAGAGGATGACACAAGTTGTGTGACCAATATCCTTCAGGAGAAAGCTGCCTTCATGTCAGGGAGGTGTGAATGGAAACAGGGTGAGAGGGCTAAAGTTGAGTGTTGATCTCTGGGGTTTCTCACCCTGACAAACACAGTCTATACAGTCCCAACAGTCATCCCCCACCCCCACCCTCAGATGTACACGGATGTAATTCCTCACCCATGTGTGCAAAATACTCCTTCTCTACTGTTCTTCTCTCAAAAATGGAGTAGGAGGATGAGCTGAGTGAGCCAACACTTTATTTGTGCATGCTCTGAAGGTAATGTCATTTTACAAAAACAGTAATAGCTGAGGTTGAGATGGAAAAATAAAAACACTGAGCAGCATGTTGCTTTTGGAAAATCAAGTTCATTATAGCTTAAAGTGCATTTTCTAAATTATGATCTATTTGTTTTGCTCTTTTCAACAGCTGCTGGAGAGAGGAGTCGCCACTGCAGCTCATTTTATCATAAACAGCTGAGTGAATGTTCATTACAGACAAAACCAACAAACAAGCAGAGGAAGGCAGGGATTGGTATTTTGGGCCTTTAATATTTTTTTAGGTGGGTTGATTGGTGGGATTTAACACCCAGTGATTTCTGTAGAAATGATGGACATCTTATCAAAAACTGCTAATGAGATTGAATTAGACCACTGACCCAATTTCATCTCCCCAGGAACCTCAAATCAAACTGTCCCTTACGTTGCTGGGGACCTTCATTAATCTAAAGCTGGAGGTCCCTGGACCTGACTTTGTGAACCACTTGTTTCAATAATAATTTAAAAATGGCCACTTGAGGATAGTCCATGGCCAGATACTATATGTAAGGATGAAATAAATGGGCCAAAGATCTGTCCCAATTATCAGTGAATCAAATCATGTGTGGTGCATCTGTGGAATTTCTCATTGTGGAGTCACAATGCTTCTATTACATAGAAAAAGAAAATGACACTGTGATCAAGGTGGATTCATTTGGACAACTTCAAAATAAAGAACAGTGTTATGTGCAATGAGGAACAGGAAGTAAAGCACAGTCAAGTTTTAATGTTATGCAGATGGCCTCAAAAACAGCCATTTGAGAGATGCCAACATGTTTTTTTAATGATATTGAAAGTTGTGAATCATCTGCATAGCAGAGTACTGACATGAGATCCTCTTTTCACTTTATTTTGAAAATAATCTGTAACATAATATCTTGAACAATGTCATTGTGGTACAAAAAGCTTTATCTATTTACATGGTAAACCTCAATTACTTTCTCATTTACACTATAAATAATGTTTAAAATCATTTAACTTTTTCCAGCTGTACATTTTTTTTTTGCTTACTGCTGTGAATATCATGGAGTTATGCTTAATATAAGCAGGTTAAAATGGACTTTGGTTCACAAACATTAAATATGTTTTTCCTGCTATGCTGAACAAAAGCATTTGATGAACCTATAGGAAAAATCAACCAAAATATTAATTTTGTTGTTTTTTGAGTTGGAAACATTGTTGTTACAAACAGAAATTCTATAATTTATAGAAACCAAAGCACATTTTTAAAGGGTTAGTTCAAGAACTCAAGGTCTCTGTTGCTTCTTATTAATATCAAACAAAATTCTTGGATTTAATTTAGGGTTGATTCTTCCTTTAAGTCACAGCAGATTAAACATCCTCCAGACAACATCTCATGGCCGAGACGCTTCCATCAGAGGGACGGAGGGGTCACAGGAGTCCAGGCTGAAGGTAGTCGCCCGTGTGGAGAGGTGTCGTACTGAGCTGCGTCATGCACCTCTGCAGCCGTGCCGCTGTCGTACATGGGAGAGCCAGAGGAGGGCACTGTGACTGAGTGAGACAGGCTGGGGTAGTGGCTGCTGGACCCTCGAAGGAACTGAGAGCTCAGGCCGTTGTTGGTCCCCCCATTCTGGGACACGGGATTCAGGGGCGAGTTGCTCACAGACCACAGGCTGGTGTACTGACTGTTCAGAGATGTGGATAGAAAAAGTAGCTTACTTATCTCTTCTTAGTATGTTTTACTACTCATGCACTTCAAAAACAGTGGCCGTTAATGTTTTTAGGTGTGTTGAATGTTAGATATGTTAATGAGTTACAGTACATTAGATAGAGAATGTTGAGCCAATGTGACAATATAAAAGTAGAAGAGATCTTTTTGTTCGAAAGGTGAAATTCTTTTTACAAGATGTATCAAATATCCCTATTTTTTAAAAGCAGAAATAGATTACTTACTCAATTTTAATTAAAAAAGAAATGTGAAAAATTAGTATAGTATAGTATAGACTAGTATAGTTCTTGTTTCCACAAATTGCTGACATATAACCAAGTTTAATATGACCTTTTGGCTCCTACGTTTGAATTTTCTTTTCTAGCTATAGTCTCTATTTGTATGTTTATCTTATTATTGGTATGGTTTTGCACAAGTTATGCAAGATCTTTATTCTAGATTTTATCTTTTTGTTTGTGAGTTGACTGTGTTAAGTTGACGGAATAAAAATAAGCAAGAAGAAGTAGACAAACCTAGAGTTGGTACCAGAGGTGGTATTGTGGGCCACAGGCATCATGCTGGAGTGTGTCGGCATCTGGAGACTTGACCAGTTATCGTGGCTTGAGAGCATCGACAGGCAGGCTGACGAGTTATCGGAGTAACCGACTACAACACACACAGAGGCACCGGGGTTTAGAAGGTACACACAGTCACTGGGATTCAAATGTATTTGTCAGAAATAAAATCATGCAACATTTAACTCTCAGGACTTTCTATCCCTCCAATATCAGTATGACAGTTAAAGGTGTGAATATTGTCTCCTTGCATTCCTCGTCTGAAGCCCGGCCATTTACAGCTCTGTGGCTCCACTCATACAAAAGACAGAGGAATGCAAAACATCCCACGCTCAGCCACATTTGTTTGAGTTTCTCGTTAATAGCCAGGGAGGAAGTGGTGTAATTCCTGGATGCATGAAGGTGAAAGGTGGAGGAGGACACTCACTGGGCGAGTTGGTCCGATGGGTGTATGGGCTGGCGTAGGGGGCAGAGCGGTGGTTTCTCAGGGTGGAGTAGCGTTCACATCCGTGGGACGGGGAGAGGGAGAGGGGACTCCCAAACTGGCTGTGAGGACTGGCGGGAGGACAGAGAGGGCCTGTGCCTGGGATAAACCAACCACCTACTGGCTCCACAGAGGAGAAGAGACACCATGAAATCATATGAGCATCACAAAGCTTACAGAGTGTGACATGAAATCAGATAAATAAATGAGTAAAGCAATGTGATACTTACATTGAGAGTAAGTTGACTGCTGGTTTTCATTGGCATCCTCTCTTAAGTCTTTGCTATCGCTTCTGAAAAAGAAAAAAAAATGTTGACGATATACTTCACATAATGTATAACTAAATTTTGATATCTCTTAAATAGATAGATATTCTTTATTTGTCCCAAACTGGGAAATTCTTGACAATAAAATTTCCCAAATCAAAGACCTCAATAAATCTTACCTCTCCTTTGCATCTAGGAAGGCCTTGGCAAAAGGGTTGTACTTTATTTTAAGGGCAGTTATCTAAAATCCAAACATAAACAACAACAAAAATTAACAGGGTTGTTGTAAAGATTGTATGATCTCATCAGGTTAACTAAAGGCTGTGCGTAAATCCCGTGCGTAAATTACGCACACATTTTACGCACAGACCAGAAACATTATTATGACGTTATTTTTAGTAATATTAGTTTCAAATCAGATTTTTTATGTTCGAAATATAGTGTTGCCCACCTCTTCGTTTTGGTATGCTGTTACTGCAATGAACTGTGTCTCTGGGAAAGAGTGGCTGGTGATCATCCTCCTCGGGCCTCCAACCCGCACTATGTGGATGCGAGGCTCGTACTTGTGCAGGGAATTTAACATAATCTGGAAAACGGCACATCAACACAGAGGGGGTCATTTCACGTGCTTGAGTTATGGTTTTATTCTAAAACAAAGAATAAAAGATCTTCTCCTTACCTGACCTCCTCCGTTGAGTTTATTGGTGAGCTTGACTTTGCTGAAGGAGACCGGAGCTTTCATCCAGTGCGCCCCGAAGTTTGGAGAGTCCGGGTGGATGTACACACAGCTGGGGGTCTGAGGCTCAGGTTTACCCCCCGGGACCCACTCCCCGTTCACATATTTCCACCTGTGGTTGTCTGCAGACACGAAGTCCAGCAGGAAAGAGTACATGGCGTTGGGGTCCAAACCAGACACATTCACCTTCAGCACTGGAAACATGCGCCTTGATTAAAAAAAAAAAAAAAGAAGAATACATACATAAGTAAATAAAATTAATTTTCATCTCTGTGTCCTGTTTGCGTGCATTTATGCTCACCTGCCGTTCTTTGTAACAATCATTTCATTTGTAAGATCCTTAAATTTCTGCCACAGCTCGTTCTCATCCAGGGACACTTTCAGCTCCTTCTCCGTGGGGTCGCCCTTCTCGCTGCCGGCCTGCAGCTCACTCTCCACGGCGCTGAGGAGGTGGTCCACCCGGTACTGACTGGCCTTCCCCGGACACTCGCCGGCACCTGTGGCCATCCTGTCCAACAGCTCCAGGGTTGAGTAGTTGTGATCACAGATCCTATTGAAAAAAAGTGCTCCTGAATGTGTATGCTGTCAGCTCTGTCAGGAGGTGCAGGACAGCTCTGGGATTTAAAGGCCGAGGAGCAGCTCCATCTCTGGATGTGTGTTGGGGGCAGACATGGTTGGCTCATCCCCTCTTTGATGTCTGCGGACCGGTCTGTGATTGGCCCGGAGAGGCCGGATCATTGAACTCCACAGGATGGCAGCGTTTTGAATGAAGCAGTTGAACCTACTTTGTTACATCAACCTGTAAATATTGACACTTAGATCAAAGCCACACCTGCAGAAAGTGGCTGGACCATGGCTGCTCCTCAACCGCAGAAGGCTCCAGATTTTGCTCCAGATTTCTTTCTGATTTCATCAACTATTTATATGAAATGTTGCCCAATTTTTTTTTGTTAAAATTACTGTAAATGTTGATACATTGCTCTGACTGGAACTAGTCTGGTGAGCCAGATTAGTTTATTTTATTTTCAAGAAACCTTGGTTAGCACTGTGCCAATGAGAGGGTGAAAGAAGAACTTGTGTTATCATTCAAGAATAAATGAATGACTAGATAAATAACAGATGGTTACACTCATGTGCAGCAGACACATATTTAATAATTTTATTACAAACTTTAACAGCTTGTTAGTCACTTCATAAGACAAACTGTTGCCTTTAAATCCATCATCATCACACATCAGTTCTCATCACAGATCAAATATTTTAATGTTATTATAGTAGAACTTATATGTCAGAAAAGCTACATGTGTATAATCACTTTATATATAACTAAAATCAATATGTAACAATCATTTTAATAATTAAATATAAAATATATATTTTGTAGTATTAGTATAAAAGTGTGAGAATAGTGAATCAGTGTGAAATACATGGTTGTAATGTAGAAAAAGACACAGGTAACTGACACAATCAACACAAAAATAACTGCACATATTCTCCATAAAGACATGCTATGGTGGTGATATCTTCAGTGATCTGTTTTTTCTGTATAATTTCTCCAAAGCTTAAAGCCACAGTCAATTATCTAAAGAGAGAAAAGAAAAGTGTGTTTTTTAAAAATTCAATTTTTACAAAAATGAAATAAATCTGAGAAATAATTTTACCTCAACATGCTTTTGTTGACACACGTCTTCAATGGATAATGGATCTGCTGTGTCCAAAACCTGAGTCTCAGAACATCGGTAGCTGCCAAGCAAACACCCACACATGCACAATGCCAAGTGACAATCAGTCTTTTGTCTCCAAGGAGGAATTTTTTTTAATTCGAAAAAAAAAAAAGGTTACGCATCATGCATGTTCATTTTCGTGCACCTGGTTGAGGTCATTCTGCTCATCTGTTGGGGGCATGAAGGTCGGTCATTGAGGACACTTGTGGGCAGTTTCTGAGGGCAGGGAGGTTGCTGGTTGGTTTGGCTCATTTTCCTTTGTTTGGAGTCAACGACTGGAAGCAACTATGGAAGAACAAGATAACTCAGTACATGAAACATATGAAGTGATTTACATCCAAACATGTCGTGCAGCAGTGTCATGCTCACAAATAACCACGCTGGTCATTTTATTCACTGCCACCTGTTGCCATAGTGGCCTCCAGAGGAAAAAAACAAACGTTAAAGGCAGATAGTGTGTGACAGCTACGTGTTAGCTTCCATAGAGCTCTGCGGTGTTGTGTTGTGGCCGGTTTGTGTTACTAACCAAATCGTGGCCGCCTCGCTCCTCCTGCCAGCACAGTGAGTCTGTCTGCCTGTCCAACAGTCTGGACCAGAGTTCACAGCAAGCAGAGAAAAACAAACCTCACTCACTTTAAAGTGCAGTTGAAAGACTCCTTCAGTGTGCTTCTGATCTCCTGTCTCCTCATCGGTACTAAAACCTAAATCTGAATTTTAGAAAGAGGCTAAATTATCCATATCAGTGCATCATTTCCTTTATGTTCTGCTTGAGTTACTAACCTTTGGGAGAAAGCCATGTTGGTTAAACAACGATCATGCATTTGTCTCAGCCGTCTCAAGTAAATCTCTGCTTTCCTGCTCTTCTCAGGAATCTCAGGGATAATCTGGTTTGAGGAAATAGTAGCAAACATGAGCGACCCCCTCTGTCGTGGCTGCCACACACTGTAACTAAAAGAGGCAACACTGATGGCTGACCTACCAAATCAGGCATCTTGCTCTTGAAGTTCCTCATAAAGTTGGGCTGCAGGGTTGCAAATGTGGGAGCTTTCATCTGTGGGTGGCACATATTGCATTCGTCTATCATTTCCTTGTTCGTTAATCATTTTGTAATTTAAAAAGAGACACCCCCTTGTATACGAGCTGAGTTAACCATGGAGTAAAAGTCAGAGGTGTCAGAGCCAGCGTCATTTCCCACAGTCCCAGTGTCCCATTTGGCGCCTCTCTCTCCTCCTCCAACACCCCACCCAGCGCTAACTGTGACACTAGCCCACTTCCTGATGTGGGACTGCAGCTCTGTGAATTAACATTATTGATCTAGATGGTACTGTATAGATCCCCCAGCTCATTCCCCCTCTCCTCATGCAGGTGCAACTCAAGTAACTCTCAGAGAACACATTCAAGCCTGTACTCACTTTGAAAGGCACTTTGGGAAACAGTTGACGGTCATATAAACTATACATGATTTGTAGTAAAGGGGCTACAAGATGCTGAAACACTGGAATTGTTCTTTAACTTGTTCTCATTCACTTATCACATAAAGATAGTGGAATAGATATTGAAAAATAATATAATGTAATGTGATAAAATAAAATATGACCTAAAAATGTCTTTAAAATGATAAGCAAACACCACCTTGACACAATTTTACATGGTTTAAAAGAGGATAGTATTTTTTTTTAAGTCTGTTAGGAGAACAAAAAAGTAGAACAGACTAGTGCCACATCAGATAGAAATACTAACAATAAAACCTTTTACAACGCTTTTAGTCTTCAATTTATTTTTTCAGTTTCTAAGTGAATAAACTAAACTATCACTCAGAGAATTATAACCTAACTAAATACTTAATAGAATGATATAACAAGTGTGGTGGTTGTGGTCTCCTGACTCCACCTCAGTTCCAACACACTGTAGGTGCCTCACAAACATTCAGAGCCTGAACCCTGAACCCTGGACCTGGACACCCTCAGGACGTCAGTAGGGGTGACAGGCCTCTCTGGCAGTGGAGGATTGGGGATGTCAGTCCAGAGCTGTGGTGAGTAATGCTCCTGCATGCCTGCTGGCTTTGACCAGTCTTGTCTGACCACTGTTTGCCTTCCCCTTCTCTCCCTCCAGCCGGGCTCATCCTCTGTTTGCTCAGGCCCATTTTGACACGGAGGTGAGAGAAAAAATGAGTCCTGCGTGCTTGTCTGTATATGCTCACCTCAGCACCTGAGCACAACCTCAACTCCAGTGCTCTCACTTTACCAGCTTCTCGCCTCATATATGAGCGTAAAGATTTGAAATAAGCATGGTGATCCTTTTTCTTGACACAATCTACAATTATTCTCTGATTTGTTACCTAAAAATTTAAAAGAAAAGTTATATGTTAATGACCACGAGGTATATCCAGGTAGCTTAGCTTAGCATACAGCATAGTGCACTAAAGTGTAACAACAACACATCCTCATATCTAAAGGACAGAATAGGTTGCTTGCAAATGATTCCCAAAAGGACGTATCTGACCATCGGAGAGTCCCAGCGGCAGGCACACATACTCATAGAACTGGAGTCACATCCAATTACCACTATTGGTTATACTATTTATTTTACTATTATTTGGTAAGGTTTAAGAAAAGATCATTGTTTGGATTAAAATAAGTATGATCACTATAAAAATGTAAGTTATGTATGTGTGTTTGGGTAAAAGGGGTAAAAGTTTGGGTGTCTCTTGTTGATCTTTATACTGCATCCGATCTTCACATCTATCTCACACATAAGCATATTTACCAAAATGTCAACTATTCATTTAATATTTTGTTTCCTGTGTGTATGATGTTACCTACACATGGTGGGAGAAAATTGAGGAACTGAAAGGAAAGCTGGGTTTGATGCAAAGAGAATGAAAATATATTATGTTATATGTATTAATATGTATTATATTAAGTCCACAGTAATACATCTTACAGCTGAGTGTATTCTATCAGTGTGTGTTTATGCGTGCTGGTTTGAGGAGGCGGTTGGGTGATCACTGCTCCAGGTGTGTTTGCCTCTCACTGCCCTTGTTAAGTGGGATTACTGCCCCTGTGGTTTTGACACTAACCTTGGGAAACATTTGCCCAAATTCGTCCTTCTCCTGGCTGCCGCTGCCGATCAGCTCCGACGAACTCTCCCCTGAACCAGACTCTTGCTCTAATGACCTACACACACACACACACACACACATCAAAAAAGAATCAGTTTTAAAACTGGAAGAACTAAAGATCATCTACAGGAAATCATACTTTAACCTAATGATTATAATAATGATTGAAGAAAACTGTGTCAACCCTTCAAAAATGTGTAAAAACATCTGTATCATCTGCTGCTGTGATGTGTGACCTGCACTCAAAATGTCGGGTTGTTAATATATTCCTAATGCCGTGCTACTTCTCAAGAGCAGCCATAGCGTGGTGCAGCTCACACCCAATAACACTGCGCACTCGGGTGACAACACACTTTGTCTGCTGGGTGCAAACTGGCTCCGGGGAGGACTCCTGAGCAAGGCAGCGTTTACTCACAGGACAGTGCAGCAGGTAACAGATCTATACAAACCCCACGAGCTGCACAGGATGCAGGTGGAGGAATGAGCCTGTGGACCTGTGCACTCATATATGCACAATATTAGTGTTGACATGTTGATGGGTGACACTGTAGAAGTTTTATTCAATAATAATAACTCATTAAAAATGTTGCCTAGCAGGATGAGAGGCAACTAGACCAACCCAGTCTTATGTACATTTTCCAGTCATTGAAATCAAATTATAGTAATAGGCATGGTATGTTCTGGTCAATCTAATTTTGCAGACCTGTACTTGTGAAATTCAACATGCTGAGGAGACCATGACCAGATGGCCACAAAGATAGCAAATTACTGCCTCAACTGTCCAATAAATCACAGCAGCTAATAATAAACATATAAATAGCTACAAAGCAGGACAGATTGGATGAATTGGCTCATTACTGAAAATCATAAGCTAGAACTTTCCTGACTCCATATTTTGGCTTCAGCTCTAATTGGTTTTATTTTTGGATATTTCTTATGGATGTGGGGAATGTGCCTATGGCAGAGTTGAGTTGGGGGCGCAGGAGGGCCGCTGTCTCGCCATGTTTGCCTGTGGAGCGGTGAGATTTCACACTGATGGAGGACTTGTCAGCGCAAGCCTTCACTCGCCTTCTTACCAAGCTCCTAATGTCCTCAAGTCAATGTGCTGTTTCACGGTGGCAGCCTCGTACTAACATCATACATGCTCCTTCTAAACAGAGTTCAGGGCTAATTAACAACAAGGCTGACAGTGGCCGACGCTGTTCTGTTATACATTCACAACATGAGACCACAAAGGACATGAGGGTGATATGAACAACATGCCATGGAGTTTACTTTTTTAGAGAAAAAGCAAAAACAGTGGTCAGGTATAATTTTCTGAAACTTGTATTTGAAATTTAAATGAATTGACAGGTGTGTTTTATGATATGAAGAGACAACGACAGGAAGTTCTCTCAGTCTGGGAAAAAGAAGAGCTTTAAAGAGGTTTGTCATGTAGAACATAATTAAATCAATGTTCTATGTGCTTTCAAGGAAACACTTTTTGCTCATCACCACTTACAAGATAATCAACTGGAAAAGGCTAAATTATCTGAATTTTGCATGTTGTTGCTGCTGAAGTTAAGGAGTTGAAGCATTTGAAATATTTGAAATACTGAAATAGTTGAATTAGAATTACAGAAAGTTAAAATGGATGTACTGAAAAAAGTCTCAGTTTAAGAGTAAGCACTGAATGACATTGAAGTGTCAATTAAACATAACTGCTAAGTGAACTTGTGAAAGCGCTGAAAGGAGTTGAAATGTCATGTTGATATTTAGTGAAAAATTGAGCTGGAAGTGTCAGTTGAAGTGGAAATCCTGAACAAAATTAGGGTTGGTTCAAAGTCAGGTAAAGTGTGAGCTGAAGTGTAAACAAAATCTCCAGTAAAGGTTCTTACAAAATAAAGCATACGTAGTTAGGAAAAGGATAATAGTTGTGCAACTAGTGATGAGTGGAACCACAATACAGCTCAGAGTCTGACAGGCTCTCAGATTATCTCCACCACTTTTTGGTAAATGGGGCTGTTTGCCTGGAAGCCTATAAACATTTAAATGAGAAGGAACTCTCCAAACAGTTCAACATCTGCTGGCAGTGCTGGCATGAAGTGACACCACTGGCCCAATTGCTATATCTCTTTTGGTGTGGACATAATTACGACATTTTCCCCTGGATGATGTTTGCCGGAGTCGGAGCGGCCGTCCGAGGAGGTGACTTTCCACAACAGCGGGGTCAGATTGTGTTTGGTCATCTCACTTCTACGTGAGTAATCAGCTCAGAGATCTCCTCCAGGAGGGTCCATGCTAAACAAGCCTGCAGTGGAGTTAGTGTTTGTTCTTAAAGGCAGCGCAAACACGCATCCAGAGTGCTCACAGTTTTAAACCAGAGGCCTCTGCAGCTGAGCACCACCTCCCTGCCGACCCACCACCAACTCAGACATGTACCGCAGCTCTTCACATATACAGAATATATTGTTAGTGTTCACATTTGTATGCCTAATAATGTACTCAAATAAAATCAAGACTTAAACATTATGTCACCTTAGAGCGATTATGTGAAGTTTTGGGAAATATGCATATCACTCTTATTTGAGAAAGTATTAAGTGAGAAGATTGGCACCATCAGCTGAGTTTATAGCCCAGCGCATAAGCCCCATAAAACCACAACCTGTTGTTTTTCCACTTTATTTTCATGGATTAATGTTAAAGAAACAAAATATAACGTACTGAATGAAGTGTGATTTGCTGGAGAAAAAAATTGAAAGAATTTTTTTCAAAAATTGTGTTTTTGACTGTTAAATGTACTTTATGAAAGGGAGAATTAGAGAATTAGAATTTTTCTTTTTCGTCTTTTTCATTTTCTAGCACTGGATAAGCATCCAGAACAAAGAGACAAAGTGGTCAATACTCAAGAAAATCTAAAACAAGCTCAGACTTATTGCAGTGTAGGTGTCCACCTGGAGTGGGAACTGTGGTCCTCGTGTCCTCTATCTTCAGCAGTGCAGGGATGTTTTTGTGACGTCTGGTATCGAGTCGTCAAATCAGCTGCACATCTGCTTTCCAGCACTGTCAACATTACATCAACATACATACGAACATGACATCTATTTTTTTCATTATAAATCCAGAAAGACGGTTTTGTATATCAAACTAGAACTCAACTCTTTCTCCTGACGTCCTCCAGACTTTTGTGCAGCTGGGATGGGTGATGGTTATATGCGATGCACCTATAGAAGTCCTCGAAGTCGTGGTGGGTTTTCAGACGTCCACTCTGAACTAACTGCTTCTGGAGGTCAAAGATCTCAGAAAAGAGATAGACACTTTGATGACTGTCTTGAATTAAAGTCAGATGTCCTTTTTACATTTTTTGGTGCAATCACACTCAGTGCTGGGACAAATCCTACCAGGTAATAGCTGGTTTTGGGGAGGGACCTCAGGTATGAGTCATTGTGCTGCAGCTTGCAGAAGGCCAACTTCTTTTGTGTCTGGGAGAAGAAGGAAAGAGAGGGAGGCAGACGGACAGACAGAGAAGGACAGAGACAGAGAGTTGTGGGAATAGAGATTTAAAGTGAGTCTCCCTTGTTTCAGGGGCTGGGAAACAGAGCACACAGAACAAATGAGAAGTAAACACACAGCCACAGGAAGCCATTAACTGCAGCAAGGACCAATTAGGCCCCAGCAGGTGTCCTTGCCTTTGCCTGCTTTGGTCCTGCCTCACCTCTGTGTCTGTGACGGAGCCTCTCGATCTGAGCCGAGGAAACAACGGGTAGTTTCATTTGCTCAGCAATTTGGAGCAAAGGATTCCGACTGGAGGGCCTCTAAAGTCCTTTATTGTGCTCTCTTTGTCCCCCCCACCAAGTGCAAGTCATTAGAGAGGACAATTACATCCTCCTGAAGAAGCTCCGCTTTTACAGGAGGGGAAGATAAGACAGGATCTCTCTCATGTTAGACCCCCTCTATGGAGGCACTCTCTAAGGCTTATTGCTCTTTTCACACCCAGTCAGAACAGAGACGGGACAGTCAAAATCAAAGTCAACCACAGCAGCTACAGCGGAAGAAGAACGATACGCAATAACAGGAAATAGATTTTTTTTTAAAGTGAAAGAATCTATTGAGGCAAAATTTTTTAATCTTATAAGCAAAAATACCTAATTATGAAATGTCATTAAACACTTGTTGTTGATAGCTAAATACCACTGAATTCATTGCATTGACACATTTAACTCAAATCTAAGTTGCTCAAATTGGATTGGTGAAAGAGTCAAATTGCAGAGTCAAACCCAGATGTTCAGGTTAAACCTCTGTTAGTTAGGCACATAATTCAGGAACAATATCCAGATGAGTGACAGGAAACCTCAGACGCTTGAATTTTTTATCTGAATTTATAAAATTGCAAAACTTGAAATGACCTTTGGTAAATTTCAGAGAGAAGAATTCTAGCCCAGTAAATTCAGATTGATGGTTTTCAAACTATTTATTTCAATAAATTCAATGGTTATTGTTCAGTAGTGATTACAGTCCACAATTTGTATTCTTTTGTTTATATGATTTAAATTATTATGGCCGTTTTTAGCTTCCATAGAATGAACCAAAACACTTAGATGATTGCTCAAACATCACTTACAAATTATTTGTTTCACCTGCATATTGTTAACGTTTGACTAAAGCAGGTTCGCACCATAGTTGCTACTGAAGTCACGGTGTTATTCTACTATACTGCCTATACTCTGCAGGACACAAAGACTCACAGGATTAAGTTGTTAACTGCAGTTAATTGTTTCAATCACATGCATGTCACTTGAGGAGAAAGTGAAGGCGTCGTAGTCAAAACAGGGAGGCTTTGATTTGCAGGGTTGTGTATTTGAGCCCAGACACAGTGTTGAGCAGTGGTATGCAAATAGCGGCCTGTGGGCCAAATCCAGCCCTCCACACCCCTGATGAAAGTTTTAACTTTTAACTGTAGACACAAATGTAAATACAGGGCTCATGTAAATATGAGTATGTCACACCTAATACTGCCCCCATGTGAGGAGAGGCATGCAAACCACAACTGCACCAGGTTATTTTAACAGAGCATGGTGCGAATATGAAGTCTAATAAAGTTTTCCCTGTGTAATAACAGATTTGTTTTTCACAAACACAAAATAGGTGGCCATTTAACAGTAGTTTAATTCAGCCATAAATGAAGTGGACCACTGTTTACTCTGTGTGCATAACCAACTATACATACCACTGTAAGTTAGCCCTCACTTACTAATGGTAAAAAGAGCATCTGCTCTTTAGTTATAAACTATTTTGTAAATCAATTTTATTCTTAAATGAATTAAAAGACACAAACAAAACATATTAAAAGCACACAGGCTTGTGAAAAAACTGGCTCATGATGAACATGATTGTTGACCCCTGGTGTAGAGTGTGTGTCGGAGAGAAAAACCCCTCCAATTAATTTCATGTCAGCAAGTTTTTGGTATTTTGTTTGCTTGCAAATTAATAAACTTAAAACCTAAAGCAGATTTTTATTCCCACAAGTTGTAGAAGTTTTACGACATGGTGTGATAACATTCTGCAGGCAACTTAGAATGGCTGAGGGATGTCAGGGACAGTAATGATTAAGGTGTGCAATGTTGTGAGTTTAATATATTAGAAAAATATAATCTGTAATAAATTCTATTATTACAAAGAAAAATTCACTTGGCTATAGATACAAGCCAAAAATGCAAGAACCATGCAAGTACATCAACTTCATCAAATAGGAGGAACTGCTTTAAGTGCTACATTTAGAAACAAGGACAGAAAGCTTTTCTCTTTCAACACTTTACCTTCTTAGCTTCGTTCTCTGACTTTGCTCGGGCGGTCTCATTTCTCTGCTGCAGCAGTAACCTCTGTGAGTGGACCTTGTCTCTGAGCAGGACAGCATAGTGGTGATAGAGAGCGTCTCTGAGACGGTGCATGTTCCTGTAAGCCTCTAGATGGCGCTGGCGGATAAACAAAGAAAATGAAGGCCACCAACAGAAGGGAAGTGAGCTTAAAGGAAGCACCACCTGAGTCTGGAGGCAGAGATGAGTGTTTCAGTATTGACAACAGCTGAGAAGGTGATGAAATTATTGATTACTGATCAAAGAGTGGTGGATATTTTTCTTTTTTTCCTTCCTTCTGTCTCTGCTGACAACTGGGAGCTGAATAAGTATCTATAAAAGTGTCTTATATCATTGGCACAGTGTTTTTCAACCTGCTCCAGCTGAGCCTGACATCGGGCCTGGGCCTCCTGGTCTGGGTCCGGACCTCCGTCTTGAATAGCCTTCCTCCTCCGGGGCTTGGCTTTGACTTCATCCCCTGCCTATCAACAGTAAAACCCCAATTTAGATGCTGTGGGAGTGAATCAGTCAGCTCGCCTGAAGATTAAAAAAAGAATGCATTTTTGGTAATCCTTCTCGTCTGCCAAGAGCAGCCTCCCACACAACAGCCTGACATTGTGTTCTTGCAATGCCCAGCCGCGAAAATAAAAATAAAAAAGATACGCAGGAGGAATATGCCCACCTCCCCTCCTACAAAGCCCTCACCTTAATTCCTGATCTTCAGCGTGTCTCTAGAAAACAATTTTGTAAGGCTGTGATCAGCCTTAAGCATATCATTGGGCAATAATGTCTTGATTTAATCCTGATGAAGAATGACACCACACAGATGTCAGAGAGGGAAGTTTTAGGGACGGATTTAAACTATTACATCTTTAATGTTGACTTGTCCCAGCTACGACCACTAAGAGTATAAAGAGAAAATATAAGATGAAAAGGAAAGCAAGAATGAAGCATGTCACCAAAACAAATTCAAGGATAATGGGAGTAAGAGCATGCATGCAAAGCAGATTAACTACACATAGAAAACATGGAGTAACATGCTTCCTTTTATAACCCTCAAATGAAGAATAAAGCATGCTTGAGCCTTTATGGGACGACTGTACTCTCTGATCTGAGTCTCCTCTCTGAGGTCACCCCGTCCCTGGGAAATGCCTTGTTTTTAACAGGCTGCCACAGAATGACCGCATTACTGAAGTTTATGGGCTGAGACTGTTCAGGAAGTGTCTGCTTTGTCTTTTCTCACAAAAGCTGCTGGAAACGCAGGATTTATCAGTTCCGTTGCCACAGTAATAGTGTTGTGGCAGAGCAAAGGGACCTGCAGTTCTTTGCTCTCGCTGCTGTGTGCAAAGTGTCAGTGACGGGGCGAGAGGCAGCCTCCATCTGCGCTGTCTGCCACCATAAATCAGTGTGGGATAATGCAGCCGTCCTGCCGAACCACGTCACTCTGATGAACAGTGATCATGATACTGTAGTGAGGTAGACTCCTGATCCAAACAGTAGGAGGACAGGGTTGGATGGTCAGAAACATTGCAGACAAAAATAAAAATTAGATGCTGCAGGTGTAAACAGAAAGTGGCAGAGGATGAAAAGATGGAGTTGAAAAGAGGGACCGACAGCATGGGGTGGAGAAAGACCTCGAAGGGCAGTTTGGAGAAAGTGTTTCCACATGTAACCAAGCCGACCGCCTCAACTGTTGCCAGCTCCAACTTCTTTAAATTCTACTTCTTCTTATTGAAAACAAGTATTTGAGCTGCTTCAGACATAATAATGCAGTTCTCACCCCCAGGACAGTCATGAATAGCTCGGCCTCAGGCCTCAATCAGACGGCAATGAATACCAGAGAGAGGCACATAAACAAGGCCACAATTGAAATGACACAATAGGGGAGGATTACACAACTTTCAGTCAAAGAGCCAGCAGATAATATCATCACGGGGGCCACGGAGAACCGAACGGGCCTTGGTACACACTGTGCTGGCTCAGCCGTGATCTCAGTCTGCAACATGTCACAATAAAACCACTCTGTGCCACTGAATGAGAACATCTATTCAGGACAAGATGCTTTATTCTAGCAGCTTGTTTGTTTACATGTATGACATAAGCGAGAAATCAGCAATGTCATGGACTGGCCCAATAAAAATGTGTAGTAGGACGCATTTGATTAATCACTCTATGTACAATATAATTTAACAGCAGAATAAGATATGAAACTCTCAGTGCTGGTGAGTGGGTCATTTAAAATACCTGACACCTGACAGCAACAGGTAATAAGGGTGCATCCGAAACAGAGGGCAGAGTGATGGGTTGAAGGTCTTTGCACTCAGATCTCATGGCAAATCCACTAGTGAGGAAACCTTCAGAGAAAACAGGCATGGATGATAAAATCTAAAATAAATAAAATATAGGAATCCACACTGCTGATGTGAAAAAATCTAATTATGTTACCTGAAGATATATGTATAAGTATTTAAAATATCTTACCAATGTTGGTGTGGGAGCTTTTCAAGCACTCTGTAATGTCTTAAACGTTACACTCCTCTGTCCAACTTTAAAGAGTACCACACTGTGAGTAAAACTCTGGTTACCAAGTTACTGGGAACAATGCACGCTGTACACACGAATACACACAATATAAATGTTTGTGACCCTGCATGAAGATTTGATTTGTGTCCAAGACCTGGGTTTGTTTCCTTCAAAGTTCCCCTTGACTGGTTTAATGATCAGTACAATAAAATGTAGCCAACTGAAGGGAACCAACAAAGAAGCCAAAAGCATCTTTATGGCTTCATTTTTCTTTTAAAACTAATGATTTTTTACTTATTTTTTGCTGGAAATTGATTTGTCTAGAAGCCCTCAGTTGCTCTTTCACTCTGATCAGTCATTCATTGCCACTTACATAATAAAAACATGGTTCTTTGTAGCTCAGTGAATTCCACATAAGTATGGGAATGTCAGGATTAAGCGCTCAGTTCAGACTGGGAAAACCTTTTCTGCAGATCGTATAGTCTGACACTTTGGGTGAAAATATCTCCCAGATTTTGGTACCAGCACTTTCTATCTCTAATAGCTGCTTTAGTAAAAGCGTGCATCATTTTGTTTGATATAACAAAGGTGCAGCAGACTGGAGGTAATTTCCTGAGGGGATCATGCACCTGGACCTTACAGTACACTGGTCAACCCTGCTTAACAGGAAATGTAAGAAGCTTAGGGCACTAATGCACAAATGGCTCCAGGTAGCCACAGTGGTAACAAAGAGCCTTTAAAATACTGTCTGGACAGAAATGTAAAAGAAATGTCTGCACGTCAGCATCATGTAACAGAATTATTTAAGAGGCAAATCAGCTTTGGAAAGGTTTAAAAAGGTCAGTGACACTTGCATAGTTAAAAAAAAAACAAGTATTTTTTACTTCAAATGGCATAAAATCATCAGCTGAGTTTGACAGTACAAATATTTAGTAAATATTAAATACTGTACATCAGTGATAAATCCCTACAAAGGATATAACCCTCTGATTAGAGGAAACACAAACAGTCCAGTTTGGTTCCAGCAGCAGGCGCATGTTGTTGACAGCTTATTGTTCTGCGGCACAAAGGACGCGCAGCCCTGTGCCAACAAACAGGCGAGCACACTGGAAACAAAAGCCATGTGCAAAAAGGACCAGGATATTAAGGTGTTCAGTTCAAACGTCAACAAAACATTGGTGAGGCATCAAACTGGCAAACAGCGTCCCTGTGAGGCTCCAGACGGACAGGCTGCTATTATGCATGGAAGTCTTGCTGAGGTGGGTTGATGTCAAACTTATTCCAGTGCTTATCTATCTGTATTTTCTTGAATCACTTTTTGTGACATCTATTTTAGTGAATAATTGCAAAAACATATGCAGATGAGTGGATTTCATCCACTTTTTTTCTGCGAGCTTTAATTCACAATAATCAAACTTTGAGATGCCATTGCAGCAAGCCTGCTTCTCATCAGTCCATCATCTCTCCTCTCAGTCTGCTGTCGGATGAAATGAAGGATGGTGCGTTCAGGTGTCAGCAGCCTTTCAGGTGCGGGAGTGCAGAAAGTTTGTCCACTTTCCCCAAAGCGGCTGCGTTTTCCACCCCTTTCAGCCACTCCTTGCACTTCCTCACCACGGTCTCGTCCACGTCCCCGTCCTCCTCCTCGTACTCCACGTCGTCGTACTTGTACTGGTCGTTGAGCAGGGAAATCTTGACTATGGCGGTGATGTCCTGCTCGGCTCCCTCCGGCTTGGCCGCGGGAGCCGGGCAGCCTTTGGAGCCTCCGTGCGCCTTCCTGGATGGAAACACTCGCCGGTGCCGAAAGTCCGCCGAGGCGCAACACTTCTGCTGCTTTGCCATCATCTGCTTCTCCAAGTTGCGCTTCTGGATGACGAGTATGGCTTCGGGGGTGAGGCTGAGGGTGAACTGGATCTCCTTCTTGGCCTCCTCTTTGCCTTGGAGCTGCCTGCCGGAGTCCATGGAGCTGGAGCGCCGGACTCCTTCACACGCGTCCTGAGCTTTGGGCACCGCCAACCAGGAGCTCTTTCCCTCCCTCTCCTGCTCCTTCTGAGCCGGGCTTTTGCTCTTGTCCTGCTGGGCCTTCCTCCCCAAGTTCCTCAGATTTGCAGACGTCCAGGAAATGGACTGCCTCTCCTTGTCGGACCCCGCTTTCTCCCTGCAGGGTTTGCCGGTGAGCTCAGTCTGAGGAGGCTTCTTCTTGCCGAACAGCTCCCTGCCAGGAGAGGAGATCCGCTGCTGCAGGCTGATGGGAGGAAAAGGCATCGTGGTGGCTGTAAGCGATCAGCATATAAAAATGTGCAAGCGTCCAAAGTGCGGATGAGGAAGCCGTGGCATTATCCAGGAGAGAGAGAGAGAGAGAGAGGCTGCACCTGTTGTCCGCACAGGCAGGAGTTCAACTGGTGCACACACACACTCACACACTCAGGCCGGCTGCTTTATGCTGGAGCAGGCAGGGAGGCGTGGTCAGGACAGGAGCCTAACAAAGCCATGAAAACACTGTGGTGATGTCATTTCATAATTTCCAATAACTTCCTCAGGCACCGAGCCACAGCCACCTCATGTGCCTTCCTGTGCTGCTCCACTTCCACTTCACTTCACACACACACACACACTCAAATTCTTTAATAGATAATCAGTCTGAAAATCGTAATAATCTTCAAGGATCTGATATGTATTTTAAATGGAAACAGGTGTAGGTTTGTCTGATTTCCTTAAATATGAATGTGTTTTCCTATTTCTAAGAATTTAACTGTAAGTTGGAAATCAGAAAAGGCTCAACAGCCCTAATTTTAGTCTATATACATTATTCTTAGAGAATTTTTTTTTTTTAGCACAAAACTCTTTTAAAAGGATGAGTGACTTGTTTAAACAGCCTGCAAACATGTTAAGAAACACACACATCTACATTCTTTAATCTCTAACTCATATTCTTCAGTATAGATGCCTTCCTATACCCTACATGTATATGGTCATAACAATACTGTTTGGGCCTCGGTGCTGAAAGACAACCATGTCTGCCCTTGAGCAAACAAAACATGTCACAGTGCAGTTTGATTTGACCCCTTCAGCCAGTCAATATAGTGTCGAATGTCAATGAACTGATGTATGTACACTGTCCATTGTTGCTCATCCAGCCATGTAAGCCTATGAAAGACATCTGGGGGCATATACAAATAGTCTCCAATATTGATTTCTCTTCCTTTCTGCTGTTATCTGCACTTTCAGCCAGACAGTTCCGCAATTAATTCAACGTGATTTTGTTTCCATCGGTGTGGAGTGTAAAAGGAAATCAATACCTGCTTCCAAATCTATAGTTTTTAGAAGGTTTATTTGATATTGCCTGAGGAAACATTTTGCCAGTGACTCATTCAACAGATTATTATTCAGTAGCTCTGGTGAGAATCATCATGTGGGATTTAGGTGTAATTACACTTTTAGAAATGAATTACATTATAGTCTATACATTAATTGCTATAAAACTGGACTGACTGTGTTATGTTTTGTGTTTGAATTTCTACACAATGAGACAAAAGATGTGTTTCTGTAGCTCAACATTTTAATGCGCTCCTTTAACAAACCCAAAAATCAATTTAGGCCAACAGTCTGCTGACTCACACTTGGAATAAAAAGGCCATTAAACTACCCATGACAAGACAAGCCAAGTTATTTATTCATTTTTACAAGATGAGCTGGATCATTGAGCTGAAGAGGACACAGACATGTTTCATTTCAGTGCTTGTTGTGGCATGGGATCCCTCTCCTCTCTGACATAACAATGGATTAGATGGAATGAAGAGGAAACAGTTAGGAGACTTGAGCAGATTGCTGGGGTCAGGGTGCTTCCCCCTTCATCCTCAAACTTCCCCGTAATCCAAAACTGGCAGGCAAAGAAAACCGATCACAAAAACAACCAGGCTCGCTTCGTTCAACAGAATTATTTTACCCCGAAGATTAACTGCTCAAGGATTTGCTGGGTCTCTGCCAAGTTAGTTGAACAAGTAGTACTGAGGGGAGATTTTGTCCATGCTAATCCACCACCACATTATACAAGCGTCTGATGAAACTATGTGGGGGCTGCACAACAGGAAGTGCTGTTATTTAGTAGCGTCAAGCACAAAGAAAACCTGGAGGCATGTTTGTTAAACCTTGAGCAAATCCTGCAGCTCATATATAGGGAACCAGGGTGCACTGGGACTTTCTATATGTAGCTATTAATGCAACATTTAAATAAAACTGTTTCAAAAAAATCAATTTTTCACCTTCAAACAAAATCTAAAGAGAGATCCGTGACTGGCTGCCATTCCAAGGTGTTCTATAAAAAACACACACCTCCTCATCAGGATAATGTGAACATCTGCACCACAGATGGGGGAAGGCTGAGGTTAGGAATCTTCCGGAGGAGGTTGTCATGACAACCGCATCCTCAAAGGCTACGCCATCATGCCGAAGCAATACAGGGAACCCGATGCAAGCTATACTGGGTTATTAGGTCACGTCAAAACCACAATGCTCAGAAAGGCGTAATTAACTGGGTCATTGCTACATCTGGCAGGAAATCAAATCTAAGAAGGAGAAGCAATTTTAATGTAATTTGATGAGCTAAGGGGGCTGGGGGTGGGTAGGGGCAGGTGTGTTCAAATACACACTGAAGACTGACAGACTAGACAGGACCGAAGCTGCTTTTTTAATCTGTTTAGCGGGAAAAACCTCAAAAGAGCTGTGGATATCATATATCCCAGTGCATCATCAGTGAAGCAGTGACTCAATTGCCTATGGGGAAATAATCATAAATAAACATGGAAGCACATCTGAGAGCCTCTTTAACATCAGTGCCTCAAACACAGACAGAAAACAGAAAGACAGTGTGTTTTAATAATGTTTGCATGTAAGAAGTCAGAACACCATTTAAAAATCCAGAAAAAAATGGAATCTGTTCAGGATGTAAATATGTATGGTTGGTCAATATGTCAACAGATTTCTTCATATATATACGTATATATATATAATGTTAAGGCACTTGTTGTAGCAATATTAGCAAAGTCAAAATCATTTCCCTGCACGTAAATGGTATAAAATCCTCTGAAAATATAGGAATATCTTTAAATATATTAAGCATTAAAGGCACTCTCACATCAAAAGCAAAAAGTGTTCTAAATCTGATTATAGTTAGAGACCTTCAGCTAGATTTAAAAAGCAAGAATTCACAGTATGAAAAAGCCATAGTAAAAATCTGGAGATATAGTGTACAAAGACAAACACGGATGTATATTTTACAGAGCCACTGTCGCTGCAGTTTGCATGTGAGGACCAGTCTTCAAATGAAATTGTGAAGTAAGGAGTCCTAACTCAGACAGGTTGTGAAGCATTTCATCACAGCGTCCCTGTAGAAGAAGGAAAAAAAGAGAAAATGTGTAAATAACACCCAGCATCATAAACAACAATACAAAGAAAAGAAATGGAAGAAAAAAGGAATTTTGCTTGAGTGTTGTTTTAAAATTAATCTAGAAAAATAAATACATCAGAGGCAAAATTCTGTCAAGCATAAAAAATGAGAAACGACAAAAAAAAAAAGCACTTCCATCCTTTGTTAGGATGATCTGGGTGGGGCTCATCATGAATAAGTGAGCATGTTTTGGCGGGGAAGCAGCACATGTTCAGAGTGATGGGGGCTCCCAGGTACTTTGTGTGGAGGGATGATGCAAGATGAGCGATCACCATGGTTACCACAGATGGGTCGTCTGCTCTTGCCATCACTGTGTTGCTATGCAGACTTCGCCTGCGGCCACAGTCGAATTTCGGTGGAGGAGGTGTGAAAGCCGTCAAGGTTAAAAGGAGAAAGGGGGGGTGATCGTAAGCAATCTTGAGTCTTGGGAGGAGGGGAGGCCGGTGGACAAACGGGAGACTTGCTCCTTCAAATGCTCTGGTTCATCCCTCCGATGTACCAACAAAAAACAACACAATCCTCACACTCTTCCTCCCATATAGCCTGAGGTTTGTTTTTATATATTCACTTGAGGATTGATGCTATTTTGGCTTCCCCAAAACTTCATGAATAAATGATGAGTCTCAGAGACTTTCCCCCTGTTTCTGATTAAATATCAGAGCAACAGTAGGCCTAAAGCACTGTGGGAAGTGCACATGCAGCAGGTTTTAGGAGCTCGGCCTGCCGGCGTGAGAGGTTATAAATAGGAAACAAGGTAAAATACATTAAAGGATCAAGTCCATTGGCCATGTGGTGTTGTGGCTCGCCAGGTATCACAGTTTACTTGACCACAGACAGGAATAGGGAGAGACCGTAGTCTAATGCTTTTTAATGTGTCACCCAGAAGTTCAAAATATGCTGCTGTTCCATGACAACATGTCTGACAACAGAGGGCTAAATGATCAAATCTAAATTAAATGAAAAATGGATTAAAGTAAGAAGCTTAAGGAAAGAGGACAATAATGTGTTGACAAAAAATATATACAAAGGAGTAACAACAAAGGGAGGAACAAATAAATAAGTAGTCGCCAGGATTTCAAGAGTCAGCCCGAAAACAAGCTATCAAATTTGGATTTCTCCATAGGAATTTAGTTTTTGGAAGGGTGGCACGGGAGAAGGTCTTTGTCTCAGCTTTGTATTGTTGTTAGCATTTGTGTTGGGGGAGGGGGAAGTTGGGGCAGCTATAGGACGTCTCTCAGCTGTCAGGATGGATTATAGGGTCGCCCAAATACACAAGGCACTTAGTGGGTGGGTGGGGGTCTGCATGGGCGCTCTGGACCTCACCAAATGAGACATAACCCTGCTTACAGCTGGACTGACAAAACAACATCACACCTCATGCTTGGCTTAGGGAAAGCACTGAGGTGGGACACCATATGGGACAATTTGAAAAGTGAACCTATTTTCTTTCATTTAAAAGTCTGTACTGTGTTTTCAAGGCTATGTGACGCTATATTGCCATCTATGATAAAGACAAATCAAGTAACCTGTGACAAAGACTATTATGTGACCATTATGTGAGATTTTTATCCTCATCTTTTATGCAGGACCGCCTATTTGTGGGCTAGATCAAAATCTTGGATTGTGCTTTCACCCTATAGAGCTTTGGAAAAGCTCATCACAAGCTACAATGGGGGAGAAATATTTTGGCAAATCTGGCTGAAAGAGCATTATTCAACATGAATTTAATTTAGACATTATGGATAAAGCAAATGATGTCACAGGGCAAAAGCACAGAGGAGTGTGAAACAACAAGCTGCCATTTGTCTGGCACTGCACTAGTCGTGGGGGGGATTACGGCCATATGGTGGAGGCAAACAAATGAAAACATGTTTTTATTGAAGGGTCACTCATAGTATTCCCTCCTGTTTGTTGTGTGTGGCAGTACAGTGTCATTTGTACACAGGGCGTTATTGAGATATAAATGGAAGCTGCAAATGTATTTAAGGTCTCCTTTGACAGCACCTGGATTCTCAGAAGTGGCTGAAGTGAAAGGCGTGCTCTTATAGATGCACTGACTTCAGTAAGAATACAAATGAACCTAACCCTACCACAAAGGACAGATGCACTTTAAGGTCAGTGCAGACAAAATGCAAATCATATTATTATGTTGTCTTACCTGGCAAATGGAATGTAAGAGATGCTATACCTGAAACAGAAAAACACCAAAAATCAGAATGAGGAGATTGTTTGCTTTAAAGTTACGCTGACAATAATTACATAGAAGAAATGCTAACATATTATGAGACTGAACGTGTCAAGCTAACACACAAGCTGAAGAAAGCTATAATTAAAATACATTACCATTCACATTTATTTCATATTATGTAATGAAGGTGACATTTCCCCTGAGATGGCTTCAAAGTTGGAATGTGTTTTCCACGCTGTACGACCACATCAGTGAAATATTTGAAACAAAAGTGTGAATTTTTAAAGGCTTCACCATTACAGTAGACAGTTCAAGATATCTTGTAAATGACTATACACACATTTTCCTGTAATTCTACCTGATGTATTTGGTATCATAGGATATCAGAGATGAAGTTAAGTTCAGTGTGTTTTAATGGTCCTTGTCTGCATGTCATGGGTTTATACTGATGTGATGTCTAACAGATTAAAAGCATAAAAAAAACACCACAAAGAAGGCAGGATCTAAAATGGATTTAGGACTTAATAGTAGCATAATAATGGATTTCTGACAAGCAACACACCAAAATGTAAAATATATGTTTTAATGCTCCATCAAGTAGTAATCATTGGACTGAAGGGTCCTTGATGCCACTCAGCAAGGAGATTAACCAAACGTGATTGTAAATGAATTAAATACACTGTAATCTTTGCACTGACAACTCTAGACAGATTGGGAGCCAAGAAAAACAAAAACACGAGACCCTGCACTGGAAATGATTACAGCTGAGGTTAAAAAAAAGCCCCTAATCGAACATCTAATATAGTTCAAATATGTAAGGAATCTGGTACATCAGGTGAATGATTAACTACAGCCCAGACCTGAGCATGACTGTCATCTTATCTAACCACCAGTTAGCAGGAAAGAATGAGAATGTCTAAACCAGGGGTTTTCTGTGACTGTGGCCTCCCATCAGACAAAGCTTGGAAAAACATGCCCCCCTCAGCCGCCTTAGTTTACTAGCTTCATTTCACTTCCAAGGTGCCTATATGATCATGATTATGTTATTAGATCCCATAGGCACTCAACAGTTGAGTCGGGATATATCGTAATATTGCTGTTTGACATAACTTCAGACTAGACCAAATACATAAAAAAGGTCTGACCTATGCCATTTATTAGCTTCTGACTCTGGGAAAGTGGTAAAAACAGTAAAATTTCCCCAAGCTACTGCATCTCTGAGCTATCTCTTTAACCAAATCACACATATTTAGGCTATTTCAATGATCTCCTTTTGATAGCTAATATAATAACTCAAGTAATATTATTTTACTTCCATTCTCTGGTCCTCCCCTGAAACTGCTGTGAGCCCCCCTGCTGAGGCCCACCTCCCACCTTGAAAACCTCTGGTCTAAACTAAATAAGTAAACTAAGTAAGTTAAGTAAAGGCTATCAGTGCTGTTTTGCTGTTAAACGTCCCACTACCTGCCATGCTCTACAGTGACTCAGTGTCAGTCTGTAGTGCTTCAGTATCATACGGCCACTTGACAGAAGCCAGCCTGAGGACTGGACTTTGGCCACCTCTGTGTGTGTGGGGGTGAATGTCGACGTCTTATTAGAAAACCACCTTCACACAGACGTCTGAGTTCCTGTGTGGGAGTGCTGCATGGCCCCCGGTCTGCTGAGGATTAGCTCGAAATGTGTGACCTGTGGCTGCCATGGTGATGCCTTGGAGGACGCAGGCAGAGTGGATGTGAATGTGCGACACGTGGGTGCAAAAATTTTGTTACAGTACAAGGCTGACACAGTCTTGCTCAGTGATGTATTGATATCGTCCATTTCCTTCCTCCTGAGCTGCTGGGGTTCTTTGTTTCTATGCATATTTACACACTGAAGGTCTTTCATTACTGCTGTGCAAATATGTTCAAATTAATGAGCATACAAGTGCTGACATGCCCATACACATCACTCACAGGTCTTATTATTCACTGATGTGTTGAAACAACCCCATTGACCTAAAGAGTAAAAAATGTCCACCACAATCTCCCTGAGCCAGAGGAGATGTCTTGTTTTGTCCAACCAACAGTCTAAAGGTATTCAACTTCAACCATGTTTGTAACTGTAGTAAAAGTAGCAAATCCTCCCATTTTTGATAAATTACATAAGCTATTGATCAAATACCAAAATTGTTGACAATCCGTCTTCTGTAGATGGACTACTTCACTAATGAACACAAACATCATGGCAAATGCACTACGTTGAAGACAAGTTTTTATTTTACATGCTTTAAAACAGCTTATCAAACTAACTAAACTAATGACCCAGAGCTGCCATGTATTCTCACTGGACCATTCATTAGGCGTAGTAGTGACCCACGAGACAGCTGGCAGAGACTTTGTCTTGTGTGTAAACAACACAGGTGGAAATACTGTACCTGTCTGCGTCTACATGCTTAAGTAGGTCCACACTGATCCTGGCAATACCTCTTCCTCTACAGGCCAAAAATATACTGACCTACCATGATGCCTGGCAACCTACCAACTAGTCCACTTAAAACATGAATGACTCAACAAGCAGATGTCACTGACTGCTTGGGGAAACTAGGGCAAATCTGATCTAAGTTTTCTTATTACATTCTATGTCCATCTTATTTTCGTACACTTGAATGGTATGACTTTTACTCTTTATATACTGATGAAAAGATATGATACTCAGAAATTCTACAATTCCATTTAGTAGATGCTTTCATCCAAGGTGACGTACATTCACATGCCGATGGAACAGCCATCGGGGGGAATTTGGGCCCAAGGACACTTCGACACATGGACTGCAGGGGCCAGGGATCAAACCACCAACCTTCCAGTTGGTGGACAACCGCTCTATCTCCTGAGCTACAGACGCCCCCATGAAATAATGGAAATATTCAGGCATAGTGTGGTTGAATGTGCAGTGTGACAATGATCGTGCAAGTATAATCATTTCCAGATTCAGCTGCGCATGTGCCAACAGCAGTAAGTCAGCTTAAAGCATCAGCAGCGTGATTAACTCAACTCACGGGCATTTAATGCAAGCCAAAGCAGCTGGAGCAAAGTTCTCTCTCATGAGCAGACGGCTCCATGTGAGTGGGTCTGAGTGATGAGTAAATTATTTGCCATCCGCACTACAGTGGAGAGATGACTGAAACTCTCGGGTCAGACTTACCATGTCATTGCCAAAAACTGCAGGATACAGAAGATGATGGCCAGCCCTTTTTTATGCCACTGGAGAAGAAAACATAAAATGGTCATTCTAATAGCTGAAAACTTAAACAATAAATAAAAACAAGATGTTATAAAAACTATATGCTGTCTACTTACCCAAAACACTGCACAAAGTGTTAAGACAAGGCAGAGCTGGTGGAAGAAGAAAGGGATGGTTATCTTTTGAATGCTTGTAGAATGATGTTTGCTATCTGACACCTGATTTCTTTTAGTACTTCACAGGGAATGTTCAATTCTAACCAAAAATAGCCACTAAATCCGCAAACAGAAAACATCACTAGTATCAAGCGAATATGTGCTGTCAAGATAAGCTACTTTATCTTCACAATCATTAAAGATTACAAGGTGCAGACTACTACTACTTTAATTGTACTTGGCCTTCTAATCCTAAATCAGAGGGCTACAGACCCTCTTACAGAGAGTTGGTAAAGGCAGTCCAATGTAAATGTTAGGTAAAACATATCCAGTGAAACATCTGGCTCAACATATAGTGCAAAATAAGAATAAAACACATAGTATTTACCAGCATAACAATGGTGGCTATCAGTCTTGTTGGTTCAAACATGCGCTTCAGCTGTTTTAGTGGTCCCATTAAGAAGCAGGTGCTTTAAAAAACAAATAAGAAACAGATGAGCGACACTTTTTAAACACCAGTAAAAATGCATATTGATCCGCTGTTAAAAATGTTAATCCATGAAATCATTGTGATCATGTTTTGTCTTCATATCACATGCTAAGCATTTCTCACAGTGGTGTGTTTTAATTGCTCTGTCCAGAGATCACCTGTTAAACAGTGCAGCCAAGATTGTGTTTTATGCTTCTTTAAGTCGATCTTTTTTTCTTTGTCCATTCAGCATGGTGAATGCTGTGCTAACGCTCGTTATCAACGTTCAACCATGTATTCAAACAGCTTTGATTTATCTTTCAATAACACATTTGAATATGAACTGTACAAGTAACTTGTGGGTGGCTATGACAGAGAGAATACACACAAATGCTGTTACATCTCCATATATATGCAATGATTTGGGTCAAAAATGAATACTCGATATCATCTAGGTAGATTTCAGAACAGTTCAAATGCATGAACACCCACACACAAATCACTTCTGAGTGACATCTGATATGTGTGGCCACAATATTCAAATTTACCCTACATGTTGCAATTATTAGCAGGTAAATATTTCATGCCCAACACTATGACACATTTAAGACCTCCTACATGATGCATGCGTGACGTCAGTAAAAGTAACAAGACAAAGGCTTTCCCCGCTGACGAGGCACGCAGCTCTGTGCTCGACAGAGCTGAGTGGGTAGAGGGAGTCTGTGTAGCGTCACATCTGTTAGATGAGACACGAGAGTAGTGTGTGTTGACGCAGGCTCTTTCTACTGGTCTGCTGAGAGGGATGGATGGTTTTATTTCAGCTGCTCAATATGACAGCGACACTAATGATGTCCATGCTCATGCTGCTACTGCTGATTATGGAGAAGGATGACAGCATTGTTAAGGTCATTACTGATATGAAGCTAATGCTGTATTGTTTAATGTCTATAGAATCTGTCTATGAATGTAACTTTGCTTAAACAGTAAATGTTTAATCCAATCAGTTAGAATTTGATTTAAAGCTAGATTCTGAAAATTAAAATACTGAAATTTAGATTCTGATAAGAAAAGAGAAAGAGACAGAGAAAAGAAATCTTTGATAAGCGTGCTGTGGTAAGAACTATTACCAAATTAAATTCAGCAAATTGAACACTTGAACATGCTTGTCGCAGAAACGTTTCTTGTTTTCTTATTTTAACACTTGCTTGTTACCCATCATAACAATGACTCTTATTTCTGACATAACTTCCACAACTGTGGGTGAAATGAATCAACCAGGGGGTCTCTGTGTAATCTTCTTGCAGTCAAAGTCACATAAAGATGAAAAATGGTATAAGATCTTGAGAATATGACATGGTCTGGATCAGTAACCTGGGCTATGAAAGCAGAAGATGACCCAGTTTCTTGACACATCTAAACCTTCTAGACATATGATACCTGAAATAGAGACTGCCCTGTCTGAAAAAAACACCCCTCATCAATGGGTCGCTGTCTGTCAAAGAAGTCAAAGACATCATGATTATATTCAGACTTTGGATTATCAAGATTAAATATCCATAATTTTGTAAAATCCAGTAGGAGAGCAGATATTTAGTAAAAATAAAATTTGAATCTTACTAATCTAACCATTACATTAAGATGCTCAGAACCATATAGAATAAGGATGTAACAGCATCAATATGTCAGTGTAGCAACATCAATAGATAACATCCTATGAATACTGATTTTAGACTAATTTCAGACTTAAAACTTAGCTTATGGAGCTCAGACACACATTTGGGTTCATGTATATATATTCATGTATATGTACTTGGTATATTATAACAATGTACCAAGAAGAATTCGCTATCACCTGTGTGAGGGGCACTGTAATGAGAGTTTTGTAAGTATTGTATGCTCCTATACAGAGGAGACGCCATTTACACATTATACTCTCATAGAAAACTTAGGTTGGCAAATAATAATATGAAAGCAAACAGTAATGTCTGGTCTACTCTAAGAGACAGGCAGGAAATCAAACAGTTAGGAGACACAGACGGCTTGTCTGTTCCCTCTGACCATTGTCTCTTTATCCCCAATCATTTCCTTCTGACTTTCATGTGACATAATTAAGCTGCAGGGCTGCAGAACTAATGAAATAGTTATTTGAATCACAATTAAATACACGTAATGGGTGCAATGTTAACCCTTTGCTAAGTTAGAGCATTCTCACTACAACTTTTTAATGAAGCAGATTTTATGTTTAGGTTTACTTTGTACAGTGTGATGGCAAAGGCAGTTTTCCGTTGATTTAAATTGTCACCACTGCTAATCATTAATATGCCTAGGAGCAAACTTTGGAGAAATGTGTAGCTGTGCCAAGGATGTAACAGAGTGGCAGTCATCAAGGCAAAATGATTTTAGAGTGTATGAGCCTGAGGCATCATCATTTGTTGTATTCCTGTTAGTGCACCATATTGTGAGAGAATACATCAAGACATTACAATTCTGGCTCCTGCCAAATTGAGCCTTACCTGGCAAGAGCTGCGATATTCCCTAGTGTGTAGAAGACGGCAAAAAGCTTGATTCCATTTGGAAGGAACAGCAGTGCTGAACCCTGGTAAAACAGCGACATAGTCTCTGTTGGTTATACAGAATAATGTCCGCAAACTTTCACTAAGGTGTAAAAAACAAAATAAAATAGTCTTCCCAAATAGCTAAATAATCCTGGGCTTCAAAAATATAAAGCATTAATTTGACATTTTTTTCATGGAAAAAACAAAATAAGCAATCAAATACAACAAGGAACTCTGTAGGCTGTCCTGTGTTTTTACTAAAACACAGTGGGCTCCCCCTAGTGCCAAAATACCATAAGACCTTTCTCAAGAATCAAATTCTGGACATTAGTTATTTCTACAGAAAAAGAAGTGTAGGACACCCCTTAGGCTTAGTGGTAAAAGGTTAAGTGTTTTAAAATGTATGACGTATGGAAGAGACATTAAGGTCTTTCTGATTATGCACAGAGAGCTCCTGACTGTAAGTTTCACCACACAGACCTATACTTTTAGAGGTCATGTTGGGGTTCAGTCAGTGTCAATGTGCAGTGGTTTCAAAGTGTTATCAGCAAGTGCCAGCTGTGACAAGACTTCCTGTCATTTGTACTTCACACTACACTCCAAACTGAAACTTTCAGCTCTTTCCTGACATCAACCAACCTTTATGTGTTAATCTGTCAGTGTAAGAAAAAAAAGGAATTTGTCTTGATGGCAATGGCACTGAGCCACGTGAACAACTTGAGAGTTTTATAGCCTGCAAACAAAACATGGCACAAGAAAAACTAACTTGGGCAATAGCTAACAGTATTAACAGTCTCATGCACACTCTGCATCTAATGTTAGTCCAAAGTCAGACACAACATTAAATCTGCCTTTTCAACATAAAAAAAGGCAGAGACACTCACGAGTATTGAGCACAGGATGCCTCCAGCAAAGCATATGACGAACCATTTCACCCTGGTGCTGTAGCTGAGAGAGCTGGCATCAAGGACCTGGTGAGAACAATGGGAGGATGTCACAAGACAAACCTAATGGCCTGCAGAGAGACCCACCAACTTCCTACTGATGATTTAATCACATTAACTAGAGCCAAGCAAATAACACCCAGCTACAGTATTATCTGAAAACACACACAGCATTAAGTTAAAGACACAGGACATCACTCGGTACAACATGAGTAAAAGAAGCTGTAAAGTAGAATCAGCAGATAAATGCAGGACTACAATAATGGCAGAAACTTTCAAGTTAAAAACTATCATCACTTAATTACTTATAAAAACACAGGATCCAAGTTAGCACCTTACCTCATTTCCTCCTTGTGTGAACGCGTGTTAAAAGTACAAATAAGCAAACAAATACACTTTATTAAATGCTGACAGAAGAATATGATAGCTTCAAACTGGACTGAAAAGACAAACAGAAACACGATGACACTGTTTTGTTAGCTAACGTCTACTGAAGGCTACTAGCTTTAACTGACATGTCACCAACGGCTAACTGTAACGTTGCTAACAGTGCTAACTCGAGCTAGCCCAAAGAAAATAAAGACACGTTTACATTAATAGCAGGTATCTGAACATTAATGTTGAGTCACAGACATGAAACGAAACTAGAACAGTGCTATTTTATTAAACTTTATCCATTTAGACAGCGCTAGCATCGACGTTAGCAGCTCAAATTGTCATACAGAAGCTAACGTTACCTGTGCAGTGAGACCCAGCTCTTCATTTTCCTCTTGGCCGCTTAAAACACGACGAAGCTTGTCCATCGTTGAAGTTTCAAATGGTCAGAAAAAAGTGTCCGATTTTCTGTATTTCTAACTATATTTCTGCTGTTTATGTCTGCAAGTTTTGATCGTTGTAGTTGCAAGTTTGACTTCCTGGCTCCCTGAGTGACGCTTCCTCTAATAGCTGATTCAGGATCGGTTTGTTCGCAGCCTATGTTTGGCCTGGTCGATAGGAAGATTTTTCAATAACAGACCGCAGATCAGTCCGTGAAGGCAACTCTCCCAAGCGCTCTTCCTCCGGAGTGGTGCTGCCTTTCAGTGCGGTCGGAAATTACAAAATAAACTGCGTACCAAGAAAACAGAACTGTATTGACAATGTGGTTTCATTTTGTGTGACTGTTGGCGACTTACAGTATATCTAATTTAAAGTATGAGTTGATGAAAAAATGTATTAAACCGAAGTAAGTAGACTTACACTGATTGAAATTTATTATTTTATATAAACGCTTTAAAATCTTGAAGAGGCAAATAAGTGCATCTGTATCAGTGATCTGAAAATGACTCTTTAAAGACCAGTGTTTCTTCGCTTGTTTTAGTATTGTCACTTGCCTTACATGCTTTTAAATTTCTTTTAATTGTTTTATTATTTACGGTATAAATCTGACTGTTTTATGAGCCCTGCTGTTGCTTTTTAGATCCTTTGTCGCCCTCCAGTGGACATATAGCGGCAGTTGTCTGTGTCAGTCCAGACTGTCCTCTTGACATGACCATGCTTGGTAGTTTCACTAGTTTATCTTCTGCAGACAGTGTTTTGACTACTTCCATGCATAACTTTAGCTAACACATACAAAAGATACTGGATGTCAAACAGAAATATTTGATTGATTTTTTTTAAAAAGTTGAATATTTTACAAATTGTTCAATAAACTAATGAATGTATTTCTTTATTTTTTTTCACAAACATGAATCTGACAGTTCCTCAAAAGTTTTTTTCTAAACATGGACTTTTAACATTTCTGGCACAACAGTTTCCTGTTGTAAATGACACAAAAGTTTCATCATCTTGCAGGCCCACTGTCAGTGCCATGTTTTTAATTTTAGAATAAAATATAGTCTTTTGGTATAATGTGTGATAGAACATTTTCTGTTTCAAGGCTATGTACAGCTGCCTTGCCTTTATCAAGAACATAACTGGCGCCGGACGAGATATGGGAGGCTTTTGACTTTGGGTCACACTGTCCTCCTGAGGGACACAGTCATTGACTTGGCTTTATGTGTGCCAGCAGAAATGTTAATCATTCTTAAATACTCAGAAATTACAGACACAAGAGTTGGCAGACATAATCAAAACAAAAGGGTGTCACTGAAAACACAACAAATTATTCTGACAATCCCCATCAGTGGAGGGGGACGCTGCTACATCTGAAAATGACAGATAATATTAACCATAAAAAGTTTGCTGTGTATTTGCAGACATGCAGCAGACTATTAAAACTAAGCCATTTAGCATTATCTTATAGCTGGTGCATTCACAGAAAATCTGAAACAGTCTGTAAATATATAAGCAAAATGGAAAACTTCCATTCTCAGACACAGCAGTGAGATAATCTGTCCCCCCACCTGGAGACTAGAGTCACCTTATCTGCCACCTCTGGAGCTGTCAGGTTTCTTGTAGACATTGTTCTTAAGTGAGAATACATTCATAATAACCAATGGTTATGAAAATGTAAATATTTAAGTTGTCAAGGAACACATCAAGGCCTCAGTATTTCTTGAGATAAAAGCAATACTAAATCAAAATTAAACACCAGCATGCATGAAACATGCAAATATTATATCCTTGGATGTTGTGTTTATTCAACATTTAAATCTAGAGGAGAATTTACTAAATCTCTAATGTCATGTTCATACTTATTGTGCTGCTATATGCCATTGGCCATGAGGGAAAGAACATCTCTTAATCATCCCTCAATATGAGCACACAATTAACATAATGTGAATGAAGGGTCCTTGAAAAGCCTGTCCCTCTAGTAAAGTTGAAACTCTTCCTGTGTACTTGCGCAAAACCCTGAACCAAACACTGTCCCCGATGGTCAGACCAGCACCTTGCATGTTAGCTCACTGACTTCACTCTGGATAAAAGTACTTTATCAATCAAGCAATTTAAATTTAGTGACTCAATAGCATTTAACTTTACATAAAAAATCTCTTAATCATAAAGGTAGAGTGTCTCTTTAAGGTACTTATGCACATTTAACCACAGTCAGTATGTGAAGTCCAAGTGTGGATGAAAGTGTGGAACTGATCACTGTTTACGAGCAGATCTGCTCCATGAAAATATATACATTTCAGAACAACTTCACAAATGACTCCCATCTTAAAAACCCTCTGCAGGCTGAACTGTAACTCTCTCATTCAAGGCTGTTTTTAACAGGACTTGTCATCTTTAAACCTTCGTCACTGTAAAGGAGCAAACCAGGAATATTCAACGACCAAATGACCAAAAAACAGCTGTTAATGTCTGACAATCTACCAGAGCTCACTCTTGATAAGAAGTTTCAGTCTCAGGTGGCTCAGACTCTCCTCTGCAGGATGATCTGCTGCAGCTGCAGGAGAGAGGAGACTTTAAGGAAGAGCCACACATGTGAGTCCTGAGCAGTCAAAGGACAGCCAGGCTCCTGTGCGATCTCCTGCCGGCTCGACCATGTGGAGCTCCCTGCCGGGGATCTGCCTCCTCTCTGCTTCGGTCCTGTGCGCCTCTGGGTTCGTGTGTCCGAGGATCTGCCTCTGTTCGTCCAACACCATCACATGCAACAATGTGACACAGGGCTCAGAGCTGATGATGGACCACAGAGACAAGAGACTGTAAGTTCATGAATGTGGTGAAGACTGCGAGATGGTGCGTTCAGGGCGCATTTGAAGCGGTTAATTGAGGAGTTGTCAGTCTTGATTAATAACTGATCGGTCAACTTATGTTTGTTAATGCATTTGCTTACTTAATTATTACAGATATAGTTCAGTTCTATCTATTTCTTTATGCAAACTCTGACTTGTTAACTCTGACTTAAACTTATTACCAAGACTAGTCTGTGCATATTGACTTGGTTACATGTTGAAATGCGCTAATTTAAATTAATCCAGAGTGAATATGTCACCTTTTTTCATATGTGATTGGATCATGTCCTCTTTTCTATCCTGGCAGTTATTTGAGAGTCAAAGCTCTTTGTCATACATTAGGCAGCTTTAACAAACACTGACTGGACCTGTTTAATTTGTTGGGACCTTTTATTTGTTAGAAGCACTTTCAAGTGTAAAAGAAAGATGTTTGTCAAGTAATGATGACTGACACCTATAAAACAAATCCTAGTGTCAGTTTTAAAATAATGAAAATAATGAAGTGTAGTCTTTGATCGCCCTCCATTAGTACAATGGCAGGTTAAGTATTTTATTTTTGACAACAGGGTTCACAGTTTATAGTCAACAGAAATCTTATCAGATGTGGTCTGTTCGCATTTTCTACACATAGTGAATCTCTCCTTTATGCAGCCTAACTGTAGTCCACAACCATTTTACATGCCACTGTTTTTTCTGCCAACAAACTTGTTGCTGGACCATTGTAGTAACTGTTAACCTTAAGATAAGATAAGTCCTTATTGACCCAGCAGAGAGGAAACTGACCTTACTTTTAATATATGTGCCTGAACACCTCATTGTAAATTTGTAATAATTTCAATAACATTAAAGTAAAAACAATATGCTTAGAACTACAATATGTGGCAGACTAAAGGACATCAGCTTATATTTATCTCATGCTTTACCTCATTTAGCAAAAGTTCAGCACAGCACATCACACCCTATTGTTGGAAAACAGAGGGCCCTGCATGTGTGCAACTTAATTACCTGTGAAAAAAATGTCAAGTTGATCTCACAAGGTCAATTGCACAGTGCATCATGCAGGTCTTTAGGGTTTCTGGGCATCAGAGCTCAGTTTTAGAGTTCACCAGACTGCCACAAGCCTTGAAGATGGAGAGTCTTGACCTCTCCTCTGGTAAGTCACAGGACCTTGAGTCTCTCCTGATAAGTGTCAATGAAGGCCAGCAGCTTCATGCATGTGAACGACACAACACACACACACACACACACACACACACACACACACTTAAATTTTCTGTTTGTGTGCAGTAACATTTATACCCTTTGGTTTATCAGATGATGATGTTCATTATCAGATGAATGAAATATTTCTCTCGCTATTCTTTTTCAGGTTTCTCTATCACTTGTCTCTGCACACTATTTCAAGCCATTCTTTTGAGGGCTTGAAAGGAGTCCAGAGGATGTAGGTATTACTTTTCCTCCCCTGAAAAAAACTCAGATATAGAATACGATGTGTTTTTGTGACTACACCTCATTAACAAATCTAGTCATGGAATAGGTTTCAGGACGTGACCCCCTTCACAGAAATAAGTCCCAGTGTTTGTACAGTCTGCAGACCAAACAGTGTTACGTGTCAAAGGTCATGTTCTTTGGATGAACTTAATTGTTTTCTTTCTGCTCTGTACTCAGTGAGATTGCTCAGAGTGTAACTCTGGAAACCATTGAGACATTAGCGTTTAATAACCTGCTCAACCTCTCTGAAATGTAAGTCTTCTGTGATTATGAGAAACAATTAAAAGTAAAGGTTACTGTGATACAATGGAGTTTCAACTAATGATTTATATTGCTTTTCAGATCAATTCAGAACACTAGACGTCTGATGCACATTGGCAGAAGGACATTTAACAACCTCCCCAAACTACATTACTTGTGAGGAACCTCAAGATACACAGTTTAAATGTATATTGTTGTATTTCAATATTTATATGTGCATATTAGACAGAAGTCTGTTGTCTTGAGCAACAACCCAATCAAACTTTTCTGTCGATTTAAATCCAACATCAGATACATACTTTATTGCACTTATACTGATACCATGTAACAAGTTTTTCACTGCATTAAATGCTGCTAAGAAGCATTTACATTTGGTTTACATTAAAAGTCACTCACAAAATAACATGTTTTCCTTTGCATTAACAGGAGCATCTCAAACACTGGGATAACAGTTTTTCCTGATATTACGTCCATTAATTCTCTTGAATCTGAGTTTATCTTGTAAGTAAATTTGTTGCTAAAGTTTTAGAGACTTGTGACCAATAACAACAAAAAGCACATCACCTGAAACATCACATTGCTATGAACTGTCACGCTGTTGCAGGGACATCTGCGACAACCTGTATCTACTGGAAGTACCTCCAAATGCTTTCACTGGAATGACAAAAGAATATGTTACAATGTAAGTGAAACAAACAAAACACTGTCAGTTAATGTAAATGTTGGTCAGTAGTAGTAGATAGTCATTTCTCTCCTGTAATCATAACAATCTTGTGACTGATTGCAGGAACTTGTACAACAATGGCATCAGAGAAATACACGACTACGCCTTCAACGGGACAAAGATAGATAAGCTGTATGTTCCCATATTTCATTTTTCTGACTGAATGATGCAAGTTGAGTTTCTTCCTCTCACAGCATCAAGCTTTTGCTGCATTATTCTGCATTTGATAATTTCAGGGTATTAAAGAATAATCGAAACCTCAGAGTGATCCACAGAGATGCGTTCAAAGGAGCCACAGGCCCTGGAGTCTTGTAAGTGGTATTTTTAAAACCTCCTGAAACCCACTTAATGCAAAATTTATTTGCTTAGATTTATTGGGTAGAGGAAGGAAGAGGATGTTTGTCAAACTGACCCTTTGAAACGTAGACTAGCTTTTTAAGTCTTGATAGATTCATTGCCTGTGTCAAGACAAGATAATGCTTTATGCCTTGATTACTCTCTAACTGTAACTCCAGGTGTTTTGTATGTATTTCGAGGACTAAAGACAAACATTGGCTCATTGATTAATAGATGGATTAAATGGGTGCAGCATTACGGCATCTTCCTTAAACCGCTGGCCAACTCCTCTTTTTCTTTTCTGCATCTGTTATATGTTGCTGGAAGACAAAAAAACTCTTGACAGATTCATTGCTTGAAGTCTGTGTCAAGACTTGAGAGATGGTAGACAAGATAATGCTTTATGCCTTCATTAGCTTTTCTCACGATCACTGAGAGAAATTACTTCTTGTGTAGTTCTAAGATGTGGAATATATAATAATAATAATAGTGGGCTTTATTTTAATGATGGTATACTTGCATGTATGCAGCTCATACAATCATATTGTTTTCTGTGTTACTTCACAGGGACGTGTCTGCCACAGCTCTCACTAAGTTACCTTCACATGGACTGGAGTCAGTTCTGGTGTTGTTGGCCCAGTCGGCATATGCCTTGAAGAGTCTGCCTCCTCTGGAGGGACTGTGGAGCCTCCGAGAGGCCCATCTCACCTACAACAGCCACTGCTGTGCGCTGCTGAGCTGGAACACCCACAGGTGACTTCCACTGTGGATTTTACAGGTTAATCAAGGATAGATTTGTTCATGGATTATCTCAGTAAACTCTGCCCTACTGCTGCTCCGGCTTTCAATCTCTAGTCTAGTAGTTAAGTACACAAAAAAAGCAGAATCTTAATCAGAGAATGTACTAACTTTCTTATTACAATATAAAATAATCATATTGGACTGTGATATAGACACAATATACAATAAAAGTACTAGTATTTCACAGATGCGTTTGCATCTCAGATATGTGTCAGCCAGTGCTCATCAGGTAATATTCAAACAATGGCGGTGACATATTTACATGATTTGCCTCCTTTAACTCCAGGGACTTTCCCATTAATCCTGCATGGAATAATGGCTCTACATACTGTGATGAGAGTGACCAATCAGCAAGGTAAAACATTGTTATGTTACTCTTCTTCTGTAATGATTAAATTAGACTCTGTGCAGCCTTGGCAGTTGATGAAAATCGCCCATATTTGATTTCAATTGACACCAATATATCAGTCATGTTGTTTAAGCCTTGAGTGCTTACAACAAAAGATCTTTCTGCTGTAAACAGTTTGACTTTACTTAACAGAGGCCTGTGTTACTGCTCATGTCAACTCTTTATTCTGAATTATTGATGAACTAAGCAGAACAATTTCCTTTTCTCCTCCTTTAAAAAAGGGCTCAGCGTGTTATTGGAGGTTCAGCAGATACGACCCTGGTCATGGATCCGCCAACATTTTCAGACGTGGATCTGTTTGTGGAGGATGCAGGCTTTGGAGATGTGAATTTCCACTATCCAGAACTGGACTTCTGTCAGACACGACCAACTCTGGTTTGCACGCCTGAAGCAGATGCCTTCAACCCCTGTGAAGACATCGCAGGTTTCAGTTTTCTCAGAGTGGCCATTTGGTTTATCAACATCCTGGCCATCACAGGCAACCTCACAGTCCTCCTAGTCTCCTTCACCAGCCGCAACAAGCTGACAGTGTCTCGCTTCTTCATGTGTCACCTGGCTTTTGCAGACCTCTGCATTGGGATCTACCTCCTCATGATAGCCACAGTAGACTTGCGCACGCACGGTCACTACAGTCAGCATGCTATTGAATGGCAGACAGGGCCTGGCTGCAGTGCTGCGGGCTTCCTGTCTGTGTTTGGTGGGGAGCTGTCCATCTACACCCTTTCCACCATCACCCTGGAGCGCTGGCACACCATCACCAACGCTCTGCAGATAGAGCGCCGTCTGGTGCTCAAGCAGGCAGCGAGCATAATGGCGGCCGGGTGGCTCATCTGTCTGGGGATGGCGATGCTGCCCCTGGTTGGTGTGAGCAGTTACGCCAAAGTCAGCATGTGCTTACCCATGGATATAGAGACTCCTCTGGCTCAGGCCTTCATCATAATCATCCTGCTCTTCAACGTGGGCGCCTTCGTTGTCGTGTGTGTTTGTTACGTGCTCATCTATGTGGCTGTAAAGAACCCCGAGCTGCCCAGAAGAAGCGCCGACACCAAGATGGCAAAGCGCATGGCCGTGCTCATCTTCACGGATTTCCTCTGCATGGCTCCCATCTCCTTCTTTGCCATCTCTGCTGCGTTCAAGGTTCCCCTCATCACAGTTACGAACTCCAAGATTCTGCTGGTCCTCTTCTTCCCCATCAATTCTTGTGCCAACCCCTTCCTTTACGCCATCTTCACCAAGGCGTTCAGAAAGGACGTATATCAGCTCATGAGCGCCATGGGCTGCTGTAAGAGCAAGGCCAGCGTTTACCGCATGAAGGCCTACTGCTGTGAAAATGCAATCAAGAGCAACCTGGGATCCAACAATAAAGGCTCAGGAGTGAGACTGGCTGTGATGGCGGGGCAGAGTCGTCACCTGAAAGAGGAGGGGGAGCTCACCTGAAATAAGAAGAGATGCAAAACTCTTTTAGACTATTAATAGGACAAGAATTGGACGAGAAAACTGAGGAAAAACAATTCTTAATGGGAGGAAATCATCTACTTATAGGCATCTAACGTGTTGACACTGATGGCACATTTCATTCTGCAGTGCTGGAGATGGGCTTTTTTTATTAGAAAGTTTAAGAAAAGCTTATTTTGTTAACTCTGAAAACTCCAATGAATAAAAAACAGCTGAGGTGATGCTGCTACTGCATCTAGTGCTTTTTTGATATCACATCAACCCACTGTAGGCCCTTTTTACAGGAGACATGTTGACTGGTCATAACAGGAAAATTACAAGTTAACAAATAACAATGATGATGATTCTGTTCAATTAAGTGTCCCAAGGAACTGGTAAACCTAAATGTAATGGAGCCATCAGTCATGATATTAGTCCCACGTGTAGTTTTTCTGCTCATCACATGCCAAAATGTCTCCTATGTAAAAGGCATATAAATAGAAATCTACAGAAGAAAACTATAGAACAGCTTCTAAATGGATCCAATGGTTCATGGAAGATCAGCCATGAACTTTCAATCTCAATATTTAATTGAATGAGCTCTGAAGGGATTGAAGTTTGAAACTACAATCCTGTGATAACTGAACACTGTTCATCTACTGATTGTGTGATACAATAGAAAGCTCCAAAACACTGAATGGTACTAAATGGACCTCGGGGTGAGACTGGGCGATCACCTTCATCGTATACCTTCATCTTCAAGCAGTTGTTTTATTAGTTAGCACTGAAAAACAAACCATGCTTGCCTCTGTCAGTCAATCTCAACCCTGTTATTCATTTATGTCAATTAACTGTTTTTTTCTGAGTTGGGGGTTTCTAAATTTATAATCTATAACCACGGTTCATGTGGAAAGTGTAGTAGCTAGAGTTGACCACTAGGTGGAGTAGTTGGGAAGATAACTTCGCCAGCAGGGTTTTTCTTTAAGGCTTTTTTGAGACTGTGTAACTTAAAATAAGAGATCACCCACTAGTCTATATGTTGTTGTACATAGTGCTTATTATAAGATAATATTTGTAATGTAATATTTTTTCTGTCTCAAAAAGGAAAATAAGAAAAAAAAGTATAATAGGAAAAATAAAAAAAACTCATGCAAAAAAGGTTTTGTCGGGTGTGTGCGGCTCCGTGTGTATTGTTTTCCCGCAGGATTGTGGCTCCAGTCCCTCAGTGTCAGTCCCGCCTCCGTGGATCCTCCTCTTACGTCGGTAAAAGTTTTTTTTTGTCTCAGCTGGGTCAGATCTGCTCCACACAGCAGCTGAAGTGAAAGCTCTCTGCCGGGTGATGGTGGATATTATCAGGGGATAAAGTGTGAGAATAAAGGAGTTTTCAGTGAGTCTCTGCTGGGCTGAAAGCACTAGTGAAGACCTGCTCATGGCAAAGACAAGTACTGCAAACTGCCTGGCTGGAGTTTTCCTCTGTGCAGCGACTGTAGCCGTGATTGTGTGGAGTCCAGTCAGCGGTGAGTTGTTTGTTTTCTGGGAGGTTTCATGACCCTCAAAGTGGATCTGAGGCTCAACTTCATCTAAAGTCCAGCAGCTCTGTTTTCTGCCGTGATCAACTGCGGCTCGAGTAGATTTAAATACTTCTAAATACTTCTGTGTAGACTTACAGAAAGTTCTTATACAAAATGAATATGTTTCACAGCAATAACATGAATCTCACAGTGGCTTCTTATTAATTTGATTTAACGTCTTTGTAATCTTTTTAATTGAAGTCATAAAATGTGGTTTACTCAGTTGTGGTGACACTTCAAAATGCCCATCTGAGCCATATTTGATGGAAACATTCATGGGATGAACTATGTTTTCACTATTCAGGCCTTTGTAGAAAAAAAAAATTTGATGTTCAAAGTTGCATAAATGTTCTTTTCTGCAATCAAAACTGATGAGTGCTGAAATGAGGATTAATCAATCACAGAAATGTCTTTTTCTTCAGAAAAAAGTTTTGATAATTAATTCATTGATGAAGCACATAGTTAAAAAATTTAACTATGCTAAAAGTTAAATCATTGGTTTATATCATTTTAATTAGAATATTAAGTTTTGAGCTTTTGGTTGAACAAATCAAGCAATTTGAAGACATCAGCTTGCCAATGATTATAATGATTATTATTTTGATGATGATCAGTTATTTGAAAAATTAATAGAGAGATAAATCGATTGTGAAAATAACTGTGACACTCTCATGATTTTTGAATACAACTTTATGATGAACACATGTCTTGTTCTGTCACTTGTCACCGGATGTCAGATCTTTGATGCTTATCATCTCAGACATCAACACCCAGGTAGAACATTGTGCTTCATTGATGTAAACCAGAACCCAGTTTTTTTATTTTTATTATTCAGTGTGCTGCTGCTGTTACATCAGTCAGTCAGTATAAGATATATCTCTGTAAACAGGTCAGCATTCTAGGAGCCGACTCTACCGTCCCACCAGGACCTCTGAGCCTCTTGTGATACTGGGACACACTTCAAGGGTTTATCTGACCCCGGATCAGCTCAGACGGCTGCACTTCAAGCCCACCGCAGGCACCATCCAGCTGTCAGAGGGCCATGAAGCGAAGTTCAACTGCTCCATCGACATCCCCGACGCCAGGCTGGAGCCCACTATCATCTGGGTGAAGAACGGCCAGGACCTGGCAGGAAATGTACCGGTGGTCATCAACGAGCTCCAGACCATCACAGACGGGGTCACGACTCTCTTCTCCACTGTCAGGTATGTAAAGCATTGAGGTGAAAAATGATTTGACTGGCTGATTACATTATACTGATTACCTCATGTACTCTATTACAGCATTAACCAAGTGCAGAGGTCGGATACAGGGGAGTATCGCTGCAGACTGAACATCAACAACAGGATTGTCGAGTCTCAGCCAATCATCATTGAGGTGGAAGGTGAGTTTCAGCATCATGCAAACATTGGGTGCTACTTGGGGCATCCACATTTTTCACAACACTGTCACACACCTTTGATTGGTCTGTAGGTCTACCAACGTTTATCCATCAACCCGAGGACAGGAACGTAACAAGAAGCACGCCTTTCATACTGACATGCGAGGCAGTAGGACCCCCAGACCCCGTTCAAATCCGCTGGCTCCGTGATGGATTACCTGACAGCGACTTTCACAGTTCTCCCAGCAACTACTCTGTGTTAGGTGAGACACCAAACATACAGTTCAGTTTTCTTTATCTCTCTTCCTCACACATACAGTGAATGTGCGTTTCACAGTGATCCACCTTCCTCTTGAGGTGGTGAAATCCTCTATAAAGAGAAGTGTCATTTCTTGCCTTTCTCCTGACGCATCATCCAGTGAACAATCAGAATATGACTCAGCATGAATCTGAATGACACCTCGAATCAGACAGAAAGAAGCTGAAGATGTGCTTTGTGGTTTATCACACAAACATGAGATTCATACTTTGTTCCTTTATCAGTCTGAAATGTGCTGGAGGAGCTGCTGAAGTAATTTCCTCTGGTAGAAAAATATTCTTTCTTTAATTTGAAAGTTCTCCTGAAAAGTCTGTTTCATCTGTGTCAAAGCATTGAAAGTGCTTTTTGATCAAGCTCTATTTGTGGGTTTGTTTTTTGCCGAATGACAAAAATAAAGAGAGCTTTACTGGAACTTTTACTGGAAGAACTTCTGGCTTGTATAAAAAGTTGTAAAAGTAGTTTACCAGAAGTATCACACAAGCTACAGCTTATTGAGCCAATTAATTTATTTCACTTTGGTGAACTTCTTCCTGTAATTGAATGTGGAAACATATAAAGGGACATGTGGCTCTCTGATAATGGTGACAGAGCGTGGAGTGGGTCTCACTCAGCTAGCATCACTTTGTTGGTGGTTTCTATTCTGCCTTGTCTCTGCTGCCTCAGCGTCTCTGCTCTGCTTACTGCAATGAGATTTATGGCCCCGCTCAGTGTTGCTGGGGCCCCGTGCTGCAATGCTGAATGGTTAACAGTGGTCATTCACGCATGGTCAGTGGTTTTTGTGACGTGTGGGGATAACGGTGGGAAAGCAACGCTGTCTGTAAGGCTGATTAAAGCAAGAGTTTGACTTTTGGGAAGTATAATTACTCTTGTCGAGAGTTAAATGAGAAGTCTGATGCCTGATTCCTGTATGACATATATGTCTGTATGAGCCAGCGGCTGGTTGGCTCTGTCCAAAGGTAACTAGGCCACAAAGACTCATGGCCAAGAAAAGGGATAGTTTTAGTAGTAGGTGGATTTTATTACCTTCGAACACAGCTAGGCTGGTTGTTGTCCTCTTGAGTAGAAACTATTTTCTCATCTAATTTTTGGCAAGAAAGCACATAAGTGTAGTTGCCAACAATTTGAACTGTTGCTTTAAAATAGGGCTCTAACCAAAAGTCCAAGCTGAAATATTCAAATTGCTTACTTTGTCCAATTAACAGCCCAAGAACCAAGATATTTGTTTTAATAACACAGAAGAATAACAAAACCAACAAATATTCTCATTTGAGAAACTGAAACCAGTGAAGTCTTGTAATTTCTGTTATATATTTACTAGTAATCCATTATTAAAGTTAACGTCAAAGTCAGCTTTATTACCTTTCATGAACATTGCTAATATAAAAGTCAAGTCTAGTTATAAGAAGATCAGTTCAGGTTTGAGGTTTTTTTCACTTTATACTCTAAGATGAAAATGGCATTTTTTGGAAATGATCTAACATTAAATTTAGAAAAACTGGAAGAGTTGTTGGCAAAATGTCTTCAAACGTGGACTCTCCCTTTGTGGCCTCGGCTGCCCTCTTCTTCAAAGCAAACATTTGTTATTAGAAGCATAACCTTTCTGCTCTGCGTATTGTAACCCTTCATTTTCAGCTCGCCGCAGGCTCCTGCTGCAGCCGCTTAGCGCTGATACCGCCCGAAGCCGAGGGGTTAAAGGTTCAGAGCTGTGCTTTGGTCCAACATGTGCAAGGTCCTGGGCAGTAAGGGGATGGGGGGCTGCACAGGGAGCCTGTTCGGGGGTTGGCTCCAGGGACAAAGACCTCATTCACAGGCCGGCCCACTACCCTGCAGGGAGGGGCTGGACACAGAGGCTGGCAGGCTGCAGGCTACCAGAGCTCTGTGCAAGACCAAATATTGGAACAACAAAACAGTGTAAACCCACTCTTGTGCATACTCACCTCATGCATACTATGAGGGTGGGGCCACTCTTTCCACTGGATCTCATGATATCATTGCAAAGCTTTTGTTATGTGGCGTGCTGAATGATTGTTTTTGTACTTTAGGACAGTCATTAGCATGCATTTTTCATTCGTATTGCTTGAAATCGTGGTCTTATAACGTCTTAAAAGGTTGATGGGGATTTAATTTTTGTTATGGAAATCCTTCTCATCCTCGTGTCATTATTTAATCTGCAGCATGAGATTTGGTTTATGGTGAGAAGGTGGACACAGGTTTGGCACTTCAGCTTAGGAAACGCAAAAAAGACTGACAGTCCAAATGTGGTACACTTTAACAAAGAGTGAAAAGTCTTCAGCTAAGTTGTAACCTGAGAGCAGTTCAGCTATATTTGCTGCCCGAATTTAAAAATGGAAAAATAACATAGAAATCTTAGGCAGCTCAGTAACCTGGAACACTTCCCTCTATAATTTCATATGTTTCCATTCGAGTGGCGAACCTATCTATTTTTTCGACACTGTTTTTTTGTTTTGATTTACTTGCCAAGTACAGTGAAAGCAGAAATGCAAGTGATTGAACTTCATTCATTTCCCTTTTCCAAAAAATATACAACTTTAAAGTAATGCGTGGGTTTAATGAGCCATGAGCTTGAGACACCTTCTGCCAAATCTTTGTGCCCTTGACCTCAGACTGTGGGGCGAAGGATCACTTTATGAAACCACCCAGGCAGCATAATCCACATCTCTGTTGTCATATATTAGTACAGTATTGTGGAAACACTTGTTGTTTTACCAAAATACTGCTAAATACATGCAATGTGTAATATGGATGTATGCTGCACATGCAATTCGAGAAGTTTTTGTGGACATTGTGAGACTTTTTCCTGGCATCATTTTAACTTGACCATAACCACAAAAAGCAAATAACAAACTATATGCAGCAAAGTTTTGATCTGACAGGATAGATTTTTTTAAGGTGAAGTGTTATGACATTTACTAGCTTGGCTTTATATTCCTAATTATATAAGAAGGGCCCGATTCATTTGGGATGACCTGCTCAGTGGCCCTCTGGCCCAGCCGCCTGTTTGCCATTCACTTTGAAATGAGGCATGTGGTAATTACATTTGCACAGCTTGGCTGGAAATGTGCTGATGTTTTCGCACATTTCTCTCAGAGCTTAAACATCAGTTTTGCATCAGTACAATTTTGATCCATGCGGTGCAAATTGTAGATGTTTTTTCCGCTTGAATGTAACTTATATGAATGATTTAATCTGACCTATCTTACGTAAGGTTTTATCTCTATGCAAACAAACATACTGTGGCCAGTGTTTGTGTGAAAAGAGAAGCACTCTTTACTCTGGTGCTCTTAAGCAGGGGAAGGCAAACTTATGGGTCCGTGATATTCTGCAGATTGTAAACAAAACATTCAAAGTCGTCTCTCACAGGCCGCTCTGTGATTAGCTTTGTGGAGAGGTTTCCGAGATCGAGACACTGGAAAACAGAGCACAAAAGGGACATTATTTAGCAGCTGTCCCAGTCCTATTCTAACTGGCCAGATCTGAGGCTGTTGAAAGACAGGAATTGTGCGCGCAGGAAAAGAGACGCAGCGAAAGGATTGTTACTACACTACATCACACTGGAGAGGCTCAAGTTGAGCTTACTGCATGAGGCAAAGCGGTGACAACTTCTGAGGTATAATAAAGAAGTGAGTCACTCCTAAATGTGTTTTTATGGTATCAGTTTCAGTCTTGCTTCTCCATTGAGGCTGATATGGTACTTTTTTGGCCCCAGATTCACCTTTAGAAAGAGAAATCAACCAACGTAGAACCTGGTGAGGATGTATTTGGCTGCCCTGTGCTTAGGATTTTTTCTGGCGTTGAAAGATAACACCTGATTTGTCCAAATACTCAGCACTATCTCGACCTTGAAGATTGGTTATTTTTAATTCATACTGCCATCAGAGTGCTACATTGTCCTCTCCACTGTGTCAATTGCAGGTGTGGACAAGTACACTCAGTTCAGCTGTGAAGCCCACAACAAGAAGGGTGTCACCACCTCCAGGGAAGCAAATATCAACATCAAAGGTAGAACTGAGTCTTTCAGGGGCTGTTGGACATTCCAAGAGGTTTTTATGCTCTGCGAGCTGACCATATGCCTCCATGTTAGGGAGTTAATGCAGGTTTTTATGGTGTTTTGCAGTGCTTCCCAGCCCTGTGTCTGATATTGATGTGACGGAGAGGCAGTCCAATAAGTTGATATTGAGCTGGAGCCCTGGACATGATGGTTTCTCTCCTCTAACCAAATGCCACATCAGGGTAAGCCCCCACGTCCGCACAAACAGCACTGCCGCTTAATGTCCCCAGATTGTTCTTAACGTGTTCTTCGTTCCGTCTAAGGTTAAAGAGGTGAGTCGGAGGAAAGGGGAAGTGATGACCACCCGGTTCATCAACGTCACAGTGCCGCCTTTCCAGTATGAAGTCCCCGGGCTGCAGGCCATGACATGGTACAACATGAGTGTTTCCTGCAGCAATGAGGTGGGAGCTTCTCCTGTGAGCATGTGGATCCAGAGCAACACCACGGAGGGAGGTGTGTGAGCACAAAAATTTGTAGGCTGGAATATTTGCAGCTGGCGATACATCAGCAGGTTTGGAATGCATTTGCAGCAGATACAAGGGAAAATGATCCAAAATCTAATCCATCTCAACACATGCATTTTTCTGGCTGTTTGAACTAAGAAGGCTGAGACTGTGCCTTAAACACCACCTTGTGTATTTACTTACAGTATAAGTTATGCTCCTGGCTCCCTCTCATCATAACAGATTCCTGTTTCAAGAACACAGTGCTATGTAATTAGCCGACTACTTTCACATCCAAAATGTGTAAGCCTCCTTGCAGTAGCAGCATGGAATAAGTGGAATTTACGGAAGTTGCACAACTACCTGCTCAGCTCACAACAAGTCAAAAAGCGACAAAAATGTCATATCCACTAAATCTCTGTAGGTTTCCTGAAGGGTCACATAGGAAATAGGAGTGGTCTCACTGAGAAAACACCAAGTTCTTACTGGGTGGAGCTGCTTTCAATTTCCTTCCTAAAGTCACCACAGGGGATATTTTAGTTGAAAGATTTGATATGCTGTGCCAGGAAGTGACCACATACCAAACTGTAATCAAAGATTTCAATGGAAGGGGATGGTTTAACTTTCTCTTTTACATTTTTGTTTTACAGACTGGAATGTTATATGAAGTCTCTTGATTTAGTTGCCACTCTTGATGATGTCTTAATCCCTCCGTCTCCCATTTCTTTTCACATTCTCAGTGCCATCGGTTTATCCCAGAAACGTCAGTGTACAGCTGAACGAGTCCTGGCTGGTGATCAGTTGGAAACCTCCCCCAGATGATAAGATAAACGGCATCCTGCGTGGTTACGATGTCATTGTCAGACATGGCACACAAGTAACCAAGGTGAGCTTGTCGGCAACATGGTCATTAGAGATTTAGCCTTTTGCTTTTGCTGTTATCCTTTTTTTGTGAATAATTTTTTATTGTGTTTTTCCTTGTTCATGTGACCGTCACGATAATACAAAACATTTCCTGTGACGGCTTCACAAAAAAGCCTTTTTTTGACTGGTGAATCATGGTGTGGCAACAGCAAAAGGATATTTGCATTAGCAGTAATCGAATACAGCTCTGATCAGGTGTAAAGAGTGTAAACAGTAATGAAGGGTTACTTACATGCGTCATTTTTTGTTGTTGTGAATCTGTCATGCATGTGAAATTATCCAAATTATGTACTACAGGAGACACATGCGCACATGCCTAATGATTACGTTAATGCAATAAGTAGTAGTTAAAACCTTTTCTAATTTATCAAAATGTTTTTTATAGATATACTGTACATATGCACATTATTACAAATACACATAAATAAATACAACGTATATACCTAGTTGTATAAGCTCATGTAAATGTGTGCACTACATTTGTACAGACAGCACTAGTGAGAAACTGAAACACAAGTTGTTAAAGTGCTAGTTGTAATTTAACTACAACTCGCTCTGCATCTAATAGGAAAGTATATGTTTTGTTGCTGGGCTTTATCATTCCACTCTTGCCATTTACATTATGGTGTTTTTTGATCCCTGTGTTGTTGTGTTATCTGCTTTTTTCTGTTAAGCACATTATAATCTTGTCAAGAAAAGTGCAATATAAATTTGTATTATATTATTATTATATGTCTGTACACAATAGTTATGTTATCATAGAGCCGGTGTTTTTTTTTTTTGAACATTTCTGATAACAATGAGTCATGTGTGACAAATATGAAAGGAATGAGTCTTGCATATTGGGAATATGTAATCCTCCCCTTTTCCTGCCTACTGAACCACAGGTCAGCTTCCACATTATCTGTGAACAACACTTTTTCCACTCCTCTCAAGAATCCACTAGGCGGAGAAAGTCATTTACGACAAGTGCCATTTTTAGATACACTCTAAAAAATAGCACAGTTTATTTCAACCTTCATAACTTTTTGTAAACATCAGACGCCCGGTGCTTCATTCCATGATGCTGTTTGTGCATCACAGTGCTTCTGTTCCTGCATTAGTTCACTCGAGTACAATAGCGCGTTTCCTGTCCTTCCTGTCTGTGTTGTAGTTCAAGGAAGCTGATGGTGTGAAAACTGGTATTCAGTGTTTTTCTTGGTTCAGCATGTGGCCCTGAGTCATCACACGAACATGAATAGAATATGAATACAACGGGATGTGTACCATAGGCCCAGATATTCTTATGTGTCGTCCAGTCAGTTGGTGATGTCACGATACACAAAGGCTTTGTAATAGCAGCAGTGACTGGAAATGTGCACAAAGGCAACTTGTTTAATCCTCAGACTCACCTGTTCATGAAATAAGTAGTTAAAATAAAAGAAATATTTTCAAATTAGAGGAATATTGTGTGTTTCACAGTAGCAGTTGTGAGGTTGATTCCCAAAAATTTGTTGAGGATTTGCTGTTGTAAGAACATTTTACCACATGTTGCCCTCTGTTTGGTGCCACAGACATGATAGACCGTTAATCATGGGTTCAGCGTTCCCAGTCCGACTGTCAGCACATTGGTAAAGCAGAGGAACCCCATGCTACGGTGTGGTGTTGTGAAATATCGGGCTATGTCTGTCACATGTTCCCTCCCATTGCAGCACATGAGCTTATCCAGAAAGTTAGTCTCCTTCCCTTTTTTGTGAGAGAGTTACACTATATACGATAATCCAGAGTATACAGTTCCCTAGAATTTTCCAAAAAGGTTTCATATTGTAAGTGACTGCATGAAAACGCCTTTAAGGGACTTTTTTAAATTACATTTCTTGTTTTGCGTTTGAGTGGAAAGGAGAAAAAAGGAGACTGGAGAGTGAAAAAAAGAACATGACATGCAGCAAAGTTGTTGAGTTGTGATGTTGCACAAATGTACAAGATGTTCCTTTGCATGTTGTCCACCCCCTCAAAATACTGTCTCTTTTCATGGACTTGAAAATCTGCTTGCCTTTCAGTTTAATGACTAAACTTACTATGCCAGTAAAAAGTTGTATATTGTTGTAGCCGTTTGAAATTTCTCTCCACAAAGATGATGATTAACCTCATAACATGTCTTTAAGAGAAATCTACTCATGACACTAGACCAGACGTATTGAAATGATCTCTTTTGTTGTATGTCATTTCAGATCCACAGAAACACCACCGTGGCCTTTGTAGAAGTGCAGGAATTCAACTCAACCTACAGTGTGGAGGTGGCTGCATGCACGCAGGCAGGGAGCGGCATGGTCAGCCCGCGAGTCTGGCTGTTTGTGCCAGAGAACAGTAAGCCGCTCTATTGATTTATCTCCTCATCTCATAATCTGGCCAACATAGTTCAGCTGATTTATTGCACCATACTAGAATAACATTACTGTACTATTAATAGATGTAGTACTTTTCGAGGCTTTATCCAGTATTTTTAACTGCACTAGTGGTGCGGCTCCAGGGATGGTAATCAGTCAGTCAGCTACTTTGGTCCTGATTGAAATCTTAACTATTGGATGGATTGCTATGAAATTTTGTACAGACATTCATGTTCCCCACATAATGAACTGTAATGACTTTGCTTCCCCAAACTTTCATCTAATGCCATCAGGTAAGAATTCTAACTTGTCCAATAGTTATATATACCAGCAAAACAACAGCAACAGCATTCCCATCAGCCTCAGCTGCACTTTGTGTTTGGTGCTAATTAGAAAATGCTAACATGCAAAGCTAAACTAAGATGATGAACAATGCAAACAACATTCTAGTATTGTCACTGTGAGCATATTAAAAAACTGATGTGCATTAGGATTCCTTATCCTTCCTGATTCACACTGGAACCACTTATCTAGGGACATGTTGCCATAATCTTAGTTTTGGGGGAAAAGTATACAAACTTGAGATGCCATAATGTTGAACTATCCCATTGGTTATGGTAAAATAATCCGGATAACTGAACGGATATTGGATTTGTGGATATTCTATTTGCTGAATGTTGTTTTTCCAAACATTAATCATGCGTATCATTTCTTCTTCCTATCTCAGAGTCAGTCTTGTCCCCATCGTCCAGCCCTGACACCGAGGTTCCAGACTCTCTCTACGTTGTGCTGGGCGTGGTGTGTGGCTTCTGTCTCCTGATGCTTATCCTCTCGGGGGCTATCTATGTACGCAACAGGACTTCTGACTCTTGCTTAGGGTATGCTGGCAATCTTTCACCTTCTGTGCAAACACTGTTGATTTAATTACCACCCTTGTTCCAAGTTTGATTGTCTTATCATTGAAGTTGCTACCGATCACTGGATTTGTGACCCATTTGTCTGCGTGCTTCATCTTTATTTTCATTTAAAAACATAAAAGACGTTCATGCTGTAGGTCATTTTTTATTGTTACCTTGGGGTGTTGTGTCCTCTTTCTTCAGGGGCACGTTGTAGTAGGACTCAAGAAGCTGAAAACTTCCGGCCTCTGTTAATATACTGCCTTTGCTTCCTCTTAATCACCACCATCTGCACCTGAGGCCAGTAATAAGTGTGCAGCTGGAAAGATGGACAACAACCAGCTGTTAATGCTCTGGAATTCATTATTATGAAGTATGTGACTCAGTGTTCCCAGTCAGGATATGGACAGGAATGTGTCACAGGCTGGAGCTCAGATAGGAAAACAGAATCTGATAACTCAGGCTTCCTCGCTGTGACCGGCTCCTCAGTCTCGGCCTGTGTGTGTGTGATTACCAAGCTGTAATGAGAGATTTTGTTCAGCATTCCCTGTGTTTTCTTTTTCCCTGTCTCCCCCTGCAGGCGAGTGTTTGGAGGTAGAGAAAAGCTGCAGCCTATTGTTCAGTACAAACCACAGAGATCCTACAACCGATCGGCCGTAGGAATCACACGTATGTTCTTGAATATTACTGTGGGAAATTAACATGTATGTAGTTATTTAGGTTGTCCTGCTAAAGGCAGTACTCAGTAACTTGAGTGGGTCCTGTGTGCAGTTGGGAACCTTGGTGTTAGTGATGAACTCCAGGCCAAACTTCAGGACGTGATGGTCATGAGGAACTTGCTCTCGATAGGGAAGGTTCTTGGAGAGGGTGAGTGAACGGTTTCATTTTCAGAAATGTAATGCATGGGTAACACTCACATCCACATGATTGTATCTAGATTGATATAGATAATACTCTGCAGAGTGTTCAGTATTTCTAATTTGGTTTCATTTAATCAGGTGAATTTGGCTCCGTGGTGGAGGGACATTTAAAACAACCCAATGGATCATCAGAAAAAGTTGCTGTGAAGACAATGAAATGTGAGCTTTCTATTACTAAAAGTGATTCTTTGATATTCTAAAACTATAAGAAGTGAGAACAATTTGAAGATAATTTCTTCACTCTTTCTCCAGTGGATAGCTTCTCTCAAAGGGAGATTGAAGAGTTCCTGAATGAGGCGGCCTGCATGAAAGATTTCAACCATCCTAATGTCATCAGACTGCTCGGTAGGCCTCTTTAAAGTATTGTAGAAATCCCATCTCTCTGTTCACTGGTCCATTTTTATTTGCACATCCTTACATTATTTGTTTGTCCTCTTAAGGTGTGTGCTTGGAGGTAGGCTCAGGACATTTTCCCAAGCCCATGGTCATACTGCCATTCATGAAATATGGAGATCTGCATAGCTTCCTGCTGCGCTCACGCCTGGGAGAGAATGCTTTGGTAAGATTTCAGCCAAACACTGAAATACATATGATGTTTTATTATTAGACTAAACAATATTAACTCATAACTGTTATGATGTTGTGTGTTTTTGTACACAGTTCTTGCCCACTCAGACTCTCCTGAAGTTCATGGTCGACATTGCTTTGGGTATGGAGTATCTCAGCGGCCGTAACTTTCTGCATCGTGACCTGGCGGCTCGCAACTGCATGTAGGTTGCAAACATTTTTTGTGATCACTTTTAGATCAAGGGAGGTTTATCTCATTTGCTATTCCTGTCTTTTATCTTACAGGCTGCGTGATGACATGACTGTGTGTGTAGCAGACTTTGGGTTATCTAAGAAGATCTACAGCGGAGATTATTACAGACAGGGCAGAATAGCTAAGATGCCTGTGAAGTGGATCGCAGTAGAGAGTCTGGCAGACAGAGTTTTTACTGTAAAGAGTGATGTGGTAAGCACCTCCATCTGCTCCCGTCTTTTCCGTACTGTCTGTCTTTGGTTATTGCATGTGAATATGTGAACGTGTCAGTCAAGAGTACACCGCATCACTTCCAGTAAATGGCTCCTCTTTTGCTCATCACTGTTGTATTACAAAGTGATTTCAAAACCATTTCTCTGAGATCAACGCAAAGCAGTCAGCTGAGTTGAGACAGAACTAATTACTCAGACTTCCTCTTAAGGATGTGGTAAAGATTTTGTTTTGTTTTTGAAATTGTAGAATTGTACACAGTCTTTCACACATCATTTATCAATGTATGGTCAGTTTTAGAAAACTTCGCTTTTTTGCAATTTTTCCCTGCTTTTGCAATTTCAGGATTCTAATATGAATTCTGAATTGTCTCTTGAAAAACAAAAGCCATCGATTGCAAATGGGGAATGGGAAAAAGATCTGTTTATTCTCCCATCCTGTAAAACAAAAATGAAATCTGGAATTGAAAATAGAGGCTGAATACATTTTACAATTTTTTAGTGGACTGCAAATACAAATGCAGATGATCCTTGTGAAATAATTTTTAGCACACTTTCCAGTCAGCACATTTTAAGTGTAAAGGTTAACCTGGGATATATTATTTTGTGGTGTGCACTGCAAGTTTTTCAAATGATGAAATATCACCTGAAATCAGTGTTCTGTGCTTTGCAGTGGGCATTTGGCGTTACTATGTGGGAGATTGCTACACGAGGCATGACGCCATACCCCGGGATCCAGAACCACGAAATTTATGACTACCTTCTTGAAGGACACAGACTGAAGCAGCCGGCAGACTGTTTGGATGAGCTGTGAGTGTCGTCTCTTCTTGACACAAGTGTTGGACTACATTTTTTTTTTCAGTTCTTTTTGGCTTACATCCCATTTGGCAAACAACATAAAACTGAAACACACATTTAAACCTGGACCACATTGCTCACCACAACCATCTGCGGTGAAATTAGAAACTGAATATGAAAGGTTCACTATTAAGTATGTTATTTCCTTTTTTACCCGTGTCTAGGTATGAGATCATGTACAGCTGCTGGAGGGCCGATCCACTGGACCGACCCTTGTTTATCCAACTGCGAGAAAGGTTGGAAAAGCTCACAGAAAAGCTTCCAGAGTCTTTCAGCAAGGACGATATCATTTATATTAACACCAGCTTTCCTGAAGAGGACCCTGATGGAGAACCGCTTTCTGCAGAGCTTCCAGTCTTCAACTCGTCACCTTCCTGCAGCCATCAGGCAGCAGAAAATTCAGTAGTGACTGCGGACATCCATGGAAGCCTGGAGGATGAGGACGATGAGGACGATGATCGTTATGTGGTGGTGATCTCCTCTGATTTCTCCCTGAGATCTCCTGCAGCGGACACTCCTCTTTTGTCAAGTGATGCTTTAAGTCAAGCAAATGGAGACATGGTTACTGATGCGACAGCAATGGATCACAGCTCGCGAGACACTTCTTTCCTGCTGTAAAGATTGGTACCCAACAGTTTCAAACTGTAATAAAACTGTCTCCGTGATTCATAAATGTTATGCCTTGTTGCACTGGGAGCACCTTGAGATTTCCTGATGTGGACTTTCTGTAGTATTTTTACTGTATATAAGCAGTTTATGCTTTACATGGCCAGCCTACATGTCAGTGTTAGGAATATTGTCTATGTGTGTCAGCATCAAACATGTTCATGCATGTGTTCCATAAGCTTAAGATACACTGAACTGTGAAATTGTTTACTGTATTGAATTTTGTGTTGTGATGTAAATATAGAAATGTACACAGCATTTATAAAGTGATCTTATATACTGTAAAGATACATGATTGACAGATTTTTTTTCAAGACTTCATTAAAATGGTGTACATTTTGCCAAGATTCACAGATTCCCTCACATTGGTGACAGTGATTATACTATCATGTAAATCAGATTAGTGCTATAAAGTAGTAAAAGTAAAACGTATCAGCTGTAACAATAGAAAAAAAATATCAAAAGAGCTGCACTAAATGTTAAAGTAAGCAAAACTGTAAAATCAGGCCTCATCAATTACCACAAGCAAAATTCTTTATTGATGCTTAATCTCATTCCGAGAAGTAAGGAGCTACGTTTAGTGGTGGAAGAAGTACTCAAAGTCTTTACCTAAACAAAAGGGACAAATACCACAATACTGAATTAAAAGTAAAAGTTCTGCATAAAAATCCTAGGGGTAGGGTCTGAAGAAACAAAGAAAAAAAAAACATTGAGATTTATGGGCCTCAAACACATAAGCATCAATTGGGGTATGGCAGGTAGGACAGCTGTCATAACTTCAGTTTTTTTTTCTAATAACAAGAACAAGAATGAGTGATAACAGATTGACCCACCTCCGGAATCTGCACTGGTAAAGACATTAAACATGCATGATCTGGGGACTTTGCCCAATTAAGGTCCAAACTCTACCTTCTTCTGGACTAAACAAACAGCAGCAGGAAGAAGGGAATGTTTTCCTCCCCTAATCTGCTGTCTAACATTTGTACTGTGCGCCTGCAGCAGCCTGAGGCTATTTGATGAATTGCCCTGTAGTTCACCGTTGCTGGCTAAGTTGAAACCTATTTGAGAGGCACCTTGGACTTCAGGTAGCAGTTATTGAACCTCAAAGTGTTGCACTGTGTGGTCATTGCAAGTATGTAATATTACAATCTACTTTATGAACAATATGGCTCATTCAGTCCTATTTGTCAATGAGAAGAAAACAGACATCTGATTGGTCCATAAGATACCTGTCAGTGAGCATAAGTGTCAGTCAGTGAACTTGTTCATCTCCAACAGTGTTTTTGAAAGTATTTTGCCCAGCTGTTTTAGATAAGAGCCCAACAGTCTGTACACATGATGTCTGTGATTGAAGGAGCTTTTTCCAGTAATAAATGAATTCAAACATATTAGTGAGAACTGAAATCTAATATAAGCCTGTGTGGACAGATCTTAGTACTTTGAAGCCAGTAAATTTAAAAATATTCTGCCAAATTTGTTTTGCTGTGTTTTGAACACCAATTGGTTACCTACTAGAAATTAACTTGTAATTCAATGTATTATTATCATATTTTATGTGAGCTTTGAACACATGATTAAAGCGAATTAGACCTCCGCTCTCTGTCCATGGTGCTGAAATATGCTCCAAAATAGATGCGATGACAGACACTTTCAACATGATTGAGGTCACAAGTGAAACAGGTTGAGCACCAGTGGTGTAATATTAAACAATGTATCTTATTTCATAAGATTATCATATGCTTTTTTTTTTTTTAAATGTGTGAAATCTTAATCTGCAATGTAGCCTAACAAATAGTTGTCAAACAAATGCAGTGGAGTAAAAAGTAAATTTCTCTCTGAAATGTAGTTGAGTAGAAGTATAAAGTAGAAATGAAAATACTCAAGTAAAGCACCTCCAAAATGTGCTTAAGTACAGTATTTGAGTAAATGTACTTAGTTACTTTCCACCACTGGATTAGTCACATCAATAGCAAAACAAACAATATGAGAACATGTGGATTATTAAATAAACAAACATGACTGAAATCCACACTAGAGACTGAACTAAAAACTAACACCATACTTTGAATTTATTCTATGATAGTTTCTACTAATATGCAGGTTGAGATACTGTAAATTGTTTTGTATTGCTGTGGCAAGGTGCTCCATTGGAATTACATAAATCAGTATGGAGAATAACTACACAATGAAACTATATATGCACAGGTATGTAATATACAGTGTGTACAGGTAAGTCATATACAGAGTAAGAATGTACAGTAGGTAGTATATGAGTGGACATATACTAGTATTTTATAGAGGCAAGAGAGTGACCATATTACACTGAAACTTAGTTGAGTCAAACTGTCACAAAATAGGATTAATACCAGTATTTTAAAACTGTGTTTATGTTCACTTCATGTTCACTGCAGGTTTGAAGCTCAGCCTTTGCAGACTGAAAAAAAAAACAGAGCAAAGAAAAAACAGTTTCAGGTGGGCTTTTAAATGAGGTTTAGTCAGTGTGATGAAACAATAGCTGGCAATAGTTAACCTGATCTAATTAACACTTTGTTCTGTTGTAATAAGCAGCAGTGAAACTCTGGTACTGACTACAGGTAAATCCACATTCCTGCTCCAGCTGGTGCGTTCACGGCGCCTCCTGCAGGGAGTGTCCAGTCCCACAAGGAACATGGCTGCTGCGGTCAGGATGAGGACGTGGATCTATCCCACCAGAGGAATTTTCTACTCATGGACAGTCCTTTTCCCACTTTTACTTAGCACCATAAACGCGGTAGATGCAACACCAGAGACGGGGCTTTGGAAAATCACAGTTGTAAATGTGAGTATGTAGCTGGAAACACTTAAGCCGCGGGATAACTGCAGCATCAGCTAGCTAACGTTAGCCACATTAGCCTTGTTATGCTCGCTATCAGCTGTGAGTGTGGTTAAAGACGAGTTACCTGTCCTGCATTAATGGTATCGTGTTAACCACTCTCGACTTGCCAGCCTCAATAGATCTGGATAAAATGTGGCTAACGAAAAAGCAGAGTGTGTTAGCTAATTAGTGGTTAGCCTTGTGGATAGATATGCAATTTAAGGTTAGCCGTTTGCTAACTAACAGCTTTAGCTTAAGTTAGACAGCTGTTCAAAGTCTCTTTGCTAATTATTTAAATATACGTTTGTCTCTACACTAACCATCTCTCGACCAACACTTGAGAGTCCACATCCAAGTCTGATCTGTGTTTTCAGGTTTATTTAATGTGCTTACTTTCCTTTATTTCCAACCTCCTACACATTATTGCTGTGATATACATGAAAACACAGCCTGAAAGTTGAGTTACAGCCAAGGAAGGGTCACTCCTCCTGTTTATCAGTATTACAGTTCCCAGACTTAATGTGAGGAGAACTAGAAAGACTTGATCAATAATTTAAGTATAGAGAAGTTTCAAATTCCCTCTGTTGTTGTCTCAGTCTCTATATCTAGTTGCAGTATTAGGTGTGCTGAGGGGCAGGATACATCCTGGAGAGGTCAGCTCAGACAGACAGACAGACAGGCACATTCACACTGATGGACAATATTAATGTTTCTGACTCACCTGACTCACAGGTCTTTTTCCTTCACAATCACACACAGGCCATAGCTTTATTGGGTCCCATGCTGCCTAAATGATTAATCCGTTCACACAGCTCATTATACACTGAGTAATAAATAATCCTTGGCTGCACCCTAGTTCATAAACTTTATTTACTATTCCACAGACCTCCAGACCACTGCTGTTAAGGAAATCCATGTATAAAGACACTGACATTGAACTGAAAGGTAAGACATATGTATAAAATATGGTCATGAACTATTACAAAACTTGTGCCCCTTTTATACCTTTGTGATTATCATAACTTGTGTCTTCTTTTAGTTTTGTCTTTTGGCTGTCCTGAGGAGGTTACCTTCACTATTCACTGGTATTTAAAATACTACCCCTGTCACAATGAATTCCACAATATTGAAGTAAGTATATAAGCATAATATCATACAAATGATCAGACAGTCTTATCTGTCTAGATTTGATTATTTATAAATCCTGTGTAGGAAATGTATGAGAGAACACCTCTGAGTCGTGGGAAGAGCCTGGATCCGAATCCTCTGGGACAAGGAGAGTTCATCGAACACAGGCACAGTCCCATAACATGTAACAGTGGACTGCACTCCTTTCCAATGCTTAAAGTAAGTTTGTTACATTACTCTCCTCAGCACTGTGACACACTTAACGTCATGGCATTATCTATCAACATCCAGTAACTCCCTGTGGTTTTTTTTTCTTCCAGAAAGCCAAAGCAGACGCACGTCCAGTCAGTCCACCTGTTGAAGGGGAAGTGCCAGTAAGAAAACATAAATGCTCTTTGATTTAAATTGAATGTTAAGTTAAGGTTACCAAAGATTTAAGAAAAATCTGTCAGAAGAGTAACAGAAAAAACACAATCAGCCAGCGTTCAGTGTCTTTAACTGATAAAGTGGTTTGTTTCGTGTGTTGTTTCTTTAAATGGTTTCCATATACAGTACGTGGTATTAAAAGATTTTGTATTAAAGTGATAAACACTGAAAGACTTGTGTAATACTGCAGGATGAAAATGAAACCAGATGGATCACCGAGGAGTACGATGACAGTAGCACCACAAAGAACAGCAGTTTACATATGAAAGACAACGTCATAGCCACCACGTGGAAGGACGGGCCTTATCTGCTCGTCGTTAAGATTGTGTCTAGTAAACAGGATGCCAACTGGAATTTAACAGGTAATCATATAATGAACAACTAATGTGCTGTGTTCTTGTCATAGAGGAATGTTATCACCCCGTGTTATTTTAAGTCTGACAAAATGGTGCGTTAATGTCCGGAAATGACTTCCTTAATCAGAAGCTGTCTCATAAATGCAAAGCTGTTTTGCAGCCAACATTGAAGTGTCACATTTCAAAACCACCAGGGACAAATTATGTTGAGCGCTGGGAAGTGTGTTGGCAACATGCCTCATTTGTCTAATGTCTGGATTTTGTTTTTCCAGTTAGTGTGGTCATGAAAGGCAACCATGGCTACATTTCTGTCACAGAATGGCCTCTCATGATTGTAAGTAGATGATTTAAGCATTCAGTTTTTGTGGTTTATGTTAAAGCCATTAATTACCCATTTGTAAAATATACATACATTAATATTGTGTGCCCATGATTCTTTCCTGAATCTATCCCAGGGTTGTATTTTACTGTTTTGTGCATGTTATATTTTACAATATTGCGCTTAAATGACTTGTTAGACAGTAAAAATGAGTCAAAAGATTCAGTTCCAGCCCAGTACAATCCACTAATGAGTGGATTACATTTCTTAAACATAACAGAAACATCTGACTGCATAGAGAAAGATGTGGTTTCTTGAAAAAACACAGACCCCATTGTGAAGATTTTAGTGGTGAACTACTTTTCAATCAAATATGATTTGAAAAGTCACATTTTAGAACCAGATGCCTTTGAGCTTCACTGTATTGAAGTGACCTATAGCTGACAGATCCAAACCTTAGCATGGAATTTGGTCTCTAACTAATGAAGGACAACTGCTCCCATATGTGTTTATAGACTAATCTCTCACTGTCGGTTTGCAGTTCTACATGGTGATGTGCGTAGTGTACATCCTGTACGCCCTGCTGTGGTTTATCTGGGCAGCGTGCTACTGGAAGGATCTGCTGAGGATCCAGTTCTGGATAGCAGGGGTCATATTCCTCGGGATGGTGGAGAAGGCCGTCTTCTGTGCAGAATATGAAAACACCAATGCTGTCGGCTCTGCTTGTGAGTGTCTGCAGTCATCACAAAATATTTTTCTTTTCTTTTTTTTTTTATCTCAGCTAGTAAAATGTTTTATATTGTTATATAATTATAATTGTTTTCCTGTTGCTGTTGCCTTTAGCTCCTGGCCTGTTGATCTTTGCTGAGCTGGTCTCTGCTCTCAAGAGGACTTTGGCTCGATTACTTGTCATCATCGTCAGCCTTGGCTATGGCATTGTGAAGTATGTCAACAAATATATGTACACAGAGCTAGTTGTTTGTTCCTTTAAAAAAACTAAATTATTGTACACACAAAATCACACAGTCAATTTTTACTCTTTTTTTGTGTCTCTTTCATTTTAGGCCTCGACTGGGAACAGTGATGCACAGAGTTGTGGGGCTTGGCGTCCTCTACTTTGCCTTTGCTAGTATTGAAGCTGTCCTGAGGATTACTGGGGTAAGTTGTGTTCTCTTAGTTGAGTTGTCTTTTCTTATATAGTTGTGTTCAAGATTATCAAAAAAAAATTGAGATCAGAAGTTAAAATTCAAATTGTTTATTTGATCTGACCAACAGTCATAAAAATCCAACAATTTGAGTCAGAGGAAAGCAAACAAATCCTCCATATTTGAGAAGTTATAACCAGCTCATGTTAGTTGGCAAATGATTCCTTCATTGTTTATAACTTGATATGAAAAATAACCAAGAATGAACAGTATTAAAGCTTTGTGACTTGTTTTCAGATTGTGGTTTGAATTCACAATTTATGTATTTTCTTGATTTGTTGGGGGGCCAAAAATCAAGGGTCAAGACAACGGCCCTTTTCTCATTACAGCAATTATTCTGGCTGTGTTTGAGTCCATCTGCATCTGGTTCATATCCTTCCAGTGTACTTCTCAGCAGCACCAATAATCAATAGTTTGTCAATTAATTGTCAAGTGATTTTGAGTATTCTTACCTTTTGGGTTGGATGATTTGGTATTTTCTTCTTTCCACTTTGGTGATTGGTTCTATATTTTACTGGCTGTGCTATCTCCCATCCTATCTCTGACTTTTTTCCCGTGTCTTCTCTTCCTTGTGTACTGTGGTCCTGCTCTGTCCTCCCTTCTAGGCGAAAGAATCTGACTTGGCCCTGCTGGCCAGCATTCCCCTGGCTCTGCTTGACTCCTCTCTGTGCTGGTGGATATCCTTTTGTGCACCTACAGCCTTTCCCTGTGTGGTTCCCCTCTGTCCTTCACTTCACATGAGCCCAAATTAGACCAGGAGAGGTTTATGTGCCGCTTTCTTATTCTTGTCCCAGATAACTAGGAGTGAAAATACAAGTTGGCAGAGAGACATATTGCATCTCAGAAGAAACAGCCCCACATTAATCATTCATTCTCTACTGAGAGTTATAGCAACTCATTTTGTTCTGCTTGATGATTTAACTGCTCTTAACTCTTTGCTTTTTCTTGCACAATCATTTTACTATGTTGCTGTTAATGGACAGTCTTGGCAGAATCAGTTGATCTTACATGCACCATTTACATGGTTAGAAGGTCCCTTTGATTAATTTGGAATGTAGTTTCTTTGTAATGTCTTCCACATTTTTACCTTGACTGCCCAAACATCTTTGTCAGCCTGGCACAAACCATCAAGACTCTGAAGCTGAGGAGAAACCCTGTCAAGTTGTCTCTCTACAGGCACTTTACAAACACACTAATATTTGCTGTCGTTGGTAAGTGGCACAATTACGCTTGCAATTGTAGAACCCTGATTCCAAAAACGTTGTGATGCTGTGTAAAACGTAAATAATAATGGACCTATATGTAATTGAATACAGTACAACAGCAAGATATTTAATGTTCAAAATAGATACATTTTGTTTTTTTCGAAATATAAACTCTGAATTCTGAAATTGATGCCTGCAACACATTTGCAGCAACACGTTTTCAGCAACACTCAGTGTGTTACTGAAAAGTGTTTGGGAACTGAGGATACTAATTGTTGAAGTCAAAAGAGAAATTCTTTCCCCTTACTGCTTGATATACAACCTTAGTTGCTCAACAGTCCCTCTTAACAATAAAAAAAAAATAATACAAAGTTTATCAGTTGAACATTAAATATTGTGTATTGATTTCCAGTTATTTGAATGTTCATTCATTCTTGCCCATTGCTCCCTCAGCTTCCATCATTTTCATGGGTTGGACAGCAAAAAAGTTCACACTAGCAGATTGCCAGTCTGTGAGTATGGTTTGACATATTCATATTCATAATAGTGTAAAAAATATGATTTTGAGTTGACATTTTATTGATAATCTGACCTGTGTTTGTGTAAAAGGACTGGATTGAGCTGTGGGTAGAAGATGCTTTCTGGAGGTTCTTGTTCTCCGTCATTCTGTTCGTTATAATGTTTTTATGGAGACCATCTGCAAACAACCAAAGGCAAGTAGAGCTGAATTCAACACTTGTCTTTTTCTTACTGACATTTTATTAACCGCTTAATTTCAATGTCCACAGGTATGCTTTCACACCTCTAATTGATGACTCTGACGATGAGGAGATTGAGGAGTTCATTGCCTCTGCAAACCTTGGTACGGGAACATTATGGGAGTGTTGCTTTTGCTCAGAATGCTGCAAAAATTCATTATCTAATAATCTTGTATTTATTTTTCTTCTCTCTTCCCTTTGTTTTTTTCTTCATTTTTTTATTCACAGCAGATGGCATAAAGTTGAGAGCATCTAAAAATGAGATGAATGGCACAGTGAAGCCTGTTGAAACAAACCCCGTCAGTAACACATTTGCACACTTATAGTTCTGTATTCATTAGTTTCATTCAGAGTAGTTATTCAAAATTAAGCATCTATCATAAGAGCAGTTGTCCACGTTGTGTCGCGTATTTTCAGCAGATGGCAGTATTTACTTTTTTTCATTCTCTTTTTCTACTTGACCAGGATGATGACTTGAAATGGGTGGAGGATAACATTCCCAGCTCTCTTACTGATGTGTAAGCATCCTATCAAATTTATATTTATTACTCAAGCAAGGTATTTTTATATAAGGTATGTGTGATTCTAACAGTCTCTTTTTGGTCCTGTTTGTCACTGCAGAGCTCTACCAGTCCTGCTGGACTCAGATGAGGTATGAATGACATTACTTTGTAATTTGCAAAACAGGATTAACACATAACAGTTTATTTCTTTTACAAAAGACAGTTAGAGTCTAGATATGTGGACATGAGTAAGTTTGTCTGAAAACGGTAAGAAAGAAATTCTTACTTAAAAAAATTGGCTGTCTGATTTCAGGATTTCATTGGTGAAGTTTTTGGGGGGTTTAGGCACATTTGTTCATACCTGCATTGAATTCAATCACATACTGACCGTTAGCTGAATTGTGTCCTTTTCAGCCTGAATTGTAACATTTGTTTTCGAAGGGATCTCTTCCTGAAAGTGAAATTTAAAACTTGATTATCAGGATAAAAACATCTACTTTATATTTGCCTGTTATTTCCCAGGAAATCATGACGACCAGATATGAGATGTCAAAACTGGAGTGAGGAGAAACATTTCCAACCATCGGCTGATATGAAGAGAAGGCGCAGCAGCTGTCAGTGACTCTGCAGTGCGGTTTTCTCCATGATCTCCAGTCGGTTGGTGGTGGAGTGCCATTTAGTTTTCAGGGGATTTTCCTGTACGGTTGCTACTTCGCAGGGTGGAGCAGGCCACATTTTAGCGGGACCTGCGCTCATTTCCTCATCTGCTCGAGAGCAAAGGACTCTACCAGAGGAAAACTGTCTTTTCACTGACCAACTGGTTCACTATTTTCCTGATATGATCAGTTTTGAGCCTTTCTTTCCAAAGAGAATGTTTCATTTCATATTAAGTGCGTTATTTATTTCCGTTTTGTTCATGTGAGTTTATTTTATCAGAATTAAAGACAGCGGGCCTCATGCATGAACATACTCAAATATACTGTATGTCAAGTGTCTTTTTGGAGGGTATCTAGATATTATTGGCTGGTTGTACTAAAATAAGATGCTTATTTGTGATGGGGAAAAATAATTTCAAGAACTTTTTTTTGAGTAATTAACACCAAGACTGATTTATCTGAGCTATTTTTGCCGCCAGAACAGAGACAGAATTTGACTGCAATGTGTGTACTGATTAATTTTAAGCAGGATATTTCTTTATATATTAATATATAATTGTGAAGTTCACACAAGTTATGTAATTCAGTAAACTGTCTGTATTTTTCACGTGACTTCATACACTCTTTTTGTTGCCAGCATAAAAATCGGAGACAAGAAAATTTCCAAAAATTCCAAAACGGTGATTTTGAGTAGAACATTTGCTCTTATGCACTTTGTAGATGAAAGCTGTGCCTACATGTAGTTCCTGTATGAGGCCTAATCTGTTCAGGTAATTGAGAACAATATGTATGAAAGTGTCGTTCATGTCTCAGATTCCAAGTACCGACATCCTCAGTATTGGTGTGTTAATGAGTTGAGAGGGGCGAAGCACAAACAAGTGATTTTTACTATTTGAATTTAATGTAACGGGGCTCTCTAGTGTAGAATCGGAGTCTGCAGTCATGTTTTGAATCTACTGTATGTGTGTGTCTTCTGACATGAGGAGCAATATACTGTATGTATGTTAATATGGAGTTCATTATTTATTTGTGTTTCAAGTGTACTTCTAAGTTGTTCAAGTGTGTGTGTGTGTGTGTTCACCCACGTTTACTCTTAGGTGTGTTTACAATGTGTGCTTCCATTTTTGTAATGCATCCGACCCTGAATGGTCTCACAGTGTGTTAGGCAAACAGCAAACTGCATCTTGTTTCGAATTTCTTTGTGCTGTTTGCCGTCTTTGCTGATAGCATCATTATGTTGGATTCACACATCAATAACATTCATGTTCTTTCAAAGAAGTCTTAATATGTTTATTTTTGGTTCTTGTTTTTGAAAATGGCTGGCCTGGTGTTTTTGTCAGTGTACTTTCAGAGTTGGGACACTGTCATTGCCTTCATGTGTGTCGTCTTGAGTAAATGTAACAGCAGGACTTCGTAATCTTGTCTGTCTGGGCCATCCCATATCATGACACATTAGATAAGTTAGGTGGTTAACACAAGCACACACTGATTACTTTGGTTTATGTCACTGTTCCTTTCTTTTTTGGGTTGGAGTCCTGGAATAATTGTGCTTATGATGGCAAGCTGTCCTTCTGTTATATAAAACTGCAGACATATGCAGTGGGCCTTGATTATTTGTACAGATGGGTTTTGGCTGATTCCTGTTATTTCATAATTCCACAGGTAAAGAGGTGTCTGGATAATGTAACTTTTCATTTTTTTTTTTTTTTTTGTGTGTATCATGAAGAGTTGGGCTTGAACTTGTCATACCAGCAGTTTTCTTCTGTCTTCCTTCTCAGGAAGTGTGCACACTCAGATTAAAAAAAATCAAATACAGGAGAATGTTTGTTTCCTGGCCTATTATTTTCAGTATTCATTTGATAATAAAAATACATATTTTACTATGGTTGTCATTTTGCTACATCAGTTAAAATCTGTTTTTTTTTCTTAAAGCTGTTTTTCAAATCCCAGGTTCAAGAGGAAATAGATCAGTTCAATGAATGAGCTATTGTGAGGGAAATTATGATGAATAATAGTAATGAAACGCAGAGAATAAAATTATGGTAGTTTGAATGAAGCCCAGTTGCTGAAAATATAAACCCTGAGGTTTCTCTCAAACCATTAGCCCTTAATAGGCTTGTGACTAAGAGGGCTGGAACGACATAATATCCACAAACAACCCAATGTATTGGTCATGTCGACGTTACGAGTTGTTTTCTAGAGACCAAAATAGTTCTGCCTTTAAATTAAAGTTACGCCTTTATAGCAGGTGACGAGGCTAAAACTCACAAGTTCCAGTTCACAAGTTTGTATCCACCATTAAAGAAGACAGAGTTTGAGACCTGCTGTAGTTGGTATTTCTCAAACATTAAGAGAACCATATACCTCAACCCCAACATGCAATTATGAAATCACCAACAGGATCAGGATCTCAGCTTTACATCTGAGCAACCTGCTACGTGCATCTATTCATTTTTATGACTATTTTCTTCAAACAGTGGGACACTGTACCAAACATAAAAGTGTTGTTATTATGACCTGTAATGGCATATTATTGGCCGCTCCAAAAAAAAAGCAAAGGAACCTTCAATCTGCTTTCTTATCCTTTCACATATTTCCGGATTTCTTCCAAACATTTATCCCACATGAAAGATGATCCACTAGCGACCTCCACCCGTCCTCCTGGATATTAAAAGTAGAGCAAAATTCCTCCTTTCATTCTGGACACACACCTCTTGTTTTGATGGAGATCCTTAGATTTAAAGTGTTTTCTGTTTCACTTCAAAATGACATGGTTTTGTGCTTGAACAGACAAAGTTAAGAGATGTTTAGCAGGATGCTGTATATGCTGGAATTTCAGGAATTTCTGATGTTACCCTCTTTTTGTGAAAAGGTGTGTGTGCTTTTTGTAGGCGGCAGGAGCTTTATAGTTCAACTACAGGGGATAAATACACACTTGAGCCCAGCACTTACAAACCAGATTACTGAAGCTCATTTAGTCAGTGTTGCTGAGTGTTTACTTGTAACCACTGGTCCTTTTTGGTATTGCATTGACGATAATCAAGGCACAGGAACCTTGCATTGGTAAAGGGGAACAGTGATCACAGATATTTCCTTACCAACAGCAAACACAGTTGTACTTAGTTTCAAAAACACATTATAAGCCTCACCAAATTGGTATTTGGTGCAGGCCACTGCATCTTTGTGTGGTTCTGTTATGGATGGTGCACCGAAGACACCATGACCATCATCATGTTTCTGTGACGTTAAAAGAGTCTAAACCACACTCTGCGCTGGCTTTGCCTCAAGGCCCCTGCTGTATATTTTTATCATTACTCTCCAGCAAATGGCTTGTGTTATGTAGCTCAGCGCTGTCCAATTGTCTCTGGCCATATCCTTCCGCCTCAGAATGGATGAAGCATGAACATCAAACAGCCCGAGCAGAGGCCTGAAACAAAGACCGCAATGTGAGCGCTCCTGGTACGGCCACTGGGGGAAATTAGACTGCCATTAAAGCACGTTGTCATTTTCAGAGCAGTGTGTGCCGTCAGGGCATGTGTTTTGATTCTCACCATCCACTCCTCCTCCTGGAAAGCATGCAGCTCTTCTGGCCTCTTTTATTGCAATGTAAACCCCTGGATGGAGACGTGAAGGAACTTAAGCGAACACATGTGGTGAACATTAGTCTCTTCTTTCTCTAACAAACAGACACACTCGGAGATGTTTTTTAAAATGTGACAGCCACTGCTCCTTGTATTAAAGTCAAATAAAAATACTGTGAAACTCCTTTTGTTATATTATAAAACACATTCATCCTTTCAAACCTTTCATCCATTCAGTCAGATCAAAAACTTTTTCCAGCCTTCCAGCGTCCATTCATCAACTATGCGTTGGTTTGAATTTCGCTCATTAAAATTCACTCACAGTGGATGTAGAATGAAAACAAGCAGTGTCACAAGGACATTTAACAGCACGCTGTTCAACATCAACTGAGGTAGGTCTAACAAACACTGAAATGTTGGACTGACTTTATTTCAGTTATGTAGAGGCAATTAAAATTCCAGATAAATTGTGTAGTGCACTGGCAAGCTCGCCAAATCATTTTTGATTCAGAATATAATGAGGCTATTTCTGGGTAACATATAGAATATGAGTAATAGAAGTAATATGCCCAAGTACAGTACTGCATCTACTGTTTAAAAAACTCCCTTAGTATAATGAATGGTGCCTTAAACAAGGCAAGCTAGTACAAAAAACAAATATACAGTATATGATGGAAGATAAACATGTGGCGTACAGTATGCTACAATGTAAAAACCAGCAACAATATTTCCAATAAATTAGAGCCACGTGAGCACTAATGTCTTATAGGGATTTATCATCAATAAAGCGAGGGCAGTGCATCAGCCAAGGGGGGCCTGACCCTGAGCTGCACAGACACGATCTAGGATGGACATAAGAATACAAACACAAAGCAACAGCACTGACAAAAACTGGTATCCATCCCTCCCAACCCACTCATCATGCTTTTGTTTAGCTAGTTTTCATGCATTCAAACACACTCAATCAAACATCATCAGTCAAAGCTCACACTGACACTAGTTAAAGAAGCATCTATGATGTGTTTTGCCGTAAAATGTTATTCATAGTAAATATTGGCTTGTCACTCTTTTGGTAATTTGGCCACTGAACAGATGCTGGCCTCAGCTATTCAGTGAATATCTGATAGGGGTGAAGAAGCAGTATCAGTAAGCTCAGTTCCCATTACACACTCGTCCTTGACCTCGTCGCCTTTCTGTCTCTAGTCTTCCTTCTTCTCAGGCTCCTTCTCAGAAGTTATAAGGTGAAACCAGAATGTGGACCCTGGCCACATGCTTGGCCTGAAAGGTGCGGTCGCTGTACTCGGACATGTCCACGTCGATGCTGATCTCCTGCGGCCCGCGCAGCTGCTGGACCAGTATCAGCTCGCCGGTCTGTCTGTCCGAACGCTGCATGACGAACATGCCTCGGGAGTTTCCGCCCACTATGCCGAAGCGCAGGCTGTCTGGCCCGGTGCGCCCTGGGGCGGCGGCGGTCGCCATGCGGAACAGCGTGGCAGGAGTCTGTGGGTTGGAGGGCAGAGACAGGTAGTGGAAGGACACGGTCTTAGGGGCCAGGTGGCAGGAGCGGCTGTCCATGGGGCAGGGGTTTCTCTCACACTGACTGCAGGACAGAAAGCAGGGGGCGTTACAGGTCATTTTGTCACTGAGAAAACGATTACATCATTAATCCATCCCTGTGGGAAAAGTGTTCATAACAGCTTCTTTGTGACGACAGAGAAGTGACACACATACAGTATATATGAGGTCAAGTACTCAAGTACGAGATGTGAATTTTTTTCATTCTTACTTGCCCTCTCACATACAAGAGCTTTGTCCCAATTCACTTCCACAACACATTACAGAAACTCAAGCATATACACATTTTCATAACATACTATTTTGCAGTTAGTGTACAAGACATTACTTTAATACTTTGTACCCACAGGAAATGATTCAGGACATACAAACATAGACAGCAATCAATCTGTAGAATGCCAATTGTACTTTACGGCTAGAACTATTTTTCCAAAGATATAGATTAGATTATCCAAATATTTTTGGTTTATTTTCTGAGATCTCCCTGAAGCTGCATCACCATCATCTGCAATTTGTTTTAATTTCTTGCACTTATGAGTAGTTGTATCTTTTAAGCACGGCATTGTGGGACAAACCAAAAAGGAAGTGAATTTGAAACACTGACGTATATTTCATTCAGTCACTCACTCCCCTCTGTGAATGCACCACAAAGTCAAAGCCTGCTTAGCATCAGTATGTAGTATAAAAAGGGGACACTGTCTTAGTCAGTTCCCTGCCCTCTCCCTTGTTACAAGTGTTTTCCCAAACATTTATCCATCCCCTCTGCTGTCACTGGAGCACAATTTCACCACATAGACGGTTCAGTAGAAGCAGACAGAGCTTTGTTTCATGCTCTTAAATGAGGCAGCTTGCTGACGACCTGGCAAATAGGGAGTGAAGGTTGTAATGTCGCCAAACATTTGGCCAGAACACAGATGTTCTGCATGTTTTTTAAAGAAAAAAAAAAGCATCATCTAATGAAGTTCTGCTGAGTGTGCATGTCAGGACCTTGCTTCACTGTGATACAGCTATAACGACGACTGATTTTCTATTGTCATCACGTCTATTGGTTATGATATCATTGTACTCATTAAAGTAAGACCTGGGCACACAGGGGTATCACGAAATCAAAGTCTGATGGGCCACTTTATATGAAGGTAAATGTTATAATGTTGGTAAAAAATCTCTCATTGCACAAAAATACGGCAACTGCAGCAGGTCAAAGGTGAACCAGGAGGTTGGCTGGTAAACTGTGATGGATGTTTGAGTAATGGTCTCATCCACAGCCTTCGATTTCTCTTCCATTAAGAGTTTGGTTAACCTGGCATTAGTGATATTGCTGTTTGCAGATCTCAACAGTTACCATAGTGAGTTTTATGTTGTTTCCACTAATAACAACGATGGCCAAATAAACCAAAATAACTTTTATGAAACCTGAATTTCTCTTTAAGTAGTTTAGCTGGATAACTCTTGAGGCTATAACACCTTGTTCAAGTGCATATTTAATGACAGACCTTTCTCGCTGCATGTATTTTGACCTTCTTTGTGCCTTATGGGTCACTGGCATGGATTACTGGCACACCTGAACACAGCCATCATCAATTTAATGCCTGCTTTTCTTGCTATTACCAGTCAAAATGTCAGCCAGGAGCCCATTAGTGTCTCACAGTTGGGTCTGATTTTAGAGTGCGTGTGAAATTTGATGACAATTTCTTTCTGAAACGTGGAAAACGAGATCCTGTGCTTTGTTTCTCGCTTTTTGCTGACAAATGACAAAGATGGGTCACGCTGGGGTTTATCCACTTACAAGGGAGATGTCTTGACGTAGCTGATGTTGCCTTGAGAACGGGGACACTCGGGGTTGACGCACCGAAAGCCTCCCCCCATGTTGATACAAGTTGTCCCACGGCTGCAGTTGTGCTGCTGGCTGAGACACTCGTCCACATCTGGAAGACAAAACAGCAGAGGTATTTAAGAATGAGAAGCGGGAAGAGAGACTTGCCAGACTGACTCCCTGCCTCCTGGTTACCGCAGTCTGAGCAGGGGGTGCTGTGCTGTGATTGTTTATTTGGGTTTTTTTTCAGTTTAGTCTCCCGCAAACGCCTCATGTCCTAAAGATCCCTTCTGCTGGGAAAGGGTGAGGTCATTCATTCCACTGGCAAGCATTGTGAGCTTCAGGGGTGCAAATGAAAGTGGGCTGACAGACACCTCTGCAGAGGCTAAGAGCTCTGCTGTTAGGGGCTCTTCGTCTTTATAAATCGCAGGTATTCCTCTCTGGAGCCGCATACTAAGCCCGATCTGCAGCCAGGGCCCTGTGAATGAGCCTTTGTCCTCTGCTCCCTCTTGTCACTCACCCTCGCAGCTCCGCCCATCTGGGAGCAACTTGTAGCCGCTGGGGCAAGAGCAGTGGTACGAGCCTGGGACATTCACACACTCGTGGATGCACAGCTTCCCTCCTTGGTCCAGCCGGTACACTTCACACTCATTTACATCTGTCAAGAAACAGACAAGCGAAACATGCATCACATGACCAGGTCAGGGCGTACGACATATAAAAATAACTACAGTAGGATGTTTGAGGTACAGGTAATGATAGACCTCAGACACACTGTTTAGTTTAGAACACACTCGGAGGAACCAAGGTGTGTTGTTTCTTTCTCTCAGGTAGGGATGGGAGTTGATAAGATTGTCACTGTAATGCCACTGTCAATTCTGCATAAAGGCCAGATTCTTTATCAATTCCCTTATTGATTCCTGATCAGTTTTAGTGGAGCTGGCTGTAGCTTGAGACTGAGCAGCAGCAACAGTCCGTGTGACTAAAATGGATGAAACGAGAGAATATTTGTATAGCATTCGTTTTCATTGAGGTTTTCTGCTAAGCCTCCCTGCGTGCTGCTAATGTTAATATAACATAGGACATTTACCCTCGGAGTCAGTAACGGATGTGCTGCTCGGTTGGGAAGCAGAGTGTCAAATACATGGCATTCCTGGAATTTAAGCTCATGTTATGTAGAAAGATGTTTTAGCATATTGCTGGTGTTTCCACCCTGACTTGTAATGATCACTTTAAAGAGTTACAACTGGCACTGTTGTCATCTTTCTTTGTGAAATGAAGCCACGCTTTTGAATTATTTCTTCCTCTCCACCATGGCACCTTCTTGCAATGTGCACTGTCAGGAAAACATGCGAAGATAAAAGGAACTGACAAACTCGGAGGCCAATAATTCCAATGGATTGGACAATTGGGAATCAGTTCTCTTGCCCTTTGAGCATCTTGGTCATTAACACATTTGGAGCAACTGCAAGAAAACACCCATTTCAAAATGTTACTCAACCAACTACATCTTAAAAGCAACTGAACTGTGACCTAAATGAATGCTAATCAGCTTGTGACCTCTCGAGAGGATTATTTTGTTTGTCACAGACTGGCTCCACAGATTACGCTCATTTGTAACCATATTAATCACTAGAGGAGTAAAAGATTCAGGTATCGCAGTCGAGCCCCTATAACAGCTGCTGTTTGCCCTGCTGAGATGTCGTCGAGCAGGGCGCTGCCTTCAGGGAACTGCTCTGTAGCTGACCTTGCTTCCCTGTGAGGAGGAGCAGCAAAAGGAGAATTTCCCCACAGGGATCAATTAAGTAACGCATAATTACAGCTCACCCTGACAGATACTGTTGTCAGAGGTGCCACTCATGTGAAAGCCCGCATCACAGCTGCAGTGTTGGGCTCGGTTCACTTGGGCACAGCGAGGTCTCCGGCTGAAGGCTGGATCATTCATGACACTCCACTCAGGTGGTGCTGCATTAGGGGAGAAAATGTGAAAGTTGAAAACCTGTGCTGAACATATCGTAAACTTGTACAGTAGTAGATCTAAGACATGCAAATCTGAACAAAACAATGATTGTGGGACTTTGTGGGACTGACCTGTCTGGGTTTGGTGCTGGCAGTGAGAGCCGCTCCAGTTCTGGGGGCAGGTGCATTTGTACTGGTTAACACCTTCCACACAGGTGCCTCCATTCTGGCAGGGATTACTTGCACACTCACTTATATCTGCGTAGGACAAAATGATCACAGTGGTCAATTTGACGAGAAACCTGCACTCTCCACTTTGCAATCTGAACCTTCACATTTTTTCATCATACGAATGCATACAGATCAAAGTCATGTAAATATTGTCCAGTCACATTAGATCTACCTTCTTCTGAGATACATATTTCTGAGATGAAAATGAAAAAAAAAATTTCATCTTTGATGCTAGCTTTGACATTGCTTTCGCAGTACCTCATATAACCTGAGGCTGAAGGTTCTTGTCTATTTATGCAGCTGTAATATACTTTAACTTATCAGTATGCTTCTGACAACCTGAACAAAATAGAGAAGACTAGGTGCTTGATGAAGGTTTCAGAATAAAATACACAGAAAAAGCACCAGTTCAAAGACTCTGAAGTGAAGTCCCGTTTGAAACACTTTTGAAAGAGTATGGAAACAAGGTGAACTACAACATAATTTGCTGGAGGTTTTAGCGAAAAGCAGAAGAGTGTGACTTGCAAAGAAACACAAAAAATGAGCCTTTGCATTCAACCATACATTAATAGAGCAGCAACGAGTGTCCACCCAGTTTGATAACTGATACTTAAGAATGAGAAACTGGTACTGTCATTATGGGCACAGTGTGTCAGTGATGCCCTTTAATTTGTTCCATTTATGGAAAAGTAGTAGTTATCCAGATGAAATCTAATGAGGTTTACTGTTAAAGTCTAATCCAATAAAAAACATCTGCATCTTCAAAGTCTAAATGGTTGGTGTTAGTCGATATGGACATATACTATAGTTTATACATTAGTACCTTAATTGTTTTAAAGATTTGAAGGCTTGTTCTTTCAGCTAAACAAACGGTTGTGAAGTGTCTTGCTGTCAACAACTCAAACTAAGTTTCATGAAAATCTATCAGGTTTACAGCAGTTCTTCTCATGTTTTCACATAAACTTCATTCACACTTTTGTGTTTCTATGGCCTCCACAACAACATGTGCAAATTGGTATTACTGTAAATGCCTCTGATGAGTGAGAGTGCAGTAGTGTTGGGAATGGCAATATTGACATGCAAAAGGAGCTGCATGAAATAATTGTACATACTGACACATACTGGTATATATAAAATACAGATCCATTCATTCGCCAAAGTCTTTGTGTCATATAGATTAATTGATCATCAAACAGTGGCCAGAAAGGTGATAAACGTGTATGAAATGTACTACAAAATACAAACTGTTAACAAAAACAGAAGGTGAGATGACACTGTTTGCTGATCGGCTCTAAAAATGTGTCCTGTCTGTCAAAGTAGGGACACAAGTGGACAAACAGCACATCGTTATGACCTTATGATATTTGTTTCTGCAGTCAGCTTTGAGAGTTGTGCAGATGTTCAAATCATGAAGCAGTTTGCGCTCTTTGAGCTCCAGTGCTGAGGCCACAGTGCACTGGATGACAACCAATCCCTTTAATGTTTATTTGGCTTCCCCAGGGGCCACCACAGGGCCATGACATGAAAAGGCCCACTTCACTCTGCCAGATATTTTTAAACTCTTCTTAACTTTAAAGTTTTCGCACTCCGTCAATGCCGCTTTTAAAGCATGACTTAATTTAGACCTCTTACGCTGGGCTGAAAAACATGGACAGGGATAATACTGTGCAGAGTCAAGCCTCCTTGTGTTGTTTTAACCATGAATGTCAATAAACGTATGCACATGTTCAACTGCGTGTGCCACTTGGAATTTCTGGAAGAGAGCCACCGGAGCAGGATGAAGGGCCTATCAATAGCGTGCTTAGCATACTTCTGTGCTATCAGACCATGGTGTGGGTATAATGTCTGGACCTAACTCTGTCCGGTGGGACCGCTGTCAAAGAACCAGGGAAACATGAGCAAGAGAGGGGGGGCTTATCTTACAGTAGCCCGACCACTGCTGTTCACGAGGAGCAGAAACCTGGAGGGTAAAGCACCCCACAGTGGAATGCAGTACAGGTGTTTTTCTGTGTTCGGAGACATTTAATGCCATTTTAACGAGGGCTTCATTCAGTATGCCGAGGAGCTCCAGCCACTCTGAAGAATGGCTCTTTTCTTTGCCTGTTATCTGTGCATGTGTGAGGAGCTCAGTTTGGCCTCTGGCGCTGCTGTCTCTTTCAGCCTGGCATTCTGACACTGCTGAGCCAAGGTCGCCTTAAATGGGAGTGGGGATTTTTGCTCAAAAGCATATAATGCACAGACATAGCAGTCCATTCCACCAATACACATAGGTGGTAGTGGCTGAGTGTTTGCATGAGGAAGAAGTAAAAAGCTCCTAATCCTGTGATGAAAACTATTGCAGCTGAGGTGAGACTGCATTCCTCACCTGAATCAAACGTAACATCGGTCTCACACATGGTCAGAGGTCTGGAATGGATGCATCTTTCTCAACTATACTCTCCCAAGGAGGCTCACCTTTACAGATGGCACTGATGCCAGTCCAGGTGCCGTTGTCCCGACAGATACGCGTGGCAGAACCGACGAGATGGTAGCCCCGGGAACAAGTGAAATGGACTTCGTGTCCAACAAAATACTTGGAGCCAAATTTGGTTCCATGAGCGGGGGCTTCCAGAGAGGGGCAGGTAGTGGGAGCTGTGGGAAAGAGAGAGAAAGAGAGTATGAGAGGAAGGCTGGTCACATGTGGAATAAGCCTCCCAACATCCTCTGGCATTCCCTGCCTGGGGATATACACGTGTCACTGGGCAGTGCACAGCCTTCATGGGAAAGCACGATTCAAATGCCTCATTTACAGTCAAGCAGCACAGGGCCGGCCATTTTTATGTGTCAGAACTTCACCGGCAGCCAGATGTTATGCTATGTTGCATGCTCTGGAAAATGTAATGCTTGCATAATATATAACATAATTGCATTACATAACATTATGAATGGATTACATTTTGGGCTTTAATGAGAATTGTATGCTTCATCCAACTAGAAGGATTGTGAGAAAATGTTTCCTGTTCCACTGCCAATACATATATACCCTGTATGATGAGTCAATCTCACATGGTCAGACCGCCATCATGTCCAGCTCAGGTTTATAGAACAATGAAAGCCCATTGTGCTGTTTTCTCACCAATTTGTTTAAAAAAATTGTTGTGTTTAAGTTTGAGCTTGATGTATATAGCATAGAATAGGCTATATTAATTTACTCATTTTGTTCATTATAACTATATCTGATTGTTGGATTTTCATCCTGATGTGAGTATTTTAAGCAGGTGGTGCTGTAATTCCGCTTTTGTCTTTTCATTTTGTTGAGCCATTATTGCTGTAAATGTAAAATATCAGCTTCTTCCTGTCTTGCCAAGTAGTCTCCACAGAGTTATGAACTGCGCTGGTCCATCACTAACAAATTGGCCTCAGTGCCTCCTGCCAAACAACACAATTCCACAAATCCACTTCCCCTGTCAAATACCCAGCTCTGTAACTGAGATGGCCTCACGCTGCTGGATGAATATATAATCCCATAATGGAAGAAGCCACGTCTGGCTCTCGACTGTCAATAGTTGAGAAAAAACTGTTTGAAGATCGACTTCAAATGACTGAATGTTCCTAAAATATTGTAAATTTGATGCTTTGGAATCTTCTATTGCCTTTAACTGAGCAATCATTCACTGGATTACTGAACAAAACCTCAGTCATGTCATGCATGCATGTAAAACTCTATATGGCATGGATTTCAAATTAAATACCTTCACAGTCTGTAAGCATTTTCTGTGTGATCCAGTGATCCAGAGCATCACGGAATAAATGACTTCACTTTACAGCCAACCATATAATGTGTGTTAACATGATAAATGGAGCAAATCTACACATCTCTTCTATATTTTTATCAGCCTCTCATCAGGTATGTAGATCTCATAGTATACACATAAAGAATGTTTGTTTAATACAACTGTAAAATATATTTAATATAGTTACTTGCCAGAAAGTAATATTTAAATAGGATCCACCAGATAATTTTAAAATAATTGTAAACTTGAAACTTTCTACCCTAGCCATTTTTTAATACAACACCAAAATTGCATAAAAACACAATAAACATTTTCATAGTTTTAAACAAACTGGAGTTTTCAAACTTCTATAAATAAAAACACCACACATTTATTGATTCATTTACCCAAGCAATTAGATGCATGTTTATGATTATATTTTACCAAATTCATTGTGTTTCATGCAGTGTTAACTTTATATATGTGACATTATGGTGGCATTATGTACATTCCTGCATAGCTCTGCGCCAACCTGTGTAGAGACCTAATCAGCCAGAATAAGTGAAAATTGGATTTAAAAATGATCAACTAGTTAATGATCATTTTGACCTATCACAGTGGGAAAAGCACACACACAGGTAAATAATAAGATGATTGATGGCCGAGTTCCATTTAGCTCCTTCAGTGTCAGGGTTCTTGTATTGTTCATGCTTGCTCACAGTCACACTGGGACACTTGAATAGATCAGTGTTACTGTCCCAATGACTGTTATGAAAAAGGCCTGTAAAGATGACAATGATGATGATTGTGAGGACAAATGTGATGACTAGGGTGATGTTAGTGTTGTTGGTTTATTACTCACCAGCTGACTGGTCTGCCTGAGGCAACTTGGAGACGGAGTTCTGAAGCGTCGCCAGCTTTGACTTCATGATCCTGAGGCCCTCTGTAAACCGCATCTCCTGGCCTTTCAAAAACTTCTCCATTTGACGAAGCACCCCAACCACCTGGTGCTTATCCATGCACGTCTGTGAAGAAAGCATGAGCAGAATTAAGAGTTATAAAAGAGCGTTGGCAAAACATTTCGAAACGCAATGACTTTCCAACCAGAGAACGAGCGCAGGAGTAAAGGTTACCTCAGTTTAACAGTCACAAAATATAAAACATGAGCGGTGAACAAACATTAATGTGCAGCTGTGGAGCATGATGTAATTGAAACAAAATCCATCTTATTTGTGGGCACATGGTCATTATGGTTACAAAGAGTTTTCATTGATTTTAAACTACATTATGTAACACTGACAAGAGGTATTAGTGAGATGCTTTTACAAGTAGTTGCATGATACAGTAACTGACCATGATTTCTTTTACTTTAAATTAATTTTGCTTTCTACTATTTTCCATTTGACCTCATTGCACTCACATGTTAGGTAGATATCCAAGGCCTAACATCTATGTTCTTCTCTCCCTCACCCCTTTTCTCTTACTGCCACAACTCCAGTGGCAGACACAGCTGGACAAAAGCTGTCTGGCAGATGTCAGTGGGACCTAAGTCCAAAATGTTCCTCTGTATATTTTGCATGGTGGTAGGAAGGCACGCGCTCATTGGATGATCCTGAATGGGCAGACTCAAAATAGCATAGGTGCCGTTACTTGAGAGGAGAAAGCTTGTCAAGCCATTATAAGGTTCCTCAGGGAAAAGTGCCTCTAATCCTTTCAGGAGGGTTTATTAATCACATGCTCATTGGAACAATTTCTCTGTGCAGCATACCTTAAATTCCTGCACTGGAGAGCTTTGTACAATAACAACTGGCTTCAGTACATTTAAATTCATAGTTTGGACCTGTGCTGTAGTTAGACAGTGCTCTGCTCTTTTTTACCTGCCTCAGGCAAAGAGGAAATGCCACCAGCTGACAAGACATGAGAGGATTCATATCCGGATGCTACAATGATTTTTTTGGGGGATGCAAAAGGTTTAAACTAGTTTAAAGTAGTAGTAAACCTTTTAAAACTTAAAATGACACATAAGCCTAACACAATAGAAACTAGATAAAGTGGTAAACTGAATTAAAAAAACAACATTTATTCTATTTGTTGAGCTGATTAAAATATTAAAATGAATTACTTTCAAATATATGAGATTTTGAGATTTCATATAGTAGCAGAGCCAGTTTGTCCAGGCAGCAGATCTTCTTGGACAGGTAAGTTGTTGTTGCATGAAGTGATGTAAAGTAAATTGATCTTACCTGCACAGCAGCATGGCCACTGTGGACAGCTGTCAAACACAGCAAAAGCAAACACCAGCCTCCAAAAGACAGTGCCATCTCTCAGAGTCCAGTTATAATAAAGTCTTCCCTTGTTCTCCAAGATCTTCTTCTTTCTTATTTTGATGCTTCTGTAAAATGCAAACAGCAGTTATCTCTTGTGAAATTTCGTCCCCTGGCTTTAAGAGTGTAGAAGATGCTGATCAGGTGTCTGAGACAGAGATGCGCTCCCGTCTCTTTGGGCGCCGTCGGAAAGTTGAGCCTCTGAGCTCTGCACAAGTTTCCTCCTCCAAGAATCCCTCCCACTGAAATACTCCCAAACATTTATACAATTTTTTTTCTTTACATCTCTCTGGAAAATTTCACACAATAAAGTCAGCGATATCTGACAAATTGCACAAGTATAATATCACTACAGTATAGGCTTAGATTATAATATGCCCTTAAGTATGTTCATTAACATGGCTTTTAAGGGTAAAAAATAATTGTTTCCTTTTTCATACCAGCTCAAATGATTGGATGTAATTGGAATAAAACTTTTCTCATGATAGTATTATGTTGATTATGAAACAGGTTGCTAAGCCGTAAGTCTGATTGACGGAGTCGCCTAAACGCATCTAAAATGACCAAGGTGGCTACCTATACTATCAGGTAATAGCCACATAGTTAATTGTTTTGTGGACTAGAAAGATCAATAATCATTTTGAACCTTTTGTTAGTGTATTATCTAAACATTGCACACAGTTGCTTTTAGTTTATTTGTTCGATGTTTGTGTTGTCCAAGCAAAATATTGACAAATTTTGTCTGTGTATTTTGTAGAGTCGCAGCTCCACCTGGTGGTCAATGACAAGACTGCAAAGATTTAACGAGTGCGTAAAGTCGAGCTATTAAAAAAATCGTTAAAGACAATTTGCTTCTACTGTTTTGTTTTTAAAACACCACAAACTCGGTTCGTTATAACTGCATAATACACAAAATCATATCTTTAAACATTTACAAAAGACAGAACTGAGCGTCGTATACACTTCATTGTTGCAGATGTTGAAAATAACTGACAAAGATGTGAACCAATAAAAATCACAGCTCACTTTACCCGAGCGATGTCTGACCAATAGCTGATGAGGATCTGCCGCACTCAAGTTAGATCGATCCGGACAGTAGTATATATTCGTGGCGGAACACACGCTCCTGGAATGTGCTGCAGAACCTCAGAAGCCATTTTGAGATGATGTCCCTGTTGAGAAAACCCATGAAGATGCTGAAATCAACGAACATGGTTACATTTCTGTCTGTTCCTCCCTCCGTCTCCTCTATTTCACCATGGCAGCTGTCAACCGACGGGACATTAGCAAAGCGGGGTACCGAGCTGTGCTCACAGAGTTAAAACGACATTGATATGAAAGAGGAGAGTGTCTGTTTACTGTCTCTGTCGAGACATGTAACACCGTGAGTTTTTTCCAGTCTGAAATCTTCCAGCATCTCTCACAACCCAACGTCTCCTTGAGTGACTTGAGCTCATTCACTCCTTGTACCGGAGAGAAGGGAGGCAGATCCGTTTTCCAATGGCTTCTGTGAGCCTTGTTTCCAGTCCCCCAGCCCCTGTTCTTGACAAAAACATGACAGACTCTGAGCTTGCAGGGGATGAAAGGTCGAGTAACAATCTTATGCACTTCTTAATACGCTCATCTGTGCCTTTCAGTGCTGTGGGTCTACATGCTTGTGTTACTGTTTTTATTTTATTTTTTTAATCATGAATTGCAGGAAATAGAGTCCACGGCTCTCCCCCCTCCTCCTCCTCCTACTCCAAAAATCTTTGCATGCCTCTTTGGTGCAACGCTGTCCAAGTAGCTTAGATTTCCCATCACCGACTCATCCATGATCATTTCCATGCAAGATAGCAGACCTCATCGTTTGTGTTGTTGTGGTACTGGGGTGGATTAATGGCTTCGTTGTTGCCATCTGCAGGAGGCTATGCAAATGACTATGATGTAAACACCACGCCCATCCCTGTGCTGGACTCACCCTACCGGCCACCTGGCGGTACTGCTGAGACAGGGTTCAGCCAGGGTTGAGACTCTGTGCCTCTGCTGGGTTTAGGCCATGCCTGTGTCCTTGTGATTGGTCTCTCAGTCCTAACAGGGCTGCCAGACCGTGTGATCAAATTGGGGGCGATGAGGTTGCAGGTGTCAAAGATTTCACCCTGTGTACCACGAGTTTGAGCAAAGAGGATGGAAATGCTGTCGTAGTGTTTGGATGGAACAAAAGCTGGTGTATGTGTGTCAGCTGTTCAATGTGCCTGTCCCTGATTTACACCTCCGGTGCTTTACTCTGGGCATCTATTTTCCATTTTAGATGGATAGACGACAGCTTTAAGGTCTTAAAATGGGTCAGAAAAGGCATCTTGAATAAGGGACTTTAAGTATGATTGTAATGCTCAATGGGGAGATTGTGGTTTCATTGTTCCTTGTATCACTGTAATTAACTAGAAAATACATTTTTCTATACATGTTGAATACAGTATTCTAACAGTGATGGTAGTGTTAAGTATTTGCCTACTTTTGTTATCAGCCTTCACTTAGGTACATGGTTATGAACAAATGAATGTGAAATAAGAGGGTAGTTTTATGCCCATTTTCCTTAATCGTATGCAATGTCTCTGCTGCTTCAGCTGGATTCAAAGTGAAGTTTAGGTTCAGTAGTTGTGGATGTGGAGGGTGTCAGGTTGAAGCCTGATCTGCACTGGTGTCAGAGGAAGAGGCAGCTAGTGTCTGTGAAAACAGACCTGGATCAGCGGGTGGGCATTCTTTCCCATTTCATGGGGTTTTTGTTTCACCAAAAAACTGCACTATATTTTTCCAGCAGTTGACATTACATTTTGTGAAAGAGCATTGACACTGAAATGCTGATCTGTACTCATATTTTGATATGAGATGGTTTCACATGGACAATTTCCTTTAAGCAAACATTTTAGGATATACTTTTTCATGGCCATCAGCTATAATACAGTATGTGTGTTAAGGTAATTTCAGTTTTAGATGTTTGAATCACAGCCAGTCGATAAATAATTGTAAACACTTGCTTTAACTGCCAAGCTTACTTATTATGTCCAATTAGATTCACCTTTGCCATCCCTGTCTGAAACATGACATATTATAAAAGCATCATGTACGTAAAGTACTTACCTGGTCACCAGCTCAGTCATTGTTCAGTCAAAAAGAGTAATAATACATTAGTGTCTCTACATTAACTTCAGTGTATTTCAGTGTCCAGCATTAAACATTATTTTCAATCGTTGTAATTGTTCCAACTGGAGTGCTCAGGCCTTTCACCCTGATAGCTTATTGAAATTTCATCATAATGTGATGAAAAATAATTGTTGGCAGCTGTGGCTCAGGAGGTAGAGAGGCCAGCCACCAAACAGAAGGTCGGTGGTTCAATCCCTGGCCCCTGCAGGCTGCATGTTGAAGTGTCCTTGGGCAAGAAACTGAACCCCGAATTGCCCCAATGACTGTTTTAACTCTTGTGCTTTAGATAAGTAATAATGATAATAATAAGCATCTGCTAAATGAAATTGTTTACTTATACCTTATAGTAATGGTGGGTCTTTGTCATAAAGAGTTTTGACTTGGCAACATATGTGTGCCTGAATAATACCTAACTCCTCTCTGACTCCAGGCTGTCATAAAGTACCTGAATAACCTTCCTTCCAGAAATCAGATGTTTTCATAGATTTTAGAATTTAATTTGGTTTTCATAAAATAACTACGGAGTGCTTCACAGGAAATCAAAATTTAGCCTTGAGTCATTGACAGGATGTTTTTAGTCCAGGAAAGGCTTACGGTGTAATGGAAACTGTCTGGCATGATATTTGCTGCTTTGCTCCAAATGAAGGGAAAAGACCTAATGACACTTTTAATATAATTTCATTTTTTAATTTCTTCTTCTTCTTCTTCTTCTTATTATTATTATTATTATTACTATAGCAGGTCTGGATTATGCCTGAGGCAAAAAACCAGTATATAAACCCTTATAGTTACACTCACTGTACTGACTTTTTTCCTCTTTAGAGAGGATGGCGAACTGGAAGATGGAGAAATAGATGATGAGGGGATTGGAATTGAAGAGGAAAACAAAGAGGCTGCAGAAGTGAATGATGAGAAAGAAAAAGAAAAGGTGAAGGAGAAAGAAGAGAAGACCCACAGGCACTCCAGGAAAAGATACAAAAAGACCAGAGAGAAGAGGAGGTCTAAAAGGAGAAGGCGTGACAGACAGAAGGTAGGATGCCGTTATACTTGTTATTACAACTTAATATCTCTCACAGCTACTGCAGTTAATTCAAAATTCACTTTAATGATGTTTTTCCTTTGTTCCCTCTGCTCTCTTCTCAGCACCACTCCCCCTCCAGCAGCTCCAGCTCAGACAGTTATGACTCTGATTACGACCGGCTAGAAAGGCCCAAAAACCGGAAGAGCCAGGGATCAAGCCGCGAGTCCGATGGCCAGTCCTCTCAGGTGAGCTCATCACCGCTGGCATGCTGATGTTTAATAATCATATTAGGATTATTGTGCAACAATTTTCTCTTTGACTTGCAGCATGGACGGGACTCAAAGGGAGGCCATGGCAAGTCCCCACCACACAAGAGCGGTGATTTTGACAAATACAGCGACTACAGTGATGACAAATATGACTACGATGAAGAGGAGGATGATTATGAAGATGACATGTCCGAGTATTCTCAGTCAAAGGATTCAGCTTCCCAGAGTCAGGGAAAGGGACGCCATGCTAAAGATCATCTGAAGAGAGGAAACATGAGGGGGATGAAACAACAGCAATGTATGAATGCTTTTAAAACACTTTTCATATCAGATCACTGTTGTAGTTATTCATACACATTACTGCAAATGCCAAAAGGTTTTTGTGTTTTATGTGATAGGAAGAGTCCACACAATTAGTAAATATAATGTCAGGCATCAATAAGAATTTCATCACTTCTTCCGAAATGTCTTTTTCAGTTGGGCAGAGGGGAAGGGGCAGAGGGAGTGGACCAGGAAGAGGACGCGGGATGCTCAACAAGAACAAGAAGCTGAAGGGCAAACCCTGGATAGGACGTGGACGAGGTCGAGGCGGAGACCACGGCATGGAAGACATGTCACCTGTAAGTACGCCCCTGGAAATTCAGCCAGATGTGTTAGTATTCTATTAGAAATTATGATACATGGTCTGCACTTCTATAGGGCTTTTCTACATTCTCAAAGAAAATTTTGCCTCTCATTCATCCATTCAGCTTTTGCATTGCACATTAACACATTAGAAAAAGACAAGATCACATTATGTCGTTTATTTTCTGTCACAGGAAGGAAAAAATTCTTCCGGTTTTCAGAAGAAACGGCCAATCATGAGCAAGGAGTTTATCAATCAGCACACGGTTGAACACAATGGGAGATACATCTGCAAGTATTTCTTGGAGGGTCGATGCATCAAGGTATCGTAGCACTAATTCAGATTTATGCTGAAATGTTTTAAAAAGATAATCACTTTCCTGCCTGAAAGATAATATTGTTTTTTCTTCATGTAGGGGGAACAGTGCAAGTTTGAACATGAGCTTGTTGTACCAGATAAGAAGAAGGAGCTTTGTAAATTTTACCTCCAAGGATATTGCAGCAAAGGAGATAACTGCATTTACATGCATAATATCCTTCACTAATGATGAATGTTTTTAATTAAATTTATGTAATTGCATTGTATAATTACCTGAAATCTCATTATACTTTTAATTAGTCCTGTTCCTTAACCTGTAATTGCACATGAATACCCATGCAAGTTCTTTCATACAGGAGCCAAATGTTATCAAGGGGACAACTGCAAATTCTCCCATGATGCTTTGACAGATGTAACCAAAGAGTTGCTTGATAAGGTAAGACATAAAGAAAGTGTTTTTTTTAACACCTCTCTGCCAAGAGTGTTTCACATCCAGTGGTCAACAATTGTCCTATTTCAACTTTCTGACTCATTTGTTAGATAATTAATACTGAAGAGGAGAATGCTCGTGAGGACGAGTTGGAGCTGGAAGATCTGAGAAAGCAGGGAATCGCCCCACTTCCAAAGCCTCCTCCTGGGGTGGGGTTGCTGCCTACTCCTGGTCAGAGCAGTCCTGCAGATGGCCAAGCGGGGAAGAAGATTCCCTCCCTGTTTGAAATCAAAGTCCAACCTACAGTAAACTTGGCACAAAAAATTGGTCTGAGGTAACCAAAATAATCTGTAATCGAACTTAAAAAAATGTAATCCTATTCTATAGAATGTTTGGAGCTCACGCTTAAACCTGCTTGTGCCCATTATTTTTCAGTGGCTCTAACTTCTCCCAGAGTCAAGGTGATGGCACCAGTCAGTTTAGTGGAGGCTCAGAGGATGCGCAGAGTGGAGGTATGGGGGCTTCAGGCCCTTCTGCTATTCCTCCTATTCCACCCCCTGGATCACCTGGTCCCATGGGACACCCCACCGGGCCACCCATGCCACAGAGCCCCCCAGGACAACACCCACCACACGGATTTCCAATGCAGCCTCCAATCCCCTCTGGTCAACCCCCACCCTTCCATGGAAACCGACCTAATATCAACCCTCAGATGAATATGCAGAGGCCTCCGTTCCCTCCTGCACCAGATCTGCAAATGCTGCAAAGCCTCTTCCCTTTTCCATCAATGGGCCAGAACCCAGTAGAGTTCTTCAGCAACTTCCTCCGAAACCAGGCCATGGGTCAACAAGGAGGTCTGTGTTATATTAATACAGTTATCCAGTATGTTAATTACCTTTCAACCATTCCTGATATTGAAAAATTGTGTCTTTTTGTTTTATTTTCAATTTTGTAGACCCTAGTCTGGCCTTCATACAGAACCTCCAGCAGCAGATTGGTGCTGAGTCACAGTTGCAGTCTTTACCACCAGCAGTGCAGAAAGCCATCTTTTTACACCTGACACAGCAGCAAGAGTCACAGTCACAGGGGAACGAGCCACAGAGAGCAGAGGGCCAGGATGATAGCGCAAGCAGAGGTAAAGTCCCAGGAGAAGAAGGTTGGCTAAATTAATTAAGATGAAGTTAAAATCAGAACTCACTTTTACTTTACTCAGAAAATGGAGCAGGGGCTGAAGTAAAAGCACCAGTATCACCCAGGGAAATTACCCAAAAAACTCAATCAACAAGCCCCAGATGTGACACAGTGTTGATACACAGATATTTTACAAACGTGCTCCCAGAGAACAAATATTAAATATTATTTCATCTTTTTTTTGCAGATGAAACTACAAACTGGTACTCAAGTGACGAGGAAGATGGGAGCTGTGTTTCCTCCATCCTTAAATCTCTAAAGAAGCAGAGTGAGATGCAGCAGACTCAGTCAAAGGCCCCTCAGTCTGCCCTGGTGGCTCCAGTGCTGGGCGACCCTCGCCTTGTGAAGGAGAGAGCCCCACCCAGTGACCCCCGTGTGAAGACAGACCCTCGACAGCGACCCCCAGATATGAAAAAGGAGTCAGATGTTGCTGCAGACCCACGGCTCTCCAGAGACCCAAGGAAGTTGAGACCAATGGAGCCAAGTACCTATCGCCAGCAGAGCCTCCCTGCTCCTCAGAAACCTCCTACAGGAGATGAGGATGATGAAGGAGAGAGGGAGCTCAGGGACAAAGCCGTTCTCATCCCTCTCGATGCCGGCCCCGGCATGGTGCTGCGGGACCCTCGTTGCCAGTTAAAGCAGTTCAGCCACATTCGGGTGGACATCCTGCTCCAGCGGCCAGCCTTCGCTCAGACAGTGGTGTGGGCCCCTGAGGACCTCATCCCCTCCCTGGTGCCCAAACAGGAACACTCCATCAACCTGCCCCTTCCACCCCTGATTGCAGATGCTCAGATGAACCGAACGAGCCTGCCTGACCAGCCCCCTGTCTCCAGCCCTCCACCGACAGACCCCAGACTGGCAGCTGCACGTTTGAAGGAACGTATGAGTCGATTGTCCTCTGGAACTATAGAGTCTCGGCCCTCCACTGAAAGACCTGCAGATCCGCGTCAGCAGAAGGCTCTGGACCCCAGACTGAAGCGCACAGGAAGTCTGGACTCCAAGCTGCTGGGTCAGAAAGAGCCCTCCTCTGGGGGAGGTGTTGTGGACCCCAGGCTACAGAAGGCCAGCGCCAGCTCCTCTCCTCATGCTGCTCGAGCCAAGCCAGAGCCTGAGAAGCTTCCACCATACGCCCCTCGTCTGGCAGCATCTGGTGGAGGGCTAGAGAGTCCCACTACAATCCTTGGAGGCATCAGCCTGTACGATCCTCGTAATCAAACCGAGCAGGTTCAGAAGGAGCAAGCAGAGCCTCCTAAAAAGGCAGGGATTCTCAAACACCCAGAAAAGAAAGACAGTACTCCGCCACCGTCACTCTCACCTACCCAACGATGTAGCTCTGTTGAAGATGCCAAAAGCACAGACGTTGCCTCAGATGAGCCTCCACCTTCCACTTCTCCCACAGTGCCTCCCACCTCACCTGTCAAACCCCCTGCCGTTCATAATCTCCCCATCCAGGCACTGGCCGGGCTGATCCGACCCCAGTACACTGACCCCAGGCAGGCCAAACTGGGAGGACAGGGCTCTGCAGGAGCACAAGAAGAGGCCGAGGAAAAGAAGGAGCAGGAGGAGGCCATGGAGGAAGAACCAAAACAAGATGATCCAGAGGAGGAGGCAGACGACAGGACACTGAAAGATGTGTTCAAGACTTTTGATCCTACTGCTTCTCCTTTCTGTCAGTAAACACTATTAATCTTTATTTAGCTTTACATGAACCTATTTATTTCTGTATATAAATGATCCTGTATAGAATCACATATTATCAAGTGCACCACATATTTGTCAGTATGGAGAAGATGCTCGATATGTGCACAGACACAGTGTATAGTACCTTTTAACATAATCATATTAATGCTGAAATGTGTGTTTTGAAAGTGTGTGAAGGTCTTTTACCATTGTGTAGTTTTCATGTACGTTTTAAACAATCAGAAAAAAAGGAATTATGTTAACTGTATAGTTTTCACAAAGAACTGAACCATATGTTGTTTTACTCAACTCTGGGTTCATTCCAGGCATTACACTCTGTAGAATAGATCATTCATTCACTCTACATGCAGAGAGATAATGTGAAGTGATCAATCAAACACAGTTGTAAGAATTCCCTTGAGAATTTTTGTATTTACTTATTTATTTCAAGACACTTTTATATTATGAGATTTTTATTTTGCTCACTTTTATGAGAAGGGATTTTTACACAGGAAGTCAACAGATGTTTTCTTGAACATTTACATTTTTTTACCACACAGCCTAGTATGAGTTTGTGATCTGTCAACCTCTGACACGATCAGGTCAGATAATCCAGCTTCCTTTCACACAAAGGCACATACAAGAGATTTATGTGCTGATGTGGAGACACATAAGCTTGTTCATCAATTCAAAATACATACAGCAATGATTGATTGCTGTTTCCATTTACAGCATTGTGTTTTAAATTCTCTACAATTAAGCTAGCTTGCAGAAATGTTTGTGCAATATGACACAGTTCCCTGCTTAGCTGAGAAGAAATGTTGTGCAATTTTGCAATATTGCGGCCACTCACTTTCTGTTTTGTACATTGCTGGACTTTTTACATCTTAAGTGGCCTAAATGTTTGAGGATTTAACATTACTGTTGTAGGCTTTTCTAACTTGCTAACCAGTTATCAATGACAGTGAGTGGAATAAATTAATATTGGTTATTTAATTTGGTTTGTCGTTGTCTGTCCTCAAAGCACTCACTGCTGACAAGCTTGTAAATAGCAGGTAAACTGTCGTTCACTTGTTTTCATCAGAATAAGAAATCAAGACAGAAAGAAATGAAGTGTACTATACAAAGACAGATGCAGATATATATAATACAGATAGAACCTTTGTGTTTCATGTTGAATTTTGTTGGAGTTGACTGCAGATGAACTCATGGGGTCATGTGTGCTACAAAGAGTGAATGTTGTAGGCTTAAGGTGGCATCAGTTTGTATCATTTAACAGTTCTGTGTTTGTTAAGGTAAGCTATCCTTGTTTGACTGAAACTATGTACTTTTTTATTTTCATAAGTCACATTGTAAATGCCTATTTTGTATCATGTGTACAGTCTGTTTTTGAGTGTTTTAATGAATAATGGTTTATTTTTTTCCCTGTCAGTATGGTGGTTATGGTTGTAATAATACTGTTTGACATTTTAACACATATGCCCGTCACACTTCTGTGATTTTATTATGAATATCTGAAATAAAGAAATAAAACATAAGGTATTTTATTTCACAATCACACATCAAGTTGCATTGTCTCATTTTAGCATAAGCTTAGTAGGAGAGCGAAGGGTAAGGCCAAATTGTACTTATTCTGTAAGTATAATTTTGCATTTTATGCTACATTATATTTCTACTTCAGTACATTTCAAATATTGTACTTTTTACTTCACTACATTTATCAGATGGCTAAATTACAATTTATTTTTCAGATTCATACTTTACGTAAAACATAGATAAGCTTATAAAATACAACACATTGTTAAGATTAAACCATTGGTCTCCAACCTGTTTGGCTTGTGATCCCATAAGAAACCTGTGGTTTGGGGCCCTTGTCATGTCTCAACTCTGTTGTGTTGAGTTGTTAGCAGTTCTACCAAACAGAAACTTCCCCACTAAACTTTCAGACCCAGAGACGTACAATTATTCATTGTTTCACAAAATGCAAAGATGAAGAAAATACCAAAAATTACTATAGAGTTTTGTAGCAAAGCTTTTCTTCCCTTTTCTTATTTCCTCTCTTGTTGATCATCACACAATCTGTCAGATTTATGTTTAGACCCTTTGGAGGGGCCTGACCTTTAGTTTGACAACCACTGGACTAAACCACCTGTACTGTATGTAAAGTAGTTAAAAATCACCTCAACCTTGAGCAGCTAGAACATCAAAATGCTGCTTACAGATTGATGAATCCATATCAACAATCTAATATGTAATATGTAGTAATATGCCAGGTAGCTGCCACACCAAGCACTTTCACTTTTGATTGTACATTCGCTAATGATTGGTACTTTTAGTTAGTTAAAGGATCTGAATAAATCTTCCACCACTGCTTATATCAAATCTCAGCCTCAGTACAAAATATTTCACATTGTTCACCTAAAGTGGCTTTCATGTCTTTATTATTATTTCGAATTGAAAACAAAAATGTGATCTATGTTGGTTCCTATTTCTTGAGACACAAATACTACTTGTGTTTTGAGGGGGCAGGGGTCACATTAACTGGTGGGGCAAGACTGGGTGCTACAGGGTGGGATGAGGTCTTCCTCAAACCCAGCTCGTCAGTCTCGGGGTTAGAGGTCTGCTGGGCTCGATGGATCTCCAGCTTCCTCCTCCACTGGAAGCACAAGGCTGTAGCCTCTGCTCCATCTGAGTTCGGCTCGGGCTGCTTCAGACCCTGAAACAAGAAACAAACAGTTTTAATGGCTCAGGAGATCATTTTCACAGGACATCACATATCAGATAGTTTGAGCTATATCTTAATACATGGAGGAAATTTGAGATCATTACAGATTAATTTATGTTTGTGATGTTAGATTTACTGTCATGCAGGCCGTCTCTGCAGCGTGGACGCCACGCAGGACCGTCTGGAGTAGATTTTGTGCGTTCTTCACCAGGATCTCATCAGATGATTTGCACCCAGGTGTTACAGCATTGACACTAAAATGACAAAGACAAAGTCTGTCTCAATACCTTTCTGCCTTTCTTATTTTAGTTTAGTTTTCAGCCTGTGTCCTCTGACCTGGAGATGATGTTGAGCTGGTTGGTGATGGTGAGAATCTGCTCAACTATGAGGGACAGTTCAACTGTACACTGTTTATCCAGGCAGTGGTTGGCGATAACTCTGATGAACTGAGTTACTGACTGGCAGTCTGAGATCACATCTTTGGCTGCAGTCACAAATGCCTCTTTATTCTGGAAAAAGAGGAACAATAGTGGATAAGAGTGCCTGCAAATATAAAGATCAAGCTGGTATAGTGCCCTCTGGTGGTCCTTACTGGTATTGGGCCTTTCTTCTTCAAGTACTGAGTCATGTAACATATTGTGTCAGCCATCTTCCTGGTCACCTGGACAATTCTGTTGTCCTCTGGATGCCAGCTGTCACTTTCTTGCTTTAAAAAAAGGGAAGTGTAGGTCAGGCAAGAAGCTTCTTTGTATGTACCAGACCCGACACCATCCTAGAGAGAAAATAGGGACATGATTTATTGTGATATATAAGAATCACTGAACTGTAAAACCTTGTTAATTATGAGATACTTACAACTTTTTCCATATTTCCAGCCCCATATTTGGCCACAGCTGCCATGGTCGTATTCTGTTCTGCAGCATCAGCACTTTCTGTTTCGTCTTTCTGCCAGGATGTGATTGTTGTGTCAGAGGGAAACTCTACTTCTTTGACTTTATGTGAGATTGTAGCCAGCACTTCTTCTATATCCTCAGGTGTTCTGCCCTGCAGAGCAGCTCTGATGTGCTCTTTAGCCTCTTGGTGAATTCCATCTTGCTTCCTGATCTCCTCTGCCACATAGTGAGCTTTGGCCGACCAGCACTGTATCTGCACATCCAGACTGAGTGTGTCACAGATGTAGTGAGTCTCTACCATGAGCCTCGCCCTGCTGATGATATCTGAGATTTGAAAAGACAGGTGGTCATTGATAGACCTCAGGTTGGAACGGGCACGTGGGTCGCGGATATAGTTTAAGGAGTCCTCGACTCTTTTGGTCACAAGTTTTACATTTTCAAAAAGTGTCCGTGTTGCATTTTCAAATTTCTGCTCTGCATCTTCTGTGTCGTTCTCCCTAAAGTGTTCAGCAGCAAAATAAGCAATGCTGACAATGTTTTGAAGCGCATTGTCGTAATCCTTATTTGCTTTGCTTAAATGACCAGAAAGCACTCTAATTTTAATCAAAAGATGTCTCTGAAAGAATTCTGACTTCGCAAGTTGCATCACACTCGGCATTATGTCGAGCTCTTCGGCAGCTTTAAGATAAGCTTCAGTCAGTGTTTTCAGTTCATCCTGGTATCCTGTTAACTGTTTGGATTTGTAAGCACTTTTACAGTTTAGACTGGTTAGCCTTGCTGCCTCTTGGATTCGAAGCGAGTTCTCAGACAACACTGACAGCTGTTTCTGAGGGCCCAACTGGCTCATTGCAGTTGATGTTCCCAAAATCTTATCAAAAGAATTTAGCAAAATCTGAATAGACAGGCCCCAGAGGATACAGAGGCCCTCGAGTTGATCTATCTGTCCTTCCAATGAGGTAGAAAACTCTATCAGATACCTTGTGTTGTTCTGGGCTTTGTTCAGCTTGTTGTGTAAAGCACTGAATGTTTCTTGACTGTCACTTTGTGAGGTTAAATCAGACGATGTCAAGAGCTGGACCATGTCAGCACATAAAGCCATCACCTCATTTAGCTGCTGCCTGACAGTGGCAGCCATTGTTGGCAGACTTCCCTGCAGCTCAGTATAAACAGCATGATACCAGGTTCCAGCCACCGGCAGTAAAACCTTTCGGGTGTTGTTAATGAGGTCAGAAAACTGCGTGCTGTGTTTGTAGATGCTGCCTGTGCTCATCGCCGAGCTCATCGCTGTCTCCTGAGCTGTCTGGACGAGCAGCGGAGTCAGTGAGACCAGCTCTGCTCTGAAACTTTCCAAAGTCTGACGATCAATGGCATCAACAATGACCATGGCTTCCTTCGCAGCTTGAGCATAACAGTTTGACAGCTCTAGAACACTAGTGCAGGCCTGGTTGAGTGCTGTCACATCTTTGCCTTTAGTCACAGTCACAACTTCATACAAGAGGGGTAAAAGGTCAAATTCAAAAGGCGTGCGGATCAGTCTGGGCTCATCGGAGACAGCTGGGATCTTTAAATCACCGCTGTCATATTTATGAGCCAGTTCTGCTTCTATGGTTTCCTCATCTAAGTGCTGCTCCTGATGTTCGGTTTGGGAATCCTTCTCCATAACCTCCAAAACAGGAGAATCAGAGCCTCTTCTCACGTGATCCGGGTTCGGTTCAGAGGTGTCTTTGACTGATAAACATGACTGTGAGATTTCGGGCTGACGTGCCCCCTCTCGGAGCGGGCTCAGGAGATGTGGATGCTGTTGGCCGTCCAGTCCCTGTCTGAGCACTTTAAAATGCTGAATAACCATGGAAACATTATCTGAAAAAGCAGTATATACCTCAACGTTCAGACTAGAACCTAAAAGCATGTCTCTGACTGACTCACCCACTTTGGTTTGAGATGACTGAACCTGTTTCAGCAGGACCATGAGACCATTCCTGTAGATGGGGTTATCACTTCTGTCCAAGTGCCTCCTCACTAACTGAATCACCAGCTTCATGTGACAAATGAGGTTTGTTGCATGTTCTTCAAACAGTTTATAGCTTTGCTCTCTGTACGCTGCGTCACATCCATGCCTGTCACTGACCATCTCATTAATAGCAATACTGGTGAACTCCCTCACATCCATTACATCACTGAGAGCATCCTGAAGCTGACGAGTCTCTTCATCCCACTGCTGACACGCCTCATGAAGCTTTTGAACAGTTTGCATTGAATTATCCGCCAGCTCCAGTGAAAGAGGTGCAATTCGAGCTCTGAATCTTGTAAGGCACGCTCGTGAGTTCTCCACGTTCTCCAAACTCTTTGCATCTACAGCCACAGCCGAAATAAAATTTGCCATTTGGATTATTCCATCTGTGGAAGAAATGAAATCCTCAACAAGTGGCTGAATAAAGTTCAGATCCATTTTTGTCGAAGAAAGTGCAACCAGGATCTGTCTTGTCACACTTAACAGTTCCTCAACTGTAGAAGATGCTGTAAGAAATGTGTCCAAGACTTGATAAAGAACAGCGATCATCAAAGCTTTATCCAGCATTTGTATTTGCTGCACCAACAAAGTGCACGTCTTCTCAAGGTTTTGCTCAGAATCATCAGGATCCTCTGAGGACTTTAAAATCCTTTTTATGTCTGACCAGAACTGCAGGATAAGACGACAGTGACCCACCACTCTTCGCTGAAACTCTCTACGAGAAGAGTTTGCCACAACCATACAGTGCAACACAAGATCTCTTACCACGCTGTCAAAGCCACTGCCTCGGATTGAGGAGGTGGAGGGACTGGTGAGTAGTTGAAACAGACTGTTCCTCCTCCCTATGTAATACCCACATGGGCCCAGTGATCCACTGTGGCATTCGCTTTTCAGGGTAATACTAATGTCACTCACTGTGCTCTGCACCTTGTCCAGTATGTATCTCTTGGCTGCCTGCGCCTGCTCGCTTGTAGGGTGTTTGATGGTCGTGCACATGGCCGTGTGCAGCATGGAGATGCACCTCCTCAGGGTCTCCAAGGAATCAAGGAGCTGTTTCGTTTGTCTGGGATCCTGTAAGGAATTTGCTCTCTCCGCTGTCAGGCGGTTGAGGAGAAGCAGAGCCTGAGAAAACACCTGGAAAGACTTGAGCAGAGACTTGATGTCTGAGGAGGATCCAAGCTCAGAGAGGCACTCCAAAACTCGATCTGTGGCAGCTATAACTCTCCTTACGGTAGCATCGTCATCCACCAACAGAACCTGAGAGATAGATAAGGAGACTTGTTACTGATGCTGAACAGCTTCTTATGCTTTTCTTAATCATGCTAGTGACATTTTGGACTGAAATATCCCAACAACTTTTGGATTGATCGTCATGAAACTGGCTTTTCCTCTCATGCCACTTGTTAAGATAAGATAAACCTTTATTTGTCCCACAGTGGGGAAATTCACACAATATTTCACACATGTATTCCTGAATGGACATAATAAATATTACATTGTCATGCAATAATGTTACTGATCACACTTAATGACTAAATGTAAAAACTTACAGTACAAATGATAAATAGGTTTGCATGTACATAAACCAAATACTGATGAACTGTACAAGATCTACATTGTGGTGCGCAGGTACTGTATATATGAAGTAACTTGTTTGCAGTACGAATGCATAATATTATGACAACAGCAATTATGGGTAGAGACAGAAGTCCATTTTGCAATCTCTTTCCAAATCTTGGACAATGACGGGAAGCAAAGCTTTGATGCCGGCCTGTTGTGACTGTAAGAGCTATTGTTTGCAGAAAATGTTGTAATTGCACAAATTGCTGTATTCAAACATGATACTCTGCTGTGATGAAATAGTTCTGGCATGTCTAGAGAGCATTTCCCATAACCGAAGAGAAGAAAGAGGAGTTCGTCACACACCATGTGATGCTGCACCAGGGTCGAGTTGTAAAAGATTATGACAGTGTCAGTAACAAAGTAGACTTTTGTGTCCTTTGTCCAATTTACAAGCAAGAGCTGATGTATGACCCTTTCATAAATTGCAGAAACTTACTGAACACTGACATGACATTATAGATATCAGTCAGTAGCTAACAGTATACAGTGCATTAATACATGGTAATTTAAACAGTTATTTATAACAATACTGGAGATTTAGTCCAAGGATCTTGGATGAATATCTGAAATATTTTGGGTGTACAATTTAAGTCAGTCAGCAGTTTGGCTTCTTATTGTGTTAAGTAGTATTCCCATTTAAGGAAACTTCTGGGAAAGCAAAAAGCAGATGCAGCTGTGGAGCATGAATCTATTGGATCTGTCAGTGCTTTTAATCAGTCACTGTCTGCAGCCAGTCTGTTCTTCCTATCTCTGTTTATTTAAAGAGTGTAATATCTTATAGTGAATGTATATTTAGTAGCATACTTGCAGAGAAGACAAATCACTTTACTTTGACTACTCCCAGGAAGACGTTTTGTGCAGCAGTGATGAGTTCCTCTCTGTGCTCAGTCAAACCGGGCTGGATGCTGAGTTTCTGGGCTGCCAGCAGCACATGTTGTCCAGACACAGCCACCGACTCCAACAGGGACGACATCTCCATGTGCAACACTTCATCCTCTGTCCCACATATTTGCCTGAGAGTAAAGAGTCTGGTGTTAATCTGATAATATATTACACATGTCAGTCTTTTAAAAGAGGTCTCATGTTGGAATGTGGCTTTAATAGACTTATACTTTCAACTTTGTCTATTAAGCTTCTGTTCTTTACCTCAGTAAAATCCACACTGTACATACCTGGAGGCCACTGCTGCCATGTCCTCAGTAGCTTTAGCCACAGCCTGAGCCGCCCCCTCCAGCTGGCTGAACTGTTCGGGTTCGTCTGCACTGTCACACAGCAGCACCAAGTGGCACAAATGACTTGCAATCGGTGCGACCACCTGCTCCACCGCCGCAGTCCTGATCAACCCATGATCCAATAAAGAGGACATACTTGGCAGAGTGATTCTCTCTGCTCAAAAGAAAGTGAGCAGCTCCATCTGTTGTGGTGCTCCTGCTGTGTTCAGTGTGGCACCTACATTAATAATTTATTATACTCTGCTTGATTTCAGTGTTTCATAGCAACTGGGGTCACCTGACCAAACACACACAAGCTCACAAGGTTTCAAGAGTAATTTCTCACTTTCTTTCTTTACATATTGTTGTGTATGTATGAATGGGACCTTACAAAACATAAGGGCTTTAAGTAAATTGTCCAATGTTACAGACATTGTATTTCATTTGGAGTTTAGCTATGTTATAATAGCTAAAAATGCATAACATCATCTTATCTTGTATTTGTATTTTCTATTTCGAGCATTGTCGCATATTTGCTTAAGGTTTAAGCAATATTTTCAGGTAAAGTGGGACATTTTAACATGTTTCATGTAGTTTTCCTACAATGCTATATATTTTAATTCAACAGACTGAACAAAATAATCAGATTGGTGGCTATATAAGTAAAATGTGAGGGAAAAAAGTGAAAAATGCCTAATGTCACAATTTGCTACAGACCAATGTGATGTCTTTAAAGTGCTAATTTTATACAACCAATAGAACAAAACTCACTGGAATTCAATACATAATGATATAACAGTGGAATTATATTTGAGAAGCTGCAACTAGACAATGTTTGGCCTCTTTGCTTGATCAAAGACAAACTGATAATCAAAATTATGACTAATTAATTTTCCGTTGATTGGTCAAATTTTTTCTGCTCTAGGATGAACATACACAATAAGCCAAAGTTAGACTTATAATCAAAATTCTTGACATTTGAGCAAATGTAACTGGAAATACATCCTAATGACACTCTTTGAGTGTTTGTCTTTCCATTTAGAAGAGAGCAGCCAGCAGAGAGCACCATATACCGTCCAAACAGAAGTGAACGACCACACTGGACTCATTTTGACAAAAGCAGCATACAGAGCCATGAAATTTCACTCAATTTATCAACAGATAAATATACAGCTCCAACATCTTTAAACATCAAACATACAGCACACTATAATGGAAATGATATTCAGTGACAGTAGTATACTCAGAACAAAACCCCAAATAACGGCGTGATTAACGGTGACAACAAACATACAAACAAAATCTAACCATCACAGTTAAAATTTACCAAAAAATGTCAAGTGTCGGTTTCTCTGCATTCAGGTATAGCATCACTTTAACAGATGCAGAGGGAAGACGTGAAGGTGTACAGTATATGCCATCATGCCAGTGGAATTAAATGGTAAAGTGTATCGGATCGATAAAAGGTTCATACAGCACAATAGAGAGCCAAGCAATCGCTGTGAGCCATAAAGTGTCTTAGCACTGAAGTCTTAGAGGAAAATGTGAAACATATTAAAATACAGGTTGTGTTCTTTGGCATTGCACGTTTAAATCTGGCTCTAGTCTTTCTGCAAAATTACCCAAAATTCATGAGGCTGCATGGTTTCATACTACATCTCTTTTAATATAATTAATCATCACCTGACGGTCATGGATAAATTCTTCAAAATATATTTTTTGGAGCATAAAATTCATGTTATTTTGTGATAAAGTTAATATTCTTACTTCTTTGGGGACATTAAATACAACTTGTAATTCACTGAGTTCTGAAATTGTTCTTTCACAATCAAGCCCACCTTTACAAAGAACATGTGGGGTAAAAATTTGAGTACCGAGGAGCTGTGAACTTTAATAGTGGCAGAATTTCAGGGCGCTGACATTCCTCCATGTTGACTTAAAATAAGCTTTTCCCAGGAGCCAAGAGCTCGTTTATGTGTAGTGATTTAGTGCAGCACATTCCCACCTATTTTTAGGGCATTACTCATGCCATGGGCCCCTGTAAATGACTGTAGGTGGACTCCCATCGCAGACTTTCATCTGGCCATGGAGAGTATCTCATATTTCACACTAAAACCCGAGGCCTAATAACATAATAGTAAAATTAAATATGGTCTGCGACGTTGAAGGCTGGAAAGGTTTTGCAATAAATCATGATCAGGTCTTGTGTCATTTCCTACAGTATTTCAGAGAGAATTTATAACAGAATCAACTCAAATATCTTGACTTAAATCTGGAAGCTTCTGGGGGTCCAACTAAAAAGTCAGCTGCATACCTGAGCAGTAGTTCCTTGCAAAAGCAGCTTCAGATAATTTGTTCTACTGCACATTGCACCTTCAAGGCATTTGCTAATTCAAAGCATTGCAGAGAGTAAAGGCTGAAATTTAAATGTGACTAAATCACTTATGTTACAGCCACTTTTATCGCCTACAAACAACTCAGATAAAAGCCGTAACAAATGGAATGCTTAAGGACAGTCACAAAGCTTGACATGTGAATGGCGGCTTTTATGGTCTTATTGACCTCAGAAAGACCTTTAACTGGGCCTCCAGCACCTCTGAGACCATGGTAGCATATGACATGAGGACACAGCGTTTTAATCATGTGTGGGTCTGAAACACAGAATTAGCTCTGATTAATTATCTGTGGGAGGGACAGTCTGATGTGTAAACCAGATATTCATGAGCCGGAAATAGTAAAGAAAAGATACAATCTTTCACTCCCAGGAAGAACTGAATACACAAACGACTCCAATCATATACTATACAAGACAAATCTTTGGCATAAAAAGTAAAGCTATGGAGCCAAGGCATTCAGTCTTATCAAACATCAGTGCTTTTAGGAAAACATACTGTAGATATAGTATGTTTATAATGGCCTTCAAAACCCCAACTCTTCTCGAAGCCCATTTTTACGCAATATGGCTTAAAGTGTATGTATAAAAATAAATTTGCTATGTAACACAGCCCTGAGGGTTTTGTTGTCCACCAGTATTCATGCCGTCTCCACATCCCCGTACGGATGTGGGTCTCCATCAACAGCTCCGCTCTGCTGGCTGGGAGTTACCTCCTATGAGATTAGCTGAATTCCACAGCAAGTGTCCTCTGGCAAGCCACACTGTCACCTCAGAAGCCTGTTTCCTGGACCCCCACCCACAAAAAAATATCAAGTCTCCAAAAAATATGGAGAATATTCTTCTCTTCCACATATGGAAGACTGAAGGGCCTGGTGCCACTGGGGCGGCTGGGCTGCGAGACCCCGTGCTATTGGATCCTTCCCGACCCAATCCCTAATCTCATTGGCTCCTCTGGGACCCCCCCCAACAGCAAGTCTCAGTGGTTCTTTTCCATCCAGTCCCAGCTTTCATCACTGTCCTTCCTGTTCTTTTCAGCCTCAATGATCTCTCTGTAGCGCCGACGGAAGAATCCCATCTGTCAAAGAAGGAGAGGAACAAAAATTTGAGCGTTTAGTAAAGTGCATCTGTGGTCAGATCTGACCTGAAAAAACTGTGGTTTAGCATGTCTCAGCTCATTATCTACAAATCACACAAACTTACATTACTGCTTAACATTTCAAACGTTTTTAGTGTAGATTTTCCTCACTTGAGGGGATCATTTTTTTCAAAAAAGACTTACTTGAGATCGGTAATGCACAGCTGTGACCTAGAGCCCAACCACTGGCTGATATTATCACCCCATCTTAGCTTATCACAGATAGATCATATCAGTATTAGGAAATATATCACCCTTTAAAGGAATATTTTTGAAAAAGAAATGCTGGCTGTAGCTTTATACTTACTGTGCAGACATGAGAAGGATAATAATTGTCTTACTCTTGGAAAGAAAATGAATCGTATAAAAGCATATTTCCCAATATGTCAATCAATTCTTTCGTGTAATAAGAAATTGCAGTACACAAATCCAAAAGATATGTTGATTGTGCTTTGGTAATAATTTTAAAAGCCTATTGTAATCATATAGTTGCTATATCGGGTCCTGTGCCTGTATCGGTTGGATAATACTGTAAACATTTGGTCAGCTTCATTTCTTTTTTGTTAAATTAATGTTGTCATTGTGTGGTAACTTCCCAAAGACTCGCAACACGGCGGAACAATCCCTTTAAAATCTAGATTTTATTTAGATTTTCAGATTTTTTTTTAGAGCTATTTATTGTGTTGTGAGTCTTTGGGAAATGGTTGCATTCTTGCACTGTAATGTAATGTAGTTGCTAGAAGGGACTGCTGTAAAACCCCACTTGTTGGTGCATTCAGGGACGCCCGAAACATAAGACTTGTGAGATTCAGCTGCAGACCAGCAACAATTTTAGACTTCAATATTTTCTTCTTATTATTTATTCTGGTTTTGATTTTACATAGCTTTTAAATGTGACGTCATTTAGCAGCTGACTGTCAGCAGTGTCAGTGAACGCACCACTAATGAGAGATTGTCTCTTCTTTCAGCTGTATTGTCATAATAATAACATCATTTTTAATAATAAGTCAAACATTGAGGTCACCGTGATGGATTATATATCTTTAAGTATATATCTGCATGTTGTGATTTCTCCTGCAGTTAAATAAATGGAAAACAATAAATGTCTGGCTGACAGGAAATCAATTTTAAACATCATGGCATAGCATGGCATGCTTTGAAAAATGGCAGTCAGTAATGTAAAACATACACAATTTGAAGTTAATAGCCAAAACCACCAGCATGGATGGAGGAAAATAAAGCACTTCCCCTGTAGAAACACGTTGTTTCTTTAGGAATCTAATCTCGTATTCTAATTTACATTTAACTGACCTATAACATGCATTTACCAAGTGTAATATAAAGTGGATATGAGAGGATGGCGAGAGCAGTAGATTCTCGGTGAGTATCTAAACAAAGCCACGATGCCTCTCTCACTACGACTCCATTCATTTATCTGAGTTTGACTACTAAAGTTTATTGATACAGACCTGTACTCGCCTCAGGCATTTCCTGAAAAGAGCAATACAGGACATGTGCTGCTCTTGTAAGTGGGGTTTATTTTGGCAAGATCCAAGGACCTGGGGATCGAAGGAGGAGGAGGGGGGATACATCCCAGGACCAACATTCCAAGGTTTAGTTGTGGTATTCCCAATGGAAAGTGAAGCAGGGAAACAGAAAAGGAGTTCTGTGCTAACAGGGCCTCTGGACATCAGCGTAATTGCCATTTCCCCTTCAGATGTTTCTTTCATGTGAGTGGTATGGTGTGAATTATTGTCCAGTTTGTGATTTGTCCTTTTCATGGTTGTTTAAGGCCCAAAGCAGGCTCTTACCCCCACCTCCTCCTATACCTCCAGCTGTCTCTGTACAACTGGATACTGTGCTGTCATCTAACCAGAGTCAGACAAAGGGCTTCTGGCTGTAACACACAAGTCTGTGACAACTCCCTCATAGTTACTGTTGTTCAGCAAAATATTGCTATAAAAACAAGGAGTTATGTGACTAGTGTTGTAAGACGAAAAACCACAGTCTGTGTTCATGTGTTTACCTTCCAGAGTAGCACTGCTAACAGCAAAAAGATGAGGATTCCCACCAGCAGACTGATGGCAATGATCCAGCCGACGACGTAACCCCTCGGCTCCTGACTGTGGAGAGCCTCGAACACCAGCTAAAACACAGCAGCACTTCAGTCAGTCAGTGAGTCATGCTCGAATACAACACGCACACACAGGCAGGGACACACGAGACTGCTTATTAAGTCATGTGCTGTAATGATGCAATGTAGTGCAACAATAATCAAGACACATCTTATTTCAGTCTGCTTTAGCTGTTGTTCAAACTCTTGATTTCTTTGATTTCGAGAGGAGCTACATGTAAAGATTAATACAGCAGGAAGCTAATGGACACTAATGGACTTTATGTTATATGCAACACATTCAATCAATCAATCAATCATGCGAACACAAAAAGTAGTCCAAATAAATGTAAATTCAAAATCAGTTTGTACATTGTCATGTTTCAAGCAACATTCATTGAAACACAGGTTTATATTGAGTTGCAGGGAGAGTCTATACTGTTCAGCCTGAGTTAGAGCACACCCAGGACAGGGTGCGGTGACCCTTGGCCTACATGCAACAAACAGCCAGCAGCACAAAGTATAAACAACTTGTTGTGCTGCAAAGCATATTTTCATTCACAGAAATGATATTTTTTGCCACATTAGCAGCACGGCCCTATGGATCACAGTGTCTGTCTGTTGGTCAGTCCACAACTTTGGCCCAGACAAAAATATGTTAACAACTATCAGACGGATAGCAAAGATGAACCCAACTGACTTTGGTGACTTTTGGTTTATCTACATCTAAAGTTAAATTTGTCCATCACTTTGGTTTATGACAAAATACCTGTACAACTAATGACATTCCCATCAGCCTCAGCTGTACTTTGTGTTTATTGCCACTTATCAAATGTTTGCATGCTAACACACTGATGGTGAACATGGTCAACATTATAACCACTAAACATCAGCATGCTAACGTTGCCATTGTCAGCATGTTAGCATGCCGATGTTAACTTGACCTTAATCATGTCAAAGTACAGCCTGACAGAGCTGAGAATCTTCATCAGTGCCTCCAACTATCTACCAAGACATTGCTGTTTATGTTTTTATCACTAGTATGAATAACATCATAGAAGTAGACAGTAAGCTTGACCTTCACTGTTTCATTATGCATCAATGTCGATGTGTGCAATGCCAAGTATTCGTCTTTTTAGGTCAGTGCAAGAGAAAATATATCACACACTCCCCTTTTCAATTTGAAGCCTCATGCCTTTAAAATGATTCATTGAAGCCCAAAATAAGGTTAATTCTGAGTTATGTTGTGTATTTGGGAGGCTTGGCAACTCAAAAAAACAGCCTGGTTCCACAGTAAATAAGAGCTATTTAGGCTGTTTCCCATGACATGAGTGAACACTGACCTGCTGGTTAATCCGTCACTGACAGCAAACTCCACTCACTTTACCCAATGCACACTATAACACTTAACCATAATGAAGGGAAGTAACATCAGGTGAAAAATGTATTAACTGTAACTACGAAAACACAATTATTTTAAATCACTTTCTAGTACCAGTGGTTTGATTTTTATTTTACTTTTTTTTTTATGTGTGACAGTCTGCCATTCTACTTTGAAGCAGTTCTTCTGAAGCTTTTTGATACATCTGCACACGAGTCATTTCCAACAAAACTACTTTGATTGCTTGAATGGATGTGCAGTGAAACAGTGGTTCGACTTGTTAGTAAAATATTGCATTTCTCCACACCACAGCAAAGCCTGTTTTAATGTTAGCATCCAGGCCTGAAATGGAAAACTAGGACTTAGGATGATAACATAGTTGGGTTTATTTACTGATGATCTTAAACAAAGGCAAATAACTGTATAAATAGATGTGAAACTCCCAAATGTCAGATAATCCTGTGTAATGTGCTCCTGCAAACAACAGCGGGAATATTTCAAAACCGACTGTGGAACTTCAGCGCTTCAATGTGCAGTGCTGCATGGGCTTTGAACACAAATGTGGCATGAGACGCCAACTGTGAGTCAAGACACAACCAAGTGGACAAGTGAAGATTAATCTCTCTGTTGAATAGTTTCCCACATTAACACCTCCCCCGTACTCCGAGCTCTGGAATCTAACCATTGTTTTGCATGCCAAGGCGCTTGCGTGTACAGAAAAGATGAAAGCTCTACTGGCCGTTGCTCTCTGACTTTGACTTTGCAAACAGTTAATTCTGGGAATGTGTGATTGAATGTAAAAATCAGTCAACTTAGCCCTGCGATGCTAAGTTTGTAACTTGCGTACTTACACCAGAATCCTATAGATTTATGTCAGTTTGTTTACATGTCACGGGGCATTAAAAGTGAGCCAGGCTTGCTGTGAGCGATACAACCAGGGACCACAAATTATACTTTGCGCTGTGTACTCTAGCCAGCAGGGATCCCGAGGGAAAAGGTAACTGTGTTTACTAAAACCAAGGGGGGCAATAATCGCTGGAATGCACACACTCACTAAGTGCTGAAAGAGCGGCATGGCATGGACATATTCACGGCAGGTCTGAATTTTCCGAGCACGTCTGAAGCTCAGGGTCAGCAGGGCTGCGGCACGGTCAGCACCCTAATCACTTGAGAGATCCCACTGTGAGCGTGCTGCGTGCTCAATATAATCATCATGTCTGAACTGGTAGGCCGTTCAATCACTCAGCGAACAACAGTGGGGGTAGGGTCTGTCCTTGAGCACAGCTGAGGACCCCGAAATAAGGCCGGAGGAAGTGCCACCATACAGTATACCCACAGTCCCCAGCTGTTCTCTGGGCTCACATCAGCCGCTCAAGGATTGTCTAACCGCAGCATGATGGACTGTGCATCTAAAGTTAAATATACATATATATGCTTATTGATAGATTTTTGCCAGCAGAGCCAAGCAGCGAGTACTCCGTCCTTCAACCAGGACGCCTGGATTCAAGCCTCAATGAGCATCTGCCCAGGGTTTAAAGCATCAGTTCATTGTATATCTGGATCTTCAGCATCTAAATGCTCCACTTTAATCACAAGCGAGTTGCTAAATTTGTCTGACATTTGATACTGATCACGCACAGTAGTGTACAGTGAGTTAATTGGACAACTGTGGTTGGAGATGAGGTTGATGAGAGAGGTGAGAGGAGTGAACCGAAGTAAAGAAGCAGGCTTTAAAATGAAACAATAAGTGGAAAGACACTGAAAAAGTAAAAAGAACGACAATAAAAAGAGTTGATAATTCTGTGGATTTGTCATTGATTGATTGATTAGAGAAGCTTTAAGCCATTTTTAAACAATAAAACCCAACCTCTGATACTCTGAAGCTGCTAGACATCACCTGATTGTGATGTTCAAAGTTGTTATTTCCTGTGCCAACCTTACTTTTTTGCATTCTGTCAAAGGTAGCTAAAGTATTGGGATCACTGTTAGGTAGACAGTAAAAAACAGTTCATGATGTACTCACAGAAATGTCCTCCGGCAGGCCCTTTGGCACCTCCATCGCCCTATCATTTACTTGCACGCTGCCCCTTGTCACGAACTGGATCACAGAGGAGCTATCCTGTGGGTCGAGAGTGGGTGAATTAGTATTACTAATAGAATCATGATAACCTGAAACTAAATATATCAAGCTTGTGATATGCTTCTTACCCTCTTGAGAATTTCAGTGTTGATTAGAAGTTTTATATCTATGCTCAAAGCTTCTTCTGTTAATTGTGGACCCAGAGTGCAGGAGATTGTCATACACGCTCTTCCAGGCCGGTCACAGTCCTTTAAAAAATAGAAGAAGAAACAGAGAGGGGGGATTAGCAGGAGAAAGTGTGTGGGACAGAGAAAGATGTGTGATAAACGGATGCTAAATCGACTAAAAAAACACAAAACAAAGATCCTCAGCGAGCTCTGAAAGGTCAAAGTGTAAGTTGAGGGCTGCATATTTACCAAGACTTTGCGTCCTGATTTGGTGAAGAAGGCAAATATGGAGTGAAAGAGGCTCTCTCTGTCCTGGGGGATGGTGCAAGGCGTCGGGTTCTTGTGAGGGGTGCAGTTCCCTCGGCCGTCGGCCACCTGAAACAGGACAGTGGTGGAGAAAAATTGAGTTGTTTTGACTAAGAGTTCAGGTAAAATCATGTCCAGTGAAGATAAATGAAATCCTAAGCATGACAAAGTTGAGATAAAATAGGATATGTGGCATGGAGCAGAGTTCTGTCATGTTTATGTCCAAAGATAAATTTGGATTTGGGTTTGACAGCGAAAATGTAGACACAAGCACTTCTGTCACCTCAACTGGCCCGATCCCACTATTGTTACGAGTCTCCAGGGCTCACAGGAAGTTCTCCCCAACAAGAAGCTGGTACCCCTCCCTGGCAGATTTCCCATATGGAGTGATTTAAAGGTGTCTGTTTACTGCCCACCCCCCAGGGAACACTTCCCCTTTCCCCTCTCCTCGGCCCGACCCGAAGCTCTGGTGGTGGAAATCTCCTCTGGCCTTCCTCATTGTCTGCTCGGTTGCCACCCAGCATGTCTGAGCGTTTATTGCCACGCTTGCTCATGTCCTGTGTTTCTGCTGCCGCTGCTGGTGTGAAGATTCATAGGCTGCTCTAACTTTAACCTGAAGAAATCTCTCACGAGAACACAGTTTTCACAGTAAATAATGAAAGTTGAGGGATTTTGTGCAGAAAAACTGGAACACATGGAGCAACCATCCTGTATGTCATCTGTATGAAATGTAAGAATATCTGGCTATAAAATATAAGTGTGCAACTGTCCGGTGTGCCACAGACTAGACGCAGTGTTAACAGTGTTTATGATGTGTGGTTCCAGGCTGGGATGGTATGGGGCAGTAGCCAGCTCTGCAGGTGTCCCATTCCTGTTTCGTGCAAGCTGTCTGATCCCCTGAAAGTGATTCCAGATGGGCTCAAGGAGGGTGGGATACATTCAACCCAGTCTGGCCATTCACAGTAAATACAATTAACAGCTTGAGCCCCCCCACAATCTACCTATTTGAAAGGAGCAATGGAAGGGTTAAGAAAACATTTAAACCCAGTGGGGGTATTGTGTTTCTTTATCTAAATGCAAAATGTTGTGAAACAAAATGGATGGCTAGCTTCAGTAGCAACGTCAACGCCTTAGAGTTACACTGGCCCAGCGGTGCCTCAAGCTAAGCAAATTGCCCATGCCATGACAAAAAGCCCATGGATTAGCAGCTTTCTGTACATAAAAGTGTCTTCTGAGGTGCATACAGGCAGCTGTGCCATAAAGTGAAGCAAGGCGGACAGGCATAGGTTGGATAAATGAGCTAAAAATGTGACTGCCTGCAGGTGAATAAACTAATAAATTATGATTTGGGTTAGATAAATAATGTAGATAGACTGCTGTTGGCATCCACCTGCGTTTCAATGATGTGGAACATGTCAGCTCCGCTGCCAGCCAGCCGGTTGGGTATCCTGATGTCCACAGTGGAGCCAGGAAGCCTGCTGGGCCCCTTGTTTATGGCCTGGAACCACATCAGACGGAGACAGGGAAAGATGGACACAAAGGAACAGAGCAGTGAATATACAGAGAGACATATAAAAACACTGAAAATCCTATACGCTCTGTGCTGGCAGTACCTGGAAAGTGAGATTGAGAGGCTGAAAGTTGCACTCCATGTCTTCCAGCTGGACGAAGCGTGAGTCGTCGATGGAGTTTCCATACACGAAGGAAGTTGGTGTCACAACACTGCAGCCAGAGTGGAGACACAGAAGATGATGCTTTAGTTTATTTAAACGCACGCAGAAATCATCTTAAAAACAGCTTCATTAAAACGTCTGGAATCAGTCATGTTATTCGCTGGACAGCAGAGTTTTCTTTAGCAGTTGAGACATGAAGCCTCCCTTCACATTAAAGACACACAGCAGCCTTATCAGATGTCAGAGTTCTGGCGGATTTGGGCTGTTTTACATCTCCTTCCCTTCTCTGTGAAGCAGAGCTATGATAAAGTGTTCTGAGATAAGGCTTTTCAAGTTGACATGCTCCATACTGACAAAGTCACTCCCTCTCCTCCCAAAAGCCAACAGATGAGCATTTGAGGATTATAAACTCAAGACAGCTTTATGTTTGTATAATAGTATGTACATTGTAAAGGGTCTTCATGTTTGTCCTATCCTTACCCAGTAATAGTCGTGTCAGTCTCATGAACCAGAGGGATGGACAGATCCAGATTGTTGTCAGAGAGTTTGTGCTCAGGATTGGCACTACAACAATAAATGGAACAATAAAGTTATGCAGTCAAAATAAATCCAGGATTAAATTCAATGAATGCAAACACCAATAAAAAACCCATTTACTCTAGGGGTCATAAAGGACACATTTATGGGGATAAATCAGCATTTTCATTCACAAGAATTACAAAGTATAACTACTGTTATGTGAAGCTCTTAATACTTTACCTTTTTGCTTGAACTAAGAACTGCAATGTGTCATTTTCCCCAGAGAGCTGACTTGTGTCGAAAATGATGGCAAAATGATACTGGAGAGAAAAAGACAGAATAAACCAGAGTGTCATTGACTGTATGTATATGTGATACAGTATGATTGCTGTTTTTTTTTTCCATGCAGACACACAGTCAGCAGGAGGCTTCTGCACACCAATGCATTGTGCTTTACTGAGACTACAACACCTCTAAAATATGGTATTTATACTGCATGCAGTTTAGTTCCATCCAGGTTTGAAGTACCTTAGTCTGTGCTCTCATGAAGGGAAATCCCACGCTGCATTTGAGGAAGTCCAAATCAACAAGTCCACAGGAAATACCCTTCTCTTCCTGCAAAAAGACAGATAGACAGAGAGTAAGAGGAGGTGATAGCGACAGACAGACTGGAGACAGAGTGGGTGACACAAAGAGGAAGCCCAGGCAGACAAGACGCAGACTGTGACAGGGAATCACATTTGAAAGGTTCACAGGCGAAAAGCATCAGCAGTGGCCTCAGATGGTAAAATATATGCAAATATCAACAATGTAATCTATTACATATGCCTGGCAAAGAGCAGCAGTATAACCCCTGTTGCAGCTTTAAAAACAAACACACACACACTTGCCAACATTTACAGTAAGATGAAAGTATTTTGTTACAGATTTTTTTTTATATGGAAAAGAGTAGGTTCTCATATCTTATTGAAGTTCTAAATTAGGTTAAACAAAGAATGTACAAAGCAGTGATGGCACACACATCTTAGCGGGTGGGTAATTGGACAACCTCCAGGCTGTGTGTTTGGAAGCTTGTCTAAACAATATGGAGCTTCACCGGCTGCGCTGTGTAAACACTCGGGCCTTGACCCTACGAGGAGTAAGAATTCTTTTAGCGCGAGTTCACTGCGAGGCTGTCGGCTGAGCTCGTGTGCTGGAAAGAGGGCAGAGATACTTCACAACGTCAGCGATAAAAAAAAAAAAAAAAAAAGAAATAGCGCGCCTGGAAAATTCAGCAGGGGGCTTAAGGTAAGTCACACAAAACCATCAAGTTTGAGCCCGTGTTTATAACATGTTTCCAAAAGTGATAAAGAAAAGAGGTGTGAAGGTTGTCTCTGTTGACATATTTAAAGGTATGCATCCATCCACAGTATCATCTACTCTCCCATTCCCCCTATTCAGCAGATTCCCAGTCAAAGTCCAGGGTGTGGCCATGCCCTCCATCTTCATTAAGTCAGCTTAAATAAGCAGCGCTGCCCTTTGCATGGAGACTATGGTGGGCCCCGTTTGGGGGGGGCACACAACTGGCAATGATGGAATTTCCTCTATTTCCTGTATTCCTCTGTGCTGCTGTGCAAACACCGCCTGTCCCATGGGGCTGGGCAGGCTTGGGGAAGTCAGCCTGTTTACCCATCATCCACCTGGCAGCTCTTGAGAGAGAGCAGAGCACTCAGACATATGGCATGTTGTGCCTCCACGGGGAGAAGAGCGACAAAAGTCTGTTTGTTCAGCACTTCTTCACTTGCTTTCTCTTGCTTACTTTCTCTTGTCTTTCTCTGTCAGGAACAAATGCGATGGGATTTTCACAACTGGCAGGCCCATTAAACTCCGCCAGGACTGTTTACCCTACTTTCGTGTCAGATGAAACATCTACAGGAGTAGCACGTCAGTGTGGATGACAACACACAGGAGACCCATTTTTGCATGTTGTGCACATCTATTTATGGCTCCGACCACTTCAGTATTTGTAAACTTGGCTTTACTTCAGTCTTTTCCAAGTCAGTGTCATTGCCTACTTTATACTTTCTACACAGGTATGACGATAAAGATCTACCTTCGGTTTTCATGGCATGTGCAAAGCTGCACTTCACAGCCAAGAAAACCAGTGATTCGTACCGTGAATTCTTAGGTTTGAAGGTCCAATGAAATTCACAACTTCACACATTTCTCAGTTGCATTCCCAACTTCTGGGCTTTTTACCACAATGCTAGTTTAGTTCCAAATGTTAAATCACCAGAAATGAGTGGTGGTATTCAGAGCCTTTATTTATAACCCAGATTCCAAAAAAGTTGGGACGCTGTGCAAAAATTGAATAAAACAGAAGCTGATAATTTAAAGAGTAATGGAAACAGTACAATGTGAAAATCTTTCATGTTTTGCCTCGTCAACTTCATTGATTTAAGATTTGATATATGCTTATTCTGAATTTGATGGCAGCAACACATTTCAAACAAGTTGGGACGAGAGCGACAAAAGAGGAGAGATTCACCACTTTCACATGACTGTACAAAGGACATCACCACATGGGCTTGGCAACACTAATTTTGCATACATTTGATTTATTGCAACATACTGTGAGGCATTATTGAGCAAATACCCTCAAATATCATGGAACTGATTTCAAATATCACACAGCCCGACTGCTGCATTAAAGTGTAACCGATTGAGGTGAAGCTACTATGGCACAAAACATAAGCCACAGCTGCGGCCTTTTAGGAAAAAAAGAGGTGGAAAAAGAAAACACAGAAGCCGGTGCAGCAGTCTCTGAGTCCCAGGGGAGCGAAGGCAGTGCTCCTGAAACCAATTCACCTCCACAGTTTTCTGACAGCTTGTGTTGCAAGAACAACAGACAGATAACACACCCCACTCACTCTAAATATGAGGGGAGTACAAGTTCACGCCTCACTCACTGGAAAAAAGCCTCAGGGGAGGATTGGGATCTGACCCTAACTTTGCAAAAAGGGGTCATATCATTACCTTGGACTCCTCCAGTAGTAATTAGAAATGTCTCAAAGAGCATATGGCAGTAAATCTGCTCGGTGGCCTCTTTGTCATCTCTTCAAACTGTTCACTTCCTGTTCCCTTTGTGCAGCAGGCCACCCCGACTTACCTGAACAAAATGAGGCTCTGCAGCTGCTGGCAAACCTGATACTTAATTAGTTCATTAGATTATCTATGAAACTCAAACTGACACACTGTTTTTATAATATTTGCCTGCAGCATGTATTCTATCTAAATTTAATTTCAGCTTTGTTGAGGGGGGGGGGTTAAATCATGTCACAGGTTGTGCTCTTTACAGAGATGATCCTTATCCATCACAGGGGGTGCAAAGCCCAGCTGGAGGATAAACACCAGGTCCATTGTGAGGGAGAAAAGCCTACGTGATGGATGCTGTTCCCTCTAGTGTCCGTAAGGCTGTCGAACCAGGGGCAGGCTCATATCAGAGCTCCATCTGACGTGGCGTCCCTTTGAGCTGTGAGGGGACTCGAGCGGAGGCAGAGGAGGCCGCTGTGAAATCCATCCATGTACAGCGTGGTGTCGAGGAAAATCTCTCAGGTTTAATGTGGGATGGCAGTGGGTAGATATTTCTTTAACAGTGGCAGAATGATGAAATCGCTTTCTGTTGCAGGTCAAAGAGTACGAGGCCTGATAAATATCTCCATGAAGGTCAGTCATAATCCTCACTGTACATACATGTATTTAACCGATTAAATAAAGCCCTTATTTAATCTGGCATGAGGCAGTTTTCTGACATGAATAATGCGATTTTAAAGGTATGTAAGTCAAGCTTGTGGGAATATGAAGTATGTACGCTCTGGTTTGTTCATGTGCTCACGGCTCACACATTGTTGACACGGTGCGTCTGCCTTGAATGAGTCAGAGAAGCGTGTGAGGAGCTGGACTATGAGATGAGACAGCTGTTGCTTCTGCTTCATCTTTTCATCTCCAGGGCTGCCTACACAGCTCAGGCTTTAAGTTGATGTGTCCTCTCGCAGGTCTGTCTTTCTGCACGCTTCACTGTTTAGACTGCACGCCTGACTTTAATCAGTCTTAAAATAAACTGTCTTTTAGAAAACGCGGCGGAAAACTAATGGCAATCTGTCTGTATCAATTCACTAATTCACTTGTGCTTTACCCACATCTTTTCAACAAAATAACCAAATGCATTTTAGAAATAAACATGTGCACTCGTGTAAATAAACAGTGCACTCATACTATAAGAGCGACAAGAGGAACAGACCTTCTGCCAGAAGTTGATGTAGAAAACTTCTCTGGAGAAGTTGAAGTAGATGTTGGTATCGTAGGCGTCGTCCCCAGCATTGGAGATGGTCAGGTTCAAAGAGACGTTCTTCACTCCTCCCAAAGCCAAATGGGGTTTGATATGCAGCCTGATGGGAATATGAAGTAAACAATGCATTTCAGAGAATAAATAAACCTTGGGATGCCACAGGAGGAGCAGCCAGCAAAGATTCATATTAACAAAGAATCTAAGTTTGTTTGATTTTGAATGGGTTTTTTTGGAAAGAGGAGTGGCCTTAATATAGAGTGTTTGCTTGTTTTGGGAGTAAAGCAAAGATGTAAAAGATGACTGCTGCTAACCAAGACAGGCATATGCTGTCAGTAAATGGACAAGAGAGCAAAAGACACAGAATAAAAAGAGAGGGAACTCCCTAAGTATGGAAAAACATATGGATATCCTCCAAGCATGCGTCATGATTCCACTACCCACACCCACATAGCCTATGACGTCAGCTCGCTTCCTCTGTGATGAAGAAAAGGCAAACACAGACAATGAATCTAAACCGTGAAGTCGAAGGCTTTTTTACCCGGAGAGCAACAGTTTCCCATGGAGCCTCAGGTCTGCAGCACAGTCGTCTGACAGGCAGTTCTTCTCAAACCAAGTCTGCAGAGGAAACAGTAAAGTACACAGTTCATATGACCTCATGCTGCCCGTGCACTGAACACACTGACTCCATGTTCAGCCTAGGGGGCAGTGTTGTGTTGTTGTTGGAGCTGTCCAGAAGATTTTTATCCAGGAGAGGCCCAAATCTTTACACTATCTCTCTTTGAATCAGTCAGAGGATGGTCTTTGGTTTTAGGCTAAATCATGAAAGGAAACTTAAGTCAAGCGGTGAAGTTCGATGTAGCGTTGATGACTTTCAGATAAATGGATTCTGTAAGTGATGAAAGACGCAAATCCCACCGTTTTTCAAGAAGTGCAGACAGTGGGGAAACACATGTGGGGCAGGTTAGAGGTGGTTGCAAAGAAAATAAATTAATCAGTCTTTCTGGACTCCATTCAACAAAAGCTAACACAGACAATAATAAGCTGGTAACCAACACCGAATCATTATAACCTCAATTTGAGCTATTTCCTTCATTCCTTCTGCGGTCCAAGGGAAGACATGACTTTGTTCTAAATAATCAATTGAGACGAACTACATCAGAATCTGAATTAGCTGATAACTGTAATAATGACTGTAAAACTGTAAAATGATTTCTTATCCTCATCTGTTGCAGCGCACCTGAACCGAAGCGTTTCTGCATCAAAGTACAAGATGACAGGGTATCTAAATAAATTATGAATACAAAACAGACAGAGGCTTGAATTTGAGAATATTCATGACCACTAAACTTTAATAAAGGTCTGAAAAATCCTGTTTGATGCTCACTTTCTTGCTCAGAACAATAATAATTATAATAATATAATGTATTTTTGGGCTGGAATTTTTTTCCCCCCCATTGATAATAGCTTTAAATCATCATATATCTTGCTCCATGTCCAATGCAATCATTTAATTAAACAACTTCCGATAATCATTATTCACATAATTACTGTATCAGATTTTATCACAATTTTCAGATAAAGAAGAACATAACTTGTCAGGGAAAAATATTATTAATAAATATAAGACCATTTTTGTTCATGGCACAAAATCAGACATTGAGAAGCCCTGAAACCTTTGACACCTTGATTTAATTAAAGAGGATTTCTACTTATATTAAATCCCAAATACTGCATGATTTCATCACAAGGTGTTTCTCAGGGTGTTTTACCTCATTCCTCACTGCGATCTTGTTTCCTTTCCTCCATCGTAGCACTGGAGAGAGCGCCGGCAGGTCTCGCTCCTGGTGTCCCGTCAGCACATGCTTCCCCAGGCTGTAAGCCACCTCAAACGTGATGGCAGTGAACACATCCTTCACGTCTTTCTGTAGAGAGCACAAACAACAAGGCCATTGCAGAGCATCTGTCCCACCATAGACACAAGACTGTAAAACCCATTTTAACCTCGAAGATATAACTGCCTGGGTGATTATAGTAATTTAACATCTTTCTCCAATTGACGCCTGGCGCACAGAGTGTTTGCACAGCAGATTATCATAAAGATCATACAGTCTGGATATGATGTTATCACTGTAATTAATTAACCAAAGATCCACAGGGTTGAATGCAGATGTAAGTATCCTGAAGAATGACAAAATCCAATCCAATTTGTATTGGTTTAAATGGACGGGTGACACAACTCTGTCATTAATTACTGTTTTTTTGTTGTCATTTTGCTGAAAGTAATAAAAACGGGCCCACCACTAAGTTCTCAGCGAAGCGAACACAAGGATCTTTTTTTTTAATCTGCTGGCGCTGCCTCTGAGAGATATCTTTGTTTTTCTGCCGGCTCCATCTTAGACCACAAAAGAAGTGTTTGATTTGGCATCAGATTTGGAAACAATGCAGACAGAATGAAAACAGAGAGCTAAATGTGATCAAATTCCATATCTTCATTAGATGACGGCGCTGAAAGACCTACATGGGAAAAGCAGATACCAATGTGCCTTTTTAAGCTCTTCTGTCCATCACAGTTTCACTCAGCTCTTTGAAGGCCGCTTGGTGGGTCGGGCTCAAAAACACACACGAGCTCCATTGGCAACCTGTGTCCCTTTGCTAAACTGATGTCTACCAACATGGAGACAAACCCACAATCCAAACACAAAGGGCTTCCCGGTCTTTTCCGGTGGTCACTTAGGTCATTCATTCGTTTGCACTTTCTCTCTTTTGTCCGTTATCGTAGCATTTTCCAGTGTCCACCCTCCCATCCTCTTTCCTCAGGCAGGCGCAGGGCCAGTCTGGGCTTTGAACACATTAGACATCACCAGTGGAGAACCCACCCAACTCATCAGTGAGAGAGTTATAGCAGGAAAGAGCCAATGTTAGTGCAGGACATGAATAGACAAAAACAGAAGGGGCTCATATGGGAAAGTGTGCTGCGTACAGATAAAGACGCAGCCTTGCTGATAACATCAGTTTTTAGCCATTATCCGTCATTGTTGGGTTGAAAATAGGGCTGCTAATCACATTTATTTTCATCATCAATTAATCCGCCTATTATTTTCTTGGTTAATCTTTTCATTGCTGAATATTTTCCAGAGCAAAAGCTGACATCTTCACATTGCGCATTTTGAAAGAGAAACAGTCCAAAACCCACAGATGTTCAATGCACAATCAAAAAAGTCATCAAAAAACTACAAATATTCACATTTGAAAGGTGGACTACAGCCATGCTAGCAGCTCTGTGAGGCTTTGAACTTTTGTTAACATCAGAACATTAACATTTTAACAGTGCAAACATGCTGATGCTAAGCAGGTTACGTTTGTAAAGGGACAGAAAGACTAACAGATGAAGAGACTGACATTGCCATGTCTCGCCTTAAACAATTAAAAAACAACTAATTATCAAAATAGTAGTAGAATGATTTTCAGTCAATCAATCAACCAATTAATCAACTAATCCTTTCAGCTCTTATTGAAAATGACAACATGAATTGCCGACTACCACAGCAGAACTGGTCCATAATAAGGCTGAACCAACTCAGAGGTAAAAGGTCGACCTCACATCCATTACTTGACTGCAATTCACGCCTCATTGGACTTATAGAGACGGTGTTGTTCTAGTAGCATGTCGGCTCAGCTGGGAGGTAACTTGACACAATGATGTAGTCAGTGCTGGACAAGTGGTGGTATGCTTTGTGAGACACTGGCAAAGCCGTCAGTCTTGGTAGCCATTAAAGCAGAACGCTTGAAATGGCCCCTGTCCGCTGGCCTCTGAGTGAACTGACCCCCTGGGAGCTGACTGCTCGGGTCTCCAGCCCCCTAACTCCCACCGCTTATCTCACATTTTAACAAGCCACAGGGGGACATAAGAGAGACATAATGACGTGAAATAAAATGTGGTGTTTTTGCCCAATCTCAGGCTTAAAGAGTGACCTTTATGCACAAGTAAATAAGTATAATCGTTCCATTAAAAGCAGTGTGCTGTGGAGGGATTTCCGCATCTTTTTTTAACAGAATTGTTCTATTATGGAATCACTTTCTTCTTGAAACACAGGACTACAGACTGCTAACTAACTGGAGAGCTCCCAAGAATCACAGCAAGCTCATATTAGAAGTGCCGGAGGCCGGTCGGTAACACTTGGCCTCAGCTTTTATTACCCCTTGATCAATGCTGCCAATTGCCCCACCCGAGTCCACACCCCTGGCCCAGTCACCTTCTCCCTCCTGATCCTGCTTTTAATTTCTGTATTTGTGGAACAGAGGAGTTCCTGAGCTCCAGCTGAGAAGGACACTGGCTAGTGTTAACTGCCTGGTACCTATAATTTTATGGAAAAGAACAACTGCTCCTTACATGCTGGTGAGGTTCACAACAGAAAGCTTGTGGCAGGTCATTCTCCACTCAAAGGCTTCCACTGTGTTAATCCTCATTCAAACACAGAGGCAGCAGGGTGGGCCCCTGATCTCAGACCAGATAGAGCAATTCTGGGTTTTATGTTATTTAAAGAGCATTGCAATAAAAGTGGACATATGAAACAGCAGTTTTAGATCAGTTATCATGAATTATTTTATTGGTTTAAAGCAACAATATGTGATATTTGAAGGGAGAAATAAAGCATTCTTCCTTTTATGAATGAAAAGTTTAACTCATAAACAGTAAAACACAACTTTGCTCTTTTAATTCATTCAGGGATTTTGTTGCTACAGCCTCACTTGGTCTTGTATGACCAGTAGTTTATGTTGGATAAAATTACTTAATGTTAGCACACTTTAGATAAGTTATACACTGAGTCAGTTTGCTGACTTTTAACATGTCATAGATAAACAGTTGTTCAGAGATTCAAACAGGTTTGGGATCGTACTCAATGATGGTTGTTTCCTCCACCTGGAGAAACAATCGACCAATCAGAGCTTTGTAGGCGGGATTAACAACATGGACATCATCTTCTTACATACTTAGCTAGATACCTTGCTACATCCATGAAGAATTAGTGACAGAAAAATGGTGACGGTTAAGAGGTTGTTGACAGTCGATTTACAGAAGTAACAGAAGAAATTTGCATATTTCTTTGATAGTTGTGAGAACTGTTTCATAGCTTCCATGTTGACTGAAAATGACGCCAGCAAGGACAGATGACTCATGTAGCCTGATTATCAGGTCGTTTTTGTCCGAAGAAAAACCCTGGTTAAAATTGGTGCAGTTTGCATGATTATTTGAGTCCAATCAGTCCAACATTTCTGTTTGTTTTGATACTACCACTAGGGGGTGCCAAAGCCAGAAACGTTCAAATCTTACACATCCTTCAAGATGAAGGATTTATTTCCCTCCTTAGAGACAGAAATACTGCCAATGAAAAAGGTGAATTTCCTGCATGACCACTTAAAAATGGTCTGAACCCTCTCATCATCCCATGGACAAAATTACTTATTATTGGTTCCAGTCATATCATGTAGAGGTGCCAGCAAACTCAGCGGGAAGTGACTGTTTTCCAGCGGCTCCCACCATACTTTGGAAACTGTAAATTTTCAAGGATGGATGAAAAATCTGCATGTTGCAGCAGTTGTGATCTTTTATGACACACTTGATACAAACTCCCTGTTTGCATATTAATAAAGTTAACTCACAGGATGGAGGACAGCTTGCCACTCTGCATGTTTTGAAAGAAAACAGATGGGAATCAAACCTTCACCTAAAACACCCTCTCTTTGAGGAACAAGGTTTCTGCCAATATATTATCTCAGTGTTTATGTTCACACTCAGGACCCATTTATTTAGTATGGCAGATCATAACTCCCGCCTTTCTATCCATTCTTTCCTCCTCATCTCCCTCTCTGCTGCCTATATGACCCTTTCCTAAACATCTGTACCTTATGCTTCATGTTTTCAGGAACATAAACACTGCTACTGTATGAATTCATCTGACTTAGTTGAGCATATTTTATAGATTTCATCCTGGACTCTAGTCGAGCTGTACTCGAGCTCATGTTGCAAACTCTGATTCCCACATGTTAATCTGATCAACAAGATGGCAACGCACCAAGCTGCCCCTTCATGCTCACAGAGCAGCTCCACCACGGTGGGTGGGGGGAGGAGGATGACGTCAGGCTGCAAAAGGCTCTGATCCTCAGTTTAAACGCCTCATGCTTGACTGAAATGCACAAGAGCTCCTCTCTCAGCCAAACCATTTCTTCAAAAGCATATAGCTTAAGCCAGGTCATGGGAAGTCTTTATTAGCTTGTGAGGGAAACGCGCACACTGAGCTCCTTTTTAGGACAATGGATGTTTGGACGACTTACAGGTTGAGGCCATTTCATTCAAGGGCTAAACGCCAGGGAATCTTAGATTAAATGGAAAAAGTTTTTGAGTTAAGTGATGAATGGATTCAGCCTGTCAAAGGTTACGGCTATGTGTGTATACTGAGACACAAAGAGACAACTTGAAATTGGAAGTATTTACTGTAATGTCTGCAGCATATGGCGGACATGCACTTAAGCAGCTTATCTCAACTTGTCCTTGAAAAAAGTGTAGAAGCGAGACAATTACTGAAGTTTTCAGTGTGTAACTCTCTGCCAGATTGACTACAGGTCAAGCTAAAGCAGCTGCTCAGCTCAGAATAGGTTAGCAGATGTTGAGAAGCCTAGAATGACAGACTGTGTAGGAGTAGGAAAGAGTGTCGTCCAATTGTTTTTGCTAGAAACCTTTTTGGAGAAGTCAAATATGAACAGCTTCATTCTGTCTGTAAAATGATCCTCATGCTCGTAAATCTTTCTGGTCACGTGTTTCGTGGCAGAAAGGTCAGGCGTCTGCATCCTGCCGTGTCACCACAGCTTCTTAAAACGACAATCTGTATTCTTAAAGCAGAAAAGATGACACGTCTATTAACAAATCCCATGGTGTATACTCATATTCAACACAATTATTTTTTGGTTCAATCCCCTCTTGCTTGATTTATCTGCTTTGAACTTCACTCATATCTAACAACCACCTTTTACATCCTGCTAAAATCCCCCAAGGAGCAGCTCCTCAATTCAGACTGCTGTGGCTAGTGACGGGATATTTTTTTAAAGAACGTGAAAAACTTCCTTCAAGGACATTGTCAAGGACCTCTCAGTGAGAACGAGAGCAGCTGCCTCTGAACCTGGTGATGTTGTACTGTTATGTTCTTTATGTATGTTTCCTCTTGTTTTGGTGTTTTAACGGTGCCATGATTGTTCAGTTCCTGCGCCCACCATTGTGCCCTCGTTGACTTGTGTTGACTTGTCTGCCTCTTGTCTCATTTTTATTAAAGTAGTTTTTTTGTTGTTGTTGTCAATTTATATGTCTTTTTCACATGGTTCTGGTGTTATTTTAGTATTAATTGATTTTTTTGACATTTATAAACCTTACAAAGTTGCAAATGTGTTTGCAAAATAGTTGCTTATTTATACATCCTGCTGCTATGTAAATGTTCCACTATGTTCAAGAGGAAGCTACTAATCTAGTCTGTCTTCTGTTTGGTCCTGGGCAGCTGGCGAACAGTCTGTCTATCAGCTCTTTCACTGAAATGACACTGATGAGACCAGAGAGAGTGAAGCAAAACAGGAAAGTTGCAGGTTGTAAAATCAAAACAATGAGCTGAAACATGCAAAACAAGAACAAAACTGGATGATAATTATCTGTGGATTCATCACTACAAGAGACAATGCTCACATGATCCATTGTAAATACAGTAATATTGATTAGTGCCACTTTAATCCTACAACTGATTCTAACTAACTGATTCTTTTGGCCAAACAACAACGACATGTCATCACCTTTAGAGTTATCTATTTTAGTTTTTTACACATAACGGATGTAACAGAGTTCCTCCTCAGGAGTTGGCAGAGTTGGCAGAAGTTGGCAGAGACCAAATATCTGGCTCTTTAGCTGCTAAATGCTCCACTACATTCACCAGCTAGAGAACAAAACAAAACAGTAAAGTTTTACCACCAACAATAAGCTGAACCTCAGTATAAAGCTCTGTAAAGCTGAGGGGAGCTGCAGATTCAGGTGATAATTCTCTGTAGGCTCCTCACTATGAGCGAACCCTTTCACGCTGTTTTCACTCTGTCATTTAATAGATTGTTATTACAAAAAATATTCATCATAGTCACTTTAAGCAAGATGTCTTGTCTCAAACAATGACACGAGTCAGTGAAACTAACCATGTTCTGACTGGCTCGTCTGGTTAAAGAATGTTACAAGTCAACAAAAATGCATTTGGGTTTTTAATATCTTCAGCCTGTCCAAAACCAAATCTGTCTGAGTAGTCTGAAAATGCCAGACTACCAGTCATACAAAATGTATGCAGTATGTTTTTGAAAAATGTTCCCATTCAACATGAGCCATGTTTACTCCAACCACTGGAAAATATTTCAGCCTGTCTGCTGTTAGTAGTAGAGGCAGTGATTCTCAGATGTCCGTCCAGCTTCAGGCACTTTAACCTGATAAATAACACACAGCTACTCCACAACCTGTTGTGCAGCAAAACACACTGTGACCAGAAACAAATCGAACTGACTCTGAGTGTTTCAAAAGAGGGAACATCAGAGTTCATCACACATTGTGTCTAGTACGAAAGGCAAATATTACTGAGAGCTACTCTAGTCCTGTTTATTAAGCTAAGTTAGTTTGAAATGAAAACAAATGAGGGGATTTACAGGGCTGCACACGGGCTAATTAGGAGTAAATAGTGCTTTCAGTAAACAGTGGAGTGGCCTTGCCTGCAATGAACTTTCACACAAAGAAATGGAGAAACCTTCTGACTGATAAAACCCCTTCACTGGTTGTTGTGGTACTTGGACGAGATGGAAAAATGAGGACAGGAGTGTGTCTTCACATCAGAACTGTTGGCACAATGAGCGTGTCACATGATCATGGGGTCATGGAGTCTGACTCTAGAATATTTTCTCCCTCATTTCTAACTCTCAAATGATTCCCTCCACCCCCCATTCTTTCCCCTCCTTCCATTTTAAATCACTAGTATCTTGTTTTTTCCACTTCAGCTGTGATTTATGTCCAGTTTGATGATACATTTGCGAGGATCATCCATCATTGCTATTGCCTGATCAGAACAGTCCTTCATTAAGAGCTTGCTTTAATTTCAACCCCTCTCTGACGGTCACTGTCCAAAAAAGGCACAGAATAATAGAGAAGAATATATAAACAAAGACAGAAAATGGAATCCTTAGTTCAATTCTGAGCTGCTGTTTCTGTAAAAAAATAAATCAACCAAATCCCAACCTTTAGCAAGAGTGAGTGCTGCTAGATACGGCGGTGAGTTCTAATGTCTCCCATGAGCCAACACATATTTCCTCCTAGCTTAAACAGAGGAGCACCATCACTTAACTGACAGGAAATGTATACCATCTGTACTGTCACGCATGAGGCCGCATCACGAACAAAACACCAATAAATACCACATTGCTCTTAACACAGCATGCACGCAGGAACATGCATTTGCATGCACACGACATGATATTCAAAAATCCTCGTCTCACACAACAACTTTCCTCCAAAACACACAAACAAAAGCACACGCCTCTTTGCCTCAGACTTTCAGTAAAACGACACTCTTCAAAAAAGATCCCGAGCGTCCAGATAAGGAGATATACATCTCTTATGCCTTCGAGAATCCAAGCGTATTGAATTTATTGCTTTTTAAAACAATGTTCACGTAAACACAAATTACAGGAAACTTTTATGGTCTCGCATGCATCATGAAGAAGGCATTCAACATTTGACCCTTGGACAGTTAAAGCCACAGCTGGGATTTATAAAGGAGGAGAGAAAAGGTGCCTCACTTCCCCCGGTGGAAATTGGCAGATGGAAGGTGTTTGCTGCTCAAACATACCAAATTCATCAGCGTGTTATTTTAACTACATTCTATCAACAACAACTTGATTTAACTCGAGTGCTAACTATAGCTGTATTAGTGTAATATCTGGATCTGAAATCCAGCCAGCCACCTATAAATACACAGATGTGTTCCCTCATATCTCAGTTCCTCCTCAGTCAACTCCCACATTGTGATATTCTCAACACTTTGCTTGTTTCTGTGCTATTTTCACTGTCATTACTACATCACATTTGAGAGCAATACAAGGCTTCATGAATGACCATGAAGCTGCAAAGTTATGAAAATGCAACATCACACAGGAGCAGAACTAAATGGAAATTGGTCTAAAATGTCCTAAGTCAAAGCCTCTTCCTTCCCCAAAGGCTCCCGTCATCATCATGCCTCTCTACCTTTAACCCCTTGCTGATCTCTGTTGTAACCTGACTGACAAATATGGAGTCACCACAAGGACACATGCACGGCTCTCCTAAGAAGCAAAACAAAGCTAGTGCTGAAAAAAGAAAGAAAGAAAAGAATCCAGATGAGTTCCTTTTATGGAAGCAGTTTCAGGTCTGGAGAACTGGGAATCAAATAGAAACAAGGTGGCTTTAGTCACCACTTAAGTCTGTGTATATCTGCACTGATGGGAATAATACTAATACTAGTAATAACAATAAAAAGAAACAGAGCAGGAACAAGAAAAAGAAGAAAAATGCTTCCAGGCAACTGAGATAATAGCTGTTTCCAATTCACTCCCTTGTTCACTTGTTCACTATTCCTCATAAAATTTTACTTTAAAGTGTAAAACACATTGGGCTTTTGGACACTTCTCAATCATTATCAATCACTGGCATCATCCCAAGTCTATTTCTGAATTGTGTTGCTGTTTAGAAAGAAGAACAAGAATCTGAAGACTTCCTGTCTTTGAGAGATTAACTCTCTTCAACATCCTGATAAAGCTTCTGTGTGCATAAACAGGAAGCTCGTTATCTGTACTCTTATGCAATTAATTGCAGAAGCACATTTTCCAAAAGAATTAAGACCCCTTTATAAAGTTCACAGCTGCTGATTTTTGCATCGTGTTGTGTGAGTTTAAACAATACAGCACTGTAATTACATGCAATCATTGAAAAATGCTATTTCAGTCTCGGGAGAAAACAACCCTCTGATAGATGAGATAGCAGCAGCTCAAAATGTGCAGTTTTTAAAATGGAGTTCTGTGTGTGTATATGTTTGAGTCCATCCTGGTGACAGAGCAGGTCTCCAGATGCTTCCTGCAGCTGATTTTGTCACTGTGCACAGAATCTGGGACACTTTTACTTCACTGTTATTGTTGGAGCCATTGTTTTTAGACAAAGCCCTGATAAAACTGTAGCACGCAAACACAAATTTGTCAAATTCACCTGATGAACGCAGGTTAGAGTCTATGCCGGATATAAACAAATGTCTTGTGTGTATATATTTGTTCCACTTCCTTTGTGTCATACAGGAAGAGGAATTTGATGTGACGGCACCGTGTCAGGAATAAACACTAATATTAACAAATGGGTCGAGTAGTGGGAAATGATAACGGGGTCGCCGCCAGGTCGTTAAGGAAGCGTCATGGAGATGCCAAGTGATGAAGTAATCACAGCCTTTTGTCTTATCCTGTGTGGCGAAGCAAAGGCCCCATCGCAGGCAGCGCTTATGACACTGTGATTCAATGCGCACACACGTTCACGCTGAACCCCGAACACATACATGTTTCCTCTGCAGTGGATGTGGGAAACATGGCAAGAGAAACTCTTTCATTGTGGTCAGACTTGGCCACCCATTACGTTGCCTTGCGGTGGCATCGTGGGGCAGTAACGCGGCCAAAAGACTGCAGAAACATTTTGCCCGGCATGCATAGCTGCCAAAATCAACAAATCATCAAATCTGGCCAAGCTTTGGTCGGTCGTGATATGAGTAGCAACGATGGATTTACTATGGCAACAACACAGAGCAGGTCTAATGAGCAGCCCTACCAAAAATAATACTTCACTTACATCTTCAATGCACATGCATGAGAGGAAATTTATGAGACAAAAGTCTGTTGGCCGTTCACTCCCAAAACAAGCACGGAGAAGAACTGTGTAACGTTCACTCTGGCACGGCCATGTAGGGAAATCCTGACCAAAATATTACTCTGAGCTAAAATTAACCTGAAAAGCTCTTCTTTAGTATCCACTAAATGCTATTAGCACAAATACTTGCAGACAAAGTATTCAGCTGAACTTACTTATGTGACAGTGTCTATGACATTTTCCACTCGATTTATTATCGCACTGCGCTGCTCGAGTATTTTTTTCATTATATTCTTTATAAATAGGTGGTTGACTGGCTGCCATGTGTAATAGAAGACAGCTGGATTTGATTAACTTCCTGCTATAGACTTTCGTTGTATCAGCTCTCTTGGCCTGAGGTAAATGAAACCGGGGGAACGGCATCAAGGGAATTGCACGTTTCTGTTGAACTGTAAAGAAGCAAACAAAGCAGGCAGTGTGGCAGCGGCCCAGCTCTGGGTTTCCATGTGCCAGACAGCGTTGAGGCTCTGGGACTTTGTCTTATGGGAGATTCTTGGGGATGCAGCGACAGGAACTTGCGCCTTACTCTCCAGGGTTTCCTGTTTGTCTGTGAAGAGCAATCTAAGGTCAAACATCAGGCTCAGTGTAAATGTTTTTTTCACATTTGTTTTGACTTCTTTAGTGGATTTCACTGCATAACACAGCTCAAAAACTGTCAGGTAAGTTGTCACAGTAAGATGTCCCGAGAACCACACTTCCTGTCAGGCACTCTTTCGATTGAAGCAAAGCAAATAAAAAAATAGCTTTAAAAGACAGTTTTAGCAAAGTCTTATAGGACAGGAAATTTGGTGGTCAGTGTAGAGAAATCTCCACAGGATGATGTCATTTTCAATCAAATGACACTGTGAATCAGAGCCAGAATCGCTATCGACATGCTGACAAATATTTTCATTATCAATCATATAATTATCTCGATTAATCAATTCATCATCATTGGTCGACAAAATGTCAAATCTTTCCCAAGGGCCAGGTTGAGATATTAAAATTGCTTCTTTTGTCATAAACCCAGAGCTATTCTGTTCACTACTGTAGAAGACACAGAAAACATGAAAATATTCAGATATGAGAAGAATGGTTTTGGCATTTTGGCTTTTTCATTTCATTAATTTAGCTTATTATATTCTTTTTTTGACACTTCTATCCAAAGCTCCTTACAACAAGTGCATTCAACCATGTGGATACAACCCAAGAACCACTATATCAAACTTCATCAAATAAGCTGAACGCTTCAAATGCTTCAATAAGACAATAAGTAATAGAGAAATGGTGGGTTTTTTCAATTTGTGGGTCAAGGGTCAGTCTGTGATTGAAGATGTGTAGAGTTGCTGCTGTTCTGATGTTAATGGGGACCTTGTGCCATCATTGTGGAGCCTGGACAACAAACACTCACAAACCCAAATAAGCACTTATCAAACTTTATCAATGAATCAGCTGAGCGTTTCAACTCTACTATGAATTATAGGGACTTTTTCATTTTGCAAATGCCCAATTTCAGAATTCAGTCATTTGTGGATAATGGCAGCATATTTTATGGTATAACTACATACAAGTTATATTAGTAGAACTGACCATACATTGATGAACCTGGTAAGCCGTACCAGTAAATAAACCTCAATAACATGGACTATTCTCTAACTTGTAAAGACGCAGTTTATGTCTGTTGTTGTCTTCTAGGTTTTGTTTTCTAACAAGATTTATCATGAAAAAATGGATCTGTCCATCAGATTTAGCCAAATGAGATATAAATGAGGTGGAGTATGACGCTAACAAGCAGACACACAATTTCAATTGAATCTGCAAAGGTAATGATACAGAGAACCTGGCTCAGTCTGTAACTTCATACACCATCATCATCCCAGTCAAATCTCTGCATTGTACTGTTCAAATCCAACAGTTTTTCCATTCAGTCATATGAGACTGGTGATGGCCTCGGTGCAGATAGATGTTCACCCAGCAGATTACCCAATAACAGCAGCAGCCTCCAGAATAAAGTTTGATAGACCTTTAAATACTCCAGTGGTGCCAAGCAAATGCTAGAGGGACATGAGATATAGGGCACATACTCAGTGGAATATAGGCCAGAGGAAAGGGGGGAGGTGGTGTGAGCAGGATACTTTACAACCTAAATTAAACAGACAACTGTTACAGGCCAGGCTTTCACTGCCTATTTTAGCTCCTCCTCTGAGACTGCGATACATCTACAGAGCCTCACAATACTGCTCATGACCACAAATGGAATTGGTTCTTGGCATGATTTCAAGGCTCACGTGCACTGCACTGTGACGGGGCTGCTGGAGTTAAAAACTGGTATGACGATGGACAAATTGCCAAAGACGTAAACATGCCATGAGATGTAATCGCGGCAGGAGTGCAGAACATCAATCAAAGGGATACGTGTTTACCAAGTCGAGGAATAAATCAAAGCCAAGTGAGCAGTAAAAGCCAGCGTACAACCAAACAGTACTTGGCACAATGAATAATGAACGCTTTGTAGTTTATAGTAAGACATATGTCATGACGTAATGCTGACATTACACCTGTTGCACCTTAAATCTATGGACACTGATGTCCTCCACTCAACATATAGATACATAGATAAAGTACAGAACATGATCTGAATACTGTTGTCATTTCAGCAGCCTGGCTCTATGATATCAATCCGTCAATACACCACTTCGGTGCAGACTCCAATATATCAACAAATAACGGATGGATTGCCATGAACTCTTGTACGAACATTCATGGTCCCCAGATGATGTATCCTAATGACTTTGCTGATCCCCTGATTGTTCTTCTAGCACCACCATGAGCTTGACCGTTTTGGTTCAGAGTGAAATATCTCAAGTTGCTATCCCTACAACTACTATTACTAGCGTTCCCAGACAAATTCTCATACCCTCCTACATAAGATAAGATGTCCAGTTGTATACAATAACTGAGTATGTCTGTATCCTGTCTGATAATTATTGGCACTGCTCGAGTTTTCTGTCCTAGACGCCACAATAATTAAGTTTAATTGCTGAGGCGTCCAGTGGAACATGAATAATATTCAAAACCTTCAAGCTATTTCACTACAAGTGCTGCTGCTGGCACGATCATTTGAGACACTACCATACCACAGAAGGATAACATGCCAATTGTAGTACATTACTTAATACAACACATCAAACTGAGGAATTTCTGCTTAAAGTCGATCGTTCTCCTGTTCAGTGACTCATTGCCAGCTCATGCAAAAAGCACCTCTGATCATCCGAACGCTAAGCATTCATCAGTCATCACTGCTAGGAAATGTTTTCCCTTCTAAATGTGAGGTACAACTGAAGTAAAAAGCCTGCACCGAGTTTATTTAGCTAAAAATAACCAAACAAAGACCATCTGGAGGCCTGGTATGCTGTTGGTCCATGCCAATGAAAACATGTTTAAAGTGATCAACATGAAAGACTTGCATAATTTCAGAAGGAATTACTCTTGAAAAAAGTTTGAGATTGAACTCTGAGCTTCTGTACTCTGTGCTCTCTGAATAATTCCTGCTATGCCCTCATGTTCTCAACACTACGTGATTTACTGAGTGGCTGCTCCAGATTTTTACTTGATTTCAGATGGTGAAAATTGACCATGTCTGTTCCAGCCCTGCATGTACATTACGCTGAGCAAATACAACCTTAACAGCGCCTTATTAAGTTTAGCTGTTAACTCAGGTCCTTTAAAAGTGTTTATGTAATTTATTAAGTCAACAAGAGGGGTCGACAGATGGTCAGCCGAGTTACAAACGTGAGAGTGGCTCAGAATAGCTTCATGGCCTCCTTCCACCGGCCCTCATGCATCAGGGCTTGAGCAATCAACCCTGACGTGAGGGTTTTCCATCAGCAGCGCCAGCATGCAGCTCCAGTTGACACAACAGCAGCCCCGCGCCCCGCTGTGACGCTCGCCTCGGCCCTGTGTTTTCACTGTATGTTTTAGCTGAGAGGAGGGTGGGGCGGGGGTGCGCTTTCCCTTGAGGATGCAGTCGGGCAACCAGCTGGTTTCCATTAGCATACCTCTACTGGGGAACGGGAGGACTGGCGCATGTGGGCAGACACATGAGGAAGATAAATGATGCGATTGGTCAAGCAGACTAGACCCTCTCTCAGCCGGATCGCCTCTGATTATGGTGATTCTTCAACTTTTCTCTCAAGTGTAGGAGAAGCACGTAGTGTTTGACAATAACGACACACGGCAGACAGTTATCAGGTTAGGTCATAATCTTTGTCCCCTTTACTTTTCATAGATATGTCTGGTCATTCATTCTGTAAACAGCAGGGTAAAGTTGTAATTTGGGCACCACACCTTTACGTCCTGTGTGGCTTTTCAGCTTTTGGTAAGTGGGAATTTCACCTCCGCTTTTTGCTGGTGAACAGGTGGAATTTGGGGCCACATATAGAAAAAAACAATAATCTACACAGCCAGAAATGGCAACCATGCTACACTTCACACCTCAGTTAAACCCAATCCAAACACGCCCACGGACGAAAGATGTAATGCATGAAGTCACCCCAATAGTTACTGAGTATCCAGTCTTTATGCTAAGCTAAGATAACCTCCCGGCTCCATCTTCATTATGAACATAAGTGTAGTATCGATCTTCTCATCTAACACATGCATGAAAGCAAATACTTTTTATATACCAATACAATTTCACAAAATGTCTCCCAAAAAAAGAACTATTCCTTTAAAACAACAGCGTGTAATTTCATCCTTTAACATCAGTGCCTGGACTAACCAACAGAGCTGTAAAATACGTCTCATCCCTGAAGTAACATCTGGCCTGATGGATGGCACTTAAAAGATAAGTGAGCTTATCTCACAGCTAGAGAGATGCCACAGATATGTGGGAGACTGAGTGATAATTCAGTCGTCCACCCGCAAACCCAAAGATGTTTTTTTTAAGGGTTACTTTGGGCAGAAAGACTATTTTACATGACTTACACTCTGGTTAAAGTTCTGTGTGTTGTAACTTAAATGGAGAGAAGGGAAAATTCAACTTGAAATGTTGGACACTTTTATCCAGATTTACTGAAGAGCCTGGAAAAACACATGCCAGACTTCGCTGATAACTGATGCACATGTTGTGATGAAAAAAGGAGCTTATTGCTACAACTGCTCTGTGTGATACACACTCATTATAGTGTGAATGGTTGAAGGAAGAGAGGCAGGCGTGGTAATGACAGCCCCCCTCAGTCGGCAGCTCAGCCTCCCACGGTGAAAGTGCCTGGAGAGCACAGTTAAGAATGCCAGTGAAATTTACAGGCCTGCAGTGGGCCTCCGAATTAGAGGAGGTGAAACACGGATGGTGCCCTCAGGACGAGGACCCTCACTGAGGCTACGCGGCTAAATCACAGAGGAACACAATAGAGGGACTATACAGTGACAAAGGAGACTCTGTTTCCTGTTTCTGTCAGTTTCTGCAGACGCACACTTGAGCGGCATGGTTTCGTGAACCATCAAGAGCCCGACTGTTACCTTTAACCTAACCCAGCAGGGCGACACAAAGAGCTTCCCAGCAGATGCCCAATGATCTGTAGCCTTCAGCTACAGCCGCTGCTCTTACAACACTATCAGACATGTGATGGCTCTTGATTTATTTTGACATTTTTATTTTTCTCGTTTGGATCTGTCTAAACAAAATGTACGGACTTTGACGCTCCGACCAAAAACTACATAAATAGATAAGAAAGAAAAACAGGGCACATAAGCAAATAACTCATATCACACGTCAACATTGCAGGGTGAGCGCGGTCGAGGTCATGGGAAAGATCAGCTGAGGACACGAGCAGCACATGGACAACGCAGCACAAACACAGCCCAGCACTAGAAGCAGAGTATCCGACCTTACCTTAACGTAGGCGGTGTAACGCTGGCACTCGTCCCTGTTGATGTCCAGGCTGAGCTGCTGGCTCATCTGGCTGATCTGAGAGCCGCTCTGAGTGAAGTAGACCCGAGAAGGCTGGCTCTTCTGTCGCTTATCCACATCAGCTGTCAAGTTATACAGCAACTCTGAGAGGACACAGAAACACTGTTAAACATAACATCAACTGACAGTGATGACAGTTCTTTGAGCACAGGTAATCTTGAAAAACACTTCAGGTTTGCAGGGTTTGGTTTTCTGCTGCCACCAAAACATAGGAATAAAATAAATCATTGCTTATAGCAGCAAAATGAATGTGAATCAGAGGGATGATGGAACATGTTTGCCATTTCTTGGTCAAATCATCTGATACTACTTTAACTTAACTAGAGTCCTTTGTTCTGTGTTGTGCTAATTTCAGTAGATTTAAAGTAATGTGCCTGTAGTTTAGGCTACTGTGAACACTGTCCTAACATTGGTTTTGAACAAGCATGAACCTAGATCAAATTTTATATAGACTATAAGCAATTTTATAAATGTTAGCTAATGCTGGAATGGCTACTGACAAACTGAAATTAAACATAAAAATAGCCTTTTTCTGTTGATATTTTTCATAGCTTAAGGTGAGCAGACAGGAATTTCACCAAAAAAAGGAAATTAATTTTCCAGGTGGCAGGGCAGAACCTGTATAACTGTGAAAGAAAACATTTCATTTCAACATTCCTGTTGGTTCCACCCCTGGCTTTGGTGACACTAAGACACAGAGTCACTTCAATTCTATTTTGTATTGAGAAATCATAAGTATGAAGTCGAACATTACCAACATTTCCGAGAAAACCATATACAGGCCTCTGGCCATCTGAAATCCACTCCTCTGAATGAATCAGCCTCAGTCTGTAGTAATTGCTTCAAGAGTGTGTCATACTGGTAAAACAGTGGGAAGGATGGCAAACACACCCCAGTTGGACCAAAGCCTAACTGTTTCCTGTATCCAACAGAGGGAACGCCATGAGCTCACTCCAGAGGAGGCAAAGGAAGGTTTCATTATGGGAGTCACCAAACACATGGTGCTGCACTTTCCATGGCGTACGCCAGACGGCTAAACAGAGAGGCTTTATTCCTGCGAGCCAGGACGTAGTCATTATGTAACGACAGGGCTCCTGCTCCCCTGGGGGGGGGGCTGAGAATGACCACACCCAAACACTGGAACAGGACTGCACCTCAGCACTCAACAGGCACCGCACCCAAGAGCTTGTTAGCGAAGGCTGAAGGGTAAACCATCGGCCAAACGCTTTCTCAGCCACAGGCCAAAGGCTAACCGCACTGACCGTCTCCAAGCATGGGAAGAATTGCTCAGCATGATCTGTTTACAAATTTTTCCCCATTTAAATGACTGAAAGTTCAAGGAGCATGATATTCACTTCCTCACCAAATAACCATTAATGTATTGCATCTGCAGGGGTTGGACAGGATTGTTGATTGTTGACCTACAACCTACGTAAGATTTGTGGCTTTTGAGATTCCCTTTCAAGAAAATCACGATGCCCTGATGCTGATTGCCAAGAAATACAACTTGGTGCAAAACCACAACTTGTCATTTGTACATATTCACAAATGAAATACAATGTGTAAATTGCTACGTTTTAGAAGTGTTGGCATGTTTTGTTTTGTTTTTACTTTGGATAACTGCTAGCTGTCTAGTTGGCTATCTTCAATCTATTGGTATGCCAACTTTCGTGAGGTTTCTCTCATCAGGATTTGTCCTCACCTATCTGCCCGGGCAGCTGTCTTCCCCGGAAGCGCATGCAGACGGTGACGTTGAAGCAGTTCAGGTTCTGGTGGCCCTCGTGGCACTGCGGCACTGAGATGTTGATGGAGACGGGCAGGAAGATGGAGACATCCACCGTAATGACAGGACGGGTCCTACAACCACACAAACCGACACAGGAACTCAGCGTGGGAGAGACTGGACATTAAACCGGCTCAGAGGTAGAAGAAAGTACTGCAGCATCACAGAGAACAATCCACTTCCTCACCTCAGCAGCACCACACTATCGGCCATGAAAGCCCCAATAGTCACATCTGCAACAAGAACATAGTCATGAGTGATTTGGAAAGTGACACGGAAGATATGATATTAGCAACATCTGCTGACAGCTCTCTTTACACCTGCAAATCCCAACAATGCACAGAGGTCTTTCACTGTCATGCTGGCTAAGACTGAAAGTCAGCTGTGGAATGCAGTAAACAAGATGCCTCTATCACGAGTCTCTGCGCCGTGATTGCAAGAGAATGAGAGTCAAAAAACATGAGGGTGAACAAGTAAATATTTAATAATGTCATACTTTCCTATAGGATGTTTTCATCTAATTTTCCCGATGTGGTCAGGAAAATCTTTCAAGCCTCCATCTAGTCTGCTCTGACCGTACCTGCGTATCCGTTGCCATCCATGTCCACATTGCCTGAGATCGACTGGCCAAACATCTGCAGACCAGGGTTCACACTGCGCCCAGACAGTCTCTGTAACAGATGATACCAGCTTCAAATAACACACGAGAGCCAACATGGAAAAAAGGAGCACATTATATGACTTGTTGTTGCTCTGCATTTATTTTTCATAGACTGGTCTTTGCTTTTATAGATTTAGAGTAAATAACACATATGGTAGCTTAGCATTAGGACTGTAAACAGCGGGCCTGGCTCCCTCCAGAGTGCAATAATAGACATTATATCTTATTTGTTTAATCTGAAACAAGTGTAAAAAAGCCATGTTACTGGGAGTTCACGCTGCCTGTTTGTCAAGTAATACTTACAACACGTAACTCCCCTGTAAAACCACAACTTGCATTTAAGTGTTTGTTTGAATTGAACAAACAGCATAAATCGTGTTAATTTGTGACTCTATGTACAACGTATTTCAACCAACATCAAACAATTCCTTTAATATACTGTAAAGTAGATTTAATAGAGGAAGTAGCGCTTCATCCACTGAGAAACCAAAAAATGACCTTTCTCTTTGAATAGTTACACACGATAACGTGTCACTGTCACACGACGGACACAGATGAACGATTGCTTCCAAAATAAACTTAAACTATTCATTTAAACAAAAAAATCTCAGTAGTGTGAAGATTCCCAGTCATCCAGGTCATGATCATCCATGTATGGTTGATACCTCAAGAACTGAAAAAGCCCCTTGGATGAGAGGTGAAGTATCTACAACCAACAAGTCCAACTGCCCTAGGTTCAACCCTCCTTGGATATCTCAGTAGTGATGGTTGCCTATTGCATGTGGTGGTTAAAAGGGTGATTTTTAACATTTAAATACTTTGCAGACACTGATAAAAAAAGAAGCTCATGAAGAACTGCTTGTGCCTCCAATCAGAGCATCGGTGGTCTTCTGTGTATTCCCGAGGCTACATCACCACCTGTGACTTCACCACACACCCACACAGCTACTGTGTCAATCCATAAGGTGAACACGTGGTTTTCATCAAAATTTAGCGTGCGTTGGTGAAGCTGTAGAGAAACTACTACATCTACATTTGGATCACATTACAATAATCCTTTGCTTACCATTAAAAAAATCTATATGATATTGAAATGTTGTCTGACACGAGGAGGATTTCTTACCATGGAGTATTTGCTGATGATTCCTGTGGCATCTCCATGGTAGATATAAACGGCCCTGCGTATTCATCCTCTTTAGGTGCTCCTACGGCTACATCTGATCAGACAAACAGAGCACAAAAAGTGTTTCTGGGAAATGTGGGCATAAAAATGAATGAGTGCATAAATGAGTGCGTGTGTTTGTGAATGTGTACGAAAGCTTTCATTAGCATGTTTACTTTCAGCTGGCCAGAGCCTGGGAAACAAGCTGTTACAGTAAGACTCTTAATAGACAATTAAGTGTTGTTAGTGGCCATAAAAACTTGCGCGACCTCTGAGAGAGTGGAAACAAGACTATAAAGTGCTGGCGAGAGCACTGAAACAACGTCTCCTTATCCCATTTCCACAGCAAGTCCAAATATAAACTTTCTTTTTATAAACCAAAACACTTCCATGCCATGTGGTGCAGCATACCATAGCAGACACGGTAAAAGAATGGCAAACACCACACAATAATTAACTCATTATGTAGAATTAAACAAGTCATTTGTTCGTGCAACCAAATGTGTATTATGATTTTTACAGTAGTTCTTACAAATTAAATTGTAGCAGTTTGGTTGTAAATAACAAATCAGTCAGCAAGGAAGTCTGGCTCTTTCGACACTCCGAGAGTGACGACTTACAAGATGAGTTATACGTCCCAGCTGCCATCTTCCTCCACACACACACACACACACACACACACACACCCTATGTGCCAGGCTGCAAGCCTCAAGGAGTATCTCACACGGAGATGAAACCGGGTAGCAGCTTCCAGCCTTAAGTGTGAGATGGATGCCAAGTCGAGTCCTCAGAGCCAAGCCACGCGAGTGCCAGGAAAACAGACAGTGTAAATGTATGTTTCTTTGTATGTGTGTGTGTAATTTGGTTTGCGTCTGGATGACTCGAGGGTGAAAGATCCCCCTCTAATCGAAACAAAATGTCTGTGAAAATGAGGGGGTTTGTTGCACCTACTGAGCATCTCGACCAGTCTACATTTGCTTCTGTGCTGATGTGAGGAATATAGACTGTGTGCTTTTATTACTCGCCTGATGACGGGGGAAACAGCTTTGTTGAATACAGGACAATGTCACACAAATAGCACTGAATACTATTGTAAAGTAGTTGCCACTGCCTGGATTATAGATTCATAGACCACTGGAGACCTATTACAAGACTTAAACATATAAAACACGACCCCCGTCTGAGATCCGACCTCTCATCAGTGGCTGGTGGTTCAAATGCCCAGAGAAAGTTTAATGGTTAAAGGACAATACCAGTAGTTTGGATTTTTTCTTTTTGTTGCATTCAAGGACTCTCTTGAATGTAATGAATATGATACTTGTTTTGATCAGTATTGCAGAAGCTGGTTCATGAGGAGGACACAGAATTAAACTTCAACAATAACAACAAATAAATAAAATTTGCATATAGTCACTGTGATGGATATCATAGAGAAATAAATTTAAAACAGTGGCTGCCTGCAAGGTAGGAAGTCGATCTTAAAATTTGCGGCACAGTTGTAAAAATGATCAGCAGTATTGTAAAACACAGGTGATGTGTATTTAATGGACTAAAGCATTTTAAACCACCAGTGTGGTCCTTTAAGTCAGTCATTCCCAACCTTTTTGACTTTTAACCACGTAAAGTAAATCAGTGTTTGCTTGCGACCCGCTGACACAGGTTTCAGATGTCTGTCAGTTGTGAGTAGTTCATTTAAAGAGTCATTTTCTCCTCTAAACATTTGTGTTTTTGAGTTATTGTTTCAGGCTCAAAGAGGTAACAGTAGCCATTTCTTTACAGGAAAAACAGAAGTAGAAGAAAAAGTGCAAAAAATGGCAGCAGAACTTTTCCCTTTCTTATTTACTGTCCCATTAATCATCTCACAGCCCCTCAGATTTATGTTGTGACCCACTGAAGGAATCCTGACCCACCGTTTGGGAACCACTATTTTAAGTATTTCTATTATTGACTTGGCAAAAGTCAGAATGTTTAAGCAGCAGCCCAAAGTGTAGTTTTAAGATATAAAAACATATAAACTTTTTATAATAATATATAACAGTTTATAGTTTATAATAAAAAACTTCTAAAAAAAACAAATTGGATGAGAAGTCCTAAATGTCCAGAGAATAATGCAGCATTAGAACATCTACAGGTCAAATTTCATCCGCTGATGAAGTCCATGTGATACAGTCAAACGCTTCAGAGCAAGCAAGTAAGCAGATGTTGAGTGGACACTGTTTTGGCTGAAACTGACCTTGATATCCATCGTCGTCTATGTCTCCGATTGCGGTGATGCATTCTCCAAAGTGTGCATTGAAAGCATTGTCACCACTCAAAACAGCTTGTTCCTCCATCACCCCCTGAAAACAGCAGCAGGGAAAGATAAGAGTTTATATACTGAGCTGGCAGAAGACAAAAGAAAGCTCCTACAATATACTGCTGCAGTGAAATTATTGCAGCTTTCTTCAGATAAAATTCTTTGGCCACAACTTACTTGGCTTTTATCCAAACCATTTAACAAGCAAACAGACAGTCAACTTCCTCGCAAAATAACTCATAAATATAAAATGTACAAACAGGAGCTCAAGTCTCGGGTCGGTTACATAATCTCACTGCAGAATCGCACAATGCTCCACTGTTTTATTCTTATAGCGTCACGATAACAAACACGGTCAGAAAGAAATTAAACATGAGCAGAGCTAAAAATCGACACTGCAGACAGCAATAACAGCACGGACACGTACATACGTCTGTGTAGTTCAAAGCGGGAGGCTGAACATACTTTTGTAAAATAAATCTGCAAGTTATGGCATCGTGTTCCCACTGATCCACAGAGCCCACTCACATTGCCCTTGCTGAGGTACACAGACACCTGGCCCTCATCCCGGAGCTGGCTGTGCATGGGTGCCCCCACCAGCAGGTCCGACAGGCCGTCCTGGTTCAGATCAACTGCACATAATGAGGAGCCAAAGTAAGAGCCCATCTGGAACCAAGCCGAGCCACAGAGCAATGGGTCAGATCACAGACACTTCTTCTTCAGTTCATACGATTGACATTCATGCTCTGACTGGATTTTATATCTATACAGATATTAAAGGAATATTTACACAACTTATGTCTTAAAGCTACCCTGACTTCCTTGTATTTACTCTGAATGGAAAGCATTAGCTACATCACTGGCTTTGGTTTCTCTCAAGTGTGCTCCTTCTTTAAAACGCTGTCTCAACACTTAGCACAGACATAAACAGTGCAGTTCTGACAACAAGGCAATTAAAGCAGCATGTCTGCAATGCATCGTAAGAATCAACCACATGATCCAAGAGGAAGATTGGCTGAAAAAAAAAATACTGTTGCTGATTTAAAAAAGTGTAGGATAAGAATAGCATCAATGCAAAATAAAAACCAGATTATAACATCTGAGCTCATACCATTTTCCCTGAGGCTTGAAAACTCTTCACCAAAGACGCACCGTCGATTTTGAAAATGTAAACCTGCGAAGGAGAAAAACAGATCACTGTAGCAAGAGAACTCAACAGCTGGAAACAAGACAAAAAGATGGAGGGCCTACTTTTCCGCTGCCGCTGTGCTGAGGGGCCCCTGCAGCTACGTCTATTACATTAGGAGAGGAGAAGTGTCCAGCGGTCACAGCATAACCTGGAGACACAGATGATAATCAGTCGCAGTTCCTTTGACGCGCTCATATGTTTGACATCAGCTATCCTCATTCACAGGCTCTCACCAAGGTAGCTGTATCTGTGGGAGTCCACGTTCTCTTTGTTTGGGCTGTAGAAGGAGTCAGAAGTCAGGTTGTACACCTTGATCGTCCCGGTCCAGTAGTACGACCCCGGCGCCCCCATCACCACCAGCTCCTGAAAATGAAACCCCCCCCCCACATTCATTCAGATGACTGTCATTTTGATTCACCTTCTCTCTTCACTGCAACAGTCTGCTGCAGGAAAGAGAGGAAAAAAAGGAAAAGTGCTGCTGGGTGAACGTCTGGTTAACCAACGGCCACAGACTGGTTTGTGCTATCTGCTCTTAACCACACAGACAGATGGCATGCCGGCTGAAACTGCCTCCTTTGATGTGATGAGGAATTCAGAGCACAGGCAAAATTGACAGCTGTAAAATAAGCTGTTCACACTTTTCGTAGTGATGCTCCACATCTATGAAAGGGACCAGAGCACCACAATTAAGATGCTCTGTTTTAGACTACAACGCACTGTTGCTTGCCGCTTCCTGATTTTCACCACTGATGCTATCTGTCTCAGAGGATGTGTAGTTAACCACTGAGAAGTCAAACAAACTGAACAACCCTGTGAGAACCTTACTCAGCAGTATGTATATCCCCTGTGCAGTGGTGTCAAACATCTGGGCACCACCAGGCGAATGCCCCCACGGTTCAGACAAGGATAAGGTTTAACAGTTGGACATCTTTTTTTTTTGTAAATTCTTCACATTCTTTCAGGGAGGGGGTTGTTCAAATGCTTTAACAGATCGACACTGGTGTCCTTGGTCTGCGAAAGAAAGCTGGTTTGAGGATTTTGTCTTTGGTTTTTAAAACAGTAGGTTCATTGTGGAATCTTTTCTTTCCTGAAGCTAAAAGTCTTCTCTCTACTGTTATTTACAGGTTTCACATGATGTCGACTGAAGAATCTCGTGCTACAGTAAAACCTCCACTTAGGAGCTCCACACCTGTACAGTTCTTCTATTGTGTTTTTTCATTTTGGTTTACATAGTAGAATAATGAAACTAAACCCAACTGAACATTATGTCATACACCGCAATGAGCCTGTCTTCATAACAGCCGTGAACGAGGTTTTCAAAGGCTCTTTGTCACACATCAAATAAACTGTGGTGAAATGTTAAACTAGTTCGCAGACAGATCATGTGAAATGATCCCATTTTAGTACCATTTTTAAAAGCAAAGTAATGTGTGTGACACGTCTGCGTGCTCTTGAGTCATGCATGAGTCTTTGTAAATGTAGCTGCAACTAATGATTATTTTCACTATTGGTTACTCTACCCTTTTTTTTCTCCATTAATCATCCGGGTTATTAAGGGAAAAAAGTCCATCACTGTTTCCCAAAGCTCAAGGAGACGTCTTCAAATGTGATGAGTTGTCAAAAACCCAAAGATAGTAAGTAAACAATTATATTATATTCATGCACTGTATAACAACAAACAACAAATCCTCACATTGGACACACAGAGAATGAGTTTCTGCTTTAAAAAAAATACTTTAGGCAACCTAGAAATCCGAAATAATGTTATTTAACATAAGTAAAATAAAGAAAGATATTTCACTGTAAGGGCACAGCTGTGGACACATTTTAAGTGACTTAGAGTCTACTGTACTTCACTGTATGTCCCAAATTGAGCGTAACTGTAATTTGAGACTTGAAAAGGACCTTTGCAGAACATGCCACTCACGGGGAACATCAGGAAAGAATTATGTTGCTAATGTATAGAAAACAAAATGTCTAAACTGGTCAAATGTCCAATTGTCAAATGTAAATGTATTCCTCCTATGCACATTTTTTCCTGTCAAACTATATTTTTGCTCAAATGCATTTATACGTTAAATCTGTTTGACCTTCTCACCGTTTCTGCTCACTGCACCGGCTTCATCTCTCTACACACAAATGTGCAGGAGACAGAGAGGTATTTGTGAAATACAAAAAGGTGTTGTGCAAACAGGGATGATGTCATATGAAACAGTAGTGAATCTATGTTACAGAGAAAAGGAAATGTGTATTTCCTTAAACGCTTTATCTTGTGGAACCACACCAGGTCAAGTGAGGCCGCTGCCGCCTTTCCTACACTATCTGCCTATGGAAACATAAGCTAAGTGTTATCAGCAGTTAGTCAGCAGAGCCTTGATACAAATACTCGTGTATATCCGAGTGTAGAATTCAGATTTTCCACATCATTTGACATATTAAACAACTTGGGGGGGGAAGAAAAATTCCCCTTACAGTATATAACATCACTGCTAACTATCCCCATAATACCAGAGAGTCTGAGTCAACAAAGAGTGAGGGAAAAAAAGGTGCTTTGAAACATTAGACATGTGGTAATATTAATGGTCATCATACTTTCAATTGAGAAAATGAGTTCCCGGAAGAAAAAAGAGACAGTAAGGAGGATAAGAAGGACTAATAGTTTCTATTAGTGCTGCTCAGTTTACCAAGTGAAGCTCCCTGAGTGTCCAGACAGCAGCGTTTGGATGACAGCAAACAACTATCTCCACGTTAGACGAACAGAAAGAGAGTATTACAAGGATAAAGAAGATGGACAAGCACTGTTACTGACCTCCGTAAAAACTCCCGCTGTCCCGGCTTGGCACGAGCCGTGCTCTTCCCCATACTTCTGCTTATAGTCTGTAAGAAAAAACAAACCACAAATTATTTCACTGTGTGCTTGAGCCAGCATTTACTGGAGTTTTTCCTGCATTCCATATGGAGCTAGTCAAAGTCCCAGTCCCATCCACGAGGAATCTGGGGGCAGAAAGCCGACTGAGAGAAGGGGCGCAACACTATTCAACAAGAGGGCCGCTTACTTGCGGGGGACACAGTGCTCTCAGGTTACAAAAATATTGAGCTTGGATCTGTGCAAAATGCACTGTAAATATGGTCCCATGCAAAGTCTGTCTGGCTTCTCCACAACTGGCAACAAGAGTTAGGGAAGGAAGTGAAATTAAGGTGTAAAACAGCCATTGATACATCGCTCTGAGTCACTTTAAAAACATATGAAGAACACATTTGTGTGAGTGAGGTTAAAATGTTACACAGTTCACTATTTTTCAAATGAGGCTTGATTTTTAGTAGATTAGCGGAAAGGATTTGATTTACGACACACATTAACCAAATCTGATTTCTCTACCTTGCAAGCAAATGTGCCCTTAAAAGCTTTCTACAAAATCAAGCCAAAATCTGTTCTTCAACAAAGTTGTCATAATTACGCCTTTGTGAAAATGTTTTTCTTGTGCAAAAAGGTGCGAAGGGAATAACAGCTCTCCATCTCCAGGATAAATGTTCATATACTCGGCTTAACGAACTGTGTCCTTCAGTAGTTGGAGCTGGCTCTTGCCAAAGTACTCGTGTTGAACTGAGGGGGAGAGATCACACTTCAAGGCTCTACCGCTACAAGTCTTCAGTGCCAAAACACCAATCAGAGGCCAGAAGCAGATGTGGGGGTTTCACACTGATGGCGCTGGCTGCACGTGCCGTGATAATATGTAACCACAGAAGGGGACAAACAGACCAAACCAGTGGTTCTCAACCTGGTGGAGCCCTAAAGGGGTCCCAAGAAAAGTCTGAGGGGGTCACAAGATGATTAAAGGAATAAGAAATAAACAAGACTAGTCTACAGTCACGTTAGGAGCTCTGTGAGTCAGAACTGCTTGTCGGATGTTATAAAAACTTTGGATCCTCCCTCCCCAAACACCTTTCCGACGTCAGGCAGCTGCATCCAACAATTTCTGTAACTTCCCAAAACTGACAATCCAACACTCAAGGCCACTTCCGGCTGTGATTGTGTGGAGGTAAGACAGTAAGCTGGGTTTGACCTCCTCGGCCTATTTCTGTCACTTTTCACATGAACAACTGAGCACAACATATTATAATATAATTCTAATATCTTATATTTATGTTATAATATAAAGTTAATTGTGTCCTCCCCACCTGTCTGGCTTCACCTTACTTTCCAGGGTTAGTGTTTGGGACATCTGTAACCACTTTTGACCTCTGATGTGGTCGGACAACATGTATGAACCAGTTCTGTTCTAGCAGAACCCGGCCCTTAGTTTAGTATGTTCACAGTTTCTAATTTGCACTAAACACAAAGCTCAGCTGAGGCTGATGGGGACATCATTTATTTTTAAGGTATTTGGTCATAAACAAAAGTGGGAGACGAATTAAAGGTTTGACCTCATGATGGGGCTACATTAAAAGTTATGGGTCCACCAATGTGATAACAATTCATCTTGAGGTTAACGTGAATGTTTATACCAAATTTCATAGCAATTCATCCAACTGTTGTTGAGACAGTTCACTCAAAATCAAAAAAACGTGAACTGGGGACCATCCATTTGTCGTTGACATATTTCAGCCTGGACCAAAGTGACCGACACTGCACTCCCTGGAGCCAATCCCTTTTCTAACTTTTCTCTAATTTCCTCTGTTTGATTATGAAATATGTCTTCGGGCCTTGAAAATCCTCAAAATGAAACCATGTGAGAAGAAAAATCTCACTTTCACAAGAAGGCCAGAACCTGTATCTGTGCTTGATTTTAATGGGTTGCGAGGCAAAATGGTTGGGAGCCGCTGGACTAAACCAACAAGACCTCTCACCCTCAGCAATACGTTTGATGTTTTCAAGTGTCTGCCTAATCTTTATAATTAAATGTGCTGTGCTTGTCCACCATGGTGCCTTTACCGTACCTTCATAACACGGGATGAGCGGCTTCGTCCTGCCCTGAAGGGTGGGAGGAATGATGGAGCAGTACCCGTGAGGAAGGATGTGCTCCGAGTCGTAGTAGACGTTTTTCCAGCGGTGGGCACAAGCCTGCAAGAGAAACAAATTCAGACACACGCTCATGCTGTAAACACAAACACTTCAGATTTCAGCCAGGCGTTCCTCAACCACGCTGATAGTTTAATCCATGGCCTCGCTGGGCTGGAGTCAGCGCGTCTCTGTGACTGTCAAATGATCATCAACAAGAGGGGAAAGCCCATCCATAACCCTGACCATAACAGCTATGGTCTGTGGTGTGACTATCTCATTGCAGCTTGAGAACTGTGTTTCCTAAGCAGCAGTTCATGTGCAAGCAAGAAAAAATCTTCACAGTCACATTTGTGTTTTAAAAGTCTTAATTTCAAAACAGCTCCTCCAGGCTTCGCTGGCAGTTGGAGAAGCCAAAAGTTCAGACAGCAAAAAAAAAAAAAGAAGTGGATCAAAAGAGAAAAGAACAAACTCCTACTTTATTATACTGCTGCTGAAACAGGGGCTACGTTTCTGAAACTGACAGTGAATAATTCTCAAAATAATATTTTGCTGCCGTGTTTTTCAAAATAAAACATTCCACAGATCGGTAAGCTAACAGGATAATCTGGACTGGATTTCAAACTCTGCACAAATCAGGCCACATAAATGTGTAAATGTGGTAATAATTTAGTACCCAGGGGAGGGATGGTGGTGGGGCTCCTGTGGCTCTGGGGACAGATCTGGACGCCTCTGTGCAGACAAAGTTCACTTCATTTCCCCTCGCACTGTTTAACTCCTCCAGCCCCCCTCCCCACGCACACACACACGCAGCCAATCTAAATGAATATAAGAGCTCGGCAGATTGTGGGCGCACACAGAGCGTCGGATGACTGTCTGGAAGCAAGATGCTATGTTGAGAAACACTTGTATTTCAAAGGACAGCTTGGCCAACACTAGTAGCAATAGCAGCATAAACTCTTGAGGCAGATCCTTTGAATAAAAAGATCAATCAGCTGACATAAAGATAGAAAAGGAGCTCGTGCAGCAGATGACAAGTTCTGTCAAAGCAGCAAAGAGGGCTTATATGGTTTGAGTGTGGGGTCTGTGCTGTTGTCATGTTCCTGTTCAGTTAAAGGGCTCACTGGTCCCAAACAAGGCCTTCCCTGAAAGCGCAGATGAAATCACCACAACACACATCTGCCAAGCAGCCGTTTCCCTCCTGTTGCACAGAAACGTGAGTCCATTCAGATGAGAAAAAAAAAAACAGTGCTTTGGAAAGGCACAGCGACACGTGGCTCCAGAAAGCCACCACCTTTCTTTTATCATAACCCCCGTCTGGACGTCTGAAGCGTGTGCAGCTAAAAGCTTGTTGTTCCGCAGCTCTGCGATCAAATTCCCGAGACTGACAACTCCAAGAAAGTCTTCAGATTCTGACTGACGAGTAAAGCCAAGGGTAATGGTTTGAAAGCCATGCCAAGGCATTCCACTGAGGTATAAAAAAGTGGACCAAAAGGCAAACATATTGAACGGAAAAGAGGTTGAAAAGGCCAAACAGTTATCTGAGGGAAGAACTCCTTTTTGACTCCCATCAGCCTCCACTCTTAATCAGCAACAGGTATTCAAATTCATATTCACACCTGTTATGAGTCGTCCTTAAACTGTAAGGTCGCTAGATCCTGAGCGACCCACCTCACAGGAGACGGGGGGGGGGGTTAACGTTTAATGAAAGGCTGCCCTTGGACGGGACCACCGCAGAGGGGCTAGAGCCTAAACAAACTCTGCCAGCTGCCCTATGATCTCTGTGCAAACACTCAGCAGAGCACCTCTGGGATTAGCACCACTAGTTAGTCTATTTCTCGAAATCCCTCTCTCGATTTTTATAAACAACAATCTACTCTTGACAAACCCTGTTCCACTGACTCGTCCAGCTCCAAACACGAGGTAAATGTTTCACAGTATTATGTAACCGTGCCACTGTTTCCAAATCTGTCTGGCTTTAGTTGTTACTCCAGCTCTGAATATGCAAAAAAAAAACCAAATCATCACTGAAGTTCGGTTTTTTACTTCAAAGCTTGTAAGCGTGTAAAAAAGAATGGGAGGAAAGGCCTTTTTTGCTAAAGGAGGGCCATAATAATGAGAGCAGCTGTGGTTTAACGGTGCGGTTCATGGTACATCTGTAACAATGATGTCGGTATAATCAGGTTTCTTTTTTATGAGTGTACATGGTTCGCATTAAAAAATTTGGTGCAGTGACTTTGGCGTAAAGTGTCCCTGAACTCACCAGTATTTTGCCGTCGGCTCTGTCCTGCCGGGCCAGGCTGACCCCCATCCACTCATCATCCCTGTCTCCCTGGCACGTCTTCCCACAAGACTCTCTCTGCTTGTTTCCTGAAAGACAATGAGAGCAGTTTGCAGACGTTGAGTCATCCGGACGGAGGAGGATGTCTTGGAGCAAGTAGTTTGTAACTTGTCAGCCATTCTCAGCTTTTCAGTTCTGACTTTCATTCTTAATTTCTGCCGAATGTGCGAGTGATTTCAACAAAGATTGAACTTCTGTAGATCAAGGCAATGTTTTCTGCCTCTCTGAAGTATTTCACAACATCTCCTCTGTTGCACAGTATGTCTGTGTATGTGTATGTCAGCTTTACTTTAAAATAAATCTGTTATAACACTTAGAGATCAATGTTAATATCAATATTAAAATTTGAATGTTAAACAAGTCTGATGATTTATTGGTTTTATATTAACACCTTTTTTTCAATAAGGATCCCTTTAGGGCTGCACATAAAAATAATTTTCATAATTGAGGAAGGAACAAATCATTTTCTCAATCAATCGATTAATTGTTTGGTCAATAAAAGAAGACAATGAGAAATGCCCATCACTGTTTCCCCGAGCTCAAGGAAATGTCATCAGATGTAAAAAGTCAACATACAAATATAACAATCCTCATAACTTGCTTTACAATTTACTGATGTACATCTCATACTGCTTTGTAATGACTGTGAAGCCTGGACCAGTTTCAGGCCACAAATCATAAAGATGCTTAAGAACATGAATCCACTGAAAGTCAAATAAACATAAATGCGCATAATCAGTAGAGGAAAACCAATAAAAAGATAAAGCACTTCCAAATTTCTCTTTCTAAGACTCCAAATTTCCATCAGTTGCCCCCCTCCCCCTTCCCTAAGTTTTATACTGTTTCTCCCTGAAGACAATTGATTCAGCACAATGGCATGTAGCTGTGAGTGTTTCTCTGTGTCAGTGTGTTGTAGGATCCCAGAGGTCCGTTAGAGTCCGGCTCCTCTGCTCCATGTGGTTCATCGAGCACCGAGCACACTCACTCTCATAATGTAGTGTATTTTTGTATTTTTGGGGTGACACATTGACTGAGCACGGGGGGGGGGTTATATTAATGCCATGCCTGAACCCCGGCTTTCTTGACCACAAGAATGAGGAGGGGTTGGAAAATATTAGCAGGGGCATAAATCATATTTATCAAAATATTTATGGACCTCTGCACACAGAACCCCCTTTTTCTTTTGCATGTCCTAATATAGCAGGTTGAGAACTTAAAGAACAACTGTGTCACTGTTAAGAGTGGGCTAGTATAAGGCTGCATTATTCTGATAAAACAAAACAGATGCTTGGGGGGGGAGTTTATGCAAAGAGTGGACAAGAAAAAGCTGCAGGAAAGCCCAGCATGTGTGTGTGTGGACTGCAGCATCAGATAGCGAACTTTCCTGTGAACTGTTCAAGCTGTGTGTGGGTGCATGTGTTGCCCTCAGGCTGCAGTGAGTGTATATGTCATTGTGTGCAGGCTGCTGTGACTGACCTCTTCCCAGATCCATCTCTGTGCAGCGACGCTCTGGGTTGCTGTGAACTCGACACTTATACACAGCTCCAGGAGAGTGCACAGAGCTACTGTATGTGGAGTTGGCCTTGGGGGCTCCCACTATCACCCTGCAGACACGAGGAGAGGAAGATTGGACACAGTGCTTTTAATATCTCTATGTGTGTCACTGTGGATGAAAAGAGAATCTATTGCATGCAGAAGAAGTTGGAGCATGAACAAAAAATGTCTTTTTCATGCTGAATATTATCCATTAGTGTTTTGCATTTAGTGGGTGTGGATGCAGACTGAGCAGGACACACTTCAACATTTGCTTCAAAAGTACAAATTCATTGCATCACTCATAGAAAGTAGCAGCATTTGCAGAATCTTCTGCGACTCACCAGCGTGTGTTGTCATGATAATGCTCCAGCACAGAGTAGCCAAAAAAACTAGAATTGGGTCCACGGAACACGAGAGGATGTTCTAAGTCTATATTGTAAGAATAAGCCACTGAGATGGAGAGACAGACATAAAAAACATTGTGTAATCCAGGTTTTTGTCTCCGGAGTGGAGCCATGCCTTTGCGCACCGTGCGTAAAAACGCGCAGAAAGTGTCCAAAAAAAAGTAGAAGAAAGAAGCAGAACAAGGAGGAACTGTCAGCTCTTCTGTGGTCAAACTGGCGCAGAACTATCTTTGACTTGTTTCTCCCTGGTTTGGTGCAGCATGGAGGCTGTGATGGCTGCAGGAGGAGAGCTTAAAGTCCGGTAAATAACGGTGCGTCAGCTTCTCTCCATTCTGTCTCCATCTGACCGAGCTCCTGCTCTCAGGCTCCCTGTGTGCACATAAATGCGCTCAGGCTGGAAAAGTCAGCAAGACGCAGCAGGAAATGACAAAGGTTTCACTCAAAATAAAAGCACAGATGTTGGCTGCGGCTCTCGGTGGGTTTTAATGTGGAAGGTGGAGCCGGAACTTAACGCGCTCCCGGAGAGACTCGGATGGTTTTGAGGCGCAAAGCTTCACATTTCAGTGCAGGAGTTCAGGGGCTCCGCTCACCTCAACTGAGAGAGGAGGGATCACTGCTGCCATCTAACGTCTCCCCTCACAATGACCTGAGAAACCACTTCTTTCTTCAAGTTTTAATTTATAATCATATATGATAATTAGTTTATACTCCCTGAAATGTGAGATTCTCGGGGTTTATTTTCCCAACAACAATTTCTCAGTTTGGGATGAATAGAGTCTGTCTATCTATCTAATGATGTGAGTAAACTGCTCTCAGGAATTCAAAGCTTTTATAATAAGAGAGCTTATGTTGCAAATTTGTACAAAATGAAAACAACTTTTTTCATCTGTCCCCTTAAAAGCAATGTCTACCAGCTGTGACCACTTTTAACTTCCTTGTTTGATTTGAATACTTTTTTAAGTCCTGATGCAATAAGTGGTCAAGAGTTACAAGACAGATGCAAGGATTGTTGGAGAGTCTGAAAAAAATGTAATGTGCCACAGAAATGTCTTTTTCTGCTTTTCTTCATCATCTGGCATCCTCTCAATTCCGTCTTGCAACATCTTGAATCACTGTATTTCAGTGTAATATATACATTGTGCAATAGCATGTACACAGTATTCCTTCTTTGTCAGATGTATGGCTGAGCACACTATATATACACTTTACATATTCTTTCAATAGACACATAAACCATCTCTGTATATAGAGTCATATATAATCCATACATTTCAATCTTATTTGAACTGTACTATACACTTGTGCATCACCAGCACTACAGCCCAAGTATATACTAACAATCTGACCTGTTTATACAAAGGTTTATTGTCCAGCTCTTGCCTGTATATAACAGGCCAGCTATATGTTTAGGTTGGCTTCCATTCGTTCAGCTGTACGTCTGTATTTGTATCCCCTTATAAATTGTTTTCTCCATTCAAAAATGCGTTTGCCTTATTGTTAATTGTCTTGTATGTATGGCCTTCATTGTGCAGAAGAATGTACAGTATGAAGAGTTCAACACTATCAGACAGGAAGGTTTCTCTGTGCTCACCTGTAATCTGATTACAAGATTGATCTAAGATGTACAAACATGATGTTGTGACATCCCAAACAGTTTGGAAGTGAATAATTGGTCCAATATGGAACTTACTTATATTTGCATATTCATAGATTGTGATAGAAAATAGAATTTTTAACTTAAATGTTTATTGACTATCGTTTTGGCGGAAACACACATATCAGACAAACTATCACTTTAAAGCAGAGTATTTTCATGTGTCTTCAAATAATTTCTGGAGGGGATTTTTAGTGTTTATAATTACCCCAATGGTTTAATTACACAGTGTGGCTGTATTTCTATCCTCCTCTACTGAGAGTGAAAAGAGAACCAGAACCATCAATCAAATTGTTCTGACTCTCATGTCTTTATGTATAAAACCGCATTTTTGTTGAGGAGGAAAGAAATAAAAGGTCAAAGGTTACCTTCGCTGAAGTATCTTTAAAAGCCAGATTTGTTGTGATGTCTGCATTCCACGAGTGTCTACTTCAACAGGATGTTATCATACTTTATCCTCCTAGACAGGCTAAACAATGTAACACCAGCTAATGAGATAAGCTATTGGATTTAACACATAAAATACTGTATGGTAATAAGGATAAAGGAGTGACAAAGGGTGTTCTGTAAATAAGATTTAATCTGTTAGTCTGAAAATGTATAGCAAGTCATATAGTGCCCTATAGTACAGTTTTAATTCTCATAGTACAATTTACAGTTTGTGTTTTTGTGTTTCTATGTCGGTGTCAGTGACAAAATAGAAAGCATAGAAAAGCTGTGTTAGACAAACAAGGTCCAGAGGCCAGTATATCTTAATGTGGCGCGAGTGCACAGTTAAAGGGTCGTTTACAGTTTTACAGAGGAAGTGAATCAGACAACAGCACAACACAGAAACCTATAAATCAACTGACCTGTCAGCATCAATAAGTGATAATGATATAATTTATTGCACGAGCCAATCTGTATAAACACATTCTAAAACAAAAACAAAACAATTGAACTTAATCTAAAACATAAATTAACTAGTTTAATGAAGAGTAAAACTGGATTCATGGAAGATTTGTGTTTCTGGCATATTCTCTAATTCCCTCATACCTTTAGATATATTCACACATACTGCACCACACACACACACGCACACACACACACTTATGTCCCAGTGTGTGCTCAAACACACATACAAACACCCACACACACATAAATGCATTAAAATCACAATAAATGCAGAGAGAAGGGCTTGATCAAATCCATGGCAGTCTTCCCCTTCAGCAGCATTAGCAGCAGATTTTCATCCAAAGTTACACAAACCATTTGGACACTCATCGTAACCAAGGCTGTGAAGAGAAACACGCAAAATTAAGTCAATGCAATAATTAATGAAGAATTGTAACTATATGTCTTTAACTGCAAGAGAACCGAGGTGAGCTTCCAGGTAAACGGATGCTTACAATCGCTTTCGAGTCTTCTTTGTCCAAAACCTTTTGCGCTTGGTCTGGAGGAAACTTCAGCATGGAGGTAATCACTTTGGCCATCGTCTGTGGATGAGGAGCAAACACTTCCATAAATAAGTAAAAAAGAGTTTGTAGCATTACAAAAAGAGAAGTCCTTAACTTCATCTTGAACAATTTGTTTTCAAATATTTCTTTTTAGATTCATTCATTCAGCAAGATTCAGCTACTGATGTTGCTTGGACAGTATTTTGATATCCCTTTCACAAACACCAGATACACTAACTTCCTACCTTTGACACCATGATCTGATACAATTAAAGCCCATCAAGGGGAAAAAAAAACAAAAACTCCAGGCCCATCTGCCAGGGTGCATGCGTTTCCCCATAAACACAAGTGATAATCAGAAACAGGGCTGCTGTGTAGGAAACCTAACCGCTCAACTAACACTAAACAAGGCCAGCATGTCTTTAAATGGCAAATCTGCGTCATGCAAGATGTATGTTCTAGCAGGCAGCCTGGGGGACATCCTCCACTCAGGGGAGGTCTGCCATGTTGCCATAAAGACTAACTGTTTGCTGAGGAGCTGCGAAACTCCCGCTGACTTTAGGACCATGTCAACAGCACTGTTAATTAGGGAGATCACTGTTAATTTTAGCCAAGAAGACTGGACACAACATGACTTTTATATGGTGTGTGGCAGATGGAGGTCACTGGGTTCCCCCGCTAACAAAAATAAGATGGACTGACTCTCCGATATCGTCTTTTCTTCCAACGCGGTGGCTTTTAAATAGTTTGGTTTGGTTTAGATTATTAACCACATCCTCACATATTCAGAAACTGCAACATGTCAGTCTTGTCATGTCAGGGAAAGAATGGTTAAGTCATTGGGCTCTATTTTCGTAGTGGTGCAATAACCAGTGCAAGCAGCGCTTTGATCGTTTGGTGGTTTCTTGATAATGAAATTTGCTTTTCTCGTCTGTGTGGTATTTTGGTGTCCAGCGCACATCTTCAACCTGACAGCACAGACAGAAAAAATGTGTGAAAGTGTTCTTGCAGAATATTATGATGATGATCTTTTGGATGTACATATTTTACATTAGCATTTAAGATATAATGTAACCATTTGCAATGTAAAATACCGCCCAATTACTATTTAAATAGCGTCAGACTGATGAGATCATACACAAAACTTCATCAAAATATTTTTTTAATATTTAATTTTATCATTATTGTACAAATTAAATGAAAAAACAGATATCCCCCTCTGGTTGCAGATTTGTGGTGCTGTGTGTTTAGACTGTGCCTGAAGGCGCATCTCTGTATTTGTTGAGCTGTCCATGTCATGCTTCACTGTGATTGGTTGTTTCAGAACTCTGAGACCAGTGATGGGACTGGCTGAACGTGTGTTTATTTTGTTTACTACACCCTCTGATCTACATTCACATTCACGTAGCCCTTTTGCAGCACAAATACGAACCAAAACAGCAGGTGTGCTGAGAGATGCTCGCACAGTTTGTGTGCCCAAGACCAAGCTCTGCATTTGTTTGTTGCAGTTGTAATGGGTTTTGATGGAATTACTTGCATTGTTGTTCCCAGTGTTTGACAGTCAACAAACCATTTATCAAGATGGATAAAGGTATTCAAAGTCAGACATTCAGAAATATTACAAGACTGTAACGAAAAAAGAAAAATTAGAATAATTTAAACAAGCATTCAATGTTTGTGTGTATAATAATGTAAGAAAAAAATGAAAGCATACTTTTGTTTCCCGTCCCATCATGTATTCAAACAACACCTTCCTCAGGTACTCCATCTCAGTGGCTTCTGAGAGAGCCTCAGTACTGTTGAATCCAGGATCTGTAAAATCAAGCAAAAACAGCCATTTAATCATCTGAGACCTGGCTGGTCACAAGACCTAACTAACACTAACTGCCATAATCAAATAATGTTTCATGAATCTAATTGATTTAAATAGTCAAGTTTCTCTCTCTTTCATGCCTGTCAGGTGTTATTACTTTTCTATATGAGAATGAATGCACTTCCAAAAACATTTTCAAGTTTTTTTTTCTTGTCCTGTTTTAAAGTAAAACTAACACACAACAATGCCTGTCAGCTTCATGTTTGTGTTAGCATCCATATACACGGCCACTTTCTGCACAGGTATGGGTTCAAATTAAACACCAGCTATAAGGACAGGAAAGAATGGCGAAGCTCAGCATGAGCACATTAATACCGCAAGAGTCCAAGAATGAAGGTTTTAATTCTCTGCCCAAAGCTATAACACCATTATCCCTCTAAAAACTATGAATGGGAAACTGTGCTACAGCCTGGATAGGGCTGGTAACACTTAGACTGCTGCCTCCACCACTAAAATATCCCCATCAGGTCTTTAATACTGAACAACACCCACTTGCTCTCTGCTTATCTGGTATATTCATTCAGAAGACACCAAATGCATGTGCCAAGAGAGACCACGTGATTAGAGGACAGGAAAAGGTGATAGAGAAGTGCAAACAACTCTTTGATCTTTTGCTTGAAGTACTGGGTCACCAATAAATCCTATAGCCTTTGTCCTCCTGACCCCATGTTGCCCCAGCTGAGTCTACCACCCAACCTATCAGGGAGCTACAGACGTGAAACCAGATATCGACAGCCTTCTGATCAGCGTTTCTACCTTAAGCCACAGACATAGACGATTAAGGCTCAAAAGATTCACAACTAGTGGAGGACGCTTTCACTAATATGTACTTTAGACCAAACACAGGACAGAGTAGGTAACAGGCTGGATGAAGTATGTGTATTGAAAGCAGAGGATTTGAGAAGTAAAAGTCTGTGTGCCGCAGGGTCTTGTGTGGGAAACGTTAAGCCCACAATCTGCAAAACCCATTAAACTGGAGGATGGCTTCTTCACCGTCCCCCTTCTGACAGCAGATTCTCTTTATTACACCAGCAGGGAAGCTCTAAGAGAAGGGTAGAATTCACTCAATCTCTCCCATCGCTCGACACTGTCTCTCACATACACACACCATGTTCAGTTTACGATATACTGTAACTGGAGCATACTACATTGACTTACAGTCAGTATCTCGAGGCTTACCCTAACCCTAACCACAACGGTTATAGGTCTAACCCTAACCTTTACTCTAACCTTAACCAAACCCTAATTATAACCGCAGCTCCAATCTTAACCAGTAAGCCTAAAATCACGCTTAGTGGGTCAAAATGTCCTCAAAAGCATAGTTAAACCAGACCACACACCAGCAAAAGTATTCAGGCTCTGTATCTCATGTCCCCTGTCTGATCCATGAAGAGATGAGGCTGGCAGATTACTGGAAGTGTGTCAAAACTCTGAGATCCTACAGAGCAGCTAGACAATAACTATATCACATATCATATGTTATGCAATATATAATGTGTAGTGTAGTGTAATGTAATGTAATATATAATATGTCATGTGTTCAAAAGTCCCTATTACAATATAAAAAGTACAGGTATGTGTAGTTTACGTTAGTTTCCCATGACACTGCATATGTTCAAAGATTGTGCATGGTATCGTTGTGCTGATCAAGGAAAGGATACAAGAAATTGGCTCAAGAAGCAGAACTAAGTGATTCATGGTGTCAACATTACCTTTAAATGTGCTCCCGAGATGAGTTACAACAGTGCTTCGGTGGAAACATTTAATCTTGTCCTCAAGCGAGTGAATCTACCGTGAAGAAACACACAAGCATGCGCAGATTACTAATTTGACCCCAGTGGGTTAATTCTATGCATTAGCTTAATTCTTGCATGGGACACAAGCACAGCATTTTGCTGATTGTCCTTGGGGGATGTTTGAGAGAATGATGATGTGTGTGAGAAAAACTGCGGGAGGCGTTGCGCTGATTGTTTATAGGGTTAAACCAAATGTAAACAGATGTGCTGTGTAATTAAGTTGATGCAGCAGGAGAGCAGTAGCTCCTCTTGCTGGAGGCCACAGAATCCTGGGAATACACTGGATGAGATTTTCTGTTCACTTGTCCCCAGCGAAGAGCACACACACACACACACACACACACACAGGGCACCGACACTCACTCTCTCAACAAAGCCCTGCTCCTTCAGCCGGGCTTCACTCAGCAAAGTTGTCTTCTCTGCTAGCTGAGCCTGTGGTAGAGAAGGACAGGACATTAATGTGAGTGAGAGCTGGAAGGTTTACAGTGTCACAAATAATACAATGCACAGTATGTGTCAATCCATGATGCATGCTTTCTTTAATCAAACAATTACAATACAGTGGCAATGGGCTTAAATTATATGAATCTTAGAAATAGTGAAACCAGACTGGATCCATCAAACATACCTGGAGTTCTTCTGTACTCATCTGTGCCCAAACAAAAACAAAAAGAGGGAAGATACTGTATGTTAGAATAGAATAAGAAGAAAAGATATATGTGTAGTAACAGTAATAATAATAGTATTAACATATAAATTCAGTCAGAAATGGAATAATAATTAGCACATAAACAATTCTCATGAAAAGACCAGAACCAACAATAAACTCATCCCACTAACAAGTACTGTCTGTGTATCCAAAGCTTGATATATCTTGTTCCTTAGTGTCATAGAGTTCCATTGCTATCCATAAACTAGAAAAAAAACAGATTAATGAGTTGTGTTATACTGGGTGACATGTTCTTTCACTATAAACATGCGCACTGTAGTTTACTTTGAGTCAATCTCACATATGCACTTGTTGGAGCACCAAATGTGTATTAATCCATCACTGAAAATAGTTCCAAATTAGTTCCAGATAGTTGCAAATTTCCCCACTGAGAGATGAATAAAGGTTTATCTTATCTTATCTTAGTCCTGTTTGAGTAATGTTTTCTGTAGTTCCCAGTCGTTTTGGGAGATTATTTCTATTATTTCTTTCTATTTTTTTTTAAATGAAACATACATTTTTGTGACCCATTTTAGAAATCACTTACAGGCAGAGGAAGAAAGTACTCAGAGATGAACTAAAACACTGTAGGTTTAGTCTTTCTATTTCGTCTGCACATACAGACTAAACAGGATTTGAACCTCTATGAGTGTTGGTCTGCTGTCTCTATGGAGAGACACACTGACCCACTGTCGGAATGAAGAATGGTTTGTGAGGCCCTTAGTAAGGAAAGGCATAAACCCATACAATCCACCCATAAAATTATTACCTCACCAGGGAAAAATGCAGCAGAGAGAGCAGTGTAATTCTTTGTGTTTGTGCATCTGGACACAGTGTAAAGGTAGAAGAATCAGCATGGGGGTCTCATGGCACCTCAACACCTGGGCCAAACGTCTCCCTGGAGTACTTTTGTCCTGTCTGGCCCCTTTCCAGCATGCTCTTCTCGCATGAGAGCATTGATGTAGTATAAATCTAAGGCCTAGAATCACCTCATATGATGATAATTGAGAACAGGGATTGAGACTGGCTGCTGCCTCACCATCTCTGTTTCTCTGGGAGAGCATTCCTGAGTGATTCAAACGAGCTTCACAGGATCCGGCGTGCTTTGGATAACCGCCACACGACTGGGGTGAGAGACTGATCAGAGCAAAGTGTGTCAGCAAATTGTCCCTGAGCTCTTAGACGGAATCCTTCAATTATGAAGCAAGACAAAGAAAAAGATAACCGATAACTGCTAAGTCTGTTAACCTGGATGTGAACTTTCAAATCGTAAGGTACGGACACAAAAAAGCGCCTGGATTAGGCTGTCATTCAAAACGAGTAATGCTTCCATCAGACTTCAGTCTTTTCCCAGAGGAGCGCGAGAGGGGGCTGAAGAGAAGTGATTTCATGCAGCCATTGTGAAGTGAGTTATGATTTCAACAGAATCACTATATAAATTTAAGCTAAACCTCCAGTCTCGTATATAATGGACTTTAATAGCTGCAGGTATGAATTTCTACATCTGTGTAAACGGAAAAATGTCCCTAATACATCAACCAGTTGCAACACCAATCGCAAAAGTTTGATGACCTGGTGAACATGGTTCAGAAAAGTCTGTACCTCAGCAGTGCCATGGCTTCTTTCTTGCAACTCCTCCAGTTCTTTCTGGACCTGCCACACTCTGTCTCCCATCTCCTCCTCTCGGCTCTGGAAAATAAATAAATAAAAGTACAAAGGCTGAGTCATTTCCTATGTTTCATCTCAGCATCACAACTCAAGTATGTTGGTCAAATCACTCAGTCAAGTCCCTGCCTTATTTCAGACCTCCCGCCCTTGATTATGTTTGGAAACAGTAAAGCAGACCATTTTAAACCAGTCGCTGCCTGTTCTTGAAGAATCATTTTACCGGTTTCTAAATATACTATATGATTCAGCATAATAAGTCAAGCTTTTTAGTGACTTTAGACTGGTTGCCAGACCATATGAAACATTGTGGAGTAGTAGATTTAATGATGTGATTGAGAAAAACCACACATGTCCACATATTAAGTCAGCTAGATAAGTGTGTGAAAAGTAGTGAGCAGAGAGAGTGAAACAGCTAAAAATGTAATGGATAAACAGTTGAGTAGTTAGCAAAAGACTGAAAGATTGAAATAGCTAAAACCAATGGATACATGGCTGAAAAAGCAGAACAGTTGAAATAGTAATGGATAAAAAGTAATGGACAAAAGATTGAAAAGGCTACACAAAGTGGACAAATAGCTGAAACAGTTATTGAAGTTATTAAAGTAATGAAAGATTTGTTGAAATATCTAAAAGTAATGGAAGACAGTTGAAATAATGAGCTTAAAGTAATAGGATAAATGGTTGAAACATCAAATCTTCTGTCACTCTAAGTGAGACAGAACAAATGCAAATACTGACAGTTCAGTTGTATGAAAAGATTCACTGTAACATTCACCATTATAATCACTAATATTCAAATACTATATATAAGATTTTAAAATCACTCAAGTCAAATAAACACATTTAGAACATGCTTTTGTGTCAATAAAGAGGTACTTGAGTTCATCTGATGGGGCTGTGGGGGCGCGTCTGCCAAAAAAAGGTTGGAAGCACTGCTTTAGACTACAGGGAGGTAGCTGCCAACAGTGATAGCTTCCAAATGGTGGGTGGGGATAATCTCCTTTCCATGGCAAACATATAAAATGGAGTCTTATTTTAGGAAAAATATTTTTAAGCTCCATCTTTTTTGCAATACCTGTATAACCTGTTCATATTTCTGAACAGTTCTGTGCAAATCATCCTCCTTCTGGGCAACCAGCTTCCTCAGCTGACTGACTTCATCACGATGGCTACTGATGAGTTCTGCTTCCACGCTCTGAGCCTTCCCTGTGTTGAGGAAAGGGAAAGAAGCCAGGGTTAGCACATTAAAAAAAATAACCAAATTTATATTCCAAACCACTCAGTCTCATCCCATCTGGAATGTAACATGATTTAACCATGGAGGAAACAAGGAAACATGGCAATTCAGACGCACTGTTTCCAGATGTAATGATCCCTTAATTTTGTTCCACCCAGTGTTGAGATAAAAAAAAAACGCATAATGTTTCCATGTAGTTATTCCACCCTACTGTTGTACATGAAAATCAAATCATATTTACTTTGATTTTCCATTTCAAGGCAGTTGTTTCAGGAGCCTAAATCATAAGTGGACTGCACTGATTTCACCACAACAATAGAGAATTATTTTCATGACTCATTTCCAATGTTTTACATCACAGCTGTAAAGGCTGTCAATTAAATTTGATGAATGGAAAATTATTTTCGTCTGCCTCACCAATGGTCTCCTTCACTGCTGTATCAAGCTCTGTCTCTTTCAAAGCCATCTGTGTGTTGAACTCCCTCATTAACTGCTTGATCGCAGAATTGTGCTTCATTTCCACATCTTCCAACTCCAGTCTATTAGAACAGATAGTAAAAGAATTGATTTAGTATGGACACCACAAGCATGTGTAAATAATCATTATCAACTTGACATCATAAACTTACTTAAGCTTTTTCTCATTCTCCTCCAACAACTCTTTCTTCATGTGTTCTAGGTCCTGTTCATGCTCCTTCCTCAGTAATCGGAAGTCTTTCTGTAGCCTGGTGAAGTCCTTGTGGATTTTCTCTTTTTCATTCTTCACCTGATTCAGATTGCTTTTGAGAGACTCTAGAGAATCACCGTCCACTTCTTCCATCGGAGAGTGGTTTTCCATCGTGCTCTTGGTTTGCTGTATGCTGCTACATTCCACCATCACATCAGCCTCAGGTGGTGTTGAATTTTGGACCTGCTGAATAGTCGCCTGATGTTGATCGAGCTGGGTGTCCTTCTCACATAATTCTTCTTTCAGTCGATTTATTTCTGCGAGAAGGTTTCCGTTTTGCTCTTCGGCTTCTTTTAGCTTTGCTTCGACTTCATGTAGTGCTGCTTCACTTTCTTTGAGCTCCCCTTGTTGCGCTACGTCTCTCTGGAGCGAGGACAGCTTCTCTTCGTACATGTTTTTCAGTTCCTCTAAAGACTTTTCTTTCTCAAGCCTCTCATTACACAGAATCTGTTCGAGTTCTTTCTCCTGCTCTTCCTTAAGCTTGACAAGCGCTTCCTCAAGTGTTTTTGTTTTCTCTTCTAATGTTTCAATGTGTTGTTTGCCGGATGTTTCATTGCTCTTGATTTCTTCCAGGCTAGTCTGAAGAGCTTTGATTGTCTGCTCTTTTTCCTCAAGCTGCGAGGTTAGCTGTTTCTTAATCTGACCGATTTTCTGCTCAGCTTTTTTCTTCAGCTCTGATATTTTCCGAGCATTCTCAGCAGATAACTTCTCTTCAGTTGCCTTTAGACTCTCCTCTTTGCTCTTGATAATCTCATCTTTCATCTTCTCAAATTCGTCCCTTTGACTTTCCAGCTTGTGTTTACACGTTTGGTTGTCTTCCTCAAGGGAGCGTAGTTTTTCTACCATCTCCTGCTCCAAATTACCGTTCTGAGCACACTGCATCTGACTCTGCTGCAGCTGCTCGACCAACTCTCTCTTTTCATCCTCCCTGATGCTGTGTTGCTGTTTGAGGTCAGCTGTGAGTTGTTCACACTCTTTTGTCTTTAAGGAAAACTGTTCCTCAAGCTCACTAAGTCGACTGATGCAACTCTCCAGCTCTGAGGTAAGTCCACTGACCTTCTGCTCTTTCTCACTCAACACCTGGTCCATCTCAGACTTGCTGATGGACTGATTGTCAATACTTGCTGTCAGTCTTTGCAGAGCTTCATTCTTTTCAGAGATTTCTCGTTCCAGCTCGTCAAGCCGGGTCTGTAGAGATGTGATAGTGTTGTCATTCTGGGTGAACTTGGTCTCTGCCTTGTTTTCGTACTCAGACAGACTGTTCCTGAGTGCATCTGCCTGCTCTAAAGCAGACTTTCTCTCCTGCTCTAATCTCTCTATGGTCTCAGCAGTCTGTTGTTGCTCCTCTTTATACTGCTGGTTCAGCTGATTTATGGCTTCCTCCTTCTCTTTTATGCTACTTGCTAGCTGATTTTTCAAGTCACTGATGATGCTTTCCAAGTTACTGATCTGCGACTCACTTGCTTTCATATTCTCTGATATGACTCTGTTTGCTTCACTCAGCTCCTCAATTTTCTGAACTTTTTCACTAATAGACTGAGAATGATTCTCCTTCTCATGTGTTAAGGCTGTGACATGCTCAGTATGAGCATTTACCTGAGCAGTCATCTGGTCTAATGAAATGCATAGATTCTTATTCTCCTCCGTCTGCTGGTGGAGTTTCTCCTCTAAAGTGCAAATTCTATCTTCATTAGTATGGATAACGGCTTGTAGCTGAATGACATTTTCCTCAAATTTCTTCTGCAAGTCCTCACTTTCCTTACATTTGGACCCTTCCACTGCTTTAAGCTGCACCTCTGTCTCCTCCAACTTATCTGACAAGGTCTTTAACTTCTCTCTGTTTTCTTCTTTTGTTGTGTTAAGCTTGTCTTGGAGGGAGTTTCTTTTGCTCAGAGCCTGGTTAAGGTTCCTCTCCACTGACTCCATTTGCTCTTTGAGCAACGTTTCGGCCTGGGACAAATTTTCAAGCTTAACGGCTGCTTCGTTGAGCTCTTCTTGTAGCTTCTGCACCGTGGTTTCTCGAATCACTAGGTCCTCCTTCAAATCCTTTATTTCACTCAACACTTGCTCGTTCTCCTCTTTGCCTTTACTAAGTTGCTGTGAAATTTCCTCCAGTTCCTGAGCCTTCTCCTGCAGTATATTTGAGTGTTTCTCCATTAACTCTTCCTCCTGCTGTCCTAACTTCTCCTGCCAACGACGCTCCAGCTCCTCAATCTCATGCTTGTGGGTGTCATGTAGCTTCTCCAGTTCTTCCTTATGGTTGGCCTGCAGCTCTGACACTGCACTGCTGAGGCCTTGGGAACTTTTTTGGGCCATCTCTACAATTTTCTCTTGAACTTGTTGCTCTTTCTGCTGAAGCTCTTTCTCCTTCTTTGCAAGTTCATTCTTCATGGTTTCTTCATTCTGCTGAAGCTTTTTCTTAAAGCTCTCATGCATGTCTTTGGCCTTCTGTTTAAACTTTTCCATTTTCGTTTCCTGTGTTTTCAGCTTAGCTTCCATCTCAGTTACAGTGTTTTTCATCTTCTTCTCATGGGCAGCTTTTTCATCATCCAGCTGTTTCTTGAGGCGAGATTGTTCTTCTTGCTTAGTGTTCAGCTCTGTCGTAAATGACTTCTCCTGCTCTGACAGCTCCTTTCTGCTCTGTTGTAATTGGTTCTCTAGTTCCTGAAGCGACTCCTCTTTTTGTTGACAATCAGCCTTTGCTGCTTCCAATTGACGCTCCAAATTTGTCATATCCTTCTTACACTGATCAAGATCCTCAGAGACCTTACTTAACTGTGCATTAGATTCCTTTAGGTGCCCATTTTCCTGCTGGGATTGTGATAAACATTGCTGCAGCTCCTCCAATTCCTTAACCTTGACATTTAACTCTTGTGATTGCTCTTGTAATGTTTGTTCTCGAAGCATGTGCTCTTTAATTTCTTTTTCCTTTTCCCTCAAAACAATCTTCAACGCATTAAGCTCCTCCTTCAGAGTTTTCTCTATGCCTCCAAGTGACTGCTCATGCTCCTGTTTGATACTTGCAAGCTCTACATTGTGCTTTGCTTCCCAGTCTTGAAACCTCTTCTCATGTTCCTGTTGAGCTAAACTGTGAGCATCGTCAGCTGCCACCAGCCTCTCCTCCAGAAGCTGTTTACTCTTCAAAGCCTCTGAAAGTTCAGCGGAAACTGCCTCTAGCTCTGCCTGCTTTGCATCCAGTTTCTCTAAAGTTTTCTGGTTCATGTCTTCAACATGTGCTTGAAACTGCAGTTCTTTATCTTTCAGAAGGGTCTCCACTTCAATGCTGTGTTTTGCCTTGAGCTTCTCAAGAGCAGCATTATGCTCCTGGGTTAGGGTGTCCTTGTGCTTTTCCAGCTGCTCCTGGTGCTTTTCCTCTAATGCAGAGATTTGCTCTTTGTGTTTTTCCTTCAGCTCATCCAACTGACTGGAAAGTTCATGGGACAGACTTGATCCATCTTGTGAGATCTTCTCCAGAGAGCTGTCCAGCTCCAATATTCTCTGCAACCACAAACATGTAGGTTGTTAGATTATTAAAATAAAATCAATCATTTCAATTTCAATTAAAAATCAAAAATTACAAAAAAAAAACAAAACAGAAGACATTATTACAGCACTTGTAATTTCACATGAAACAGGGCTTTTATAAATATCTTATTTAAAAAAATTTAATTTAAAGTTTTTACTTTCTCAAACATTGTGGAATTCAAACAAATGTATTATACTTTGCAGTAAAATATACACAAATATGTACAGGAGTTCAAAATAATAAGTAGTAACATCCATCATTATTCATTATCTCCCTTTCTTCTGTATTTCAGAGTATGATTTTACATTAAGTAAATTCATCTTGTCATCCCCTTTTCTGAGTGTGTACACATTCCTATAGAGCCTGGAGTGTGCTGAAAAATATATAAATCAGATGATATGAATGCCATTTTTGTTCTTCGGTTAACATGGAAATGAACCAAGATTTGAGCCCCAAAGCATTGAGTCAGCCCTAATCAATAGATCCAATACTTTTCAAGTAACTAGATGTTTAAAAAAGCAATTGTAAAACAAAAACTCACAGTTCTTGCAGCCTCCAGCTCCAGCTGTATCTCTTTAACCTTGTTATCAGCTTCAGTCTTCAGAGCCGTCTTCTGTAACTCTACATCCTCCAGGGCCAGAGAAGCCTGCTGTTCTCGCTCTTTGCCTAACTGGGCAAACTCCTCTTTGCATTGCTCCTAAACACATAAGAAGCAAAAACAATTTAAAAAAAATACATATGAAAGTGGTTGTTTTTCATCTGATTTATTTGACTATGTTGTGAAATTAAATGAATGAAAACATTTGGCACATACCACAGCTTTGTTGATTCTGGCAGATATCTCTTCTTCTTTAGCAGCCAAAGCTTCACTGTGGACTTTTTCCATATTGGCGACTGTTTCCTCCGAAGATTTCTAATAATATTTATTTTAAAAAATAAGTTAAAATCCTAATTTATACACTGCTTTTCTGTATTCTCAAAGAAACTTTACAACATAACACACATTGTATCAAATACAAAATGCAATAAAAAAATAAAATTGCCTTGCACTGCCCTCCATGTCACTACTGGAATGGTTTAACTTGGAAATGTTGGCAATAACAGTTTGCTGATTCTTATTATTTGTCAATTGGTGAGTCTGTGTTACAAACTTAGCTTTTATTAAGTAAGAATAACATGTCATGTTCAGAGAAACACAACCAAAACAGCCAACTCATAGTGCTGCATTGTGCAGAAGTCACTTCCTGACCTTCATGATGGTGACAACCTCCTGTTTGGCTCGTGTGAGCTTCTGCTGCAGAGTCTTTCTCTCTTCCTCACTGGCCCTTTCAACTTCTTTCACTTGCTCCTCCAGCTGAACCTGCAGCTGCTTTCTGGCCTCCTCCGCCTTCTGAGCTACACCCAACGCCCGTTCAAGTTCTTCAAATGCTTTGAAAAAACAGAACAAAAAAATGCATTGTTAACATACCCAGAAAAGGTATTTTTGTTGTTCACATCCAGAAGTGGATTCCACTCACCTGATTTCTCAGCTTTTTCTTTCTGTTCCTGTAATTCTTCTTTCTGGGCAGTAGCCTGCTGGAGTCTGGAGCGTAGCTGTGCAACCTCATCTTCCTTCATTTCTAATGTTTCGTGCATCTGGCGCTTTGTCTCAGCAATTACCATTCCCTGAAAGACAACAAGCCATGAAAGAAAAATCAACCTTCAATAACTGTATGGTCTGAGCAGATACATTGACACTGAAATTGATGTTGATTTGATAAGTACTATCGCTGTATTTTACACTCCAGCTCAAGCCCTGTGTCTCTAATTGTTTTTGACGTTAAGAGCCTTCAGCATTCCTCACGCAGATCTCATGAGCTGCAGTCCATCCTGCAGAGCTGGGGTCAAAGTTTAAGAGGAACAATATGGGACTTCATGGTGTTTGACTTCTTCACTCAGTGGCAGAGTAAAAAAACATGTCTAGTTTAACATCTAGTTTTAGTTAACTCTTCACCCACCTTGTCCTGCTCCAGCTGTTCAATGAGATTCTTGGCATCGCGCAGCTGAGTGATCAACTTAGTCTTTTCTGTTGTGTGCAGCTCCTATAAACATAAAACATTTGAAAGGTTTACAAATGAGATTGTCACACATGGCCAACCGTTAATACAGCTATACAGGCCCCTTTATATAGAAACATTTCTGATGTTGGGACGCATATTCTGTATATGCTTCGGTTTGATAACTTCAAAATGAGATGCTTGCTGCACCACCCAGGATGCCTCACCCACAAGCCAAATGACCAATCAGTGTATACAAGCCCAGCTAAACCAACATGTTGACCCAAATTACAGCCCAGTTCAGCAGCAGTGGCATGTAGTAGCTATGCCTCTGTGCCACCGCTGTGCAACCAGTGGTTACTAAACAGGAAATGCTGGGCTGACTGTATTTCTCAGTTGTTTGATCTATGTGTGCAACAAGGCACTGGTGTCTACGAAGTCTTTGGATTAACAGTTTCTAGAAAAAAATCTGAAAAATGTATAATTTGACTTCAAATTCAAAAAGCCAATAGAGGTACACTACTCTGTCACCCAGAATATAGAATAGAAAATTTAGAAATCCCTGAGCTGAAGGTCTGGAATCGTAGACAGATGGTCCGTTTTATGGGATATTTGTCTGAGGCAGGGGATGAGCACAGCCCGCCCAGCAGTTCCAGGATGCCTTCATGCTGCTTAAGAGGGCTATACGCCTGTTAACTTCTGCTTTTCCTGACACAGGAAAGGCCTTATTCCCAAACATAGTGCAGATACAACACAAAAATTATTACAAAAACTGAACAGTCAATCAACATACAGTCACAGACAAGCTGTCTATTATCACAGTGTCTTTGTAACAACAAACATCTGTTATCAGACGCTGCAAAACATCAGAGCAGCTATGGACAAGCTAAACAAGGATATCATACCACTGAAGCTAAATGTTTTGAAATCAATGAAAACAATAGTTCAGTCATGTCACACTGACATGAACCCTCGTCCTGGAGCTTGGCCAGAGAATTTGGATGGTCCTGAGAACCAAAGCAAACCACTATGTTGTCACATTATCAGTGGACCGTTAAGACTTTGGCAGACACTTTGGAGCACATTAATGACCCTAAACACACTGCTCATTCATTTGCTGCATCTCAGTCCCACCCCATTTTAATCAAACCGCTCTTTATTACAGTTTACCACAATTTCTAGTGTGTGGCTGTCTTCTGGAAATTGCTTTAAAACATCTGGTTACTTCGTTGTTTTGAAAATACGTAATTTACATAGTGATAGTGTGTATAATTATTTAACATTTATGAAATATGTTCTAATATAACAGGATGACCACGGTCAACACTCCAGTATCATTGCTGTAAAGCACAGGTTAGCCACCTTTATCTTCTCCAGCTCCTGCAGTCTCTCCTGCAGCTGCTCCTGCAGAGTTTCATTCTCAGTGGCCAGCTGGGCGCTGCGCTCCTTGTGTGTACGCATCACTTCTTTGCACTTCTGCAGTAGGTTTTCCTGCCTCTTCACTCTCTTCTGCAGAGCCTCCATAAGTTTGGTCGGATCACTGTTGCCCTCTTCTGTTCAGAAAATAAAATGCACAGGTTTAAAAAATAGCATTACACCTTAACAGAAATTATTTTCATATAGGTTTCACAGACAATAACTCTCTTGTCTGTCTTAACATGAATACAAATATACACAAAAGGTTTGCATACCCTCAGTGGCTTCAGGCTCTATTCCTTGCTCCTTCAAAGGGCTTTGTGTGGAAGAGTCTGAAGCATCTTCAGATTGAGGGACGTCATCCTCAGGTGGCACAGCACCGTCGAAGACCCCCTTCGCTCTTTTCTTCAACAGAGCAACCTGTTAGAAAGAGCAAAAACTACAGTTACTGAAATAAATCTCTGACTACTTGGGTTAAAGACCTAAATCTGACGTTATTCTCTGCTTAGTTTTGTACTTTTAACATTTAACATAAAGGAATATCTTATCTTATATAATACAACTCAATTTTTCTTTGTTGTTTGTGTTTTTACTTGTACTGTTTTACACAAAATGCAAGTGCATGAAAGACACTGACCCAAGTATGTTTAAGTTAATATACAGTATCACAACAATAAATAATGTTAAGCTAAAGCCTGTCTATATTTCAACATAAAATGTAGCCACATTTATTAGTTGATCACTGGAGTGAAAACAGCATATGGGGTGCCTTTAGGGTAATTAACTTTGATTATAGTTTCTATTGCTTTCTTAAGGTATAGAAGCTATGTTTATTCAAGGTACTTCAGAATACTGCATATGAGCACATGACTGTAAACTGTACCAATGGCAACCAAGCGTAGCTTTTTTTAAAGTCAAATTTACACATTTTTCAAGTATTGTATAGATAAAGACTAAATCTCTGCCTGACATTAAGTCACATTTTGCTGTAAAAGCTGAAAGCTACTGCTATAGTCTTTGTTGGTACATGAATATGTTTTTTCATGGGCAACAATCACCTGTGTTTGCAGTACAGTGATCATCTGGTCTTTCTCCTCCAGGGCAGCATCAAACTCGTCTTGTAGGTGTTTCTTGGCCTGCTGGTCCATTTGAAGCTCCTGGGGATCATTCAATGTGTTCACTCATACGTAAAACTTTAATCAAAAAGGAAAGCCGATACTGACCTAGAGAGACATTCATGACATATAGCCATACCTCCCGCAGCTCCCCTATCCTGCGGAGAGCTTTATCTTGACTCTGACTGAGGATGACCTGAGGGGGCAGAGAAGAGAAATGAACATCTCTCCAGGTCAGGATGCTATCTAAAATAATATTAGATGACATGACAGTTAGAAGAAACTACCTGCGTTTTTTCTTTATCTCGTTGTACTGTTCGGTATGCAGTCACCAGCTGCAGGGTTAAGAAACAGAGGTGGGTAAAAGGGGAAGTAGCAGGGAAAGAATAAAGAGAAAATCACGATTGAGGATACATAAAAGTAAATACAGTTATACGCTTGTATGGCTATGTGCTATACACTAAACACTGTGTGACTCTCACCTCTGAGTACTTCCCTCTGTACTTTCCCAGGCTCCTTTCCACTCTAAGCAGTCGGTGCAACAACTGCTCTTTGGAAAGGGACTCTACACTGCCTGGTGGCTCCTCAGCCTCGCTCTCAATATCTGAGGGGGGATCATATGTGGGGGCGCCCAGGGACTCGTTTTCTCCCAAAGGTGTCAGGGAGTCACGTGATGAGCTTCGTACCAGGTTTTCTTTTGATGGAGAACGGAACAGGTTTTCTGCCCGACTGGCTCCGCCACGAATCAACGACTCCATTGAAGGAACTTTTAACTGCAATTTCTGGGCAAATGACTGTGGCTCCTCTCTCTGTTGGAAGGATCAAGAAATTGCATAAAAAGCTTATTTTAAACATAACGAAGACTGAGCAACAGCATTATAACCTGAAGATCAAAGAAGAGAAGACTGGGTAATAAACGTACATGAGGAGAAGCACTTCCATCCCCATTGATGCTACCTCTGGGAGATCTTGCTGGTCCCTTAGAGGCACTCTGCAGATAAAAAGACATTATGAGAGGAAGAAAAACTGTGCCAGTGGACTTGTCCTGGACCAGTTAGTCATCCACACCCAGCATGGCTCTCCCTGATTACTCTGGAGGGAGCAATATTAGTATTGCTGGGAGCAATGCAGGGGCAATGGGTACCCTCATGCAACTTGGAAAAAACAGAGGGGTTAAATACATAAAAGAAGGCATCTCTACTGTACATTAAACAAAAAGGGTTAAAACTAGACTCTAGAGATCAGGCAGAACAAACAGACAGTTAAAGTCAAGTAAGAGAGCTGGTATTTGAATTAAAGATGCTTGGCAGTGCTGTGTGCAGCTGTATTACAAGAGCACAAGAGAGTCATGTTTGAAGTAAGTGAACACTGAGCAGCTTAGTTGGTTTAGTTGACTTGTTAGAAGCAGGATCAGAGTAAGCAAATTTTCTCCTCCCTTGTCCGGCTCCGAGCTACTCCTTCCTCTGGATGACTGTGCAAACATTCAACATTTCTCTCCTGTTTCTTGTGGAAAATGTTCTGATGGCGGTCACGTCCAGGATCTGTTTTAGTGGGTGATGCAGGTTAAGAAAGGGTCCTTTCTACACGTACACATCTACAAGTATTTAAACTATTTTTTGTTTAGGGATGGTGAGATTCAAAACCAAATTTGTTGGCTGTTGTTGGGTAGGTGTGTGAATGTGCGTTTGTCTTGGGGTCAACAGAGCTAAATAAATATAAAAGAAGCATTAATTTCACTGTAAGTGAAACCATCTAAAATGGTAAATATTGAGGGAGTCAGAGTTTGTGATAAAACTCTTCATTAAAACAAACTGATTGCTTACTTCATTCTCACAGGTTTATGTGAATAAACAGGGATAAGCGACCAAATTTAAAAACTCTAGCACAGAATACTTACTGACTTCCTTCACTGCTTCGCCATGTGTGTCATCCCATGTAGATGTTTGTCACCTTTGCCAACAGTAAACCAAGACTTGAATGCCTCTACTGTGTTTTGGCACTACACGTCTAAACACTCTTCACTCATAGACAACAAATGACTGACTAAATTCAAAAGTGGTTCTGAATGAAAAAAAAAAACAGTAATTACAACTATGACTACCTTGATCAAAGACAACAACACAAACATAATTCCAAGAGACATAAAGACTCCTTGAATAAATCTCTGATTAATAGACGAGCATATCTGGCACAACAAGGTTGTACCTCCAAAATAAAAAGTCAAAACAACAAAATGAATGATATAGTTTGATGGGATTACTATCATTGGATTGAACGATTAACATTTTGTGAGGATGTGTTGATATTTTAATAAGATGTAGATGGAACACGGCAAAGACACTGTGATGGATATTTCAAATTCTGCAGTCTGTAGGAGATTCACTGATCTCTACACACAATTACTGACAACAAAAGTACAACAGTGGTTGTAGCAACAAAGGAAAAGCCTATAACCTATACAATGCTATTATATGTATTCTATGTATCTTCAATTCAATTAGATGTAATTAAGAGTCTATAGAGTTCAAGACACAAACACTGATTTACCCACTTAACCAGTATGCCCTTATTTGTGTTAGTAAACCCTGACAAGGTTATTCACGTTACCCCTGACCCCAGTAAAATATGTTCACAATTTTTACAATTAACATCAAACTGTGGTTGATAATATATGATACTCATATCACTGGATAATTATAACAGTCCTGAATATAAATTGTTTGGGTAAACAACCTAAATCAGCATTTAAAATTGGAGTATCAAAATATAATAAAATGTAAATTACTGCAAAAAAAAACTGCAAATAGCTAAATCCCCTTTACAATGAGTAGTTAGTTAGCAGTCAAAACACAAATATCTACTGACATCAAACATTTAACATTACATGTTACATCAAATATATCTTAGATATTTGAACAGACATACAAAATGTAGGCAAAATGAATGCAATGTATGCATTTGAATCTGTTTGTATCACAAATGATGCTTGGTTGTTTCAAATGTTGTTTTCCTCTCATCCTCTTACTGCCTCCACACACATCATCTAGTTTTTGAGGCATCTACAAAGGCGCTCTGATCTGTTTGTTTACTTGATAGAGTTACAAGCAATTCAATATTTAAACTGCTGTAGAAGCCTGCCCATAGCTTGTAAAATGAAAACATCAACTCTCCAAATAAACAGACTTGTGGGGAGAAGGGACAAAGGCCATCAGGCAACATCACAGGGTGTTGAGGGTCTACAAAGCAAGCAACTAAGGATACCTAAAGACAAGGGGGCAATATTCAATTCTGTGACAGATAATAAGAACTGAAAGGTAGGGCAATAAACCAGGATATGGCAGAAAGCACACAAGCCTCTATCCCACAATGTAAACCATAACTCCCATTAGATGCAGGGTTAGCCTAGATATGAGATGCCTTCTTGTTGCTAAGTCCAAAGGAAACAGGAGACAGAGAGCAGGGAACAAGCTGTCCCTACTTGGGCCACAGTCCTCCACTGATTCCCCAAAGGCGCGGAGACGGGAGGAAGGAACAGGGCAAGAGGAGGAGGAGGAAGAGGAGGAGAAAGATGAGGAGGAAGAGACAGGAAGTGAGGACAAACTCACCACACTGGCTACCTGTGCCGTTTTGGGTCGTTTTGAATGGTCCAGAGCAAAGATAGTATATTCAGAGAGAAAAGCGGGCTCTGCTATCATCCCGGCCAGCATCTGACCCCGTCAGTGCAGTCACGGGACGAAAGGTGGGGAAAGGAGAGGAACACAGAGAGCAATGAGAAAAACAACACCATGAGTGTGAAATAGCGCTGAAGGGGGCATCTGGCCAGACTGTCCAGAAGACGCTGGCAGAGAGAGACTGAGATGGATGGAGAGGAAGAGAGAGAGCATGGAGAGGGAGAGAGACTACATGGGATAGGAAGAAAAATAAGAAAAAACGGGAAAGTGAAACACTCAGTCAACATTAATGTTATGAATAACAGTTTGACATCTCTGCATGTAGTCTTAAGAGATGATTTTGTCAAAAACAGCCAATATAATAATCAAATAAATAGTTTCAGAGATGTCAAAGTGTTACAGATTTGTGAGGTGAAAAAAGATGCTGCCATGATAAGAATCTTCTAAGCTGAGGGCGCATAAGCCCAAGTTACAACAACACGCCTGTGCTTCCAATGGATAAGGGAGAAGGTAGAATATAGAAACCTGACCAAAAGGGACCCTGTCACTATTGCAGTTTGGGGTTTGCAGTGTTGAAATGTGGAAAACGTGTCATGAATGAGCATTTAAGCCCATTCTTTGATCTGAAGATCAAACAGCATAGACTGTAAACATCCATATCTAAGTTCTAAGGGAAATTATTAACCATATGTTGCATCATCAATCTTACAGTCATGGTCAGTACCTTGCTGCCGGTCTAACTCTGTCTATTGAATCAAAGAAGTCTTGCATAAACTTGCCCATATCCACTGGGGGAAAATATTGCAACTAATCACCAGAGAAAGAAAAACACTGAGAGTATACATCAATTATTCATACACATGCTGATATATGGTCTGTTCTCCGAGTTAGAATGCCCTTCCAATGTCTCTTTATGGCGGCAGTTTCAGTATAATAAAGAAAAATAACTATGTTGTGTCATTAAAAGAGCTATGACATATAATGTATATTATATATTTAATTTATGTTACAAGGCTTTATATTAACAAAAGACCACATTATAAAAATGAGTCAAATGCCCTTAAAGATGAACATCAAAACACCCTGTTATTTAATCTAAATCTTTACTTCATTGTCCCATGGGATAATACATGCAGGTACAAGAAGGTAAAACTTGACACACCTTACCTGTATATAATGAGATCACAGTACTGATTTCTCTACAACATCAGTTATCACAGAATTATTCCAGATCATGTGCGCTAATGAAAGGACCCAGTGATAATAGATTGTCATCTGTTACCTGAAGTAATGGAACGGTTACGATTCAGGAAATATGCTGAGGGACTTTTACTATATTAATAAATTATGATCAGTCCGGGAAGGAAAGTTGAGTTCATGTTGATGAGTCCTGAAAACGAATAGCTTACACACTTTGAAAACTGAAACAACTACTTCATCACTGATTTTCTTTCACTTGGCACAGCAATCAAAAAGGCACTGTTTGTTATTCAGGGAGCATTAAGCGCAACAAACACGACAGGCTTTTGAGAACTGACAGAAACATTACTTTATATTGAAAATTAGAACATAAGCTGGGGAGAGAACATGACATCTCTGCAGGATGCAGTTTGAGCTCAAAGATATTAAATATATCTGTCATAGGCTGACATCCCGCTCACCTCTCTGTCACTGGGAGAGGGTGTGCCATCGTGATGAAATGGGGGGGTTTGGCTGCTGCGCCGGTCTCCACTGCCCATCTGTTACAATAAAACATATATAACATTTTTTAAAATCAAAATCACAGAACACACACAATCATAACTATGCTCTTCTTTTCTGTTCTGATGAGGTTTGAGAATGTCATGTTTTTTTGTTCCCTGACATACAATGATTTGATGGACCACTGCAATTTGCAATTTAACTTTTCTTATCATTGGAGCACACACTTAACCTTTGAACTCAATTATCTTAAAATGCTAGTTTTGATGCAAGGAAATTGGTGTCAAGAAATACATGAAAAGTTTGGTCCACACAAGGACCAACTCACATAAAAAGCAACCCAAAACATTAATAAAAAAGTGGTCAAAGAAATGCTGTGCACTATATAAAAAAGGGCCTTTTACATCAGAGCAACTTGGACACAATTACAAAAAATGCTAAATACAATATACAATACAATACAAAAACAACAAAGTAGGCTTGCAAATACTACTGATAAGATAAGATAAAATAGGATAAAGTATTCCTTTATTAGTCCCACAGTGGGGAAATTTGCAGTGTTACAGCAGCAAGATAAATAGTGGGTGTGATACGTAAATAGTGAGTGATATGTGGAGGTTTTGAATTTTAAAGCAAATGTGGTCAAATTACAGGAGAATAGTTCAAAGATTAAGACAACATATGCAAAACACTGACAACCTGCAGTGACAAATAAGGACAAACCCAACATTTTAACATTTTGTTTAAACATTTGCACTAGTCTGACCTTTTGCATTCATGCACCACAATGGCAGGCGTTTGGCACCGGCAGGTTTGGCATGTGTCAAATAAAACTACCAGCTGACATCAACTTGCAGCCTGTGCAAGCAACATTAAAAAGACACGCCCATGTTGTCTAAGTGTGTATTTTAAGATTTCTGGCTACTGTTTTGGCTACAATGAAGTCCATGGTTGGCTGCATGTTGTTTTTTCTACCTTGGACAACGAGATTTACCAGTTACAAGCCTTCTTGAACGCACCTTCCCAGCAGCAGTTGCTGACAGCTAAGTTTGGCTAATTAACTTAGCATGGCGTTAACGTTAGAAAGATAGCAACGTCACAACTGACATAATAAATTAGCAAAAGTTAACAGCTTAATAAATTGGCTCAATGGTACATACTAAACACCACAGTATAGAGTATAACTTCAGCTATCTTCTTCGACCAGCACCCCAGTACTGTAAACAGATGTTAGCTTAGCCTGTTAGCTCCCAGTAGCACAACAACCGACCTGGGCCTGCGGTGGTGACTGCGCATTCCTCTGCGGTGACTGCTCCTCGTTTATCCTCTGCTTGAGCTTTTTAAACATCTTGCCACGCCGAGGTAGCAAACAGCTGACGAGCAGGTGACTACTATCCGGCGGAGATGTCTTTAGTTTATTTCTAGCCTGACATCCAGTCCTCAGTGCTCGACTTCCTTGTTCGCTTCTGATTTCCAGCAGGTGACCGGGCTCTCTGCGCATGTGCGGCCAACGTGGAGGAAAACTGAAGCGTCAGAGTTAAAGGGATAGTCTGGGAGAAATTGGCTACAGCGCCACCTTTAGATGAAGAAAAGCATCGCTGTGATTTTTAGCTCTCTTAACGGGCCCTGCTGATATTGCCAAAGTTAAATTTGCTTCATAATTGTAGCCCATCGGTAGAAGGCCAAGCGACGTTTGAAGATGTTTGATGACAGACTGGCATGAAAAATATTTTTACACACCAGGATTGTATGAATATGCTTTTATGGTCAAGTTAAGTCGACTTTACTAGTCATAGGAACATTATTAACAAGTTGCTTAGAATAAAGTAGCTTTTATTATTTTCTTTTAAAAAAGAGTTTTGCTATGGTTTTATTTTATGGTTTTGTCTGCAAAATGTAATAGAATGCGGTTTGCAAAATAAATTCAGATTTCTCAGATGCTACTTGTAATGTCAGTGAAAATAATGTTTTGTTTCTTGATTGAAAAACAAATTTGTAATGATATGTTTGCACACATAAAAAAGAAAAAGGCACTGCAGAGGGATACAGAAGAGGGCAATGTTTAAACACACTTTATTGTGATTTTGCTTCAGGCCAGTTTGAGGCACAACTAAACACGACTTGCACAATGTTTCATGCTGTGTGTACAATCAGGTTTTCATGGCTGGTAGATGACTTACTTTCTCTTTACGATTCAGCAGCTTCCTGAAAAGTGAATGTCACCCAACAATTGTTTCTGTCAAGACATTTGTTTTACATGAGCCCAAACTGAGCCACAGCCACACAATTATTCTAGATGAGATTTGTTTTCACTGTTGAAACAAGGTCCATGCAACACATAGATCACAAACAGATCAAAAATATCTTTTTCATTGTTTATCAGATGATCTGCGGTGGAGTGTCTGCACCCTGATGTTTTATATTAATCTTATATCAGTGCATATCTAAAGATAGAACGTCTGTATGTTTGCTCTTCATCTGAGTCATAGTGTCTATGTAATAGATACAGGAGTTGATAGAAAAGATCGCACTGTGGGTGTGAGTCATGGATTAAATAGGTGGTATTTTCCCTCCTTCGGGATCTGGTCCATGTGCAAATATCTGAAATAAACATTTCTGACTCAGACTTAGTTGTCTGGTGGAGAAAGAATAAAGAGCATGCCCCAAATCAATTAAAATGAAGACTAGAATGAAGATGTGATTTGCATTTTTTCGCCATTCTGGCTTTTGATCTATGATAGGTGCCTGGAACAGTGAGTGTGAACGATGGGTGGTTAACGGCAGACTGATGGAGCTCCCCTGTACCCTGCTCTGGGGCATAGAGCAGAGAGGATATGTAGTCAAGACAGGGGAATAAGCTGCTGCGCGTCGGCTTTGGTGATGAGAGCAGCAAGTTAAAGTAGTTTATAGCAAAAACTATTTCAAACAGTTCTATGAAGTTGGGAAAAAAGTTCAAATATCATGCTTGCAATGTTGAAATGGCAAACTGTAATGCAATGGATGTTGATGAGAGTAGAATAAAGTAATCTATGCAAATATCTGAGGTCACCCGCTGAAAAGTGAAAAGGTGTGTTGTGGTCTGACGAGTCCACATTTCAGATTTTTGTACATCATGGACGTTGTGTCCTCTGGGCTAAAGAGGAAAGGGACCATCTGGATTGTGACCAGCACAAAGTTCAAAAGCCAGGATCAGTGATAGTATGGGGGTGTGTTAGTGTCAATGGCATGGGTGACTTGCACATCTGTGAAGGCACCATTAATGCTGAAAGGTACACACAGGTTTTGAAGTAACATATGCTGCCATCCAGACGAGTTCCTGCTTATTCCAGCAAGACAGTGGCACATTCCGCACATTACAGCAGCGTGGCTTTGTAGTGCAGGTACTAGACCAGCCTGCCTGCGGGCCAGACCTGTCTCCCATTAAAAATGTGTGGCGCATTATGAAGTGCAAAATACAACAACAGTTGTAGGCAATGTTGTAGGCATCAAATTCAGAATGAGTGTATATTTACAAAAAAACAATAAAGTTTATCAGTTTGAACATTTAATGTCTTGTCTGCCTCTTTGGTGATACTGCTGAAATGCGGCGAGAGGCCCAAACAAGACACTGCTTTTTTGTAAGGCGTCACCCTTTCTGCAAGGTTCTGCAAACACCTTGTTGGACAGCTAGTTTAAGGGGGAGACCACTCAGCAAATTGACTTGGGAGTACCTATACCTATGAACTCCAGGAGAGTTATGTGCACGTCAGATTCACTGCTGACAGCACAGTGGGCTTTAGAGACTGGATCAATAAGAAGAAAGCTATAAATCCCTGGAGTTTCTTGATACCCAATGAAAAGCAGCCCTGCAGGAGCTTCTGAAGACCAAGCAAACGTCACGCAGCTTGGACTTTGGGAATCAGTGTGTCTTTTCAAACTGGGAGAAATGCTGATAAGACTGAGCATGGAAAGACCTGCGAGAGTGCCATCATGAGCTCATTAACCAAAGGGCAAACTGGAGATGTGCAGAGGTGGCGAATGCAAGGTTTTCGTGAGAATAAATGTTCATAACATAACATAACAGTGCATTCTTAATCATTTTGATTCTATATCTAAGAATAGAATCTGATAATAATAATAATAATAATAATGAGTTGAGCAAATATTTTTGCAGTTTGCACTCAGAGGTATTCGACAGTGCAAAGGGGCTGTGAAAAGCTGATATATGCTTAAGTAAAGATGTATGTATGGGCCCAAACTTTTTGCCTAAAATTTCAACTTTACACATGGTTGTCTCCCTGGAGGGAGCATCCTGAGAGAGCCAAACTAATTAAATATTGATACACTTCATCCCTGACTTGACAGCTGTTTCTCACCTCCTTCCTCTCCAAATACATTTTCCACAATGTGGATACTGGCTGCATCTCTTTTTCCTGCTGAAGGATGGTCTTATAAGGTAGAATCTCTCTCTCTCTGCTGCTTTAATGTTTGCTCATCATTTCTCTCCTCTAGGAGAGGAGAAGCAGACAATAACAAACTTACTAGAAGTAAAATACCTCCAAAGGCCAATTGACTTGTTCAAAATGTTCTTAAAATCGGTCTCATAGAGGGTCTTATATGTGTAGTTGTCTGAGATGATTTCAAGATCTGTGCCTTCAACTTGTGCCCCTTGTGTTTAGTGAGGTCCATGTGGTTTATTCAAGCAGATTTTACCACAAGAAATCTTCCAAACCACTAACAGTCTGTCCAGATTTTGCATGCTGTGTGTGTGTTGTGTGTGTGTGTGTCCAAAGGGCTTAAAACACCAAAATGTAAATATAGCATCTATTTTCAAACGGTTTAAAGTATTCCTGTATATTCCCTTCTTTCTGTGTTAAAGGTGTCAGTCTTGTGCTCAGGTTGATGTAACAACTGTTGTGGACACTGATTGATGATTAAGGACTGGTACACTGACCAGCTCTTGCCCCATTCCCATCTCCCATGGAGTCATCATCTGGTTGTTTTATGTCCATGCCTCCTGTCACAGTGAGGCCGTGCCAGCTTGAAGAGCGTGAAAAGCAGATTCTGGACACGTCTTTGTCACTGGCATGGGGATAAGCATTGCACTGCTAAGAGCACAGCCCTCAACTCTCACAATCCTGTCCAGAACAGCAGTAAATGATTATTAGCAAACCTTTTCATGTAGCCTTTTAAATAAAATTGAGTTTATTGTTAGGGGAGAAAAGTAACCTGGATCTTTATGTGTCTCACAAAAAATCATACATTTACATGCACTATATATAAAATACATTCATGCCCCAACATTTATAATATACTCACATACACATACACATGCATAGGGATATATTTTCTTGATGGCATATGGGACAAGATTCTCCAAACATCCTGTATCTGCAACCAAAGAGCAGATTGAGGGGGCGTAATTTACAGTGGAATTTGAATGTTGCTGCATGTTGTTGCTGTGGGTTAATAACGTGGGGTGGATCCACTAGATGGAGCTACTCGTGCATCACAACACACCCACCTTACTCAGCACAAGATTAGGCTTTGTGTCATATGTTGTGAGAGGAGAAATGGAGTGAGACACAATGCAGCTCTGTCAGTCTTGGACCGGCCTTATCTGGAACAGCCATGGGTAATTCATCATAACCTAACACATACTACATATGTCTGCACACCTGGATACATTTTTTGTGTATGTTAACCTGATATATAATATTAGCCATGTTTTTTTTTTTTAATTTGCATCATCTGTTGCAACAACTGCATCATTGTTCACTGCCATCTCCTCGCAAAGCTCCATGTGACAACTTGGCACATCTGTCTCGGCAGATGCAATTAATGACATTAACGATGGCTCTGTTCCATTTAGGTGAGCCAATACACCATGAGGCAGATTGCACAATATTCACAGCAGACATTTTGACCCATCATAGCAGGAAAAGAACAGGTGTTACTAATAACATTAACGATGGCGATCTGTTCTGTTCAAGTGTCCAAGTAAGTCATGACAGTGTAGACGAAGCCGGTGCTGTCTGATTTTTGCAGCTCGTGGTGGACTGAGAACAACGGATGGCTTGTTCACAGCCTGTCTAATCGTCTGACAGCTTGTGTCTTGCCCCCGTTGTGGATGTCAATGTATTCCCAGGAAATGGTGGCCAAAATGGCAAAAAGTAAGACCCAAGTTGTAATAAACTGGAACTGTCCTTGTGGTGTCTCAGTAAAATGAGACTTGGACAAGACATTAAGTCAGAACAGGCTGTCTTGTCTAAAAGGGCATAAGCAGGAAGTCTGGATGGCAAAATTGAGGTTCTGGAGGACAGTGGCTAAATGGCAGGTAGACAGTATACTGACGGGCTAAGTAGGGATCTTGAAGTGTGCAGATGGGTAATGAGAAACTCTGAAATAAGAAATAACACATTCTTCCTTTTACAGCGTGAAAACGCAATAACAAGCTCCTTTGCTCAATCTAATACTTTCAGGGGAGCAAGGAATTCATTGAAAATATATTATGATTATGCTGTTCAAGTATGAGAACCTGTTAAAACATCATCAAGCAAAGATTTAAAAAGTAAAGATTTGCCTTCTGTGTGAGCAAATTCAATATAGTCAAATGCAAATGCATGCTTTTAATGTTTACATTTATCTTACTTTTCAGGACCACTGCTTTGAAGGAATCAAAGATCAGAGCTGCATTTACTTACACAGTTCGATTTATTTTCACTAGAAAAGTGACTCCGCCAACATAAATCAGAATCTAATTTTATGCCAGCGCGAGTTATAAATCTTGAAAAAAATAAAACATGGGCTCTTTGAATAATGCAATAAACATGCCACCCAAAGACCTCTGAATGTCTCACTCTGTGGGTAAGGTTTTTCACCCCATAACTTTCCACACATATTTTCACCTTGTAAGTAATGTCAAAGATATGATTCGAGAGAGAACAGACGTCCATATAACCAACCGGAGTCTCCCGTGGCCGTGAACGCTAGTCCCAAACACTGAATATTAAGCAGTTCAATTGCTGTCTCCTACAGAAATAGAAGCCATTACAAGGCATTCCCCACAGCTGGCGATTCACACACAGCTACACACTCCCCCCAAGGACATAATTGCTTTTTTCAGTTTCTTCCTTTTGTTTCATCCATCAGTATATCATAACTTTCTTTATAATTGCTGAGGGAAGAAGGAACAGATGAATCTTGCTCTTTGGAGGTATCGATTCGGCTGCTGCAATTTGTTTTGCTCCCACACTTTTACAGCACATTTAGAAAAACACAAAGCAATACTGAGATCAGAGCTAAAGAAAAAAGGGATGATGATCCATGGGTACTGGTAATAGTTTAGGCTTCTGTGTGATTCCATCTGGGGACTGGTTGGTGTTTGAATGTAATGATGGCGTTTATTACAAAGAGGCTTGTCGTTAAACGATTCAGCATCTTGAGGGGAGGAGGGTACACCTGGATGAACATGTTTTATGTAACAAGGATAATCTTTCCAGAAGGCTGCACTGCTGCAGCACATTCATCCCAATCTTTTCTCATTTACAAAACCCACGAGTGCTTACTTCTAGTTATTGTGCATGTAAGGGCAGAAATGCTGAGAATTGCACTTCTATATCTCTATATACATTTTGCCTTTAGTATATTGATTGTTTTCAGGGCTGCTGAGGAAGCTGAGATAATGTCATCACCATTTTTATTCCTCTGCGCCAGTGACGGCTGTGGCTGGAGGATTTCAGGAACGCCCGGAGGGAATTTCATTGCACCTGACACAAATGTCCTCTTGGACTCAAGGATGAACTGATTAGAATATGATGGTCAAAGATCAAGGTAACTGTGAATTCACACGGCACATTTTTGGCCATAACTCAATAATTCATACACTAGCTCTAACAAGATTTCACACAAATGTCTAATATGATGAAATGATGCAGTGATGACATTTTATATCTAAAAGGTCAAAGGTCAACTTCACTCTGACATCATAATGTTCAAAAACACTTTTCTGGCTATTATTCATACCATAACCCAGGAACAGAACAGGTGATTGTGACTGTATTTTACATTTGGTCAGATATTGAAATGGTGACACAAATCTTGGGCACCATTCCAGTAAGTAAGTAATTAAAGTCAGAAACAAGCCATGTTATTTACATTCTGCAATAACCTCTTTATAGATTTTTTTTTCATTGGTTGTGGCGGAGCCCTCCATTCTCATGATGGATGGAAATTACCACCCCTTGAGGGGTTCACAGGAAATCATGCATGCAGTGTTAGTGTTTTAATTTCAGCCTCATTCATTGAACATTTCCTTCTGCCGCTGTTTCACATTAACTGTATTCAACTGGTGAAGCTCCAGGTGGCTTTTTGGTGAGGCTGACTCAGGAAACACAATGTATTTGTCCCTGTGGTTGGTGCTGATTGTGACTGTTCATCAAAAATGTGTCTACAAGAACAGACAACAGTTCTTTTTGGATCTTGTCCACAGATCATTTTTAGTTTTTGCAAAAGGAATAATGAGGAGTCACAGTGAGCTGTTCGTTGAAAAGGCCACACAACTCAGAGCCGTGTAGTTGTGTGGAAAATGACTTGCGCCATGTGCAGCATTAGATCAGATGGTGGTTGTGCTTATGTAATTATTTTTGACTAACTTCTTTATGAAAACAACACGAGATTGGCTGTAAACAGGCGTACCAGTTGGTATTCTGTTGTATTTTGTGGTTCAGTGAGTGCTTGCTGTAGTATTAAACTACACTTGTTACATGTAATCGCAGGTGGTCGCTAAATCAACCAGAACTGAAATCTTAAGGATTACAACTTTAATCTAAACAGAACTAAAAAAATCCTGGCTACAGCCCAGATTGTTTTACAACTTTATGCATACATAATGGGGGGAAAAAAACACTCTGTATGAATATCAGACAGAAGGAAGCAGTGTTGCATATTAACCGGTGAGCTGAAACTTGTCACTTACCTCCATGAATCCCATCAAGTGAGTTCCAATTAGCCTCTTCACTGATACGCATGTGTGTCTAATTAGACACACTTTCATGTTTTTAGAATACTACAAGGCATCTGGCACTGATAGATAGACGCTCATCTGTTGCTGACAGCGATCAGACAAACATGGTTCCAGCCTATTAAAAAGTCTCCAGTGTGCCCTTACTGTGGCCATTGTCACGGTGCAACCTTGAATTGGGGTTTGATAAAGCCGAACCGAGTGAGCAGCTGCAGATCTGCTCTCACAATGCACAGGCAGGGGAAGTTTCTTTTGGGTAAGGGCTAGAGGGGTTATCTATCTGTCCCCTCATCACCATGCCAGCGGTAATAAAATGCTGCTTTGTGGCAGAGGATAAAAGCAACCCTGCTGATAATTGTGATTCCTCCCCCTCAGAGCTCCTGGGGGTGGGGCTGAGACGGAGAAGCCATTAGAGAAGAAAGAAGCCGTAATCTGATCACGTCCTATAGGAGCAAATGCTGCATCAGTCAACGGTGCTGTAATCTCGACCGTCTGCCCCGGAGCAAACATCAGTTCTGCATTTGTTCTGCGTTGACATCAGAAGACATCTGAGCAAATCTGATCGGATTCTGGTGTCTGTATCATCGTGATAACCTCTTCACACACCTGACTGCAGGAGCACATATAGTTTAGCTCTATGAGTAAGTGAACTGCAGACTGGATGAGCATCAAAAAGAGAAAGTCACTAATAATGATTGAAAAAGGCTGTTGTATAGTTAAGTTTAGGTTGTTTAAATTGATGCCAATACTACTTAAAGCCCCAGTCCATGTTTGACAGCATCATTTGTAGTATAGATTTTGGAATGATAAAACATACAGTAACGGTGGAAAACAATCCATTTTAAGTATATGTGAAAGGAACAGTCTTTTGGATGAAAAATAATTTGTTTCCCATTAAATAACAATGGGGTGACCATTGTATTTACCATAATTTCTTCTGCGCCCAAGGGCACGGTTGATGGCTTCGTTAAAATGATTTCTTGCTTCACAAATAAGATTCAAGACAAACAGAGGTGAAAGGGTTCTGAATCCAGGCTTTTCAAAGGAGCATGTAGCTGAGATAAACAGTCCCACATCGTAGGAAAAAATGCCCACGCTCGCCCACACAAAAAAGTAGAGGAGCCTCTTCTAGTTTAGAAGTTGTGCTGAGGAGGATCCCATAACTGAAATGTTGTTGTTTTGTCATGTTTTCATATTATTACCTTTTGTACATGTAATAAACAGACTTTTTCGAACAGACTCTCTTTTGTCAGTGTGTGGGTTTTTTTTCCTCTGACACGGGTTTACTACTTTAATTGTATGCCACCTGTCAACATTTACTTTTCGCCAGTAGTCACGACATCCACAGAGAAGAATGTAAAATCTTTGTGTGACCAGAAGAGCATTAATGTGTTTTATGTTTCTGCCATTTCCTTCAACCATTTTAGCCATTGGAGCACTATTTCAGCAGCATATCATCATAAACATCATCTCAATGCTGCATAAGAACCGGATCAGCATTTTCTGTGTGTTCAGTGACTCGGTTCATGCCATTTCATTATATGATAGCATTATAATTCTGCTGTTTATTTCCTGTCTCACCGGTATAGAACTGTGGAGGAAACATTTATTTTGATACGTGTGGGAACGAGATATTCATACATCACTCGGCAGTGACCTATAGGAGGCTGGATCCACAACATCAACACATAAAATCATCCCACTGGCTGAAAGAGAGGTTTGAAAACCATTTTTTATAAACAGCTTTGTGGGGCTGCACCGAGCTCGCACGATCTGCTGACTAAGATGCTTGCGAAGAACGCAGCATACCTTATCAAATCATTTCTAATGTACCGTGACATTAAAGTCTTCCTCTCTGTTCCACAACAACACAAGATGCTGTCTAACTCCCTCATCACCTCACAACACCTGCTGAACATCCAGTTTGTGGTCAGAGCGTTCCTGATGCTGCTGTGAGTCATTTTGAAAAAAGGCAAAATATTAATAAAAAACATTATTTAGACTGAAGGGACTAAATTAAAAAGACTAAATAAACGACTACATCAGCCTCACTTTTTGACTTTTTCCAGCTGCTTTTATTTGACATGGCAGCATAGTTTAGGCCGTATTTGATGAACATATTTCTTTAGGGATTAAGGTAGCTATAAGTGTCTGTATTGTCCATTAGGTTGTCAGAGCCGTGAGTGTAACTAAGCTGTGCCTGTTTACCTCCTTTACCCCATATCCCTTTATAATACAGATTATAAAACCTGCTGGAGGAGTAAATCCCCATTAAAAATGTTTGTATATGACAAGGGCATAGGTTCAGTTTTGGAGTAAGGGGATGATTTAATATAATATCAGTGTATGATAAAACTGGTCACCCTATTGTTCTTCACATAATAATGGGAGTGTAAGAAAACATTTGTGTTGTTAATGCACTTACTTAAAATCAGTTTTAGCTTCCTGTATAGAAACTCGGTACTTTACGATAGATAATGTCGTTGTGCTTTGACTGATGTTCAATTATAGCATCTTTTATCAACTCAGATTTTCCCTCATCTGGACAAAGGCAGCAGGAAAGTAGGACGACAATATTCAGAATGACTTTGGTAAGAAATCAACCCGAAACTATAAACGTGAGAAGGGACAATAATAGGATTTTGAAAAGTGAGTGGGACGGGCTTCTCTATCCCCAGTGGAAATTACACCTTTTGTATTTTATAACCAGATGTCAGACTGCAGATACCCACAGATTGCCTTTACTATAATACCATCAAATATACTAGCAGCATGGCTGTATGTGTTCGTGTGTGTTTTCATATGCAGGTGTGTGACACAATGTACCCCACGTGTATTGTGCTGCAATGCTATTATCTCCGCACATCTAAATTAAAAAAGTTGTGGGAATGCGGTTGAGCAGAAAGATGGAGCCTGTGGAGAGAGGGAGAACCTATAGGCAACTGTCACTGTGATAAATGAACGGCAGGGAGAGTCAAATTTCCTACACTTTACAGTTCAAAGTCTCAATGGGCCTAAAAAGATTCAGGAACTTATGAACCGTAACATGAACAGGAATTTATATTATCCTGGGTTCGATCAATTGTTCCTTTCTGCAGGTGATCATCTTGTGTGTAATAAATAGGAGTCGACTTGGGTGTTATTGCTGTATCCATAATTCATTTCTATTGAGGATATTGGGAACTGCATTTGTGGGTATATAAGCATACAGTAAAGATGTGGAGTGTGACTTTTCTGAGATAGTGGATTTATCCCACAACTCTGGGTTTACAGCAAAACTACTAGACCATGACATTTGCTGCTTCAAGGGGTTTGCAGCGACCAGGGATACAGCCCGTGGGATATAAAGCTGTCCAATCAGCCTTTCCCCAGTTATTAACAGACCCGCGCCACAGCTCAGCCTACAGTCGGTTTTTGCAAGTTGGGCTTCTGTGTTTGTGGTCTTTAAGGAATAAAGACGATCTGAAACGAAAAAAACACTGCAGCGTCTCATGGCGCTCTGTCATGCAGCCACTTGTTCTAATAAGGTCTGCTTAATTCCTAAACACATATGGCAAAGTTAAACGTGACGATACATGTGTTGAATATAAAAAAAAGTCAAAACAGTAGTGCGGCACCAGACTGCAGCTGCTTCCTAACATGAGCGTGTTTTAGGGAGATAAGCATACAAACAGGCTTATCCAGTGCAAACCACTCCTCTCGTGCACTAGCTTTCCATTCTGAAGTGGCGTTTGATAAAAAGATTAGGACAGTTAAGGAGCTGGCAATATGCTGGCTGAAATACCCCTGGGACACTTAAAAGTCCACTCCCTCTCCTCCTCGTGCCATTTAGCTTGTCGGAAAGTTATGATGTGTTCCTTTGTAATTCCACTCCTCTGGCTGCCCTTGAGAGCTGCAAGCTGTTGGAAAAGGTGAGTGGATAGCGGAAAGGTGTAATAACGCAGCAAACCATGACCATGTAGAGCTCTCGGTGTGGACCACCTCCAGGTTTTGACCGGTTTGTTGTCATGAGTGTCTCACCAAGAGAAATGTGCTTTTACATGAGAGGACCATCTAAAAGATACAAAAGTGTTGTCTCACTCTGCAGAACAACTAAAATGAATGTGTTGCATGGAGGCATTAATAACACAAATATTGATTAGAAGGGCCAGGAGACGGGAAAAGGTGAGACAGCACAAACAGAACACAGGCAAATCTTTATGCTTTTGCAGCACTTTCCACTGTCGTTTTATTCCTCCTAAGATGATAAAGCGCAGGTGATCCTCACACTGGGCTATCACAACCAAAACAGCTTCACACTTTCAAAAGGACATGGGCAGCAGGAGCCCCGTGGAGTGGAAAATCATACATTGTTGGACAGGCTTCACCTCAGTCCACCGCTGTGCAACGAGTAGTCAAGTGTATATATTTCTTTAACAAAATGAAATGCAGGTTCCACAACTGAATGGACCACCTTAAACCTACCTCCCCCCCGAATAATTCACCTTGCAGGATTTTCTAGGAGAACTATTGTTGTTGGACTGTAAATCTAATTGGATTCTTGATGGCAAATCCTTCTCAGCGGGAAGAGTGGGGAAATGGTTTTCATTTAGAGCAAATGCACACACATCTACGCACACACACAAAATCACACAAGCACAAAAGGACTGGATTAAAGTTGTGGGACAGACGCACTGATTGACTTGCACTTGCTGCCCATGTCAGAGATTACTACAGGAGTTTTTTTAAAAAGAAAACCCCTGAGTCATAATGGGAGACTGGCAAAAGCTACATGCAGCTTTGACTTAAGCACATTATTTTTTTTATCATGACAATAAATGCAAACTTCTTATTAACAGACAAAGTTGAACTCAAAGCTGCAGGGATACACAAGAGCCACTGCATGCGTGGTAAGATCAGCACCATGGACAGAGCAAGTGAGTGAAGATGGGATTTTGTCTTCTTCTTCTTGGCTTGTTTTACTTCCTCTTTTTGTTCATGTCTTTCCCTGATTTGAGTTATCCCCACAAAACAAAACGATTATGGAGTCTAATTGAACTGCACTGACCTCTGACACAGTGAGCAGGTGTTGCTATGTTAAGTCAATCACTCCGAAGCCCGCATGACAAATTAGGTTCCTCTCAAATCTCAGAGGACTGTGTTGGGCAAATTGGCCTTGTCAAGCCACATCTGAATCAATACACCCTCACTCTACTACACACCATCATGTTTTTTTTTTTATCTCTAATATCAACTTTACATGTGAGAGCTCGTGGAATGCATCAGATCACAGCGACCCATTAAAGGGCCTGTGTGGAGCGTTTTTAAAAATGACAATATGATGGATTTCACCATATGTTCTCAATCACTGGGGGCAGCTCTTGCTCAGCAGGGTGAGAGGAAATCCCTCATTCCATCCCTCCCCATTTCATTTCTCACTATAAGTGGATGTGTGTCCTCCCTTGTCACCTCATCTTTATTCACCGCAGGAGCCCTTGTTGCTGCACTCTGAAGGATTGTCTCTGCTCTGTCTTTCCTGCATGCCCTCTGTATCTCCTGTAATGGGCCGGTTAAGGTGTGTGCTGATCTGTGGCTGGGGTGCGTTTGCCATTTAACACTTAGCGTGCACTACTGCAAAATGGCTCCTGCATTGGACCTTAGCATAGATTAAAATGGCACTGCAAGATTTTTTTTCTGTAGTAACTGTTCATCTAGAGCCTTGCTTGGTCTGGTATCACAAGCATGCTAGCAAACATTAAATAGATATTGCGGTGTAACACACATCATTGAGTCATTTTACTGACTTTGTGATTCCTTTCTACTTGTGCTACTCTATTCTGTAATTGTCACTATTTGCCATGCTGGCTGTTGTATAGCAAAAATCACATGAGCCAAGGGTGAGTATCATTTTTTCCTGAGGTCCATATTGACTTAGATAAAGTAGGCGAAGGGCCACACGCTGGAAAATTGAATTGCAACATGAAACACACAGTGCTAAATTAAATGAAACTACATGGATTTGGTAGACATGACAGATTGCTTTACAAGAGGATATTTGCCAGCCCAGAAGGCCTGAGTCATATTTTAAAAAACAAGAACTTTCTGTGAGAAAATGTTGACTTTTTTTATAGCTGTATGTGTCAATCTGATGTTCTCTGAGGTTACAATGAAAAGATTACTTGCACAAAACAATCCACTTAAATGCAGTATCAATTTTAACTTAGCCTTCACCCTGCCACTTGTCTGATATGCACCACTGTATAGGTCACTGATGAAACTGCAATGCTGATGCACTACATTATGCAATAAATACCTGTCGGTGATTCCTCGAATGAAAATAGGTAGCTGGGCGGCATCTTCGGTAACCGTGCTCTCATCCAGCGTAATGGAAAAATATAGTCAGCTGCCCTTTTTGACAATTCAGAGAAAACTCTTCATCATTTACTTCCACATGCCGACTGACTGGGTGACATTTTCAAACTAACTTTTGTTGTCAGAGCGCAGTATGCCAGTCACATCTACCATGCAGCCTTTCACAAACTCACCATCAGGGAAAGACTTGCTCTGTTTTGCGAGCTTGTTGACTGCTTTGTAAAAATATTCTGCCTGCCAATTAAGCTGGAAGACGATTTCCGGGCCTTTTCTTCTTTTTCCTGCGATGGAAATTTTGTGGCAATGTTAGCATGCTTGGTTGAGAAATGTCTCTTGATGTTGTTTTACTTGAACACAATGACACTCTCTTGCCATATCAAGCATACTGACTTTGAACCAGCACTTGTGACAAAATATTTAGATATTCAAAATGTGATATTCAGACTTTCAACTAACTTCTTCTCAAGAGCTGGACACCTCTGCAGTTTGGCTTCAGTGACTCATATCTAACTGTGACTAAAAGTGATGCATGTAGAAATTGTATTGTCCAAAATCATCAATACGTCACTTATAAAAACTGAAAAGATTTTTGTTATCTTGGTTAACCGTAGACTGATGGATAATTCTACTGGGGTGGGCTGGCTTTGGGGCATGATATAATGTACTCGTAAACATATATGAAGAATAATATTATATATGATTACAGGTATGTTATAGTGTGCCATTCTTTATACTGCTCACCATGAATTATAGCTGAACAGTATAAATGGAAGTAATGGATGTTTCATAGAAAGATTTAAGGTAGCTGAAAAATACATTCAAAAACATATTATTATCCCTTGTGTATTTACTGCTTATAAATAGGGGAGGTTAGGACAAAATGCTACCTAATAAATCCTATTATGTTATACTGATGTTTAAAAATTGCAGGACACAGTATCTCAGTGGTTAACATTGGTGTTGGCTGAAAACAAATGGACCCAGGGTTAGTTTCTGCTTCAGCTGTGCCAGTTTCCTCCCACAGTCAGGTGGACTGGAGACTCTAAATTGCCTGGAGGTATGAATGAGCGTCTACACTGTATGTCTGAAAGCCTGTAATGACTTCCCTGCCATCCACCCGGTGCATGCTGGGATAGTCTGCAGCTCCCCCTGACCCTGACAAGAAATTAGTGGGTGGAGGATATAAACGAGAGAGAGAGGGAACATATTGTATTTCACTTGATTTCCACTGATCAGTATTTCCCTCATGCTGCTCATCGCCACCATCACTGATTATGTTTTTCCTTCTGTATTCTTGTGTTTCATGTTTTCCTGTATGCCTTCTTTGCTAATACATGACATATGGATGGGCCTCCCTTTAATGCCTCAGACACCAACTTTCCATTGACGTCTTCTCATATTACATCCCCATCGTCTGCTTTTGTACATGTTGAGGTAATAATTAGAATTGACAAGGACAGACTGTGTGCAGCTGAGATAAGTGTGCTGAGCATGCCCTTGTTCTGTATTCTGACTTGATATTTGTAAGCCAATTAGCCAGATTAGAAAGCATAATCAATACAGCCACCTTATGCAACCCCACTACTGTCTTGCCACTGGAAAAATAACCACTGCCTGTCACAACAATGTGGATTCAAACCTCACTTTTGGGCTCAGATTCTCAGAATCTTCTCTTCTTAAGGCCCACTACAGTTTATGCATTTTGTGAAACAGTTTATATCAACCAAACATCACTTCTCAACTCTACAATGACAGTGAGTCATTTCTTCCGCTTCAGTAGGAGAACTCGTCCTTTTTCACCCAGTCGATGTTTTCGCAGGTATTTTCATGGATCAGCAGCTCCGGGTCGTAATTGATTTTGTTAGAATCTCCACTGCATGTCCAACAACCCAAAAGGATACCGCTCCTTTTTCCTGAACGGTAATTTGAGCCTTGTGTGCCTTGTAAGAGTTCACTCAACCATGTCCTTTTGTTCTGAAAACTGTCAGTGGGAAGTCTCGACCTGCTGTAATCGTGACCGGCCTCTTCTTGCTTTTTCTATGTAGATTTTGGCTCAGGCACTAAGCTGCTTCCCCAAGAAAAGTATCAGTGCTCTGCAAAACTCTCCATCTTACCAATAAGTGTTCCTTCGGGTCTTAAAAGCATGCAGAGTGGGCCGTTAGTCATTTAAAGCAAGTGAAACAACGACAGCAGGGTGAGATCATGTCTGTCTTCAACCTTTTTCTTAATGTTACTTGAGTGCACACATATAAATTCTGAGGGCAGATAATTATGTTGTGTTCTGATATATTGTTAGTAATTCTAGTGTTGGGAAGTAATGAAGTACATTTTGTCCTTGGACTTAAGTACAATTTTGAGGTGCATTACTTTCCATTTTCTAATGCTTCATGCTTCACTACATTTCAGAGAGAAATTACTCTGCGTTTATTTACTGGTCTTTTACTTAGGAAACATAATCATAGACGATTAAATTAAAAATAATCAGCAGCTATATTGATAATCAATTAGTCGTTTGAGACAGCTCAACATTATCTGGTTCCAACTGTGAGGATCCTCTGTTTCCTCGGTTTTATATCTGTTTTGATCTATAGTTCACCTTGAGATGTGCAAAATTGCAGTTGCCATTTTTACTCCAGCTATTTTCTGACATTTAGTAGAACAACAAGCTAATTGAATTATTGAGAAAACAATTGTGGGTTTGACTTGATTCAATCAAACCAAAATGGAAAAAAATCACAGCCTTAAATATGATGCACTGGCACAGACTGATAAAATGAGTATATAGAGTAGCTCAAATTAGCTTCTCCTGCACAGCTACAGCATCACTTCTTACACATTTATGCATCTGAAATGATAATTCAGCACATGATTAATTAATCATAATTCCAACAGGAGCCATTTTGCTGCATGATGAATACTTAATACTTTAAGCATAATTTGCACATGTGATTTGTAATGAAGACAGATCAGATCTTTTACTGTAATGAAGTAGCTTTTACACTGTTGTGTGGTTATTTTCACTTAAGCATATGATCTGAATTCTTCTTCCACCTGTTATATTTTTGACGAGCATTCTTTTTATTGTATCCTCGCCTCTATGTTTAGAAACTCTTTAAGCAGATATAAGCTCAGTAGTGCGCCTTTGTCTGTGTATCTGAACCCAGTTTCCAGTGAGCAGAGTATCCTCAGTGCGCATGGCACAAGGTAACACTCTGTTATCTGAGGAGCAGCTCTGCTCAGGACGCGCGGGGAGGCTGCTTTTCCTCATCCAGGCGCACAAGCTGCACATCCTATTCCATCTGTCCTTCTCCTCCTGCAGTGGTGGGATGCTGTAGCGTCTAGTTTACAGCCAGGACTGATGATGAGAGGATGCACATGAAAGCTGCACTCAAGCAAGCCTGAGGATGGATGACTTTATCTGAGAAGAGGAATTTTTTCCCCGCAACACTTAAATCTGTAACTTGCAGGGTTCGGAGCGTCAGCGTGGAGACATTTTGGTGCAGGGGACCCAGAGGAGACTACTACCACTGCTTGCATTTGCAACAAAGGAGCTGCAGTCCACTTCAAACCAACTGCATCGCCCTAAAAAACTGTGAGAGAAAAATGAATCCACCATGAACCCGCGCGCTTTCCTCCTCAACTCCGTGCATCTGCAGACTTGTGTCCACAAGTGGATCGACTCTCTGCCCCTCAGCCTCGCATCGCTCCACAACTACCATGGGACGAGGTGGTGATCCGACCCGAGGACGTGTCTCCCACAGGGGCGCAGCGGCGGGGCAGGGGGGGGACTTCCAGAGGACACCTGCAGACCAGTGAATGCCGCCTCCGATGTGGAGCTTGTCGCTGTCCGACGCGCGAGTGGTGCTGAAATTCGGATGATGCCCGGCCAGCGACTGCAGGGCTGCCGCTCCCTGCACCTCAACGAGGACAACGGCCGCTTCGCCCTGCTCGCCCTCCTCATCGTCCTGTACCTGCTGTGCGGCGCTGCGGTCTTCTCGGCCATCGAGCGGCCCTCGGAGCTGCGGGCGCACGGCCGCTGGAACGGGACGCTCCTCAACTTCAGCGAGACCTTCAACGTCAGCCTGCAGGAGCTCAACTCCTTCCTGCGGGAGTACGAGGCTGCCATCGCCGCCGGGATCCGGGCTGACGCTCTGAGGCCACGATGGGATTTTACAGGGGCTTTTTATTTTGTTGGAACTGTGGTGTCGACTATAGGTGGGTGATGTATGCAGCATGCACCGGCTTCCCTGACCTTTGCATCTGTGTGGTTGCAGGCATGCTGTTCCTCTGTGTACTTAAACATGTGTTGTTCCATGAAAATTAAAATGCAGCCTATTTAAAACCTTAGAAGAAAGAATGCATATAATTAGCTCACATATTTTAAGTAATTACAGGATTATTTTTAATTCTGTGATAAATGCAGACAAATAAGTTGGTTTATATTATTTGTTGAATAATCATATCATCACTGACAGGCTGGGTGTCAAAAGGACTGGAGCTGCCATCCCTGCAGGCTGCTTTCTTTCCACTGGCTTACATACAGAATAACAGATTAACATTTTTGTTTTTTTCCAGTCATGTGTTACATTTTGGCTGAGAGGGACTTTGGCAATGGGGGCGACATCTGACTGGCCTGCCAGGAAACAGCACACTCATCCCTGGCTATAGGACAGCACCCATGGGTGCAGTCTCCCCTTTTTGGGGGCCGCATTTCCATTCAAACCAACAGGAATGTCAATGAGAAGCCCCGTCTGCTCCCCCTCATTTTAACATTTACTCGCGCGATAGGTCAGAAAAGAGCAAGTGTCCCTCGCAGGGCACCCGGAGGGCCAGCGGCGTGGTGCACTGCATGCCTGATGGCTCCAGTGGCCACCAACGCCCGTCGGCCCCTCCCAGCTCGAGAGGAGCCACAGCATACAGCGAGTGAGTGAGTGAGTGAATGAGTGAGTGAGTGTGAGCGGGTCAACGTGCAAATAAACACACTCCAGGGGATCATTTGAGCTGACAGAAGCTGTCTATCTCTGACCTTGCCCTCAACACACACACACATATACACACACAGTGATACCCCCGGCACCTTCTGTTAATTGAAAACTGTGGCAAGGGGAGTGATAAGGAAAACTGATGGCCGGGTATAGATGCACAGGGAGAATTGGATCCACATGAGCAAGAAACCTGTCAGAACTTTATTTACTGTAGAGCTGTCACGAGAGCGTTACGGGCTCTCAGATACACAAATGCAGAGCTCTCAGGCAGCTCATCCACTCGACTCAGCCGGTTGCAGGAGGGGAACCACGGCAGCTGTGTTTGTGTACATGTCTGAGGCAGGTTGAAATCCTTTGTGCTCCAGTTGTCACGCAGCAGCGCAGTCTTCCCCCGGCAAGCACATCATATGAACTGACTCAGCTGCTTGGGGAAAAGGGGGGAAAAAAGGGTGATGTCTGTCTACAGTATTTGTCTTTCTCTCATGCTCGCATGGATTTCTGTTTTGATTTCCATCTCGCTTTGATCTCTTCTCCACCCCCCGCCCCGCGGACTTGTGTGCTACTTTTTCTGCATGCTTGTGAGCCGTTGATATAAAAGGGATTTGGGGGCCTTCCCCGCACAACTCTATCAGACTGGCATCCCCCTGTGCTCTCTAGACACTCCTCCCAAACGCTTCCCGCCTCTGACTCTGCTGTGGCAGAGGCTTCAAATCAGCGGTGACACTTTGCTCCCCTTGATGTGCCTCCACAATATCACTTTGAAGAATGAAAGTGAAGCCGAAGGCCACTCGAGGCACTTGTTTGCCCAGGGTTTCGGGTAGATTCACAGGTCATCAGTGCACCTAGTGTGTTGTTTCCCAATTTCAGGAAACACAGCAGGAAACACAAAAAGTACTTGTGGCTTTTTCTAAAGTATTGTCAGAACAATATATTTTCACTAATTCTTTACACGCACATTTTGTTTGGATGAAAATCTCATCGCAAGGTCAGCTGCTCTGAAACTTTCGATCAAGGACTTCTTGTCCATGTTGGCTGAAAAGTTGACACAGAAAGGAAAGTTCCTTGACCATGGCAGTGCACAAAAGCACACACCTCTCCTTTCTGGACATTTCAATGCAGTAGCCAGGTTTTCGTAGAAGTGTCTCAGCTGGCATCAGTACAAGAAAGGCTTCATCCAAGGTCAAGAATGTGCTTTCAGTCTTTGCTTTTTAGCCATGCTGTGGCTCAAGGGAGTGTCAGTCTGTCGGTTGGTCGCTCATTCGGTCCATCGCTTTTTTTTGGATGCATTGCCATGACATTTAGTACAGACATCCATGGTGTCCAGAGGATGAATCCTACTGACTTTGGTGGATTGTCACCCAGCACAACCAGCTGGTTAAAGTTTTCCAGTGAAATATTTTAAGATCTAATGCATGGGTTGACATAAAATTCAGGATGAATCCTAATGACTTTGGTGATCCTCTGATTTTTTCTCTAGCGCCACCAAGAGACCATTCATGAAGAAATGAAGAAACAAAGAAATAGTGCGCTCTGCTATGATTTATTCTAAGACCTTTGCAAGGAATGGTAGTTTTGAGATTGGCCGGACATGATTAAGCGTATTTGGATCTATTGTGGGTTTGTAATTAGAGGCCGTGCTACTGCTGTTTTAAAACAACCAGGAATAATATGAGACAAGAGTGAGGAGTTGAATAAATCCACCAGAAATGGACAGGTTATGACAAGGTTAACATTATCTGTAAAACACATGGATGTATAAGGAGAACTGGATATGGTGTCACCAATCAGCCTTGCTGCCACTTAGTCCCAGAGGCCACTTGTGGTACTACAACAATGACAAAAAAATCCCCTGCTGCTTCATGATAATATAAGAGACATCTGTAAAATAGTTGACAGGACAATTACTACTTTCTATTATGAATTTTGAATCCATGCATATTTTATATTTTTAAAAGATTCTAGAAAAGCAACAAACACTGAAACTAGCAACCCTTCTGACTTTTCCATCTGCAAACAATTTTGATCTTAGTAGTGGGTGCCGTCTTTGGCACCTGGATCCCATTCCTATAATTTGAAGCATTGTGAGTGTGTTAGCATGTTGACATCTAGCTCAAAGCACCGCTGCACCTAAGCACAGCCTCACAGGGCTGCTAGCATGGCTGTCTACTCTTAGTCTTACTTTTCAGTTGTCTCATCTCGTTGGAGTGTTGGACTAAAGCGTTGTCAGCATCAAACTCTCGGTTGTGTTGTCCTGTCCTACATTTTCAGACGCGGCTTTACTGTTTGCATGCTCATTAAAGAGGGCACAAGAGTCTGCTCAGTAAACAGAATTTCTATTAATACGAAAGCTATTTATAACCCTCAAGGCTGATTGATAGCTGACGACTGCCAATTAGAGCAGCTCTCTGTAGCCTTTTGTGGGCCTGTAGGTCTCATTGTAAGTTAAAGCGATGACATTTTGGAGAAATACTTTGTCAGTTTTGAAGTGCTCGAGGAGGAATACTTGTTTGAGAATCAAGTGTACTTAGTGACGGCTGTCTGATCTTAAACTTGTGGAGACTGAGTGGGACAAGTCCGTTAGGGCAGTTAGTTGTTCGGCAATTTTCCACGTCTTGTTCAGCTGCAGGTTTGCGTTGTGATCTGGGCTGTTTATTTCTGGGGGTCGACTCTGTCCTGCCTCTTCCTGCCGCTGGCAGCCACTGCAGCTTCTTTTTCCATCACACTCTCATCCACCCACTCAGAGAAGTCACAAAGGCAGAGGAAAGCAAATAGGACAGTTTAACAAACAGTACAAAACAAACCCTCATGCGTTTTTTCTTTAAATGAGGCCTGATTTAACCTCCATGCAGTCCACAACTTGCAAAATAAGGAGAGATGTCAGAGGTAGGCAGAGATAAAAGAGGATGACATCCTGCTAAACCCGGCCTGTACAGGGCTGTGCTGCAGCGAGATGACAGGGCAGTCTTCCCTCGGGACATGATGGGACAGGCATCGTCTCTCTGCCCTCACAAATCACTGGCTCCAGGTTGAAAAGTGAGATTTTAATCACAGCTTTAAATGACCTAGATAATTTCACTTAAAGCTGCACTGATCATGTTAACATTGGATCAAATGACCTTATGTGAAAGGAGTTGCTCATAGTTATGAACCCACAGATAATTGTCAACTAAATCTGCAGTTCCCCCTCGACTCTTCATTATGATTTTCTATACTTACATTGTTGCCTCTTCCAGCTCATTGTTTTGGACCACAGCCTCACTTTGGTTCACTGTCACCATTCTCAGACAAAGTTAGCAACTAGCAACTGAACAAAGATCATTACCAATATAACCAGAGCAGCGTTTTATCACTTCAATCTATCAATATATGAAAGCATGTTATTAGTATTCATGTCTCAAGCTGACTCTCAGAAACTTGTTCATGCATTAATCTCAAGCAGGTTCAACTCCTGTAATGCTCTATTTGCAGGATTATTCAAACCATCAGTAGAACGGCTCCAGCTCATTCAAAATGCAGCAGCCAGAGTCCTCACATGCACAAGAAGATTTAGGCACATTACTGTGCTACTGAAATCACTTCATTGGATTCTGGTACAATACAGAACACCTTCAGAACCCTGCTAATAGTCTATAAAGCGCTTAATGGTTTGGCTCCTCAGTACATCTCTGACTTGATCACTGATTATAGCCAGATCAGGCCTCTCAGGTCAGCAGGTGAAGATCTTCTGGCTGTACAAAGGATTAGATCCAGGACCAGTGCCTGCCTGCTACATTGAGGTCCATCACAACTGTGTCCCCATTCAAAAGCAAATTCAAAACTTTATCCCCATTCAAAAGCAAATTCAAAACTTTATGGTTAGTGTGTGTGTGTGTGTGTACTCGTATGGTAGCACTTTTCCTTGTACAGTTGGTTACATGTGTGGTGAGGTGATGGTATTTGATGGTGTTTTGGGGTTTTCGTTGCTGAGTGGCATGTTGGGTGTATGCTTCATTGACTCCCTGTCTCCCTCACTGTCCTCTGCTTCAGCTTCCTGCATGGTAGATGATGAAGATGCTCCATCCGCAGGTCAACAAGTGACTTTTTGTCAAACGTCTCCGTCGTCATCCCCCTTCACATAAATTATATGCACCTCCAATATTCACTCGTCGCCACTTCAATAAAGCAGAAATCGTCAGCATAGATAGACATGGGACATGTGTGTTTAGCTGTATTTAGCTTGTTTGTTACTAATAGCTGGTGTCACATTTGTGTGCTCCTTACTCTTTCTGTGTTTATCTATAAAGGGTGATTGAAATTCTTTGAGCCTCTATAAAATGCACCTTCTGCTAGATGTGGATGTGGATGACATGTCTTACACAACATTTTGGTGTGATCATCGTTCTCTTTCTTGGAGTTACTCTTCAGAGAAAAGTCTTTGCTTCTGCTGTTCAATGTGACGTTTCATTGTAGGTGGTGTAACAACAAAGTAGCCGCTAGATGTCTGTTGTTTTTTTGGACATCTCTCACAGTAGGTTACTTCAATGGGTCAAATGTGTTGACAAGAAATGCACATAGATGAGAAATGTGTATTGATGACCAGTGACAGTTGTTGTGTATGCTTCCTGTCTGGATTAGATGGATGTCCAGTCAGTTCTGTATCAGATGGACTCAGCTTGTGGGAGTGACTCTGTCAAAGTGTAGTTTTTCATTTGACCTTCTCGGCCTCCTCAAGTTAAAATATGAACTGTTTTTAACCCCAGATCACAGGGCAAGAATGTAACTACCCTTCAAATTTAGCCAAAAATGGGCTAGTAGTGTCTGAGATAGCACTTTTGAGTTTGAAATATGATCCCTATATTGCCTCTGTCAGGACCTTCAGTTCACATTTTGCTGTAAAGCCAAGAAATGCTGCCAAAATGCATCATTCCTTCAACTTTGCAGAATTTCTCCAGCTGTCTTTGGGAAATCAATGTATGGGCAAAATCTGATTACATTTTATATCTCCACATCAGTCAAATCAGTGTTACCCCACAGTAAGTGAAGATGCATCGTGCAGCCAAATGTAATGAAAGTCGACACCATGTAGTGTCCAAGAAATCACTAGATGTAACAGATCTGACCAGAGACAACATGCATGTCTGTTTGTCAGGTTTTGTATTTGTGTTATTACAAATTAATTATCTCAACATAAAATAATTAATTTCCTGAGATCAAATAGTAATTATTCAAGATAACACAAATGCGTTCTGACATTATATTCAGTTTCTAAAACAAGAATGTTGTGAAAAGGAAATTATAATTTTAATAACTACCAGCTAGTTATGTCATGATCACAAGGACGGATTTAGAACAAGTCACGTCCTCTCCTTTGCTGTGTGCTACATAGTTAATGAAGAATCAGGCCTAATGGTTTAGTGGGTGTTCTTCCTCAGATTCTTGTGCCAATTTAAAAAGTGCTGATTTGGTAGCACAGTCTCACGAAGCCACACTTATGAGGTCTGTGCAACTATTACACGCCTGTCTGACCAGGGCCCACGCTTCTGGGATGAAACGGCAAACCAAATTTGTTCCCTGTACTGTACTGCGCCTTGTAATTCATGTGTCTCTGAGGTTACAAGACGACATCACCCCAGACTGGCAGAGTGTGCGTTTGGCATTTAAGCAGTTTGAAATGTCACATGATAGACAGCGTGGATTCCTCAAGGCAGGCTGTGTTTTTGCTTTGATGTCGTGTTCTTATTTAGATTAACCGCTCAGTGCTGCCTCGCTGGGACAAAACCATCTGTGTTGTTGTTACCGTTGGTGTATGTTATAAATTTGCTTTAGGAGGTGGGTGGGAGAGGTTTGCAATCTGTGAAAGCAGATTCAGTGGTGCACGGCAATGTTTCAGACTTGTTCTTGCCTTCTGTCTCTCACTTCAGCGCTGTTGCATGACTATCAGACAGTGTCGACTCCTGTCCAACATCTATTTCAAATCTAACTACTTTGCTCCTTTGTTCATAACTACCACAGCACGCTTGTTTATTCGGATTCATTCATCCAGTCATTTTGAACACTTTATCCAGTGCGTTTCTGTGGGACAACATTGCAGCTGTGTTAGAAAATAGAGTTTGCTCACATTGCACAAGCTGCATATTACATAATGAGATGAGGATCACTTTACGGTTCATTTTACAGAACCATTTGAAGCCGGTCAGCATGACTCTCAATTCTTCACCTCACCATCTTTTTTCCCTCTCTGCTCTTTAGATCTCCTGTACTGCTCTGTGAAATCACAGACTCAGAGGAAATGTCACTGTTAAAAATGGAAAACAGAGGGCCTTCAGTCACATGAAAGGCACTGGGGGTCTCTTTAGATTGTGCACAGTCCAGGCGCTCAGCGCAGAATCTGTGTCCCCGATGAGGAAGTGGAGCCAAATTACACCACTGCTGCATAGAAAGTCCATAAGACTGTGTCTAAATTAATCCAGCTGCTGTATAATATCCCTCATTTCTGCCTTTATATTAAACCTGCAGTGCAGAACTTTAGTCTCTTGCAGTGAGAGTAATTACACCAACACTGTTGACGTGCTGATGCCACAGCCTCCACCATACACCTATTAGCAGTTGCTAAACCCTTCAGCTCTGGCTGATGTTTATTTCTATGAAAAAAAAACACTTCAACTTTAACACTGGAAAAAAGGACTGTGTGTAATGTGAAAGGCCCACAACTGGACTCCACTGCTCCCACCAACACTATCCCTAGCCATAGCAGGCATTTATTCAGCAGAGTAATTAGGAGGCATCATCTCTGAACCGTGAATGACTTTCCATCCAATAGTTGCTGAAATACTTCAGTCTGGGCCAAAGTGGTGAGCCAAAAAAACAAACATGCAGTACCTGACAAAATGACAAAATGAAAACTGGTACCTGAATTAATAATTCATTCAGAAATGAATAAAATGACACAAAATGACATAATAATATAATAACTGTTAAACTGAAAATCCCTCCATTCAGCAATCACCTGACTTACAAGTCAGAGGAATGAAAATATTCTTTTCGAGATAACATTCAGCTGCTCGAAAAAAACATTTTATCCAACCATTTCAGTCCCCCTCCCAATTCCTCCCCTTACTGGGTGCTTCCTGGTGTGGAGTGGAAATGTGTGAGTGTGTGTATGTGTGTGTAGGACAAACCTGCTGAGAAGCTCAGGCTTCAATAAATCCTAATCTTAGTTAACTGCAGCTGTACAGGATGGCTGTACTCACCTCTGCACTCTGTCACAGTGGGTCATAAATCCGCCCTGACTTGCTAAGGCGTGTACTCGCCTATATACAGTAACTCACCGACTCAAATCATCATGGCCAAGTGATACCAAGATCATTTTAGAGGACACAGCAGATTTTCTAGGCGTCCGCCTCCTCAGACTGATTAGCATTTCACTGATTCTGCTCTTTGAACCGACCGACCGGCAATGAGAGGATCCACTCTGTGTGCTCTTTGCACTCTGCAGTCCTCTGACCTGCTTCCTGGCTGGGCTAATTTCGACAGCCATTTTAGATTTCATTCTGGTGTTAATATTTTGATCATCATCAGTTTCCCTGACAACCCAATTTGCACCGGTGCTGCTGATGTCGATGCTGACTTGCAACTACGAGAGCTGAAACTTTCCCCATAAGCAGAAAAGTCCCTCTCTTGCAACTTTGGGATGGTTGTGCAACCTTTGACGCAGTACAATCACACACTCGCAGAGGCACAGTGTCGCCATGTTGCAGAGAGCCTGCATAGCAATGCTTCTCCTGCGCCAACTGAACATTCATCTCCATCTCGAGGTCATGTATATAAATAGTTATCAATGTTAATAAGCTAACAGCTAGTTGTTGAACAGTGTGATTTGGCAGCCGTCCATCTGTGAAGGAGGGGCTGAGCAGAGAGAGACAGGAGGTGTGCACTATTGTGTCTTTCAGCTGCCTTAATGCAAACAGCTCGATGAAATAGTATTTCTTGAAACAGTAATATATATATATATTGTAGTATATTAAATTTCAGATTTGAGATGAATCAGCATCCTGTCCCACCTCCTGATCCTCCACATTCCTTTGAGCCTCAGTCAAAACTTTAAACAGAGCAAACACAATTACAGCGTAGCTCATGAGAGACTTCGCAAAGAGGAGGCACACATGACTTTTCAGCATGACCTTGAATCGGTAAAATGGTTGAACATCATGATTAGATTACACGCAGAAAGAATTGACAGAGCACTATGTCATCCCTGGAGCTTGAGATCACGGGCTGCATACGAGTGGGAGTCATGGCCACTGCATATTGCACATGTGCATTAAGGACAAAGGACAAAACACAAGAGCTTGTTGAAAATTGGGAACTAGATGCAGTACTGGCCATTCATGTTGAAGTTTGCATATAATAATGTGTTTGGATTAGAGGAAACAGCCCTGAATAATGTGCTTATTTCAGTAAAACCAACAACAGCTTCTCAGTAAATCCACACTGACCTTACTGGAGCTCTTTTGCCCAAAAGCACCTCTGAATTAATTGTTGTATTTTATTTTCGCCAGCCAGCACCAGAATTCAAATCATGCAAGCAACAAACCCACTTCTCTTACACTCATTTGGCATACTTTTTTATTCTGATCATGAAAGAATGATTATACCTGGAAAACACCAGGATCACACATAGTGGAATTTGCTGAAGCACATGTATTTTGCCAGCATTCGCAAATTACTCAGCTGCCTCCAGGCTGGCAGCCTCTGGTGGAATCAGACTCAGATTCGTAGTGGGCACATTCAGTTAATAGAAAGTAAAACATCATTTAATTGTGAGCAACAGAGCATTGCCTCTTCATTTCTCTGAGGCGGTGTGATCCATGTATGATCCGAAATCATTACTGCAGCTGTCAGTGACTTAGCAGTCCCTGACAGGAATCAGGTTTTTGCACAGTCTTAAATTTCAGGGATTTGTGCTTTCACATTAGCAGTAATGAAAAACCATAAAATCGAATGTCTACTGAACCTGAAGAATTTGTTTCCTGCTGGCATCTGACTGTTTTCATGAGATGACTAAAAATCTGAAGCAGCTACAAAAGAATATATTACGTTTGATGCAGCCTTATCATGATCCTGTATGAGTACTCTGTATTATCGAGGCTTATCGCACTGATCTGAGTGTGATAGTGTTTCAAAAGCTTCACCTGGGCAGGTGTGTTTACTTTGGGGAATAATACAAGAGGGCCTTATGTAGCTAAGCTTTTATTCAAACACTGACTGTGCATACAGTACAAGATAATAGGAAACACAAGGACGTAGCCTTCAGATCATTTGGGGAGAAGCTATTAATCTGATGAAAGAATGACTCCTCATTCTCATGAAAGGACAAAAGTCTGTGGTACCGTTTGCAGATGAGACTACATGAATTTTAATTTTGATTTTCTTTCTTCCCAATCTGTCAAGCTGCTTAATAGCAGACTCTGTGCATGCTTGCATCTCTTTGTTTTGAAATTCTGTGAAGGTGAAAAACAAGAAAAAAGGAGAAAAAAATACAATAAATGTTGGAGCAGATCCAAAGACAATGCAGCATATTTTTTTGACAATAAATCAATACAGACAGCAGTGCGGTCATCAATCCTCCCGGCTCTCTTTGCCAGTGAATTAAAGACTGAGATACAATTTAAAACACCAGACTTGATTCAGTTACGGAGGAGCCAAACCAATCACAAAAGCAGAAAAAGAAGCTATTTTAGCCGTAGACTGTGTAGATTTCACCTGGTTGCTTCTGAGACTGAGCTGTTACTCTTCTAATTTACAGCTGCGTCGACCTGCGTTAATTATGATCACCTCAGTCCATTATTTCCAATTATTGCACAGCAGAAAACACTTATTATCAATGCTCTGACATGCATCGCCTATATTGTGTGTGGGTGAGCTGGGTGTGAAATTTAAAACCACATTGTTTTGCTTTGGGTGTTTTATTAATAACACTATGGTCTAGGGTTTAATTTGTGCATGCAGCGCACAGATGCAACAATATAGCTCCATCTCCAACTACATTTGTCGTGCGTGATATATGCTGTCATCTGATTCTTGTCGAACTGGCAGCAAAGTGTGAATGTTCCTATTATTATCCATTCTGCCAGTAATCCTGGCAGCTCCTCAGCAGATGGTGGGGTGATGATGTCTCAGGTCTGGCCATGTTGCTGCTTCCTCAGCCCTCTGTCCTCTCCGCAGACCCCTGCCACGCCACCCCATGACTAATTATTTCCTGTTCGTCACAGAAACACAGTCATCAGAGGGATGTGGCGTTTTCTGTTGCCGTTCCTATCAGGCCAATTTAAGACTATTCCCACTAGTGGGGCGCAGTTGGTTTGACTGGGAGCTTGTTTTTAAGCTCTTTAATTGAGGACATTGGGAGCAATAGGAGGCAGAGATTTGATTTTTGACTTGCAAAACAGTCACATAATGAAGCTTTGGGTCCATTTTCGGGTCCTCTGGGAGCGGAGTCAGGGCGAGGTTGTCCTCGATGACATGCAGTGACCTTCAGATTCAATACTGTTTAGAGAGACACACAAGTGTACAGCACATGTCCTTCATTCAAACACAGAGACATGGCTGTGAGTGCTTTCACCCTCTATTCTCATGTGGGAATCCATTAGGAGCCTCAGCCTGCTTGAGCTGGTGCTACTGTATATTTTTCCTCTATTGCATACGTCTTTTATGGTGGTTGATTAGGTCTGACTGGCTTTATATTCCCACAATTATCAGATGAACTCACTCACACTAAAAGTAGACTTCTCTGACATGAGACTGAAATGCACCCGGCTTTATGATAGCTGGCCTTGTGTGGCTATTTCCAGCAAAATGAATCAATGCATCTTTTTCAGGATACTTTGTTTTGCAGAAGTTGTCAATTGGGCCAAATATGGCACAAGGTCCAATGTGAGTCCTTTGAAAACTGCAGTAACTCTCACATCAAGTATCAAATAGCTAACTTTATCTTTATTTTCTTTCTAAATAATGTATCCTATTTGCCTTTTTCCTTTTAGAAACGATGTGCAAAACTGCCATTTAAAGCATAAGTTGGATGATATTCTATATTTCTCTTACTGTCAACATGGAAGCACTAAAACCAACAACAAAGTGAGCTACTAACAACGCCTCTGTTTTGCTGAACAAAGCTGTCTGCTGTGACCAAAAATGATGTGAGAGAATGACTCAAAACTGCAAAGTTTGGTCCAGAAAACCAAAACAATAAGCTCAAAGAAACTAAAATGCTCCATAGAGCTGAGCGGAGCTGCAGAATCGGGTGATATTTCTCTGGTATTCTCAGTACAAATGATCTCTTTTCCATTACCCACAGTCATTTGATCCAATGCTTTTAAAGTTTTGACTATAGCAGCTTTAAAGATCTGAAGTTTCCAGTGGGAATTTATGGGCACCACAAACAGAACAGGAGAATTGGGAAGCACTGAGAGACAGATTACCACATTTTTGGATTTGGTATTTTTATGGGATTTGCTGACAGTAACAAAAACATAGATTATTGCCAGGCTTATGGAGCATTTCCACTTCTGAAAATGTTTATGTGCTTATTGGGAAATAATTTCTACTGCCTCACTGTTTTGATGCCCATACTGCTATACAGCATAATTCACCATATCTTACGGGAGGACATTTCACTCCAGCTGAGAAGAATTTGAACCGTGCACTTTATAGATTTAGATTTAATAGCTGCTGTTAACTCCTTTGTGCAGCAGACTCTTCAGATAATGACATACCTGTTGAGTGTTGTTGTACAGTTATCCTTCACTCAGAGTGGTTCTCGGGTGGAAAATTCAATGATTGATTACTGTTTAAAGGTGAGTGGTCTCCTAAGTGTAGCAAATTAAATGCAGAGCTCTCATCAAGTCCATCAATGCTTCGGTTATCGGCACTCTCTCTAATTTGGGCTATTTGTTTAGACCCCGATTTTACTACACAACTTAATGAGCCATTGTGATTCGCCATCGGACCGAAATGAGAGCTGCTCGGCCTAAATTGTGTCAACTCTCTGATTGCTGCTGAGCACATGTGATTTAAATTTGACTGCCGCTGATAAAAGCTGACCCAAACACTGAAATCACTGCAGTTCAGTAACGACCTATTCTCCTCCTTCCCCTCATTTCATATCCACACAGTCTGATAACCATTAGAGCATCTTCTTCTTCATCTCTTAAAACTGTCAAATTGTAATTAATGGATACTAATGGCACCATTTCCATCACGTTCCTTCTGGTTGAATCTCTGGTGTGTAATTACGTGTGCAAGCATCATTGGCCATTAGAGCATAACATCATTTTCTATGTTGAGCTGAGCATACTTTATTTAACGTTAATGAATAAATATTCTCTCAGGGCTTTCATTTAATTAGATTAGCACACATATGATTTCCCGCCTTATCAAGTTCTGCTGAATTAAATGAGTCATCTGGGCTCGGACAGAGTGCAGAGATTAGAAAGTGTTCATTGAGGTCAGCAGCAGGAATTTTGACTTGGTGATTTTGGCTGTCACAATTAAGACTTTTAAAGTCTAAACAACAAAGTGTTTGTGAGTAAAGTCACACAGCATCTTTGGTTTCAGCTTGCCCGTCCTTTGCTTTCTATTATTGTTCTGTTTTCCCTAATGCATCTCGACACAGTAGTCTGGAGTAATGGCTCTGAAATGCTACACTGAATCGATGCCTGGTGCCTTTTCCTCTCTTAGGTAATTTACTTGGTAATGAGAGACGGTGCAGAAGACTGTCTCTGCGCACGCTGGGAAGATGTAATCTGTTTTCCCTGTTATTCAGTTTGCGTTAAAAGAATTTGGCTCCTAATTAATTAGCTATGAAACACTAAAATAGGATTTCACTGAAGGGCTTAATTTGGGTAATCACTGCCCCTCACCTTCCCGTCAGCTGCCGGCGCTTCATCGTCTCTGACTGAACTTTGTCACTATCTTTGACAAAACCAGATCATTCAATGTCTGGTTTAATGTATGAAACTGAGTCTACCTCGTGTGTGCAAGGCCATAAGGTGTGTGTGACATGTGGGGGTTATATTCCCTCTTGTCTCTATAAAACAATCTGTATCAATCAGTGTTGATCTAAATGACCTGGCGTGTCAACAACAAACCCACAGGAGAGTGGTTTTCAGTGCGAGAGATAAGGTCAAAAAAGCCATTTTGGGTATCATAAAGGAAGTATTGTCTAGATATTGATGTCATTTATTACCTGACAAGGATGGTCATAGACGGGTTGGTGGAAAAGGGGAGAAAAGCTTTGCCCTAATGCTCTGAGAAGCCTGAAATGGAATAAAGCCATGATGGAAAAATCAATTAACCTTGGCCTGGAAGTGAACTGGTTGATCTTTCAGCACGATTTTATTTGTTGACAAATATGCCATCTGCTGCTCTGTGGACAAGGGGCTTGACATTGTGTGTGTGTGTGTGTGTTAAAGTGTGTGTACATGTGTGTGCTGTCATTGTCCTTGGGGGAGACGCATGAGCACTTGTATGTTTGCATACAAGCAATCATAAAACGTATACATATAAGTGCAGAAAATGTGCACGTGGAAAATCAAACATCAGTAATTACGAGCAAGGTTCGTGTGTAACAGGTCTCCTGCAGATGCATCTGTGTGGATTTACTGCATGATCTCCGCAACACATGCAATACAGTGTTTCCTACAATCTACATGAAATGTTTTAGAATATAATTGATTGATTGATGTTTTGTACTGATAAACCCCACAAATGGGTCCTGGAAGAAATCTGAAAGGTCAGAAGATTATGAACAATATTTATGTTATTATGTATTTTTTGTGCTTTTTAACATGGCTGTAGTGATGGAAATATTGCTCTGCCGGCCTGGTCCAGACCAAAATATCTCAACAACTGTTTGATTGATTGCTATGATATTTTGTACAGACCCCAGAGGAAATATCCTACTGACCTTTCTTCTAGTGCCACCATGAGTTTTATATTTGTTGTGTCTCAACAAGTATTGGATGACATAAAGTTTGGTGCAGACATCCATGTTCCCTTGAGGATGAATAAAAGTTTGTTGATCCTCTGACTTTTCATCTGGTGCCATCATCAGGCCAAATTTCAATATGTCCTCTGGTTCATGACCAAACACAAAACTACAGACATTCCCATCAGCCTCTGCTGTGTTGCATGTTTAGTGCTAATTAGCAAATGTTAGCATGCAAACATGCTAAGCTGAGATGGTGAACATGGCAAACATTAAACCTGCTACATCGACATGTGTGCATTGCTACAGTGAATGCATCAGTGAAGCCTCACAGAGCCGCTGAGACGGATGAAGACTCTTGTTTCTTGTGATATACAGGATAATGTCACTTATTCAGGCATTTAAAAAAATCATTTGAAAAACAGTCAAAAAGGTCCCTCATTGATTGAACTGCTCACAGCAAACGTCCACACTATGGACATAACCTGTAATGAGATGTTGAAAGACGGCATTTCTACATTTTAAGGCCTCAGAAGCCAAAAAGGTTTGGAACCACTGCTATAGATACAGATACAGATTCATTTTCTTTCCATCACATATTGTGTAAAATGATCTTTTCTGATTTGTTTTGCACCTTCTGTCATGCAAAAGTGGCGGCCTTCTCACTGTTGCACAATATACTTGAACGATGAGATCTTATAGAGGAAACAATACTGTGCTCAAATACTCAGAGACACTCATCGCCTAATGTTAACATCAGAGCGGCAAAGTCAGAGCTGCACCTGTGACTCTCCTCGAGATTGAGAAGTGCTCCTTCAACATGTAACAGAATCCATAAACATCCTCTCCTCTCCTTTCATCAGCCCTTCCTCAGCTTGAACACTCAGTGTAATTGACTAGGAAATCAGAAGCTCGCAGGAAGCCAAACCACGGAGCCAAAAAAAAAATATTCAGAGGGCTCACCGAAGCTTATTCCTGGCATCCTCCTCTCCTCAATATAACTCCTATGTCCTTGTTTTCTGGAGTAACATCAACAGCACTAAACATCATAGCGAATACTGTACTTTAGGTAAATGCAGTCTGTGCATATCAAGTGACTTTACACAATGCAAAATGTAATATAATATTATCCTAAATCATGTCAGTGTAGTATCTGAATTCCCTGAATGAATATTAAAAACACTGGGCACATTAAAATGTTTGCACTCAGTGAAAGATGATGTGTTTGGATATTATTCTTATGTTTACATAAAGGTCTTTCTATACAGCCAGTAATTATAATGATAGTTTCACATTAGTGCCCTTATTGTTATTCCCCATCATCTCTCTTATCTAAAAACATCAACAACTCATTTGCAAAGCAGAATATTGTTTTCTTAATTATCCCATAGTCACTTTTGTATCATCACGATGATTATTCACACACTCATCTTTCAGGGAAAGCTTGCAGTCTTGTGTGAACATCAACACAAATTATTATCCAGTGTTGTCTGCACACTGTACTCAATCTCCTCTTTTACATATTTTTTCATTAATGGCACAAATGTTTAGAAAAATGATTTAAGCCTCATTTTAAAACCTCATTTTCCTCGCGTCCCTTGTCTTTAAACATAATTTGTTGTGAAGACATACTGTGGGTGAGATCCTGAGTTACTGTCTGAGATCTCTTTTCTGTCTCTGCAGGTTTTGGGATGACAACGCCTGTGACAGTGGCAGGCAAGGTGTTCCTGATCTTTTATGGGCTTCTGGGCTGTGCTGCCACCATCCTCTTCTTTAACCTCTTCCTGGAACGAATCATCACGCTGTTGGCCGTGGTGATGAAGGCTGTGAGGGAGCGGAGAATCAGGAACAGTGGTCTCCTCCCGCCGGGCATCCGCCACGACTTCTCAGCCTACTCCCTCCCGGGCTGGAAGCCCTCCGTGTACCACGTGATGCTGATCCTGGGCCTGTCAGCCATCACTATCTCTTGCTGTGCATCAGCCATGTACACCCCCGTGGAGGGTTGGGCCTACTTAGACTCACTCTACTTCTGCTTTGTCACCTTCAGCACCATCGGCTTTGGGGACTTTGTCAGCAGCCAGAGCGCAGCTTACGAGTATCAAAGCCTCTACAGGGTGGCCAACTTCCTCTTCATGCTAATGGGTGTGTGCTGCATCTACTCGCTCTTCAACGTCATCTCTATTGTCATCAAGCAGGTGCTCAACTGGATGCTGGAGAAAATGAGCTGCTTGTTTTGCCAGCGTTGCAATAAAGCCACTGTCCTCCTGGGCAGACGCAACGCCATCCGCCCGGGCTCTAAGGGTCGCCAAGGTCGCATTGGCCAACCGCCCGACTCCGATGGACCTTGCGATAGTGACACTGAGGGACGCAGACTATCAGGGGAGATGATCTCTATGAAAGACTTGGCAGCCTCTAACAAGGTGTCCCTGGCCCTCATGCAGAAGCAACTGTCTGAGTCGGCCAATGGATATCCCAGGACAGTCTGTGGTAGCTCACGCCATAATGGTTTCTCTGGGGGGGTCGGTGCCCTCGGTATCATGAACAACAGGCTGGCAGAGACGAGTAACTCCAGGTAGACACAGTGAGACAGGAAACAGCACATACTGTGTAACTAATCCTGAGGTTGATCGCCATAGAAAAAATACAAGGCTTTTGAAATGGATCGCCGCTGTAACTTTTTATGCATGATACATATGAGTTTTTTGGATACTTTTAGTTGGAATTACAAGCCTGTAACAGGTAATGATGGCGATGGTTTCAGTGGTGATTTGATGATGATGGCATGAAGAGAGAACAAAAAAGGAAGCATGGGGACCACCGATCACCCATTTCATTAACCTCAATTAACCCAACCCAGAACAAATCACTGAAAGTCTTTTAAATATCAGTGTTAGCCTGCAGAGGAATGAGTCTGTTATACACATGCTCAGTACATCAGACTTATACAACTGAAATGTGCTGTAAAGGAGCCAAGGGAAGCATACAGAGTACTGTTTTGGGGCTTTGCCAGTTTATTTGAATGTACATATTGAATGCTGATATAAACAAGACAAGCGTAATCACTGAATGATATAGCACATACTGATCTATGCATTATATTTCTCATGCATTTTTTGCACCATTTCGAGACCTTCCATTGATTGTGCAAACCCCTTTTTTTTGTTCTTGACGCCGGTCAAGTTTTACCCTCAGGTGATTGATTTCATTTCTGGGGGCAAGTGTGGGATGTAGAGTTTAGCTAAGCACGGCTGTGATGTAGCCGGGCTGTAGCTAGAGGCGTTTTTGCAGCGCGCTACACTAAAAGAGTAATTTTCCATAGCTCAAGATGGAGAAAAGAGCAGCGTTGAAGAATGAAAATCCATTTCTCGTGAGAGAGGAACTGGCCCTCTTATCAGCTCAGAAAATGCTTCTTTGACTTTAAGGGTAAAAGGAGGCACCTTCCAATTCTTTTTCAAGCTCACGGCTGTCTGCAAGGAAAACAATGGATAAAGACTTGCAGTGTATTAATTACTCCTTTAATGCAGAATGCAGACGATTTGTAAAAGAGAATAAATTAGCTTATTTGTTTGAAGTGAAATATAAGGGAGTGCAGGGAGGTAGAGAAAGAGGCGAAATATGGATGGTTTTATCCCGCAGGCACATTATGTTAAATGATGCAGATTGAAAGTAGCCGGGTCAATCTCAGATACTGGAGTGGAACAGAAAACCCTAAAGGATTCGCTCACTTGCATTGATTTATCTTTTGCAGGGATTTTCCATTTTCATCCAGGGAGCGTTCATCGCAGATACGCGGCTCTCTCCCTGTAAAACAAAGCATGATCCAAAAGCCTGCAGAGGTTGATTTTCCTCTTGATTTCAGTGTAAATGTGTAGCTAAGGTTTAATGGATGGAGGGTGTTTGCAGAGGATACGGTGCTCCCCTGTCAGGCTGCACGATCGATGATCTCATTGCCGGCAACTATCTCTTCCAAGGTGTCGGTGATTTAAAGCTGTGCGAAACAGACGAGACAGAGGAGGAGATATTGTTAGGTAAACTGTCCAGGAGACGGTGATGAGGGAAGAGAGAAGAGCTTGTAACAGCGGTGGAGATAGAGGAGGTGTTGTCAATAGACTCCCTTCATGTCCAAATCCATGCCCAATCCAAATCAACGGCCTCTCTCAGCCAAGGGCTCAACTTTTCCTGGCGTCCATCTTTAAGCTCTAATATCCTCCCAGGTTGCTCGCTTCCTTTTTCTCTGTCATCTCTGCATTCACTTCACACACACTGCACCAAAACCCTTCTGCTCCCTTTTTCTTGCAGATCTCAGCTCTCTCCTCACGCTCATCACCCTTACACTGTGAATATGATGAGACATGCCATAAATGTGTATATATATACATAAATATATATATAGCATTGGAATGTCTTAAAAAGCGCTTTTACAACAAGGCGTGAATTGGATCTGGATCTGTCCTTAGTTGATTTTCTTCCTGTTCGTGCATAGATCTGAATAATTTGCTTCACTCCCCAGTCTCACCAACAGGAATAGAGAAAATGACTCAGGTAGTTAAATCTTCAGGCTTGTCTTAGTTTTTCCTGCATGCCATTATGGTAAAGCCATACAAGATAGCTGTATATAAAACAGAGGACTTTTTCAAGTCTATTTTTCTACATATAGCTTTCAAATATCTACATGTGAATGATTGAAGAAGTCTCACCGTCACATGTCTCATACACAGTCAGTCAGCAGATTGATAACATTGCAGCATTCAGAACGTACCTTCCAAAAACATAGTGATTAGGATTGCAAAATGAACATGTTTTCCAGATGTTAAAAAGAGTAGTTTGGCATTTTGGGAAATGTGCATATTCAATTCCTTGTACAGAGTTAAATGAGAAGGCTGACACCACTCTCATGTCTGCAAGGTCAATATGTAACTGGAGCTGGTTCCCATAAAGACTGGAGCGAGACAGTCGTAAAACCACGACAAGTCATTTTTATTTTTTAACTTACAGTCCATCATGGGCGACTGAAAATACTATATGGCAAACTGTTGTCATGGAGTATTTGCCTTGAACTCATTCCCACTGACAGGACTGATCCACTCGTGCTGCCATTCAGATCTGTACTGTATTTGGACAGCCTCATTTCTTTTAACAGATGGACTTTAGCTGAAGGTTTTTGCCAATATTTTTTTTTTTAAATGTGCTAAGTTTATGGAACCAGGGGCATCAACAGACAACTTGCCCGTCTTTCTAGGTGTCATTCTCTTCCATGAATTCTGATTGAATTCTTCTCCACAATGTCTCAGAAAACTTTTTTGGTTTTATTATTTCTCATGTCATTCCCAGCATGTGAAAACGTAGTGTATTGCCTTGAAGTGGGATGTAGAGGGTAAATATTTTTGTGCACACCCATTTAAAAGGGACAGTGCATTTTATTTTTCAATACTGGATGATTCCATTTTCAAGTTATCAATAATAAATACACGAGGCCAGTTAGACTTTCAAAATAAAGCTTGCTTGAAAAGCTCATGGTTTGGCTTAAAATGTAGCTTAAAAACTACTTCTTCAGTCATTGTTGACTCTTGGTTTCACACAGGAAATGAACACCAGTCTTCTGTGTGAAAGTCCTGTGCACATCTAAAGCTCACCAATGAGAACATTATATCTCGTTTGTTATATTTGTACGAAAACCACATCTGTAAAACAACTAGCTGTTCCTCCTGTCTTTATGCAAAACTAACCAAACCAGCTTCCTGTTTTCAGTACAAACATCAGAGTGGCATCAATCTTCTCATCTAACTCACATGAAGACAGCAAATATGCATATTTCCAGAAATGTTGATTTATTCTTTAACAGCTCCCAAAAGGCTCATGAGCTTACTGCATGTTGGTGATGTGATGTGAAGCTTGCAGTGCCAGGGGGTGGGGGGTTGGGTGGGGTGCCACGCTTATCAGTGACAATGAAAATATAGAAAAATGTCAAACCCTGGGACATTTGAGCAGAAGTATGGGCATGCTGTAGCAAATGACATGTAGTTTCAGTTCAATGCTGTTCCCCTGCTGTTATATGTCGGGATGGGGGGAGTTTTGCTGGCACTTCTCTAGAATAATGATTGAATGATGTTGTACGTGAACCTTCATTTTCCCCCCTGAGACTTAAAGGACCAGTGTGGAGGACTTATTAGCAGAAATGGAATATAAAATTAACAATTGTGATTTCATCAGTGTATAATCACTAGAAACTAAGAATCATTGCATTTTTGTTACCTTAGAATGAGCCCTTCATATCTCTTCCACGGAGCTCGCCATGTTTCTACAGTAGCCCAGAACGGACAAACCACACTGGCTCTAGCGAGGGCCTCTTATGTTTTACATTACCTGAAGGTTCTCCTGCATGCCTGAGGTGTGAGGGGTTGTATTGGGATCTGCAACCTCGCTGCTAGATGCCACTAAATCCTACACACTGGTCCTTTGAGGCTACAGTGGCAGAGGTTTCAGGATTGCTTACTGATTTTTAAAAAGCCCCTGTAGCTGTTGGGGTCTAGGTAGCTGCATTGTATCCTTAACCTTCTTTGACAAGGAGCATGTGTGTATGTATGCATTTCTGTGTCCAAACCGGTGTGTAAAGGACTTGAAATGAGAATTAAAGGACTTTGATAAAATGCTTCCCTAAACATCCCCCTGAAGGTATTCGACTCAATATAATATACATTAAAATGTATTTTCCTTAAGCCTGAAACACGTCCAGCTTTTAAGACACTGAATATAGTATTTAGAGTAATGTTTGCTCACCTAAAATGCATGCGTGGCTTGAAATCAATTGCCTTACTTTAGTCCTTGCATATTACAAAAAGGTTCCTTATTGAAAAGATTATAGTGTGTAGAACTCGTGTGTTGTACTATACAATCCTTTTGCATTTTGCAAAATTGATCTCCATTGATTGCAATGGTTTTAACTCCCCCACTGTCCTCTGTATCTTCTGTAAGAGGAGACAGGTGATCTTAGGATTTACTGTATGTTTGTGTTTGTTATCAGCAGAAATGACTCTTAAATGTGATATCGCTGACTTTTCTTTTGAGTGTAATTAATTCCTCTCATCTTCTCATCAAACAGAAAATTTGATTGAAATGATGCAAATTTTTCAAGCCCACACTATTAGTCTATAATATGGGTGAACATAGCAGACTTGGATCACAGCGCTGCGTGATTGGCAGTGAAGTTTTCAGCATTAATTTAATCTTAAATTGTTAAACAGTGTTTATTCCAGTCATCACATATTGTACCGTATTCAAAAATCTGCTTTGTAGTCAACAGTACTTTGACTGTAAAATAACTCAATTAAATTGTCATGCTCCATTACAAGCACCGCAATAAAATAATTTGTTTGAAATAAGCAAAGACTGGAGATGGTGTTAGTGTTAATCTTGAGGGCTTTTGTCGGTGCTAATGGCATTATCATTTATTCAGTAAAGCCATTATTTCTTTGTAAACACAGTGTGATACATAACGCTGTACTCTCTCCAGTTTCCTCTGAGGGAGAGCGCGTGAACTCTTTTGTATTTTGAGACTGTTGAAGCCGCTTGTTTCAGGAACAAAACGTATTTACATTAATTTGACTGGAGCACATTGGAAATGACCGGTAGCAGTGGGCAGGTAAACAGCTGAGTGGCTCTGTAACAGAATGATGTATTACTGCTCTGCTCGGCTGCTTCTGATCTTTAACAAGAGTCACTTTGTTCTTTGTTCTGGAGCTTGATTTCTAAATGCATCCAACATGTGCCCTGTCGTTTCTTCCATATGAAGACAGATGATCAGGAGCCACAAAAAAAACACATTCAGATCTGAGTTTTAAAGTCACTTGAGGTGTCTGTGATCCACAGTTATGTTGACCTTTGGCTCTGTCGACATCTACATATTTCAACATCTTGGTGTGTGTCTCATGTTGCTTGCATTGTGGTGTAACATCCAGTTAATGTATGCAAATTCATTCTGTTTGCAAGTTGCACATTTATACCAATGATTGTACTTTTATATTTATGTAATTAAAAGTAAAACCTATATGAAACAAGAAGGGGTTCCATTAAACACTGATATTTACTGACATTTGTTTGATATAGTCATATTGTTATTCTCACATAATGACTCACAGTTCTCATTGAACTGAAATGTGTATGGACAATATAACAGGACATCCATTATGTTTGGGTCTAATTACATTAAACAACAGACTCTGTGTGAAGTGAGCAATCCCTATTCATTGATGACGAGTAAACTGGAGGTTTGTCACAGCGAGGTTGCCAGCAGAGACTCCAGGAAGTTACTGTGTCTGGCTGAAAAAAAAAAAAAAACAAGGTGTCATTTTTACACGTCACCTTTTGTGCTGATTACACAAAGAACATGTAATTTGTTAATTAGTGAGCTTCAGAAGTGCTGGTAGGTGGATTTTGTCACCCTCAGACAGAGCCAAGCAAGCTGTTATTAGCCCCTTATTTCCAGTCTTAATAATTGACTGCTGCCTGTAATTTTCTTATTTAGTGTGCAGACATCTAACTCTAACTCATCTAACTCCCAAAAAAAGAAGAAGCAAAAAGCAAATTTGACATATTTCCCAATTTGTTGAACTACTGCTTTGATGATTTACCAATCAGGTTTTTTCACAACCTGGCAACCCAAGATTTGGTATGATTAAATGCTTTTAACAGATTTATACAGCTTCAGGGAATTATTTATTAACCATTAACAAATCCATTTATTAAAACTTAGACCTAGACCTGCATCAACTGTCGCTTGTTAGAAAGTGGTACCAAAATTGGTAGAAATGTGATGAATGATTTCAATCAGACTATGTCACAATTCACAATTTACAATCCTGGAGCTGCAAACAGAAAAGCTCAGTACCTTAATGGTCTTAAAACTCACTAGCTTATTTCAACTAGCTTGGATCTTTTAAAGTCCTGCCGTGTCTCAGCATCATATTTCTCAGCGAAGCAAGACAAAAGGGGAGGTTGATTTTGCCTTTCATTAAAAGCTCTATATTTGATTGTGGTTATAAATACTCAGTTAACAGTTGGTTACCGGTTGCTCTCTGTAAACCGATCAATTAGCTTCACCAGTCCATTTATTTATTTCAGATATTCTTCCACCAGAACACATAAAGCTTTGCTGGAAGGACGTGGAAATAGTGTGGCTCTCCAGTAATGGCTCGATCAGGATGTTAGTCATAAAGGAGGACCTGTAATTGCATTCATTATCGAAATGACTCCGATCCCAGCAGATTATGCTGAAAAACAACATAGATTATGTCACTGCACAGGGGTTAAGAGGAGTCTGTGAGGAGGAAATGTGCCACAAAGTCTGTGCTCATCAGTAATTTTCTGTTTAGCTAGAAGCCAAGTTTCTACTAAAGGTAGGGACATTAAACAGTCCAGCATTGTTGTCGGAGGAATTAACACCCACATAGAATGACTGCTGCTCTCTCTCTCTCCTCGTGCTCGACCACGTTTGATCACCACAGCTTTTGTCTTGCTGGAATATCTGCACGTTGCCAGACTTGTTTAAAATAACTGCCTCTGTTTCACACAAGGAGCAAAAACAAGAAGTCCATTACTGTAGCTTTGATACCCAAAAGAAATTTAGTCAGTTATGAGGAAATCATTGGATCTGTTTCTTTGTTTTTTCCCTTGCTAGGCACACAAACAAGTCGTTCCGTCTCGTGGGTACAGTGCGAACAGTGTGATTATCCCACAGGGAGACAGGACTGCAGTTAAACCTCCAGCAGCAGGCTGAAGTGTTTCCTCTGGGACTCAGCTGGTGTCAGAGACGTGTGCCTCGATTCCTTCACTGCGGCAGAGACCTCTGAGTCCCTGCCATTTGTCAAGGGCTGTTCTGGCTGTCTCCCTGCATCTCCTCCCCGTCTCCTCACACTGTTCTTTCACTTAGTTTTCAATTAACAAACTGCAAACATGGGATCAGACAAATCTATTTCTGCAAACTGAGATAGATAGATAGATTGATAGATAGATAGATAGATAGATAGATAGATAGATAGATAGATAGATAGACTGGACTCCACTTTCTTCCACACACACTGGTAAAATGTCATTTATCTTCATTTTAAGATTGTCACAGTTGATTCGGTTGGCAAGCTGTTGAGAATCATCTCCTCTTAAAACCTTGTCAAATGAAATACATTGTCCAATCCATCTTGAGAGAAGAGAGCAGTGACAGACATTAACACAGTCAAAGTGGCAGTGAGGTCTGTGGAAAAGCACCATTTAAGATCACAGAGTCTCGATCATTCAGAGCCACACTGTTTTCTTATATCACTTCTCAGTATTTTACAGTGTGAACAAGAAATGACCTGAGGACACTTATTGACTTTTAGAATCGAACAGAAGGAGCTGGCCGCTCAAATAAAGAGAGGACTGATACTGTCATTTGAATTCATGATATAAAACTAACTGTGCTGCATTTTGTAATATATTCAAATTCAAGCTTAAAAGGATGAATCTGACGATGTTCAATAGTTTTCTTATTGTCATTAAATCCCTTGAAATGACTAAAGCAGCGACTCATTGATCCTGGTAACAAGTATTGTCTGTGCAGCTTGATATGGCTTATCTTCTGAGCCATAGAGCTCCTTTTTGTTAAAAACTCATCAAGGAGCCACACTGTTGCACTGGCTGGCTTGATCTTCATTACACACCACATCAGCAGCTGGAAATAGTCCCCAGCAAAAATGTTATTTCCTCCTCAGAGTAAACTTTGCTCAAACCTACAATGCTCAGTTTGTTTTCAAATATATTAACTATATCAAATAACTTTCTTTCTTTTTTTTTTTTTTTTAAAGATCACCAGTGGGAACAGGACTAGACAGAAGACTAGTGAGAGACAAACTAACACATTGTTGCTTTTGGTCTTTTCATGGGATTTGTTGACAATAACAAAATATCAACTCCAGCCTTCTTTTTTAATGAGAAATAAGGCAGCAATTTTCAAGGCTTTTCATTTGCGTTGGCGCTCATCTAAATTCATTAAAATGTTTTCTCAGACTTTATATCTACATTCAGATCTTGTGAGATGAAAAGAAATACCAAGCCGCAGCTAAATTAGATGTTCTGTGAACTCATTTACTTTCCCCATGTTGAAGAAAAACTTTAGATGAGCCGAGACTGGCTGATGTCTCTTTACATCGACTGATTCTTTGAAATAAAGGAAGGATGAACGAAGGACTCGTGAAACACTTATAGGAACAGAGCACTGACCTGTGACTCTTAAACCTGTCATCGGTTTAAATATAGACATTAAATAAGCACTATAATAACACAGTTAATTGCTTGAGTTGCCTTCACTATCCTCAGGCTCTTTACTCTTTATATTCATGTCATAACCTGGGGCTATAATACGTTTAGTCACATTAGGGATCCCTTTAAACCCAGCAACCTCTTCTTATCTGCACGCCTTTCACATCAAGTGGCTGTTTCATCAATCCACTCAGAATGCACACGGGGAAGTCTGCTTGAAAAAGCCTGCAGTGCTCTAATGGTATCTGAAGAGACCATGAGCGAATCTGAATTAAAGGTAGGGTGTGAAAATCAAAAGTCATTGTGGAAACGCGACATTTACATGTAGAGGGGCTGAGCAGCCTGAGTGATGAGTCAATTACCTTATAACGTCTGCTCTTTCGATTACCATGGGAGGACAGAAAGACGGAGAGAGGGGTTAATAGATAAGAGAGACTCTCCAATTCAGCTAATGAAGTTGAATATGATCGCTTCCTCAGATTAGAATATGGCAGTGTTTACTATTGCAGAAATACTTCAGTGTCAGCTTGCTTAAATGGAAGGAACCACAGAGTTCACAGCAGATAAAGTTGGATGAATACTAATCAAGCGGTGAGAAGAGGTGAGGAGAAAACCTTTCAGCTATAAACACCTCGCTGACACGGACTGAGTGGAGATATTAAGCAAATTTCAAAAGGTTTTTCATTATCTTTAGGGGAAAAAATAGCCCCTTCTTCTGTGGACTAGTGTGATTTTAGTGCTGGTGTCTATACCAGGTGTCATCTACTAACATATAAATAAAATAGCAAGACATTGGTACACATAATTAACGGAGTAGACCTTTAAATCCCTGTGAAATATTCTTTGGGAAACAGGACTCACCCTAAATGGTCAAACTGGAACCAGACCAGGAGAGTAAATGTCAGACACAGACTGAGATAATTAAAATGTTGGAAGAAAGAACTTTAAAAGCTTGAACTTTGCTTCACTATAGTCTCACACCAAAAGCCTCCAAATGATCCAACATTAAGTTTTTCTTCACAGGTGAGACAGAGCTGACTTTTGAACTGCCAATAAAACCAACATCTCATCTCCGTGTTCAACGTCCTGACAGCGTAATAATACATTTATGCAAATCCCCACAGTCGCTGAGATTTCCATTTAGCTTTTTTTTCACTGTTTTGGCAGACTGCCTTCGATATGTCAACACAGCGCACAGCAGGTGTGGTTCATTTTAGAAGAAGCAAAGCAAAAATAAACTTTAGCTCGCTTTACTTTGAAATTTGTTGCTTTGACGAAAAGATGGTGCCACTGGTCTGGTTATCTGAGAGCCAGCTGAAGGAACTCAGAGACTTTACAATCAATCAATTTATAATCAATATTTTATATATTGATAATAAAGACTATGTGTAATGTGAAAGGGGGCTTTAGAGAAGAGTGATGATATGTCACTAACAGTTTGTTTCTGCTGCCTCCAAAATTCAAGACTCAAGATATTACCTATTAAAAATTTCCCACTGCCTGATACTTTAATGTTGTCATTAGGACAAAATTATGATATTTGACATGATTCAAAACATAATGTGATGTTCAGCTCCAGGCGATTCTGTACTTCTCCTGATAAACAGGAGGCTGGCTGCATCTTTCTGAACCGCCCTTCACTCCAATAAACATTTCTCTGGTCTTAAATAAAAGATAAGCTGGATAAATATTAGTTCACTTGGAATTTGTGTCTAAAATGAATGCGAAAATGACATTAATCATTTATTTACACTACACAGAGTAGGCAGCTTGAGAGGGGGTGAAGGGGAGCGCCACCCCCTCATAGCGGAAAGTGCAGAGGGGCTGTTTAGTCGAATATGTAAGTCTTGTCTGCCAGAATCATTGATCCTTTATCTGACTGAGGTTTGTGCGAGTTAGAATCTATGACCCCGACCACGGCTCTGAAATATCAGTAACCTCACTGTGTATTGATAAATCCATGTCAGTGGTGCTGAAGAAAGAGATGGATTTGTAATCTAAAAAAAAAAATGATTTGAGTCTTTTTCTTTGTCTCATCTTGGATCTATAATATTCTCTAAAGTATACATTATAAACATTCACTTCTGTACTATAGTGTAGCCTATATACTCTGTAGAGGAGTGTCACTGTCATGATCAAAGTGACAAGTGGCAAAGTATAGTTGCACAAGAGGGAGAGGATCAAAGATACACTGAGAGACACTCCTATAATATTTCATTCAGTAGTACATCCCAGAACAAGCCACCTCTTTAACAACCTATTTAGGGGAGACATGACTACACATTTAGTTTTTACGATAGGGTTGGTGTTAGGGCTATCACCTACTGACTACACAGCTGTAAAAATCCCAACAAGAGATAGAGACATAAAAATTAATGATACTAAGTGTAAATTGATTCAACATCGTGGGATCAGATTTGGTAGGATGAATACTGAAGTTCCTCTTTGCGTACTGTGGGGTTTTTATTTATTTGGCATCAGGCAAAGAAAGATTTCCATCCCTTTGGGAAAGACAGGGAAGTATTTCTAAACCTCTTGAGTAAAAAAAAAAAACAAAACCAAATTGGATTCTAAAAACGGGGGTGGTTAAATTGCTTTTGAATTGCAAATCAGTGTGCACAACTTTGGGGCATCTCAAGGCGAGCAGAAATTATGGAGATGGAAAACTAGATAACACCAGGTATTTTCTTGTTGGTCCTTTGTGGTACAATTTTGCATGTTTTGTCTGTGTGGGTGCTGCAAATAACCTTGTTTGCAAAGACTCGGCGGCTAAATGCATCTAAATATAGACAAAATTGTTCATGCTGCACCATATGGAGGACAATACACTGTACAGTCCAATATCTCCAATCTCTCTTCTTTCTCATTTTCCCACTCTCATCTACGCTAATCTGTCTTTCCCTCTGTCTAGAGAAATAGATACTGCAGCCGGAGTTAAATCTGCTGACTGCACTATCACTCCACTATCAGCGAGTGTCCCCACTTCAGCTCCCCCAGAGGCGGCTGAATTAATATGAGACTGAACCGTACACATTTATGGTACTTCAGCAAAGGTTCAGCAGCAGCATAGAGCTGAGGAGGGACGGACAGCTGCGAGGAGGCAAACTGGCAGGAGACATTAGTCATTAGGTTTAGGACTGTTAATTGGTCTCTGTGAAATAAAAGTAAAAATGAAACCCTGTGATCATGAAATCTGTCTTATGTGACGGTGTTAAGTAAGAGCAAGAACAAAGAGAGAGCTGGTCACCCCTGTTCAGCTGCAGAGCACAGGAAGAAAAGATGAGAGGAAGGAAGGGAGGAAGGGCTGAGTTGTTATTTCACGTCTTCTCTTCTCTGTACAGTCCCAGCAGTGCTCAGGGAATCGCTCTCTTCATGAGCCTGATGTGCGCTCCTCATTATGCTAAGAGGAGTCCCACAGAGCTTGCTTTCGAATAGCACCGCTTCAGGAGCGGTTGAAGGGGAGGAAAGACACCCAGGAGGAAGGAGAAGGTGAAAAAAAAAAAAACTAAAAAAAACAAGGCGGTGCAGAGCAAGAGACATGCAAACAGAGTCTCTGATCTCTAATCAGCTTTATTGCTTGTGCTCTGAGATGTCCACAGAGATGGTTGTTAAATTTAATTATATTATTTCCATATTGTTTTGAGATATTTGCCTGTTTCTGCTCCACCTTTTCTGCACTGATGGTAATGGTGCAATGTAATTCAATGGCTCACAGGATCCCACTCAAACACTTATTGTATCCTTTTGACAGATATCCTCATCTTTAATACACCAAAGCCGTATTAAAGTGACGCCCGCTGAGCTCTGCCACTCATATTCTGCCAGTGTGTTAATGCTAATATATAGGAGGTATTTCACATTCCCAGTGGTAGGGTAGTAATAGGAATAACAACTGATCATAATATTTGATCCAGCTTTAAAGGAATAGTTCAGCATTTTCTCTTAGAAGTTAGATGATAGGATCAAGCTCAGCAAGTGAGCTTAGAATAAAGACTGGAAACAGGGGGAAACTGCTAGCCTTGCTCTGTTTGAAGGTAACAAAATCCACCAACCACATGTTATATCTAGTTTGTTTAGTCCATACAAAAAATGGTAAGAAAAAAAATGTGACAGGAGCTTATGTGATGCACTATTTCCTGTCCTCTAACTAATCCTGCATGTGACCTCTGTAAAAAGGTGAATTGTTGTTTTTCCACTTACATTTTTGTGCTGATTACGCAAACGAGATAAAATGTGTCAATGAGACAGAGCCAGACTGGCTGTTTTCCCCATGTTTCTACTCTTTATGCTTTAAACTCCTGCCTGTAGTCTCATATTTGCCATACAGACATGAAAGTGGTATCAATCTTCTTTTCTAACGCTCAGCAAGAAAGAAATAAGCTTATTTCTCTGACTTTGAAAATATGGACTGATGAAGGAAATCTGCAGTAAAAGACATTTCATCTTTCAAAGCTGCACTCTGCAATTTGATGGCCCCAATAGATAGCGGAAGAAAATAGATTTGAAGGATCATAAGAAGCGATCCACTGTATCGCTGCGGAGTTCAGCTTTCTTACAGCTGCTACAGTTTGTCACTTTCTGTGCGCCAAAACACTTCTACTCAGAGGTTTCTCTCTCAGGTGGGATGGAAGGATCTTCTTTCTCACCCCCAATTCATGATTTAGGTAGATGAGATGTGTGTGTTTTGACACATTAATCTCACCTGGAGGAGCTTTGAGATCAGATGATGGCCACATCAGTGAGGCCAGAGCAAGATGTAACGTTTTATAATGTTATCCAGTTCTGCACCTCAGATTTCTTGCCCACTTTATTTCATGGAGCACTTCACAGAGCTCAAACAATCAAATGCATGTGAAAATGTCAGTCACACAGAAGGAGTATTTGAAGAGGATTTCTGTGCTTGGAATATAAATTCTTTATGAGTGTTACACAGTCTCTCTGGCTTGAAGCCATACTGCTCTCAGGGCAGCGTACTGAAAAGGGTGAGAGAACAACACTTGATATTATAAAACACAGTTTAACATTGACAACAGAAGCTCACCACATCAACGCTGCCTGCTCTACGATGTTGCATCAGCCTCATTATTGTGCCTGCTGGGCAAAGCACAACACTGTGGACGCTGCAGGAAGGAGGATTAACATGCAAAGTAAGAAAAGGAAAATGCACCGTGCAAAGACGAGGAGGCGAGGATGATGATGATTGAAGACAGAATGTAATTAGTCAGAAAATGGTGTTGGGTTTGTGTTGATGCACGTCCTTTTTTCAGTGATATAAGAGATTTGTTTAAAACTGATTTTCCTTCTGTTGAGTTTATTTAGACATATTTTTTCAACAAAATGAGTACTACAGGCCGTATAATTTACTACCATGCATACATGATATTCATATTCTTCCTCCTTTTTGGTCACATAGAGTTGTAAGTTAGAGGCTTTAAAGCCTAGTCGTCTACTTCTAGGTAGGTCTACTTCTATAAAATCAACGCCTCTGTGATACAAAATCCTTCAAAGTAAAATCAGCGGCTGTTCTTTATACTCAACAACAAAACCCCCCAAAACCTTGTGTATCTGATTGAATTTTCCCATAACAAGGAAGATTCATGAAAGCTGCATTCATGTATGCTGCATACACTAGTTCAAGGTTGATCTCTCAGTGTCTGCTCTCTGTCTTCTCTCAGCTAATAATAATAAGTTTATTCTCACATTATAGGCACTCTGTTAACATGAGGCAAGCATATGATTTTCTCAATGAGCTTCTGTTCTTTAAAACAGTAAGCTGTTAGTACCTTTCAATTAACTGTTACAACATGAACCTTTAGCTGTGAAATCACAAAGGCAACAATTAAGCAACACATCCTATAAAAATTACTGAGCAAAAAAAGCGCCTGAGCACCAAATCAGAAACAACCTTAGGCTTTATCATTTAGCAACATAAATCTTGGTGTGATTTTTGATGTCCGTGATTTTTGATGTTCACGTTAGGAAGTTGACTTGATCATGCTTCTTTCACCCGAGAAACACAGACAAACTTAGGTCTGTCATAACAAAAATGAAATGGAGATGCTGATACATCCTTTTTGTCTAATCACATTTAAATCTTCCTCACACCCTTTACAAACCCTCTAAAATGCTGCTGCTGGGCTCTTAACATGATCCAAACAGATGGTCACATATTACACCTATTTGCTTACTGTTGATGTTAATGCAGTATTTCATCTACTTATATTCATATTTATATTCATATTCAGAATTAATCATCTGTATAGTATCATATTTGTAAAATACTAAACATTGTTTTTTCTTTATAGCACACTGTATAATACTGTCATTGTGTTATGATCACTTGAACTGATATTGCACATCCATGTTTTTTGCACTGACACGTGTTGCACATCCATGTTATTGTAAATATCCTGTACATATCTTTTTAATCTTAATTTTATTCTCTATTTTTTTTTATTTTTTCAAGCAGTGTTCTTAGTGGAAGGCAAAGGAAGAATTTCATTGTACAGGGAAACTTGTTTCTTTTACTGTGCACAATAAATGCTTTGACCTTGACCTTGACTTTAACCTCTCTGCACTGGCCTACAGTTAATATCAGAAGTCATTTTAAAAATTTGGTGCTCACTTACAGAGCCGTACACAGCCAGGCTCCACAGTAAATCCCAGACCTTTTACATACCCACACCAGGAGCCGAGCTCTCAGGTCCTCTACCCAGGGTTCTCCAGGTGTACCCCTGGCACCTTTTAAGACTCAGGGAGATCATGGTTTCCTGTCAGCAGTCCCTCAGCTTTGAAACAGTCTCCCACTAAGCTGGATTGTGACTGGTGACTGGATGATTCATCTCTATGCTTTCTCCAGTGTACTTGGTATTTTATACCGCATTCATTCAGCTGAAATATCCTTTTTAATATTTTACTTAATCTCGAGTGGTTTTATATAAAATATGTATGAAATATAACACTTGACTCTATCCATATTTGCTTGTCTCACATATAAACCTTTAGATGTAGATGATGGCACGATCACTCACTTGGTGTTTACTCATTGGTTAGTGATAGCAAATCTAGTCTCGCTGAATGAAAACAGCATCCTATAACAAGTGCTGTGTAAGGATTCATAATGCTATCTTAATTAGATGCTTCCTATCACCCACACACCATATGCCATAAAGTCAGCCAGTGGGTGGATGTTTGGTTGTTTCGAGCATGTGAGGCCACCATTTTCCAGCATTTATAGCAGCATTTATTTACTCCATAATACAAGAGTAGTATAGATAAATAAATATATGCATTTAGGCATTTTAAGTCATTGTGCATCAAAACTTGGAAGAACATTGCCAGGTAGACCGTAATATTTCAGCTGAAGATTTCTGCTGAAACAAGCTCATTGTGTACAGTGCTGACTCGTGATTTAATGTTTGCACACTGCTCTTTTTGTTCCTGTTGATCAAATCGTGCAATGAGACATGTTAAACCAAGAGGCCACAAAATCAACATGTATACTCTGTTGCAATTTAACACAAATATAACAGGGTGAAGAAAGCACGTGGCTCAGTTTTGTGTCAAATATTAAATTGAGGAATAGGGAATATTTGTAGTGCCATCCCAGAGCTGAGTTGAAAGAACTGCATGTTCAGATGGAGGCTACTGCTCATGAAGCTTCCAGTATTCTGCCGCTAGAAATAGATCCATTTTGTGCAGTGCTATGAATAGTCTCTGAACAACTGGACTGCTTATTAGCTCATCTGTCAAACACATAGATTACGACAGTATAACTATCTATTGTACTTCATTTACTATGACAAATATGATGACACTGAAAGTTGCTGTTGTTTAAAGTGTGTTGCTCTTTTATTTCTAAGCAAAAAGCAGTGACGGTGCTAAGTATTAATATGCACAATACAGGCAAAACATTCACAAGGTACAAGCTCTGCATTGGAAATAAAGTTGCTTGCTAGGTAGGTCTACTTCTATAAAATCAACGCCTCTGTGATACAAAATCCTTCAAAGTAAAATCAGCGGCTGTTCTTTATACTCAACAACAAAACCCCCCAAAACCTTGTGTATCTGATTGAATTTTCCCATAACAAGGAAGATTCATGAAAGCTGCATTCATGTATGCTGCATACACTAGTTCAAGGTTGATCTCTCAGTGTCTGCTCTCTGTCTTCTCTCAGCTAATAATAATAAGTTTATTCTCACATTATAGGCACTCTGTTAACATGAGGCAAGCATATGATTTTCTCAATGAGCTTCTGTTCTTTAAAACAGTAAGCTGTTAGTACCTTTCAATTAACTGTTACAACATGAACCTTTAGCTGTGAAATCACAAAGGCAACAATTAAGCAACACATCCTATAAAAATTACTGAGCAAAAAAAGCGCCTGAGCACCAAATCAGAAACAACCTTAGGCTTTATCATTTAGCAACATAAATCTTGGTGTGATTTTTGATGTCCGTGATTTTTGATGTTCACGTTAGGAAGTTGACTTGATCATGCTTCTTTCACCCGAGAAACACAGACAAACTTAGGTCTGTCATAACAAAAATGAAATGGAGATGCTGATACATCCTTTTTGTCTAATCACATTTAAATCTTCCTCACACCCTTTACAAACCCTCTAAAATGCTGCTGCTGGGCTCTTAACATGATCCAAACAGATGGTCACATATTACACCTATTTGCTTACTGTTGATGTTAATGCAGTATTTCATCTACTTATATTCATATTTATATTCATATTCAGAATTAATCATCTGTATAGTATCATATTTGTAAAATACTAAACATTGTTTTTTCTTTATAGCACACTGTATAATACTGTCATTGTGTTATGATCACTTGAACTGATATTGCACATCCATGTTTTTTGCACTGACACGTGTTGCACATCCATGTTATTGTAAATATCCTGTACATATCTTTTTAATCTTAATTTTATTCTCTATTTTTTTTTATTTTTTCAAGCAGTGTTCTTAGTGGAAGGCAAAGGAAGAATTTCATTGTACAGGGAAACTTGTTTCTTTTACTGTGCACAATAAATGCTTTGACCTTGACCTTGACTTTAACCTCTCTGCACTGGCCTACAGTTAATATCAGAAGTCATTTTAAAAATTTGGTGCTCACTTACAGAGCCGTACACAGCCAGGCTCCACAGTAAATCCCAGACCTTTTACATACCCACACCAGGAGCCGAGCTCTCAGGTCCTCTACCCAGGGTTCTCCAGGTGTACCCCAGGCACCTTTTAAGACTCAGGGAGATCATGGTTTCCTGTCAGCAGTCCCTCAGCTTTGAAACAGTCTCCCACTAAGCTGGATTGTGACTGGTGACTGGATGATTCATCTCTATGCTTTCTCCAGTGTACTTGGTATTTTATACCGCATTCATTCAGCTGAAATATCCTTTTTAATATTTTACTTAATCTCGAGTGGTTTTATATAAAATATGTATGAAATATAACACTTGACTCTATCCATATTTGCTTGTCTCACATATAAACCTTTAGATGTAGATGATGGCACGATCACTCACTTGGTGTTTACTCATTGGTTAGTGATAGCAAATCTAGTCTCGCTGAATGAAAACAGCATCCTATAACAAGTGCTGTGTAAGGATTCATAATGCTATCTTAATTAGATGCTTCTTATCACCCACACACCATATGCCAAAAAGTCAGCCAGTGGGTGGATGTTTGGTTGTTTTGAACATGTGAGGCCACCATTTTCCAGCATTTATAGCAGCATTTATTTACTCCATAATACAAGAGTAGTATAGATAAATAAATATATGCATTTAGGCATTTTAAGTCATTGTGCATCAAAACTTGGAAGAACATTGCCAGGTAGACCGTAATATTTCAGCTGAAGATTTCTGCTGAAACAAGCTCATTGTGTACAGTGCTGACTCGTGATTTAATGTTTGCACACTGCTCTTTTTGTTCCTGTTGATCAAATCGTGCAATGAGACATGTTAAACCAAGAGGCCACAAAATCAACATGTATACTCTGTTGCAATTTAACACCAAATATAACAGGGTGAAGAAAGCACGTGGCTCAGTTTTGTGTCAAATATTAAATTGAGGAATGGGGAATATTTGTAGTGCCATCCCAGAGCTGAGTTGAAAGAACTGCATGTTCAGATGGAGGCTACTGCTCATGAAGCTTCCAGTATTCTGCCGCTCTCTGCTGGTGGGATATGACAAGTACAGGTCATAGAGCCAACGTCCAAGACACCAATTTATAAATCTGCACACACACAGAAGACAGTCATTTCCTAGATTATCAGCTTTCTCCTATTCCTTATATTTATAATCGCCAGTAATGATTTTATTAACTCCTGAAGGAACCCATTACATTTTTTGTCTCACCAAAACTCAGTGTTTTGCCTTTCTTTTGTGGACTGTATACTGTATATACAAATGCATACAGTATTTTATACATGTTGCTTCCCCTTCAAAGACACACAAGCTTATGAAATGATAACAAGGTATGGTTTTGTTTCCATTTCTACACAGCAGCATTTTCTCTGCCAACATTAATGCATGTTTGACTCCTCAAGTCTGTTTTCTACATGTGGTGTAAAAATGCCTGGCCTAAAAAATTATGTGTGGTCATAACTGGCCAATGAACCTGGTTATGATTCAAGAATTACTTATAATATTCAGTTAAAAGAGAGTTAAGATACACAGATGTGATATCTTCCCCTATTTTTTTTTCTAGAAATAGATCCATTTTGTGCAGTGCTATGAATAGTCTCTCAACAACTGGACTGCTTATTAGCTCATCTGTCAAACACATAGATTACGACAGTATAACTATCTATTGTACTTCATTTACTATGACAAATATGATGACACTGAAAGTTGCTGTTGTTTAAAGTGTGTTGCTCTTTTATTTCTAAGCAAAAAGCAGTGACGGTGCTAAGTATTAATATGCACAATACAGGCAAAACATTCACAAGGTACAAGCTCTGCATTGGAAATAAAGTTGCTTCTCCTGCTTTTTCTGCTGCTGCTGCTTTTTCTGCTGCTGCTGCTGCTGCTGCTGCTGCTTCTTCTTCTACTGCTTCTTCTGCTACTTCTTCCACTGCTGATTCTGCTTCTGCTGCTGCTGCTTTTTCCTGCTGCTTCTTCTTCTACTGCTTTTTCTGCTGCTGCTGCTGTTTCTTCTGCTGTTGCTGCTGTTTCTTCTTCGATTTCCTTTTCTGTTGTTGCTGCTGCTGCTGCTTCTTCTTCTTCTACTGCTTTTTCTGCTGGCGCTTCTGCATATTTGGCTTCTGCCGTTTCTGCTGCTTTGTCTGCTGCTGCTTCTTCTTCTTCTACTGCTTTTTCTGCTGTTGCTGCACCTTCTGCCGCTGCTACTGCTTCTTCTACTGCTTCTTCTGCTGCTGCTTCTTCCTCTGCTGCTTTTTCTGCTTCTGCTGCTTTGTCTGCTGTTGCTGCTGCTGCTTCTTCTGCTACTTTTTCTGCTGTTGCTGCTGCTTTTTCCTGCTGCTATTTCTTCTACTTCCTTCTCTGTTGCTGCTGCTGCTGCTGCTGCTGCTGCTGCTTCTTCTTCTTCTACTGCTGCTTTTTCTGCTGGCGCTTCTGCATATTCGGCTTCTGCCGTTTCTGCTGCTTTGTCTGCTGCTGCTGCTTCTTCTGCTGCTTCTTCTATTGCTATTTCTGCTGTTGCTGCACCTTCTGCCGCTGCTACTGCTTCTTCTGCTGCTTCTTCTGCTGCTGCTTCTTCCTCTGCTGCATATTCTGCTTCTGCAGCTTCTGCTGCTTTGTCTGTTGCTGCTGCTGCTGCTACTTTTTCTGCTGCTTGCTCTGCTGCTGCTGCTTCGTCTGCTGCCGCTGCTTCTTCCACCGGTGGTGCTGCTTCTTCTGCTGCTGCTTCTGTGACAGGTTGAAAAGATAATGCACTTATTTTGTTAAGAAAAGGAAAAGGGTTAAAAAAAGTTGTTACTGTTAAAAAATGTTTCAAGGGTGTTTATTTCATAATGTTTACTTTGTTGTTTGCTGGAAAAAACTAAGGTTAAAACATAAAATCTATTACTCAGTAATCTACACAGTAGCCTAGACCTGATCTGACAATCTGAGATCGATTGCTCCTCCCTCATATCGAGTTTCTGCTCACTAACAGATAAGTTAGCTAGACATGCTGCAAGCAGCTGTTTTGTATTAAGTGTAATTATTTTGTGTTAAAAGTGAATTCATATTTACACATATAGTATTTCATTTCACACAGCTAACTTTTATATTTATATAATTATTTAATGCACTTAATATTTATATTTATTTAATGCACTTAACTGACATCTTAGTGACATTTTAATGCATATTGTGAAAGTTACAAAAGAGTTTAAGCTACATACAGTAATATGACACAGGGTATGCTGTTCCTGATCAATACTGAGTATTTTTGGTTACTGAAAGAGTGTGTATGTGATTAACCCGCTTTGTATATATTTGTTAATTGTTATTTTGTTTTACTGATAAATTAGTCTCAAGCTGTCGCTGAGGTAACATCACCATCACTTCTGTGATTATTTCTCCCCATTTTCAGGGGCGTACCCCTTCTTCTGCTTCTTCTTCTTCTGCTGCTGCTTCTTCTTCTGCTGGGGGTGCTTCTTCTTCTGCTGCTGGGGGTGCTTCTTCTTCTGCTGCTGGGGGTGCTTCTTCTGCTGGGGGTGCTTCTTCTACTGGGGGTGCTGCTTCTTCTGTTGCTGCTTCTTCTCCTTCTGAAAAAAACACAGCCCATCAGACAGTGACAGCAGAGCATCAGCATGATCAGAAGGTGGGGAGCATGTAACACTGGGATTCAGAAACAAAATAACATCATTAGAAATTAAAAATGAGTTTAAACAGAGATAAGTTTTATTTGGCTTATTTGCTGTGTTTTAGGTATTTAAAATACAATATTAAATCAATTCCACACCATGTTTCATCACTACACATCATGGTTTGCAGTGTTTAACAATGTAAGAATATAACTATGATCATAAGTAGTAATATGAGAAGTCAGATTATAATTAAAAGCTAATAATAAATAAACCAGTACATAATTTGGGCTACTTTGGCTTGACAGTGTAAATTTGAAACAGGTGACACTTACTTGGCCTGTGTATTTCACTGGCTGTCAGTGATATCGGGGGTGGCGGAAGTCTGGAGGCAGGAACCAGTGGATTTTCACTCACAGGTATGGAGCAGAGTGGATCATGTGTTTCAGCAGGAGTATCTGCAGTAGTGAATGAAGGCCTACACCAAGGCCTCTTTTCCTCTTCTTGGTCCAGGAACAGAAGAGGCACACTGGAAGGTGGACAGGCTGTTACTTGGTTGGGACCTCAGAAAGATCTGGAAAATATATGAAACAGAGTTAGCATTTCAGACAGAGCTGGGGATCAAACCCAAATGGCCCCTGCAGACCAGTCAGAGGGAAATATTTCTGCAACCGGGGAGAAACCCAAAATAAAATGAAGCCGATGGGAGTTGAGATGTTTACCTGACGTAGCAAACGGGTGCAGTCGTGTGAATGGCTGAGCGGTCGTCTAAGCTGCTGGCCTCAGTGGGCTTCTCCAATGGCTCGGTGGAGAGGCCTTGTTGTTTGGCTGAAACGGTCCATGACAATCTCATGAGCTCCTGAATCAACAAAAAAGCCACAGTCACAATCACCAGTCTCACGAGAACAAGAGCCAGATCTGCTTCTGTTCCTGGAGTGGAGGGATCACAAACCTTCTTCACTTTGGCAGAAAACAACCAAACACTTGGCGGGTGATTGCTTCTCCCAGTCTGCATTGGCCCAGTCCAAAGTTCTTCCAGTTTAACGTCTTCTTCAGTTTTTCTTTGCTTCATACCTGAAACATGAACAGATATGAACAGTTGTATAATTGAGCCAATTTCAAACTTATTTTAGATTACATTACATGTCAAAACCATGATGATTCCTGCAGCAAACCTGGCCTTGTGATAATAAGACCAGAACTTATGAGAATATTGTGAATTGATATCATTAAAGTCCTTAATGTTGTAATGTTGTAATGCAATGTTTATGCTATGGCTGTGGCTTGTGATCATACTTTATGATTCAGTTGCTCAAAATGATTGTCTGTTTTCTATGTCACTACTATACACTGTGGTAAATGAAACCTCCAATAATAATTCAGATTATAATTAATAGTATATGATTAAAAAAAACAGCTCAAAATATGGGCTACTTTGGCTTGACAGTGTAAAGTTGAAGCAGGTGACACTTACTTGTCCTGTGTGTTTCGCTGGCTGTCAGTGATCTTGGGAATAGCGGAGGTCTGGAGGCAGGAACCAGTGGATTTTCCCTCAAAGGCTTCACACAGGATATGCGCAAAGTTGGATGCACATGTGGTTGACAACCTTGGACACTCGGAGAGGCCCCACAAACCAAGGCTGGAGCTTTCAGGACTCTATTTAGAGGTGCAGGTGAAGATGCTCCTGTGTAATGCCAGTCAGCCTGTCTCTGGATCGTGGATCGTGTCTTTAAAAAGTGCATTTGCAGTCGTGAATGAAGGCAGTCAGCAACAAGGTGTTCATCTTCTCTTCTTGGTGCAGGAACAGAAAAGGCACACTGGAAGGTGGACAGTGTGTTTCACTGCAGCTTCAAAATCCAACGATCCAATGAATTGGGACATGGCATTAAAAAAAAATAAAGAAATAAAAAAAAGAAAAAAGAAAAAAAAAGGCTCTGGCTCTGGTTTCACCAATCTTTTTTTAACAGTATGAGCTGTCATTGCTCAGCTCAGCCAAAGCATATTTCCAGTCCCCTCGAAGGACATTTGATGGTGCATTTTAGCCTTTGAACACATGCCCCAATGCACCATGGGCATGTGGTAGCCTACACCACGTGAGCATGCGCCTCAGTGCAAGACACTTTTCTTGCTAGACGCAGGAGCAGCCTTCTGTGGTGAAAATGTCTTTGTTAAACTACTCTATCAGCATGGTAAATGAACTATTTACAAATATACAATATGTACACATTCCTTAGCCAACCATGCAGCCAACCATGGAAAAACGGTTCAATAAAGAAAGAAATACGGTGCTGCATGTTGACAAGGACCCCAGTGCAAGACGCTATCTGGGGAGTGCCAGCCCTGCCAGACGCAAAGGCCAGCCCTCATTTGCAAAAAAGGACAGTCTTGGGTGTAACTCAGTCCTCAATAGCACAGACTGTCACAAAAAAGCACATCCATGCTGAATGAACTATGTACAAAAATACAATATTTACACATTCCTTAGCCAAACATGCAGCCAACCATAACCACCACAGAAAAGCGGTTCAATAAAGAAATATGGCGCTGCATGTTGACAAGGACCCCAGTGCAAGACGCTACTTGGGGTGTCACCAGCCCTGCCAGACGCAAAGGCTAGCCCTAAAGGTTTGTGGTAGTCAGGTGAGTCAAAGACTCCCTGCAAGGTGTTGAACTGTGACCACTGTGACACATCCAGTTGCAGCAGTGCAAACGTTGTGTTGAATTCACACCCTCATCCGTTTTGCTGCTGGACGGAGGCTTGTGCTGCTCTGGTCCCCATCTTCCTTCCTCTTTCTCAGACCCTGGGGCATTATTTCCCTCATAGTGTAAGAGCCAAAGGAAAAGACGACTGACGTTAAGATGCGGCCGTCTTTGGTGTAGTCACTAACTCTCCACTTGTTCTCCAACTCCTCTTTTTCAGAGCTGTAAATGGGGGAGAAGACTCTGATGACCACCGCCCCACGAACCAACAGATCATGGACGTGGTTCCTCGGGTCTGCTCTCAGGGCTCCCAAGTCTGCCTTCTCAGGATGGCGTAGAAGGAACAAACTGTCAGCCGGAGACCTTGAGTCTGCTTGGGCAACGATTGGTGCTGCTGGCCCTTCCTCGGGAGACGGCGGTTGGTAATTCTCCCTGTTTGCTCGCACAGGATAGACGAAAGGTCCCTGGCCAACAGACTCTTTGTAGAAGGAGCCCTCAAAAGGAATGAAGGGGTAGAGTGCCAAACCGGTCGTGACGCGGTAATACAGGGTCAGGGTGGACGTCACAAAGGAGCTGATGTTCTCAATGGTCAGAGGACGGTTCCTTAAGTTGACCATCCAGAGTCCGAGAACGTTAGACCGCAAATGCAGGTGAACTAAAAGGAAAGAACAAAATGGAAAACAGAAATGAATAACTTTTATTCAAGTCAAGATAAACAGTGACATTTTTAAAATAATAGTTGAAGAGCAAATCATGACAAAAATATCAACATCTGTATGATGATACTGATGATACTACTTCTACATATTCTGCTTTTTGCTCCACTACACTTATTTTAAAGTCGTACTTACTGGTTACTTTGCAGTTTCAGATTATTAATATACGTATTGTACGTATGATGTACTATAATAAACTACTCAGCAGTATATAAATTAGTTAAAATGAGCACCCCCTTTACCAGCTGCAACATTAAAGTGAATTAATGCATCAATAATCATAATCCAATAATATCATTTACATCATTCTGAAGTGGGACATTCAGCATAATTAATATTTCTGCTACTTGAAGTATATTTTCATGCTAATGCTTTTACTCCAATACAATTTTGAATGCCCAGCTTTTACTAGAAAGAGAGTATTTCTGCACTGCACAGGCAGGTTTTATTTCTCTCCTGTTTTATTTCTATTTTCTCTGCATCTTCTTTTCTAGTCTACAATTGTGCTTTGTTTATTTAGTTGACTTTTGTGTTAAGCATCACCCCTGTTTCCTTTTAACTTAATCTACTTGTATGTATCTTTTTTTTTCACTCTTGTTAATATTGTAAACAAAGAACAACAAAGAAACACCAGTGTCAAATAAAATGACTGCATCAGTTTGACAAAGTGCAAGTTATTGATTTCTTTCTTTTTGTAACTGGATATAACAACATGTGTGGCAGGTTTGTAAACATCAAACAAACTTTCCATTACATTTAATTTACTGTATAATCAAATATTCAATAATAATAGCTTTAATTCAATTCCAGCTACACTTTATTTAACAGACAAATGACTGTTTCTCCTCTGAAAATAATAACACCTGTTGCTCTAATTAATTCATAGACATAAACTTTAGTTCTTTATAAGAGATTATTTCATATTAAAGACGCAGTAAAGTGAAAACAAGCTGTCTGCAGGTGAAAATACAGACACCTTCGTCTCTCCTGTCTGCTGCCATTGACTGACCTTTGCTGCTCATGGAACTCAGTAATAACAAACTTTGAGCATTTTTTGAAAATTGGCCCGGTCGCCATCTTTGTCCTATACTTTTAATGTAAATTGTTCCTCCACAAAACCGAATTAATTAATGAGCCCCAAATCAAGAATGACAGTATTTATCATTCTAAATGGACATGAACACACAGTGTCCACATTGTCCACCTGTTACCTGCACACACAACAAATCTTATCTCTTATAATCTTAAATCTAAATCTTATGAATCTTATCTAAATGTCTTGTGTTGCGCACTGAGCGCTTCAGTCTTTCGTACCATTGTCCTCGTTCAACAGTTTCTTGATCCCAACTACCACCAAGTACTTCTCCAGGAAAGTGGGCTCTGGGGAGGAAGTCATTGTCTCTCTTTTCAAGTAACTTTTCCAATATTTATTAGTCGAGCACTTGAACAGCTTCTGGTCTTGTCAAAAGTCAGACGCAAAATGACAATGAAGAATTTTGAAAGGTTGCTTTTTAAACCGACGCTATATTGTTACTATGTCAACAGCGTCAGTCGTTAAACCAATTAAATACATCTATTATTATATTATTATTACAATTGGTATTAATAACTATTATTATTATTATTATTATTATTATGTTATTATTTATTATTATTATTGTTATTATTATTATATATTTTAAGTACTAATAATGTTTTTATGTCGTCTTCTGCTCACAATAGTTTCAGTCTTTTTCTTGCTTGATTCTGTTGTTTCAGTCACCTTGTGCGAAAGATAACTCGAGTAGTTTTTTCATATGTCAAAAATAAACAGTAAAAAAAGCGAGTATAGGAAATGCAGCTGTTGTTTGCGTGAAAAGAAAAAATCCGTGCCCTGATGTGTTTTCGGAGTCAAACTGTCGGCTAATAGAAGCTGCGCTGTTTTAGAAAATGATGTCGTTTGCCTTGAACGGTGAGCTGTTATTTATTTATCCAGAGTGACTGTATGACTGCAGCAGCACAGGTGAGTCCTCTGTTCATGTCCACAGCCCAGAGGAACATCTGTCAAACAACTGTCTGCTGCTCTCATCTCATCATAATGTCAATGTTTTAATGCCAGCTTATTCTCCATTTCATCATCTGACTGACAAATGTATTCACTCAAATCAGGTGTTCCTCAACGATAGCGCCTCACAAAAAACACAGTGCTTTAAAAAAAAATAAATGACAAACGTAAAACCAGATAAGATGATTTAAAACAGTTAGAATAAATAACATCAATTTTAAAAAAGCCATGTTGGAGGAGTGGAATGTAAATTACCAGTCTGCAACACATCCAAAAACAGACTTCTAGACAAATGAAACCGCCACATGATAAATGTAAATTACCAGAGTCAGAGCTGCAACACATCCAAAAACTTTTATTGACACTTCATAAAAGTTTATTGTCTGTCTCCACCTGTAGGTAAATGATGCAAATATTATATGTTTACAGAGGTTTACCTCCGACATTAGAAAGCAGTGTAAGACTTTATTTGCCTCATTCTCAGTCCTGTAAAATGTAAATTAACTTATCAAACAGACTTCACAATTCTCTTACAGGACAGGTATTTACACAGAATGTAAACACCTATTAAATTCATATTGTGGATCCTTAATAATTTGTTGTCACACTTGGGAGATCCAGACTCTGAATATTATCCTAGTGTATATGTGGCAGATTATCTGGGATTTCATTCACTTCTTTACTTTGACCTGAGGAAGAACATCAGTGGTTGAAATAATTTAGATCCACAATAAATAAAAGACTTGGGAGGGAAAAGACAGTTCTGTGCTTGTGCTTTTTTCTCTTATCTCTGAAGTTACCTGATATTCTAGTCATTTTTTCACTAAATACGTTTGTACTCAAGTAGTTGCTTACTACTTCTACTTGAGCAGTTCTTGGAAAGTAGCATTACTTAAAGGGGCTTCTCTATCCACCGCTGCACTGCATAACATAGCATGGACGAACTGACGGGCGGTGTTTGAAGTTGTTATCATGTTACACAAAACACGCCTTATTTTAATTCATTTTAACTGGGCTCACAGAAGAGCTGTTAAATATCAGCTGAGATGAAATGTCTTCTTTGAGAGAGTCACACAAAGTCTGTTAAAACGCAAAAGTTGTCTGGTAAATTGAACAATATATTGACAGAGTCTTAAACGTCATGTGACTTACTAACCTCTGTTAATACAGTTACAGTAGTAAAATAGTCCGTCACGTGACTCCAGAGTGGGCGTTAACCGCCAATCTGACTAACTGCACTGAACAGAGCGCACCTGTGGGCGGGTGACACAGAGACTGATCTGAGAGAGGGAGCGGTCCGACCGAGAAGTGAATCAGAGAATCAAAACATTTTCTTCTTGTTTCTCAGCAGTTTTGTTCTCAGCACAGATAAACACTAACCCTGTTGCTCAGTGTCACAGCGCCCGGCTCTGTCTGAGTGCGGCTAGCTGCGGTAACGGTGGTAGCTAGCTTTAGCTCCGCTGGAGCCGGTTAGCTAATGTCTGCTAAAAACTGCGCACAATGAGCTGAACCCCGACTCCAAGTTCAAAACACAGCTTGAAGCATTGAAAGTAGGCATACTGACACAAATAAAACAACATTGTACTCACCAAAGAGCGGACTCTGATAGCTAACGTCGTTGCCCACAGGATGAAGAGCGCTGCTCCGGTATGCCGCCATCAAACGTCTTCACGTGAAACTTACAAACACTGAAGCCGCCAACCTGATAAACAATATTTAACTGTAATAGGCCTCATCTACAGTCAGAACAAAGCTTCCCTGTTACTGTAATTATTTTTTACTATGTGTTACAGTTAAATGTGTAAAAATGCTGAAACCACAGCAATTTGTTACAGTGTAACTGTTAATTTATGTGTGTAATTTAATAGGTTTTATTAAATGTCAAGTTATCACCACCCATGCACACATGCCCTCAACCTCTCAGGCAGCTTTCTTGTGTTATATAGCAGCATGCGGTTCAACTACAATACCAAAGGTTAAAGGTTGTGATCAAGCAACAGAGGAGAAACTAGGCTGAAGGAAAGTGAAAACCAGATTATGGAACTGAGTCACAAAGTACAGTACAGTGAGACTTTGGTCTCTTGAAAAAAACTGTGACGATGTAAATGTATTTTGATGGAATATAATATAACTGGTGTAGTGCGGAAATACATTACAAAATAATGTGATGAGAGTTTTGCTTTATATCGAAAAAAGCAAGATAATATTCTGCTGAAGTAAATCTTGGTCCTCTATTTTGGGTGATTTACAATGAAAAAATACTTGTTATTCTAAATAAATATTGTATTAATAATATTCATTTGCTTTTTCACTTTAATCATTCCAATTTATGAGACAGATAAGCAAAATTTTATTTCAAAAAAAAGGGAACTAATTTATGTATTTGATAAGATTAGAAATGAGATAAGATATTCCTTTATCACACAAAGGGGAAATTTAGTGTTCAGCAGCAAAGATAAATAGTATGTAAACAATATAAATAAGAGAAGTATAAAAGGTATTAACAATTTAACTGGAATAAAAAAGTATTAACAATGTAGGCTAGAAAGTATTAACAAATGAAAAATAAAAATATAAAAATATGACAACGATATATACAATAACAATATAAACACTATAGACAGATACAGTTGAAAAAGATGAGGTGAAATGAAATGAAATATTGGACAGTGTAATGACTTAATGACTTAATTGCACTGTGTAATGACTTAAGCTGGTGATGTGTGTTTAGAGGGCTGGATAATAATAACTATATCATTCACCTGATCACTCTTGATGAACTCTACATCCACAAATTGAAATGGTCTGGCTGCAATCCGTCAAACAATATGAATGACCTTTTCATGGAATATGTGAAGAGCAAAAAAGCTACAAGTTTTAATGTTTTTTTGCATGACAATTGAGATCATAAAAATAATTTACATAAAGTTTTGGAGGAGAAAAAAGGGCATGTTTATACCACGTGACTTCCGTATTACAGCATACTCGCTTGTCATTGGAGGAGGCTCCTGGCCCCGCCCACTATATCCAATGCGTGTCTTTCCCGCGAACAGGACGTGCTGGCGCCCTGACGCTGTGTAGCTGTGTGCTAAGTGATGACGGGAGGCCTCAGGCACTGTCTTTAGGATTGTCTCTGAAGCGGAAGCAGCCTGGAAACTTGCACACATGGCGAAGCAAAGCAGCCTTTTCAACTTTTTCACCAAGTCTCCGCCGCCGGTCTCCAAGCCGAAGCCGAGTCCCTCTCCGGCCGAGGCGGACCTGCCTTCCTCGGTCGACAAGTCCAGCTCGTCTCCAAAGGAACAAGCGAAACAGGCACCGCAACAGCAAGCGGCCAAGAGCAGCATGAAACCGAAGAGCAGCTCCAAGCCTTCAAAAGGAGGGTTTAATAAACTGTTCGGCGACAAAACACCAACAACCAAACCCAGGTGGGTTAGCTGGGATTATGTTGGGTCGGTGTAATTCCTGGAAACACGTTTTACACGGTTGTTCCCTTCTGTTTAAGATTATCCGCAAGGATCCAAAAAGATGCGTTTGGTTGATCAAGAACAACTTTTTAGAATGAGTTGACACATGAAACAGTTTGTTTTCCTGCAGCTTCTTTCTTTTTCACTTAATAGGGGAAGTTGGTGCTTTCGATCAAGATTGAAACTTTCCTACAGACATTGTTGTACCAAGTTTTTTCTCAAGTCAGTATAAATATCTCTAATTTAACAACGTGGAACACAGATTAAATGCGAAATGTATGAATGACAGTCAGTCGACACAGTTTTGACAACGTGGGCTGTCTGAAGTCAGATCCATGAGAATGGCTCAGTGAGCTCATGGCATGGTAGTCCACCTCCTCTGCTCGTAATAACATGTGTGCACTTACAAGATAAGATAAGATATCTCTTTATTTGTCCCACAGTGGGGAAACTCACAGAAGATAAAATAATCATGGCAGTGATGCAGGGCAACATCATACTTCCAGCATAGTGCATACTTGTATTATTGTAATACTATGTATTATAAGATAAGAGATTCCTTTTTTTGTCCCACAGTGGGGAAATTCACATTGTCCAGCAGCAAAGACGATAGAGCAGTTAATATAAAAATACATACAAACTACAACTACAATACAACAAGCTCAACAGTCATTTTACCTTTAAATTGTACTTTTGAAGTTACATTTGAGGGGTCTTCACTGACAGCTTCATTTCTGACTTTTTAGAAAATGTTTAAAATAGGCAACTGCATCTCAAAAAAAAGGACTTATGCCTGTATAAATTCCCTGGCATAAACCTTCTCTAGATTTTAGGCATAAGCAAGTTTAGTATGAATGTTTTTTTAAAAAAAAGCACTAGTTGATTAACTTTTACTTGTAGATGTTGAGATGTGGTCCAGTTTCGTAGATGGTTGAGAAATGCTCAAAATGTTGAACTGCATCAGCTTTTCAGAGCTGCAGTATAATGTCAGTTTGACACAATCTGACCTTAGATGTCAATGGTTAGCAGCAGTAGTTTGAAGACTATTTCAAGCTGTTTAAAATACTACGTAAGGATGTATTGGTTTGGGTCAATATACTGTATGACTTGAATAATTCTTCCTTCTTGCAGCAGCTCCACATGCACATTCAGTGCTGGTGCCCTCGTGTGGGCAAAACTGGAGGGACACCCCTGGTGGCCATGCATGGTGGTACCCCAACCTCTGAGTGGACAGCAGATGAGGGGCCGTGGGCGGGACCAACGCATACATGTCCATTTCTTTGATGAGCCCCCTACTAGAGGATGGGTCAGCACCAAATATATCCGAGAGTACCAAGGTTAGCCACAAGTAGTCCAGTAATTAATGATAATAATAATCTTAAAGCCGTGACTATAATGTGCTTTGTCCTCCTAGTAAGCTGCACGACAGTATTTGCTACATTTGAATGATGTATCATCTCATTTGTACTGTTTTGCAGGCTCTGACAGCAGCGATGCTAAAACAGGAGGTTTGTTCTTCAGCAGCAAACCTGTAATCCGCCGTGCAATGGAGCTCGCTGATGCAGTTATGTTTGACAGCCCTGACAAAAGATTAAAGATGCCTCTTTGTATGGATCCATCTGATGAGGAAGAGGATGATGATGACGAAGAAATGGAGGTGACATTGTGATGATATTTGATTGATAACATAAAAGTCTGCATTGTATGACAAATAAGAAGTGTTATTGTGATGCCTTCTAATATTATTATAGACTGTGTTTGTTATATCTAATCAGGTGATTAATGCAGGATTTTTACCTGTCCTCCTTTTGTGGATTTTTTCCCCCAGATTGACAAGTCAACAGTAAGCGATGAAGACCTCAGTGATGAGGATGAACAAAAAATTGGGGAAGTGAAGTCGGCCAGGGTCAGTCGGCGTTCATCCTGTACTTCGACAGAAAAAGGAAATAAGGCCAAGCGCCGTCGCATCATTGTAGCCTCAGACAGTGATGGATCAGATGAGGAATTCAAACCAGAACAAGCTGCGTCCAGCAGTGATGAGGAGGATGAAGAAGGGACGGTGAGCAGTGAAGAGGAGGAAGAGGAGAGCGCACATGAGTCTGAAGCAGAAAGCCCCATCAAGCCTGTGAAGCGCAAACGGCCTGCAGAAAAGCCCGCTTCTACAAAAGCCCCAAAACCTGCTGCCCCATCCAGTGCACCAAAACGAGCTCCAGCAGCTGTTGCAGCAGACACAAAGTCTCGTTTGTCAGCCTTCTCTGCCCCTGACAACTTTGAGAGCCAGACAAACGGATCAGGCAGTGGTGGAGGTGCCACAGTTTGGGACCATGAGAAGCTGGAGTGGTTGCACGATGGCAGGAGAAAAGACGGTGGAAGGCGGCGTCAGACAGAGGACGACTACGATCCCACCACCCTGTATGTGCCAGAAGACTTTCTCAACAGAAACACTCCTGGGATGCGTCGGTGGTGGCAGCTCAAGTCCAATATGTTTGATACAGTCATTTTCTACAAGGTGGGGAAGTTTTATGAGCTCTACCACATGGATGCTGTGATTGGAGTCAACGAGCTGGGCCTGACTTTCATGAAGGGAACCTGGGCGCACTCAGGCTTTCCTGAGATCGGTTTTGGACGTTTCTCAGATGTCCTGGTCCAGAAAGGCTACAAGGTGGCTCGTGTGGAGCAGACAGAGACCCCGGAGATGATGGAAACACGTTGTAAGACCATGGTTAAGCCCACAAAGTTTGACCGTGTGGTCAGAAGAGAGGTGTGCCGGATTATCACACGTGGTACCCAGACCTACAGCGTGTTGGATGGCGCTCCCTCTGAGAGTCAGAGCAAGTTCCTGCTGAGTTTAAAGGAAAAAGCTGAAGAGGAAAGCTCTGGATGTTGCCGCACGTACGGAGTCTCCTTTGTAGACACCTCTGTGGGTTATTTCCATGTTGGTCAGTTCCCAGACGATCGTCACTGCTCACGTCTGCGCACCCTCATAGCTCACTTTGCCCCCGCCGAAGTGCTCTTTGAAAAGGGGAACCCATCTGTTGAAACACGCAAAATACTCAAAGCCTCTCTGTCCTCTGCTCTGCAGGAAGGACTCAATGCTGGCACCCAGTTCTGGGACGCTCAAAAGACTCTGAAAACCCTTTCAGAGGAAGATTACTTTAGAGAGACTGCTGGCAAGGATCAGGGGTCAGGGAACAGTTTTCTTCCTGCTCTTCTGAAACAGATGACCTCTGAGAGTGATTCACTGGGCCTTACTCCTAAAGATGGCTATGAGCTGGCGCTGTCAGCACTGGGTGGATGCATTTCCTACCTGAAGAAATGTCTGGTAGACCAAGAGCTGCTCTCCATGGCCAACTTTGAAGAGTATGTCCCTGTTGATGTTGAGATGGAGAAAGCTGCTGGACCTGCCAGTTTCTTTGCCCAGACTCGTCAGCGGATGGTCCTTGATGGAGTGACTCTGGCAAACTTGGAAATCTTTCAGAATGGCTCAGGAGGAACAGAAGGGACGCTGCTGGAGCGTTTGGACACCTGCTCTACCCCGTTTGGCAAGAGGTTGCTGAAGCAGTGGGTCTGTGCTCCTCTGTGTAACCCCACATCCATCAAGGACAGACTGGACGCAGTGGAAGACCTGATGGGAGCTCAGGCCCAGGCTACCGAGGTCTCAGACCTGCTGAAGAAGCTCCCAGACTTGGAGCGTCTTCTGAGTAAAATCCACAGCATTGGCACTCCTCTGAAGGGCCAGGATCACCCTGACAGCCGAGCGGTTCTCTACGAGGAGGTCACATACAGCAAGCGGAAGATAGCAGACTTCCTCTCCACACTGGAAGGTTTCAAAACTATGCAGGAGATCATTTCTGTCCTCACTCCAATTTCAGGCGAATGTCGATCCACATTGCTCCGTCAAGTTGTCAGTCTGAACACTGAACAGGACGGCCTCTTTCCCGACCTTTCTGCTGAACTGAGGCGCTGGGAGACGGCCTTTGACCACCAGAAAGCCCGTACTACTGGTGTCATAACCCCTAAAGCCGGCTTTGACCCAGAGTACGACCAGGCTCTGACTGGAATCAAGAACTGTGAACGAGAGCTGCAGGATTACCTGGACAGACAGAAGAAGAGACTTGGTTGTAAAAGCATGGCCTACTGGGGAACTGGTCGAAACCGTTACCAGATGGAGGTGCCTGACAGCGTGTCAGAGAGGAATATCCCTGAGGAGTACGAGGTGAAGTCCACAAAGAAAGGCTGGAAGCGTTATGTGACAAAGGAGACCGAACGGCTGTTTTCAGAGCTGCAAGGATTTGAGGAGAAGAGAGATGCCGCCCTGAAAGACTGCATGAGGAGACTCTTCTACAACTTTGACAAGAACTACAGAGACTGGAAGTCTGGTGTGGAGTGCATGGCAGTTCTTGGTAATTAACATGCTTTTTTTCTTGTTAGTCAGCATTATTTTTTCAAAGCAAGCATCAATCAATTTTGTCAAGTGATACATTGAAGTACACACTGCAGAACAAAACACAAAGTGTTGTTCGTCTGGTCCTCATAGTGTAATTTCCTTTTATGTTTCTCGGGGGAAAACTTGGGCTTGTGAAAATGAGTTTGCATTGCAGGTGTCTGCTCTGAATACGTTTCCTGCAGATGTTGCCGATATGCCTCCTTAATGTGTATTAGATGATGATGTTGCACCAGTCTGAGTGCTTGTTAAAAATCTTGCTGTCATTGAGTAACTATTTCATTTAAATAAGCTGGCAGTAATTAGTTTGTTTTTCCACTCTCATGGAAATTGTGCACTGGTGTTTGGTCCTGACAGAGGGAGATATAATTGCATAGTTTATTACTGATCTCTGGTGCAGTAACATAATGTGCTTATAATGTGCTTTTGTACCACTGGGCCACCCTTCTTTATTTAGTGTTAACACAGCTTAGCTGCAAAAACATCCCCTAAAATACTAAAAAGCAGGTAGCAAATTATCATTTGTTCAAAGGATGGCTGATTCAGTGCTTAATTCCTCTTTACTTGTCTTACTAATGAATTGTGAATTGTTTTCAGATGTGCTGCTGGCCTTGGCGAGATACAGTCAGGGCGGAGAGGGAACAATGGCCAGGCCAGAGGTGGTGCTCCCTGATGGCGATGACCAGGTAGCGCCCTTCCTTGACCTCACTGGATCACGCCACCCTTGTATCATCAAGACCTTTTATGGTGACGACTTCATTCCTAATGACATCTACATCGGCTGCCCCGGCAGCAGCGAAGAGGATGAGGGCAAAGGCGATGCCTCTTGTGTCCTTGTCACAGGGCCAAACATGGGCGGAAAGTCTACTCTCATGAGACAGGTGGGCAGTTTATAGATTTGTTGATCTGACAAATATTGCATGGTTTTCTCCATTGGTAAAAAACAGGTTTGAGACTGTGGGCCTCCTTTTAGACAAAGCTTCAATTTGAATTTCACATTTTTGTGGATGGTGTAGCTCTATTTGAAGTCTCATATTGAGAGACTGTGCTGCTCTTTTTGTACAGTGTGGACTTGTGATCATCCTGGCTCAGCTGGGTTGCTACGTTCCTGCCGAGAGCCTGCGCTTCACACCCGTCGACAGGGTCTTCACTCGGCTGGGAGCATCGGATCGTATTATGGCTGGTAACATCATGAGCTCCTCTAGTCTAACACACACTGTTGGGGCAATGTATTAAGCTTCCACCTCGTGGGCTAAGCTTGTATTATCCAATATGTCTTCTCTAGGAGAGAGTACCTTCTTTGTGGAGCTAAGTGAGACTGCCAGCATCCTGCATCATGCCACTAAACACTCCCTTGTGCTCCTGGATGAATTAGGTATGTTTGTTGTTGCTTATTTAGGTTTATTCATAGTAACAGCAGACAGACAAACAGCAGAAGCAGCCTCCCCACTAAGTTTTTGTTTTGTTCTTGTGGTTTGTTTTTGGAGTGTAATCATTCAGCTGTGAACTGTTTGCAGGAAGGGGCACGGCCACATATGATGGCACAGCGATTGCCAGTGCTGTTGTGAAGGAGCTTGCTGAGAAGATCTGCTGTCGCACGCTCTTCTCGACACATTACCACTCCCTGGTGGAGGACTACGCCAACAACCATGCTGTGCGGTTGGGCCACATGGTGAGTGCAGCAATGCACAACACGCTAAATGCGGCACTGAACTGGCAAACAGTAGCACACAGTATGACAATGTCAAAATGTGAAAAGCCGTGACTAAGGGAATATCTTCTGAATTGTATTTGATTATTGCATCCTGTCTGTTTCACCTAGTTGGTTTCTTATGTTACATCCCTCATTGCTATTCAGTTATACAGTCTATTTTCTGTTGGTAAATCTTTGGTACAGGAAGCTAACATGTGAAGTCATACTTCTTGGTTTCATACAGAGTCTGGGAGGTACCAGTTTTTTGTTCACTGAAAGTAGTAGTTGTGTACAAACTGAAATCATCCCCTCATATCGACACTCCGGAAACTATATCTTTGTTATGTAAAACTGTTTTTACTTCAGTTTGCTCTGCATTACAAAGCAGTAAGTCTGTACTTACAGTCAAAGCCAAAGCTGTTCAGCAAAGTGCTGAAACAATGTTCCAATGTAACATCAAGACTGTATGAGAACTTGCAGAGGACAATAACTTTAAAGATTTTAGTTTGAGAGAATGAATTCAGTAGTTTGTGGTCACATCTACAACACAGCTGCTTCCCTGGTGTCATCATTGTGCGTGTTTCTGTAGCCACAACCTGCAACTGAAGTTCCTATTACTTCAGTGACAGTGACACAAATAATTCGATGGAATTGGTTATTTTGTGCAGTTTCCACAGAACAACTTGCTATTTGCATGCCGATTATTAATTGTGTGCAAATGAATAATTTCGGCCTTGTGCTTGGCAGGTTCTGTAGTTTAACCCGTTGATCTCATACAATCTGCAGTGCAGTAAACTATCTTTTGTCTGTTTGTGTTTGTGTATTCTGAATCATGTGTTCCCCGGTATAATGTGTAATGTCCCTGTTTTGTCCCTTTCAGGCATGCATGGTGGAGAATGAATGCGAGGATCCAAGTCAAGAGACCATCACATTCCTCTACAAGTTCATCAGCGGTGCTTGTCCAAAGAGTTACGGCTTCAACGCTGCTCGACTCGCCAGCCTGCCAGAAGAGGTCATCCAATCAGGACACAGGAAGGCCAGAGAGTTTGAGAAGAGCACCATCAGTCTCAGACTCTTCAAGTATGTATGAGTATCATGGTTAATATATTCTGTAGCTACTGCACTGACATCCCAAGCAAGGTTTTGAACTTGGTATTAATAAATACCAGCGCTTAGTTCTGACTTTCCCCCTCTTCTCTCCTCTTGCAGGAAGCTCTGCCAGTTTTCTGAAGATGGTACACTGGGCAACACACACTTTGCTTCACTTGTTCAGATGCTCAACACCCTGTAGTTTGTAAACATGCTTTTGTTCTTGTTTTCAGTCCTTGAAAAAACACTACTGTAGTGATCTAATAAAGTTTATTTTTAAAAAATGACAATGTTTCATCTAGGAAATTAAACCCTTTTAATTCACGCTAGCGCCTACATAACGGTTATTGAATACTTCACAATATATTAAGTCTAGATGTTATGATACATGCATACATTTCAGTCTGTATGAGAACCCACAATCACCAGTACACATGAATGGGGAGGAAGGGAGGGGAGGGCAATGAAACCATATAGCGCTGTATATAGATACTTGTCTCAGCTTCAGTAGAGTAAAAGCCTTTTAAATTCTCCAGCAACATTGGCAAACAAGGGGAAAACATCAAAATTAGCTGTGCTTTCACAAGACTTGCCTTTTTTTTCCCTTGAACCTAATAAAAATGAAAAATAAAGTCTGTCCTCTAAAAAGAACTTGTGTATTTTAACAGTCTAAGAAGCAGCACTTGTGCCCATTATTGAAGAGAAGGCAAGCACACTGGTTCTAATACAGGGCAAGATGTGTATAGATTATATAACCTACTAAAGTGATTAAATCAATGACAGGTCATCAATGCACCACAGAAGGTACAGCCATCCAAATGTCCTTGGATTATTTCCTAACAGACACATTATAATACTCCGAACAGCTGTTTTTTTTTTTTTTATTTGGTAAATAAGTAAAGGAGAGGCTGCGTCTCAATTAGAAGATCATGGGTTCATTTGGCTAAACAAATGACACCCTAACTTATCTACAACTGCAGCCTTGAAGAAAAATGATGTCACATCTCTCAAGTTCTTCCTGTAAACTGGCTCTTGCGTGACGGGTCAATACGAACAGAAAATATGCATAGATAATGTAAAACAGACGGAAATATCACAATTGTTCAGTTACCTTACAAACATTTAAGATGCTATTCCAAACGGAAAAAGCTCTGCAAGTCTTGTGAAGGCACATTTCAGCATCTATTTTTCTGTATTGCAAATGTAAATGAGTCAACATTGCTGGAGAAAATGTTTAGTGTTTTCCTCTCTTTTCTCTGATCTCTTTCACAGAAAGAAGTTAGATACTGCGACATGTATAATTACAGCAATTCTAGGGTATAATAACAAAAAAATTTAACACATTTAATAAAATAAAGACATTCAAGTACAGTAAGATTTTTGCATGAAAATACAAAACTACACAAAAAGCATTAAAATCAAAATCTCAACAATTGTCTTGAGAAAAAAAAAAAAAAAAAGCTGAAGTGCTAGGTCAATTTTCCCGTACGTATCATACGAGCACGTCGGTTGCCCCTTGATGGAAGCATTGTTAAATTTGGGGCCTCCTCGTGAGAAAAGTTGTGCCTCTTCCAACTGAGCGTCTGTCCGCGATGGGTCTGTACACGACTGCGGTATCTCATTCTTAAAAGCAGATGAGCCTCGGTGGCTTTTGTCCATCTCTCACCTGTTTCACTTACTTGACCAAATGAACACGCCCGCAAACCCTGAGTCAGCTGCTCTTCTGCTCCGTCCCACTCATGTCGTCTTTTTTTGTCAAATAATTGAAGAAAAAGTAAAAGTGAGGCATCCATTATCAGACTTTTTTTTTCTAAATGTCTCCTTTTAGCATATTCATGTCCAAGTCTTTTTTTAAGTCACTGTATATGCTCTGTCAAAGTGAATCTGTGTTTTAATCCTCCTCCACTGCACAACTTAAAGTGTCTTATGTCCATCACTGCTGAAGCGCAAACGGACCTCGGGTCTCGAGCTCAGTTGTGCTGCAGCGTATTGGACTCTATAGGAGGAGCCGAGTCATACAGTGTGTCTGTGTCGTGAGTCGGCTCTCCGGCTAACGTGCAAGGATTTGACAGCGTCCCTGCACCACAGTCACAGAAGAATCTGCAGGTGAGAGGGGAAAAAATGTTTAGTGGAACCTTATGGTACACAGAAGAAAGCACAGTACATGTCATATCTGGATTTGCCAAAAAACGTGCTTGGGCAGGCAGTCTGAACAAGGCCTTAGACCGACCTGTCATGTCTGATGAACTCCACATCATGTCCTTGGTGACACTTCTTGATGCAGTTCACGCAGATGGCGTTGCGGTCTGTTGTGTTACAGGTGTGACACCTGTGGGAACCCAAATTGTGTTTTGTTAGCGACCAGGAAAGAGGCAAACAGCTGAGGAAATTTTCGTCACTTTCGTTGCGAGTATAAACACAAATTACCTGTAAAAATCGTGCATTGGGTAGCTGGTGTAACTTGAAATCTTGTACAGGCACTGACCTCTGCTCACAGCCTTCTCAATGGCATCTTGATTGTTCATGATTTTATTATCTGGAGGAAAGATAGCAGAAACTTGTTAAGTACAGGTCAGCTACATTTTGGTGTGGAAAATCAGGGTTTGTCATGAAAATGTCAGGGGAGAGTACCTTTCATTGTAACATTGACACCAGATGCAAGAAACAATCCCCCAAAGCGATTGTTGAAGATCTGATTGCCCTCTAGGGTCGCTGTGGCATGATTGGTGATCTCAATACCTAGTAGTAACGAAACAAAAAAACCTTGGTTCATATTCCAGATCTCCTAGTTCCCATTAGCAAGGCACACTGTACCTGATTAAGAGTGTTCTTTTTAACATAGCATGCTTAAATACAGGATTACAGCCTATGTGCAGGTGTGACCCACCTGCAGCGAAGCCATCAAATATCCTGTTTTTCCGCAGTACGGGGTGGCTGTTGGTGCTAATGAGGACTCCTGCTTGGGCATTTCTGAAGATGTCATTTTCCTCTAACAAACCTGAAGACAGAAAATAGTCAATTCCACACACCACTGACATGAAGATTAAACTGTACAAAGGGCTTAGACATACAAAGTGCCTAAATGAAATAGTTTGTAAGGATTATGGCGACCTATCAAACAATTCAAGGTTGTATTTCCATAGAACAGAAAGCCAACTCAACTCCAGAAAGTGTAAGTGAAATACACTTGACACATTTGTTAGGCCTCAAGGATACACACAATGCATTTTGGTGAGTAACACTAAACTTTTCTTTACAAGAAAACTACATTATTATCATAACTGTGTTAAGTATTTCATACAATGAATTAATTAGTTACCTCTTCCTCCGTTGAATATACAGATCCCACCGTCTCTCCCGTCATGGATCTTATTCCTCCGCAGGGTGGGGTTGCTGTCCGTCTTGATCCACACTCCTGCCATAGCGTTGTCAAAGATCTCATTGTCCTCAATAAAGCCCAAGCCTGAAAAACACATATTCATGTTTCATTGTTAGGGCAGTAGGGGAGAACTGCTGTCACATTGGTCAAACAGCATATTAGCAATGGCCAGTGGCCACTGACTCTCTGTCAGGTGTCGACAAGTAGATTAAGTTCCCTCTTGGAGGAAAAAAGGCAATCTGGTCTCTGTGGAAAAATAAAACAGACTTCTTTCTGCTTCTCACCTGAGTTGTAAACCAAAATGCCTCCATTTTGGCCTCCCCAGATCTTGTTCCTCCTGATCTTGGGATTGCTGCCAGTCCTGTCAAAAAGGACACACAAAGGACAGTTGATTCACAGCTTCACTATTGTATTTCCTTCCTTTCCTACCTAAATACTTCAACTGACTCAAGTCTGACTTTATTGGGACATTCATCGATGATTCAGTCATCCAAACTTTCACAAAACACGATACAAATTTTGCGTCACTGTCATTAAGCTGTTTAAGTGAATATTTCCATATTATTGGCATTTTCCACAAACCTAATTTGAACTCCAGAGTACATGTGATTGTAGATGTCATTGTCTTCAAGAACACCATGGCCATTGTCATAGAAGTAGACCCCAACCTGTTTAAATGACAGTGAAAATACATCAGCTCTCATTTATTCTTGGTATTGAAGTGCATTTTATGAATTACAGTAAGCCAGTCTGACTGAAAGTTGTGATTATTCATGCTGACATAAATATGCCAGTGAACTACATCACATCAGATGACTGTGTCATCTTTGTCACTTTATATTTATTTCTCATCATTAAACTTGTAACCATCTCACCTGCTTCCCACTGTGTATCCTGTTCCTCCTCAGCACTGGCGTACTGCCCGTTGTCACCCACACTCCTGCCAGCGTGTTGCTGTACACCTCGTTCTCCTCTATGACGCCCTGTCCTTTTTCATGCTGCGTGATACAGAACCCACACACATCACTGCTATGCTCCCAAATTACAGCATTAGAAAGTTAAAGAAGTGAAGTGAAAGAAGTGAAAGTGTTCCAAGAAAAAAAACATTGCTGGTTTAACTTGATGGACTACATATGTTATGAATATATTTACCACATAGATGCCGCCGTGCTGGCCATCGTGGATCTTGTTGTGTCTGACAATAGGGCAGCTGTTTGTCCTAATCTGGATTCCTGCCAGGGCGTTACCGTAGATGTCGTTTCCTTCAATGAGGCCTCGGCCATCACCAAAAATATAAACGCCACCTTGGTTGCCATTAAAAATGGCATTGCCCCTGTACGTGGACAAAACATTACATTTTAGGACGTTCTACAACTGTGCATGGATCAGTGTCTAATCTAATACATTTTGTATGATACTTTCAATTCAGTATTTAACTCTTGCCAGCCAGGCCACACTGACCTTATTGTGGGGTCACTGTTAGAGGTGATCCACACCCCTGCAAAGTTATTTGCATAGATCTTGTTTTCAATGAACTGGCCGCGACCCTTTTCGTGCACATAGATGCCCCCCGTCTGACCGTGATGGATCTCACAACGAACCACTGTTGGATTGGCGTACGCCTTCACCTCGAAGCCGGCTATACGGTTCCTATGGATGTTACAGCTCTCAAAGTAACCCTGGGAATGGACAGAGAAATACATTATTACAAGTCCTATCAAAATGCTTAAGTCCATCTAGCAACTGAGAGAACAAATCATCATTTCCACAATAACTACGCTGCTGCTTCAATACATTTTACACTATAATTATACTAAAATGAGGTTTCTTACACTCACATATCCACATAATAGCTTCATACAACTGTGGCGTAGCAGTGACACCACAGCACTCCTAATTACAATGAGGCACAATCACTTCTTGAAAAATGCTCACTTCTTGTCATAACATTTAAGAAAAATGACTGCAGCTGTCAGTGCACAGTCAACAACATTGTTTTGAACACAAACCAAATGCCATGAAGTTGTAGCTTACCATGCCATGGTCAAACGTGAAAACACCCACGTCTCTGCCATGATGGATGTGATTACGTCTGATGATTGGGTTGCCGTGGTTTTTCACCCAGATCCCAGCCAGAGCGTTGTTTGAGATCTCGTTGTCTTCGTATATCCCCTGAACGATAAACAATGTTGAATAAATTTAAGGCTTTCAACATTTTTATGTCTACTTTACGCTTTAATGTTATCTGTTTTGGTCTCCTAGCCTGGGACTAAACTTATTCATTGTTCATGAAACCAGCCAGGGCCAGATGCTGACATAAGCCTGTAAATGTTAATGTAAAACAACATGGGTGCATTACCTGTGCGTGGTCAGTGATGTAAAGACCAACATTTTCACAGTCACTAATGTTGCAGTGCTTGATTGTGGGACAAGCACCCTGGCCGCTGACACAGACAGCTGACCCCACTGGAACAAGCAAGAGAAAGATTTATGAGTTCACAGATATCCAAAACATAAAGTAAATACAATCTCAGCTCTATGGAAAACCTTCATTATAGCTCGAAGCGACAAAGGTGTACCAACATAAAGTAGAGCAGTGACTCCCAACCTTTTCAGCACAACTTTGTTTTTCTTCTTTCCTATCCCATTAATCATCTCACAACCCCTCAGGTTCATCTTGTGACCCCTTTGAAGGTTGAGAACCACTGAAGTAGAACAGGTGCAGCAGAATTACCTGTGCATGTGCTACGTATGATGCAGTGATCGATGATGGGGCTGCAGTTGACTGTGATCTCCAAGCAGTGGTGTGCATTGTGGTGCTGGGCGGATTTATCATCAGGGTTGAACTGCAGCAGAGATAAAAACAGTTATCAACAACAATTGCTTCCACCCAAACTTAGTGAGTGTGCATACGAACCATTTAAGTCATTTAAAAAGATGAATGCACCATACATGTGCCTTGTATAAACCCACAATAAAAAAGGTTGTCTCACCCTAATGGTCATGTATCCAACGTAAGCGTCTTCTGAGCCTTCCATGAATACAAATGTAGAGTCTCTGGTGTTCTCAATGATGACTTTCTCTGCTACTTTTCCAGGAGCTACCAAATAATCAGACAGGTTCAATTAGAGACCAGAGAAAACAAATGCACGATGAAACTGTAAGTATGACTTTTGACACACATACCAGCTCCAATCATTGTGATAGGTGACTCGATGTAGATCCATTCATCTGTGTAAATACCAGAGTGGACGAATATCAGGCCATCAAAGTGAGGCTCTTGACCCCCTCCAAGAGCATCCTCAATGGTGTCATAGTACTGGAGAAAACATCACAAGTCAGGTGAACGACTGGAGTATGAAAATGGGGGGGGTGTGACTAAAAAATGCTGGAAACAGTTCACTTACAAACATGTTATCTCTCCCTTTGTATCTGGCAGGATTACTGTAGAAGTGTTCTGCAAAGCCTGGTTTAACATGTGCTCCTTTATACTGTAAAAGATATGTTCACACAGTTAACAGAATAATTCACAAAAAGTCACGGAATACAATCCTAAAGGTCAATATATCACAGAGGAATATAATTTAAACACATAGTTCTCTTCAACACCCTGCATACTGAATGTCACCATTATGGCCTGTGGTGTTGCCCTTTCACATGACATTAGCTGTCTGTACACAGGAGGATTTAAAGTTACACAGAGGGATCTTCTGGCAACAAAAATACTGATGTAAAGATTAAAGGAGAGCAGAGGTCTAATTTATGTCTATTCAACAGCATCCTTTAAAGTTGATCGAGTATGGTATCATGATTTTATGTATGTACAGTAGAAGTAACACAACTTCCCAATAAACTCTCCTATCAGCAACGCTTCAGGGAGGCTTTATTAAAAATTATTTTTCTAGTTTTATGTATATTTTGGAAATTGCATTTGTCTCTTCTAGTGTAAAGTCAGTGCTACAACACATATTAAACATAAAAGCCATAATATCCATAAAGAGCAGTGCAGTGCGACTCATTTGCTTTACAGTAAAATATGAAATCAAATGTATCAATAAGTAAGCCCACAGGAGGTTCCTTACCAGCTGCTGAAAACTTTCCTTCCAAGGGTTTGGCTGCTCATACTCTTCTGGGTTTATCTGGTAGAACTTTCCTGCTTCGGGGTGCATCATGGGTCGCGTATATTCAAAAACTTCCATGTACAGCCTCTTCCTGTAATATGAAAGCATAACAATGATTAGCACCAGTCTCATCTCATTTGTGTCCGAATTCCTTGGTCTACAATACAGAGGCTCTGTATCACTGGATCACTGTTTGTGATGTTTAGTACAAACTTGATGATGAACCACATTTGAGACTGTTGTCAGTTTACACATGTTCATAGTGAAAAGACCATGGCAGGCTATTTTTTATTGTTTAGGTTTTTCCATAATGTTTTCTGGATTGTAAATACAGACTACTACCTGGTTATTTCCTTAAAACTCTGCTTCTTACAGTCATCAAGAAGTTGTCCAGTTTACAGTTGTAAAATTCTCTTCTGCTCTTCTAGTATTGATATGAAAATTCAATGCATAAAGTGCTGTTTGTATTACGGTAATTTCACACAATAGCTTGCATTGAGGAGTGAAGACCGCAGAAACAATTTAGGACAAGTGCTCTACAGACAATTTGAAAACAGCTTTTTCATGTAACATACTATCAAATCTCAGCATTATTTTGTTTGAGATCACTGCAAAAAACAACAAAAAATATACTTCCTTCTTGCAAAAAATAAACCAAAAATATACTTCCTTCTTGCTTACACACTTAATTCAACTTTCAAATCTGTGCAACCATTTCAGATGCACAACCCTGAGGCAAATTAAAAGGCACTATCAAATCAAAGTAAACAAGTAGCTATGGGACTGTAACGTCTCTCAGACCATTTGCACTAAGTATTGATTGAAATATTTATAAGACACTAATTTAAAGCTGCTGTTAAACCATTTAACAAATCAAGAGGAAATGTTCCTAACTCCAACAAGTCTCACCAGAGGATGGGATCATTGGCCAGCTCACTAAAGCGCTTGCACACACATGCTGCACGACACAGGTCCTGCTCCAACAGGTACGAGAAGATCTTTAGCACCACCTCGTCTGGAAGCTTCTCCTGCAAATACTGCTCTGCTGGAGCTGCTGGGAAGAGGATGACGAATACGTTAGAATAAAATAATTTGAAAGGACAGGGTTTTGCATGGGGTTAGACAACAGCAGCTTATACAACCATGTTTATTGCAAGATCATGTCAGGAACCAAGACTGTCTACCGAGTTACAAGAGCAAACATATTGCCCTATTATTGTACTACTAGTCATCATTACACAGTTAAAAATTCAATATTGATGTGAACACCATCAAAGCTGAAAGTCAACACTCTCAGTCAGAGTTAAATTACAAACAATTTCTTATTTTTCTTTCAGGGGTAACATGCTGATTTTAATTCATGGACAAATACAGTACTTCCTCACAATGTGTGAAGGGCATGTGGATTGGATGGAGGCCTGTACTAGTGTGTAGAGGTCAACTGATCACCTGCATTTTTAAAGGTCGATATGATGATAGTTCAGAGAAGGAAAAAGCAGATGGCTGATTAATTGGATGATATCTTTATGTATATCTATATCACCATGACTTTGTGCATGGAGCCTCCATGCAAATGGTGATGCAGGTCGCTGTGTGACTGGTGAAGACTGTGTGGCCTTTGGCATTGCCAAGTTCTGCTGTTTGTAAAACATCCTATTGGTGCCTCGGTCGACCTCTACTAGTGTGACTCTAACTGAGATCCAACCACAGATGCCCCAGAACTAGTATTTTGCTTCTAGACTGGCAGATCCAATAGCATTCAAATTGCAAGATGTCAGAGCTGAATGATACATAATTTCACAATGTACACATTTGCAATGGTTACATTGCAAAGGATGCAGTATAATTAGGTAATTCAGCTGACCATATGTAAATATATTATAGCTATCAGGGATTTTTGCATCTAACTTTAAAATAAGAGAACCAATTTATAAAGTAAAATGTCATATTTGCTGTTTGGAAGTAATTTGGGTTTTAAAACAGATCATTTGGAGCTCCTGTGAACACAGCACAGGGCAATGTGACGGTTTCCTTCGACACCACAAAGCCAGAATCGAATGCCATCTAACAGGGCAAACATCTATTTCGGACGCTTTGGCTAGAGCTGCACTGTATGAGAAAGACTCCAAATGCCACAAATAACAGACTCTATAATTTCCACTTTGTGAAACTCATGATGCTACTTCATGTCAAGAGATTTTTAAAGAGATGATCTGAACTCTCAACAAGAGGTTGATACCATTATACATCTGCTTTTCCTAGATCACCATTCCAGAACTTGACATTAAGTGAAAGGAAAGTCTGAAGTAAAGTTTGAATACAGAATTTTTTAAAAATTACTATTGTCCTTGTTTCTCCAAAACTTGTTTTGTAGTTGCTTGAGTGACACAGACCTCTCATTGTGAAAATGAAAGTGAAACTTTTTACAATTTACAAAGAAAGCCATGTACACATAACAGATACTAACAGTGTGACACTTTGTGGGATGCATACAAGCTAACATGAGTGACTGTACATTTTGTAGTGAGTTGTTATTTGATGAGTCAACACACTGCTCTCATTGCACTTAAGGAAAAGTAATTAATCCAAAACTCTACTCAAATTACACTCACAACCCGTGGGAAACACAATAATGAATGCACCTTTGTGGAAGATCCACATCCACTCACATCTTAAATAATGTGTTCCTAATTACCTGGTAAGTCTTGACATTTTCCTGACACTCTGGGGCGCTTAGGTCGGTGTCCAAAGTTTTCTGTGGTTGAAGTGGAAGCACCCTGTAGATAAAAAAAAAGTCAATGGAGACATTTAAACATTAATTACTGTGTTTCATTAAAAATCTAAAAATGTAATCTTAAAGGAGATATTTGGAAGATTCCAGGTGAATGTACCTCCATGTTTGTCTTTGTCGGACACACTGTTCTCTTGGGTAGAGACTTTCTTCTAAGTTGGTAGGGACTATTCTGAGCTCCTGGACCGGATTCTTCTGCGACCATATCTGCAGGAACGTCCTCATCTGCAAGTGGTGGAATACAAAAAATGTTTACTTTCAACGCCATCAATTAAACCTATACAAAATACTGTGATATACAACAGAAGGGAATACAAGAGACACATGTTTTTTGATGTGTTGGCAAAAGCATATTCATGATAAAGTGTTTTAAAAGTTAGCACTCAATCGCAAGCAAATAATACACAATGTATATTCACATGTTGTTCTGTGTGGTATAATCTTCTCTGTTGTGGAGGCTTGAAACATGTGGAGCTTAGTCAGACAATAATGCACATTAACTTGTGTGCATTCGTTCACTGAACAACATTTTGTTTTCAATCACAATTTTGGCTTCCAATGATTATGTAAACAAGACAATTGTAATAAAATGATTATTGTGTGTATTCCATTTGGCAATGGTGCTCTTGCTTTGTTTTGTGTTAGAAATCCAGATAATATAATCCTGATTGTGATTTTGTCATAATCGAGCAGATCTTACCTATTGTTTACCATATATTATTAAATTTGAGCTTTCATACATAAATTTGCCAGTAATAACAAAAATACATTTTCACAACAGATTACAAGAGGCAATTGCCCAAAGTACTGACTGTCTATACAGTATTTAACACAAAGGTCACATGGCAAAAACCAGAATATACAAAAACAGTCTTGTTCATTACCTGCTCTGTATACTACAAATTGATTACAGATCCTATCAAGACAGGATTCAATCAAGAGGAAAACAAAACAAGCATAGCTTCAACCCTGAGCTAACCCAGACATCTATTTATGAGGCTATTTACAATGACATGATGAGTTGATAGCCACCCCAGATGGGAGATGCAAACTCCCAGCTTGTTGCTCTGGTTGCAAGGATGATTCTCCCCGGCTACTAGACCAGTAACCACTACAAACAGTGTCTGTGTAACTAACTGGGCCAGTTATAGCAACTTCTCCCTATTTGCAAACTGAAATAATGTATGTTTAAGATGTACATCAGCATATGATGTGAAAAGAGTTGTTTCTAACCACACGATGATTTATCTATTGAATGTCACCTTAAAATGACATCTGAGAGAAATAGGTATCATGGCAGGGCAAGACTAAATAAATTAACTGAGACAGAGAGAAGCACTCAAGAAAACTGATAATTCATTAGGACGATCATGACAGTTCATCCTCCATTAGATTGCTTTGTCAATATAATCAAGTTATTGGTTTACTTTTCTGTGTTTACAATCACTTTCATGAGAGAAGAGAGTTAACCCTTTGCAGCTAATTGCCATTCAATTGACGCTCTGAGAGCCAATGTCACAACATGAAACTAGTCCACCTAATACCGTAACCAACCATCATTGTTTCTGATCAGTGTCCCTTTGATTGACTGGGTCTCTGGCACTGACTTTCATTCATGGTACCTATTTAAAGAACATCCCTTGTTTATGTTTGGGTTGAAAAACTGCAGCCAGTATTCGCTTATGTTACACCGTCTGTTGTCACACAGCGATACTGTAACTAGAAAAAACCCAACACATAATGTGACTGATTGTCAACTGAAGTCAACAGTGCTGTTATTACATTAATTACATCCACGCATTGACATTTTAACACTACACATGTAACGACGGTTGTGTTTTAAAACAAAACGCCAGGGCGCAGATAGATAGCCAAACATGCTAATAATAACAGCTAGCCCGGGCTAGCTTCAGTTAGCATGCTACGACAACTGGCAAAACCACTTTGTGTATCCTTCCCTGCGTTTGTCACCCACGGATAAAGCTAACTATTGTCTACCGCGTGTCAATTTCACCACTAATGTCATATTAGTTGGCAAAAAACACAGTTCAGCAGCGGCATGAGGTGAGAGAAGCAGAAGACAGGCCGACTCCGGGCAAAAATCAAGCAAAACAAAGCGCGGCCTGAATGCTAGCTACAAACACAAAAGCCTCGGAGTTTCCTGACTGCACCGCTGCGCTTTGAGGCTGCTGTTAGCTGTCCTCTGTTTCATCACAACAACCAACCCTCCAGTAATACACGCACCATATATGCCCACATGTAATTCATAAATCAGTCTAATCATACGGCTAAGACAGCTCAACCTAAAGCTAGCTGTCTGACGAGCCTTTCAACGATGCTAACGCTAGCCGAGGTAACATCACCTCTTTCCTGGTGGTTCCTCTCCGGCTGCACCGGGCGCGGCCTCGACACTCGCCTGGGTCTTCTGCTAACGTTACTTGCTCTGACGGAGTTCATTTGGGGTGTTGTTAATCTTGAGGAAATGTCGAAGCCTTCACAGCAGAAGAGGCGACTCAAAGCGCATCGTCTATGTGTTTTTCTGCAGCATTGCACGATGTGCCATCTTTCGGCCGAGGCTCCTGGAAAAACGTAGCGCCGTATGTTATTCCCGTTCCCCCGCACTGCTCTTACGTCTTGCCCCGTTTCACTGAAGCAGGAGGAGCCATAACAGACGGGCACAGTCCGTCAGGCCTCGGTCACATCACATGGGAGGACCCCTCTCTCTCTCTCTCTCTCTCTCTCTCTGGTGTACACACACTGACTGCTTTCACTTTTCCAGCTCTACCATTCAAGCATCAGGGGGTAATCTACCTCCTATTTACATGTACAGTCCTTAAAGGTGGAGGTGAGGTGTGTTGCTCAAAGGCACATTGGCAGGCATCTGCTTGTACAGGAAGGAGAACATGCACCTTTTCCTACTAGTTGATCTTTTCATCTAATAGACTCATCAATTTATTATTGTTGTCTGTGACACCAAAGTATCCAATAACGCACAACATATTTTGTCATGTTATAATAAAATTGGCTGCCTGTTACATTACACCTAAATTATTTTTACAGTTTTTAATAGTTTTTATTTCATCTAACAAAATATAGACATTAGTCAAGAATAGATATGCAACTTGATCTGGGACTTCAGTTCATTATGTGCATATTCTGCTGAAATAAATTGTGACTTGATCTCTGAGGACAGATTGGTTCATCAGTGGTTTGATAGTTGGTAGGAAACCACAGGCTGCTGAAAATTGCTTGACCTCTAAGAGGAGGCAGGTAAGGAGATAATTTCTCTACAGGGATCAATAAAGTGTGTCATGATTACTAATATGCAGATTTTGTAAGAAGTGATGAAGAGTGAGTTTAGTTACAAAGCAAAGCTCCCACTCACATAATCCTGCATACTGTGGTGACTCAGAGAATGACACTGTGCATGAGTGGACAAGATGAGATTCATCAACAGGGTGGCCAAGTTTGTGTTTTGAACTCAATGTTTTGAGGAACCCCTGGTAGTTCACATTCAGAAAAGCTTGCTGAAGTAGCTTTGGTACCTTCTCAGGACGCCTGCTGGCTGATTGGGAGGAGGCTGTCTGAACAGCTCAGCAGCTCTGTTTGCCCTTTTATGAGTGTCACCCTGACCTGGATGAGCAACGAGAAAATGGATGATTTATCATTTTTATTACAAACGGATCCATCAAAAGATACTGCTCTCATTTTTTCTGCCCTCGTTTAAACCAGTTTGTACAGATATTCAAACCTTGCAATTACCACTACACACAATCATAATGTTGCATCCTGTTGTAAATATTATGACAGGGTGGAATTCATTAATATATATGTAAGGGCGGTAAATGACTGAACACCATCCTACGTAACTGCAGTTAATCACTGTTTATCCACTCAAATAATGTACATCCTGCAGAGTGTGTTCCACAATAAACAAAGCAGACTCGAGTGATGCTCATTTTTCATTAGAAGATCATTAGAAGTTTGTGTCATGATGAGTTAGTTTGCAGAAAGTCAAAGAAATGACAACATTCCTTCTCCATTTGGTTGTTCAAACAGTATCACAAAACATCTTTACAGGGTTCAGTTTGTCTTCAGGAACAAAGCTTACTAGTCTCACAAATCAGCGTGTCACATGTCAAAATCTCATAAATTTGTTTTGTCCCTCAGTGTTATTTAGAGGTTTTGAAATTTGGTGCAACTTTGGATTCCACATCATGAAAACGCATTCATAGTCAATGAATTAATCAGACTGAACACATGTTGGAAAGACAGAAAAATAGAAAGAAAATAGTGAGACAGCCGCAAGAACCAAACCTATGAAGCAAATTATTTTAGAACTTTTGGAAAAGTTATATAGCTCCAAGAATTTGCTTTAAAACTGCAGGTGAAATGGTGCCTGACACATTGCAATTAGAAGATCTGGTATGTTGTCTGATGGTGGTGCTATTCAGCACAATCACAGAACACTGAATAGTATCTCATATGTATCTGAGTGCAGCCCAAACACCACACACTCCATATGAGAAATTTTTAGTTTATTATTTACACCTGTGCTTTCCCCAATGTGGCATGTCAAAACACCTTCCGTAATAAAGGTATTATAGGTTATATAGAATGACAAAATGTTCAAAATTTGATTGATTTTTAATTTTAATTTTTTTTTAAATCTTTTTATTTCTATTCATAAGTTTGAGTTTATTTAGACTCCTCAGTTTGCTAAATAACAAGACAATTGCTATTTTGTCACTTACTTCCTTGCACAGTAGCCTGGTTGTCCACTAGATGTCTCCTCATCTCTACCTCTGAGTATTCTCTATATGTTGTGTGTAAGATGAGTGTCACATGATACTTTACCTCCATGGTCTTTTTTGTCTCCATTGTCTAAATGATGCTTCACTTAACTCAGGTTTGTTTCTCCATACTCATACTGTCAAATTGCTAAATGCACTGAAGAATGATTTCCTCTCTGATAGACTGAAGCCTCAGTCTCTTTACAACATTGTGATTATGTAAATATTTGCTTGTAGGATATCAATATGTGCCTGTGGTGACAACATGGTAATTAATTAGCATATTTCTTGGCTGGTCTAAATGAACACTGTTCCACTGACTAATTAACTACCTACAGCAAATGAGTCACACTTAGCTGCAAAACTACCCTGCAACTGCCTTTAGGTGGCAGCGTCCTCATAACAGAGGTAAAATTCTTAGTTTTCATACACATTTGTAGTATTTATATTTTCTGCTCATGCATCAGTTTGCTTTCATAATGTTTTCCTTTATGCCTGCAATCAACCTCATGCCTATCAGCAGGACCATCTGTGATTTGTTGCTCTGTGGTCATTGACCCATCTGTGAGTTGGTCTGTCTGTCTGTCTGATGAGGTTAATGGTGATTGACCACATGAAAGGAGTCAACTGAGAGTCTTGTGTTGTAAATCTCTTTAGTGACTGAAAGAGTTCTTGTTGTAGTTTTCGTCAGGTGTATTTTATTGTTAAACCTGCTGTTATGTGGCTTGTTATCAATTATTTAATCAAGCTGATCACTTTTTCTGAATGGACTTGTTTTGTCAACTGGTTGTAAATTGCCTTTGCTCTCATGATGCACTAGCTATTGTCCTCTGATGATAAAATCATTGCACTCAGTGTTGCCATGGCCAGGAAGGAACATTTTTCTTACATAATCTCCACTCAGGTATGTCGTTTTACTTCCATTTTTCATACTGAGTCACCAGACCTCTTAAAAAATATGGAAACACTATTCTACTTAAGCTTCAAACATGGAGAGTTTAAGTAGTAGCAGGATGTCTGTTGTTTTCAACGCGAATCCGTCTGAGATATGACAGTGAGGCACATGTGTTGGCTTGGTAACCAATCTAGTATCCAGTGGCAACAGAGGTCTATTGAATGCTGGGTAGCTTCTGTATTGGCTGGTGTGCCCACCACTCTCCTGTGTCACCAAGTCACAGAGGCGCAGCCATATAGCAGCTCTGAATAACGGTAGGGTTGTGTAATATTCAGTTCAGGAGTCAAAATTCTGTGTGTATGTGTGTGATTGGGGAGGGGTCACCTCAGCACTGATCTTACAAATGCTCTTTGTGTTGAACAACTTAATGTACTGACCTGCAGGTGGTAGCACTCTCTTTCTGTGTCACTTTCTCTGTCTCTCTATCAGATGCACACGCGCGTGCACACACACACACACACACACACACATACACACACTCAGAGTCTACGTTTACTTCAAATAAGCTCCCTCCTCTCCATTATACTCTCCCATGAAAACACTGAACATGCTCCAGGATTGTCTCCATACTTCCTCCTCATTGAGTCCTATCCATATCTGAAGGCATCCACTGGGGCAGAGGCAGACACAACAGGATAAGCGTCTTTGTCTCAGACTCCTGTCTGTCAGAGACACCCCCCCCCCTCCCAGCCTCTCCTCTATTTGGGCGGCTGTTAGAGAGAGGGCAGATGGCTCATTACCATAAATAGGACAGAGAGAGAGTGAGTGAGGGGGCCGTGCACACCGACCAACAGGACCACGCCGCCCAAAACCAAGGAAATGGGAGGCCGTTGCTAGGAGAGAGGAAAGACAGCTTTATGGCAACACAAAGCTGATTCCCCCATCCGACCTCATCTCGCTCCCACCCCCTCGTTCCCCGCTCTGGGGACCGAGCCTTGAATCTGCTGGTCGGGGACAGATGGTCGATGGGCCCCACCGTCTCTACAGCTGGACGCAGGCTACGCTGACACAGTCAGACCTGGCAGGACTGAATCACACCTTATCCTGTCCAACCTATGAGGAGCAGAAAGTGCTGAAGCCCAGGCCATCAGCTAAGAATAGATCCACACTTGTTGCCCACAGGAAATGTGTGGCTGCACAATAGATGATAATATGTTAAGAGTCTGTCTTTGTAGTAGTGTAATGCTCTCTTTAGGATGAAAATCATTCACTGAGGATAATCACAGGCTGCCTCATGCTTCTCTATTGCTGCTGTTTAGTTTCTAAAGAACTAATGGTGATGATTTGATCAATCCTTGTATCGGGAAGTTCTAAAATTATACACCTACCCACGTGAACACACACACAATCCCAACATCACTCTGACATAAACAGAGTGGGTTTTTTTAGCCACACCTCTGTTATTTTTAATTTCTTTCCTTTTTCCTAATCTGAGCATAATCATTCGAGTCACTGCCCTTGTTTTTAATGACTGCCATCTTTGTCAAATGCATCCGTCCACATGCAAATATAAAAAGTGCACCAAAACAGGGGAGTGTGGGGTGAGGTGAGGCTCTTGGGAAGTGCATCAGTCAAGTCACCACCTCTGAAATAATAGCACATCTGCTCTCACTAGACCTCTGGTTGAAAGGGCAAGAGCAGCCAACTGTCTCACAGACAGGAAGGAGGAGAAAACAATAGAGAAAACAAGAGGCTCTAATTTGAATAATAAAAAATGTTAGATATAAATGCTGTACGTCAGTGTGGTAATTATTGAATGGTTATTTTGTCATAGTTTGATTTGAGATTACAAACCAAAATTTGTCTAATTTCTTGTCATTTGCCATAATAATTAATGTTGGTTGATTAGGTTTGAGACATTTTGCATGTTGTCCTTGGGGAATTGGAGCAGGATCTTTGACAGCATCACTTGTATGTGTTGGGAGGGAAGAAGGTTGGGAAAGGAGGGAGAGAAAGGACAACTAACGAGAACGAGGGAAAGAAAGCGTCGCAGCAGCATGACAAGTAAGCAGAAGAGAGGCGGTCCTGCATCACCTAGCCATCCGCCCTGGTTGCATAGGAACACGAGGGCCATGCCTACCCTGCAGACACACTCCTTTCCTCTCTCCTCTGCCACGCTTCATTACCCAGTGCTCAGCCAGGCACAGAGAGGCACTGCACCACTTTCTCCACACTACAGCCGTGTGCCCGCTCACAGGCAGGCTCCCCTTAGACCCAGGCAGGGTATACGCTGCCCCTCAGGCATCGGGTCACACTCACTTTATATGCATGGTGCAGAGACAACACTGGGAGGTCTGCACTGGTATACTAAACAGTGGTTCCCAACCTTTTTTTGGCCCTTTTTGTGCCACCCAGATTCCTGTTGGATGAACTGTTAGAAGCACTCCTTCACTGACACAACCCATCATGTTCCAAATGTGTTGATTTGACTGGACTTTGAACTGGATATTATATAACTAATATGATGTAAAAGTGGATATAATAGTGGATGTTATTTTTTTCATACAACTGAACTGTCATGTGTAGGTCAGTTTGGTTACAGTGCATTTGTACTGAGTGGTAGACACTACATTTCAGCCATTTATCCTTTATTTTCAGTTACTTCAACATGTTTTGACTATATGGTTTTCACACACTTTAATTGCAACATTGCTCAGGTGTTACAGCTGACTTAGTATGTGGATATATATAGTGTTTTTAAATTCATATTGTAAATTATAATTTATGAAATCGGTTGAAATACTCCATGAGTACAACTGGTTAGGAATCAGTGATAAGCTCCACCTGTCAGATTGTGAATTCATGAGTGCACATTTATCTGGGTATGAAAAATCTAAACTGCGCATAAAAATTAATGAAATTATTTATCTGCATTTAATTCATATTACCAAGCAGTGGGCAGATTATTGTAGCGTATATACATGAGAAAACACAACACACACTTATTCACTCTGCTGGAAGGACACTAGCCATCCCTCATACGTGTCATAGCCCACTACGGAGCTGGTAGTGCCAGACAACACTGCTGGGCACAAGACCACCATTGTCCCACAAGATAAAGTGCGCTTGTGACCAAGGCAAGGCGGGGAGGACCAGATGCTGTGAAAAGATAAGGGAGTGTCAAAGAACAAAGCCGTCGGTGTTGTTTTGTTGTTTACAGTGAACTAAGTCATCAGTGGAATGTTTCTCCAAACGTCACAACTTCATGTCGCCGATGGAGCATTTTTAACTCTAGGTACACGTCGGAGTGGGCTGTCTTTCCTTTTTCCTCCTCCTGCTTCACAGTTAATTGACTACAAGTGTTCATTTGCCTGCGAGGAGCAGTCATTAAGGGTGAATAACAAAATTTAGCTTGGCAATGGAACAGCCAGGGATCAATGGGTTAATTCAATTGCCTCTGCATGTGGTGTATTGTATAGCAGGGCCATTTGAAGGCCTTTATATGGGAGTCATGCAGTTTTAGTGTACTTAAAAGTGCAAAGAGATAGCATGGATGTTGGTCAATAAAGATGAGGACAGAACAGCACCGAAGGCAATGAAATAAAAAAGACCAAAGTTCAGTGCTATGTGCTTGGTGACAACTAAACACTCAGGTAAATACAGATAGTTAAAAAGGCAGGCCGTCATTCACTTGTTACAGTCACGTTTGGGAAAGTGCTGCCATTAGTAAACAGTGCAATGACTCACAAATTACTGATTGTCTGCTGCTATAATCAGTAAAGCAATATGATGGACAACTCAAACAGAAGAATGTGATAAGTTTATTTTAGACTGAATGACAGTGTGATTAATGTGTGTGACCAACTGCTATTATCATTACCTCAACAACCATAACATTATATTTTGCACACATTGTAAGACTTTTAAGATCTTAACAAACTGCGAAGCAGCAAACTAGTATTGCACTGACATGATGGCTCAACAGATCTGAATCCTAAACTGCAGCTTACTACAAGGTAATGTGTCCTAATTGTCTGTGGTGACCCGTCTTATTTTTTGCAGACTCTCCAGAATCTTAAAAATAAGTCATGGCCAAAACAGGGTAATAAACACTCTTTGTATCATGCATGGTGTTTTGGCTTTATTTGACTACCGTGGGGCCTTTTTTAGAGACTGTGGCCAGATCAGTGCAGCTCAGTTGTAGATAGGCCGTTACCCCCCTGCCCATTTATAATGTATGTTTATCAGGTTTTGTGGGTGTGGTGGAGGCTTTAAGCAAGAGTGACCCTCTCAGACAAGTAGAGAAGGGTTTGTACTAATTATGCACATAAATTGGGGGGGTCTAGTGTCACATCTTGCTAGGGGGTGCAGTCATTTGTAGCTACGCCCCTGCTTCGGCCCTTTGAAATGATTAAAACCAGTCAATGAGAGTCTTGTCTTCATTAGGCTACAAGTACATAATTGTTTACCCCTTTGTTTACTGAGCAGCGATTATTAAAATGGACAAGTTAAAACTGGTAGAAAATCATTTTACTAAGCAGCTAGTTACACAGTCTTGTCTCATTAAACAGTTGAGCTCTTTTTAATTAAGCTCTAGTAAAATTAAACTTACTGTCCTTAGCTCATGCTGGCATGTTAAATCCTCCACTGGAGCAAATTGACACTCGGGCCTTGCTTATACAAGCGTTTGCTCAATCTAACCTGGACAAATAGAGTGAATCAATACAGAATTACAGGATATTTGTTTGACTGTTGAATAGATCATTCCTCTGCCCTACATGTTGAGCATTTTATTGCCTGTGCATTAAAGGAGGCACTTATCAGCTGACAGATAACAGACAATCAGCATGCTGCTGACACAATTCATAAGGCCCAGTTAGCAGAAAGGATTGTCAAACAAAGGCTTCTGTAGGCAAACACACTCTTCAGTTGAGGATAACTGCAGGCAAGAGCTGGCAGAACCTCTGGGGAAAACAAAACCTGGAGAACAAAGAAAGTGTTGCATTTGAAACAAGTTGACCACGCCTGGCTGCTCTGCTGACAGTTAGAGGGCGCGCTCAAGAAACATTTACACTATTTTAACTGCAAAGACATAAATTTAGCCTTTGAATATTTAGTAAGGGATACTTGAAAATAAAAATAAGCTGTCTGCAGGTTTGTTTTGTGGCTTGCTCCTTCTAGAGCAATTAAGTGTGGACTTCTAGTGCATGTCTGTACACAGCAGGTGGCCTCTGGCAGCTTCACAGACAGTTGAGGTTGCCTTCTCATCCCAAGGAGAATGCAAATACTACCTGTTTAACCAGTTACCAGTTACTTATCTCGGAAAATGAAATGCCATAGAGCCTCAGTGCATGCGTGCACACACACATCTGCTCATGTTTCTGCACCCATATCCGTGCATGTGTGTATGTGTGGTAGCGCTCTTTAATCTACGTCACAATTCTCTCGATGACTCTTCCACTTCGCATTTCAAAGGAGGTTCAAACTAATTAGCTAAGGGTGCCGGGTCTGTCGGTTTCGCTCCCATAACAACTGCAGGTGATTGTTTCCAGTGTCTAAATCCTCTGAAAGGACTAGGACAGAGACTTTATATACTACACTCTATAATGTGCTCACCTGTACAAGGTGCACAAAGTGGAACTAACCAGGGAAAACAATGGCGTGCCAAATCGTGCATACTGGTACATATTTTGGGTCATAGAGCCAGCATCTAATGACCTAGATGTGTGTATGAGGGCAAGCAGGAGAAAGGCAGAGGTAGAAATACTGTACCTGGCATGTTTAACGAATATGCAAAATGTATTATTCAGTGCATGTGTGTGCGACAGAGAGGGAAAGAGAGATTAGACCACCTAGACTACCTTTAAGAGTCAGTTTCTTCTGGAATGTGATTTACAGTTTTCACCCCTTTACTGGCTGTGTACCAAAGTGTCAGCATCAGTGTTCCCACTCCAGAAACCAAAACTAGGTGTAACGAGAAGAAAAAAAGGAAAGCGGAGAGAGGACAACAAAGGCAAGAGGAGAGATTGAATGAAGAGCAGCATACAAACAAGGGTTGTCACTAATAGAGAGTTTTATGAGCTCCAGACCTGCTGAAATGGAGTGCCGTGCGTGTGCAGCAGCTCTTATCGGCTCGCTGGCAGCAGGGGAGGGTGAGAGCTTCCACACTTGCGCTCCATAAAAATGGTCTGATTCATTTTCCGCATGAGAGGGTCTCACTGGGGCGGCATCAGACCAGCCAGTCCACACAGATTTATGGACCATTAAAGCAGCAGGCCTCCTGACCACTATGCCACCATAGGCTGGCTGCTAAGACACACTGCACCCTCATTCATGCTCGGCCACTACTCTCCATCACGGGCTAGCTTCCTCATTGTCCATCCCTTCATCAGCACCACATTTTACTGCCTTACATGAACTCCTCTCATAGTCTGTAACCCTGCTATCCTTCACCTCGGGCCCTTTGATATAAAGTGAGCTGTTTGCTGTAATTATTCTCACCCATTGCTAAGATAACACAGTTCTCACAAAGGCTTTTTAGTTATTCTTTCATGTCACCAGAAAGGATCAATCCTAAAGACCCTCCCATGAGCAGCAGGGGCAGACAGCATGTTATATGGTCCAGGAAATGCTCCAGTACCGTTTGGAACATCTCCGATCCTGGTCAGTGGGGCATGTTATTTTAGCCTAACAGTTTTACAATCAGATTAGCACCATTGCAGGCACACAGACTAATGGGTCTGTCTTTTCGAGGCATCCTCAATCAACTGTTTCCTTGTGATTAATGCATCTTGTTCTCCTCTCTCTCATTTGCCAGCGTTGCAACTTCATCATCCCTAGGAGTGATACTGGAAGGAAAAAATGGGGCAGAGTCTATGCTGCTTGCTGGCCCTAAGAATAGCTCAGTGTGCACGAAAATCATGCCACAGCAACCTGAGGAAAGCTTCAAAAACATGAATGAGCGAATGAATATTATGGCATCAAGAGTGCTCTCGGCGCTGATAAATCACTTCACACGTTACGTTATTGGGTAAAATTTATATTTCCACATTTAATGCCATTCTTCACCTATAGGCATAAATTATACATTAGTGTTTCTATTCACAACATACCTAAACCACCTGAAACAAGACAAACAAGGAACTCGTTAAATCAGTGTAACGTTAATGATAATTACCAAACCACAGATCAACAAATATACATTCCAGAGTATCAGCCAGGTATTCAGCCTGACATAAAACTGCCATCACGCCACTGCAGAGCCTGTTTGTCCAGTTGAAAGAAGGGGAAAAACAAGGGCGTGCATCACAGCGGTGCAGGAGTATTTACAGCACTGTTGCTGACTGCATGGCAAGTATTTGGGTTTTCTACCCAGTAAAAGCAAATAGAGAGGCTATTAGATCAGTGCACAGAGAGCTACTCATGTACGCTTATGAAATGGAGTGGAGTGAGATGAGTAAGGTATCACCATCATGTGAAAGTTACAGTTTGGTGTGAAGTCAGTAGCCGGGGAAAAGACTCAAAAGTGACCTGCAGGTTATAAAAGCACATCATGTGAGTAACGGGCGTGTGTAATTATGACTTTTCACACATGCACTGAATGAGTTTAATCTGCAAAAGGGAAAAAAGTGCATAATTGTGCTTTTTTTGCTCCGCATTTCTTTTCTTTGCTCAAGCATCGCCCAGCATGTGTGTGTTGTGTGTATACAGGTCATGTCAGCCTCTTGTGCTCCAGGAGGGGCCCTGCAGAGGGTCCTCTGTCGGCTGGGTGTGGTGACACATCCTCTGTCTCCGCCCAGAGGTGTTTAGCGTGGGACCCGTCCGGCGTGATCACCCCACACTTTACAGAACTATAACTCATGCCGTTAATTCTTCACTCTCAATATTACTTTACCGGCCAATAAATGTATTCAAAAACAACATTTCCCTCCTCTGTGTTACGTTCAAAAGCAGCTGGCGATAAAAGCGAAAGCACGTTGCAAAAATAGGATGACGTGCGCGTTCGCGGGGCTCCTGCGCTGCGGCAGTTGCCAGGGGAGATAGGAGGGGAGGGGTTTTGATTGGCTGATGTGGGGCCCTGTTGCCATGACGACGGCCGGGGGTTTGGTAGCGTTGCCGTGTGCGCCGCGCGAGGATCAGCGCGCTGCGTGTGTGGAAGGAAGCAGCTGCTGATCTGATCTCTGACATTGTGTGAGACAGACATCTGAATAAACTGCAGCACAGACGTGTCTTTAAACACACCGCGCCGAGGCACACCGTGCATGATTGTGAGTACTTGGTTGTTATTTTTTTTTTTTTTTTTAAATGTACCGGATTTAAATCGTGTTCGGCAGGAGACGGTTTGTGTTTTCGAACAAGCTAAAAGTAAATGTGGTCAAGTGACTTTGCTTAGAGCAGCCAGCATGGCAGATCAAGCGACAGCATGTGGCCAGCTAGCTAATGTTAACGTTGTATACTTCTCTCTGTTCTCCCGGCTCGAAGCTTGACGAGCAGATAGGGATATTTATAGCACCGACGAAGGGTTATCGTTTGATATGTGAAACTAGGATTACTCTAATATTCGAGGTAGTTAAAATGTTATGCTAACGCTAGCAGCAGGTTTACCTTCACTGACCCGTCGAGCTAGCGCTACTTCGCCTCTCGGCTGTGCTGGGTTGAGCTAGCGCTGGTAACGTTACAGCTTGTGAACTTACTCCAGTTAAAGCTGAACAAAATGTAGTTAACTAACCGGTGTTAAGTGGCTTTGTAACGAGTCCAGTGTGTCTGGGGTTGTTTTGTAATGGTCCTCGTCTTTATGTGTAACTTTGTGTGGCTCATTGTGTTGCTGGTTGTGGCTGCTCCTGAGTCTTGAGTCCGGGTTTAAACGCCTCACTGTATTTTAGCATTAGCTACAAAGCATATTAGTTTTCTTTGCTAACAGCACTTTCTGGGAATCTTTTCCACTTGGTTTACACTTACATGTCTTTGTTTATCGCGTAGTTTCTCGGCCATATTAATTTTGCCATATTATTTGTTTGTCGTTGTTAACTTAACACTCATATCTTCTCTTCATATTTATAAATAGTTTAATATTTCCTGCTGTATATCGACGGTGCCAGAGGTTGGGAGGCTACATGGGCTAGCTAAGCACATGATGTAATGGATTATCACAAGATTGTCCCAGATATAGAGTGCTCTACAAACAATGTCAGAGTGTAGGAAAATATCTCTCTTTAATCCAGCTGGATGTACTTTATATGTTGTTATTGAATAGATCTTTATATACTTTGTTATTCCACGTGTTTGCCCTTGACTCCATACCTGCTACCTGACAGTGTATTTACTGGACTAGACAAACCTCATCTAAAATTCATTATGTGCTCTGAGGTTTGTGTTTGGAAAAAGTGATGGGAAATTTTCTTTTCCTTTGTGAGGTTATGACATTAATGTGGACTGACGTTCCTTTCTCCTTGCTTGACAGTTGTTAAACCCTCAGTAATAAATAGAAGACAAAGGCAACAGGAGCTTAAGGGACAGAAAAAAAGACAAAAAAGAAACAGATGTTGTCAATCTGCCATTATTTTATTGCCAGAATCTCTTGAGGTCATGTTGTAGGTCAAACCATCTGTTGTCTTTGCTGTTGTATCCACTCCTATACATGTATGTATGTAGAGAAGCCTCTGAAGGGTAGGTACCTTTACCTCCCAGAATAGATGAGGGTCTGCTATCTTTACTGACATTCATTACTATAAATAAGACTTGTCATAACCCAGTGATGCGGTTATTGCTGACGTGAAATGGTTTTAATAACTACAGGGATCTCAAATATTGTCAGTGGAGTTGAATTATCTAAATTGTGGACTATCATAAGGTTATTTGAATTGCTGAAATAGGCCTCTGAGACATTGTAGTTGCCATAGGTAGAATTATGGTTTGAGGTTTTTTTTCTACTTCAGTAAGAGGTGAAATACAGGTGAACTGCCCAGTCATATTCTAGTCTTTTCTTATGGGTGTGCTCACAGTACACACTGCTTGAAAATCCAACTGGCAGACTTGAGAGTCAGATGCTTTTACTGATGGTAATTTGAAACGGGAAATTTACAGCTAGTTGATGTGACAATTGATAACATGAGTCATAGAATCGCTTGGTATTTTTGTCATATAATCCTGGCAGTAAACCCTGCTGTTTTGGCCTTATTCGTTTAATTGGATAGGGTCAAAGTCGAGACTTTTTGCTCTTATTAAAAGCATTTTTCAGAAGAGTAATGCCCTGATAGTCACATACATCAGTATATTGCTGTATGTCCATGTTCTGTCTGTACCAGTACAGGAGTGGACATGGTGGTATCAAATGTATGTCAGGCTCCTCTAGAACGCTCAAGAATGCCACACTTCATTTTTACAACTTGGTGCAACACATTGGTGTCACTTTTCTGAGAAGTTGCTCCATTGTATTGTACTGATGACAGAACAGGAAGATGTTCCTCAGAGGATGTATGATAACAATGAAGCAATGTGACAAAAGAGACCACCACCGCACAGTTTTAACAAGTGAATTTCTAGTGTACAGAATACATTTTCAATCTCTTCAAGCTCTGTTTTACTGTTTAATCATCACAGCATACTGAATGTAATGTATAAAACATCTTAAGGAGGAAATTACATTGTACTGGATTGTAGCTTGTAGCTGTTACCTCCTATCTAAGCAAGAGTAGCACAGAATCTGCACTTCAAAATGGTGGTATTGCAGTGTAATCAGTCTTATCACAGGATTGTGTACTCTGACCCAGAGCAAATGAATGGTTACGTCCTCTAAAACACACCATGTTCCTTGTAGGTATATGAGTGACTGTGTTTAAATTCATAACAAAAGCTGGCCCATGTAGCAGAAACTATTGGGATTGCTTAACACACTGTAAACCTGGTTTCTCATGGATTGGCTAAACAGAAGCTCAATTTATAACTTACTGTTCTCTGAAAACCCTAATTACCAAATCATTTGAGACTTTGATTTTACTGACTGTTTTAAATAGTTGGATTGAGGTAGCCATTATTGTTGTATTGACTGGCAGAATAAAGAAGTTGACGGTCTTTGTTCACTTGAAGTGACTGTATTCCAATAATTATGTTGTTGTGTGCATATTACAATGTTTTTACACAGTCAAAGTGGAAAATGGTTTAAAATAATTACCAGCATGTGTTGTACAGGAAGTGTATTTTTTTTAAATTATCAGCAAAAGGTCTTCACAGTTTATATAAAGAATGTGTTGATCGCTCTTTCTACTCCCATTATGAGGCCCTACGTTGTTAAATTGAATATGTGGTTAAGATCAGTCACTAATCTGTGAGCTCCAGCTCTAAGTGCTGGCGTTGACTTATCTGGCTTGTGGAGTTGACTTCTTCATGTAGTTTTGTGACAGTTGACTTGAATGATTGAAGCTGCACATGTTTCCCCACCTGCTTACACCCCCTGTGTGTTTTCTGAAGGAGGGATGTCCTCAGGAACAGGTCCTCTTCTGTTGTCTCAGCCCTGTGACATTATGCTAATCAAACATAGGTGGTACAGTCGCTCTGAATTTGAGATGCAAATGTAAATGCCTGCAGAAGCATATTTACAACCATGCTGCCTCCTGTCTTAGTTCATCTGGTCATGATTTTGTCTTGCTGTCCTGTTCAGATGATCAACTTGGCTGTTTTTTTTTTTGGTGACGTTTCACATCATTTAGCATCTCCTGAGAGACCAGGGTACAGCTAAATGGCACCTATTTTTATCCTCTAAGCTTTCCGCTTAACAGCTGTCACTATTTTACAAACTGGGGTCGACCTATCGTAGGTAATGTCATGACATCAACAAAAATACAGAACAAGTTCAGATTTGGTTCTGCAAATCTAAAAATACATAGTTTGAATGTGAATGTTTTGAGTTTCTACATCAGTTTTTCCTCCGCACGCCTGTCTCTGAGTGTGTGTATTCCGGTTGTGGTGCCCCTCCGTCTACTCCAGTTATTGTTTTACATCTCTTGATTGGTCACAGTGGTTATGTACTGACTCTATAGCGAGCGCCCCCCCTCCTCTTTCCTGCCCCTCGCCAACCCCCTAACTGTCCCTGCGCCTGTCTCATTCCTGATGGGGTGGACTCAAGACACAGCCCATTAGGGCCCGCCTCCTTGAAAGCAACACTGATGTGACCGTTTCCTTGATTGAGAGAAAGGAAGAGGGAAGGACGGCTGTGTCCTGTGTCACAGTGGGTCTTTGTCTCGTCACCCCTGGCTGAATTAACTGGATTTATTTAATTGATGGCGGTATGACAACAACGACGCAGGCTGACCAGCTTGTCTGCAGATGATCAGGAATTTCCAGGATGTGTAGGGCGAATTGGGATTGCATTGTCAGTTTACCAAAATTTTGGAACCAGTGCCAATCGAGGTGCCACAGAGCTTTAAAACAATTTAGTGTTCAACAATGGCGTCATTGGAATAGCACTGGTAAAGGGCCAGTTAGTTCTGGCCTCAGGGCTGGAAATGTAAACATAAAACTAATGCATCATACATTGTTATTTGAATGAGAGTTTTATACTGGGCTCTGTACTTGAAACAGCTGAATCCATGAATAAGTATGAAGCTCAGTTTACTAGAGCACGTCTAGAGCTTTTCTATTTTTAAAAGTCTGGCACTGTCATCAGATCACCATGGTGATGTATTGCAAAAAAACAAAAGTTTATCGGAAAATTTCAAGTAAACTTTATTTGAGCGGAAGAAAAATGTGAATGCATTCTTTATAATAAGTAAATTAGAGACTTGTTTGATGTTTAACTCTGTTGTTCATCTGATTTCAGCCTCTGTAGAATGTTGTATGGTGAAAGTTAGGGCTGGATACTATCAAGTCTATACATTTTTGTAGCCCTGCATAAACATACAGAGTAAGTCTTCTAAGTCTTTTGGTTTTCAGACCTTAAAAATGGATTCTCTAGAGAACTTGAGCTTAGTATGTTTAATATGTAAAATGTTTGCGTACATTAGAGCTCCATTGAAAAAATATTCATTGGCAACTATTTTGATTGATAATTGATTAATTGTTTCAGTCATTTTTCAAGCAAAAAAGTCAAACATTTGCTGGTTCTAGCTTCTTAAATGTAAAGATTTGCTGATTTTCTTTGTCATATATGATAGTAAATGAAGGTTTTGGACTGTTGGTTAGACAAAAGAAGCAATTAGTCACTTTGGGATTTGAGAAATTGTGTGTTGTTGTTTTTGACATTTTATAGACAAACGATTAATCAATTAGTTGTAAAAATAATCAGCAGATTAATCAATAATGAAAATAATCGTTAGTTGCAGCCCTAGTGTATACTCAGAAAACTAGAGTACTGAAAGAGGTAGTTTTAATTAGCACAAATTAAGAAAAAAATTAAATAATACGCTGCCCTAATTTAATTTTTTGTTTGTACCTTGCTCACCAAAAATGTGAATATTTGTAGAAGCTCTTGATGTTGCATCAACAGAAGTGAGTGAAAGACAAATATTTGAGGCTGTAATATAACATGTAGATCACCAACACCGTTAGTGCTGCCAGAAGAAGAGCACCGAGCTCATCTTTATGTTATATTACTGCTACGTACTGCATGCTCATCTTTTGCTGTGTATGCACTTTTGTTGATTTACTCACTTCAGAAGCTTCAGTAAATATTTTTCTTCTTTGAAAGCAAGGTACTTCCAGCTGTCTTTGTGCTGTTTTCTTTGGGTCTGTGTGTGAGCCCTGTGCTTCCCCTTGTATTTGACATGGATACCCAATGAAGGATTCCATTACAATTTGCTATGATTTGAGGAATGAAGGTTTCTGTCGCTCCATTTTCCTGCAGGGACTTACTGGTGGCTTCTCTCTTTCTTGTACACAAAATTTAATTGGCAAACACTTGTAGTATTTACATGGGAAGTAATCTCATACAGTGCACATTCCTGGAAGGGCTTATGTGGAAACTTTAGCTTAACAGTTAAAGGAACATTCATTGTGCCTCCAAATAAATAGAAACTTTGTAAAGAATCTCCTTACAATCTTTTATTACAAGGATTTGGGCCCTAGTGTACTGGCTGACTGAGCAAGTGGTCTGGCACTTATAGCTGTTTTTGATATTTAAAACTATATGAGGTTGTTGCGTATGTTGATTGGCGGTGGGTGTTTGTACACTGAACTTAGAGCCACATGACCCAAGAGATAAGGTTTCAGAGTTGGCTGGGGGCTGGCATGTACTTTTACAGGCCTCACCTCTGTTGACAGTCGAAGTGCAGTCCAGTGTGTTTGACTTTGAAATTACTGTGTGAAGTTAGTGTTTCTGAGCAACATCACGATCATTATCCATTGTTTTGTTTGCTTGTTTTTCCCCCCAACTGTTAAGTGATTGCATCAGTCAATTCATTAGGTTTGGCTGTGGTGTTTGTCAGCAGTCTATAAGCTACATGCTGGTGGAATTCATAGATTGCCAAAGTAAATACTGCTGCTTCAATAAACGCTACCTTTCGGCCTCTCGCTGCTCGGGTCCACTGTTTTGGTGTAGAGCGGGCCGAGCTGTCTCTGTGTGAAGTCTGCATTTGTTTTCTGAAAATGAACTTCCTCAACAGGCAGGAGGTGTTTCCTTCCCTCCCGATCCTCTGTTTGAAACTGTGAGGTGAATACTGAGCACTTCTGAAACATGACTAGAGCAAAAACAACTGCTCCTTTGTATGAGCCGAGTGTGGGGCCAATTGTAATGCTTTGTGCAAGCTTTTTCTTTTGCGTTCACCTTGGCCAGCAAGTGGATCGTTTTAATCCATTGAGCAGTTTTATTAGAGAATGTATCATTTATACGTGCTTTAGCAGTAGCCTGATTAGCCTTCACATTAATGGATGCTTTATTTGTTATGACATAATTTGACCCTCCCGTAAAATAAAAGACTGCCACTTGGCTACCTCGCTCTGGAAAAGCCTCTCTGTCTCTCTCTCTCTCTCTCTCTCTCTCTCTCTCTCTCTCTCTCTCTCTCTCTCTCTCCCAGTCTCTCCCGCTCTCACTCAGCCCCCCTTTGTCTCATTCACATTTTTAGAGCTCCAGCCAGACTGGGCAGTCACCTAAATATCAGTTAGGGTTTCAAATAACAGCTCTTGCCAAGGGGCTTTGCGACACACCTTTGTGTATCTATTACAGAGGTGTAACTGGTTTGTGTCAACTGGTTTATTTCTTGTGAAGAGGGTGTGGCTGTGTGTGAACTGACGGTAGTTATGTACGTAATCTTTTTTGTTTTTGTTTTGAAATCCGGTTCAGTTATTTGCATGAAATAGTAAGATGTATGTACATTTTAAAATGAACAAAAAAAAACATTTTGGTGCGTGGAATGGTTTTATAAAGTATACCTTAATGGCACTTAGTCAGTAGTGACATCCAGGTTGGCTATGGCCTTTCCCACTGCTCTTTGTCAGACAGGTTTGTGGAGAACAGCAGCAGACTGCTGGCCTCAGCATTTTCCGCCTGTATTGATCTCCCCACATTAGCTCTCTCTTCATGCACAGACATGAGCACAATTGCTTCCCTTACAACATTGGCTGCCCTGGCAACTGAGTCCTGATCATGAGATTCGCTCCCAGAAAACATCTCAAACCAGTACCTCTTCATTATGACGCCGCCGTCATCTCCTTTACATTCCCCCGTACATATTTGACACATCAACGGCTTGATTTGCCACTTAAAGCTATCTCCATATGTCTTTGTGTATTTTTCAATAGGCTAAGTGCTTAACAGGATAAAAGAGCAGTTTGAAAGGGGGGAAAAATGTGCCTTGGCACCTGCCGTTAGTGCTTGCCTGTTTGCACATGAATATGATGAGGCTGGCGGTGCGCGGGGCTATTTTAACTTGCAGATGAGCCATCAGGTCAGCACCATTGCAGCTTTGGTGTATTTTCAAGGATGAGCTGCAGTCAACAGGCCAGCGCGGCTTATTAGCTCCCTCTCCCCTCTCCACTCTTTACACACTAGTGTCCCATTATTCATTGCATTCCCGGCCGCCTCTCTTTGATGCCTTTTCATAAGAGCAATGATAACTGCGATCATTGCAACAGCAGTGGTAATTGACCAGCTGCAGTCACGGAAAAACACTTCCTGTGTTTGGCTGGATGCGAGGCAGCTTTCTGCGTCGTCCACCCTGCCTCTGTTGATATTCAAATGACGGTCTTCTGGAGGAGCTACTCAAAAGAGAATAAGCGCTCCCTGGCACCCAAGGGCCCAGCTGAGAGGTCAGTGCTGTGAAGATGGACTGAGGTGAAGCTCTCTTGTGCCTTAAGGTTAATCAGTGGTCTGACACTTTGCCTGGGCCGTGACTCCTTCTCATCTCCTCCTCCTGCCACAAAACTGAATCAAGTTTACAGGTGGTCATTTATGGCCCCTTGAAGAAGAAAGGACAACCATGTGGAGTGTTTACTGTTGACCCTGGATCCAGAAACCACACCTTTAATCAAACAAAGACCCATTTATGGTCTGTTTTTTCAACACCTGTTGTTAGCTTGTGGTTTACTATGACCTTAGTGTTTGTCATCTGGCTGTATTAGCTAGCACAGTCATGGATCTAGACATGACTTATACTCACAAAACAGCCTGAAGTAGGGCTAGTTGTAGCCTGGGATCCTTGTCAAATGGCATCTTTTTTCTTTCTCTCTGCCATCAACACAAGTGTATAAATGCTTTGCAAAAATCTGCCCCTAATTGAGCCGTAACATTTTCAAAAGCATGTAATATTTGGCTTGTGCACAGGGCTAGCTTAATTCTGAAGTGATTCTTGGAAGGAGAAAATATTTTGCCCTCCAAAACTGCAGGCTTGTCTGCCTGCACCAGTCCCTGTTCTATTTGTAAATTCATTCAGAGTAGGAACCTGTCATGTTGAGGGATATCTTTTTGTGTTTTGGTGTCTTGAGCAGTGATTTTCTTTTAACACAAATGGGCAGTTCTTTCGCTGCCTGACGTATCTGATTGCTCTACTTTGCTGAGAGCTGTGATTCATCCTGGACTGAGGATAACTTACATAGCCTACCTCACCGCCACGGAGTGTCAGCTCTCTCTCTCTGTCTCCCAGTCTCTTACTCTCTCTTTTGCTCTTGCTCTGTCCCCATAAAATTATTTTTCCTTTGTTAAGTCTCTTCCTATGTTCACTCTGCCTGTCCCTTTGCCTTTGGCCTGGAAAGCTCTTTGACTTACTTCCATTTTTTTAGTGATCAAAATCGCAGAAGTGCGTGTGGTACACAAAAAAATGTCAATGGTGCTGACAAATGAAAACACAGAGGAGAAATAGAGGATTGATTGGCAGAATGCAGGACAAAATGAAGCTAGAATGACCTCATCTATAGAGCAAACAGGATGTTAAGACAGAAACTTAAACAGATACCGAACACGTATCCTTTTTAAAAAAAAATCACGTCCTTAGATGTAGAAGTCACTCTAAACCAAAACAGGATCTGTCTGCTATATGTTTTTCCCTGCACTGAGAGCTGAGTGGTCATTTTGTAAATGCACTAATTCCTCCTTCTTCCCCCTCCTGTCCTCGCTGTCTGGCTTTGACCAACTCATTTGTGTGTGTGTGTATGTGGATGTGTATTACTCATGTTGTGGGGACATAAATCTGTTTGCACAGGCACGCTGGGGGACTCGCCTTGCTTATGAGGACAAAACACAAATTTTAGGGTGAATTGTTGGGACGGAGTTAGACGAGTAGTGGTTTAGGGTAAGTCTTGTGATGTCATGAGTGGAAATAAATGTCATGTCTATTGAAGTGATGTAAACATGACTCGGTATGGGTATGGGTATGTGTGGGTGTGTGTGTGTGTGTGTGTGTGCACATACACTCCCTCTGCTGCCTCACCCCCTGTGCAAACACTCTTGAGTTTGACCCATTTCTTATCTTATCACGGTAATGAAAAGATATCCCTATCCTCCACTATCTGCGCGCCTTTACCTCTCCAACCTCCCAACCCTGCTCCTATCTCGGTTCGGATCCAAAACATCCCATCAAGACCAAGATCCCAGACTGGGGCATTTGGTATCTGTGGCAGAGCCAGCCAGCATGGATTACTTTCTTATTGTATCTATATGTCTTGTTTGAGGGATTTCTGCCCTTAATTGAAGGAGCGACGGGGCTGTCATGGTGACACTCAGGATACATAAAGCTTGTTGTGAGCTGAGCCAAAGAGTGATCTCTTTGTGCTGTCACCAACCAGTGTGTAAGACCATGGCTTGTTTTCTATGGTTTTACAGAGCATTTCAGGTTTGTTGGACAACATGTATTTTCAAATAGTACTTATTTACTTATTTAGTGTGCTGAGACATGTCTTTCTGTGTCTGTAATTAAAATCATAGCTCACTACATTAGGTTTAACTAAAAACTGTGACAGGATCATTGCTGTTGCACAAGATGACATGCCAACAATTCTTCCTCTGAGCCCATGTAAAAAAGTATCATTGTCTCATTAATAAGGGTACTTGGGTGGAATTGGTTAATCATACAAGGCTCCTGGTAATATTGAATTTCCTAGTGCTGTTATAACTGACAACTTGCGGGTCTGTAGCCTCTTTACACTACTTAATCTGGCATGTGACAAAATGAGACTTGATCCTGGCTGAATGCAGATCAGTCTGCAAGAGCCATCCACTCTGTAAGACGGTGGCCTTCCACTCATTCCTGCAGTTCTGGATGGCCTAATGCTCATTCACATATAACGAGCAGCTGGTTCTTGTCTGAAACAAGGTGGGCGTCGAGGAGTTGAGCCTTAAGTTGGTTCAGTTTCTTGAGAGGACCTCCTTGATGGTCCTCGGCTGGAGTCAAGAGGGAGGGGCGGAGGGAGCTGAGAGCCTCTCCGTCCTCGCCTGGCGTGGAGGAGAGGGGCAGTGAGAGGGCCATGGTGTGCAATAGAGGCAGACAGGCACAGCTACAGGGGGTGTACCCACAGGGGAAACTTAAGACAAACAAGGTCAACGCTTGGAGGAGCACATCATTCCATTATGTCGCATCCAGTTATTTCATACAGCCAACTTTGTTTTGAAATCAGCTCACCATCAAAAACTGTGATTTTCTTTGACCATATGTGTAAGCTGTTTATCATTAACAACCTCTTCTCTCCTCTCTCTCCAGACCTCTTTGATTTAATGGGTCCAATCATTGGGATGTCACCAGATAAGAAAACGGAAATTCCGGGTATGCAAGAGGAGCGGACAGGGCTCAGAGGTGTTTGTGGTGTAGGAACACTGCCTGAGGCGGAGTGTGCGTCCAGTCCGCTGGCCACCAGCGTGGATCGTACTGGAGGCACAGAGGATGAGGAGCTCACCAACCTCAACTGGCTGCACGAGAACCTGCTTCAGAACTTCACTCTGGGAGGTCCGGAAGCTCAGCCCAGCGGCAGTCCCCTCTTTGACATAGAGGGAGACTACGGGCACAACCAAGGCCCGTCATCCTCCTCCTCATCTTCGTCACACAGCAGAGGCAGGGAGCGGGACTCGTTGAAGTCTAAGCCCCCTTTCTCCTTTTCCCTCCTCATCTACATGGCCATTGAGCAGTCTCCCAGCAAATCTTTGCCTGTTAAAGAAATCTACGGCTGGATTCTTGAGCACTTCCCTTATTTCTCCAACGCGCCCACTGGCTGGAAGAACTCAGTTCGTCACAACTTGTCCCTGAACAAATGCTTCCGCAAGGTCGAAAGGAGTTTGGGAAAGGTAGGCTAGCGAACTGTCTCCTAACTTTCACACACATATTTAAACTTAGAAAACTGCACTGTTTAAATTATGCTTCTTGAAACTGTTGTCATCACATCATTGTTTGATGATGTAATAGTAAAATATAAATGGGTCAGATTGTCTCTGCTTTCTTTAGCAAGACAAAGTCTTGCTAAACAAAGGTTAACAAAGGTTAATAGGTTAAAGGTTAACAGAGGTTAATAGTAAAGCTGCAACGATCAGTTGATCTTAAGAAAATTAACTGCCAACTAGTCTGATAATCTATTAATTGTTTCAGTCATTTTTCAAGCGAAGATGTCAAAAATGTGCTCATTCCAGCTTCTTAAATGTAAGAATTTTGTTGCTTTTCTTTGTCATTTATGAAAGTAAATGAAGAGTTTGGGTATTTGTTGGACAAAAAAAGCAATTTGAAGACATCACTTTGGGCGCTGGGAAATTGTGATTAGCATTTTTCACAAATTCAAAGACCAAACATAATTGATAATGAAAATAATTCTTAGTTGTAGCTCTAGTTAACAGTGTTCTGCAGTGTGAAGCTGCAGCGTGGCTCATGTAACATTGTCCGGGGCTGTAACACAGCCGCAGGGACCTCTGACTCTGCTGCGATAAGGGTGGAATCCAGTCAAGGTCACAGATACTCCTTCAGAGGAAATGCAAACACAGCACACTAAGATAGAACTTAATCTCCCGGACCACTACAAGGTAGTGCAACTGTTTGAACCAGGGAGAGAAGCATCCCACAGTTGGAAACCTCAACCTCACACCACGAGAATGGAGCAAAGGTGACCTAAAGTGCAGAGATGAGTTTGTAGGAAGAATCCTTGCCAGCCTGGTCCTGGCAGAGATGTGTGTCACTTGTGCTCATTTGTGCTTGTGTTCCTGTAAAGAAAGAAAAAATAGAGAAGTTGACCTTCTCGTATGTGTGTGCTTGTGACAAAAGAATAAGCACACTCCTGCGTTTCCCACTCAAACTGCTTGTGAACTGAATGGGAAATGAGTAAAACGATTATTGTGAAATAGTGAATTTGCTTCTTAATGGTTGTGACTTCCATGTAGCTTTCCAACTCTTTGTGTTGAGAAATGTGGTGAGGAACAGGAAAGGTACAGAAAATGGGCTAGAGAGGGTATCTGTTTGAAAACATTACTGACCTCAAAGCCCCTCATAATATGGTTTATGATCTCATGTATTTCTGTATAACATTAAATATTGATGACTTCATAAGCACTCAGCTTATCTGCTTCATAAAGGCTGTGAAGGTGTGGTTTGATCAGATTTGAATGGCAGTGGCTTGGTAACATAAACAAACAACCCCAAAGCTGTCATTAGAAAAAGAAAATCCCGAAATCTCTCATGTGAAACAACCAACCCTGTTCTAACTTTGAAACAAAATGTAGGACACCAACACTAATGGTACGAAGCTAATGTAGAAACTTGGTTTGCAATAGAGTTTAAATGCTGAACATACAATAAATACAATAATACATTATAAGCCTTTTTGTTTCCCTTCAGTATATTTAGCATTTGTCGCCCAAGTTTTAGAGAAAGGCAGGGAGGTTTCTCAGAGTCCAGTGAGACCTGTGTCAGATTTGTGTTGTTTGTATGTTGCTGTACTTGATCCAGGGAGTGACACTGTGGTAGCCATATTGAGCTGCAGTATGAGTTCGGGCTTGTGACCGGCAGAGCCCGTTGCGCCAGGGCTGCGCCTGGCTAAGACCTCGTATTTTCCCACCGCAGGGAGGGGATGGCGGTTAGCGCTCAGCGAGTAGCAACATGGTGAGGCGCAGGCCGCTCAGCATGCAGGTGCACAGCGCGAGCCCTTCGTCTGCTGAGAGACCAGCACCAGTTTCACATGACACTGGCTGGTGGTTTCCGTTGCCATGGAGACATTTCCTTCTTCCTGCATCAGGGCTGGTTGGTAATCTGAGTCAAGGTTATCCTCCTCCCTCCCTCGCTCCCTCCCTCCCTCACACTCTTCTCCTCCCAGACTGGGCAATACGCCGCCATCAGATAACGTGACAGTTAACACACTCCTGCACACATCACCAACAGACAAATTCACTCCTCGTGCAGGGCTGTGGAGCAGTTATTTCCTCCTTTTGTTCAGGCTGTTGAGGAATTTTCAGTTGTGCATTTGCTATTTTCCACTGCTTTGTTTTTGATGAAGTGCTCCTCCAAGAACTATTGCTTTAAAGTTTTTGCCATTTGTGCAAAATGAGACTTGCTCCAATGACATCTGACACATCGCTATGCTGCTGTCAGTGCAGTCTGCTGTGTGTTTTGTCAGCTCAGAATTTTCTGTGATTTTCTGAATCTAAGCCTTTTGACAAATAATTCTGTGCATCATTTTGATGAATTAAAAATAGAGTATTGACAAATAGGCCACAAATAGTTTAGATTTGTCTTCTTCGAGCATGTCTTGTATAAAAGGTGCTATGAAGTTTATTGTAGAGCATAATCCTGCTGCTGGTTTTTGCACTATACCACTGACTGACACTCAAGGAAGTCCATCAATGCGCTCATTAAGGCAGTGAAAGAGATTACAAGCAGACAACCATGAATATAAACAATGCATGATTTAAAATAATGCTTTTTTGCAATTTTTGCAATACAAATGAAGGACATGCTTTCAACATCTTAGTTCTGGTGAGAAACACTGAATTTAAACACCTTTCAACAACTTTTGTTTGTTTACAAGGAAACTCCACAGGGTACCTTTAACTTTGTTTAAATACAGTCAAAGGACCAATGAAAATTTAGTCTGGACAAACATATGGTGGTTCTGTAACACATTTGTTTAATGGTCAGGAATCAGGACTCAATTTACTGTAAATCAAAAATTAACTTTAGTGTAGAAGTTTGACTGTCCCTGCTCTTTCCTTCAGGCCAATGGAAAAGGTTCTCTCTGGTGTGTTGACCCTGAGTACCGCCCCAACCTGATCCAAGCCCTTAAGAAGCAGCACTTCCCTGCCGCACATGCCTTCTGCACACCACCCGCCTCCCCACCCAGGTAAACTTTCATCAGCTGCTGTCTGAACGTTGTGAGTTTGTGTCGGCTTTGATGTTGCAGGAAACTGCTTTTCAAACCAGAATTAGCTCATCAGCTCTGTCGCTGTCAAATCAGTATTACCATAATTCATTTACTTACTGGACATGGCATTGTTAGCCAAGCACATCTTTGCAAGTTTTTATTTTGTTTTGGAGGTGTGTATTTCTATTCATTTGATGGTCACTCCCTATAAATAACTGATAGTTTTGATGGACTTGTTTTTACATCTCGTTTGCAAACCTGACCCGTCATGTCTTTTGTTTACCTTCTGCAGTGCCTCCTCACCCCCTCGCCATCTCTTTCTACAAGGCTGCTCATTCAAAGGTGAGACCGAAGCAAACTTCCCTCCCTTTTTAAGTTCGGATTTGTATAATAAAAGCTGCCTGCCAAGCAAGAATCTGCAGATGTATAGAAATTCCAGTCCATGCAATTCTTTGAGTTTGTGTTTGTGCAGTATTTTGATTGTGTTGCACATTTCAGTCCCAGAACATTCAGCATCACTGTGCTTTTATCTTCAACTCTTGGTTTGATTTGTTGCTTTCAAGTCATTGATGCCTCATGTAGACCATAATGTTGAGCGCTCCCAGTCAATGTCTCAGCCTCCTCTCCCCCCCACCTCTGCCTCTTGGATTTGTAACCTTGACGACAAGCAGAGGTTCTGCTGGTGCAGAGTGTTGAGCACTCAGTCTCACTGTAATCATTAATAATTTAGAGCCCCAGAAGTGAGCTGTGAGCCTTTTAGACACTTTTTGTCAGGTCTGAAAAGATCGGATGCACTCTCAATATCAGTGGCTGGATTATCCTCTGGTTTGTTTCGGCAAACCTTCTGCAAATCCAATCCATTCAGTAAGCATCGATTGGGTCACTGTGTCTCTTGTTTAAAACGACTGAAAGAGCCCAGTCCTCCCAGTCCGCGCAGAGATGCCATGCTACCATGCTTTCACACCTTAGGACTGACCATCATGCATGTTCTCTCCTCTTCCAGAGTCTGACATTGATGCTGCCACTGCCATGATGCTCTTAAACTCTGCCCCCGGGCACCACGTTGACCCATGTAAGAGAATCCACAAGCAGCCATACTTTTCACCTATTCTTTCAACTCTTTGTCTCCTACCCCTGACATACCACCCTGTCACTGCTTAAATCTTCTTTTATTTTGTGTGCTTTAATGTGTGATTTGTGTGTCACCTGTAAGCAAAATGTTGGTTCTTGCGCAGAAAAGGTTTCAAGAACGTTACTTGTACCTGATGGCATGCAATTTTTCCTGCAGACTTTCTTTAAAGGAGTAGTTTAACGTTTGGGAAATACTCGAGGCATTAGCCAGTCAGCTAAGCTTAGCACGGACTGAAAATAGAGGAAAACCGTTGGCCTGGATCCGTTCAAAGATGATACAATCCACCTACCAGCACCTCTGATGCTCACTAATTGACATTTATTTGTTTAATCCATACAAAACCTCAAGCGTAACAATGTCAGTTATTTGCTGGACAATTTTTTTGGCTTGGGAAACTCCAGAAAGTTGCCGGCCCTTCTCACCTGTCTGCCAGGCTGCCAACGTATTTCCCAAAATGTTGGAATACACCTTTAATATATAATCAATTCTAAAATGTTTTTGTTGAGAATATTAAAAAATAAATGTGTTGAGTTGTTGTGAAAAATCCAACTTACTGGCTGCTATTGCTTATATTTTACATTAGATTATAATTTATTTTGCCTGTATTTAATTTGATTCAATGTCTGTAACTGCCCTCCAAGGATCATTTTAGTGTGATTGGGTTTTGCTAATATTTGTACTTTCCCAATTCTGTGTAGCTTGCTGGCACCAAGATATTTTTAAATCAGGTTTTCCCTCTTGGGCAGAGACAACTCTTAGTTCTGCTTTATACGTGTAAACAAAGCAAGCTAAAGCGACAGTCTGTGGTTTACTGATTTCTGCTTTTTCTTCTTCAAAACCCAAAACAATGGCTAGTTTACTTCTATTTACTAGCTATTGTTTGTTATTTTTGGGGTTTTTTTAACCAACCATGACTATAACATGCAGTATGTAGAGCATTTGCAATGCTCCAACAAGTCCCTTTGGCATTGGATGTATACTTATCACTCTTTCCATTTTCTGATCTCCTAAGGCAATTCTGACAGCCCACTGGACCTCTCCCGACCCGACTCAGTCCTGGTGAGCAGCGATCCAAAGCAGGACCACAACTACAGCAGCGTAGCCCTGCAGCGCTGCTCCTCCCGCTCCTCCTCCTCGTCTCTTTCCTCCCTGGACGAAGGAGGCTGCGAAGGCAGGCAGTCCCGCCGCGCCGGCAGCGAGGGCTTCCACAGCGACGAGGACTCCGACCTCTGGGACGAGAGGGGCGTTCACCAGACTTCTCGTCGTCCGCCCGCCATCAAGTGGCCCGTCGGTAAGAGGCCACGACGCGAGGTCAAGCCAGAGCTGGATGAGGAGCTGAAGGAAGCTGCTGGCTCCTTGCTGCACCTCGCCGGTATACGCAGCTGCACGGAGAGCTCCAAACGCACTGTCAAGAGCACAAAACTTAACAGGAAATGAAGATTTTTCTTTCTTTTGCCCCCATCAGACTCCGGACCCTGTGAACCCTAACCTCTGACCCCTGATCGTGTGTCCCAGTGTGCCTCCTTCTCCTTATCTGATCGTTCATTGGCCATTTCGAGCCTCTTTTTTTTTTGTTTGGGAAAATCCCTGTTCAACAAAACAAATGGCAATAGTATCGTTCACACAGGAGAACAAAGCCATATAGAGACTTTTGTAACTTCGGGGCGACTGCTGGGGGTGGGTGTTTGGGCTATGGAGAACCATCAAGAAACCTATCCAAAATGACCTGCCTGCTTCTGTTGGATTAGAAGATTGTGATTCAAGAGTTTTCCTCTGAAAGACAAAATGGGAAAAGCTGAAGGTTTTATAACTCAAAGCGTTGCATGCTTCCTCCTCAAACCTGTATCCTCTTCCAAGTGAATCTATTTATGAAGCGAATGAGTGCATGTTTGTAACAGACAAAATCTAACCTCCTGGTGTTATTGGTTTCTCTTTTTTTGTGCTAAAGAAAAAAAAATGCCACTGTTTTGAAAGGAATTCTTGCTCTACGAACCCTCTTGTAAGAGAGATGCAATAATTAATCCACAACCTTAACTTTTTTGACATTATTTCATGGTGGCATTTTTCAGAGTCGAGTATGCTAGTTAAACTTTACAATTAAGAGAATGAATGGAGTCATACTATGATCTTGTTATGCGATAAACTTTATTACACAGGAGCTCTGGCTCTTTTTCAGGATTAGCAAGATGTGGAAATAGTATTACTCTGCCACTGCCAAATTTAGTTGCAAAGTTAGCTATACTACTTCGCTCAGTTTTGTGCGGCCATTACCGTGCTGTACAAGTGTAAGCTGTTTTTTTTTTTTTTTCTTCTTCTTTTTTTTTTTTTTTTAGCAAATCCACTGCTCGTCCTGTCGACCCCTTTCATTCATTCATCAGTGTGTTTTTGACATTTACTGTGCAGACACAGACCATATATTCACACGTTTGGTGACAGCCTATGCAAAGTGAACATCTGGCTATATATGCCAGATGTTTACTGTGTGTTCATAGGTTATTGTGTGTTAATAGCTGTATGTGGGTGAGCGCGTGCAGTTGTACTTGCTACATAGTGAGGACCGCTACAAGTTTTTAACCAACTGGGTGAGAAAATTTTTTGGAAAGTCACGACTTCAAAGGGCTGTTTAAAAGTTAAGACTTGGTTTTAAGAATGAGGTTAGAACTAGGTTTAGGTTAGAGTTAGGCATTTAGTTGTGGTGGTTAGGGTCAGGGGCTAGAGAATGCATTATGTCAATGAGGGTCCTCACAACTGTAGAAGTACAAGAGTGTGTGTGTATCATGGTGCATGTCAACTTAAGCCTGAGATGACGGCCGTGACAGAAAAGAGTTTGAAATGTTCACACACTTTTCTTCGACAGGCAGAGTAGTCCTACTGCTCCAATGAATGTGATTGGTGTAATGACAGAGCTCCTCGCTATGGCTGTATGTAGGACTGCTTAGTACTCTGCTTGCTCCTGGTCCCTTTTGAATGCAGAGCTGGTTTATAGTCAGAAACAGGAGCGAGCAGTAAATTGACACAGCTCCACTATTCGAGTTTGCAGTTTGATTATACCTCCATGTGTTCTCCTTGTGTTTTGAACCATGTACTTTAGAAAATTTCAAAAATCATACAGCTAAGTCTCTGTTGGCTGATCCTGTGGCCAAGTGAGTTCACAACTTGAGGGAAAGCGTGTCTGTTTTGGTTCAAATAAACAAGAGAGCAGAGCATATTCGGGTGTAAAGAGCAAGAAGGGAACAATACATTCGTGGCTGGAGAGAACTGAACTCTGTATGTGCAGACACTTGCAGGTGAGATGTTGAAGACCTGTGCTGCTCTCATGTTGTGCCCTCAGTTCTGCCTGCCACCAGTGTTGCGTCCTCGCTCTTCCTCCTAGAACAAAATAAGGAAGTGCGCGCTCTCTTCTCACGCTGTGAAATGAAGTGTTTATTGTCAGTTGATTGCATGCAGTTCACAGAGGGGAAGTTGCGAGCCACAATTCTCGTTTGAGCTTTTAAAACGGCTGCACACTCACAGCGTACAATACAAGGTAGCATGGAAGCGCACAAGTTAACAAACTGAAAATTATAGTTTTTTCTCCACAGTACTGGATCACATTGTGTCACAGTGACTGTTAGTATAGCATGCATGGTCAGTGCCAAACATTTTTCTTGTGCCACTGATGTAAAACTGCAAATGGCCATGGTCACCATATTCCCCTGCTGCCACAACGTAGACAATGCCCTACTTTTCTGAATCATCCAGACAGGAAATGGGAGAGGACTCGTCAGTACAGTGACTTAACCAATCTTTTGGTTTATTTTTGTCGCTTTAGAGTGAGAACTGTTCTCAGCAGAGTAAGCTGCAGTTCTCAGAAGTAATACTTGCATACACTGGTCTTGTTTAGCTGTGAAAAAAGAACAAATTATTGTTCATTAATCATCACCTTATTTATGACTTTAATTTATGGGATTATTGAATGCTATCAAACACCTGTCATTTGAAACGAATGACTAGGCACATTTTATTTTTCTCCCGCTGTGAAGTCCTCTTAATAAGTATTTTGTTTTTCTCCTTGTTTTATTTTACAGCAATACACCTTTTTTCTTTCACTATGTTATAGTGATTAAGTATTTTGCCAATGTCTATTGTCTTTAGAGCGGGTGTTTTATTTTTATTTTTCAATTTAACCATGACTGCCAGGTTTTCTTGATGTTTTGTTTTTGCTTTGTGTTAGACTGGATAGAAGACAGTTCATTAACATTGATCCTGAAACCTTTTGTTGCCAAAACTGATGTACAGCTGGGGTGTGAAGTGTAAGATGGACACATTCCCCATGTACTGTAGAATTTCTTTAAAGAGGATTGAATCATTTTTACATTTGTCTCATATTTATGTTTAGATATTATGACTAAGTAGTCACAAATTGAAGATTAGCTCTCGATCTCATCACAGATTAGAATCTGTAAAGAAACAAATTACTGCCACTCATAACTCATGCTTCCAGGTATTGTTATGGGATGTTGAAATGTTTTGAATATCTCAGATCAGAGTAAGAATTTCCCCCAGGCTGCTGCTGTGTAGTTTCACACCTACATTTAAGTATACAGACAAATGCAGAGAAATGATGCAGAGACTCGTAGAGGAAAATCTCACTCATTCTTTCTGTAGCACTTGCAAAAGAAATATTATGTTGGTCTCAAAGCGGCACTGAGTCAGCGAGTTGATCTGGGGATGAGATACCTAAACCGTTTGGGCTCCGACTTACCAAACTCGAAACCCAGTCGCTTCATTGCTCAACAGCTGTTTTTGAATATTGATTATGTGATTCTCAAAATTCTGTTGCAGTTCCTATGGGTATGATGAACATTTTGTTGCATTTGACAAAGCTGCCAACCCAGTATCAGTTATTGTCAGTTGTCTGCCATGTCTACTGAACCGACACACCTTTTGGTTTTTGTATGCTAACCTCTGTTGATAAAATGTTTATAAGATTTATTTTCGCCAAAGATATGCAATTGCATTATATATGGTATTACAAAATATTAATAAAAACCTGTTCTTGTTACCCCTGTGAGAATCTTTTTACTTGACTCTGAGCTGCAGCTCAGCTTCAGCATTTTATCACTGCAAATAAGACTTGACACGTTTCTTGCCCTCCAAACTCTCCTCCACAACACAAGAATGCCGTCACTTTACATTAGTAGTCTACACTAGCCAGATATTTGATCAACATTGCCACCTGCTGTGAAGCCCACATGATTAAAATTCTAGCTAATAATAGTCCATTCTTTAGAATAGCTGCCTGTCCATGTGGCTGCTTTCTCAGTTTTCACATTGCCGTGTTACAGCTGGCAAATAATTTCCCACCGAGTCCAGCAGTTCAGAGCTGTTTTGACTGCACAAGCTGTGCTCAGCACTACGTGTGGCGGCTCCACCACGCTCTCCCTTTATTTCTTCTGCATGTCTTTTGAATGCACCAACATGGCAGGCTGCCAGAAACGCACCTCACATTAATGTAAATTCCAGGGCTGTGCCAGTGATGGATGCATCATCAGATGTCCTTACGACACTCTTCGCTCTAAGTTAATTAGTCATGGAGGACTGTGGGATGAACACAGTGTGACCCTGAACAAGGGCTTGTCTGACTAGCCTCAGGCCCATTGGCACAGCTCTATTGTTCAATAGAGTCCTGTGTGTGGACTGGAAGAGGGGGGCTTCTCCCTCCTGACTGCCTCAGTTCAGCTGGAAATCAGAGCATCACCCCCCCCCCCCTCACACACACATAGCCCTAGCAACCACGCCACGCCGACAGTTGCCAGGCAACCAGACAATGCTGGAGCCACTGGCTGTGGTGTGTGTGTGTGTATGTGTGTGTGTGTGTGTTAGAGAGTTTGTGTTTTGCCTGTATGCATTTAAGATCAGGAGTAGTGAAACAGCAGCGGAGGAAATGCTTTTCTTTGGTGCAGCACATTCAAGCAGACCCCTTTCTGTTCTTGCATGTTAAAACTTAAACAGCTGACAGAAGAAGAACCCCAGCGTTATGATTTCTTTACAGAAACAGTAATACAGTGTGGTGAAAATATGAAGAGATTATTATGGATTAGGTGAAATTAATCGTGTAGGATTTGAGCAGCGATGGCTGCATTAGCAACGTGCCATTTCACTTCTAGTCTAAACGAGGTCATGTGCGTTTTAAAGGGAAATCACAGAGACTGTCCTTCACAGTGCCACAACACGCTTGTGATTTCTGACCTTGTTTTTGTTAATGCAACCCAGACCACACTCAAACTCAGCAGTAAATAATTTAGCAGTGACATCACAGCACCTAATTGTACATGGCATTAGGTCTACCTAAAAGGAGAGGAAGGGATGTAATGTATCTTAATTTTTTTCTACCAATATCATATAATATCATATTCTGATCTTCCTATAATCACCTGTACAAACAAATGTGTGAATAAATGCAATATATTACAGTATATTTGGGATAAATGTTTTCTCTTTCAGTGTCATTTTATTATATAATTAAGTTATCGGAATATTATTACTAACCCATTCATTGATAACTAGTGTGCAGTTTAATCTATAAAAATCAATCATATTTTATTTGTTTATATTTGCACCTAATATTCTCGATAAATGTAGTGAAGTTATCTATCTCGTACTCCATTACATGTAAAAGTAGTGCATTCAAACTGTTACATAAGTAATTGTACAGCAAAGTATAAACACAAATGTGTCCCTTGCTGAGTCTCATATTATTTCATATAACTTTTTTATTTTATTGTGTTACTGTAATATTATCACTGATTCATTAACGCCAATGACATGCTATTGTATACTTTAATCTATAAAATGGATCTGATTAAGTAATTTGTGAGCATTGGTGGTTCAGTGGTAGAATTCTCGCCTGCCACGCGGGAGGCCCGGGTTCGATTCCCGGCCAATGCAACAACTTTCCAAAGAGCCCCCTCCGGAGGATCAATAAAGAATTATCTTATCTTAATTTACAACTAATACTGCTCTGTCTGATTACTAGACCTTCACACGCTAGATGGCGCCCTGCTCACACCGTCTCACTACTTTTCCGTCTCCTGAACTCTGACCTCTGTGTCTCAGTCTGTCAGTGTAAATGGTCTCTGCTCGGATCTCCTGCGAGGAGGACTGTGCGGGTTAGGAAATGAAAGTGTTCCTTCACGTGGATGGATTGACATGTCTCTGTCGCTAACTTAGCATATTGCTACACTGACTCTTTCATAGGATTCGCGGACACAGCTGGTTTCGCGGCTGCTGTCACATAACTTGACCTACATGTGTCGCTCTGTGTCAGGATTTGTTTTGCTACATAGCTAGCCAGCTAGCTAGCAGGCTCTCGCCGCTAATCGTGCTAACTTAAAAAAAGCGTTTATGTCAGGTCGGAATAACATCCGGCTTTAGAAATTAGCTTAAATCAGGTGACCGGCAACTAGTTCTTTCTCTGGAGCTCATTACTGATCTTCTGTCACAATGTTTTCCAGCTCAGTTTCACCAAATAACGGAACAAACCGTCTTCAAGTAGTTAGTAATAACAGAGAGCTAGCTAACCTGAGCTAGCCAGGTCACAGCTCATCGTGTCTGTCGTCGACATTTGAAGCAGGTGACAGAGTGAAGAAGGGTCTTGGGACAAGCTAACTGGACAACCACCAGCTAGCCGGGCCAGCTAGGAGACCGTTTACTAGCATCAGCTGTTAGCAACAGGATAACGTTTCCAGCCACCATGGCTAACGTTACAGACCTGCAAACAAAATACAGCAAGCTGGCACAGGAGTACTCCAAGGTAAAACACCGCCATTTAATACTGATAAAGTAAAGTTAGTTGTCATTATAAATACATACTTATTGACATGCTAGAACACAGAAGCACCCAATGTGTTGTTAGCGTTAGCCACCTGCTAGTATTGTACTAATCTGTAATCAATGACAAATGCGGCTCAAACATATTTACACATGTACAATAGTGAAATTTACTGGAGTGGATTTCATATTTGAACATTACCTCATGTCAGTGCACAATCTTACACTTGTCTGAAACTACTAGTTAAAACAATAATACTGCAGTAAACCAACCAACCACAAAAGATATTAATTTAGTTTTATAAAGGTGTTGATTCAACTTCATGAACTTTATGGTCATTTTGGAGGCTCAGTTGATTAGTGTTTGTTAGACACGTGTTTTGTCTACTCCTTTCTCTAGAAGGTAGATAATATTAAAATAGTGATTTTTAATAGAAACACCTCAACGTGTCCATTATAGCTGGCATGGTGGCCTGATTTATTTCAACGCAGAAGTTAGATTAAGCCAGGTTCACCTAACAGACATATAGTCAACCGGGTGTACACTGATATGATATTGAAATTATAATACTGCACAAGACCAGATATTTCATAAGATTTTGGTTATTCAGTTCACTGCATTATGTCAATTTTGTATAATAATCTTAAGAGTGTGTCATAGCTGGGAATAATGAGCTTTTACACTTTCAGTAACCAAAGTTAAAGTGCTATCAGCGTTTTTGAAGGTTAATTCATCAACAAGTGACAGTAAAGCGTCTGTGTGTGTGTGTGTTTTCTCTTGTGAGCTGTGTGCGCCCTTTGTGTCTGTGTCAGCTGACAGCACGGGGAGTGTTTGCTGTTTCCTGTTCAACTCTGATCTCCCCTGTTAGCCAAGCACTATATCCTGCTGAGGAAGTGCTGACTGTGTAACTGTCACACACGCTGCCATTGTGCTTAATTATCTGTTTGTTTAAAGGCCACTAGCCATACAGTGAAGAACACTGAGTTTTGCATATTTTAGTGACTCTTCATATTACACAGAATAGGATGAAAAAACAGCAACCTCACAAAAGTATATCACCAGAGATTTTCTGCCCTTGCATCTGAATCCTGACAACCGATAATGTTTTATGTCTCAACATTTTCTGTCACAGCTCCGTGCCCAGAACCAGGTGCTGAAGAAGGCAGTTGTGGATGAACAGGCCAACTCTGTCTCCCTAAAGGTAAGGCCATGTATAAAACAGGAAAAATTATTATGATGTAATATACAGTTTCATGTTTGATACAGGCTACATAATTAGTTTCTTTAGTGTGTTGGTTTAGAAGAAGACCTGTACAACATTGTTATGCTTGACATATGTTTGTCATTCTCCTCATCAGGATCAGCTGAAGCAGAGGGACCAGAGCCTGAGGAAGCAGGAGCAGGAGATGGACAGCCTCAGCTTCAGGAACCAACAGCTGGCCAAGAGGGTGGAGCTGCTACAAGAGGAGCTAGCTGTTTGTGAAGCCAAGAGCAAAAAGGGGAAGGTGATCATGAGGGGTGATCAAGGGAGTGGCTACACAGTTGGGTAGAGGGAACAGAATGTATTATGTATGCTTTATGGATTTATGAATGACAGTGAAATTTGCAAACTCAATAATGATTCTAATTAATCATTAATGTTTGTAGAGCCAACAGATTATGATTAACAGCCCTTATTTTATCTCCACCACCTCCAGAGTAAAGTAGACTCTCCCTCTCAGCATGGCCTGGAGACCCAGAGTGTTTTTGATGAGGACCTGCAGAAAAAGATTGAAGAAAATGAGCGGCTTCATATTCAAGTGAGTAGCCATGTCGTGTTTATATAAGTTTGTCATTGTTCTGTATGTACAGTTAATGTGCTGTGGAGGCCATGTGTGTGATGGCTCTGTTATCTGCTGTCTACTCGTCAGTTCTATGAAGCAGACGAGCAGCACAGGAGGCAGGAGGCTGAGCTGAAGGCACGACTGCAGGAGCTGGAGAAAGACTCCGAGCAGCATCAGGCTGTCGTGGACGGACTCACCACTAAGTACATGGACACAATCGAGCGCCTGCAGAGTGACAAAGCACGTTTAGAGGTGAGGATAAGCCTCAGGAGGAGGATGGAGTATGTGATGTAATTGTCGGTTTTAATAAAGTTTATTAAAACGTCTATACATTTCCTTTCTTTTTGAAGGTGAAAGCACAGACCTTGGAGAGGGAAGCAAAAGAGTGCAGAATGCGAACAGAAGAGTGGTACAGCCTCCTTTTTATTCACAGTTTGAGAATAATTAAATCCACCAGTGGGGTGTCACAAAGCAAAAGGGGTGATTTTCATATACAGCTAAATACTTTAGTGAGAAATACGTATACAGTACATGCTACAAAAAAAATTACAGCAGAGTTCAGGTCAATTCTTAATTTGGAAGAACCGGATTATGATTTATTTCCATGCACTGTAACTCCATTTAGAAGTACAATTTGTATTGAGATACTTTTTGACATAAACCTTGAAAATATTTGTTTTTGTTTACTGCAGATGTGATTGTCAAACTGTAAAAGAAAAATGTCATTTATTTCACTTTGTTTTGCCTTCTCTCTGCAGTCAGCAGCAGTTGAGGCGGTGCCAGTCAGAGCTGAACAGGCAGGTGAAACAAAGCAGCAGTGTTATCCAGGAGAAAGTGCCCTTCAATGACACCAGTGAGTATCTGGCGCTGAGCCATGTGGACAAAGACGATCTGCTACAGAGCAGACGTCTACTTGAGAACATTTGTCTCTGTCACAGATACCATAACAACTTTCTGCCCAGGAGTAAATAGTGTAATGCTACACCAAACTGTAATATTGAACGCATGGAGGCATGAGGCTAAAGCATTTAAGCTATGTTTGTTGAGTCAATAATGTTCAGTGCTGTTGCTGAGGTTCTGCTCTGGTTTAACTGTTTCTCTCTCCTACCCTGCAGAATTTAGTGACTACAACAGCCTAAACGTGCCACCACACAATCGAAGACACCAGGTGGGTGAGAAAACAAGTCCATTTTCAATGGGTTTATTCTGCACATGGACTTTATTGATCTAAAGGGAATACCTGTGTCATTTAGCGTTATTTACTGTTGCCTAAATTACATTTGTTTCACCAGAAATTATAACACTTATTCTTAGTTTTTATTATACAAAATTTGTAGTTTCTTACGCCCACACTTTATCATCTACACATGTGGTCAACAAGTGGCCAATAAAATGTCAGAAAATAGTGAAAAGTGCTTTTTACATTCTCCTTCAGCCCAAAGTCCATAACCCAAAAACATTCAAATTATGAATATAAAATCAGCAAAAGCAAATCTGTACAATTTAGAAGCTGTAACTTGGGAAATGTTATTTTTGCTTAATGATGATTTAAAAATTATGACTCAGTTATCAAAATAGTTGTGTGTGTGTGTGTGTGGTTGTAGCTTAAAGCCCGGGACGTGGCAGGTCAGGCCCTGAGCTTTATTCAGGACCTTGTGGCAGCTCTGTTAAACCTCCACTCCTACACAGAACAGAGAGTGCACATCTATCCACGGGACTCCTCCATTGAGCCCATTTCCCCTCTGAACCAGAAGGTGAATAATTAAATAAATACACACTGCCTGCTATATTACACATGTACGATAATGTGACCTGTGTAAAGACAATATCTGTGATTTTAAATTTAATATGTGTGGTATTCAGTGTAGAAACTTAAAAGGCATCATTCTTCTCTCTACCTAGTTCTCGCAGTATCTACATGAGAACGCAGCCTATGTGCGCCCCCTGGAGGACAGCTTTCTGCAGTTACACCAAAGCATCACAGAGGACACGGTCACAGTACTGGTGAGTGTTTTTTTTTGAACAGGGAAATTGTGTGGGCTTGTTCATGATGCCTGCTTTAATCAACCACTCACTGTGTTTTTTCTTTCCTGAACTGAAGGAGACTGTGGTCAAGCTGAAGAGCTTCGCTGATAATTTCTCCTCATACACCCACTTTCTGCAAAAGATCCTTCCCTATCAGCTGAAAAGGTCAGTGCTCTATGTGAGTGTGTGTCTGATAGAGAAATGGAGTGGAGGATGCTGTATTGATGACTATCTTCTCTTCACCACTCAGTCTGGAAGAAGAGTGCGAGGCACCTCTTTGTACTGCTGCCCTTACTGCGAAAAACCAGGAGCTGCAGAGTGACATGAAGAGAGTAACCTCTGTGTTTGAGAAACTGCAGAACTACATTAACATTTTGGCCTTACCTAGTAAGTTAACATAGGCAGAAATACCATATGTCACAACTCAATTTACAAATTTCCCCACTGTGGGACGAATAAAAGTTTATCTTATCTTAATTGTTTTAGAGATAGGCCTGAAATTTCTGTTTCCTATAATGAATGTAAAGAATTGTATTTTGACGTTGTTTGTTTTTATGGAAAGAGGGTGCTGTGAAGTGATACCATATTCTTATTTTACAAATGTGTCTAACGTGTCTCAGGTGTTTGTCAGGACGGCATGCCACAGAGCAGCACCTCAGCTGTCTTCACCCAGCTGGCTGCCTGCCTACACAGCCTTCACGATGCCATTAAAGGTGAGCAGCACCGTGAGCCTTTTTTTATGACCTGCAGCCATTCACAACCAACATGACGCAGCTCGACGACTCCCTCACGTAACCGCCTAAAAGTCAGACTCTTTCTGTTTTCACAATAATACCTACTAGCTCAATTTTTGAAGAGTAAATACCCAGAGGCTTCAGCATAGCGTCTGTCACACTGCAATGTCAAATGGAAGTGTAATTTAGTGCTCTCTGGCAGAGAAGAGTCACTTTTGTACTGCTGGCACATTTAGCTAAGAGGAAATGTGTTAATGTAATGAGTGGTTCCTCTGGGGACTGTGATTGTAGTCATAATATACACTAAAACACCTGCAGTTTTATGAAATGAAATAATGCAAAAATCTGTTACACATCCTTTATGCACTAATCAGTATGGGAGTGTTGCCAAATAGCTGCCTTTTGATTGCAAAAGATGATAAAAAATATCATATCTATCTGGTGAAGCTGAAGACTCAAAGCCAATAGATGCTATAAATTTTGTCCCCCGATGTTCTGTTCCCTTTCTGTGTGTCCAGAGATGTCAAAGCACTACAACCAGAAGGCAGGCTTAGAGCAGGAGCTCCCCACCGTCACCCAGAAGCTCTGTACCACCTCAGAGTGCCTGCTGGGATCTTTAGGCTCTCTGACCAGCAGCACTGGCAAGGTACGACCAATAGGGGGCAGGCATCAGCCAGGTTTATATTTCCTATATCATATGTTCAAACGGCATGTGGTATTAGCTATCTGTACTGCATAAAAGCTTAATTGTGAATAGCAGTGAGATTTCACTGCAACTGGATCACTTTGGTAATTTGCCACTAATGTGACAGCACAGAACGGCAGGACTCAGGTGGGCAGCGGTTAAACGTTCAAAGATACTGTCCAAATCACAGTTTGTACAGCTGCTCCCCCGTCAGAGCAAAGGGATAAATGATTTCTCTTTGTGAATGAAGCGAACCGTTGGCTGAGATGTGTCTGCTGATGGGAGGCCCAGTCCGGTGGGTTGCAGCATTGAATAACACGCTGGCACACGATGTGTGGAGTGAGCTGCATTTTGAGTGTGATCATCTCTGCAGGCAAAAGGCTCAATTGCTCAGACATTTATCATCCTGGACACTTGGTGGTGTAATCATCCTTCTGCCGTAAACACACTGGTTAATTTGAGGCCAAACAGAATGCTGAGTATCTGCATTCAGGAATGTAGGTATTAATTAGTGTTTCTTATACTAAGGAGGCAGCAAAGGACTTTATTTGTGTGAATGATATGAGACAAAATGTCACATGTTTCGTTGCAGATTGCCACTTTCTTCAGCAACAACTTGGACTTCTTCACATCCTCAGGCTACAGTCCAAGAGGCAGCACAGCAGCCCTCAACCCCTTGCAAGCAGAGAGTATGCTGGCCAACAAAAAGAAAGCAGCTGCCTATATCCACGCTATCAGAAAGGTTAGTGTGTGCTAAAATCTGCTGGTCATTTCTAGGTCATGGCTCGTGACAAACGGGACTGAGCCTTTGCAGCCCCCAGACTTTCATAGATACACAATGTCTGACAATATCTTTTAAATCAGCTCTTAAAACATTGTTTTGGAATGAATATTTAATGTTTAATCTGGTTTTATCTCTCCACTTTTGCTATTTTATGTTTACATCTACTTTTATCAGTTTTGTTTTGCCCCTTTTGTTTTATGATCCAATTTTTGTTTTTTTTACTTTGCTTTTATTTGTTTTTCTCTTTTCCATGATAAGTACTTTCTCAAGAATAGTGCCTTACAAATCAAGATCATACTAAAGATAAGATAAGAACCCACAGCTCCTGCCATGACAACCCTGTCCTTGAAAACTCACCTCAAATATTACATGCATGTTTTTTTATTAATAAATGACCATTCTCCCACTATTCTTCCTGTTTTGTTTCTTCATTCAGCCCAGGCCACAGTCCGTTCCATACAGAGAAGCCCTGTCAAACCGTCGTATACTTACCAGCTCCACTGAGAGCAGAGAGGGTCTCACTCAGCAGGTATGACGTTCAACTCAAAAGCTCTTCCAGTAAACCATTTCTGTTGGTTTACCATTGATTGACTTAGATTTTGCTAATCGTTTTTTAAAGGGGTCACATCTGGCCAAGAGCAACAACCAGGCACTCAGCGATGTGTGGACCATGTTAACCATGTATGAGTCAACCAGCTTTGGTTCCCCTAAACACAAGAGTATAATAACACAAAGATAAAGTCAAAAATGGTTCCACATGTTTATTGTGGCTTTGTGTTCTTTGGGTCACATAAAGATTAAAGAACAAAACTGAAACTCTAGTAAAACTGGAAACAGCACAACAACAGCATCAGTGGTTTCTGAGAAAATAGGAGGATATGGAAAAGTTTGTAATAAAAGTAGAAAAATTATTTAACAAGTGCAGAAATCTCAGTCTTACAATAATACAACAGAGTTATGTGATATTTCAGAGGATCTGCAGACGGTTGCTGTGGGACAGGGTGTGAAAAGCTTGGCCACTGAGCCTGTGTATATTCTCTCCTAAGCAAGTTTAAAATGCCTAGTTTTCCTTTTTTCCCCATTGTAAATGTGTCCTTTGGTCCATATCAACCTGCTTAAATTTGTCACTTCAGCACCAAGTTTACTTTTACAAGTACAAAGTCATAAAATTAATGTGTAAACATAAAGCTCACTGGGCTTTTGCCATTTGAGGCTCCAGGTTGGAAGGAACAATTTAAAGACTTCAGCAGACACAGAATCACACACACATTTTATATTGGCCTATTAATTATTTTTTTTAGATATATTTTTAAATAACTTCCTTAGGTGTGTGTGTGTGTACATATACACTGCATGTATATACATCTTTGTTTCTATGTCACTTTAATTCCTTTGATCAGATTCAAAATGTGTTTAAAAAACACCCAAAGATTATGTTATTACAAACGTTTTGCAAAAAGTTTTGTTCTGCACATAGTTTTCCTATTTATTTCTTAATACTGCTGCCCTTTCACTTCCCCCCAACCTTTGCTCAGCCTTCTGTCCACAAGCTCACTGTCCACTCCTCTCCTCTCCTCATTGGCCTCCTGCAGGTACAGCAGAGCCAGGAGAAGATCGCTCGGCTGGAGCAGGAGAAGGAACACTGGCTTCTAGAGGCCCAGCTGGGGAAGGTGCGGTTGGAAAAGGAGAACCAGCGCATTACGGACCTGGAAGTGCAGCTTGCTGCAGCTCTAGGGGGAAGTCCAAGCACGCAAGCAGCTGCGGCCAGCACACTCGCGCAGAGCCATGAGGAGGCAGAGAGCGAGCTGAAAGCTGCAGGGAAAGAGACGACACTGTGCACCAGCCTGGTACCGTCCCTCTATTGGCCGCTGTGCTTGTTAGTTTTCGCTTGCAGAGGAAATTTTCTGCCCATGGCACTGGTGTCTGATTTGCTTCAACAAAGGGAGTATTATCGTTCTTTTCTTGTAGCTCTCACGCTAAGCAAGTTTTTGCTTAATAAAACTCAGACTTGCAATGTGCTGATGTAGCAGAAAAGAAGAATACTGTTGTTTATGCAAGTCAGTGCAGAGTTCACAGTGCAGTCAGGATCCAGAGCAGTTTGTCTCTGTACTACTTGTGCATTCGCGTTTATCTCTTGCATGGGTTGTTTGTCCTGGCAGTGTCAGAGGCCTGTCTGTGCTTGAAGTGGATTTTATAACATCTGATCTATGATGGAAGTTTCCTAGCATTTTTGTCTTGTTGTCACCAGGTTGGCATGCTGTGCACAACACCTACAGTTGAACATGTGAGTTGTCCTACACTTAAACACTTAACATATCTCAAGGAAGAGTTCATATATAAATAATGTATATATATATATATATTTTAAATTCATAATACTTCCAAGAAGGAAAAAAAATCTAATCTAGCTGGATGTTGTGTCTGTGCTTGCAGGTGGGAGACGAGGAGTCAAGGGAGCAGCTGATAAAGACTCACTACATGGCCAGAGTAGGAGAGCTCACCACCCAGCTCCAGATTTCAGACAGCAAAGCTGTGCACTTTCACTCTGAGGTGAAGCCCTTACTAGAATGATTATCTCAGTAACTGCTTCTTCTAGCAAAGAAGTGACCTTTTCCCAGCACACAGCCTCTCTAACATTGCATGTCATCTGGGAAGAGATATGGAAACTCTTAGTGCAGAACAGTCACTTGACCTGTTCCCTCATGTGTTCCTTCCTATAATCATTCCACAACTATTTTTGTCTGCTTCTTTAATTTACTTGAGAACAGAGAGTGTAGAAACTGAACCAGAAGTTAACCTTGTTTCTCTGTTCTTTCCTCTTTGTACTTTGGAAAAGGTTCTTGAGTCCCATTATTACCAAATGCTGCTTTTTTTTTTTTACTGAGAAAGTGACACCTTGTATTTTTAGCGTTATGGCGAGGCTTGATCTGAATGCAGATATTTGTCTAAGTGACATTCTGTCACATTGTGACTAACTGGCGTGTCAGTCATCCTCGTTTTGTATCGGAGCAGCAGGGATGCACCCGATGTTGAGTCAGTGTCTCAGGTATTAAACTGTCACTTTTTCAAACTGTGTATTTACCTTTGGCGCTGTCCTCAAATATACCCATTACTCAAAGAAATATCTCCCTTTATTGCAGCTTTTGAAAAAGATCTGTAAAGTGTGCGAGACGTGCATGAAACCCACCCAGGGACCGCAGTTGTTTACTTTCCTTTTTTCTCTTTCTAGTGTCGAGCTTTGGCCAAGAGATTAGCCATTGCAGAAAAATCACGGGAGGCTCTGAGCGAGGAGGTCAGACTGGCTAATCAGAACATCACGCGCTTGCAGGTAAATTACCAAAGAGCTTCCTGTCTAAGTATAGACATTAGCCTTCTTCTCAAATCAGAACTCATTCACATTGTAACTGTGGTGTCTGTCACACAGGATGAGCTGGCTACGACTAAGAGGAGCTATGAAGATCAGCTCAGCATGATGAGCGACCACCTGTGTAGTATGAATGAGACTCTGAGCAAGCAGAGAGAGGAGATCGACACGCTCAAACTGGGCAGCAAGGTACAACACTTAGACAGATTTCTGACCTGTCTTCTTTTTTATCTTTATTATTCATGTTCTTGTCAAAATTATTGCCTTTTGAAATTTTTGCTTCCCTCACAGGTTTGTTTTCAGCTGTCACATCCTGTCAGTCTCTGTAGAAATAAATGTAAAAGCTCTATCACTACAGAGGAGTGGTAAAAATCCAGTGGCTTCAGGGAGTGTGAAGGTTTGCTGGTGAAATGGGACGTTGTAAAGTTTCTGTCAGTTATGAGGTGAACTGGGAGGTCGTCGGTCGTGTTGTGGTTGCTGCCGGGCCTGATGGGAAAAGCACCTGCTGGAACCATCTGAAAAAGTCATTAAGTTAAAGCCGCAGAAACAGAGAGGCCTGTTTTAAGTGTGCATGTTCCTGCGTGTATGCACACAGATGGCTGCATGTTGGAAAATTGCAGGACAGAACATGTTTGTAAGTTAAGGTGGTGATTTTCCCTTGAAGACCAGAGACTAGCCTCAGCACGTTTTTAGATTTTAAAACAGAATGAAAAAACGAATGTGAGCCAACTTACTCAATGTTCTCAACTTACCACAAAAAAATGCAACACACTACTTTTCATTTATTACCAATCCTGAATGTGACTTTGCAGAACTGAGCTCATACGTTTTCCGTTTACTTTAGGGAAATGCCAAAAAGAACAAAGGACGCTAGAGCTGCCCTCAAAACTCTGGCTCCATTTGGCACCGCAAAGGGCACCGTCGGAGAAGATCTGGTCTGTGGAGCCTCCCAGCAGCGTCCTGGTACCAACAGCACCACTGTCACCAAACCACAGGACCGGCTACACGAGCCTCAGATTCCTCCACTGTCAGGCAGTGGCACTACAAATGAACTGTACGGAGGCTTGAACGTGTTTTTTTCCCCTTTTCCTTGTCACAGCACCAGTTATAACAAAACATGATTTGCTAAAAATGCTTTCTGAAACAGTACCGGAAGCTGCTGCTTGACCTTTTGGCCGAAGCAGGGTGGGAGAGAAGCAGCTTTTCCCCAAAAGGGACAGGGGAAGATAAGAAACAGTTGGTTGTGCTCACTGAAATCATGACTTGAAGACCAAACCCTGTTGATCAGTGTGTGTATTTTTCCTGCTTAATGTACGTGTGAGAGCAAATGAAACTGTGCATTCTTACTGCTTATCTGTGGGAGCAGGCCAACAGAGTAAATGTTGGCGTGGCTGTATGTTTGCAGAGTGCTGTCTCATTGTGTGAGTGTGGCACCAGGCTTTACAACATGTGAGTATTGTTTTACACTTAATTTTTTTTTTTAGATAAAAAATTTGAGATTATTTGTGCAAGTGGTTGCAAGGGCCTGTATGTCTACATACAGCATAATTGCCCCTTATAACATATGCATATATCACAAGCTTCTGTAAAGAAGGGCTTTAAAACCTGAGTGAACAACACACTTGAATTCATTCCTCATTTTGGAAAATTTTCAGTCGTCTGGGAGAGGAGAAATGAAGAGAAAACGTCTGCTCTGAAGCACTGATTAACTGTGTTTACCCAGACAAAAGGGGTAGGATGGACAAGTCGGAGCTTGTAAAATGGTGTCAGTCTGTCTCTGTGAAGTTACTCTGTAACAGTAGTTGTTTTTTTATCACCAAAGTAAGTGTGGATGTGCACTCAGAAGCCTGATGTGGCCCAACGGTCTCTAACTTCATGTTGTAATAAGTGTATGGACAAAAAGGGGTTAATGTGAACATACACTCATTTGAAATCATGATATAATTGTACTGTATAATTTCTAAACAAAATATATATACAGGCATTTATTCAGAGGTTACAAATCTATTGATTTTCCACTAACTGTGGAAAACTGAATCTGCAGCTAGTTTATTTTGTGTATTGGGAAGTGTCATAGAGGGGTTGGCCCAAACTGTAACTGGTGCTTAGACAACCTGATTCATGAGTCATGGCAGAGTGCAGTTAAAGTTTACAGTAAAATAGAACCTCTTTGGCTTGTAGTGACATGAGGTAAATGAAGAAAAGCCCAGCAGTGGTTATGAGCAGTTCATTCAAACCTCCTGTTTGCCAGTCTACACCTGCCAGCAAACCTTTGATCACAAAGATTTGCCAACGCCCCCTTTTGCTGATTAGAAAAAAACTTGTATTCTCACAATGTAACCTGTTCAAAAGCACATATAAATGTGTGAAACAAAATAAAAAAGCTTGTTCAACATTTAAATGCTTCATGTATTTAGACTGATCAAGTTATCAATGATCCTTAAACTTCTGTGACTTGTCTATTCGTGCTGCATTTCTGGGAGTTGGAAGAGACTGGGATTTTAAATTGCCTAGGATTTGAGAGAGAAAAAAACTGTAACACACCCTAACCACTGGGAAATGAGGCAGCACCATTTAACTGGACATATGAGAACTGGAAGATTACTGTTTGATGCCGTCACTTTGTTTTGGAAGGAAAAACATGTTGTGTCATTGTAGTTGAATTCATGATGCTTTCAGGTACTCTTCGTACACTGCCTGAGAGGTCAAAGTAGGAAGAACCACCATTTTTCCATGCATTCAAGAGCTTTTGATAGTAATACTGAAAAATAGACCTTGTAGCAGAACTCATATTGGTGGCCACATGTGTATGTTCCTATGTAAATGCAGCCACCGTTCCTCCATGGCTGTACAATTAACATAAGAACACATACAAAACATGTACAGAGGTGGAAAAGTGGCAACACTTGGACCTATTAAATTTAAGCATATGCACATTGTTTATTTACACGTTGTCTCATTGTAGTTCAACTCGTGATGCTTTCAAATACTCTTTATACACTGCTTCAGAGGTCACAGTAGGAAGAAACACCGCTTGTTTGTGCATTCAAGAACTTTTGACCACTAATCCTGAAAAATAGACCTTGGGGCAAAACATTATGGTGGTTTTTGTTTTTATTAAATTCAAGAAACACGAAGGAAAAGTGGCTGAAAAATTAATATAGCACATATAAGAAGTGTAGAGGAAAGTGACCTACCAAAATGTCCTGCTTCTAATATAAGGCAATATGTTGACAGGACAGTCTGAAGTAGTTTCTTACAAATAACATCAATCGACAAAATGAGAGGGCAATGGATACTCTACAACCTACTTGATATGTAATTGTGACCCCTCTTGCAGCTGCTGTGATTCACCCTTTTATCCAAGTCAATCCTTTTCTAAATCTGCAAGATTGCACCACTGCCATTAGGCCAAAGTTGTAATTAGAACTTACATACAGACCTATTGATTATAATTTGAGTTACATGTAATGTTTATAGTTGCTCAGTTTTTGATGCACAGCCCATAAAAACAGAACAAAGTGATTAAATTCAGCATCCATATGTCAAAACACGGGCTTAATAAATCGAAGCATGTCCACATTGTTTATTTAAAAACATGATAATATGACCATTAGGCCTATTATCTCAAATACGTACCCTGAAGGTGTGTGTTTGAAGCGTACATACTCTCGGCTTGTTGTGATAGCGACGTGTCCTGCGGTCGTGAACGCAGCACCGCTCTGTTCACTCCTGCCGTGCTGCGTTGGAGGACAGTCGGTCTGAACTCGGGAGGAGAAGCGCTTCGCTGCTAAAAACTCCCAGGATTTACACTCACTGCCATTTTGAGAAAAAAAAACCGGCCGACATCAGCGTTCAGACGCCTCCATTAAACACAAGCCATGACTCGAATTAGCGAACTACCTCTGTGAATATGTGAGTATTTCTTGCTCTTGTCTGCTTTTGAGGCAGCTGGGATACTTCAGGTCCCGTTTGAAACCACTTTAAAAACTCCTCTTATTTAACGTCGTCTCAGTTTGTTGGCCCGGTTGTGAGTGAATGGCGCATGTTGATACGTGTGCAAAGTAAAGTGCGACAAAAGTAGTGCAGAGTGACAACTTTACGCATCAAAACAAAGGCGGAGATGTGGACCCTGAAGTGGGCCTCAGAGTCCGGGACCCGGGCCTGGATCTGTTGTGGGTGACAGCAGCGTGCTGGGACTGTTTCTGTGTGTGCCAACAAAGTGAAGCTGTTTACACCGGCAACCTGTGAGCTAGTCCGGCTTTTCATGAGCCGAAAAACAAGCGAGAAACAGGGTTTTAAAATGTGTTTCAACCAGGATTTGATTCACTTGGACATGTTAGTTAGATGACTTTGATTTTAAATATGCGTTTTTATGTGCTAAGTTTGGTTAGAACGAGCATACTTTCCCGTGAAACTTATAACAAGTGGAGCAAAAGTGGAGAAGTTATAAAGTCTGTAAACAAGCCCTGTAATTTCTGTTCAAATCAATACAGTATATAGGTTAACTAAAGTTGAAAAACATTAACTAATATTTGACAATCAAGGCAGGATAAAGTTTTAAAACTTCTTATTGTGTTGAATTGAGCTTTTGTGTGTTTTATTACTCACAAATTCAACTTTTCATTTGTAAATAAAAGCATGTGTTTCAAATGTTTAATGATCCTTTTCAAATATACTTCTACTGTCATATATACTATACTAGACCCACTACTTTTAGCAAGAGAGGAAAAGAGTCAAAGTCAGTAACCAAGCTGTTATTTCTGTTCAAATCAAATGTCAATACAGGCACATTAGTTAATGTTTGACTGCAGACCAAATAGGATGAAGCATTAAAACTTGTGATTGTGTTGGATAGAACATGTGTGTTTTTTATTGCTTAAAAATCCAACTTTTTACTTTGAAGCATGTGTATACTTTTAACAATTTATATGTGTGTTTTCCATCGTCTTTATTATTAGTTTATCTCTACATGTCCGAGATCAAACTGAATCACTAGACCTGCTCTAGACTCCACTAGACTAGACCTACTTTTAACAAGAGAGTAGAAGAGTTTTAAAGTCAGTAATCCAGCCCTGTAATGTCTGTTACAAATCAGTACAGGTATATAGGATAACAAAAGTTGATTAACATTAGTAAATATTTGACAATCAAAAGCTGCAGACCAAGTCGGGCTGAAGCATTAAAACCTCTGATTGTGTTGAATCGAGCAGTTGTGTGTTTTACTGCCTATAAATTCAACCTTTCCTTTGTAAACGAAGCCTGTTTGTACTTCTTTCAAAAGCTACAGTCTTTCTTCAAATATACTTCTGACATGTTTGTTTTCCATGATTTTATTATTAGTTTATCCCTAAATGCCTGAGATCAAAATGAAGCACTAGACCTGCCACTTGACTAAACTATATGCAGAGCAATGGTGGAAAAGTTTTTGAAGCATTCATTCCTGCTTGTTTTCTTTTCCAGTCATGCTTTTCTGAGCTAAAACAACTCTCTCTCTATAGCTGCAGGGAGCCCAGGAATTCAAGTATATAAGCTACTTAACATAACATTCATTTATTCAGCGTGTTGAGGGTGCGAGGAGACAAAAGCAGCAACTTTCTGTCCTGCTTTGTTTGACGGGACAGCAGATCTCACTTTGCAGACTGTGTTGCTCCTGGAAATGGGTCATCACATTTTCAGCTCTGCACTAGATTACATAGTGGCTGCGGTCACAACAGTAGTACTCTGCCGTCAAATTAAATGGGGTAGTGTCTTAGTTTGTATGTTTATATTCTCTTCTAAGGAAAATGATCTACTCTACAGTGCGAGTTCACAGGAATTATCCGGAGAATCCAACAGGAACTCAACTCGATTAGTCAGGAAGCATCTGTCCCTGAAGTTAAAGTTCAAATGTGCCTTTTTTTTTTAATTCAGGAGTTTTATTCTTAGACCACATCAGTTTGCACTCAGTCATCATGTGTCAGACTGTTGAAAATGGCTTCCTCACATTAGTCAATACAGTATTTACATTACATATGTTGTAGAACAACAAAAATTCCTCAAGAAAATTGAGTTAAATGTTCTTTACAATCACTGCAATAAAGAGAGGTCACATTGGGTTGAGTGCAGAGAAGCAGCATTTGTTTTCTCATATCCCTGTTTGTTAGTATCAGCTTGTGATTGCTTCCTCTTTTTGGATTGAAATTTTGATGTTTGCAATAATTTTTTAGACACGTGATGTTCGCATGATGAATAACTTTGCAGTTTTTGCAGCTGTGATTTGATGTGTTTTGGATGCTGACTGGCTTCTTTTAAAGCTGCGTAAATGCTTCTTTTTGGCAACATAGTCTGACTCAGTTTGACCCAGTAATTATGATGACGTTACCTCAGACTTTAAGCGATTGTCCGTGAAGTGTGTACGCAATTTTACCTACCTTTTGCAAGTGTAGTAATTTCTGTAAGTCTGGTAATAATCAGTTATGATAAACCTGAGATGCTGTCTGGGATTAGCCTACTCTTTGTCTTAATTGCAGTGCTGTAATTTAACTGGGCCTGAACCTTTGCAATATTTGTAAGAGAGGCTCGAACAGAGTTGGGATTAAAATGCTTGTCTTTGCATTTCTTTATAGGTTTGTGACCTTGTGAGACGTCTTCGCATCCCAAGTCTTGGGAAAATTCTAACAATGAAAAATAAGGCTAAACTCGTAAAAGTAATTCCTCAGACTTTTTATATGTTCATAAAGTACCTAATTACTGTAGTAAGGCTATCTTAATCCCCAGGCTGCTTCTTTTCACTGTTTTGTTTCGCTTGACCTTGATAAAAAAAAACCAGACAGCCAGAGTTTCTGACCTGTAAATCTGGTGCATTTTTGATATTTGATAAAATGACATTAAGATAATATTTGTTGTCAGTTCACACGAATAGGGCAGGCTGGTATTTCCTGTGTGCAAAGCTGCTTGTCCCAGAGGAATGTGTGGAATGTATTCTTTTGTCCTCTGTAGATTTAGCAGAGTCTCATTTCTGTAATGCCTGCTGGAGAGCCCAGGAAGAGACGGCAGTCTGGAAATGAGTTTGAAAGACTGTCAGTAACCCCCGTGGAGAACTCATCCCTCCCTGTGCACGTCTCTTTGAACCAAAGCTGAGGGATTCTATGAGTCTGAGAGCAGAGATGAACTTGTGGAAACGTCCGCGTGCCTTTGCAAACATCCTCTCATTAGAAAGATGTTCTCCAGCGTTTGACTGAGGACATGTCAATCCACTACCCCGAATCAGACCCCTCCACACTTCCCTGTTTATTTATAGCGAGAGGAACTTGCCACTGGATGTCTCCTTCATGCAAGTCATGGCTGTGATCTTGAAGGGAGGAGGAAGGCTGTAATTGAGGCTCTCTGCTTTCAATTATTGTTTTCAAGATTTTTTATGGCGAGATGAGGCTTCAACATTTTGAAAGTGGCTTCTCTGCGGCCTCCAAGCTGGATGTTGCTGAGAGCAGAGCTGCCAGCACATCAAAAGACAGATTGATTGACTAGCAGGAAAATTAAATGCATGACCGTATGAAGATTACAACATGTTTCCTCTCTGCCCATCAGATAATTAGCCTGAATATCGTTGTTGTTTAGCAACCTTCCTGCGCTCTTTCAACACTTAATATCTAAATTGAAATATGTTCTGCAGATCTGATATCAGAGAGGATAAAGTGTTCATCTCCCAGATTTCTTACTCATTTAACCAGCTTTGTTCCTCTGGAGCTGCTGTGCCACATTTTACCTGGTTCTCACAGTTGACTTCATGCTGGTTAATGAGGCAGGATCTTTGCCTCTATGGCTAACTTTTCTCACGCATTTTAGAGCAGGCTTGCTATTAAATATTTAGACTATGCTTATATCAAAGCATAGTATGTCTAAAGTACAACATTTTACCTCATCAATTTGCATCACAAAACCTTTGAACTTCTCAAAAGTTTTAAACCTACACTGCTTTTGAAACCAGAAACATTTCTTTTTCTCTGAACCTTTTCCTTTATCTTCCCTGCTTTTTCAAACACTCCTCTGCTCCCGTAGGAGCTTCTAAAAATGCATCTCCTTTATACTGTATATCACAGCTCTTTGAGAAGCCCAGAATTGTCAGAATTTAGGGATGACAAAGATTTTTCACCTCTTATGTAGTATTTGATTTAGATTAGGTTTTCCAGAGAGTTCTGCTTACAACGACTCTTTGTTTTCAAAAGTTTGAATGGGAGAATAGAGTTTGTCGTGCATATCTCAATGTGTCAAATTACAATAAGAATAGAAGCACTGTACTATTGTCCTTGCCCATGTATCAAGACACCAACACAAGTACTCTTCACTTCAAGCCTGCAGTATGAACACAGTCTAGAATAAAGGCCGCAGTTCTGTATCCTATTCTGCACTTCTTGTTAAATGAACTCAATCGAGAACACAAGACTAAAGACTGCGTGCTGATGTTTAGCAGGTATAATGTTTAAGATAAGATAAACCTTTATTCGTCCCACAGTGGGGAAATTCACCACCATATTGGTTAAACATTGGGTCTGATTGTTGGGAACCATGAAGGTCTAAAAAACTTTGAGATATTTCAGTCTGGACCGAAGAGGCTGACAGACCTTTACAAGCTAAAATCACCTCAATATCACAATGTATGACAGTCCTTTGATTTGTCATAATTAATGGAAACAAGAGCAATAAAAGCCGGTTTGGTAGCACATGATCTGAATGTATCATTTAAAATTACAGTGCATGAAGAATCACAGTACTGTGTTATTGGTCCTGCCCATTAATCATTGTATCAAAAGTGACACTCCTCCAGTACAAATGACTGTTAAAGTTATTGCCAGGTGAATAAAGGCTACAGTGCTTGAAGAAATGATCCAAGTCAAGAAAAGAGAAAAATGCATCAGCTGGCATTAGCCTAGAAATCATCAAAAGCTCTAATTTGTGGTGTCACTGAGAGAAAATCTTCTGCTGCTTCTCTGCTTTCAGTGTGGTGTTAACATATATAAACATGTTCCAGGTTTTCAAGGTCAGTTTCTCATGAAGCTTTAATGGAGTACCTTAAGGAAAATATGTTTTATTAATATTCCCAGGAGCTCTCTCTCTTTTCTCTCTACTGACTGAGATAAATGGACTTGTTCAAGCTCTCAAACTGGTCTGTTAGAGAGCATGCAGTGTGTGCTGCCTCTGGAATATCTTGAGATTTGACTCTTAATGTGTAACTTTTTTCACTGTTTCTTATTCTTTTTCTTTGCTTTCTTGCAGAGGAGAAGGCCTCTGAAGTGGGGGACAGTTAAACCAACAAAAGAGGAATTCTTGTTTGAACCAGTCATCAGTCCTCTTCAGCCATGTGTTCTACTAATCACTCAAACTGGGTCACATTTGAAGATGACAACACACCACTCTCATCACCTCAGAAGCCCCTACAGTCACCAGGGCTTATCAAAGCATCAGTGCCACGTCCTAATGGTCTGAAATTAGTGCTTCCTCCGATCAGAGATACTTCCTGGAGCTTCAGTAGTTCCCTGGAATCCCCTCAAAGCCACTCAAGTCTCAGTGGAAGTTCCTGTGTACCGTGTAACACACCCTTTTGCACTCCTGTGAGTGGGGCTCCTAGCAATGCATCCCCATTTCACTCCAACACTTGGGAAAAGAACGACTTCTTCCGGAGTTTCTCCAGCACGCCTAGCACCTCTGGTCCCTCTCCTGCACCAGAGGCACTGAATCAAACCTCAGATGGACCAAGCCCTTTCCCTTCTTTCCAGGGGAACTCAGGACACTATAACCCCTTCTGGGATGGATCTAGATACAGCGCAGATGTGGACAGCTCCTCCTCAGACTCAGAATCTGACAATAGCCTTCCACGTTTCTTTATTCGGACCAAAGACGGCAGCGAGCCTCCACGTGACCAACTCCAGAGCTCCTTCTCTTATGTTTGCCACAAATTGGAAGGCCTCCGAGCAGACACGGACCACGAAACAGAGACAGAAAAAAATGCGGAGAGGCGACTAAGTTGCAAAAATGAGGTGTTAAGCGAGGGTTCATCACAGTTCGTTCCTCGGGGTCTGTTTCGTAGCCAGAAGAGAGACGGCTGGCCTGTCATGCTCAGGATTCCAGAAAAGAAGAACCGCATGTCCTCTCGACAGTGGGGTCCGATCTATCTCCGCTTGTTGCCGGGAGGTGTGCTGCAGATGTACTATGAGAAAGGGCTGGAGAAGCCATACAAGGAGTTCCAGCTTCTCCCTCAGTGTAGAATCTCGGATCTTAAACTGGAAACCTATGGCGAGCCCCGCAAAGTCCTGACGCTCAAGGTGGAACATTTCTCGTATACAGAAAAGAAACGCTACCACCCGAAGTTGGAGGTTAGTCATGAGGCAGAGGTAGAGCAGCTGCTGAAGTTTGGCTCCACAGTGCATGACGACATGGAGGACCTGGTAGTCTCCATGGAAGAGGAAATCTTCAAACTGTGTGTGCCCCACCAGCAGAGACGGCACTACGAGGAGCAGGAGCTGTCGTTGCAGATCACTGATCACATCTGGGTACAACTGGATAAGTGTGGAGGAGTCATGGAGCGGACAGCTTTCACCCAGATTCACTGTCTGGCTTTTCTCAATGGACTAGGGGATTGTTTTCTCGCCCTTAACGATCTCGGGCTGCTGCGCTTTGACTCCAGCTACGGGTCCGAGGAGGGCAGCGAACTCTGGATGGAGATCGCCGACTGCCATTTTCACAGATGTGTGAATGAGACAGAGTTTCAAAGGTCCCGGCTGATTAAGTTCTCGCCTCCTGACGCCTGCAGGGTGGAGCTGATGCGGTACAAGACCACACTTTTGGGTTGCACAGAAATTCCCTTCTCGATCAAAGCTGTGGTCACAGTTCAGGGTGCCTATGTGGAGCTCCAGGCCTTTCTTAACATGTCAGCCACCTTCCTTTGCTCCATGGGTGTGTCTGACACGTACCCGCTGTGTGAGAATGTAGTGATCCGTGTGCCGGTGCCGGGCGACTGGGTCAAAGTGACACAGACGGTGGCTTTACTGCGACAGAGGTCACTGAAGGCCCGTATGAACAGAAATGCCTGCTTGGGTTACGTCAGCGCTGCAGACTCGCAGCCTGTCATGCAGGTGACAATCGGCACAGTCAAGTACGAGAATGTGTATTCAGCCATCGTGTGGAGGATCGACAGACTGCCCGCAAAGAATACGGGTAACACATTTCTGAGAGATTCAAATTCAGCCCTGCATGACAGCCTAACATATAATTTTGTCATTAGTTGCTTGGCCTTGGCCTCTTTTGCATGTGTGCAGTATGTTTGCCACTCAGTGGTATAACACTCTAACTACAAGCGACCTTTGTTTTCTCCTCTGCAGCAGTGGATCATCCCCATTCATTTTCTTGCAAGCTAGAGCTGGGATCTGATCAGGAGATCCCAAGTGACTGGTACCCTTTTGTCACGATGGAATGTGAAATTATGGGCGCAGTTGTGTCACAGACCAGGGTGAAGTCACTGGGCACAACGAACGACATCCAGCCACAGAAGCATGTGACCAGTTGGACACGCTATCATTGTCAGGTGAGATGTCTCATCAGTGGAATAGTATCTTACTCAATGCATGCACCAACCTTAATGTAGATTGGGTAAACATCTTTATTTACGAGTGCAACTAACCTAATTTTTATTTGTTTTAGGTGGAAGTAGAGAAGAAATGGATTGAAACCGAGTCACAGAGGCAATCTGGCTGTATGACACAGTGATTACTAAAGAAGCTCTGAAGAGGACGTTATCCCTTCCTCCTAGATGTTTGCCAAAATCTTCCTAATGGTGAAAAGGGATAACGAAAAATGAGGGTGATGAGGGACTTTCTGCTTATATCCGGTGTCAAATTCATCTAATTACACATAGCCTGGTAGTATTTCTCATGGAGGTTAACCGATTTTGTATCCTTTAACTAAGACTGAATTAGTCCAGACCTAATAGACAATTTAACATGGTCCTTTTGCCTAGCACTTTACATTTAATAGATTTATTAACTGTAAGATTACAGTTTATATGAGTACTGTATATAAGCTTGCATTTGCATCATCTGCACTGCCCTCCAGAATGATTGGCATCCGTTATTAATGTCTTAATAAATGTACACCGAACAGGCTGTATGAGATAAACAGCTTAAGTAATGAGCAAAAAATTTACTGTGTTTGGGAAAAGCCAATTATCAGTAGATGCTTGGGGTCAGGCCCTTTTGTTGCTGCAAACGGATTGATTTAGATATCAATTCGCCACATTTGTACTATGTGGCAGTGACAAACCAAAGTATGAACCTGGTGAAAAAGGACTATAGGAACAGAATTATATTTGCAGAAAAACAAAGGTGGGTCACATCCTGCTGAGTCCCACAGAGGAGCATTTGTCTGAAGTGACTAGATCACAATTATAACGACAGTTTGGTTGAACTGATTCAGGCCATGCCAATTAGCAGCAATGAAACACTGATCAAAGGTTCAAAGAAACATGAGACAAACAGACAATTAAATTATTTTTGCCCCAATTACAAGTGCATTGGTCCAAAGAGCTACAAAATAACTTCATATTTAAAGGGTAACTTGTCTTGTTTTTTTGCCAAACATAAAGTGCATATGAGGTCTGACATTTACTATGCAACATAGAGTGCTGATATTATTCATTTTCCAATTTTTTTCACACGGACTACAACTCATTACTTTCGTTGTTTACCTCAAGCTGACTTTGGACTTTATACCAAGGTTGTATTCTGGAGGACTGTAATTTTATTTAAACAAATCAAATCTTTTATTATGTGATTTTTCTGCCTCTGGGTTGTGAATAGGTTGGATAAAAAAATAAAAAATAAAAAAAAAGAACGGTGAAGCTTCATAGTGACCAACAAGGCCTTCAGTGATGACTTTTATGTATGCGGTACCTGGCTTAAGCTGGATATTATGTGCATCAAGAGTAAAAATTGAATTAAACCTGAATGACTCCTGGTCCTTCTTCAAAGATGATTATAAGACTTGGGGTTTCTGTCTCGATCACACAAACTTTGAATTTATAACTAAGTTCCCTAATCTGCTCTGTATGAATTTTGTATTATGAGACAGGACATAAACTGAACTGAGGCTGCTTTCTGTTCATATCAAAGCAGCCAACATCCAAAAGGTCAAAGGTGATTCATGTATACAGTGTAAAATGACAGTACTGTTAAAATCCAGCTTACCTGATAAACATTAAGTGACATTTATGTTTTAACTTTTTCCATAGTGAAACAAAAGTTTTAAACAAACAGCACAGCTTATCTCAAATTTGTGCATCATCACCATCATCATCAGTTTTGCTGAGAGACATCCAGCAGTGAGTAATGACAGGCTGCTGCTCATTAAATGACCTGATTTGTAGGAGATGATCTTTTTAAAGTGCTGCATGCTGTGCGATAGTTTTATTTGATTAACTGTGATAGCGCACAGGTACAAAGGAGTGAAGCATCTTAACCCGAATTAACTGTGGCTCTTTGGGAACATGCTACTTACAGTTTACATAAATTCAAAACTCCACATGAAAAAAATGTTTCACATGAGTGCTGCTGTTTTTAATGCATCATTTTCACATAGACCAGTGTTGTGATGAGTCAAAACTCAGCAGAGCTCCAACCTGGGACCTTTGAGTCGTTCAAGAAATAATGTCCAAAAACTTTGTTTCACTCTTGAGCTTCAACTCTTCATGAGCTCATTTCTTAATTGTCTGTATATTAGGTGTTTTTTGGGGTGTTTGGGCTTTACTTTAGTGATTGTATTAGCTTGATAGAAAAAGGCCTTTAAACATGTTTCTATCACTATCAACTTTTATTATGTTGGTAACTAGAACAGGTTTTAGATTTCATATCAGAATATTTTCTATCTTTCAAGTAAGTATGGGCTAATAAAATAGACACACACATTGTAATAGTGGTCACATATGGGAATAAAGAGGGCGTCACCTTATAATTCAAGGAGCACTTCTGAGTCCAGAGGAGCTTTATAGTGAAGTGACAGCAAAGTGTCTCAGCGGCGGCAGGAACCACAGAGGTGTCTCATGTTGCTGCTTCTCATCCTCATCAGAGGAGTCGAGCTACAGTGTTGAAAGAGCGCCAGCATCGCCAAACAGATGCTCGGAGGAAAGCAGGGGTCACGGCTCCTGCTGCTGCTGCTGCGAATCTATTGAACGCCAAGTTCAAAATGAAGTGTTTTGTAAAGGGTGAAATATTTTTAACTCCTGGCATTGAGCACTCTTGGGATCAGAGACTGCACTGAGCTCCCAGCACTGTGGAAAATGTTCAACAGAGTAACCTTTCTATTGAACGTAACCAGAAAACTGGAACCGGGGAGGTTGTGTGGGACAGAAATATTTGAGTCTCTCTAAAGCTACACGGTGGAGATAAGCTGCTGAATACTGAAGCCATATTCAACATTAGGAGGTTTTATGTGAAGCTTTTAGTATTGATATATTTGAGATCCCAGTTGTGGGTGGATGTAAGGCGGTCTGCAGAGAAATCCACCTTAAATTGGTGACACCCAGCTGGGACATGATGAAGCTGCAGCAGGATTTCTTCCTGTAATCTTGTTGAAATGTGACATCAAATGTTTGGTCATTAGGTAGAAAATGAATGAGATGCACAATTAGAAAGCAGAAACTCTCATCTGGCAGCAGAGACTGAAATAATATTATATGTCTATTTCAAACAGGTTTCAAAAAAGGACATATTTTCAACCCTTGCACCAACACAATATAAAACATCTGTATCATTACAATTTCCTACTCATGTTAACAAACCTGAAGGCCTCAGCGCCAATCACATCTGTGTGTATGGAGGCTGATGACAATCACCTGTGTGAGCACGTCCCCTCAATTTGTTTCAGGTAAAAGACTGTATCGCCATTAACTGTATGTGTTATGTGTCTATTATCACCGGACCGCAGTTATTTTGGCCTTAAATCATGCTGACCAACACAGGCCCAGTGGTAAGAAAAGATGCTTTTAGCTAGTTTGGTCATAGCTACAGGCTAACTGTTAGCATTAGCACTGTTTAGCTAACGTGTTGTGGCCTCTACGTCTGAAAAACGCGCTCCTGGAAGCAGATTTTAATTAAAATTTGGGCTGTTTCTTCAGGACATCAAACTATTTCTTTGCTAAGTGCAGTTAAGTGCAGCAAAATCTCATCTTAAAGCTATCAATTTGCTCACATATGCTTTTATATGTCGCCAAATTTTGATATCAAAGATGTTTCATACCTTTTTATAAATTTGCCTCAAAGTATTTAACTTAAATAACATTTATCTTTGATGTTTTTGAATTATGACTTAAATACACAGTAAAGCGAAATTTATCTTAAATCTACTCTGAATATGATATTTTTAGCTAGAAAAGTACAGGCAATTTTACATATTGTTACCCAAAATGAAGAGTGACTTTAATATGTTTGGAAAATATCCTGAGTTACATATAACTGTGTGAGTCTACATTATCCAGCAGTGAGAAACATAGAAAAGGCAGATGTTTGAATGGAATTTGGTGCATTACTTATCAAAACAAACTGGTTGGGCTGAATCACTTACAGCTTCTGACTTTGTAAACAACTGCAGGCCAAACTCTACTTGTCCATAATTGATGATGTGATTGAGAGTATGAGGGAGCTCTTCTTGGATGAAGGGCTTGAAGACCGCGTCCTGGACGATTTAAGACATGTGAGTAATATTCTACAAAACCCTGCTCCACTTTCAAAAATATATATATAATGCTCATCTTGACTCGAGGTGTCAGTGACAGCAAAGTTAGATCATCTAGTGAGGAAGTGCACGTCTTAACCAGGAAGACCGACTGCTGTGTCTTCTGCTGCGCAGCTTTGGGAGGTGAAGATGATGCAGTCAAAAGCAATGGAAGACTTCAGGAAAAACAACATCAACTCGTCCAACTTTGTGCTGCAGCTTCCTGCCAACTACAATCAGACTGATCAAGAAGTCACAGGTATCACAGCACTGCTCCTGACAAATGTATCTAATTACACTGTCCGTTCATACAGCTTGTCAAACACTAAAAGTAGCTCAGGTACTTTAATGCACCCTGAGAGGAACTATTTTTAGCAGATTAGCTCTGGATACTTGTAGTATGAACGTTGACACAGGGCACTAATTCATTCTTCTTTTGATTTTTGTCTCACCTGCTCTGATTTTTGCTCTCAGCCTCAGTTGTGATCCCTGCAAGTCAGAATATCCACAGTTTCCCAAGGCTCAAGGCAAGTGTCATCACGATTTACAGTACATCACCTCCCCGACCTCATGTGACTCTTTATATGAGGGAAGCAAAAAACTGTCATTATAATGTTATTCTCAAAAACAGTTGGATTTATTATAGTTAAATGTAATTGCTACTGAATACAACACAGTTGAGTTCATAGCATTGATTTTTTTTTAAATGTCCAGAAGGTAATTTCAAGTGGTGGAATTTTAAAAACTTGATTTTAAGTAATTTTTTAGGGTTCAGAAATTCAGATTTAGACAAAGCCAAGTTGAAGAGTCGAAGTTGCTTCAACTGGATTTGTAAATTGCAGACACCAAATTCAACAGGAAAAATTCTAACATGAACACGTAGACCACTAAGGATACTCCTTCCTCCTCTTATAAGACTTGGATCTTGTGATAAACCTGTATGATCAACTATTTTCAGATGTGATTTCATTCTTGGTTGCCTGGATGTTTCAATTTTTCATCTTTTTGGGGTCTGAATTTAACCAATTGAATTTTTAGCATTTGATTTTTTTCAACTTAATTTTTTGAATCAGAATTTCGCTAATTGAATTTAATCAGCTTGACTGTATATTTTGGACATTTCAGTTTTCTCTCTCAATTTGTGAAAATACTCATAGTCAGAGTCTCTTCATTTGTCAGACCTGCTGACCTCAGGGTTATTTACCGGCACCACATTGGAATCATAATGCAGTCAATCACGTATCAGACAAGAATTTTGCTGTGTTTTACTGATGAGCCTAAATGTGGTTGAATATTCCTGTAAATCAGTACTGTTTGATATGCAGAATTAAATTTCCCTGTGTGATTGCAGAACAACTCGGAGACACTTGCGACTTTCTCTCTCCCTGCTGGATTAGCTTACCCTGTGCAAATACCAGCTGGAGTCACTCTACAAACAGCATCTGGTACCCGACAACTTTACCTGTTATGGGCCTGAATCTGTGTTAGTTTTTAGCTTGTACTAATCGGTGGACATAACATTTCACTCTTCCCTTGTGTCTCACTAAGGTCAACTTTACAAGGTGAATGTTCCTGTTGTGGTCACACAGGCTGCAGCAGGTCAGCAGCCTATGTCCCAACCCTCACAGAAAGTCTCTGAGTGGAAAGAACCTCCTGCTCCTCAGTCAGCTGCAGCTCCACCAAATACCACTCATCCTCAGGAGGTGCAGCCATCCTCTGTTCCAGCTGCTTCTGCCTCACAGCCTCCACATCAAAAGGCCAATTTACCCCCCGGTCAGGAGAGCAGCCTCCCCCAGCAGCCACAAGTTCCTGCTGCTGAGACCTCGCAGCTCCAGGGGGCCCACTCTCCAGAGCCAGAGGTCACGCTGGAAGAACATGAGCCGAGTCCACAACCTGAACCTCTGAACCTCATTATGACCGCTTCACCCAGCAGTCAGTTATTAGACTTCCAGACTGGCACTGATGAGGCTTTGACACAGACAGCACAATTAAAGACCAGAGACATTGACGAGATCCTGAAAGAAGTGATTGAGGAGGAGAGAGAGAAAGCGGAAAGGGCGAGAAATCTAGCGTCTACAAAGACTGCCGACCAGCCTGAGGCTCTTCTAGGGGTAATTTGAAAAGAGTATTCCCTCTTTGAGCAAATACCAGTAACAGAAAACGAAAAAGGCCACTTGCTTCACATTTTGGGAAATACACTCATTCACTTTCTTGTTAAGAGTTAGATGAAGAAAATCAATACAACTCACAGGGCTGTGTATCTGTAAAATATGTAGTTGGAGCTAGCTGCCGGTTAGCTTAGCTTAGCATAAAGACTGGAAACAGAGAAACAGCCAGCATGACTCTGTCCAAAGATAAAATGTGCCTAAAACCGACCCTAAAGCTCACTAACTATCATGTTTAATCCAGGCTTTCTGCTAAGCAAAGCTAACCAGCTCCTGGCTGCAGCTTTGTGTTTATTAGACTGACATAAAGTGATCTACTCATCAAACTCTTGGCAAGAAAGCGTATGATTGTATTTTCCAAAATGATGTGGAGTTTAAAAAGACATGATTGTTTACCAGGTGGAGATGGTCTAATGTGACCTTGAATTGCATTATGGGAAATGTAGGATGTAGGAATACAAGGAACTAAAAGTTAAGCTTTCTTGCCTCAACTGCATTGATTTTGACTGCACTGTTATTAAGTTCAATACTGACTTGTTGGAATGGCCCTTTTAATTAATCTGAAATAAATGATTCCATGATAAACTCAGAATTCATTTCAAAAAGTTTTTCAATTACAAACTCATGCATTGCATTAATAAAAAAAGAGTAAAACTGCTCAAATATTAGATAATTTACCATAGCACATAGTTCCACTCCAACTTTTTCCAAATATTTAACTGTTTTTTCTTGCTATCGCTGCCAAGCTGGACCTGGACTACAACTACAGTGAACTGTCAGACATCGTTCAGCTGGACGGTCCTGCAGACAACTCTGACATGGAGGAGGAAGAGGTCGTTCCCCTGGAAGAGAATGACTTTCTGGGTATAATCAACGCAGAGGCCATTAAGGCCCTGCAGGAAGGAGATGGAAGCAGCGACGGCAGCAGCATCTCCTCCAGCAGCGACAACGAGGGAGCAGATGAACTCGCTCATGTTGAGGAAGAGGTGAGAGAGTGAGTTTGATCTCCAGTTTGTCACAGTTTTTCTCTGCATGGAAAACACAGCCGATGTGTGCTGCTTTTCCTAGAAATGACATTTGTCAGTCATGTTTTGTAGGTAGCACATATATATATATATATACTTTAACATGTCTTTGAGGGTGCGTTTTAACTGTTTGTCACTTTCAACACTTTCTGTTGATTAGGATCCTTTGAATTCCGGTGATGATGTGATTGAGCAGGACATCCCGGATCTCTTCGACACTGACAATGTAATTGTTTGCCAGTATGACAAAGTAAGAACCTGTTGGCCAATATTTGCCTCTCTACAAAACCCATTGCTGGAAACTGACAATATGGTAATTAACATTTTCTTTCTATTGCAGATTCACCGCAGTAAGAACCGCTGGAAGTTTCATTTGAAAGATGGAGTGATGTGTTACGGAGGAAGGGACTACGTGTTTTCTAAAGCTGTTGGGGAAGCCGAGTGGTAATGAGCTTTAGTTGTCTTGCACACATCAGATAATTGTGTTGAAATAGTGGAAACTGATTTAAAAGGGAAAAACAATCAGTGAATTTGGACCTCTTGGTGGTATAATTTGCCTCACGGAGCAGGCAGTTAAAACACCACTGTGCAAAATCACTGATACTTTTGTTTTTTTTCCAATATGTAATTATCAGAGCAATACTGCAAGTCATTTATGATGTTAAAACCAATTACTTACAACATTGGTTCTGAATCCAATCTACTAAGACAAACAGCATGAATTTATGTTTTATAATATTTTGCCGCAAATACTTTAATTTATTAGTGGAGAAAAACATGATTGACCTGGAATGTGTTTTCTTCTGTCACGATCATGTTGCTTTGAAGGTACCTAATGTGCTGTTTGATTTTCAAACATTGTAATGTCTTGCCTTTAATCAGGCTTCAAATACACTGAACTGCACGCTTGTGCTGCATTCAATAAACCCTTTTATTTCTGTGCAATCCTGTAGAAAGCCACTGTTGCCTTGTTGTCATATTGTTTTTTAGAATGAACGAAGAGGGCTTTTTTTTCTTTTCACTCTTTAAACCTAAGAAGTCCCAGTGGCTTACTAAATACAAATTCACTGGAGCATGACCAAATTAATTTATAAATGCCGGCATGGACTCTCAGATCAATTCATTTTTTGACTGTGTGTTTTGACTGTTTGGATTGATACTAATGTAGCTACTCACAGCTGGAAAAAACAAAACAAAAATCAGTGACAAATCCTCAGACAATGTTTCATTTTGACATTGGAAGTGTCAAAATTTTAGTTACATTCTTTGGTGCAGACCTTTCCTCTTTTCCTTCATATGAAATTGTAACGTTTATTATTTTCTTGTATTTCATTCAAAATGGTGTAGTGTGCACGTGAACACATAGTAGACTTTGTGGCAGTGGTTCCCAGTCTGGGGGTCTGGGCGCCCACAAGGGGTTGCAAATTCAATCTGAGTGGACAAAAGATATTAACAAGATATTAAATCTGAAAAAACATATTTCTACTACATAAAATTATGTTTGTTTTCTTGCAATATCCAATATTCTTGGATGTATTTTTGAAAAAATAATAGCATACTCAAGTAATGGAGGTTTGGCATAGGAATCTATATTTTAAATCCACAATCAACAGCTGTTGGTAAATGTGGAAGCAAACTGAACAAAGATGGTAATAGACACTTCTTTCTTTCATTAAAATGTTTTATTGTCAAAATCCATGACATCTTGAACAGCAGTAATGTTTCTCATAGACCAGGCCCCGGCTTTAAGTGAGTCTCTGGGGCTGCTCTGGCTTGTCTGCAGTTTTCAAGTCTCCCAGTCAAAATGTCTCCTGAGTACAACAACCCAATAGATGGCACTAAAACCCACCTCTGTTGAGCTAAAACAAAGACTTCCATATGGTCACATTAACTACATTGTATTCAACTCTGCCTTTATTAGGACAGAATAATAAATAATATCTACTTATTGAGCTTTAATAGAACTAAATGTCTCTTGTAACAACATCTTGATCTCAATAACATAAATGAGCATTAATGGTTTAGGGATAGCTTTGCAAATACACCGGCCTGTTTCATTTGTTCCCCGTTCCTGCTCCATCTATCTGCTGCTTTGTACCACATCACCTGTGCAGAAATGGAGGCTGCAGCACCTGTTGTCTTCAATTTGAGGTCTCCTGGTCCTGACTGATGAAATTCTCACTTTGTAAACTAACCTACAGTCGATCAAATCTGATCCGACGTCTGTCATGTACGAGACTGACAGTCTCTTCAACCTGACCTAAATTTTGAGGCAATGCTACATGTTTAGCAAGACAGCAGACACTGCCCTCATGTTCGTAATAAAATTCTCTACGTCCATGGTCATGTGGTTCCCTTGTTTAGAAAGCAACCCTTCATCTTAATGTGATAGGCGTAGAAGTTAAGTGAGTGAGGTTTTCTGCTGGACATTTTTTGGGTAGAGTTGAGGTGTGATGCCAGAGTCTGTGACCTGTAGAAATCGGCGTTTGCGTTGCAGCAGCCGCAGCCGCATCGACTCAGCAGCAGGCACACGTCCCTCCTGAAAGCCCGTGTGAAGAGTGTGTAGAGGAAAGGGTTGCAGAGGGAGTTGATGGGATAAAAAAGGATGAGCAGGATCTTTGAGTGAGACACAGTTATGAGGGGCATACGCAGGGCTGCAGAGATGGCGAAGAAGGAGATCGGCGCCATGCACACAAAGTCGGTGAAAATGAGCACAGCCATGCGTTTGGCGATCTTGGTGTCTCCATGACGGGTGGAGTGCTCTGGGTTGTGAACGCTCAGGTATATGCATATGTAGCAGTAACAGACCACCAGGAAAGCCACAACATTGAGAATGAGCACAGCCACCACGTACACCTGAGAGCCCAGCGTGTCGATGTCCATAGGCAGACAGATGCTCACCTTGCTATAACTGCTGACCCCCACCAGAGGGAGCAGGGCTACCAGCAGAGAGAAGCCCCAGCCTGCCCCCATAATGGCTGCCACATGGTGCATCCGCAGCCTCTTGTTGACATGCATGGCGTTGGTGATGGTGTGCCAGCGTTCGAGGCTGATCACAGTCAGCGTGTATACTGACAGCTCGCTGGCAAACACCGTCAAAAACCCTGCTATGCCACATCCGTGCCCCGTCTGCCAGTCTGTGGCGTGGTTGTAGTACTCGTGACGGGAGTGGTGGTCCATGTAGGCAATCAGCAACAGGTAGAGCCCCATGCACAGGTCGGCCACAGCCAGGTTACACATGAGGAACCTGGAGATAGTTAGCTTTTGGTGGCTAATTAGCAGGATAACCAGAACAGCCAGGTTACCAGTCACAGAAAAAACAGTGATGATCCAGGTGAGACAGCGCAGGAAGGGAAAGCCCAGCAGGTCCTCACAGGGGTTAAAAGCATCTGGCTTTGGCGTGCACTTGACGAAGGGGTTGTTCAGACAATCAAATTCCAGGTCTGGATACTGAAAGTTGACGTCATCAATTAGATTCATGCCATCTGCAGTGGGCTCTCTGAAGAATACACAGATTTTAAGATTACTACACAAAAGCCAGAGCAGCTGATCAAGGAAAACTGCTTATGTAATACGTGTTCATTTTTCAATCCCAGAACTAGATTGTGTGTAAAAAGATAAAATATTTGCATCAAAAAGATTTTTGTGTGAACAACAGGTCATATGAGGACAATAATCAAGTCTCTGTATTAAGAGTTTATTTTTATAAATCAAAATCATCTGGAAGCTCACAAGATCAATATTTCAGTTTTGTGAAACAGAATAGAAACTTCTGTCTGTTCAGAGAGTTCATTATTTTCAACTACAATAAATTTAAATGTGTCAGTAATCGTTAAATATGTCATAAATTAACAGTAGTTAAGAACAAAGAATAGCTTTAGTTCAATTCGTGCTATGTGAAAATTATTATTTCATGAAGTGTAAATTAGAAAAGACCATCTCAAATTCTTTTTAGTTACTAATGGATGAACAATTAGTGTCATACTGCATTATTTTCAGATAGAGAGAGTGTTACATTTTTTGCTTCTTAAAAAGTGAACTATATCCCCCCACCATACCCAAATAACTTACGTTTCAGTTTCCCTGAGGTCACATAACTTTGTGAAGTTCTTTAAGGCACTTTCCCTTTAAATAAAAAAGAAGGGAAAAGGTTAGACCACAACACACAAAATATCAATAAACTCAGCTGCTAATTACCAAACTACTCATCATCTGTATTCATTGGACGGGGCTTTTGTTCTTTATGCAGATGTGAATGGATTTGTTGAATTTCTGGCAGCGGTTGTCGGTTACCTTTGTTTGCGGCGCCACGTGTGGAAGGCACAGCAGTGGCTGGGGTACGTGAGCTCAGCCCTCAGCAGCTCAGCCAGGCTCTCCAGCGGAGGGAGGGTCTTCAGAGCAAAGGCAGAGCTGGCTTTCAGAAACCTCACCTGCCTCAGCCCTTTAGGTGGGAGGGAACTCAGAGGTGTGGAGGAAACATCCCTGAATGACACACGCACAGAACATAGATATTTCAGTGAAGATTAGTAAAATAATCGCCAATAAAATGCAGTGTTTTAATAAAGTATTGGAGTAGAACAGGTTTGTTCTATCTTGTCTCCATTTTCACATGTAATTTAGTTGAAGAGTTACAAAGTCAGTCTTTCCCGCAAGCCATCATTTGCTGTTTTGTTGATGGTGGCAAGAGATGCTGTTTCAGACAAATCTGCTGAATCTCCCACAGGTGTCCATTCAGTTCAAGTGACTCTGGCTGCCAAGCCGTAATTTAAAGTGTTTTCATATTCATCGAGCCAATGAGTAAATCACGCTGCTTTTCTAAAGAGATGCTCATTCACAACGAAAAAAAAAAAAGCTTCATCACAGCATACAGGTTGTAATTACTGACATTTACTAAGTACTGAATACATTTTACCCAAAGCAAAATACCATTCAGGATCTGCTTTTCTCCCTCATTTGACTGGATTACTTTGGACCTGACATTCATCAAATCTATAAATACCCAGAAGTGCCACACTGGACCCTGCACAAACAAAAGGAAGACCTCTGGCATTTCCTGCATGTCAGTGAATAGCATAGACACTAATTCATAAGCAAGATAAGAGGAAATTTCATATCTCCAACACAGGGTTGCTTGCAATCGGAGACCTTGCAAGCTGTATGCTCTGCAGCCTGGGCTATTTGCTCACTAATCAGTATTCAGCAGTCCTGCCTGCCTTGTTGGTTGTTTACACAGACAGGCTGTCACCGCCCTAATGTTTATACAATAAAATGATAAACATTGTTATGAATATTAATCTTGCTTCGCTGACCTAGATCAAATATGGCCGCCTTAATGCTGTTGATTTAAACAACATACGATAGAGAAAGTATGATTGTCCTCTCTCTTATTTAATGTGGCCGCAATCTCATATTTGCTGCTCTTGAATGGCAACTTCTTATCTGAAGAACAGGAACTTTTAAGGGACTAATTAATTTTCAGTGGTGGAAAGTACAATTGTCAGGTACAAATACTTGTACTTGAGCAGTATTTTTATACGTCTCTAATATATCAATTACTTCAAATAGCTCTATATTGATGAAGTACAACATCAGAATTAGGCATGAACACATTAACCCAGATTTCTTGTCATCTCTCTACTATACGTCATTGAAAAAGGCAGAAAGATTTGAAATAAATACTTAAAAGATGTAAATAATATAGCATTCTGAAAAGGACTATTCTGCATGATGAGCAGAGACAAGTTGTCATATGATCACCCTAAGTTGATATGACTAACATGCAACAATTAGCATTCATTTGTAGTCATGTTTCTGGCCACCTGGTGAATGTACGTCCTCTTAATTCACTCTCCTTTTAGCTCTGTTTTGCTCTCCACCAACTGCTGAGATAAAATAACCATAAAACCAAAACAACAATTTCTTAAAGACCCTCCAAAGCTCTTTGTGGGTCTGTCACTATTAACCCCTTCCACATATAAGTAGTCATGTGATCCACCGTCAACATAAAAATATTGATTATAGTTGCTTTAAATAAATGATCTGATTACTTTTTCCACCACTGATTTTTAATCCGGAAAATTGTCATGACATTTTTTTTGGTTGCATTAGTTTTATTAACTTGAATTACTGTCACTTACAGAAAACTTGGACCTGTGGCTCCTTCGAAGGCGTCTTCTTGGATGTCACTCAGATACCTGTTGTCTCTCAAAATTCTATAAAACACATTAAAAAAAAACAACTGTAACACAAGTGACCTCTAGTCCAAACTGTGGTTTTGCACTTACCCTGCAATACGAAAGACAATTTAAGATGACACATTAATGGCCAACAATGCCCCTAACCATTTTTTTTAATCTTCTTTTTGTTTTCTCAACTTGACACTGAGGAAGATGAGCATTATTTTTAGACTGCAGGGTGTCTGCACATATCTCGTCCCCATCAACATTCAGCAGTACGGGGCAGAGCAAGAAAACAATGGGGCATCCAATCTTTGTTTAGTCTTACATAACGTTTGTTTACTGGTACACTCAGTTTTTATGATTATAAATACAAAAGCCTCTAACCTGAACAACATATTGTATTGGCCTGTTGTCTGCTTAGTATGGGGGGAATAAATCTTGATTATCAAAATGCTTACAGCGTGTTGAGCTTGGTTCCATTGAAAGCATGAGATTTGATTTCTTTGAAGCCGTTTCTAACCAGGTTCCTGTCAAGGACACAGTGTTAGTTTGCTGTCAGAGGCACCTATCACCAAGGTCAGAGAACTGAACATCCAATTACATAAGCATACTGAGACACATCAAAACACATTCTCAACAAATGGTGACAAATTGTTGCTGCTGGCTCCGATAATGTGGTAACAAAAAGAATTTGGCTCCTGTACTCACATGTCGACATACTCCTCTGTGATACCCTGGAAAGAATTAGCAGGGATGATGTCGATCCTCATGTTATCTGCCATTTCTCTGCACACGGAGGAGATAACATTCACTCGGGCTGTTTGGCTAATTTATCTGTTAGACAAAATGATGTATATTCATACAGAAAAAGGAGCAGTTTGATGAACTGTGACCCAGTTGGAGGATTTGCGGCGGGGTCGGTGACATCGTGACGTTAATAGATAAAAGTGAAACTGGGCTCAGAATAAACAGCCTGGGCTCCACTTCGAGTTATACCTTGAAGAACACGCAGTTTTGCAACATGCAGAAAGACGCTAATCCAGTTTAGAAACACACTATTTTTAAATGCGATTACTTACAGGATAATATTTGGCACCAGGGAAGAGATAGTTGTGAAGTCTGGGAAGTGTATCACCCCTGTGTTAGAGATGCTCCTGTGAAGACGAGCATCAAAGACAGATGATTATTAGCAGATAAGAACAAATCTTCAAAGTCCCTGCAAAGTATCAGAGTTGCAGATTGTCTCAGTCGGTTAGACAAATTTCAGGAACTATTTCTGGGAAAACATTCCAGGTTAAATGTGATTTATCATGTGTCACTGCCTGCTTGTGACCTCTGACATGTTTCTTCACATTTAATTTGAAGCAATGAATACTAAATTAGTAAAAAATATCTTCACACTGACTGGGACTGAGGTCGTAAGAGCAGATCTGCAGCCTAACAAACTGTTCAAAATACAAGTGGTTTGAAGGTGACAGCAGGAAGTTCATGGTCCACACAGACAAGTATAGCTTCTGCTATGCTTTTCAATGCCAAAAAAATAGTAGAAAAATAATAGTAAAGATAAAGAATTGTCAATATTCAAGTAGTAGATGCTGAGATATCCTGACCTTTCGTCTGTGATATGGGTCAAGCTTCAAAACACTGGATCCTACAATTCCCATATTGCAGCTTTTTCACCAGACTCTTCCTGCCTTTTAAATCATCTCATGTTTCAAACTCCATGACCCTGGTTACATCCCAGGGTTTTCGTCAAATATTTGAAGTCTCAAGCCAAATTCAAGATAACCCCAATGACACCATTGGCTGGAAGTCTCCTTTAACTCCTTTACATCCAGTTTTCCCCACTTTTATTTCCCCTGTTGATACAATATCTTATTCAACACGGTCTTACAGTGTTGAAAACTCTGTATTTGCCTTTTCCAACTCTTCATTTCTATTTATTTGATGCTTATCTTCACAGCGACAAGCACATAGTATGGACCACATACCACAGCATTTATAGCCTTAGTTTGTGATACCTGTCATTAGAGCAACCTTTATACAAAGACACGCAACTCAAGAGGAAAACACACAAAAGGATACAAAACACAAACAATGACACAGTACCAAGACTAGTCTAAGAGTAGCTGTAATATTTACCATGATCTTATTTTTTTTCCCACACAGTACAACTGAGACTGATGCAAATTTTCTTTAATTTTACTTTCAGATATTTGGTCAAAAAGTATTGGACAGATAAACATTTTGACCTGATGAATGTGCTAAATGAAATGTTAAAGGATCACAAAAGTTATTACAATTCATCTTGAGGGGAACATGAATGATGTGTATTTAATTTAATGTCAATCCATCCCACAGTTGTTGAGACATTTCACCCAAAAATGTCAACTTAATGCAGGAGTGAAAAAACAGGGGATCACCAAAGTCTTTAAGATCCATCCTCTGCGAACCATGAATGTCTAAATTTGGAACAAATGCAAAATTCAACCTGACTTTTTTTTAGCATTATTGGAAACTTTAGGATCTCCACTAAATTTAAAATAAGGTCATATGAGATTTGCAGATTTGCAATAAGTGACCCATCTGCAGGTCAGTGGGGTTGAATGAGGAGAATAAAGTAAAAGAGGAAGACTTACAAATATTCCAGCTTGGGCAGGTCAGTGAAGGCTCCTTTTTCAATAACCCTCAGACTGTTAATATTCTGCACTGAACTGCAGGAATAAAAATGAGGAAAATTATCAGTAATTACAATATTTCCGTCAGTGGCTGTCAACAAACAAACACAGCGAAGCCCATTCACACATCAGCCGCTCTGAAAGTCGAGGATTAAACGTGCTGCTTTGTAATGGAGAGGCTAATCCTGCGGAACTTAAATGAAATGCAAAACACATAGCGGTTGTTCGAATGAGTAATTGCTTTCATCGTGCGGCTTGAATCTGACGTGTGGCGGAAGGTAAAGTGTCACTCACATTTGAGTCAGGCTGTGGAGGGAGAGGAAGGCATGTCTCTGTATCTGTGCGATGCAGTCGCTCTGGGAAATCTCACTGTGGCACAAAGAAATGGCTCCACATCAGTCAAAAGATTAACAAGAGCTGGTAAACAAATTACTCTTGAAACGTCTCACATCAAGGTAGTGAATGTGTAATCTGAGGGAAACAAATATTAAGAGCGACACAAGTTATGGATTTCTTTCCCTCCTTATTTCTCAATGCACTTGTTTTATAAATAGGACAGCGTTGATTGATATTGGGATACAAACCATGAGGGAAACATTTAAATAACACCAACGACAATTCATACTTCTAGGGCACCACACACACACACACACACACACACACATGCTTCACCTCGTGTTTGGAAAAGCTCCAAACATACATCACGGATGCATCTGGGCCAAGAAGACTAAGTGAAGATGTTTAAAATGGAGGACTAAACAAAGACCTTCAGACAAAAAAAAAAAGTCAACAAGATCTTGATTTGTCCTTGAACACTTTTGTTTTCTGATGGCGGCACGGCTGACTTCCTTTTCCGAGCCGCTCTCCAGCTCCTTCTTTTTTGCAGTCATGGTCTTAAGACTCTGCTGTAATCAGCCGACACTTTTCTGAGGTTAACGTCACTCTGCTTCCTTTTCAAGCACAGAAACAATTACTCCATCTGTGCTGCTTACAATTTTGATTGCATTATGTATAGTGTCTTAATTGTCGCTCGCAGCTCCCGAAAAGCCTTTTTACCTGCTCATCTAAATGAAGCTGGGCCGTGATTTCCAGTTTGCGTCATCGGTGACACACGGAGCTCCTCATGCCATTCCACCTTGACATGGGTTTTATTGGCTAACTTGCTCCAGGCTGAAGACACGAAGGACTGTAACCTCATTTAAACTATTTTATCAGTCGACACTATTTTGCAATAGAGGCAGAATTGGAGCATTATGAACCTATCGCATGTAAGTACTGTAAGTACAGTATCTGAGACTGATAAGACGTGTCCCTGACGAGCGGAGACAGCAAAGCCAAACACAATTCCAATCTGAAAATGATTTCACCACAGGCCAACAGACGTTATCCGCTCATCAGACTGTTAGTGATATATTAATTAAATGGTGAAACCCATTCGGTGAAACAATTCGGGCTAATGCTGTAGCTTCAGGACTGAGTATTTAGTGGCTGTAAACACGATAACGATGAGACATAATTAACCAGCAATTAAGATGAAAGGGGGTTATGTTTTCTCTCACCTGTCTGCTTTTAGTACCATGTATCACTCAGCTGTAATTGGATTTTGCTGAAATGTATCATCCAGATAAGCATTTGAGCAGAAGAAGCTGATTATATTCAGGTGGTGATATTTCTGGTATTTCTTAAACTTTGGAGCCTATCTACATTTTTACAGCTTCCTTCTTTAAATGCATGATGTTTAACAAATTATATACATAAATTCCTCTTTTTGGATACATAACTGATTGGTATATAACAATCACATCTATATTGATAAACTCTTTTTTCTCATTGCTCAATGGGATAAATACCTAAAGGCTGCTAATACAGAATAAAGTTTACAGCTGTAAAATGCCATTCTTGTGTAATTCTACACAAAGTACCTGTTCAAAACACGATGATTTTTGAATGAAAGTTTTAGATAAATGCTGAAAATTGAAACTTGAAAAAGTCCGGAGCAAAGACATCAAAGTGAAATGCAGTCATGTTAGGAGATAATGAATAGTCATAGACAAATGTTCACCTCTTCCACTGTTGCTATTACTGAGCCTGGTCCGGACACAAACATATGGTAAATACCTGATGTAATAGTTGAGTCTGCATTAGTCACAGTTAATTGGGTCATAATAGAAAAATATATTTTTTGTGTTTCAGTTATCAAAATGACTAAGTATTTGACATATTTCATTTTTATTTCCAAGCTTGATTTCTGAAAATTATGTTGTTTTTATGATCGCAGCTACATATTATGTGTCCATCAATTTAACATAAGGCACCACAATATTTGAGTCCTTCTTAAAAGACATGACTTTAACAAACATAAACTTTAGAATCAGAGTTGTCAAACAGTACATGCATATTGAATGCTTCTTCAATGTTTTGTTTAATACCTGAACTTTAACTTTTTGTTGCATTGTGGCAGTTAATTTCCCAAAGACTCATAGAGGCCTGTAGAGAAGTTTTTTTAATATTACATTTCCTTACAGTGGGTTTCTTTGCACCCAAATCTCATGAAACAGTACTGATAATATGACTGTAAATATATTTTAGGTTAAGATTTATGTCTGTCACATTTCAAGACTTATGCATCCAACATGAATTCAGCTGCATGAATTTGATCAAATGCATAATTCATGTGGTCAACTTTAAAACTTTTTGCTCAAGTTTGAACATTTGTCATTCTCATTTGACTGCATCACGCCTAAGGTGTCTATGAGCCATATCTAAACTCAGCTTTAATGATTTCACCTACAGTATATTTAACATAAACATGTAGGAATAAAGAAAGTAGCTTACATTATAGTGATGTTGATGAGCTCCTTGAAGGCGTGAGTGGGCACTTCTTTCAAGGGCAGGTGAGTGAGTCTTCTGCAAGAGTCATAAGCAAAATTAACTCCACAAGTTCATACTGTAAATACAACACAACAACACACAAATGTCTCTGCAGATTACAGCTCAACATTACATTTATAAATCATACAATGTGAATATTAAAGTCAGATTAACTTAAAGTGAGTGAGTCCATGAAGCAGCACAGGGGCACTGACTCTGGATGTGCAGAGATGTGTTACTCACAGCCGGGGCCCTGCTGGAGCTGCTGGCCCGGAGGCCAGCTGGGTGTCCCGGCTGCAGCTCAGGGTGGCGGCGCTGCAGCGGCAGATGGTCGGACAGGTAAAGGCGCAGCAGGAGCGAACATCCAGCAGCGGAGCGGAGAGCGCCACCAGCAGCCAGAGCGCCCGGGGAGCCATGACTGACACCCGGCCACTCACTGCAGGAGGGAGGAGGGGGGGTGAAGACAGCAACTCTCCTCAAAGTTAAAAAAAAAAAAAAAAATACTCTGAAAATCTTTCATGCAAAAGCTGAAGAAGCTCTGAAGTTTTTTTTTTCCACCTGCGCTTTCAATGAGTTTCAGGATCAGCTGCTGCCTTCAGGTGCCGTCGTAATTGTGAGCATGCTGCCTGTGTGGAAGTGAAACACAGGCGGAATTTTCTTTGACAGCTGAGCTGCAGATGTGACGTTTGGTGGGTGGAGACCATTAAAGCTCTGTCAAATCCTGGTGTTAAAAGTGATGTGATGAAGTCATTCATATTTGGGTTCTACAGTAAAACTGAGGTGGAGAGAAACTTTTATTTACAGGTGAGGCACTGATAAGTATTTTTTTATTCTGATAGTTTTGAAGGTGTATTATTATTATTATTATTATTATTATTGTATCTATTTTACAAATATGCTAAAGTATGATCCATTACTGCCAAACACTACATTGTCTGATGATTCAAATTTAGCTCCCACATAACAATAACAATTAATTCCCAAATAGCAATTGTGTTAAATGTTAAAGGACCATAACAGTTGCTTTGCTCTATCATTCAGTCTTTACACTTTTACATTTAAGGATTTGTCGTTATTCAAGGCATCCATTGGTTTCTAATAACTCCATATTCTTTTGAAATCTGCTCTTAAAATAACAGAACAAATATATCAAACTTGATATTAGAGAAAGGAAATGACCCTTTTTAAAAATCAAAATAGGCTGCTGCTGAAGCTTCAGCTGCTTTCTTACTTATGACCTGCTCTACTCTGCAGCAAAATGTATTTTATGTTGACTCATACAAATCTAAATATTAATTCACATAGGGAGAAAACTGGGACTTTCAAAAATAAATTTGTTGGTGTGACGCATTTGTTAATGTAATGAATTGCAACCCAACCTGCAAAGATAGCAGAGTCATGAACTAAGTAACTGGCTTCACACAGCTCATGTCTGTGGACAGCCTGATGTGACATAAAAAAATATGAAATGAAAGCTGGATAACACCTAGTTAGTATAATTTCTATGAGCTAACAGTGAGTTTGCTCCACTGAAACCTGTCTTTCAGAAGCGTTTAAGTCCCACTGGAAACTCTTTACATGGGGAGGCCTGTCTGGGAAAAGGAGAGAGGGGAGGGAAATGGTATAATACAAATTCAACATAGCCTCATTGTTGTAAAACCACATTTGCTTTTACAACAACTTACAACACAACAACGAGCCGAGGTCCCGTTTGCACCAGTTTGTCAGAGGAAAAGCTTCGCGTCACCACCATCCTTTGCTGAATCTCCTCTGCTGTCAGTGACCCCGACCTCCTTCTCATCCTGCTCCTCCACCCTGCCACTGTGACCCATGTCAACAGAGCAGCAGCACCTTCTTCTCACTGCTGCTGCTGTGTAACAAGCACACACACACACACACACACACACACACACACACACACACACACACACACACACACACACACACACTGTCAGTTCCCTGGAGAGGTTACTGCCCAGTACTGTTTACCAAGACTCTCACATTCCCTGCCAGCCTCTCGGCCGAGCACAGTGTCAAGTTCCGCCATGTTTAACCCTGTAGAAGAAAAAAAAACAACCACACACACACACTGACAGGGTGAGAGAGAGACTAATTTATGCGAGTGGACCTGAATGAATAAACCTACGTCTTCACGCGAACCACCACGCTGTGCATCAAATCACACCTAGAAGGTCACGCGCAGCAGGGAGACACTTTCAAGAAAAAGCATACGGACACATTTTCAAGATTAAAGTTACATCACATTGAAATTTCATAATTGCCTGACAGAATGTGAAAAATAAGTGGTTACACCTTCTCTAATAGCCGCGCTGAGTCGATTGTTAGATTAATGCTGCTTTTCGAGCATTAGCCGGGCTTTAGTAGTCAGCCCTCTGCCTGCTTTATTGGATTTATCGGCATGGCTGGAACAGCTAAAGCCGAAACTACTCTGGATAATACTCTGTTCTAATTATGTGGGAGGGGGGGGGGGGCAGACAGGGGGGGCTGTTTTAAAGAAGGGGGGGTCAGTAGTAATATGTAAAGACTCACATTTAAAGCTGTGGTTCTCTGCAATAATAAGTACATTATTAATGCTCACATTGTTTATTAATTATTCAGTGTAATATACGAGTGTCGCATAAACAACACTGAATATTGGAATGTGAAGTTATATTAATAAATAACTGCTGCTTATAGCTCCAAGTGACCTACAGCCACAGACTTATGATGAGACAGACATGTTGACAGTCCCCCACCTCTACACACAGTAGGAGCAAGACATTCAGACTGGAAGAGCCGGGGTCACCTGTTGTCATTTTGAGCCCATTTTGTTTCTCTTGGTGGTTGTTTTGTATCACTTTGGGGTTATTTTTCTTCCTTTTGTGCTCGTTTTGCTTCTGTTGCTCGTCAATTTGTTTCTCTTGGTGGTTGTTTTATGTCTCTTTGTGGTTGTTTTTTCTTCTGTTGGTGTTCGTTTTTCTTCTGTTGGTGGTCCTTTCGCCTCTCTTGGAGGTCACTCTGGAGTTACATGCCACCCCTCTGGCCCTGCCCCTGTTATGCAAGTAAGAATCCAAAGTACAAGTTTGTCTTGAGGAGCTGCTGCTCATTTTGATGCAGTTTTGTCTCAGATTACATTCTCAGTCCTAACAAGCTACGCTACATTTCCCCTAAAGAGGACTGAGGTCATGTTTACACCGAGCAGGCCAAGTCCACACTTTTGCAAGTCTCAGTTTTGGCCTTGCTATATTGTTTTTGTGCTTTTATGGAAAGCACGTAGAGAAAACATCTGCTGGCGGGGATGCAAACATTTGACATGCTAACAGTTATGATGAGATGTAAGATGGGCTGATTCTTCTTTTTATAGAGTGCCACAGGGGCAGAAGAGAACAGTGTCACTCAGACCTGTGTGGACGTGGAATAACAGACTGTAGGTGTGATCGTACCGCACGCTGTCACCTTCACCTACTTTGTCACTATGTTGTTAGAGGTTGCTTTTTTAGGCACACGGTGCTTCTTACCTCTGGGTGGGAGGCTGTTGACCTGTCAGTATCCTGCCGGTTATCAGAGCACACGAGGAGAGGATGACGAACCCAACACAACAAAACGCAAAATGACATGACACAGTACGACACCACGCGACGTAACACAGTTCAACACAATCTGGCACGATACAATAGAACACAATAACACATCATAGCACGGAAGTACACAAAACTTCAGTACAACACATGAGGGCTGAGTCAGCCCGGGCCTGCAGTCATTAGTGAAAGTGGTGGAAGCAGCAATTGGTGTCAACTGCTGTTTACTTGCTATTTCCACACAAAGTGACATTTTCAGGGAGCCAGTTCAGGAGTGAACACACATCAATGTGGCATTTGAGGTAATTGGAAACAGGGGCACTGAGTGTGTTCTGAGAATGTCTTTGTTTTATTCTTCACTGTAGCTGAAGCTCAACAGCGAAGAATGACTTCTTTCCATCGCTGTCAAACTTAACGGTTACCTCTTTAAAATGGTCAAATTAAACCAGTGTTACAGAACATGACGTTTCAAGGACTTAAGGAATAATTATTCATGTAAATTCTGCCAATTTGAATTAAATAAAAATGAAGCACTTCGTCAGCTCAGGCTGGGCACAGAAGTCACTCTGGCTCATTCACAGCTGTGTGACTCCCAACATCCAATCATATTCATGCAGGTGCACAGCACCGCCATTATAACCTGACACTTATCACTGTTACTCTGTTGATACGCCCATGCCAACACGCCACCGTTCCAACCTCCTCCTCTTGTGCTCAACGTTTGCAGTTGTTCATTTTGGTAAGACTTATTTTTGTGCATGGTTATTGAGGATTCGTTGAGGATTGATTCTCCAACAGAGTCCTCGTTATTATTCAAATTCTAACATTTTGCTATTATTTGCCAAATCCAGTTTCGGAAAAGATAGGATTTGCTGCTTTTCTTTGTCTTGTATGATGATGAATGGAGGTTTTGGACTGTTGATTGGACAAATGAAGCAATTAGAAGATGTCACTTTGGGCAGTGAGAAATTACAATGAGCATTTTTCACATTTTTTTTGTCATTTCATAGACTCATCAATTAATCGTGAAAATAACCGGCAGATTTATCTTGTATTGAATGTTTTCCCTTCCGTGTCTTCCCTCATTTCCTGTCACCTTCACACTTTTCTGATTCCAAAATTAAGCCCAAAGTGCATGAACTGAAACATTAGAATTAAAGAAGTATTCTGATAGATTAAGGTGGGCAAATTATTTTGGACTGGATGGTTAGTGTTGGTCTACCTTGAATAACTGCTGATAAAAATGCTGATAGTTAATGGCACTTCACAGTGAGCATTCAAAAAAGTAGGTGTGCTTTAATTCATAACTTCCTCCATGATGTTGAGGAAGAACTAGGAGGACCAGAATGATCGTTTTTGGCTTCAAAACTTTAGAAAATCAAGGTTCTGCACTCAAGGGCACCACAGGAGTCTCATATCATGAACAAGGAAATGACGGCCAAGGAGCCTGAAAGAGAGCCAAGAGAGTTCAGCATGATGAAGCAGACACACACACACACACACACACACATACTGTACACTTACACTCACACAGAGGACTTTTACTTACTTAATCCTCCCTGTTCATAAGGGGTTTGTATGTGAGCGTTGTGGATCTGGGATACTTCCACTTCAGCAGGTTATAATCATTTCCATATGCCCTCTAATCATTCTCCCTCACTCCCACTCATAAGACATTTTGCAAAATGAGCACCATGAGGATGGCATGTTAATGAACGTGGGATAAACAAGCAACCAACAAACACCGGAGTCATTATTATGAATTATTAGGTGGAATTTATGCAGTCTTGTTTTTAATGGCGTATAACCTTGAAGCTGTCCGCTCTCTCTCAATTCCCGGTTACACACACATTTACATATACATACGCACATTTTGTAGACAGGGCAATGCTCCTGACAGCTTATCAGGGCAGGAATTCACTGGTCCTTGGACATCCGAAATGCACCACCGACTTATCGCATTAAGAGAGTTAACCCTTTTGCAGCCGGACAGGATGTGAATCTTGTCCACTGGAAAGTTGCAAGGAAGAGTATTTGAGCAAAAACAGGGTTCTTCATCACTGCATGACCCCAAAAAAAAGTTTCCTAGAAAGCTCTCATACTAAGATGCTGCCATGTTTGATGCAGTCACAGTACCAACAGCTCTTGTTAGAAGTGGCTGTAGTTCTTCAGTCTGATCAACAGGTGTCAGAGAGCACTCCTCTCTCATATCTGGGATTGAGCTCGGGATTCCAACTGTGTCAAGCCAGCTGGTCTTTGATCACTGATTCATTCTGATCCAGAGCTAAAGAATAATCAGCGTTGTGAAAATGGGACACGGGCTTGGTTACAGCCTCTGCGGAGGCAAGCGAGCTCAAATTATAGTGTCCAGAGAGTCACAGATGTAAGAAAGAACTCTTCCTGTTTTTCAGATCTGGTTTGGTCTGTGTGTGTTTGTGTGAGAATTTTGAAGCTCCAGCTTGCGATCACAAAATACTTGATGAAAGCTTTGATAATTTTACAGTTAAGTTTGGTGTAAAGACAAATCTTTTCCCACTGAATTTCTTATTAAAGCACATTTTAGTGGCCCACATGAACATTTATTAAACATCTTTTTGTATAATGGAAGGAAAACATGTTTTAGGTTAATTAGCTGCCCACTTGATTAACACACATTTCTGGAATGAAACAGCCACCATTTCATGTTTTGCAAAGTCTTTTCAATGAGATAATTACCACCAATTAGCAATCAGCCATCATTACAGTGCTTGTTTAACATTGTTGAATGCGTGCAGAATGTCTCAACACTCATTTAATGATGCAAAGTATGAATGTGGAACTGTTTTGCTTGTCTCAATGTTCATGCCCAAAGATTCGAACACAAATGTCCTCAGTATTTCATTTTTATCTAATCAGTCAGTAATACACAAAGTGTGCAGACTGCTCTGTCCTGAGTGGTGCTACAAAGAAAAAAATAAAGATCTGAGGAGACCATTTAACCATTGAACCATTTGCTCTAAATGTCTAAACCATTTGTTCTAAATGTCTCAACATTATCTCCAGCTCAGTAGCTGAAATATGTTTACAACCGGCAGAAATGCTCACAACTTTTAGCCTTCATGCATTTCCAGCAGATTTTTTGGCCTCTCCTGACATCAAAGCGCTCCTCTCAGTGCCAGCTGGACTGCAGCAGCAGTGCTGGTGTTGGCTGTGTGTGTGTGTGTGTGTGTGTGTGTGTGTGTGTGTTAGAGAGTGGGAGACTTGGACTGAGGCCCAGCCCTTGGCATATTTGTGTTGATAAACACATCTTCACACACCTTTTCCTCTGGATGCTGTGACGTTTATCCAGAAGAAGGAGAAGAGGTGTTGTGGTCCAGTGAGGACAGTCTTCACCGAAGGCCAGATATCTGCTGCTGGGCGGCTCTGCAGGCTGATCCGCCCGGATCCCTCAAACACACTCTAATACTCATTCTCTCCAGGACGTGTGAGGACGGCACTATCTATACCTGCTGGGCACGATCTGAGCTCTGGTGGGCGAGTCTGGCCCTGGACGTTTAGCACCTTGGCTTTGTGAGCAGAAAAGGAAGGCTCTGCTTTTATCTAACCATTCATGCATTGCAGTCTGCTCTGTGGTTTTATTAGCTAAACATACAATAAGCAAGGATTTCTGGCTTTACATCAGCTACAAGGTGATGATGGGGATTACATTTATACATCTGCTCCATGCGATGCCTCTCAGACAGACTTAGACACACTGCTGTCTTTATGCAGTATATAGTAAAATATTTGGATGCTCTTTCAACCCCAAGATCCCATAAAGCAGGAATCTGCAGCATCTTCTGTCTCTGTGTGTAAGACAGCATCATGTGCAGCTTTCAGAGGACAGCTGGTGTCGCCCATCAAGATACAGAAGCAGCTGGGACTCCTGGTGGCAACCAAATATGCTAATTAAAAATTGAAAATTTGAAGGGCTACAATTTTAATGAGATGTGAGTCATTATAGGACATTTAATAATCCCGGGGAAAACATTAAGCCACCAAATCACACTTTGGACAAAGCGCACAGTGGAGTGATCAGTTTCTGGTTGGTTTGGGCTAAAGGTTAATTACTGTTTGTTTGGCTGAAGCACCTTTGTTGAATTCAAAAGGATTTCTTTGTGGCTCTGCACTAAAATAGTTTTGTATTCCTGGTGTGATGCTTTTTGTCTCATGTTGAAAATGTTAACTATGAAATTAGCCTGTATGAAAATACATAAAACATTTCTGGTTAAAATATTCACATTTGATGTGATACATAAGTAATTGGGGGAATTTAATATATTATCAATAACTAATATCTCACAACTTTCACAACAGCTTCTTTCATCATGCACTTGATGACATGCACTTTTGTTTTTTCACATTTAGATTTGAATGACAAATGAATCACATCTTTAAAAGAAACTTGTAATCTAGTTAAATGAGTAAATTTGCAATTAAAATATTATTTATGAGGGACTAGTTTACCAATTATTTCTCTTCTACATTCCTGTGAGAAGGTCCATGATCGAGACGTGACATTTGGCAGATTTATAAGACCATAGAAGCCTCATTATTCAAGATTTATGACCCCAATCAGCCACACTGTGGTTCTATGATTAAATGGTTTGCTGAATCTGTACACTGACCAATCTCAGCAGTTATGTTTTCACTTGTGTATTCATTGTGATAAAGTTAGTTTAGCAGGATATTGTTCCAGAGTTGAACATAAAAAATAAAGCACAACCAAAGTCATTTATTTTGTGAAATGAGTATTTTGTGCATTTCAAAGATTACGAAATGTTTGTCTGAACATTTCTTAATGATGATTTTCATCAGTGAGTGCTGAAAGGATGAGTTCTGACAAACAGCATTAAGGAGCCTGTACACCTACACAGGTGTTTCCACTGATTAGACCTCTGGGTTCAGGTTGGGTGGAGCCACACCAAACTCCATGTCAACACACACCATGTAATAATATAAATACCCTGAGGTTAAGGTGTCGACCTTGAACCACGCTGTCCCCAGTTTACCATTGTTGTATGTCAGTCCCCACTTCTGTCTCCCCTCATTTTCAGTCAACTCTCTTCCAACAACAACAAAACACATACAACAAACTACTAGAGGAGCGAGACAGATGTGAATCAATCAGTCTGTCCATGACCACACAGACCTGAGAACAGTCTAATTAGGCACAGTAAGAGCAAACACCTGTGTGGGTGAACCACATGACTGTGAGGAGGCTTGAAGGAAAACTTAACAGCATCTAGTTTTTCAAGCAACAAGGGAAACACTTCATAATAAGATGGATAAAATCTTGATTTAGCCAAGGAATGAGTAAGGAACAAACTGCTAATTAGTAAAAACAAGTAGTTTCTGAATGTAAAGATCATTAAGCAGATCATTTTAATCTACTTGAAAACAGACTGCTGGATACCAGAATCTATTAGTTCTTTCCTAAACATGTAAAACTGAAAGCTGATCTCTTTCTTAATGAATCATTTCTCATTACTTGAATCAGTTGCTAAATGGCAAACATTAATAACAAATTCTGACTTTGTTGTTATGTGTGTATGTGATAGTTTCTATTTTTGTGCTCATTTGCGTAAAGCAAAGCATCATACTGACGTAATGGAGCACTTTGACGTCTGTTGTAGGGCTGAACAATTAATTGAAATATTATTGAAATCGCAATATGACCAAGTGCAATATCCAAATCACAGGAGCTGCAGTTTTTTGATAAATGTGAAATGTCTCACAACGTACTATTATAAATGAAGAGTTGTGGTGCTACAGAGATGCCGTGGACTACAAATCATATTCTCCAGACCAAAGACCAAAAACACATCTTCATGATTTTTTTTCATTGAATGTAATGCAAAAACTACCATGTCCACTAAAATCTTGAATCTTATCACAATATCTGTCAAAATAATTCCAATATGATTTGTTTTGCATATTGTTCAGCTGTAGTCTGGTGTCAGAGTGAGGTTTCTGTGGTGTCATGACAAAATGTGGAAAAATAAATCTCCTGGAAGGAAAGCCCACTTAAACCATTAATACTGTAACTTTACACATAGGAGACTATTGGACGTCTCGGTGGCAATGTTGCCATCAAAAGACGACAGTTTTGGAGCAGCTGGAAGCCACATTTTCACCGTTTCCCTCCTGATATTTAGAACATTTACAAGCACTCATGTAAAAAAAAGCCCTTAACTTCAGCACAGAACCAGTAGGCCGTTTTCACTGAAATGTCACAGTACGAAAAACGCAGGTGAAAACAGTCAAATGATGGGATTGTTCATGCCGGTTCATTGGCACATTGTCAGGGCTGACTGGGACACTTGTTGTTAATTTTATTATTAACACCTGTGATTTTCACACTATGACAAGTCAAAGTCAGCTGTGATAAAGTGCTCTCAATGCTGAGTTCCCTCTTGCTTCCAATGTTTGATCACGTCCTCGAACACTTCACCTACCGAACGCACGGAGATGAAGTATTGATATGATACTGACCTTCTCAGCTAAGTCTGTAGAAAAAGCAAACATTATTTTCTCAAACGTTGGTACTTTCAGGATTCATTTACAGACCGGTGGGTACGCAGATTCCCAAAATCCAGTAGATTGAAAGTAAATTAACTGCCACATGTAGCATTAGATAGAGGTTTTTAGAAATTATTCAGGAATTCTAACTTGTTGTTCCTTGGTATTTACATAGAGGTTTATTGTAAAGCAGCAGAATAAACAATGCAGCTAAAATGTTTGCAACCAGCGCAACGCCCGACTTTGACAGTGATGAAGAAAGGTAATGACGTCAATACATAAACAGCACTTGCTTCAATACAAGCCGCACGGCGCTCTCAGTCGCACAGAAGCCTTTAACACAAAGAAGTCCATCCAACCCAGCTGTCACTGAATAAACTTGTAATTGCCTGGCACAAAGGACGAGAGGAAACCACCTTCACTTCCAGCACCCTAATCTTGTTCCATTTATTCTCAGACGCTGTTGAATTTTGTCCTCCGCCGTGTTGAATGTGAAATTTACATGAGTTGTGCAGATAAATGAGGAACAGAGGTTATTTTGCTGTTTTTTTTTTTAAGGATCTCAAGCGATGAAAGGCAAAGTGACTGGCTTTAATGATTATTGCGCACACTGTTTTTAAAGGAGGTGAACCGTTTTAGCGGATGATCAATACCACCAATTTACTGTCTGTCTTCAGATGGAATCAGACACCACATTTATTCATTTGTCTTACTGTCATGCATTACTGTCTGTAATTTCTTACTATTTTTGACAGTTTTTTTTCTTGTCTTGTCTAAAGCCTGTGATACATATTATGAATAATCACATCTGTTGTTGTTGATCAGAACAGTTTCCCTCATGGGATCAATAAAGTAAATCTATCAATAGTATCCATCATTTGCCAAAAATATGAAGAATTATGTGCAGTGTTTTTTCTCCATTATGCCGTTTTTATTGAAGGCTGCCACACTGATGTGTAAATCATCTGTAGACTTTGAATAAGCCCAATGCAGATTTACTGGCCTGCGGCGACTCTACATTGTCTGTCTCTTGTTGCCACTGTAAAAAAAACAAATATATTAAATAGTAATCCATCAGTGAAACAAGCACACAAACATATAGACAGTACATCATCTAAGAGACACAGTTCAGCAAGCTGCAGAATTGGTTGACACGGTCGTCTCGTCTGTTTCCCTCAGACGCGCTGCAGCAGGATGCTCAAATGTCTGCAGCCACACAGCTGGGCCTGCTGGTGGTCAGCTATAGTTAAGTGGCTCGGGCAGCAATCAAGCAGCTGCAGAACAAACCAATACACACAACGAATGAAGGGCTGGCAATCCCCTGCTTCAGATTCACAGTCGCTTGCTGTAGAGTCATCCATCCAGCAAATCTGTCCCCCCCCTAATTAAGTTGAAAAGGGGGAGTGAGAGGGTCATTAAGCACTTATTTATTTGGCAAACCACTGGTACAGAACGGCAATCGTATTCTTCTCACCGGGTCATATAATTGGTCTGAACAATGATAAGCTTAGCGCCATGCAGAGTGATGGGCAAGGGCACTTGGGGGTGCTGTAAATTGTGCTATGCCTGCGGCACACAAACTTTGATCATTACGTCCTCTGCGGGGAATGGCGCTGATGAATACCCGCATTGACCTCAAAACCGTCGAACGCATTTTGGGAGCCGCTGCTGAAGTCAGCTCGCACATAATACTTTATTGCTGGAAATGAAACGAGGATAGGTGTCCTGTGAGGAGAGGTGGTAGTGAGCGCGATTACATCACAAACAAGAAAAAAGAGGAGAGGATTCAATTTAGGAAGAAGTGTATCACACGGGTGGAGTGGCCCTTGTGCTTGTCAGAGATTGGGAGAGGCCAGCGTTAATCATTGCACACAACCCGCATCTCGAGGGCTCCAGCTTGGGCTGTTTGAGCATTCTGCGACCTGAAATACAGTCGGTGTCAGAGAAAAGGTCAATGGCATTGTTAGAGGGGCCTGTGAGGACGCTGAACAGGTGCTCCTTATTCGACAAATATAAACTATAAGACACGGTGCTCCTCTACTCTGTTTGGAAAACAATCAGCAAGTCCTTGAGGTCAGGACATTCACACAAAGCAGGTCACAAATTATGACATTTTTAGAAAGGCATTGTATTAAAATCAGTTAGTTTACTTACATTCCATGACATTTCTTTTAAATAAAATGAAACTGTATTTTTGATACTATTTACGGCATTTCTGCATTACGAACAAGTTGACTTTACTTAAAACATTTAAGGCGAGCAATTGCCTTAAAATATTTTAGAAATCGATAATGGAGAAACTAATTTGGTTGAATGAAATTGACTTTGATGCTGATTAAGGACTGCAAGTAAAAATTTAAGTTTAACCTGTCGCCCTCTTTACATCGTGTCATAGCTGTATTGAGTCATTGAATTCTTAAGGGCTATGACTATAAACAGAACGAGCGGCATGTTAGATTTAAGAAGCCTATGATGAAGGCAATATTGCATTAATGTTGTCATAAAACAAATATATACACATACACATTTTCTGATCCTTGACTTGCAGAAGTGTTTCTAGAGATTAGCCTGTGTTAAGAACCACAGAAGTTCAGCATTGGCCAACAAGTCATCCAGAAACAGTGAAAACAACTCCAGCATAACATGTTGGTCCTGCAAATGGATGTCTTGTGCAAAATACATGTGTCTTTAGCGCTGATTAAGGATCTCAAGTGCTGGAAATTCCAAATGTCCAACAGTCCTCGTGTTCCTGAGCCCATGTAGTAATCTCCTTTATACAACCATGTGTTTGACAAACCTCTCTCCATCCTTGCTTGTGAACGACTGAGTCTTTCCAGGATGAACCTTTCATACCCAATCATGATACTATCACCTGTTACCAATGAACCTGTTTACCTGTGGAATGATCCAAACAGGTGTTTTTGGATCAGTCCACAACTTTCACAGTCTTCTGTTGCTCCTGTCCCAACTTGTTTGAAACACTTTGCATCAAATTAAGAATAAGCAGATATCTACATCCCAAGGCTTTTGGAATCGTGGTTGTGAAATCATCCATTACATATTTTGACAGAGATAGATTTTTTTCCGTGGAACATAATGAAGAACAAACTTTGCATGACAACAGAACAGTTAGTTACAGATCTGTCATTACATTCATTCCTATATAGTTAGAGACTCGGAGTTAAGTGAGAGATCACTGTATAATCAGGTACAATTCTAAACAGTGATTTTCAAGCCACTCTTCAGTTCAACAGACAGCTGTTATGAGATCAATGCGCTGCATCATCGTTATTAAGGACGAGGAACTGGTGGCAGTCACTTGTCCACGGAGGAGTGTGGAGGTGCTGCAATCAATCCTGATTGGGCGAGACGCACAGACGAGAGGGATGTCGGCACTTCTGCTATTTAAGGGGGTCAAGTGCCATCGATCGTAGGCTTCCACTGAGACGCTGACCTGTCATCGATAAGACGGATTAAGCTCTCAGTGCCGGCACATGCTTCTCCGCTGCCCATCATATCCTCACATCCTGTCTGCAGCGTCCACTCTATGACTCACTGTCCCATGAGTTTTCTTTGTGGGTCCACTGCTCCGGTGGCATGAACTGCTCACTGCAGGAAGTACATGGGTGGAATCTAAGACAGTTTCAGTGGGAGGACGGAAAGTATTTACTTACTTACTTATATATAGAGAGAGGGAGAGAGAGAGAGAAAAAAAGTTAGTTGTTGCTTGTTCCTTTAACCTATAGAAACTTCACTGTCCTTCAATACTGATTTTATTTGCCAAAGAATTTAAATGTCCTCTTCTCATATAAGTTGTAATACATCATGAAATAATTCTTAAAGAGATAAGATAAGATAAGATAAACCTTTATTCGTCCCACAGTGGGGAAATTTGCAAAAGCTGCACTAATCAACATTTTTATATTAAGAATGGATCAAATAATGTGAGAAGGGTTGTTCATAGTTACGAATCCACATAATTATCACCCAGCCCTGCAGTTCCCCTTAACTCACAGAGCGTTTTAGCCTCTTTCGGCACATTGTTTTGGTTTTATGATCCTCAATGAGCTCCTGTTTAGATGTAGTCCTGCTGTTCTTAAGATCTTGTTTTTCTCGCTGCAGCAGGCAGTTGTTTTCAGCAGAAAAGCTCTGGCAGACCCACATGCTTTCTGCCCAGCGCCATGCAGCAGACAGACTAACTAGCTAACCTAATGAAGCATTTAGCAGCTAAAGAGCCAGATATTTCCCTCAGGAGCCGGTGGAGGTCAAAACAAAGCTACAAGGAGAGTGAGAATTTGACTTGAATCCCCCAGGTAGATAGAAACCTACTTACAACTTAAAATAAGATAAGATAAGATGTGCTTTATTGTGTACAATATACATTCAACAGAAGAAAAAGATATGTAAAATATTGCACATGCCTTGTGAGATAAAGGTTATAAAATTCTAAAAGTGAGGAATAAAATCCTAAAAACAAGAAACCATAATTCATAATGCACAGACGAAATGCAACAGTGCCTCCTTACTAATGAGACACAACACAAGTGAGGATTGAGCTGGATGTTTGTCGAGCAGTGCAACAGAAGTTGGGAGGAAAGAAAACTTGAAAATGATTGTTTTTACATTTGCTGGCTCTACCTGCAGGTAATTATTCATATTTGGAATATAAAATGTGTGAGGGGGGTCCTTCAGGATTCTGTGAGCATGTCTGACAACAGTTCTCTCGCAGATAGTGTGACGGGAATAAATGAAAGACAGAATGAATGACAGTGCTGCTCCATGTCTGCCGGATGTGCAAATAGGCCACAGCCAACAAAACGTGGTGTCAATGTGGGGTTCAGGCTGCCTCCGATTGGGCAAGTGATGCCCAAAGAAATTAATGTTGCATGTGATTTTAGAGTTTACATACTCTGTAAAGTCATGGTGGAAATGCGCTGAGTTTGAACATTAAAATATGCACTGCGCTGCCAAATACTGCTCCTTTATAAATATCTGCTTTTGCTGCTATGTATAACTTCTTAAAACTGACTCCTCCATCCTTAAGTGCCACTACACAACATTCTCCTTAAACTAAATGGCTTATTATTTCTATTTTAGAGCCAATCTTGCTGACTGTTGTTTAGGCCCGTTGTTTGGAGAGAAACAACACATTTGCACATTAAATTGGCTTTTCCACCGGCGATGACTTTATAAAGCGCCACTACTCTGAAATGAACCATGCTGTGGAGAGGTGGGAATTGGTGTAGACAAAACACTGAGCAGTTGGATATGGATATGTGAATTCAACAAACAGCTGCTCTCGCTCTCATGAAATACTGGCAGATATCCAGGCTCACAATAAAACACTGTGGACTCCAGGGCCTGTTCGCAGTCCTCTGTGTGTTCTCACTTTCATCTCGCTAAAATATATACAGTATACGGACAGATTAAAAGACAAGTCTCTCGGGCCTTAATCTGTCTTATTTATAAGATAACACATTGAGTCCTGAGAGAGACGGTTTGCTCCAGGTGGAGTTTTTCTGACAGATGTTTGCACATCCAATAACTGCGCCTTAATGTTGAAACCGACCTGTTTCCTTTGCGTTTACAGTGGAGGTGAGGTGCTGAAATAGAAACAAGCAAAAAAAAAAAAAAAAAAAGCTTTCATTTTCTTTTTGATAGCTTATAAATCCTCCCAATTAGTGCAGCAGCGAGCCAGTGGAGGAGCAAGTTTTGCTTTTTTTAAAAAGGGAAACATATCTCACAGGAAACAGTCTTAGTATTCAGATTTCCAGCATAATCACCACGCGCTTTGCTAGAGCGGAAATTGTCTACGGATGGCAGATTGTGCACACGTAGTTTAGGTTTTCATTTATGTGTTTGTGTATGTGTTCGTGCTCTTTTGCATGCGTAGTACTAGAGCGCAATTTGATGCAGATGTAAGTTGACTGAATGCATAATTGCTCTGTTGGATTTGGAATTGCTTTTGTAAATAAGAGAATATATGAAAATATTACCTGCATTTCAACATTTGAATGTTTTATGATGATGAATTGTAGTTGATTTCTTTCCTTTCCTTTTAATTAGTGCGTTAGCCCACCAGAGTTGCTGTTTCTGCTTCTACCTGCCACCGTCAAGCTTTGGCCCATTTATTTCTCCCTTTTTAAAAAAAAAAAAAACATTTTGTGATGTTTGCATCGTGACCAGCAGATGTCAGAAGTGTTCCTCAAAACCCGGGTGGTCCTCTGAAGCACTGAGATCACGTTATTGTCATCAAGCTTGTCTCCTTGCACATTTTACATGTAATATGAATGTTCGGTCACATGATGCAGGCACAACACAAGGATTGGCCTCTTTTTGGCGAATGCTGTCAGGTGTGTAAATAACTCATCTAAATGAGGAGGTTCTCACTGTGTCTCTCTGTGTGTGCGTGTGGTAATTTAGGAGTTAATGGAGAAAGGGTGCAGAACAAAGTGGGTGCAGATACATGTAGCACTCCAGCTGTGCATGAGATAAAGAGGCAGATGTGGTAAATGAATGGGTGATGGAGGAGGAGTAGTGCACACATCGACTGGGCAGGAAAAGAAGAGAGCAGTGGAGAAGGGAGGCAGACTGACAGAGGCAGAAAGACAAGCAGGCGGACAGGCAAATAGACTGACAATCAGGCAGGCTGGAGCATACAAATAAACACGAGTACCTGTACTGTATGGATAATGACATGGTTTTAGAGATGAAAGCAGAAACAATGCAAATAGCCCTCGCTCTCCGGCAGTTACCATGACGACCAACCACCTGAACTTGGAGGTAAGTCCCAGGAGAGGTCTGCAGGAGGGGGAGGCGGGACAGGAGAGGTGTGTGTGTCCTGGTTTTACAGTTTGCCAAGTCCTCCATGTAGCCCCTCGCTGCACACAAGTCGTCCCAGTGTTGTGCAACGGCCGCTCCGCCGGGAAGCTCAATTTAGGAGACAACTGAGAAGCTGGAAAGCACCGACTGAAAAATTCAATATCATACCTGCTCACAGTTTTAATTGCTTGCCCCCCCACCCACAAGAAAAAAAATATTTATTAAAAGCCTTCTTGTGCTCACTGTGCTACCCCACCTCTCCATGTGCCGCACATGCTGCGGTTTCCCTTTGATATGGCTGAACTCGAGTTGCCCTGACCCAGAATGTGATCAGGTATCCACTCTGAGCATCAGGCTGCCTGCATTTTGAGGCTGTCTAATGTCGCGGGTGGTGGCAAATCCGGCCGAATTTTCTCACTTCCAGGGAATTGGTTCCCAACTGCTGATTTTTAAAAATGGAAAGCTCACACAGTCGGTGTTGCACCGGGAGAGCAGCCTCTATCAGAAGGTATACAGAGCCAGAAAAGTCTTTTCATTTGGTTTTGTTTGCTGTTTGTGTTGATGGCCACAGAGGAAGTATATTCTCCGACAAAGCAGACTTTATCATTTGTGTGCACAGGCAAAACTGTGGAGTCAGTCATGGAAAATGTGTCTTTCAAACCTTCTAGGCAACAACACTGACTATTGAAGATTGGAAAATAATAAATTATTCTGTTTTATTGGAAGATATAACAAAACAAATAATAAAATCTGTACCAGACATAAAGGAGACATTATGGCCTGTATTTTAGATTTATATCTTTTATATGGTATTAGGTTTATAGCCTAAAGTTAATGGACATGTTAACAGGATTCCCTCCTCACTCATTCACGCTGCCACACTTAAAAACACCACATCATACAAATAGTTACGGTCATGTACTGTACATCTTCTCTCTGGCAGCGGATCTCATGCAAAATGAGAATTTGTATTTTAGGCATGGCAATTAATTTCCAGGCTGCACCTATCGTTATGAAGCTAAATTTTAATTACTCATTTCAGGGCAGTTATGGTTGGAGCCCCAGCGCACTAAAGATAATTTGCCTTTTCGTTAATCTTGAGGAGAGGTGGTGGTGGGGGGTTTACAGCAGATACAGTGGCAAGTGCAGGCGATTTTTGTGACAATCAGGCCATAATTATGTGTGGGGACGCAGCCAAGCGCAGCATGGCCCGATGTCATTAACTTGCAGCCCACCTCAGACTGAAAGGGGCTGGGGGGTTGTCATTATTTTCTATTATTCTGAGAGAAACACAAATCCAAATGAGCACAGATAAAAAAAAGAAAAAAAAGAAGAAGAAAAAAAACTAAGCTTGATGCCACAGGCTTAGCCAGCTGTTTGACATTCAGCTGTTAAACCTTGCTGTAGTGAAAAGAGTGGGGTCACAGGGATAATATTGCTTTAAGAACAACGTGAAATTTCATTAGGTCTGCTAATGCCTCCCTGACATTAGTGATAAATCCTCGGCTGCTCGCTAATGGGTGCTAAGGAAGCGGATATCTACGGCCTGTGGTAACTGTACCATGTCCGATGGCAGGTATTCGAGGGATTTGGCTTGAACTCAGAGCTGTGTGTGCAACAGACACATGTTGCTGCACACAGTATGTGACTGTGACAGCTCAGTCTTATCAGGAAACAAGATACTGAGGCAATGAGAATTTCCTCAGCCTCTATTCTTACACACTACTATGTTGTTACTGCACTGCATCCTAAACAGGGTGAATCTACAAATCCAGCCAGAGCAAGAAAGGAAGAAATTTGTTATATCTTACAATGACGTGGGTCCATTTAATTTTGCTGCTGTCTCACTGGGTTCCAGGATTCAAGAGGGGGCCGTTGTTGTACAGTATTCATGACAGACATTTTGGAATTCTGGATGAATATTTCATGGCCTGATGGACTGGGATCAAGCCTGAGATGCTGTTTGGCAGTGGATACCATTCATGCTATCACGCTCATACCAATACCTTGATACGTCTCCTCCCCTTGAAATGTCAATGCCAAGCGATCTGAGATTTCGTCGATGTTTCCTGAAAAGGAAAACTAAGAGATCGAAACGGGGAGAGGCAGAGCGATTGTCTTACCAATAAGTGCTGATACATATTTGAATCCAGTACATGTTTCAGACGTCAAGGGCAGCGGTGCTCGTGCTGTAAGGTGGTGGTGGTGGTGGTGGGGGTCTAACGCCACTCTTAACATCTGAGCTCCTGGTGGGCTTTTCCCACACAGCGCTGGTCATCTGTGGAGCAGAGGTCCACCAGACAGCACCCTGCAGAGGAAACACCAGTCTGCCGGGTGTCCGATATCACCGACATGTATCATAACAAGTGTTTGAGGCTGTCTATTACCTGGCCCTTGGGGTTTTGTCTTGCTCTGTCATCTCTCCGTCATCTTCTTCCCTCTCCGCTCTTTACTCCACTTCACCAACTGGAGCTGCTGAGGAGCTGGAAAAACATCAGCCTACAGAGCACACGGAGAGCGGGTTGGAATTATTGGCGTAATTAGACCTACAGGGAGTCCAGATTGAATAGTTTGCCAGAGTGATGATACTAAAGCGCAGGTGTGAGGAGGCCAATGAAGCATATACGCACCTGAAAACCACAGTTTCATATGGACGTGTGCCTGCTCGGGCTCACAGAGCTCCTGCCTTCCTTGTAAGGAGGGTGCAAGAGAATACTGTTGTTCCTTTTTTGTAAAATTAATGAAGCATCAGTTTCTCGATGGGAAAATAAATGGAGCATTTGAATGCTGACCCATGTTGGACAGAAGTTAACAGCATCGTGAACAAGGAACCTACTGAAAAGAGTAGAAGGAGTCGTCTTCTCTTTTCTTGTCAAAACAGTAATGCAAGGGTTAGGTGATAAATGGGGGATTAAAATGTATAGTAGGACCTTGCATGTATTTATTTAATGAAAAAAAGATCTACCCACTTTATTCAATGTATTTGTATACGTCTGGAGGATAGGTATTTGTGTAGGTCAGAAGGAGACAAGCTGATCAGACACTATATTTAATATTTCCAAACTTTCTAACAGTGTCACAATTCTGTTAAATGTCATATTCAATAAAAATAATGTGGACAAAATCAGAATTGAAAAAAAAGTTATTATTATATACAGTACAGTGAAACATGGATCAATACTTTTATGAGAATATTGCTAAAATCTGCAACCCACCCTGCTATAACTAACACTGTCTAACCATATTTGATACATCTAAAAAATTGGACTCCAGATCCTATTTAGATCAAAAAGTATTTGACACTTAAACGATAAAAGGTGAGGTGTTACAGATGAGAACATCTCCAGCAGCAAGATGAATTCAGAGACTCCCTTTTCAAAAAAAAAAAAAAAAAAAAAATCCAGATTTAAGGTACTTTTGTTGTGCCTCTGTTTCTTTGAACAGGACATAAAAGCTCTTCCAGCTTCAGGGCTGCTGCTCTAAAGTCGACCCTGAAATCTGACCTTATGGTGAGGAGGGAAGCAAACAGACACATTTCCCTGCAGAGATCAATTAAGTATCACATTATTAATGGCATGAAACATTGCTGGTTTTCACTGCAGGTATATCAACCGGAAGTAGACAAACTATTCTGTGAAGAAAGTCAACGCTGTGAAAGGAGAATTAAGTGGATGTAGCAGCGATAATCAAATGAATGTTGTGAGACCTCATGTAGCTTTGACTTTAGATTAAATCTCGCCTGTATAATATATATATAGTGTGTATATCAGCACGCAGTCAGTAACATTATCAAAATGACTAATGATATGTAACAATTGCACTGGAGTAACAAGTATTCAATAACATGTTTGCACATTATTTATTCAAACATGATATACTGTGTATCATAGTTTCCATTAATTTGCTTTTTCTTTCCAGTGGGGATTCATTATCATAGTTTACCCTTTAAACATAAAATAATGCTTTAAATAATAATAAAAAACTTGCAGCAGATACAGTGTATAATAAAAGAAACTCAAGAAAAATCTGTGCTGATTTAAAGAGCTAAAACAATCCAGCTGTTACACTGAACGTTAGGCTCCAAAGATGAGTAATTTCCTATAGTTCTCAAATACAGATAAGACAATACGGATATCTGCTTTCATTTCATTTCAATAGGAAGGATAAGATAATGTGTTTTCCCGTTTCTGCTACTGGAGCAGCAGAAAGATCCATAAAAACAGTGAGGATCCTGCACAGATAGTATTATTGACCTCGTCTTGCCCTCGTCGAAATAACGAAATGTTTTATTTTGACCTCCGCAAATCTTTGATCCAGGACACCTCCCTAACTAGATGCTTTCTGAAAGACGGCAAATAGTTTTTGAAGGTTCTTTGATGGAGATGATAGCTCGGAGTCCTTAATAAGGAGGTTAGTTTTGCTCTGATTGCAGCACTCCCTTTGAATGGAGCAATTGTAAATCACTTTTCACCACCGCAATGGATTAACTGGACACCGACGGCTGCCATTTGAATGCAGGTTATTTTCCAGCTCATTAAACATATTGGTAACAGTAAACAAATGGCAGATTTTAAGGAGGCACAGAACTGCACCCCGCTAAGCATTTTCAATACAAGTTTTCTGCTATGGCTTGTGTGGCATGAAGGAAACTGATATGAGCTGAATAAAGAGTGATGAACTGAACTAAACACTTCCTTTGTTATATGGTGAGTATCATATTAATATCAAACACATTATGACAGTGGTTCCTGACCTTTTTGGTCTGACACACTCCACTCTATCAGATGAGCTCAAGTACCCCGTTAATCATATTCCAAATATGTTCTTATGAATTGATTCTAAGAATAAAATCTATATTATCTAAAAAATAAATTAATCAAATGTGATTTAATTGGCAATGCATGGGTTGTTGCAGTCAAGTCTGCTTTTACAGAACAACCCCAATTCTAAAAAAGTTTGGACGCTGTGTAAAATGTTAATAAAAACAGAATTTGATGCTTTGCAAATAATTTAGTGCAAAGACAACATATCAAATGTTCAAACTGAAAAAATGTTACTGTTTTATGAAAAATATATGCTCATTTTAAATTTGATGCCAGCAACATGTTTCAAAAAAGTTGGGACAGGGACATGTTTACCATCGTGTTGCATCACCTCTTCTTTTAACAACACTGTAAATGTTTGGGAGCTGAGGAGAGCAGTTTCTGCAGTTTTGGAAGTAAAAAGTTTAATGTATCTTGCCTGATTTAGGATTTCAGCTACTAAACAGGTCGGGTCTCAATGGGTGACTAGTTGGGACTGCAGGCGGGATAGTTTAGCACCTGAGCTCTTCTACTATGGAGCCATTCTGTTGTTATACGTGTGTGTGTTTGTGTTGGACGCGAGTGTGTGGTTCGGCATTGTTTTACTGAAATATGCAAGATCTTCCCTGAAAAAGACAACGTCTACTTGGCAGCATATGTTGCTCCAAAACCTATATATTTTGTTCAGCATTAATGGTGCCTTCCCAGATGTGTAAGCTACTCATGCCATGGGCACTTATGCCTCCCCATACCATCACTGATGCTGGCTTTTGAACTGTGCACTGACAACAAGCCAGGTGGTCCCTCTCCTCTTTAGAGCGGAGGACACAGCATCCATGATTTCCAAGATTGACCATTTTCCACTTCACCTCAGTCCATCTTAAATGCCATTTATCTGTTACTTTGCTCTCAAACTAGTTTTCATCCTCAATTGCAACACAGTGTTCATGTGTTACAACTGACTGATGGACAGCTTACTGTAAATACAGAAGTAACAACCTTACAACATTACACTAGTTTTTAGTTGAGTTACATTGTATTAAGTCGCCTGTTTGGGAATCACTGCATTATGTAGCTCTTACTGCCTATCATCATCAGTAATATAGTATTATTAGAGTATATTTCATATATATTTTCTTTGTTTGTTAAATACAAGATTTTACTGACTGTGGGCTTATATCTACCAGTTCTAACCCTTCCAATATGCAGTTCATAGGTCAGAAGCTAAAGCTGTGTTTGAGGGTTAAGAAGGCGAGTTCCCGCATCAGTCTGCAATATCCAGTAAACTGTTGGCACCCAATGGGAAATTTTCATTTTGCTGACATTAGTGTCTGATGTTTGCATTTCCAAATTGTACTACTTCCTGTCTCCTCTGAGAGAAAGGTGTTGGGTCAGATCCTAATTTAGACCAATAAATTTAGGCCCCTGGCTGCTGGGGGAAGCACTGTCATGGCAAGATTGATTTTATCGCGTCAGCCCTGAAGTGTGTTTGTGCGAGTGTGTGGGGGAACAAAGGGTGGTGTAGGGCCTCTCAGCCACCACCGGGATTTGAAATGGCTCTTACCATCTGCTGAAAACAGTCAATACATCCCAAAGCATCATATAGGGCCTACCTATATTCTTCTCTGATTGACTGGAAAGGTCACAGGCGGCAAGGATAAGCAGCCAATCAACATGCATGCCTTTACAAATGCCAATATCTCATCAGCTCCTTTAAACGGTCATCATGCTGACATTAGCTCTCACTTGCTTGAATAAACTGAGCAAAACAAAGCTTTTCAGAAAGAGAGATAACCGAAGACTGGCTCCAGTATCCAATCACCTATTATGGTTTTAGAGCCACCTATAGTGCATGTATTGAATCATATAACTAAATATAACCACATATATAAAAATCAGCAGCCAATAGCCAATCTGCTATTTTCATCTCAGGGACATGTTCAGTGCAGTATAGTGAAGACGTCAAAGCACTGAGCTCAACAATTCGTTTTCTGATGCATTATATATGAATTAATAAATTATGAGAGGTATGAGTTTTCAGCAGCAGCAGTATCTGCTTCAGATCTCTATTTTCACTGAATGGTCTCACATCATAGAAATAAAATGTGAATTTTGTTTTAGTATTTTCACTCTTATGCACTTAAGAATCCTTGAACTGGAACAAGAATTTGACAATGAGGTCAGTGCTGATTGCTGATATTGACATTATCTATAATCTTGACGTAAACATCAAGTGGTTTAAAAATTCACGCATCTCTTCATCAGACAGTGGCTCATTATTATAAAGTCTCTGATAATAAACTCACAGAGATTCAGAATCCTTTTATGATCCCATATGGCAGATAACTAAAGCTCTGCCCTGAAATTTGACACTATCTGGGCTTTCAGATATCAAGATTATATTATTATATATTACAAAGCAGAAAGAAAACAAAAGTTGCATATTGTAATAGAACTGGATAAACATAAAGTCAAATAAGTATAGATTGTTTTTAGCTTTTGTGGTTTGCTTAGAAAATGATAGCATTGCAAATATAGATGTTTTTGAACCTTTATTCAAGTTTTTTTTTTTTAAATAAACAATGATTATTTAGTGAGCAGTAAGTTCTGTCTGGTTTGCGATTTATTCATTAATTTAATGAGATAAAAGCACGAGTGATGTGCTTTGACGCAAAATAATAAAAAAAATCCACCTCAAATAAATATAAAAATGTTTGACAGGAAAACATACTTTCATGCAGTTTAATAGGAGTACTACTTTAAAAATCTAAAACCTTTTTTATAAATATGTAAATACAAACCTTAGGTCATAAAGCCAATGACTGAGAATGACGGAGCATGAACGCAGCACGGTCAAAGTCACACTCAACTTAACTCTGTTACATAAGTTAACACGCCATACTGTACATACATACGTCTGCCAATTATGGTTTTGGACATTGTCAGACAGTAGATACCCAAAAGCAACAAAGCAAGATCAATTCCGCATGACAAGGTGCATGGATGATGCCAGAAGTCTGGGGCTCATCTTGTCCAGCCGAGCGTGAAGGGTGCAAGCATTAATAAACCACCAGAAACAGAGTGAAAAAAAAAAACAGGCCGAGAGAATGCAAAGAATGATTTATGAGAGAGAATAGTTGGTAATGGTTTGGGGGTAAACAATAGTGTCCCTCCGGCCTGGTCTGCATTTCATACTACTGTGATGAAGCTGTCATAAGCACGCACCACTCCGGTAATACAATCCTCTGGGGGACGCTTAGTTTTAATTTGGATGTCAGAAGAAAATGATTGACTTTTATTGTTTGTTTGAGTGTGTGTGGGTGTGTGTGAGCTTGCATATATCTATACCCGCCTCTGTCTGTCGATCTGTCTATATATTCAGGTGCGCATGAATATTCAATTTGCTCGTGTGAAAACAGTCACCTGCAAAATGTCCAAACTATTCCAAAATTAAGAGACACAATTAATTTAGTGTTAGAGGCAAGGTTTTTCTTCTTCTTTGTAATATTTATTTATTTTCTTCTGTTTCTTAAAAGGCAATGAGAGGGCATGAAAGTCACCATGAACCTTTGGGTTTTGTTGAGATTGGTTTTTCTTCCTAATTTTCCTACAGACCCAACTGCTGTGTGTGGAAAAAATAATACTGATTGCAAAATTAATAACCGCTTCCTCTTTCAATTCTTTTTTTGCTTTTCTCTGACCTTATTAAAGCCTGATGTGTAGAAAATTATTATTAGTATTAAAGTGGTAACTCTTCCCTTATCCACCAACTGGGCTTTGATGAAGGTAAAATACAGAAATGAGAATCAAGTATTATTATCACAGCAAGAAAAGGGAATATTTCTCATTTTATTTGTCATCTGGGATGTACATGGTCAAACATATATTTCTTTTATTTACCAAAAAGTCATTCACGGACCTCAGAGAGGTCTATCTCCCTGTGAGAAATCCTAAAAGACTTATTTGGCATTTGTGAGGGGTAGTGCTGCATAAAAAGACAGATAGAGAGCTTATGAAAATCCATTGTAAAGAAAATAGAAGTTTTACAGCTGGAGTCCCGAACAGTGGTCGAGGATGTATTATTTTCTGTAGTGTTTATAGCAGTTCTCCTAAAATTAGTCAAAAGTCATGATGGATCAAGGTAGTAAAGCAATGTTCAGTATGTTTTCTGAGGTGTTAAAAAGGATGTGGGGTCCCATGGACATTAACTGTGACAGGAATTATGCGAATTTTAAAATTTGCCTCTTTCATTTAGATGTTCATTAGAGTTAAGTGTTGAAATGTAAAAACCATAAATACAGTGAAGGAATACTTTTTTTTTTTTTTAAGCTAGTCCCTCCTATGTGATCTCACCCTGGCTCCTAAAAACAAGACGATTGAAATAAATCTGTGTCTTTGCCTATAAGACTTTTCAACATTTTACTTTACCTTCCAACAGCAGCTAACATACAACAAGTTCATCCACTTCCTGTACATTCCTGAGGCCTCGTGTCTTTGTGTCCATTATTTAACCTACGTCCTTCCAAAGTTGAATCTCTTATATTGTTGCAGCTATGCTTCGTTTGAAAAAAGTTGATAAGCCCGAGAGCTTCAGAAGTTTCGCAAATAGTTTTATAAGCTAAAATAAAATGTTCAACTTTAGCTGAACTTGAGCAAATCTAAATCTGAAGATTTTCACTCAGCAGCAGTTATGTGGGGAATATTTACTATATTTCTCTGCCTATTCATGTAACCACCACATGTCACAGATAAGAAAAGGTTTATGACTAGAAATGGTTAGATTCACAGATGGCTGCAGACCTGCAGAGCCAGAGCACATAAACTGATACAGAGCAAAGAAAATAATGTATAGACTCATAGCAGAGCAGCTCAACAGGAGTCTGGCTTTAATACACAAGCTAGTCCCAAAGAGATAAATAGACATGGGATGAAGTGTGCTTCATATCCTCTTGAACAACCGGGTGTTATAAACAGCATTTCATTAAAATGTCTTATTTCTGTCTGTCAAATAAAAAAAAAAATCAACACTCTTTGATACAAGTGCACACTGTAAACTAAAATCACCACAGTTTTTTTTTTTTTTACCAGATATTTGGAGTCATGGTGAGAGAAAAACAGAAATCTATCTAAAAAGACTTTGTGTAATTACGTGTAGACCGTGTCCTGGAAGACAAACACAAAAAACGGAGACAGGGCTTCTTCATAGAGCCGTTAATGTTGTTATTAAAGCTTCCCTGGAAGGCGTAAATATCGACCTGAGCGTGGACTCCTTCACAGACCAGTGCACTTCGCTGTCCCGCCCCGCTAGTGCCATCAAATCAATCAACCTTTCTAATTAACTGCATCCAAATAAGGCATCGTCTTCTGTGCCTTCAAAAAGACCCCTTTTCCACATCACCTCTCTCACACACACACACACACAGAGGATGTTGAGCGTGCCCAGAGCTGGCTGTTATTTCTGCCTGCACCCTGCCTCTAACCTCACGCTCGCCATCCTCACAAAGTGCTCGCTCACTCCCTCCCTTTGAACATTTTTCAAAGCGATCCCAACAACACATTTGACCTCTTGGTGATTCAATCCATTTCCGCCTCCTTATATTGAGCAGAATGATCAGTTTTACATCACTGATTTAGCATTTGTTGTATGGTAATAGTCCTTATACGGTGTTTACTTTATACGATGTGTTACAGAATGTGTGTGAGCGATTGGAGGATGTATGACAAAGTGTCTCTTTGAGGGCTGATAAAACAGGAAGCTCTGCAAGGAACAGCTGCTCAACACTACAAATCAGACCCTGCCAGCCAACTCTCTCTCTCTCTCTCTCTCTCTTCTTCTGGCTTTCTTAAATGCTCTCTCTCCCCTCGCTGCTTCTGATGGAGCCGGCGAGTTGGAGCTCCTCTCAGCAACACCCCCAGGGCACTTGGAGGGGCTCCAGATGTGCTCCTCCAGAGCCGTGGACCGCAGCGTCTCCGGCGATTCTCCATGCGTCCAACTCTCGTTCAGTTCATTTACAATCAGTCCGCATTTCAAGCTCAATCTGAAAATCAGCTTCTCTTCCATTTTTCTCTCTGGGTTGTGGCATTAATTGAAAATGCAAACTGTAATCAGATCAGCTGAATAAAGATGAGTGGCTTAAAGATGGGAGATATGAGGGACAATTCACACGGCTCGGCATGAGAAATGAAGAGGCTGGTTGAGATAAGCGGGACGTGGGTTTGATCAGTGTATGAGTTGGTAATGGTCTGTTTTGGCAGGCGGTTTGGCTAGAAACAAATGATACTTACTAATTAACATAATTGCATCTGTATCAGACCTTCTTTTAAATGATAAAGTATTGTAACAGCCACATTTCAATGTATTGTGCATGTTTGTGTAAATGACACCAATAACAAACATGTGATGCACCTTGAGTCCCAGACCAGTCTCTCTATTAAAAGCAGAGCAGGTACTTTCATATCTGTTTGTCTGTTTTTAATAACTTTACCAGTGGTCCTTCACTATTGATTATTGCTGTTAATTATCAGCAGTGTATGTCTGTGACCTGTGTTAATGTCTGCATGCAAACCGACTTTCCTCCAGGAGAACAATAATAATAATAAGTAAAGTTGAAGTTCAAAAATAATATTGACTCTTGATCAATCCCCTGGGAACACAGCAAACAAGCCCACCACTAAAATATTCAAAATTAATAAGTGCTACTGGGCTTTTTAACTGTATTAGGGCAATTAATGATTATTGTCATTATCGATTAACTGATTAATCTGTTAGTCGTATGTAAATGTCTGAAAATAGGGAAAACACAAGCTAACAACTTCAAATGTTGTTAGTCCAAAAACCAAAGATATTCAGTTTACGATCACTTAAAAACAGAATATTTGATATATTTGCTTTGAAAATTACTTGAACGCTTAATTGATTAATTAATTGACTACTTTTCTGTCAATCAACTGATCCAATTAGTTGTTTCAGCTCTAAACTCAAATGTATATGTGAATTTGAAATTGTAATACCTTGCACTACCTGGAAAAAGTAACCACATTACTGTCACGTGCTGCTGCCCCAACACCATTAGTCCACTGACATTGGGAGTCTATGGGCAGAACATTTTTGGAGAGATGGACTCGATCAGATGATAAGAATAATAACTAGACTGAACTCACAGCAAAAATATTCAGCTCATCATACACGCCACTCAAATGTTGAGTCCTGAGTCCTTGTGATGGCTTGTGACAATAATTTCCTCTCATGCTTTCTCCTTCTTGTTACCATTCAGACTGTGACTGTGCCAAATTATCCTCACCTGCCAAAATTTCAATGGGGATTAATGGAAATAGTGCAGGGTGCCAGCCAAATAGACTCACTGGGCTGGTACCCAAATTGTTTGAGTTCCATTACCCGAGGCAATATTTTTAAAAGCAACCTGCAAATGTTACGAGAGCACGAGAACGTGCTTGATAAAAATATTGTTAACAGTTCATGTAGTTTAACCTGCACCGGCTCTCTGGGCTTGAGAGAAAAAAGCTGCAACTTGAAAGAATCCTTACAGTTGAAGGAATTTCAGTACAAATCCACACCATCACCTGGGGTTTGATTGTAAGATACTATAATTGGCTTGTTGATAATTTAAGAGTTTGTTTAATTAATGGCGGAGTCAGGGCAGATGTTGATGAATAAAATTCCTACAGGGAGGACTCAAGTTCCAAGTACAATATCTTAGAGCACAGGCACTAATTAAAAACATCAGGATCCAGGAGTCAGGGATAAAGAATAATCGTCTAATGTATTTTTGGCTGCTTTGTAGTTCATGTGCGTCTATTAAAAGCTTCTCAGAGGGTACACTTTGATATACATTTTAGATTACGTTTCATATTTAATGCACCTATTAGCCTTTATTGACACAAGGCGGGTGATGTGGTGGTGATGCCGCACAGCAAAACAGAATTATGATACCAGATGCTTGTTTTGACTCTACTTAGACATTTATTATATTTAATGATTTTTTTTTCGAACTAAAGAGCCTGCAGAGAGACGAGCACAGCAGGCCACAAACGCAAAACCTGCAACACTTTGCTTAGAAAATATGTTTTTCAAAAAAACTGTTATGTCATGTTGCTTTCATGTCCCATGCTTCAACTGTATAGTTTCCAACTCTGTAGAAATAACATGCATTATTAAATTTCTTGATGGTTTAACACATTTCAGATTGGCAGTAAGACAGATACTTTTTTCCCTTTCTTGTAAGCTATTTAACAGTGAACATATGCATTATTCATTCTTAAAGCCACGTTCTCTGAGTGGATCATGCCTTGCGGGGGAAGACTGTTTATTTCTTATTGAAATAATCTCTCAGTAGGAGAAAAGTTGCCCATGTGAGAAATCAGATTTTCTGGCAATGCACCAGAGTGCAGAGGAGGAGCACAGAGGAATAGAGGTGGAGAGAGGAAATGGCATGAACAAGAATTTCTTTTGTTATAGACTATAAGACAAGACAAACAGCTCTCATTGCGACGGATGACAGCTAATTGCTACCTCAAAACCACTTTACAATCATTATCCTGACTACCTGATCTTTTGTTGGCACTTGTCCTACGTGCGTTCCTTAACTTGGAGGCTTGCAGGCTGCGTTAAGTGTTTTGCTTAACAAGCTAATTTTACTCACTGCGGTCCGCGCTCCCTCTCCACTTCCCCTCAGCATCTCGCTTTAAGGCCTGCGCGTCCGTGTGTGAGTGTGTGCCTGCGCGCATGTGTGTCTCGAGTGTGGGTGTAAACAATGTGCACAACATAGTTGCCATACCTAATGTGCTTGTTAGCCATCTCGGACTCCCCTGAGGCATGTGTCCCTATCTTAGGACTTATTCATGGTGTGGTTTTAACAAGCACTGTCGATGTGAGGCCATTGAGAGCTTGCAAGATTGCAGTCAATGGCAATTTCATGTGCCACACAGAGTGCAAATGAGCTCTGCAAATATTACTGGGGCCCTCAATCTATGTCGGTGACAGCAGGAAGGCTCAGGCGCAATGGCCACAGGCTGGAGGTAGCGCATATTATTGTATTAAGAGCAGCCAGTTCAACACTACAAGAGCGAGCTTAACAACCTTTACCTGCTCTCTCACTATCACTGCATCACCGGCAAAACAAAATCATTGTTGTTTTTGATTATAAAAAGAACACTATGGAACCAAAAGCTCTTTTAGTGTAAAAATAATCATCTTCAACACATAAATGAGGTACGTCATTGTAAAGGATGGGTTCAAACCTTTGATTCTGTCTTTAAAGGAACAGTTTCACTTTTTGAAAAATACACATTTACTTTCTTTCTGAGAGTTTGATGATACCACTTTCATGTCTGTATGCTACATATGATGCTACAGCCAGCAGCTGGTTAGCTTAGCTTAGCAAAAGGAATGGAAACAGGGGTAAACAACTAGCCTGTCTGAGGGTAACAAAAGTCACTGCTCCTGGTCAAGAGATAGTCCAGCACATATCTCCATTTAAAATGTGTCGTTTTAATACTTTTACTTCTGTACAAACTAATCAAACAAGATATAATGTGTGAATTCATGAGCTTCCAGTCTGCATGCTAAGCTAAGCTAATCAGCTGCTGGTGATAGATTTATTTTTTAGCATTCAGACATGAGAGTCGTATCAATCTTCTCATCTAGATCGCAGCAACAAAAATGTTAAACTATGCATTTGATTTTTTAACAAAAGGAGGTTATGCAGAATCATAAAACTCAAATGCATTATGAATTATATAAGCATGCATAAAACAACAGTGCAAGAACATTTGCTCCCACTTGCTCTTCATTGTGCACCTTAACATATGTTTGTTAATATTTGCTTTCATATAATTACCCTTAAACAATACCTGCAGAATTTAAAAAAAAATACAAGCTCAATAGCTCAAATAATTTCTTATTTGGAAACAGATTAACCAGTGAGATTAAGTTCAGGAACAGAGTGCCAACACTTTAAGTACTTCTGGGTAAGCCTAGTTTCTTCAGATAAAAGTGTTGGAAAAAAAACAACTAAAGACTAAATGTTGCTGAATGATGTTAGTCCTCCTCCTCATGCCATTTAGGTAAGTCCATTAGCAGGTAGAAGGCTCTCAAAGTGTCAGGCCGACGTTTCCCGTTATGACTGCGTGTCCAGAAATAACTTGTACCTTGTACGCTGCTGAATTATGAAGCGGGACACGGTTTGGACTGGCAGCACTCCCAAATGAAACGATGTTCTCCCGCCTTAAATATGACAATGAAATGAAAGGAGTGAAAGTGCGAGGGTACAAACAATATCAGGAATCAAGGAGAATAGGAAAAGAGGGCATGTGAAAGCAGAGACCTCTGAGAGGAAGGGGAGGGGGGCAAGAAAAAAACCCCCACTTCATGAATTAACAAACCCGTGGTAATGGAGTCTAAGGTCTCATTGCTATTTGTGATGGAGGCAGCCATGCATTCACTCTCTACTTATTAGGAGGGAGTGGAGAGACACAGTTCTTTTGATTAATACTCCCTTCCTTTGCGGGCTTCTTGGGGAGTGGAGGAGACGAGCGGGGAAGAGGAAGAAAAAGAGGAAGAAGAGGGAAGATAAGATTACCACGAGAAGAACAAAACATTATAAATCTATACCTGGAAACTGACTGACTCACTGCGGCAGGACAATCACAGAGATTTAGCAACTGGCCAGATTAGCAGCACAAGAGGCACAGCAAAGCGAAACAATGGCCGTGACTCATAATGCTCTGGGACTAAATATACACATAGAGAAAAGCCAAGGTGCGCTAGATTTCTGGAGAAGCTGATCTACAGTATATACAGTATCCTTTCAGAAAGCATTGGCAGCCCGGGTAAAGATGCTCTAAATAAGATGCCAAAGAAAAACACCCCATAAAGCTGCAATCGTGCACTTAAAATAAAACTCATGTTGAATAATGCTCATATGGACTGAAATTTCGCTTTCGCTCTGTGTAAAGGCTCCTATTACGGCTCACTAGATCAGTAGCCGAAATGTCTGTGGGACAAATATGTAAGGGTCACTTACACATTATCATGAAAAGATCCTGACAGGCTTTTATATCTGTAATAGCTGCAACTACACTGATTTTTGGCTATTTCGGGACCATTACGGCCTCCAACATGAATGTATTGTCGAAGGGATGAACTGCTTATGTCTCATCGGTGTCTGCCTGCATTACAGTCAAGTGACTACACAGGCCACTGGAGCTTTTGGAAGTTACCTAATTTTCCTCTGTATTTTCTTCTCTTCACGTCCAAACCTGTGGCTGAGAAGATGAAATTTAACAGGAAAAAATATATCCACATTTGGAGAAATAGGAGAATATGTGGTCTGTCTTTAACAGTCCTCATAAGGATGAAGGGGCTTTTAAAGTCAGCTATTATGGTCAGTATGAGACTATCTTTTATTATAAGTCAGGGTTTATGATAAGAATTAAAGGGTCATATTCTCTGTGATGTTTTGGGCGGTTATATAGCAGGTTTTGTGCTCAAATTTTGAGCTGACATTTTCAATTTCCCCAATTAGTCATTTATTATATCATATACCATTTTATACAATATCCCGACCTTGTTTCTGGAGTTGCAAATAATAATAGAGAATAGAGATTTGTCCACGCTGTGAAGACTTATTCATTTTCTTTCAATAAACAGGGAGTTGAAGCCAGACAGGCTTTGTGTTACAGAACATAACCACATTTCTTTGACTGTCTGCCTAGTCCGTCTGACTCCAGGTTATAGAAAGGTATTCACGATTTGTAAATGCTGGTGTCTGTGTCAGATCCAGCCTCTCTGCTTCTTGTTTTGCTGAGGGATGCTTTTTCTTCACCGGCTGTGTTGATGTTCTACAAACAGTGTTAACGGGTCACTTCCAACCTCACGACTGTGTGTCACAATGCGGCAACACAGCTAGAATTTATTGTCTGATCGAGGTTAAAAGGACAAATACACCATACAAGCTTCTGTTGTCCATAGTGTTGTGTGGTGTGTTTTTCCCATTGATACCTAACACTGTGTAACTCACATAAGAAACATCAGGTGGCCATTTTTACAGCCACAGTGCAGTTTGATACCAGGATTTTATCGTTCTAGTATCAGTCAGAAGAGCAGTAGGGTAAAATTATGATTATTAGTTAATATATTGAAATGTCTAAGACAAGCAGTGGCATGTTAGATTAGATTAGATTAGATTAGATGATCTCACGAACATGTTAATCAGAATACGACATTTGACACTCACAACATGACAGAGGTGAATTGCTGTGGTGGACGGTCTGAGTTGTTGGTACCTGTCAAATGCATCTGACTGAAGAGAAATGACAACATCTACTTGTGAAATTATGACTGCGTGCCAGGAAACATCACACAGCGAGTATTTCAAGGGACTTCAAATAGAGGGGTGTCAGCCTTCCACATCGTTTTTCTGTCCTTTGATTTAAGGAGTTTGGCATTTCAGATTTAGCTGTTTGGAACACACAAGGACACCTATGGCCACTGAGCTATTGTTGAAGGTGCTGACTGGATATACTCTGAAATGCATGCGACAACGACAAAGCGGCTCTGTTGTTACAGTTCTGCTGAGCGTCTGGACACAACGATGAGTTCATTGACCCTCGCGGACTTGGGAGGATGAGGAGGTTTATGTCATGCAGGCCCTTATGGCTGGAAGCTTGGTGATCGATTCCTCATGTCACACTTGAGGTTGACAGCAAGCGCTATTGGAAAAAGAAGGGAAAATGTCGACTGTAGAACATCAAGCTTTGTATTAGAGTTGCCGTGCTGGGATTGTTTTACAGTGCGGCCTACGTTGAAGAAAATACTGTAAATTTGACATATTTCACTGTTTGATATCAAACAGTGTGAACATATGTGGGTGGATTTTTCCATTAAGGTGTGAAGGTGTATATCAGTGAAAGATGCTCACACTTGAACAGATATTTGTGTTGCAGTCGATGATGGAGTGGAGATGAACTGGCTTTTCATTTGATTATTGAATAACTCCCACAACTATTAATTTAACTCTGCCATTGTTGCTGCTGACAGTCAATATAATCAATGCAGTTGTCTTTTCTCTATGACCAGTTTTTTGGCACAATGACAGCTGTAAAGAAATGCGGTCTGACAGCTAGATCATCATCTCTTTCATCCTGAAGGCTTTGGAGAAGAACGACTCGCTGCACTGCACTCCCGCCATGGTTGAATACCAATCTTTTAATTTCTCCTGTTATTGCCTTAAACAAAAAAGAAAAACTTGCGATTTTTTTTTTGCCACATGTCTGGGTCAATTTGCAATACCCTTCAAATTAAGAGCACGGCAAGGTCTGCGGACACCATAATGAACATTTGGGCCAGCTCGGAAAAATGCCCTGAAGGTAAACAGTGGAATTGAGACAAAGCTTTCCAGCTCACAAAAGGCTGCCAAATCTGAGCTCACATCTATCCAGCAACAGTTTGGTATCCTCACCTCCCCTTACCACCTGTCTCCTACAGATCACCAGTTCAAACACTCCTCTTTCATGTCCTCATCGCCTATGCAGCTAAAAAGAAAGATTGGTGGTAAGGTTGTTGTTTCTGGTTCTTTCTTACTTTATTCGATTCCAACTCCATGGCTAGACCTCAAAAACCACTTTCAACAAGCAATACCTGCACCTCGGGTTACCATGGAAACTCTTCACTTAAAAATAGACCTGGAGGAATGAAAGCTACGGGTAGAATATGCCTCCTTGATGTGGTTCAGGAAGATATATGGTTCTGGGTGTACCTAAAAACAGGTTAGCATCTGGCTCTGTTTTACAGCATCCTTAAAGAACTATAAAGCCTTGAGACGCCACAATTGTTGAAAGCTAGAAAAGCAATACAGCCCGTGTATGCTGATGCAACACACTGTTATAAAACTGAATTTATTTTGTAGGATGTAGCTGATGGACTTGTTACAGCTGAATGATGAATAAGCGCCTATTCTATTTGACACGTTTCAGTGTATTTACAGTAGACGACAATAACAAAGTGCTGGAACAAGGTGTGTTTATCATACCCTGCGCTGAATGAAGTCTCTACAGGATAGCGTTTTGACACCGATGACAGAAACTGCTTCACCGCCAGGATTTACATGTGCCGGGGCTGTGAAGACGCCTGATGAGGCACCAGTGGCGTGTAATTCTCCTTTGTTCAAGCGCTAAATTTTAAATCTGGTTTGTGCTGTGCTGTCATATAACTTTCCACCTTTAATTTACTATGAAATGAAATAAAAAAAAAGTGTAGCTATACTTTCCCCTGTGAATGCATCTTGCAGCGACTGTACATATCTTAAGCAGTCCCGAAATGTGTTTTGCAGTTGTCAAGTATTCATTCAGTTTGCAGCCCTTGATTTGTATCAGTGTGCTGATTCACCACCAGCCGTGCCAAAGCTGTCCTGGTTGTGTTTACGCATCGATAATTTGCACAAGTCTTTACTCAGCATTTCATACAGATGTTAGTTAAAATATTATTAATGGACCAAATTTAAAGACACAAAAACGTGGGTGCATAAAATGCCTGCGCTATTATGGGTTTCTAAAATGCACCGATATTTTTGTCCTGGTTGTGAGGAGCAATTTGAGACTTTTATGTGCTTACAGTGTGGATGGTGATTCTACATTTAAGCTTTTATTATGCTTTGAGAAGCGTGGATAAGGATGTCAGTTCTCTACATGTTTGAAGTGGAGGTATTTCCCTCCTCACATGCAGCATATTCAGTGTTTGGATACTACAGTATATTCAGGACACCTTCTTCATCTTTTGTTGTGCACATGATTGTCTGTGTGTGCGCGCCTGTGTGCGCGAGTGTGTGCCTGTGTCCATTTGATTTAGCATTTTTTTCCCCTGAAATGATTCATAAATTGTCCATGTCTTTCTGTTGTTGATCCAATTATACGTGATTGACAGGAAGACAGACTCAGGCTCAAGTGGGTAGGGGCCCGGGGCTGTTTACTGATCTACATTAGGTTCACTATTTCTTACTAAACAAAGAGAGAGCAGTAATTTGCCTATAATGAGGGGAAAACAACACATAGCAGCAGGTACTTAAAAGGAGTTATTGAGACAAATATGAGGCACACACTGCTGTGGTGTGAAATAAAGCCAAGACGCCTTCTTAACTGTCAGAGCGGAGAATAAAAGAAAATTCAGCAGCCTCCACAGATACAGACACAACAGCTGCAGGTAAAGAAAAAAAAAAAGCATCAACATTTTATGTCTTGCAATAAAGAATCTGACTGTGTGTAAATGAAAGTGTACGATGATGTCTGTGCAACTGTGGTATCTATAATTGGGCAGTTAATTCATTAGCACAAGTCACCTTCTTGCTGGTCAGAATCACTGGACTCAGAGAAAGGAGAAAGGAGAGGGTGGAGGCTGAGGAGGGACGATGGAGGTCGAGCCCTCTCTGCGGCCTCATTGCACTGGGGAATCGGTAGAACCAGAGCTGTGAGCTCGGTGAACGCATTAGCTGACTGTGACAGATGTGCAGGACATAGGTCTATGAGCAGCGAGCGGTTGCATGGATAATTGCAACACGTAGCTCTCGATGGTGGAACACGTAAAAAACCTTAAGAAATAAACTGCTAAACTTCTATTAAATGCAGCTTATGGTGATATACATTGCATCTCTGTTGTTTCACAGTGATGCTCTTTTAAGTTCCTAAATTTAGCGTAGCATCATGTGGAGATGTGACAAAGGAAGCTACATGTTTAATGTTGAAAAAAAATAATTAAATGAGCGCAAATCTCAATCAGGTTTGTTGCCAGTCCCGTGAGAATCAAAGAGTGAGGGCTTTTATTTATAATCACAATATTTCACTGGGTCACAGCAATCCAGCAATCATGCATAGAGTGATCCATTGAAGAGGAAAAAGACATAGTTTTCTAGTTTTTCCATCTGCAGCAGTCTCAATAATGCTATCTATAATGCAGCGTACCCACAAGACATGTATGGTTTTTCAGATTTAGTTTTTTTTGTTGGAGACCTGGAAAGTCATCAATCATGAATATTGCTCTCTCCTCCTACGTACACATAAAACCCAGCTGGATGCAGCACGTCCAGGTGAATCGAGTCTACTGTAAGTCACTGAAAGGCATTCTGGGAAACTCAAAAAATCACTAATGTACCACAGGAAGGTAAATTTTAATGGGCTGAGCACCGCAGGCCGAATCTAAAATTGTTCAAGAATGAAAGTGATATTAGTTTGCTTTAATGGCATCAAAACATATTATTATCAGCAGGATATCAGGGTTATTTTTTTTACTTGGGTTATGAGCATTTTAACCTCCAAACAGATTAAATATAGGCTGGGGAGTCACCATGTAAAATCAAGTCACATCTAATGTTTTATAAACGCCTGTTACTGCCGCTCATAGCGTGATCTCTGACCATGAAATGGATCGAGGAAAGGCGATGGGAAGATTATGACAAATGATAGCTGTGGTTAACTATAATGACTATAGATTATCTATAATGAAAAAACAGTCACAAATGATCAAATTACTTGAATCTGGTACAAAACAGGCTCGGTAGGTCATATTTTGATTGTGATATGCGCTGACAGTGACGAATGGTTTTCAAGGTAAATGTCACATTTGGTCGGTGCATAACTGTGTAACACGCATAAGTGTATTTTCATATGATATTTAGATGGCTGTGTAGGTTGAAAGCAATCCAAGGAGCAGAAGGATGCACACTTTTATTCTCTGATAATAGCAAAGTAAGTCAAGTCAAGTTTATTTTCATTGCCCATGAATCACATTCAGTGTCTCACAGGGCTTTATAGCCAGCCTGCTCTCTATGAAGACAAGGAGAAACTCCTCAAACAACAAAGAACAACTCAGCCTTATAGCTGGGAATGCATGCAACAAGACGAAGAAGATTTACAGCCATGCTAGCAGCTGACTTGCATGCAATCCACCCATCCATCCATTTTCTGCTGCTTATTTATGTCTCGACCGTGGTGTCAGACTAAGCAAGGTAAGGCGAGAAAGACATCCTTCTCTCCAGCCTGGTTCCCTTTATCGCTTCCTCAGGGATTCTGGGACTAGAGCCAGACCAGATGGGACAATCCCACCAACGTGTTCTGAAGTCTGACCTGGAGTCTCCCCCAAATTGGACAGCAGAAGGTGTTCTAATCAGATGCCCACACCAACTTAAGAGGTTCCTTTCAATGGGAAGGGGCAGCAGTTCTATTCTGAGGTTCTTCACCCTGTCAGTCCACATCGTCTGTGAAGAGGAACTTATTCTGCCCTGTGTACTCATTCTTTCAGTCAATGCCGAAAGGAAATTAGGAAACACCTCAAAACAAAAGTGCAGAAAGGAGGAAAACTGGAGGGACAATTTTGTTATACATTGATTCTTATTATGGACAAAATGGAAAGTTTCTGCTGCAAAACAAAGGCATGATGTTACTAAAAAAAACTAATCTCAAATGAGTTTGTAAGACTCAGCTCAAGTACGCACAACTTAAATTCTGCTTCTCTTCTTTAGTCTTTAGTGATGATTGGATCTTAAAGTGAGCTGTGAATATTATTTGTTGTCATGTGGAGAAAAAAAGTGACAAACTGTTGTTCTGACAGCATGACACCTATAGTGCGCATGTGTTTGTATGAGAGAAAAGAGTAATTACGAAAGGAAGGACTGGTCCCAGAGGGGAAACAAATATGGAGGCAGTTGGCTTAACAATTCTCAGGAAAAGACAAGTTGTCAAATAGGTGTGGAACTATCTCTCGGTCCAACAGTAGCTCAATGAAGTCAACGACACTCAACGCTACCAATCTGCTAAAAAGACTGAAAATACATTGATTATTGATTTAGCCAATCACTGATCTTTTGCAGTATGCCATCGTCCTGTGCGATGTTAAAGATCACTGCAGCAGAGATGTCAAGGAGCCCAGCCTGAAGTTGTAATAACACTCTGCTTTTCCTCCAGGACACCACTTTGGCTCAATATTTCCTCAGTGCCCGCATTAGAAATGTTCACTGGCCAGCACTGCCACAACAGAAACTCTCACTGGGAGAGCGAAACCACCCAGTGGGAGTGAGAGTCCACCCACTATGAGATTCTAGCAGCGACCAGGATTTGATCCCTAGCTGGCCTCCCACCATGCCTATTGTTTTAGACCAGGTCCCTGCGGTGGTGGTTGAGTGTTTTACCTCCATACCACCCGGATGCATCGCTGCGTCTCTTTCAAGCAGAAGCTCTTATCTATTAGGCCTCCAAACACTAGTCTGCGTACGTGGTAATGCAGCCATCCAGGCTCTTCCTCCTCCTCCTCCGTGTTTGTTTTTAGCAAGCAGCGAGGGTGAAAAGGGGCTCAGCAATGAGAAGAAACATTTGTCTTTGGGATAATCATGTTTAAGTCTGCCTGGCAACTTAAACATTAAAAATCCCATGACAGATTACACTAAATCTGTTTGCTTCCATATTTATGCATCAGCACTTAAAGGTTGAAGAGGTCGCGATAGATTTAAAATTTGACACGTCTGCAGAAAACCGTGTTTACTTGTGATAGCAGAGCGGTTTGATTATAGCTGGAGTCAGTCACATGGGCATCTTGTCAAGCTGTTCAATTATAGACATCATGTGAAATTCTCATAAAAGACCTTTAAACCATATCACATAAACTCCACATGTGAAATGACTTGGAAGAGTGAGCAATTCCACAGAACGAGATTGACTGGAAACAGGGTGGAGGAGTCACAGTTTTCTTCTTTTTTTTCCTCTATTGTAACATTACTCGATGCTTTTTCACCCGAGTCCTCTGCCTTGTGCCTTTCCACTATCTCCCCCAGCAAGATCAAAGGTGATCTTTGATGGGATGGACAATTCATTCCAACCTGACAGGTGGGATACAGTCAGGGATGCCCATCACTCACGCTCCCATCAAACTGTCAAAGACGTTTCTTGATCAATCATTTGAAGAGGGGGAGAAAACTGGCCCCTTGACAATCTAGAGGTAAACAATAATATGAGAATGGCACCTCTGTTAAAATCTATGTGCTCTATCATTCTTTATTATCATATAGTTTAAAGTGCTGTGATAATTGAAATCATATATTAAAACTGTATTACAGAAACATCCATTTATTAGTTGCTCGCTTCTTCCGTGTTTTCTTAATAAAAATAGATGTTGATACTTGATACTAATCTGTTGTGATTATGTGTCACTAAATTCCATTTTTGACTCTGCCTGGAATAAGATAAGATATGCTGTTTATTGTATATCAGAATGTATATCAGTTCTCCATAACCGCTGAGATTCAATTGAGATGCAAGTAAGTAAATGAAACACGAATGGTTGTGCAATTCCCTCTTCGTGAGCAGATTGGCATTCATTGTAAAATGACAGTAACAAGATAAATACAAGGCATTCTCATTACATTGGGGGCTTTCGCTTTTATAAATATGCATGACCTTAAATAGTCACAAACACTGCAGATTAAGGAATGGAAATCATCCTTTCGTGGTCTCTTGTAGCTTTGTTGAGTTTAATTTGAGCCTATGAAAGTTGCATCAATTTGTGACTCAGAGCTCCGCTTGGAATATATGTGAGAATGTGGTGAGAGAATATAATATTTTCTCATATTGGTTCGATGTTTGTTTGCATGCACAGAGATCCTCAGTGAACAGCTTACTGTAAAGGACTCATTAATGTCAATGAGACTTTATTACTTTGTGTCGGAACAGTAAGAGTCATTACAATGTAGTATTTCATATGTTTTAATAGTGCCACTGAAATATGCATGCACATGTACATGCAGACATTATAATGTACACAGGGAGACACAGACAGAGTATGTGCTCATAAACCCATTCATCTACTCACACTGGAACAAACATTCACATGAATACAAATAATCTGCAACGCACAAGTCATTAAGTCACTGTGGTTTGTATTCATTACTTTGAAATGTCACCGTCCTTGACAGATTGTAGGCTACCTCTGGATCTGGTGAGGGTACACTATTCCCAGTGAGAAAACTCAACTGTAAGATCTATAAATAGAAAAGTTCCTCAAGTGTCATATCAAGGAATGTGTTTTCAAGAGCTGTGACACCATTTGAGCGAAAATGATGACTGTTTTAATCACGATACCACTGTAGTTACCTTGTTAGTACACAAAGCACTGCATTGGCCTCTTTCAAATCTTATGAACTATATTTGCACACTTAAGTTATCGAGGCCGTTTTCGTTGATTTGATTCAGTGCAAGTCAAATACAATTTTTCTTACTGATATCATAACACACCATTTAACACCTTCCAGTAGATGTAACTCTGATGGCTTGCTTTTAAAATTACAGGTCCCCGTGTAAAAATGTAATCTAATAATATAAAAAAGATGGACTAGGAGCAGTTTCAGCTTTGTGGCTTTCCTCTCAAAGCATGCTGGGATAGTGTAGGCTAAAAGAAAAGAAATAAAGCAGGCATTGCAATGAATGAAATGATAAGTGAATGAATAAATACATGAATGTACAGTACAATCACTAACTGAACTAAGCTGAGGCCTACAGGTGATTTGACTGTATCACGCACTGGCACAATTATTACACTGAAATCACCAGATGTGAAAGTCAAATTAACTCCTAACTCTTAAAGTAACTAAATCTTTCACAATCAGGTAAACTTGACAACACAAAAACAACTTTCCACCTCGCCTTTGAGAGCTCCTTTTGTACACAGCATCAGCGATAATTAAGTCTGAGTGGTAAAATCAACACTATGCCGCTGTTTATACAGAATTAATGTAACACTCTAATTATGAACAGTCGCCCCAGAGCCATATCAGCTCCGTGAACGTACCCCCAACCTTCCAATCAACACTTGTCAACTCAAAATAAGTCCCACTGGAAAATCAACATTTAATAACATCAGAATATTTGACACGCATCTACTGTAAGACTCTGAGGACCTAAACCAAGCGGTTTCACTCATAGCAGGGTTGAAAACACAAAGTGTAGCCTGAACCTAAATGCACCCGGGGGCAAACAGAGCCAGACCGACGACAGACGCAGCGAGGGCCACAGATATACTGTATACTTATGGCCAGCGCAGGGGCCCGAGGGGGTCACAAACACCACATTAGTCACAAGTGTCTTCTGCTGCCTCTTTTGGTGTAAATTACTATCATTCAGGGCCACCTTGACCAGATGATAGATACAGACAACACATGGAAGAAAAAAGTGTTAAATTGCTATTTGAAGTGGGCATTTTTCAACTTAAACAAAAAGGGCAGGGGCTGTCCACCAAGAGTCAGCGCTGACGCGTTACAGTGGGATCTCACAGGATGATAGGAATTCCCTCTGCGTGCAGCACTATCATCTGTATAGTCGTAAGTGAATTTCTTAATGGACTGAGATGCTATATTATATGGTCAAAGTAATAGCCTCCATACTGGTAAGGCTGCAGTGCTTTTGAAACACATCGCAGTTTCTGCCCTGCAGAGGATACACAGTCCTTTTTTGGCACTTTCCACCAACTTTTACCACCATGACAATAGTTAAATATAAAATAAATAGAGGCTGCAGTCCAAGCATTGTTTCTCTGAAATGCACATATTTCTGCTACTCTTCTACTTACAGCTGCAAATGTACAGTAAAATGCAAAACGGCATTGTGTGGATAAGCATGTTATCTTTGGGACAATTTAAATTAGGTTGGCCAGGAATAAATTGTCATGGCAGCACAACACAATACCTTAGTCGCAAACAAATACATGGGACAAAGCTTCATTGCTGTGGAGTGGAATGAAAAGTCTCACCTCTCATGCATTAAATCTCATATTCTTGAAGGAATTGATGCTAACAATAGTTCACTAAGCCCAGCTTGTGGAGCCCTTTAGCCATAATTGCTTGTAGCAGCAAAATTTTGTTGCAATAACAGCTTGCTATTGTGGAGAGGAGAATTAGAAAATTGTCAAAATAAAATATTTACTCTGCCTGGCAGTCAAAGGGGTAAATACAAACACATAGCTTTGGACTTAGAGCAGTGTTTCCTCTTTGGAAGACGGTCTTGAACGAGGCCAAGTCCCCGAATTTGAGCTCATGAGGAGTCACCTTCAAATGCAGCTGCACCAATAATTGCCAATGACATCAGTGAGATTACTATTTCTGATTTGCTGGAAAACTGCAAAATAATGTGTACAAGACATTCGCATTATTGCCGTACAGTATTTGAATAATTTCACAATCAGCCTCAATTTGATAAACAACACCACGAGCATGAATTGCGCCCTGACAATACTCTGCACAATGTGAGGAAAGGTCTGGGGAAAGAAAAACAGCCAGAAGGAGGGTGTGTATATCTTTTGTTGTTTTGATAGATGCATATTAGAGCGGTAGAGCCGAGAAAGGAGATTTGTGAGAGGGGGTGAGATTTAGTGGAGTCTAGGGCTGAAGATGTGGAGAGACTCTGCAGCACTAGCTGGAGTGAGACTGTCCTCCGAGAGCCAGCAGGGAGAGAAGTTCAGTCTGAGCAGAGGCAATATCGTGATGGTGGAAGGAAAGCAGAGGCCACATCTGGAGAGAAGGCCCTTAGCAGTTTTGTGACACCAGTGTTTTGAATTTGTGAAGGGGCACCAGGAGGGTCGAGACATTCAGCAATTCGGAGAGGCTGAAGACACGAGGGCTGCAGGAGGACGCTGGTTAGGAGCCGGTAGCATGAGTCCAGACAGGAGATGATTAAAGCAGGAGGTGGGTAGAGTCGCTGCAGAGGAACAGCCTGATTCAACACATTTTGTAAGGTGCAAAACTTCAGGATGTTATTTCGGTTTCATCCCTGTAATTTGTTTACTCATTAAAAAAAGTGGGACTTTTGGGGCCACAACTTGAGAGGTCACATTTGTAAAATTTTCAGAAAGCATGTGAAAATGTGACTCATTGGTGCCCTCATCGAGTTCAATGCCAGAGAAGAAGCGAAACATGTCCGAATGAGGTAGAGAAAGGATTATTCAGCGTTAGTGTCAAAATCTATCCTTAGCGCTAACTTCGAGCAGACAAATGTGGATATTTCCGATGTTCTTTAATCACTGTAATAGCTACATTACTGACTAATTACTGACTCACCACGGTGCCTCGTCTCAATTACATCAACTGCAAAGGAGATATAATGACCTTCTGTCATCCTCTTATTTTTATCTCCTACTGTATTGTTTTTGTGTAATGTTCATGCATTTAAAACCACTGACAACAACAGGACTGGAAGCCAAATGAGTAACAAGCGAAGTTAAATGAATTTTTAATCATCATAACATTTCAGTTTTTGGATTTCTAGCCTGTAAACCTCAAACTTGGGTGAAGCTGAAATACATGCTCAAAGCAAATACAAATACAAACGTTTTCCAGCGAGAGACCCAAAAAATGAATTTCCACACTCTGTGTCATAAATATTTGAATTAATGAGGTTTCTCAAAATTTGCAAGACCTAAATTTGTAATACTTGTATTGGTGTCCCTAAAAAACAAGACTAAGTCTACAGCCATGCTAGTGACTCTGTGAGGCTGTAGTTGAGTGATTACAGTTCATCCTGAGGAGGACATGAATGTCTGTATGAAATTTAACAGCAATCCATTCAATAGTTATATTACAGAGCTATTTTGGTCTGGACCAAAGTGGACTGACAGACTGACAGACTGACATCCTCCGCCCTGGAGGCTCGTCGGTACAAAATCCATCTAAAATACTGTGTTTTCAATGTATTCCCCATTTGGTGCCTGTATTTTAGATGTTCTTAACATGGCAAGAAAAAAACGCTATGCATCATTCATCAGAAGGAAATCTTGATGTCTAAATTGAAACAGATGAATCAACATCTAAAAAGTGAAGTTCAACTCAAGTCGGTGCCATAGAGCAACGGCACAGAAAAAGGAAGCGGAGACTGAAGACTGCATAAAAAGTGTGTATCTGTAACGATGCTAACAGTTGTAATGAATAAATAACTAAAAGTCGATGTATTATGTATGAAGCAATTTCTGCCGCTGGAGTGAAAACAGTTTTAAAACGGGGAATAATGGTTTTTACTTCTCAACGTTTCCATGGTGGAATACGAAAGAAGGGACAGACATTGAGGGAAGTGCCGTTGATCTTCTGTGGCTGCCGGATTCACAAATGAACTTCCCAATGAGGTACATCAGTAATCACATCATGGAAAAATAACTTGAATACTTGCTATGAGCTTATGCTAATTGTGATAAATTCATTCATTGTTTAATCTAAATGGATGATTATTGAACTATTTTATACTACAAAATAGTATAATATTTATTATATTATACTAAACCTAATAATTGTATTTATTATTCACTCAGAGGCAACTTTTGTTTTTGTCCTCTTTATTATGTTCACAGCAGACTACACTTCTCTTTGCATGGAAATACTGCACATAATGTCTCTATTCTCATTAGAGTTTCTCTGATGTCCATGGTTAGCAAATACTCTGGCCTGCACATCAGCACCTCCTCCGAAAAGGAGAGAAGATGCCCAAAGGAGCCTGGATGTGAACTCTTTTCTTCACGCTCTTCTTCCCTCTTCCCCACTGAGATATATATATATATGTGTGTGTGTGTGTGTGTATGCGTATGAGTTAACATCAAATCTTCAGTGTATCATAGCTGCAAAGGTCTCTTACTTAACAAGCTGTGGGCAGGAAGACAAATACTCAATATTGAAGTTGTAGGTCATAGCCAGATAAGCAGTGTCATTCAATGATGCTTCGGCTCTCTGTGGGTTTTTTAATGTGATAATAAGTCATATTTTCTATTGAGACAAACCTACTTCAGGCTTGTATCTGAAAGTTGATCTGCAGTACAACGAGGATGCTGCGTTCCATCAGTGCTGAGAGTAAATGTATGATAAAGACGTGTGAGAAATGCTTTGTGTTAAGCACAGACTCACCCCTGTACAAGATAACACTTCTGATAAATCCCCAAACTCGCTCGAACAGCTTTGTACATACGTGTCGTTGTGTCTTTTGTGCCGCTACAATGCTCCTACATCCATAAACTAGAGTGTAAGCGGCTGAACATAGTTGGACTCTTTCAAATATGGCCATTGTGTAAATGTTCTGTTAAATTTGTTAACTTCTCCCAATAATGCTTTCCGCTGCGTGACTCTCGAGTCGTTCCCCTGGCACATGAACACACCACAATAGAGCAAGCAGTCTGCCCTACAAGCACACAGCAGCCTGCAGCAGAGATTTCAAATAGAACGAAGTAAGCAGGATAAAAAAAATGCAAAAACAAAAGCATGAACCTTATGCATGCATGGCTGAAGAAGGAAAAATGAAAAAACTTCCTCCTCACATAAAACAACTCGAAAAACTGTTTAGTATGCTTGAATTGTTTTTTTTTTTTTTTTTGACAAAAGCTGGCAAAATAGACTTTCCACCAGCAAGAGCAGCAACAGTGTTTTCAAAATGCTGTTGCTTGTCAAATGTTACCTGAAAATGTGCTGATTTTTGCATTTGTAGCTTCAGATAATGTCCCCCATAAGTCATTAAAGTGAGTGGTGACTGTTAACAGACTGTTATGGCAGCTGACAGTGTAAGAGCTAGATTCATATGCCAGCGTTGGCCCAGATTCATGGTCTCTTGTCTCTCACTTATGCCACCAAGGGCTGTCACTTCTACACGGTCCACACTGTGAATGCATGAATTATAATCTGAGTACAGTTTTTAATAACGCTGTGTGCAAACCCTAATTTTCACTGTGGAGATCCCACAGTTCTACAGTGAACGCTGAGCAGCTGTGCAGCTCGTGGATGTACAGTGTGTGATATGAGAGCTGGATACAGTGCACCAAGACAGTTTCATTCATTCCAATTAAGGTTGCTCATTCACTGCAAATGATGAAAAAGTTTTCCATGTTTCTCTATTCTTGGTCTCAGCTCTCTGGCTTTACCTGCTACAATCTGGTATAATATAAATGGTACAGAACACATGTTGGGTTAAAACTATGTTGGTTCTAATTGACGATTTGTTGATTAATTATGTTTTCAATGTGTTTTGAATATATGTGATATTTTAAAGTTTAACATTTTTCAGAGAGGGTCACATGACTTGTTGTCCCAATTATGATGAAAACATCACACAATGCAGTGCTGTTCATGGAGGTTGTAGTTAGACTCACATATCAACCTTTGATAACAGTATGTCCTCAACAGGTGGTGGCCTGTTTGGTGACTATGGAGCCATCTTTCAGGTCAGTCGTGAGCCCTGACTGTGACCATGACCATGTCCCTAATCGAATTAATAAAGTAGTTACACTAGTTCACGGAGTCTAGCATCTCAATAATAAGTCTATAAATAATTTTAAAGAACAAACGATAAGCCTGAACTAGTTGCTGTAAGAACTTTTGTTCTTTAATATATTCATATGCAGCTGATGATAATTAACAGGCCAATGTCAAGTATATTAGATAGACAGACAACAAAATCAAAAGAAATGTCAAATCCGTCATGCCCACGAGTTGCACACGGTGACAATTCCAAGACAGCAACTGAGGTACGCATCTGGGAGTGAGATGAGAGCGGAGATAAATGATTCACCAAGACAGACTCCAACTGTGAATTAATTAGGGTAGACTTGACAACACAACTGCAAACATGTAAAAACAGAAACATCATTTAAATTAGACACACAGGCGCACATTCTTACACTGTGAGCGCACACACAGGTGCACAAACTCGGTGTAGTCAATCCTCCACAGCTCCGTCGTCTGGAGGACAATTTTAACCTCAATCTACAAGGTATAAACTACATCAGGTCAAGGTCCATTCAACGTTCATACATTAATGCCACACAATTATTCAGCTGTGCGACTGTCATCACACCTGTCATTATTCTGCTGAGAGTATACCTCTGCGGACCCGCTGCTGAATGATGTATCACCTGTCGACTTAGAAATCACTAGCACTTCCATCACGCGCTCACCTTGGAACAGCGGTGCAGGGGTGCACAGGTGTGGTAACTTATAAGAATTCACGTCCCCCCCTCCCCCTTCCGCTGTATCCTGGCAGAGTGCTGTCATGGCACCTGTCATCTCCAGTATGTCAAATTTCATTAGTGGAGGGATTCGCCGGACTCCTCGCTGCACAGCAGGCAGCAGGTGGCTTGGGACACGAACATCAACTGTCCTCTCGCCGTCCCCCCATGGGCCATCTGAACGCTCGGAAATGCTTTCCCTGCCGCTCTCACCCTACTTTGACCTACCTGCTTTGCATAATAACACCGCTGCAACCCCATTACATGCCACTGTCTTTTGTATCATCAGCCATCAAAGGCCAGCACTGCTCGTGACGGCAGCCCTCGTTTCCTACTCACGCATGTCAAGGCCAAAGGACAAAAAAAAACATCAGCCCCTTTTTTTCTCACAGCCTTTTAAAAAAAGAAGTGTAAGAAGTATCAGTGCTGTAAACATTTGGCGCCTGCAGGTTTTATTTCCGTTAAGGTACCATGACATTACATTTCCTCACTTTCTTTATGTTTCTACATGTCAGCTTATAATAATCCTCGGCCATTTCCCCTCATTTGAATTCAGACACAAACTGAATGAAAAATATTTAAGACACCATCTGCTCATGTTGTACAATTACAAGGTCAATCCAGGTAAAAGCCATTAAAGCTTACACATTTTCCTTATTAAATCTATACCAGCCGCAAAGGAGGGGGGTGTGGAGATTAAAAACAGTAATACACTTAAAATCAATTGTGCAAAAAATAGTATAACAACAATAAAAAATAGTATCACACTTCCTCAAACTATGGAGACTCAAAAGAGACATAAAAAAATAAAGAATAGTCATAATCGAAGCAGCAGAATGTTCAACTTTACTATAGATCAAGATCAAAAAACACTGGTTCCTACATTTCCCATCATGCAACACAATAATGTCTTTTGTAAGAACCTCACTTTTAAGACAGGCTCTCTGTTAAAAATATGTCATGTCCAAGGCCAAAGTGATGTAACCCTGATGATATCACTGCTGTAGGAAATCACCAAGGTTATTTTTTGACTGTATAAAGCTGCTGTCTTAACACGTTACAGCACTTCCTCATAGGCTGAGTGGTAAACTAAACTAAAATGGAGTGCTCCTGTAATTCAATGTCCACTTGCTAGCTTTTTTTTTTTTTTTTTTTTAACTTTCAACCACATGTCACGGTCTTCTTCAGTGGATTCTGAACAGTTTTAGAAGTGAGCACAACAGTTTATTCTTCACCAAGTTTGACATAAATGACCTAACTAAAGTGTCACTCACCAAATTTTTCTGGGGCTTTCAATTGCAGCGAATGGTCTTCCTAAATGGATGGAGTTTGCTCAATTATCATGGAGAATTGTCTTTTCCATTCTTCTGGGTAGTTTTTTTTTTTTTTTAAATGACTCAAAATAACATCCATGCAATTATTTGTTGATTAAGAATAGATTAACATACATTTAGATTCATGCTCATAAAAATATATTAAATATTTCATGTGGATTTTAGTCCCAGTGTTTAAGATACACACCAGGATGTAAAAGAGGACGCAGGTTCTCTTGGTATTCAGGTTGTATCATATGCCCAGAAAACTAAATGAATAGCTACTATAACGTCTTCCCAGGGGAAACAATAAAATGTTTAGTTTGGTAAGCGTCTTGACGGGAAGCAGACAGAAACACATAAGCGTAAAGGCCACAGATTATTTCCATATTTCCGAAACCTCTGTCTGCGTCTGTCTTTCAACCGGACATCTAACTGGTGCCACTCACTCCCTCTTTATTCTAAATGTTGCCGGAAACAAACCCTATTATTGATTTCGACTTCTCTCCTACTGATTTCAGATAGAAATCTATATGCCCAAGTTCCTCATTTCTCCAAAGTGAAAGTGAGCACTCGTCTGATAAATGACAAAGATTGATGACAGAGTCGTTTTTTGTAGTTATTGAAAGAAAGCAGCCTCATCCCATAAATATTTAATACTACCGAGAGTCCTTCCGATGAATCAAAATCTGCGATGGACTATCTTATTTCTTGCTTTGTTTCCTATTGTGCAAAGTGGGCAGCACAGCGGCGACCACAGGCCTCCTCCCTGCGTGGTGTGCAGCTGCACGGAGAGCATATTTTTTTTGATTTGAAAAAGCAGCTGTGGATTACAAACTAATTTAAATTCAGAAGAAGGGACATTAAATTAGTTCAGGGGCCACCTCCAAGGTCTTCTACTGCTTCTTATTATTTACTACCTGCCCACTTTATCTGTCAGCTGGAGGCAGAGTTACGGCTCCCAACTCTAAGTGCTGCCCAGCCCGGCATTGTAAAGAACAGTCTTTGATTCAGTCCCGGGCCAAATATCTTCCATCACAGACGCTGGCATAAAACTGATTACAGTTTTTCACCTGCAGCTTCATAAAACTGTTACAACACAGCTAACAGAGATGTTGAGGGACATCTGAGGAGGAAATTTGGCAATAAAAAGTAATGTTTGCCAAAGGTTACGTTATAAAGACAAAGACGTATTTTAAAGAAGCAAAATTAAAAGCCTAATTGGGGAGAAAAAAAAAAAATCCTGGCGCGCGAACACTCAACTTTACTGTTATGGCTGTTTTCCTCAAGTGGCCCATTTCTGGCGCGTGTCCTTCAGAGGTTGACCTTGGTGCTGTATGGTGGAGGCTGGCTCCAGCTGTTCCAGCAGAGTTTATCTCAGGCCGTAATTACCAATGACAGTGTCTCAGGGAGGAAGTTCTCTCCTTGACAGATAGACAGCAAAACACAGTCGACAGGACAATGGAAGGCTGGGGCCATTTTACAGCTGAGGAGAGAAAAAGAGATGAGATGTCATGCTGGACCCAGACACAAAATTCACTGTGTAGTGAGCGAACAGAAGAGGCACCCACAGGACCTCTCGTGGGATCCTAAATGTAGTTGCAGGTGCAAGCTGAGGTTTCATACAGGCAGCTGCTGACTCATCACATATGTGCATGATTCCAGTTGGCTTGTAAAAGACTGAGGAGCTGCTGACGTCCTTTCAGATTAAATCCTGCTATTCAAAGTAACATCCAGCTATTCTCATCTCCTGTTTGCTCACTGCGTGGTGAGTGCAGTCGTAGTCCCACGCCAGGCCAAAGACCTGTGATAAGCAAACTTTTTTATGACTAATATCTCACGAGGAACGGTGTCTAAATTAATATTGTCCTCTTAAGGGAGGGTGCAGAGTTAACGTCTAATAATACACTGAGCTGGTTCACGTGACAAAAAGTAGCTTTTCTACACGGAGGCGCTGCCTTGTAAATATTAAGTGAGTCTCCGCAATGTAAACAGATGTTTTTCAACAGTGTAAGCAGATTAGTAAAATGGATGCATCAGCACATAATATATATAGAGGAGATACAGATGTTCCTGCTTTCACAGGTTAATGTCTCCTCTGGGCTCCTGCAACAACTGTGTTTCTGTGATGGATACATTCAGCTGTCTGTAGGATAGAAACTCAATACTTAAAGTGAACACTTGTTTAAAACTGATGCAGTAGTTGTTGGATACAAGAGGTGCCACACACACACACACACACACACACACACACACACAGATTTAAAAAATTTTTTTCATCATTTTTCACATTTCTCAGTTATGAAATGTTTGAAATGTTGAGAGGAAAATTTTTAGTTTATTAGTTTCTTACATGAGGCACCCAAGATAAATCTGAGATGATTAAAGGGATGAAAAGAATATCTTAGAGAAAAACACACAAAACAATGTCAATTTTTCTGTAATTTCTCCAACTTTGCCCATTTTTGAGCCACGCTAGCAGCACAGCTCTATGATGGTGTTGACTGGTCAGTAGGTAGGTCCAACACTTTGGTCCAGGGTGAAATATCTCAACAGCTAACCGTTGTATTGCCTTGAAATTTTAAGTCCAGAAATTCAAGGTCCCCAGAAAATGAAGCCAACTGACTTTGGTCACCCCTCGACTTTTCCTTTAGTGCCACAATGAGGTTGACATTTTGGTTTTTTAGTGAAATACCTGGACAACTTGAATGTATTATCATGTAATTGGATTCAGATACTGTGTCCATGCTCCATTCAGAATTAATTGCCATCATCACTTTTGCGATCCCCTGACTTTTCATAGCTCTGTCCTCTGGTCCAAATTTCATGACCAAATACCAGCAAAAATAATGACAATGCAACCACCCTCACATGTGCTTTGTGTTTGATGCTAAGCAAATCTTGCACAGCAAACATTGTCATCGTGAGCATGTTAGCAGGATGAAGTTTGCATTTAGCAGCTTCCTTTTCCGAGCCTCTAAAAATCCTTAAAATGAAACAATCTGGGAAGAAATGAATTACTCTTGGGTTGAACTGTTAATGACAATTAGACATTTCTCCAATTTAAGCCCAAAAGGTTCATGACTGTATGCATCATTATGGACCTGCAGCGCGGCGCCAGGATTAAGGGCAAACATCAATGTTTCAGGATTTCTTTGAATTTCAAATGAGTGTTTTAAGTATTTCTCTTGACCGCTACATAAATTAGCACTAAAATGTGATGATGAAGTGCAAAATGATGACATCCGCTTACTGTACTGTGAATTAACTTTCCATCAACGTTTCCAATCACGACACACAGAAAACATACTTGTGCATCATCCTCAATAAACACGGCAGCAGTGGAGGATTGTGTTGTTTTGACAGTGAGTGTGATATACGCTAACAATGCAACAATACAAAGCAAGCTGGAATAATGTGTGCCACAACAAAGACTTGACAGAAGATGAAAGAAAGCATCCTTTTAGGTTCACCAGAGGATGTAAACAAAGTTCTTTGGTGGGAGACCCCCGAGATAACTACGGGCCCAGGTAGAAGTAAACAAATTTGTCACTGTGTCAGAACAGAACATCCACTGGAATTACTCACGTTTCATAAGAAAATAAAATGCAATTTATTACAGAATTTTGTTGATGTTGTTGATCAAAATGCATTCAATTTATTAACATGATCTTTTTTTAAAACAATTTCATAAGCAGTCTTTTTCTGTGCTTTTGAGAAATGCCCGGCTTCTAAAAATATCTGATACTTACCCTTTGAGAAATCTTTTTCACTGTAGCTTTTTTTTTTTTTTTTTGGCAAGAGTTTCACTTTCTTCCTTCCACATTGGCTCATCCACAACTGACAGTTTTAGCTTTCATCAAACTAAAGCTCTTCCTTTGATCTGTTGATATTTTCACATGATTTTAGACATTTAATCTTTCATAACTGGGAAATGCCTCTTAATCAGGTTTCAGCTTGAAAGTTGTGTTAATTTGCCAGACATTATTTTATATCAAGCGAGGATAAGTTTCACTGAAGCTTACCAGCGTCCTGAGGGATGTGCTCGGGATATTTCCCTGCTTGACAGCGCCTGACAGTCGCATCAGTGTAGTTTCACGTTTTCCCAGTTTGAGGAATAATGCAAAATTATACAAATCATTTTTTGTGTGCACTGTAATATCCACCCCATCACAATGCATTACATTAAAAATATGTAAAAATATTCAGTATTGTTTTGTTTGGAGGCTCGCCTGATGATCGCCGTGCTGATTTTGGACAGCTTAGCTTTTATGAAGCAATTTAACAGGACTGATGCCCACCTAAAAAGGGAGGGAAAGAACGACTACATAGTCATTCATTTATTTACTGTCAAACAGAAGTGACATATTGTAATTGCGGCGCTACCACTGTATCCTGCGAATGCTCCTATCTTGTTTTGCTGGGAGCGTCGCTGTGATTGTGCATAAATAACAAAGCACAGGTGGAGCATGCAGCATTTTATGAACATGTTTATGTGTCGTCACTTTTTTAGTCTCGTCAAAATGTTAAATCTTCGCTCTGCGGTGAAGTTTTATGTGTCCAGGCCCAGAGAGCTGTAAGACACCTTCACAGACAGGAGGGGGGGGGGAGGACTCACATGCTACCTGTTCGTTACATGTAGTAACTCTTGGTGTCTCTGGAGAGATACCAGACACTTGTGCTAAAACACCTACTATATCACACAGGTATTAATAAAGAAGAGTTATAGGTTAGAACAATCCTCAAGCTGCAGGCTAAACGTCCTAATGAGCCGGAGTGGTGACATGATTGTTCATGTCCTCATTACTCCCCTCCCATTTTTCATTCATTTATACAAGCTCGCAGTCCCGGTCTGAGTGCTTTTTAAGGATAAAAACAAATCAACACATTTTCCTACCTGTCAGGGATGAGAACATTTGCCTATCTCCACCGTGAGCTGAGTCTTTCACACTTGTCAAGTTGGGCTATAGAAAAGCTCTCGGAGCCTCTTACCTGTGTGAGATACTTTAGATTTGACAAACATCTAGGAGAGAATATTTCATGGGTGAGGCCTCGGCCACAGAGAAGGATTAGTTATTTAGGTAAATGATGGGTAATGGTTGGAGGGATATTTCTCTCTGAGGTAATAACTAGATTTGATGTGATCATTTATTCCATTTTTCCTCTGTGATCTAGTGGCAGTCTGCTGTTCTGCCACAGTGCTTCTTTTAATGTTCAGCTGCGTGAAACCCTCCACCTTTACTGTGCAGCTAACTTTTATGTGTTATATCTCAACATGCTTTAAATTTGAGCATGGTGTTTCCTATGGTTGAGATTTTATGTCGACAGTGACTGATCTGTATTTTCAGACAGAAACGAGCCCATTGAACTGGTGTTGCTTGGAGTGACACTGAATATTAATTCTGTTTCTTCCTGGAGCAGGGATTTGATTTGGTTTGTTAATAAGTTGTTGTTTTCTTTCATTAGTTTACATGATATTGCAACTTTTAAACCTTTAATTGGAATAAAGATGCTCTTAAAAAAATTGGTCTGTTCATATTTTGGTATCTATGATTCAGCCATTCAAATAAGTTTAGTAGTAAGAAGTAATTGCAATGTCTCTTGCTCCTTTTTAACTTTTGAATTACCGTTTGTAATCTGTACTTAAAGCTAATTTTCCACCTTCTTGGGAGACGTGGATTTCCAAAGTACAGCAAACATAATAGAGCATCTCTCTCGGGTTTTTCAAGTTGTTTCACAAGGGCCTTATAGCCAGGATTTTAGAAATCATAAGGTCATATAATACTCACCAACCAAACTCTGCAAAAAAAATGAATCACAAAATTTCACATTTTATTTAATTTCATTCCAACATTCGGTTATTTTTCTCTTAATTATATCTCCCTAGTTTGAAAAATAACCTTAAATCAAGGTCAACTGATTAGCTTTTGCTGGAGCCTTCAAGGACAAGAATCTGCCTTGAAAAAGCAAAAGTCCTTCATGCCGTTAACTCTCCCAAATTTAGTTAAGCTCTTGTTAAAAGTTGAAATGCATGGAAATGTCATTGATCAAGTAGGTAACATGGACACAAACACAAGATGTTATTTGCTCAATGTAGTTAGAAGGCCGCTCGGTCAACATTTATGAAGAGCACAGCATGGATAGTGCCTCTAACCGTAAAGACCAGTGAGTGCTGTCACTCTTGAAATGCCCTTGAGAAACATATAATCCCCGATTCTTTTCACAGAGCTGCTGCAACAGTTTAGGTCTGATTTTACAGGGCAGCTCTCGGGGGTGTAGCTGAGCGAATATGAGTGCAGGTGGTGCTGAAAGAGAATACATGCTCAGTCAACTTTCCTTTTATTCATACAGGCACAAAAAGTGTGGTGCTGCATACTTAAAAGGAGCACGTTGGGGGGGTGAAGAAAAAGAGATGTCGTAGTTCAGAGACCGGCTGCATTGTTGACAGAGCGAGGAGTGTGGCGGGGAGCTTCTGCCTCTCAGGCCCGACTCAGAAGTTGCAGCCTGCAGGTGAGGCACATTGCACCGTTGCTGTGCACTCATAATCCACCCCACCTCATGAAAACAAACAAAAATGATATCAAACAACGAAAAGCACAGCATGCGGAGGCAATGGAGAGAATGAGAGTGCCGTGAAAGATTAAACCAAGGAAAGTCAAAATAAAGATTCTGTAGAGCCCAGCTGCGCATTTGCGACGGCGAGAATGACTGCGATGTAAGTCATTATCAACTTATTTAAATGTGATCTCAGCTTCCTGGCTTGCTAATTTACAGAACAATTGCAATGAAACTGTTGGCAATAACTTCTAACGTTCACGCGCACAGTATGTTTTATCTCATGAGCTAAATATTTAGCCACATATATCACTGCATAGTCTCTATCGCAGCAGTGCATTAATCAGTTCTCCTTCATTGCAACTCCTTTATGTGATTTTGTGAGATTGTCATCTCAGCCCATATGCGAGGATTTCTTGATAAAGCAAACAATTAAATGTCATTTTTAGTTGGTTTAAATCAATTCAATATTCCCCAAAAGGCACGGCACATTTGCACAAAATGAGAGCTGAAATGCATGATGAGCTGCCACTGACTTCTTCTTCCTCTGATTGCCCCAACTTTGAATATCTCTGTGGTACAAACACTTCAGCAGCCACATTTCAAAGCCATTATTCAAGAGGCAAGACTATATTTTTTTCCCCCGGAAACAGAAAAGTGTGAACATGTGTGGACACTTCAGCGACAAACGCAGTCTCCTCACAGAACTTCGTCATGGAGTGTGAGGCTCCACCTTCAAGTTCAGACAAATCCAAGGTTGGACTGACTAAGCTATGTCAATGAATCAATAGAGTACCCTGTAATCTCTCTCTTGTTTGGTAACCAAGTCTCCTAGAAAGGAAGTAATGCCTTTGAACGGAGAGGATGCTGCAATCTCGGATCAAGGACGATGTGTTTTCTACGGGGGTATTTTGTGGAGGTTGTTATCAACGCAGCGGGGGGAAGCTGTTGTGGGAGCAGAACGAGAGAGAGCGAGACAGACAAAGCTGGACGGAGACGAAGAGAAAGGGATGAAGACAGAAAGATAGAAATGTTAAGAATCTGTCGAACATCAAGACAGTGTGATCACACCAACAGCTTTGTTACATGCAGAACACATGACTTTGGATTAGAGTTTTAAAGGGGTTGTAATGTTGCACATACAGGTTTCTTTAAAGCCCCTATGTGTAGACTTTTCAGAGCAGTTTTAATCGGCACGTCCTTATACCTAAATGACATTGTTTGCCAATGACTCCCAAGACAAGACTGTACAAGAGTACCAGCCGTAAAGCATAATGGACAAAGACAAGGTTTGAGAAACAAGTTCAGGCAACGAAACTGCTTGGCTGAGATTTAGGAAAAGATGCTGGTTGGATATGGTTTGGGTTAAAATAAGTATGTAAGTTTCTTTATATATGTAAGTTCAAAAAAGTCAACATTGAGTATGGTTTCTCATGAGACACAAACAGTGTCCTTCTGGTGAAAGTCCTGTATTTGACTCGTCCATCCACCTGACCTTCATGGCCATGCACAGAAAGATTGGGGGTCCAGTGCTCAAGTGAAAAAAAGGGCACCACTTTCATAATTATAAAAAATAACATACAGTAGCACATCTTTTACGTACTTACATATTTATTTATTTCAAAAACTCCTACACACAAGCAGACGATCATACTATCTCCGAATAAATATCTGATACCAGTTGAGAATTCCTCCTCTGTTTGTAACTTTTTCCCCCATTAAAGTTTTGTTCTGGACTTTTTCTGTATCTAAATGAAGGGATCAATGGTGTTTAATTTTAATTGAATTGTAAGGCCCTCGAAAGCAAATTTGTGATATTTGATTTTGGGTTGGACTTGGCTCTGAGCAGAAAGCACAACACACACTCCCTCAGCAATCGGAGAGTTTCATTATTTATCTGCTTTAAAAACACCAAAAAAACACCACAAACCTTCAGCTTCTTCTCCTCCAAAAAAACTAGCAGAGAAACAGATCATCAAAGTGACGACAGCAGCAGACAAAAACACTGAATACAAAAATATGTAAAACCGTCTCTTCATCTCTGCACAGTCAAGTTTCTATAAAAGCCCTGGCTTCCCTGTTTTAAACAGTCGTACTTTAATGTTTATTTAAGGGGCGTTTCACTGTGTAGAAACGAGGGATCGCGTTCTGCACTGAGGTGTAAATGCACATGTACTGAGACGCTGCTCTGACACAACGACACACTTTGAGGACGTTCTTCAATTACATATAAAAATTCACAGAGTGCTGAGGTTTGGTTAATTTACAATTAATTCAGCCTCCCACAAACATGTTTCCTTTCTGCGTTCATGCTTTAAATGCAAGGCTTGTTTTCGTATTTTCTCAGAACCCTTTAATTTAACCTGCGACCCAGTTAAATTTTGCCCCGAGTTGGTTCACAAATAAAATTGAATTCAAGTGTTTTAAATTCAGTCCGTGGCCAACGATGATGTTTGTGTAGAGGAGACGATCGCTGTGTGATTTAATGAGATAGTCATGTACTAATTCTTATAGTTACCTTGTAAATGAACATTAAATATTCCTAAAGAGTGCCTGCCACATCTCTGCACTCTTTGTTTAAGTGAATTATCAGAGCCATGATGTGGGAGATGTAAACATTCTTTGAGTTTTAGTTTGTAAGTGAAAATGGAAAAGCTATTCAGTGTCTGTCTTCGCTTGCATTGGTGAACCTGAGTCGCTCATAGTGATGAACCCTCAGAAAATATCACCCAACTCAACAGTTTCCCCTCAGCTCTACAGAGCATTTTACTGTTTTTCAGCTCATTATTTTGGTTTTCTGGCCTGCAGCTTTACTCTTTTGGTTCACTCTCACTGTTCTAAAAAACAAACAAAAACAACCTGTTATTGGATGTTTAAGCTCAATAAAATGTGGTGTGTTCTACATCTTTCTTCCACCTCCTTTATCATTAAGTTGTGCTGGAAGGAATGTTATTTTTCATACTGACAGAACTACTATCAATTTTTTAAATCCTGCACATATGGGACATGTAGCACTCTTCTTCTTCATTCTTTCAATCAGGTCCATCCATTAAATAAGATAAAGGGAATAATCAGGAAAGGGAACTGATCTGGAAGCTCCATCATGTGTGCTTGTTACAGTAAAGTCATATTTCTTTGGTTATGACTTCCATTACTTTTTTCACATTTTCCCCACATTTCACAATTATTTGGTGACTAAACACCACATGTTAAATCTGGATTATTAAGCTGTTTTAGCCAGATATACTTGTACTAACCCCTACTGTAGCCTTGTGTTCCAGTTTTTTGTACTTGATAGTTTTGGGAACAGAAGCAGTTATTTTCATCAAGGTCAACAACTTAATTGCATTTCTCTTTTAGAAGAAACATCCACCCTTGTATCTTAACACTGTTTGGTTAAATCATCAGATGGCTATGTCCACTGTGTCCCTGGGAATTATTATGACAAGTGCTGTAGTTTCTTTTGTGAACCCAAACTGTTTGGTCTACTTTTGCTTCACTCAGTGATTTCCTGCGTTTCCCACAGTGACTCACAATGGCCTCAGAGAAGGGGCTTCTCTGCACCGTACGGGCACAGAGAGCAATCACAAAGGCAATGGGTTTTTCCAGTTGAGAAAAATGGGTAATACAAGGAGGGATCAATGCTGTGGTGTTCTGTGCCCCTTTGTTCAAAGTACAGACAAAGAAATTATTTGTGATGCGCTGCGAGAACCTCGGTTCTAAACGGACTCAGGATTAGGACGGGGATCTTCACCCAAGCTGAACTCAGACTGTTTTATCCGGCTGGTTCATGTCGAGTCTTGCAATTACTCGTGGGCAGGAGTTTTTTTTATTTCCTTTTTATAGGACAGACCTAGTGACGGGGTGATTTAGGCAGATACAGCCAAAAAGGATATAAAGTATTTGTGCATACTTGCATTTCAGGCATCTGAGGTAATGAAAGCGGGTTGACGCCACAACTTCACATTTACTACTGAAATAGGTCGTACACAGCTGACAGTGATTACTCTTATCTATAGATGAAAAGAAATTCTAATGTAAAACACAAATTGCGACAGTATCACATTTCGACAACTAACTGTAGGACTAACAGAGACGTTTCATTTTGTCATCTGATGACATACACAAGTCAACAAAAAAATCTGTTCTTTGCACCAGATGCACAAATGTTTCAAATGCAAAAATGAGTTTGCTTTTGTTCCAAATGCTAAATATTCAACAACCTAATGTGAACACTCTATCCACTCTGTGATAAGTTGGCCATAGTCTCGCTTAAAAACACATGTGTTGCAACCAGTCGCTCATCTATCACATTATACTAATCCTTCCTGATGGGTTAAACCGTTGCTGACAGTATTAATATCCCCACAAAATGAGATTAAAACAGCAGCTCAGTGTCATGGCATGTTGCGTACTGTACAAACGACTTTCCTAACAACTGTTTTGTTGCAGAACAAAAGTACGACATTTGTTTGAAGCTGCCTTTACTCTACACAGGCAACACGACTGCGTGGAGGCGTCCGTCTCTCTGAACTACAAACATGTACAAATTCTCTACAAATGTAATTCATATTTAGCACAAAATAAAGACCATCTGTTTCTCAGGCACATATAGTAAGAATTATTTTCAAGCGATGAAACAATGAAACTATATATGGCTATCCTAATCAAAGCAACATCTCCCAAGCGGGGCACCCAGATTACTCTTTCCATGTTCATCCTTACTGAAAGTCTGTTAACGCCGAGTTGGCTGCTGGTTAGTTACTGTAGTTTCTTGTTTTTTTCTTTTTCAAGGACGCAGCTTCAAAAATAGGCTATTGTTATGTTGCTAATTGTAGACTGAATTATATGATTTAGAATTAGTTTTATCTACAGTAATTCACACTGAGGCGCATCTCGTAGATAAACGAATTTCACATTTAGCAAATAGACTTATTGGAGGAAACACTTTATCTGCCTGATTACACTGATACTTAATGAAGTCATGGAAAGATGAGTTATTTTCCTTGCGTCCTCTGTCAACAATCAAACACTCACACACTTACACAGCAGAGATTATGGCCAATCTAGTATGCAGGAGCAGTGTTTCACTCTTACATACATGCATATGTGCAGACACACATGTAAACGCCCATTGTACAATATATTCCACATCTGTCTGTCTTCTTTAATCAGACTTCCACTTGGCTTTCTGGGAATATTTGATTTTGTTTCCCTCAGCCGTCTGACCCACTGTGGTCAGCTCGGCTCAGCCTGCAATTGTCAACCCTCCAATCACCAGTCAATGATACACTTCTCAGCCATCAATCACGGAAAATTACATAGTAATAATAGAAACAAAGACTGAATAAGTATTTCAAAAGTTTGAATTTTGTGCCACTCAATGCAAACCCAGACTAAAACTTTTGTAATCTAAGAAAACAAGCAGAGGCGAAGGACTTCATTAGCTGGTAAAATGGACTCAGATCCTGTTTCTCTCTTACCGCAATATTATCCTAAAACTACACACAATTTTTATAAAAGATGAGTTGGATTGTATACTTTAGTTATTTACTGCCCTGTGTTCTGTGAGAGCAACGATGTGCATCCTAATTTTTTAAAATAATACAGAAGAACATTAAGGTTATTGCAGAAAAAAGAATGGATTCAAGTGAAGTGTTGGCCGTGCGATCATTTATCAAAAGGGTAATTCAGCGTTTCACAACTGACCTTTTGTTAACATAACAGCAGAAAACAGTTTATCAGAAGTACAGAAAAACAAGAAATGTAAGGCTGCCTTTTGTCTTGACCTTCACCGTCTACAGCGGCTAAACGTGTGCACAAACGTTCAATGATGTGCCAACATCATGAGACATTATGTTCCAACACTGACAAATATTTTGGTTACATAATCATTTTCAAAAACATCAGAGCTGGATTTCTTTGGATTCCTCCACATGTAGCTTTCGCCTCCAGCCTTTTCCAAAAATCACAAGAGTAAAATAAATGTTAGTAATGGATTTCTAATAGTTTATATATCATGGTTTAATAAACAGCAAGTGTGTGGTCCTGTGTCTGGAGTAGTCTACTAGAATATTAAAAATCGGTTTCATCTGTCGTTATGTCTGTGGCCTCCCATACTTTTAGAAGCAGTAAAGATTTTCCTCTAACAACATTATGGGGGTGAAGTTTAGCGACTGGTTAATTCATGGACATTGAAGATTTGATGTGATTAAGGAGCATGCTATCTATAAATGTATGTCCATCATACACGTCCATGTATGGCAAACTTAATTTGCATATAAATGTCGGGTTAGAAAAAAAAAAAATCAGGTCAGTATGTGGGAGTGTGCCTGCTAGCGAGGCATCAATCTCGCTTTTCAAGCAAACCCTTTCTTTCACTTTGCTTTGCCAAAACACTAAAAAAATTTACAGATTGAATGTAAACATGCAGCTAAGAGAAACACATGTTCAACAGAGGTCCTCATTCACATTCAGGTCAGAGTGATAAACGGCTGCCATCTTTTTTTTCCTGAACCAAAATCGGACTCAAAGCCAGTAGGCGATTTGATGACGGGGGATGCAAAATGACCAAAATGCACTTCCCTTGTTGACCTGCCATCCCCCTCATTCATCCCCCAGTAGAGAGTGTGCAGGGGCAGAGGGGTTGAATATGTTAGCCTAGTCAGCCTGACTCATTGATCCTTTATCTGACTGAAGTTTGTGCAAGTGAGAATCTATGGCCCAGACCACGGCTCTGAAATATCAGTAACCTAACTGAGCTGTATATTGATAAATCTATGGCGCTGCCAGTGGTGCAGAAGAAGCAGACGATTTTGTAATTGCACCTTTTTTCTCAGTCCCACCGTTTTGTCAGTTTCATCTTGGATCTATAATATTCTCTAAACTATAGTGTAAATATTCAATTCTATACTATATTATAGCCTAAATACTCTTCACCTTCATGATCAAAGTGACAACTAACAAAGTGTAATCGCAGAAGAGTGAGAGGATCATAGAGACACACTGCTGCCTGTAGTATTCCCATGATATTTCTACGATCATCCAGTAGCATCTGTACTGATGAAAACACAGCCCCAGCCCAAGTCACCTCTGCAACAAAATATTCTAGGGGAGACATGACGACAGACATAGTTTGTAGGGTTAGGGCAATCCTTCTTGTCAAAAATTAACAAATCACCGACTGCTCACAGTTCCTTTTCTCCATCTTGTCTAAACTCTTTGCCGCTGCCCACATCCCAAACAACATTTCTAAATAGATCCCGCGCGAATGTGACATCTCAGTGCACACGAGTTGCGCACTGAGATGTCATAGCACATTAACCTAATTTTGGCGGATTAAATCCTGCCTCACTTCCACCCACGCCCCACCACCTTGAGGTCTCCTCTCATCCCCTCTTGCCCTGTCAAAAGTCATGCTTCATTTCATGGCTGCAGTGTTCGCGAGCGTTCTCTGTCTGCCGCTCTGGCCAGGAAGATGTGAGCGAAGGAGGACATGAGTAATAACTAAAACCCCAATTTTCTCTTTGGAGAGGGCTTTAAAACTCACAGCATGAGTGCAATGTGGGCATATCATTAAGCGTATCTGGGTCTTGTGCAAACCCCCAGGCAGTATAAATGAAACTCTCTCCTAATGGTCCACAGAACCATTTACAGCCAACAAATACATTGTCTCTGTCAACTAAAGGAATATTTGAGTGTATCTATTGAGTCTATTCATTTTCTGCTGGTCATAACATTGTTCCTCTAAAAATGGACCTATACAGGAAAACGATTCTTTCAGAGGATAATCATGGGTTGCGCTTAGATTTGTTTTTCTACATGCTTCCTTTACTACAGCACAACTTAAATTGGGTTCTTGAGGCTAAAACGTGCTAAACGGGGCCCTTTCATACCATTTTTTCCCGTTGTGCTTCTTCTTTCCCCAACAGGGTCGCGAACATTGTATAACCTCACTAAGAAGCACACACCAGATATTTTTAAACTGCTCAGGCACACTTAATGAAATATTGATATTTCTTCCTGTTCCTCGTGTCTGTCCAGCAAAATATTTTCCAGCGCTTAAAGGGATAGTTCAGATTCTTTGACATGAGGTTATATCAGCGGTAGTGATATTGATGTATGTATATTAGCTCCTGATTCCATAGTCAAGATGTATCAGTCACTTGGCAGCTTGTCAGACGGAGATGAAATGCAAATCGGGCCAACAAAGTTTTCAGCATCTCCGGCAGAACAGAGCATCTTTAGAATATTTCTGCTTCTCAATTCTCCTCTTACACCTCTCTGAATCATGAATCCAGCAAACAAAGGGATCTGCGATACAGAGAGGTCTGAGAGGAGAATCAAGCAGCACCCTCGCACACGAACCGCGATGCCTGTTCTTCAGAGTCAGCCAGGAATTGGAGAAAAAAAAAACCCTGCACAGAGTCATAATTGTTGCAGCATATACTTTTTAAATCTCTGTGGGCTTGACACCACCTCTCACTGTTCCGTCAGTCCCGGCGCCTCCTCTCCCAGGGAGGCTGCTTGACTTGCAGCAGAAGCTTATTCTCGACTCTTTTGAAAAATCTCCTCATGCAAGAGCGGCTGAAGTGTTGGACTCCAATAAATGTGGTTGAAAAGATGCATGTAGCACAATGCTGTACCCACAGACAATGTGGAGCTGAACTACCTCAACAGCACAATCTGTGGGTTGTCAGTGGCATCCAACGTGATCCACATGAACATGTCACATGTTTTCTGATCTGCAGTTTCTATAATTAAAGCAGAACTAATCAATGCTTTGACATGAAGGTGCTGCTTGTAGTGACAGATGAACAGAGACTCGTCACCAGGCTCTACAGCTCCATCTTTCAGGTCTTGTTTTGGCTTTCTGGTCCTCGACTTTATTGTTCTGGTTCAGTCTTATTGCTCTCATCAGTGTCATTTCGCAGCAGCAGGCAGCTGTTTGCAGTTAAAAAAAAAAGCCTGGATAAATCCACAGTACGTTATCTGCCAAGCATGAAACCACAGACAGACAAAGTTAGCGAGTAGCTGGTGAACATACTGGAGCATTTAGCCTCTAAAGAGCCGCATGTTGCCCACAGGAGATGATGGAGACCAAAACAGCTAAAAGAGGAGCTGGGATCTATTTGCCATGTTGCCAAAAACACAGCAACAGTAAATAGGCGTCTGTTTGCTAACAATCATCTTTATAAGATGATAGTATGTCAATGTTGTTTTCTCATTAACTTAATGTAAACAAGTTTTTATTTCCAGACCCCTTCAAAACCCATAAACCTGACTTATTATGGCATTGTTTTAGTCTTTAAACTTTTACTAATGAGTTGAATGACTGTACTGCTGAGAGTTCTCTCAACTCATTAAATGAGTCTCTAAAGAAACATAATCAACATATTAGCAGACTTCCCAGCATGCACTGGTTGAGAGTTAAAACTCTCCAGTAGGAGCTTGAAGAAAATAGACATTATAGAAACTTCCTGTGTGTCTTTAATACACATTAAGAAAAGTCATGGTCATTTATTATTTTTTTTCTAAGAATGGAAACAACACAAATCAGGATGAAGACTAGTACTGAATTCAGTCCTGACCCCTGAGCACTTATTGTGATTGAACAGAGTTAATGTTAGAAGTCCACCATGTTGACTTTGTATTAACTCTGGTACAAAGTGGTTCTGTCAGGAGCAGCTTCACCTGTATGTTCTACATGTCAAGTGAAGTCTGCCTCACCAAACTGAAATAATGCAAATCGATATATGTCTGGACCGTGAAGCGTGAACAGCACAGTATCCTGAGAAATTAAGTCTGTAAGGATTTACACCCAACTCCAACATTCAAAACCTATACATGAAGCAGTCCTATAAGTGAGGCCATGGGTCGTGGGTGGCAGCCTGTAGTCCATCTGACTTCCTACAGGAAACAAAGTTTGCATCCCTTCACAGGTCTGCAACTACTACTACTTCTACTACTAAACTTCTTTTTTCCCTAACTGTAATAGAGTCAATAGCTGAACACCAGCTGCACCTTAATTGTAGTTTATTTGCCATAACCATATTATTTCCCAAGTCTTAACCATACCATAGTTGTATATTATGGCTATACTAGTTAGTAGTTTATAAACCATATGTTCTGGTGTCAAAGTTGTGCATTTTGTATTTCCAGCAGTCCACCTGATCTGTGTCGCATGTGCAGTAAAATGATCTCACACTTCTTGAATAGGAAAAAAAAAAATTACTGTTATATAAAATGAATTAATTTAAATATGAGAGGAATTTAAACATTTAGAAAGCTAGTGTAGTAAATGGGTAAAATCACTTTTGAATGAATTATCTCCTTTATTAAAAGCAAGTTATTGTGGGTCTGTGGACATAATCAAAATAGGATGTAATGTATGGAAACACTTTTACAGCCACATTTACATGAAAACTGAAAAAAGAAAATTCATCTAAGTCTGAAATAATGTTTTAGTTAAAAGACACCGTGATGTAATTTTAAGTGCTTCATCAGTACTCAAATGATTTCTTCTCAATCATTCCCGTCTTCTAAATCACACTCTGATTTTTAGGCCGTACTTGGTGACAGTTTATCGTACGTAGATGTTATTTGAGCAGGAAAATAAGTACATGGAAAGTTAAGTAATCATGTTATCTGGGGAGTGCTGCCTATGGCGCAAACATTGCATTCTCCTGTGGTGATAAGCATCAGTTGCACGTCCTCATTGGAGCAGGATGGATGCTTGAATCTATTTTTGATAAGACACTGTAGAGACACACCTAATGTGATGACTGCGAGATAAAGCAGCGTGTTTACAAAATAAATTCTTTGGTTATACATATTACACTCAACTCCTCAGAGGGAACATACTCAGTGGGGTAGCGAGCTTTTTGGTGTGAGGGTATTTTTTTCTTTCCTTATTTGAGATTAACAGATTACACTATTTTCAAAGCCGAATTCAATTTTTGGGTTAATTTTCGTGTTATCTGATCGACTGATAGCTTCCCACTGAAAAGTTCTGAAACCTGGAGAAGGATTTACATCAGGGCAAATTGGAAATCAGCACAGACTATTATGAATGTAATTGGTTGATTATATTCCTCATTATAAGTGATGAACACTAAGTGGCAATATTAATTTGACTCATGAATGCCACCTCAGTATAAACAACACCAAGAGACAATGAGGCCGTCACATCCGTGGAGCAGCCAGACTTTGTGTGCGAGGACACAAAACAGTGTGGTCACAGAGTTTATGAAAAATCATCCTGAACTGGTCTGTTTGACACAAATAATATAAAAATGATGTCCTGTAAAAGTTTAATATAGAATCCCTTTACCTGCCTGTAGTGATGTTATGCATCCTGCAGCGCTTCGTCCTGGCACCAAACCTGATGTGTAATGAGGATGTTTTCGTGTTCACATGCAGGAGGTGAACAAAGACATGAACACCTGTATAACATATTGTAAACCCACACAACCACCCTGCAATAAATACCACCTTGCTGAAGCCTAGGGCCTAATTTGTCAGCACTTCAGTGATATTGTTGACACAAATTGAACATTATAAGCTCCACAAAGGCTGTATTTACTGCAGGGCTATTGTATTGGATTGCATAGTATTATACAGGTGTTCATGTTGCTGTGTCCTGCCCCTTTCAAGGGGTATCTGTGACTATTGCAGCAAAAAATGCCTGGATTTGAAAAGAAAAAAAGCAATTCACAGGTTATTTTGTGACATTTTGCAAAGAATTAGAACAATGTTATAACAATGTTCAAAAATTGCAGCTCATCAAGAAATTGTGACCTGTAAAAATTCCCAGTCATGAGCAAATGTAATTAGTTCCATTAAGAGTGCAAAGTGATCTTCAAAAGTTTCAGTTGCAAATTAAATGAGCAAATTCCTGCTGGGATATATGTCAAGGGCACTGTTTCACTGTCCTAAATACGCATCTATAACTCCCCTAGTTTCCTTTTTAAATCCTGGACATCTTGATGTGGTGGTAGCAGACGGAAGCCAAAGACGAATGAGAAATGCCATAAAAATTGCTTGTTAGTCGTCAAGGTTGCAAAAAAAAAATGTCCTAAATTTTCCCAATGAAAAATGAAAGTAATTTTTTATTTGTTTGAATTCTGCAAGTGCTAGTTTTTTTTTTTTTTACCAAGAAAGTGACTCTTCTATGAGTATAATGAGGTTTGTATCAGCTGCTGTTTGCGCTTATTCTTTTTCCCAGGTGCCATCTTTAGCATCCCGAACTTTCAAAGGGAGCATCTCCTACCATCTCCTTGGCTGAGAGGGACACCTTTATTTCCTCTGCACCACTTCCTCATTGCCTCACAGGCTTGCACTCTCTGCCAGTTGTCTTCCCTCGAGGACTCAGCCGATGTCAGAGTGTAGGAAGAAGGCTAAAGGCAAAGCAGTTTGCAATTGATCTTGTCCATGCAAACAATGCCTGTGTGAGGAGAAGCTACACTCTGGGAGGAGCGGTTCATCTTCAGCACCACATCCTCACCTCAGAGGCTGTGTACTTCTTTGGTAGGTGACCTTTAGCCCCTGCTCATCCCGAAATACTTTGTATTTACTTATTTCGTACCAAAATAAACAAGCCCGAAAAATATAGAGATCTGAGTAAAAATTGATTCTTTATTCGGTCGGTTATCGAACAAAAATGATGAGTTTAAAAGTGCATTTTGCTCACTTACAATAGATGAAATGTCAGTTTCTGTCCTAATTCAATGTGCGCTCTTATGTTCTTTTGAGAGAAGATATTGCTGCAGGATACAATGCAGAGAGCTACTGAGGTCAGTTAGGGAGAGTCAGGCAGTTTGATTTAGTGATGGTTTCATTGAACTGAATTTGTATTTATCCCTGCAGTGAGTTCACACAGTGAGTTTCTGAGGAAAAAATACAAATCTTGAAACACTCCTTTGAGTCGAAGGAGCTTTTTTGGGGGGTGGGTATAACATCTTTTTTGTTTATTCTTGTGCACAAGGATGCATGTTCATGTAGGGGACGAGATACATGTGACCAATATATAGTATAGTATAGTATAATGCATAAAGCATCTAAGCAAGCAGCAAGTAAAGACAGACGTAAACAAATTCTCAAATTCGTAAAAAAAGAAAAAAAAAGAAATCTGCTTTTTAACATTTTATGAGGAAGCAAAATGGATTCAACATGTTTGATTGCATTTTGGAGAGTAACACAAAATATAAACAGAACTTTTGTCTGGTAATCCACAGAGCACCTATAAATCTCACTTGTGTTTATTACATGGACAAATGAGAAAATAGCAATAACATATATATGCATAATAACACATCATATTATGTATTTTCATGAGATTTGCATGTAACTAGATATACAATTTTACCAACAATGATATAAGTATGTCTATGACATTTACTGACAAACTAAGTACTGAAGTGAAATTTGTGAATTTCCCCATTGTGGGACGAATAAAGGAATATCTTATCTCATCTCATCTCATCTTAAATGGGTCATATGTAAATATAAAAAAAGTGATCTTGTTTTTATCTAAGTCTGTGATTCCTTCAACAGAAAATATAAGAATACTTTGATTTTCAGTGTCTGTGTGAGTCAGTGTTCAAATACATACTGTTCTTTAAAATCACTCAACAGAACATTTTCATTTTCCACATATAGCCAGCCTCTCATATAGCCATCAGTCTCTTTTGTTTTTACACGATAACTTGATGATTAAAAAAAAGTATTCCTCTCTGTAGTCTTGTGAAATGATGAAACTACACCATCGGGATGCTTGTTAGGATGAACACTGTTGCACTGTCTTTTTGTTCTGAAGGACAGGATCTAGTGAAGTCTACACCAAGAAACCTCTATCGGGATCAGCATTAACAAATGTGCAAGGTAAAACCTTTTGGTTAAGGTAAAACCTGCTTTATGTGATAATTACTTTTTTGAGTTACTACAAGCCATTTAAAAAATATCAAGCACTGTTATATTATCATATAAGCCCACTGTAACGCTTATACAAAGGTTTTTGTAAAAGAATCACAATTAATGAGCAAGTAAATAGCTGTCAATCACAAATCATTTTACCATCATAGCATATTATTAATCAGTGACTGTGGTAGATTTGTAATATTTCATCTGCTTTTAATGAGCAAAACAATTCAACTATCATCAATTATAAACTCTGACATGTTCATATAGATAAATATCTTGCGATCGCTGAAGAATAACAGATTGAGCCTTTAGCCTGAAACATCTGCTTTGTGCAGGAATTACCAAGAAAATTGTCAGGAGCGCTGGAAGTGATCATATTTTATATGACTGGAGCAGCTTGTTTGGAATAAACAGAGCGACTTGGCAAACATGAGCCGAGGCAGCAAACATGGCTGAACAGACAGAGAGGAGCAACACCTGCAGCGGAGGTGTTCAACCACATTCATCCACGAGCAGACGATGTCGGGGCCGGACGTTCAAATCAAAAATAATATTTAGGTCTAATTAGCCTAATATTGTTTAATATCTTTACTTTCTTCCAAAATGAATATTGTTTATTAGCCTATATTAGTGTAAACAGATTATAAAAAAGATGGAAAGTCCATTATGATTTCTCGAGCCTTAACTAGAAAATGCTGCCAAGGAGGCAGCTCAATAAAAAACCCACAGTTCAACTACGAGTGAATGAGCCCTTATCTCAACAAAAAAACTCTTCGAGATCCTCGGAAGCAACCGAAAATACTCAGTGTGAGACTCAACGCAGCAGTTGACCAACAAAAATAAATAGTGACTCAGTAGACAAGCTTTAGTGATTCTGGCTCGTACTTACTCACTGCTACTGTACAAACACCTACATGTACATGTTTCACATATTTATACTACTTTCTATACAGTATATACAGTATGTGATCTAGTGTTTACGCCATATTGGTATCACCCCCCCAGCTGTTTACTCTGTATATCATGTCTCACTATTGGTACTTATATCTGCCATGTATATCTTTTTGTTCATCTGTCTCTCACATCTGTCTCTTCCTGTTTATTTGCTTATTTACTCTGTGCTTTACAGCTTGTTGCGCTTCTAGTTAGATGCTAAAATGCATTTTGATGTCTCAGTATTTGTACTCCATGCTGTCACAATAAAGTTGAATCTAATCTAAAAAAAAAAAAAAAAAAAAAATCTATTTCAATCTCGGTTCAAACATGGTTAAAAACGTACAACTGCTGACGGCAAGCTTCATAACCATTTGTACATCATGCATTAAAACTGAAAATAACTAGAAAACAAACTAAGCAAAATATAAAGTGAGAAAATTTTGCCACTATAAAAGCATCAGTATAAACACTTTATGCAGTCAAAACAGTGTCAGATCTAAAGTGAAAAATGTAGTGATGTCCAGCTCTATGGGGAGGCTGTCAAACCAGAAGAGATCAGCTGTCAAGTCACCAAAGACCGAAGCAATTTACAAAGACTGCTGCTCTCCTGAACTCAACAATTTCTTTCTCTGACACGAGTTTGTCTTTGTTGTCTCTCCTCTTTGTCCTTATCTCTCCCCTCAAAACCTTTCAGGAAAACAACCAGGTGTTCTCATCAGGTATTCTAGCTGTTATCAAAAAATATAATACAAATTTTTTTCTATTACCCTGTTGCAATGAATTCCATTTTAAAGCTTCAGTTTCATTTGCTTGTTTTACATTTCAAGCTGTGGCCTACAATTGTTTCTCTCAACTAGACAGTCGTTCAGGAGGAAATAATGAACGCCTCATATGAAATTCTGCTCGGCAGCGACGCTCTTATTTATGAAATATGGATTCTGTTGCTAATCCAGTAATCATAAACTAGTGCTGCTGCGTTGCTGAGTCTCACATCTTAATCACCAAGGCCTGATGTTGAATATATCTGAACAATCCACTTTGTTTTACAGCATCATGACCGAGTCAATTGGTTCCAAATCATAAAGTCCTTCGATGCGGGGAATGATATAGTCCCTTTGGCTTCCAGCGATTGGATTTAGTAGTCCTTGACTGTACATTTTATTGGTCCCTGGCTTGATCTACAGAGTGATCAATAGCTAGAAAAAGACTGACCTTGCTGAAATCGTCCACCTTGGGTTCACATGAGTGCGGAGTGTCTTATGTTTTGTTGCCCAGGTCAATGTTTAACAGGAGAGCATAAACCCAGCGGCAAATTCATAGGAAACAGTTGGTTTAATGCATAAATAAACAGGTAGTCACGCCGTGAGCCGCGGGAAGACAAGTCCTGCATCATGTTATTATCATTTCCCACATACCATGCTTCCAGAGGAACAGCATCATATCTAAAATAAACTCACATATCTATGACTGTGATTAAAGGAAGGTTAACAAACCCATTACTCTTGGAGGCATGTGAGGTTCCTTTATGAGCGGTGAAATTTTAATCTTGATCTCACAAGGCCGTTCAAGAGAGGCAGTGATTTGAAACCATCTTTCTCCTGGAGTAAAGAATTATTTTCATTACAGAGAGAGCGCAGTTGGTTATAATTTTTATCAAAGGGAATCTGAGTAAACAGAGAGGGAACGACATAGAGAAACAGTGTGAAGATATCCTGCGGAAGTGAAAAACAGTCATATCAGGATTTTCAGACTGAACAAAACTTACTGCTTATGTTCATCTTTCGCCCATGCTGAGCAGTTTAAGCTAAATAACTGTACAGCTGTTTATATGATATGTGAAACAAATCTGTTAGCACAGATCATTAATAATGCATGAGTGTAGCTAAGTACAGCAATTTACCATCGATAAATAATTTACTAAACAGTTAAATAAATAAGTGAATGCGTTGTAAAAAATAAATCATTTGCAATTAAGAGTTAAAGTCGATAGCCTGGTTCGAAGCCCCGTGAGGTTAATGCTCACCAGAAAACAACATGTTTGGGTGGATGCCGGACAGAAAACTTTGCTGCTCTCAGATCTTCTCCACTACTGGAGGCAAACCTGTAAAGTCCTGCCTGAGGGTGGCGCTCCAAACACTGTCTTTCCTCAAATAGTTTGAGGAATCCCGCCAAGGATGAGATGCTGGTTGCACTTCCTACACGGTAAGGATGCAACATTTGGCATGTTTGCATTATTGCATTATGCATATTTCATTTCATCTCATCTTTAAATCAACTGTCCTGTATAAAATGTATTTATTGTTCCTGTGGTTTTTATATTTCTCTTGTTAATTTGTTAACACCTTTTTGCCTTCTGCTACTGTACTGACGCTCCTGTCTATTCTGTTGTCCTCTTTGCTGCTGTACACTGGAAATGTCCTCGTTGTGGGACTAATAAAGGAATATCTTATCTCATTTTAGTATTGGACAGATGGAAAGTTTCACCATTGTGGCACTTGAGAAGAAAGTCACAGGATCCTCTAACTCATCAGGACTCATCCTCTGGAGACTACAAATGTCCCAAATTTCAAGGTAATCCTTCAATTGTTGTCAAGAGACTCCATGTTGGAACTGCACCTGATAATGCAGCTATTTGTAAAGCAGACGTGAACCCAATACAGCCTTTTCAACAGAGATGCAAATATAGATAATATGTGTTTAATCACTAATGTTTTTTTGTCCTCTACCAACAGCAGTGTTTTGACATATAAACTCATGACTCCTGCAAGCCTTATTAGCTTCCTCTCATATCACATTCAATTGGTTTCCATCTTTGCCACGCACAGAAAAAACCTGCAGGCTTTGCTGCCTTGCATTATGCAAATTAGCTTGAACCAATCAGAATGAATTGTATGACATAAACCTACATGCATGTTGCTGGCTTGTCTCATGGAAATTACCTGCGCCCGTTATACCATGAGGGTTTTGACTTTGTTTACTTGAAGAGGTTGCCAGGCCATCATCAGATATAATAGCCTGCCCTTTGCTCATAGCGAGTGCAGGCATTTCGCTAATATGGGGGAGACTTCAGGTGAAAAAAGCAAATATAGTGTGCTATGGCTGCATGAGTGGAAATAACCTTTTTGCAGAGCCAACAGAAACAGCTCTGAAGCTGACGGGACACACAGAGTCTCCTTTGGATCAACCTTATTCCAGACCTGGACAGGTGCCTGGATGTGCACTGCGCTATAAACATATAACATTTTTTGTCAGGCAGGCAAGGCCAGGCTCAGAAATTTTTGGCAACCATTTTCTGCTGAGTCATCTCTGCCATAGGCCTCCGGTATAGAGATATAAAAAATCTTAAGCACCTCACAAGTAAGGACGTTTGAGTAAAATTCCTTGATAAACTCTGAGGTGCTGCACTTCACATAAAATGTTCCTCCACGGGGGCTTTAAAATTGCATCTAACGAGGAAATTCTGCCTTTCACACTGTATCACAGCGCAGAAGAGCAGAGCCTCACACATGGCGGCTTTTCATACAACATTAATATTAAAGTGGGTTTTTAAGGTGTATACGAGTTCCTGCTCAGATGCAAGCACATGATAATGACACAAAGAAAAAGACTAGCCCGCCGGGAGAGCTCTCTGACACCAGCCCAAAGTATTTAACAGCGTGCCATCCGAATCAAAACCACCAAGACGGATACGACATGAAAGAAGTATGATCTGCCCCACATGACAAACACTCCATCACATGCACACTTCCACTGTGATTCAAGTTAATGCACATTCCCTGCTTTCCCTCCTACAAGTGATTTGACCACATTATGATCTATTTGCTATTTGTCCCTCTACTTATACTGTAAGTACATGAAGCTTGTAATCTGAAAAACATACTGCAAGAAGCTCTAAAGATGTAGTCAAAATCAATCTTTAATTTAATTGTCATGGATTTTTTTTGGCACAAGCATCTAAGGGTTATCTGTTGGCCTGACTAGACTGCATATACATACATACATACATACATACATACATAAGTGCCGTTCTTATCCACAGGAAATGTGAGCTGTGTTGGCTGGAAATCAAATTTAGGCACATTAGAAACATTTTTAGGTACAAAAAGTGCACATTTATATCAAAATGTATAGCCTGATATTACACTGTGATACAACTGTGCAAAACACTGCTGTGTTGATTTGAATGAGAGTCAATGAGCCCAGGAAGGCAAAACTATAATGTTGCTAACCGGACCCAAGCGCAGAGATCACACCACATGTGTCATTTCTGACTTTATGAACTTGAAAACTATGATCAGGCCAATAGAAAACAGTTAAATTAATTGTCTAATACTAAATGAACAGGCTAAATAAATGACTAAATAACTCTCTTAATGAGGTGGAATGAATTGGTGTAGAAGGAGCTTGGCTTTTGCTTGGTGATTTCGACCAGGTGTATATAGTGAGCTTGGCAGAGGAGGCACTTTATTAGGCTGATCAGTCAAAGCAAACTATTGGCCATCAGTCCCTGCCAGTGGATTCCTGCCCACTGGTGCAAATGTCATGGAGCAGGGGAGCAGTGCAGGGTGCTGAAAAGCTGACTTCAAAGCCTCATTATATTATATTTGGAAATTCTTCTTCTTTTCTCAGAAAGCTTGAAATACTGGCAAAAACTGTAGCAAAAAAAACAAGATAGAAAAGTTCAATAATGCAATAAAGTTAAGAATGACTACATTATGGGCTATATTTTGTGTTAGTATTTATTATAACCCGGCATAAAAAAAGTTGCATCTAATGAGAACACTAAACGCTCTGACTGCACAGCCAACAGGTGCATTCTGGGTCTGGCAAAAACTCACAGCAGATCATCTCGTGGTGACTTGGAGTACACAGCTTTTTCTCTGTCTTTGAATCAGTGAATCGTATTATGTCATTTTATGCATTGAGGACGACCGTGCTGTGAAGAAGTTCCATCAAGGTCAGGACGTCTCTGCAGAGCACAAAACTGTGTGTGAGGTTCAAATAGGTAAATACAACAACACACTTGTTCTGTAGTCATTAGTCAGTGATGGGTTGCTCCCCAGACGAGAGCGTCGACAATCGCTGTGTTACTTAGCAATGTGGAGTTGAACATGTACACTGTGGTGTGCTGGAAAATGAGTAGGCTCTAACATGTGTGCTTGACCTCTGGTCTTTAGATCTGTGTATTGTCTAGCGGACTCTCTTCTGCTGTTTATTGTATAAGATGTGTGAGCCTTTTTGATGTGTGTAGGTTGATTCGTATGTTTCCAGAGACTTTTCTATTTAATGTTGGTCAATTATGTTGGGTCTTGTGCTTTCTGAATAATTGCAGACTTGGAAGGCAATTGCATATATTTATAATTGGTTATCTTATAGTTCTATGTACAATTCCATCTATAGAAAAGAAATGAATATTTGGCTTTGACAAAGGACTGATGGGAACTTGTTCCACAAGTCTACAGAGTCCTGAGAGCTGTAAAATGGTCATATTTGAGTAAAACACAGCTCTTTAAAAATATCGTTACACTTTTCATCAAGGCCTCAACATTCACATAGAGCATTTGGACTTTCTACATAAGTAAGAAAAAGTGCTTGTTAGAGCTCCTGACTACAAAAAAAGCTCAAGCTGATGGAGAGAAATTTTACAAGAAATTCAGAGGAGAAGAAAATGGAAGAAAAAATGAACTTGGAGACACCGACTGCTATTACACATGAAATAACTCTGACTATCGAGGAACTCCATAAAGACTTGAAGGCACACAAGCCGAAGAAATTTGAAAGAGACACTAAAGACTACTACTAAAATGGCACTGTTTAAGGCAAGAAGATGAAATTCTACTCTTAACAGCAGAAAGCACGAAAGCAGAAAGAGTTTCTGCAGAAACAGAAGCTCCAGATAACAGTGACTCCTGCAGCTCTTGCAGAAAGAAAACCTCCACCTCTCATAACCCCCATTAAAAACCAAAGAAGGGAGATGAGAGGTGCACGCAATGACGAGGCCACGGCTTCACCATACCACACAATGATATATACAGTGTATGTATATAAATACCAGTGCATGCATGCCATGGTGCGTGAACTGTATGTAAAGTGAATCTTGACAGGATGGGAAACTCAAATCACGCAGAGACAGACCAGGTTGTGGATTACATGTTGTTACTGAAGTGCTCAAATCTGTGCACTGCTTGATAAATCAAGCCTCATACATTTTCACTCCCACAGTGTGTTCAAACCACATGCTGCGCAGTTGTTTGGAAAAACGGGTCATTGGCTTGATCATGAAAGCTTGTACATGCTGTAATAGAGCGTGATAAATTAAACTCACTTTTACAGCTTTCAAGCCATCATCTGTATTTGGGTGACGTCCTCTTGATGCGAGCTCGAGTCTCGTATTCATTACAGTAATCTACAATCCAGTCTTCTGGACTGGGCACAGAAAAGGTTCATTAAATCGTATTTTCAGATATTGGATCACATTTCTTTGGTAAGTGGTTGAGCAGGGAGAAGGAAAAACGTGACCTGATTAGCAAGCGTGATACTTATAACTCACAAAACATGTGAAGAAAGAGACAGATAAATTGGAAGATGTAATTTCAACAGCTTCCTGGAAGATTATCACACCTGAATATTTAATAGCCTCTCTTCTTTGTATCCGATATATATCCATTTTTAAAGCACATGTTTCTTCCACCTTGAACAGACATTAATCTTCACCCTCCTACTTTTATGATAATATTATAAAAATAGACTGGGACTCGACTCATTGGTTAATGCTGATGCGCGCTTTCCTATTTAAATGGATAGTTTATACTTTTAAATAGCTTAGCACAGTGCTGCGCAGTAATCCAAAGCTGTTACCTGCCTGTTCATGAGTCTCTCCACACAGCTCTGTGGAAGTGGATTAAAGAACAACGCCCCACCTGCTCATGCTGTGGCTGTACAGCAGCGTTCACGTTTGAAAGGCGTTAAAGTGTTCCCATTAGCATTCATGACTCGGCTCCGCTTCATTGTGAGCAAAGTGACGTTTGCAGACATGTCATCAGAAGTTATGTGGCTGAACTGATATATGTGTCCAGCTTCACTGACAGATGAAGCACCTGCACTGTATTAAGCACATGTACGATTGCCCCTCTGTGATCCTTTGGGTATATTTGTTGATTCACTACACAGAGGGAATGTAGTATCGATCTGCCAAGCTGTCTCACTTTCTTCAGCTTAGACTGAAATGATGGCTCACTGACTGACGGCCTCGCTTGCTGCACCTCCCTTAAATCCTTAATATATCCAGCTGTGCGGCGGAGTATTGTAAAACAAACTCATTGAAATGAATGGCAGGCTTCGACGCAACCTCTCCGGAGTATGTTGTCCTTTCATATTTTCTTAAATCAAATATAGATGCAGACCAGACTCCTTTTATCATCAGAACTGCCTTGAGACATAAGAAAACTAAGCAGCTGCTCGACCCCCCCCACAGCCATCAAGGAGTCCTAAAGCAAGCAAATACAAACATGAAGTCTTTTAATTTTGTCACAGTTTCAGTAATTTAATAAAAAGGGAACTGAACTGTGCAGATTCAATTAATTTTGTTCTGTCAGGGATTTTAGTTGCTATTTGTTGCTTTACACGTTTCAAAGCAACGATTTATATCACTACATCTAAAGATAGGTGGGCTCGTCATGGGTGCACAGAAATGAAGCTGAGGGCCCACAGAAGGCCTGAGAGTTTACTACAGCGGTGGAAGAGGTCCCAAAATCCTTTACTTAAGTTCAGTTATCAATGACACAATGTATAATACTCATTAGATTCCTGAATTCAAACTTCTGCTAAAGCAAAATTACACGTATCACCAGCAAAATGTACTGAAAGCGTTAACAGCAAAAGTAGTCGTTCTCCAGCATTTTACTTTTGATGCTGATGAAAATGCTGGTGGAGCTACATTTAACTAATTTACAATTAGTCCACTGGTTCCCAGCTTAGGGATCACGCCCCCTCCAAAGGGTCACAAGACACATCTGAGGGGTCGTGAGATAATTAATGAGCTAAAACGAAGAGAAAACAAAGTTTGGCTGCAGAAATTTACTTATTTATTTAATTTTTGACTTTTCTCTAATCTATGCATTTTGTGAAATAGTTATTGAGATTAAACCTTTCTGAGAGCTTTAAGGGGAAATATCTCCAACTAGAAGCTGCTTTCTTGTAAGGGATCAGAAACCAAAAAAGTTGAGCCATTGCTTTAACATGTAACAATGCTTTGTATTTTATAAACATATCATTTTTCTAATGGCAAAATATAATCTGAAAATTAAGTAGTAACTATAGCTGTCAGGTAAATGCAGAAAAAAAATTCAAAAGCTGTGTATTCTCCTTTGAAAGGTAATGGAGTAAAGTATAAAGTAGCATGAAATAGAAATACTCAAATAAAGTACATGTACCAGTGCAGTACTCGAGTAAATGTACTTAGCTCCGTTTGCAGCCTTAAGGGAATATAAATATTGCTTCTATCTGTAACTCATCTTCTCATCCACACTTACCTGTCAGCCCTCGTAGATTAGTATCCAGACTTATATTTAAAGGTCAGAAACTGGTGCCTCAACTAAAAAGGTTGAACAAAGGATCAGTTCAACAAGAAATAACTCCATATTCCTTTTTACAAAAATAGCTAAATCTGTATTACTCATCCTGTCTTTGTCACACTTTAATTTTACATTCTCTTCCTGACATATCGCTCGAGTTGGCCCTTTATTCCTTATATAATAACCCCCGTGTTTTAATACAGCTTAGGTCACAAACAAACAAACTTTTTAAACCTCATCTCAGCAACAACAGCAACAACTCTATAATAACGCTGTATAAATTACCCATGAGCTAAGAGACATGTTTAAGATCATTTTTAAGGTATGATAACAAAGTAGGGCCATATTTAGTCCAACACCCCGATCACAGATATTAATAAGTAGGTGAAGAGACTGCCGGAGGCCTTCTGTTGCACCTCGCGCTGTGATTCTCTTGTGGTGGCGCTCATTAGTTTAACCACAGCATATTTAAGCAGCCAGCCTTGCCATTGCCAATTATACATGCTAAACTCATTCTATTTTTAAGGTAAATATGTGCTCATGTCTTTAATTGCTTAAGTGCATTGAACAGCACACCTGGTCTGCAGTGTTCATATCGGGACCAAAAAAGGGCCCTTAAATGCACTCATAAATCCAGAGGACTAAAGGCAGAGTACTCAGACTATTAAAGACAGAACAACCATACAAAAGACAGATAAAAGTGCAGAATACCTCAGCAGGGAGATGCACTTTGTGCCAAGCTTAACCATTAGCCCACACTTCGACTTTGATGCCATCAAGAAGACTTTGACGGGGTACACCTCCTAAATGGATTCTGTCCACGGGTAAAAAGAGTGAGACAGATAAAAAGAATTATCTTGATATGATGTGCTAAAATATTCACCACTGTAACACGGCTCTGGTCTTATCTCCGAGGGCCTGGCTTTTCTTGGCTCCAGACTCGGCGTCAAAGAGTTCATCCGCATTCTCTAACAATCTTGTATTAAGCAGTTCTTAGGAACCCTTGGGCTCACATCCAGGTCCCCCACACCTGTCAGAAACTTTTCCCTTGAAGCTGCACTGGGATTTCCTCACTGGCTTGTAAGTGCTGTGTGTCCTTGACTGTTTCTTTGTGAGGAAGGAAAACACAGTATTTGTAACGTCATGTAAGAGCAGGCGCATTTGTTTGCTCGAGCTCACACTTCCAGTAACACTAAACAATATCTAAAGAGTGGACATTTTCAGGGAGTACCCGGTAAAAATGAAAGAACAAATAGTTTTGAGAGTTTCTTTTATTGCAGATAAAAGGAAATTATTTTTTTTGTACTAATGCATGCTGAATTCCAAAAACGTCGCTTAAAATGAAACAGCCAGCGGGTAAACAGAAAAAAAAATAGAATAATACAATTTAACAAATGAAAAAATAAAATAAAAAAAGTAAAGAATAAAATCACATTTTAGCACACTGTACCTTGCTGATGCCTGCCACAAACATAAGCCATGTACCGTCTGCAGAGGATGTTTGGTTTGCAGAACTCGTTGAGAGACTCAATCCATTCTTGGAATTTTCTGCCAACACGCTCCTGTGATTTATAAATATCATTTCAGGATGTGGAGTTGCTTTTCTATTTCACAGTCTCTTCAGGAATCTGGGGACCGTTATGCAGTTTCCAGGCTTTTCCCTCGCAGATCCAAAAGTACTGTGTAAAGTTATGAATTTACAGGATCTCCTCAAACCCTTTGGCAGCTTTCCTGTTACATTCTTTCAAAAAAATATTTTTAACACAGGCAAAAAAAAAAAAAAAAAAAAAAAGGAAACAAAAATAAAACAGCTATGAGGCAAGTTTGATGAAGCTGCGTCACATTTTGTTAAGAGGAAAACATTTTGAATATTGCATGATGTTTAAGGTGAAGAAAGCCGAGCTGAGCTGCTTATTGTAAGAACAATGAATAAAGCACCAGATAACACACTCGACCAGAACACACCTCAGAGGTAAATACATTCAGAGTAAGAGCGAATCAAACTTAGAAATAATTCCACAAGCAAAAGCAAATACTGACTTATGTTTGTTCATATACAGTAACTTTTGATGGCAGAACTGGTTTTTGTTTTCTCCTATCTTTTTTGTGTTTTGTTTTCTTTTTTTTGCTCTATTGTCAGGAGGTCATACGTGCTCCTTCACATCTCACAAAATCTGAATAAGTCATAGCACCTGTGCACAAAAATGAAACAGAAGAAATACAGAACAGCACTATTTACCCATGTAAAGAATCCAACATACAATAAGAATATTTTAAATTTGACTATAGACAGCATGTCTGTGTTTGCACCTAGTTCATGAGGCTCATTTTGCATCACACCAGCATATGTATATCTAGTGATTCATTGGGCTCCACTGACACCCTGTGACTGCCTCAGATAAAAGATAAAGGAAGTCTGGAGTGACAAGGGAGGTTAAAGCAAGAAGTGGGGGAGTAGAAAAGTCCGATATTCTGTAGGTAAGAGGGGCAGGGAAGGAAGGATCATTCCTTTCTTCCTTTAAGTTGTTGATGCCAGCTGCAAGAGTCAACATAATACCCTGGAATCTGCACCATCGATCGGACCCAGCCTCCCTTTGAAGTCCCCACTCCACTCATATAATATCAATGAAGCTGAAGTTCGGGGGTATGGACGTTATATTCAGCCTGATTCTCTCCGCCTGTGTTTCTTTTTTTCCTTCTGTAAGCTTATTTTGCATAGCTTCCACTTTGATGTTGCAAAGAAAGGAGTCTTTCGGGACACGCGAGGGGCTGCGGCGTTCAATCACTCAACACACGGTGCTGTGTGTAAATGTGTGTGGTTTCAGGCAGGGCTTTGACATTTATTAGCGCTGTTGGGCAAGTTACTTTAGAAATTTAATCAATTTCTCTGTACATGTTACTTCCTAGAAAAAGTGAATACTTTGCTCAGCAGCGAGAATGAGTACTTCCATACTGTTGCTCGTGCCTTTAAATCACATATACATACACACATCACATATTCTACTTAACAATTGTCGAAACAGAAAACAAGACATCATGGTCTAACAAGCAGCTGCTCGACGGTTTGGAGGTATTTACTTACTCAAGCGAGACATGAGGCCACAGTGAGCTCCCTTCATTGTTCCATGCAAGTTAAGCCTTGGCCCGAGTTGAGTTCATACTGGCAACCTCATCCATTATTGCTATGCACCAGATCATTTTTGTTTTCCAGGTTTTCTTTTCACTGGTGCACCAACAGCAAGTTTAACATACAGCATCCTTACAGCGAAGGTGAGTAGTTCACAAACCCGCCAACCTTGATTCCTGAATGTGGGCTTAGGAGCTCATTTTGTAAATTACTGCCTGTCTACACCTTCAGCCCTTGTGTAAAGCTAAAATTTTTCACGCCAGTCTGTCCACTGCACAACTATATCAACCCTGCATCAGTGTCCTGGTGAGGATTACTAGCTGCAATGCAAATACTGAATTTCACTACTCGTTGCTGAAAAAAGTAATCACATTACTGTAACGTGTTGCCCAGCACTGTCTATTAGCCACTTCACACTGACAGAAGAACATAAAGTCTGATGGGGCACAACAACATAATATCTAACTACGACTTTATTAGTATGTATTGACATGCTTACGCCACATATCAATAGCCTTATCTGCATTTCAAACCAAATTATTGACCTGCTATGCTTTTCAAATCAGTGTCCTTGAGTGTCTCTAAGGCCCTGAGTTGCATTTATTTATTGATTTATGGGTTTCTATTCATAATACATTTCAGCATTTATATTGCTGCCGTGGATGACTGTTTCCACTTCTGGCCAGTCTCTCTCTCTCTCAGTCAAACGAAAGGCAAACAGACAAGGTAAGCACATTAAACCCGAGCATATTCATTATATTGTAATCAGTACATATTAGGCTAAATTTAAACATGCTTTCCATTTTGCGTGACACAAAGCTACATGGTTCTCTCTGTGGGCCATGTTCCCTTTGGCTTGATAGCACCTGGAAAGCTAAAGATGACCCAGTATCCATTTGCTGCTGTAGTGGCTCCATCCCAACAGTTTTCCCCTGGAGTCAAGCAGCTATGAATAATGAGATGAAGCCCCATGCATTAATGTAACAGCATGGCCCCTAAAGGAGCGCGTGGTAGCAGGTGATTGTTCGCAGCCACTGCGGGGCTGTCAGTAAACATGTGCCCCCTGTAGCGCAGGGCATTTTAGCAGGAGCAACCTCCCTTGCCCACACCCCTCACCCTGCATCCTGGGAAATTATAGATGAGTTTCTACCTAACCCCAAAGCAGCATGTTAGCTTTTAGGCCACCTCTGGCTACAAGTGATTTATGAGTACACATCAACATGAGCATTGCTTATAATACAGTGACATTTAAAAGATGAAAGAGATGAGATGTGCATCATGGGTAATTGAACACATTTGAGTATTTGTACAGTGGTATTAAACATAGGCTGCTTACCAGGAGATGTCTGTAGGCGACACGCTGGCAGCGCCTGAAAGCCTGAAATGACTGACAGATGTTACTTTCAATATGCCGAATATTCTCATTCACTCGTGCCTCTGTGTCGACAAGAGGATCCCTGGATTTTCAACTGATGTTTTAAGTCCATCCAACTGGCAGCTGCCCCGTTTGATACAAGCATGGCTGAGCAAATAATTAAATATAAATTGGTCAGGGTCATGCCCACAAAATCTGCCTTATTGACCACTAAAACACAAGCTGCTGATGGCGAGTCAAACAAGCAAGAGCAGCCACACTTTAAACCACTTTGGATAACTTTTAACATTCAAACAAGCTCTTTATAACACAAGCACACGGGAAATGAACAACCAATGAATCGAGCCTTACCACAGCTCTTCATTAGGCATCCATGCACTACTTTCATCTTCAATTATTATTCCTAGTATTCATTATGTTTATTATTGTCATTTTATCACTGTTCCCACAGAAGCAGTTCTCCTGGGTAAACAGATCATGACAAGAGGTCCTCCTCTTTGTTTGTACATCTGAAATACAGCACATTTGACACAACACAGTTATTCAGATTTACAACATGACGCATAATAGCTTTCATTTAGATCCAATCTTAAAATGATCATATAGGCTGTGAACAAAAATTGTTACAATGAAAGTGATGTTGCTATGAAGTGGTTAATGAAGTGCTACATGTGATTCAGATTTATACTTGATATCAGCGTGAAAAATTTTTGAATTATTTTTAGGGATGCCATCACAAAACACATGGTTGTAGTTTTACCCTGATGCTAAGAACTCTGTAATTTAAATGCTGCTATATATGAAACAGTTGATAACAAGGTCAAGCTTTACCGCTGTCTTGTAGCCAAAGTGTGAATTGTAAAAGTTTTCACCACTACTAATGTCATAGTGGAGGAACTGCAGTTCTTATTGCTCTGCTGCTTAGGAAACAGATACACCGAGTTCCTCGGGGACAATAGTTAAGTCCCTGTTATGGCATTTCAGCCTGCTGCAATGGTTTCCTGTGCAATTTTCAAGCCATAAAAAGCAGCAATGTCTCAGACAGGTAATGGCATTATTACACTTCTTGCATCTCATTATATGATTTTTAAATGTGGAACAAGCGCTGTAGATGCTGTGTACAGAGACATAATGCAACCGGGTTAAGTTAAGTTGTGTGCTAATTTGTCTGTTACAGCTCATATACAACAGGCCCTTCATTATAACTGTGAGACAGATTCCAGTCTGGTGAAAAAAATAGAGGCGAGTAAGTCCTTCTGGAGCTCTAAGGTTTGCCATAAATAGGTACTTAATGGCTAACAGCTGCCACTGCATGTACTTCTGTTTTGCTTTATTATTTTGCATAAAGTGTGGCATACATAACATTCATTAATTATTGTTGCCTCAAATGAACATGAAGGGGGGCTTATTCCAAATGGAGCTTTATTTCAGTGTAGTAGAAAGAGCACAAAAGCAGAGTTTTATGTACTGTAAATAAACCCAATTATCCACAATGTTGGCCACACAATGACAGTCAGTGCCAGTGATGCTTGAAGTCTTTCTCTCATTTCTGGCTCCGCTTGTTCATTTGCCTCAACCTGCAGCAAACTGTTTTGTAGGAATGACATTGTAATTTTCTCAGACAAACTATGTGTTTAAGAAAATACAGCTCACTGTGACACGATTATCCATCATTACCGCATTATCACATATCTCAGCTTCCCAAGAAAAACATATTACATCTAATTTGAGCATCATCCTCAACCTCGATGTGCGCTCTTATTAGACCTGAGATATGTACTGCATGGGGTTTATCATTTGAGCACTCTGTTGCTGTGCTTACTGGTGCAAGAGAGGAGAGATTTAACATGTCGTTGATACATTTCCTCTCCATTTACTGTAAGGACAGAAATGCAATCTTGAGTAAAAAAAAAAAAAAAAAAAAGACCTAAAATGAGAAAAACATACTTTGAAAGGCACCGGAATAATCCTGAATCCTTGAGTCCAGCATAGACACAAAACGTCACTTAAGGTGTCAGCTCCTTCCTTGCACTCTGCCGCCGTCTCCGCACTCCAACGTCTCCTTATCTCTAAATTATAGGTTATAAAAAATACATTATCGACATGTAATATGTATAATTCATAAAAATGGACTGATGGAATGGTCCAAAGACATGTATTTCATTAAAGAGGGCAGTTATCCACAAGAGGTCCAAAATCAGAGTTTATCATAAGTGCATGAACATATGCTGTACATACAGTACGTGCAGTATATTGCACAACATACACGTTTGTATTCACAGAATATTTCTGCATAATTCCTCCCTGATATTTTTTATATATATTTTTTGGATATTTTTAGACTCGCTTCCTCCAGGGAAGCATCAGGCTTGTCACCACGGTGCTGAAAATGTGTCACTATTCTCATTTTTCTGGGGCTGCGAGCGCTGTGAGAGCAGGACTGAACAGCAGTAGGTGATGTTAGTTTCTGTATTTTGTCATATGTAACATTTTGTGTACAAAAGGCTTATTTGTTGTACATGAGAAAGAAAAAAAAATGGTTCACCTTCCTTTTAATTAATGCAAAACCTAACCATGGCTTCTCAGGTGCCTGACACATTTTGTTTCTAATCTTGTGGTGATGGTATAAGATCACTTGTTTCTGTACAGTGTTGTGTGTGAAATGACCCCTCACAAATCGTGGCCCCTCCAGTTACTGTCCCTATGCAGGTCACATGGAGTTCATGATTGAAGACAGAGGCCATATTGGTCGTCGTTTTGGAATCAATGGGGCTTCAATTTCACACACAAAAGCAGGCTTCCCATCTCTGACCGAGGACCATCAGTTTTGGTGAATGACTCTACCTGGCAGATTTTAATCAATTAATGTTGGTGTAGCAAGAATTGCTTAAAGGGCATGAAAACATTATATAGCGAATAATGTGATGTTGCTAGGATGAAGTAGTGGATTTAAACTCACTTCCTGCTATCAGAAGTATGTCAGTAGTATTTATATTACATAACAAAATTTAACTTGCATTAATTCACCTTGAGGCACTACCCTTCCAAAAGGGAAGAAACTGATATGTTAGGGAAGGATGTGATTCTGGTCAAATATCAATAGACATGAAAGTGAATCTATATGGACTCAATTTTCTCAGTCGTGCTAAACATTGTGGAAAAAATGGACAATTCGTGCCAATGCTCATGAATTCTTAAGAGATTACATTTCCCATTTAACAAACTGCTGTGATACAGAGTTGGCATTAATTAGTGGAAACACAGAAGAACCCCAGGTGGAGGAAAATTTAAGATTTAAATTTTCAAATTTAACGGCGTTCAGCAGCTGCAAGGGATGGGAAGCCAAAAATAAATATCTGAAGTAATTAGATCTGAAAATTGCCATCAACTGACTTGCTTTTCTGGCTGACACGTTTTAAAATAAGAGGGTGGAAAAAATAAAAGCAAAAAACGCTCAGCATTCTCACCAGTTGATGATCGATGTAGAAAATAATAGAAATAAAAGAGAAGCAGTGTTATTGCACTGCAGTGTAGCACCTGTTTATGCTGCTTATGAACAAGAATGTAATTAAACTTGTATTGTTTTAGCATAATTGCACAGTTTGGATTCTTGCTATAGGAAAATACTGACAAGCAACATTTCTGTTCATCTTTTCAAACAGTGTTTCCTTCTTATAAGACTTTGAGGACTAACCTTTTAAGTTTGGCAAAGTTAACACTGTATCTCATGTAATGACTTTGGCTCAAGCTTAAACCTCCCTAAACAAAATAAGGTGCAAGACAGATCCAATAACATTAACACGATCTGCTATAGTAGCATCTTCACTCCCACACAGTTGATGTTCCAGTCCTGTAAACATACTTTTTCTACAGCAACCTATCACCCTATAAAGAAATGCATGCCAGCTACTGAAATGCTCTTTGGCTTTAGGTAGTATGGCAGTTACATAAACAAACTGTTTAATCTGTTCCAAACATGTTTGCTCTTGTATTTTGGGTTTTTGTGAATTAATAAAAAAAAAATCTGCCCTTTAAACTCTTGAGCCCGTGAAAGCCGCTTCCTGAAATCCAAAGCTTGCTGTGCCTAAACTGTGGCTGGACAATCACTGCTTTGGGAAGGGTTTCAGTGAACAGACAATTTTCTATCCTGACATCTTCATGCGTTTAATAACTATGATAGTGGCAGATTTTCTGATTTGTTTGTGCCTCCGCATGTTAGTTTTCATGTGTGTAAGTGCATGTGAGTGGGTGTAAGAGCGTTGTCTCGTCCCATGTATGTTTGGCACAGAGCCGGTTTGCTCAGCAGAGGCTCGTAGAGCGGGGAAAACAGACTGGAATAGTACATTTGGGACAAAATTATACTGCGAGGCATTGTATCAATTAGATAGATGAATGACCATGGGTTTTAATTAGAACACTGGGTACACATTCTACTTCATTATTCAGTGGAACCAAACTAATTCTGCTGCCCAACAGCAACGAGGAGCCCGGCTGCTCCATCAGCACTCCGCCTCTGATAAGAGCGCTGGGGCTTTGAAAGGTTGTGGCATAAAGAGGAATAATACGGCCTCATCAGAGGGAGGAATGAATCCTAAAAGAATGCAATAAAGTTGGGTACATTTCAATTTAGTTCAATCCAGTCTCACTTTATTTCAGACACATAGGTCTATATGTGTTTATGAATAATAAATGAATGACACAGAGATATAATCACTGCATTCATAAGTCCACAGTAATTAAAACGAGAGGAGTATCTCGTGTGTAGGCTCAGTTAAGGCCATTATGAATACATTTTTTTAAGTAATTAATCGAAACATAAATTTGCACATAAAACTCCTCAACACAGCTCCAGGTGGGAGCGTTACTCGTCACAAACATTTAACTTGCACTTGTCCATCTTGGGAGCTCGAGCGGGATTCTGAATGCATTCATTAAACGCCACCTGAAGCCTTTTCATTGCTTACTAGAAGGCACCACAAATGGGCAAGTGTAAAGTGGAGTACAGTAGGAACTAAAGAGGGCTGTTTTAACATCAGCTTTTACATATATGAAATTTGCGAGCCAGCCTGTTGTCTTCTGCATACAGCTTTCACATCATCATCATCACGTAGATCATTCCTGATGATGTGACCCAAATACCTTAATTTGTTCACCACGTTCAGTGTTTGGTCTGCCTAAAGAGGAAAGGAAAACTCAGCCTCTGATCCACCTTTGGTTTTAGTAATCATGACAACACTCTTTTGAGAGTTAAATGTCATGCTGTTCTCCATACCATGAGCAGACTCTCAGCAGATGTTGTAAGCAGCTCTATAAGGAGACGGGACAACTGAGTCATCGGCGTATATCAGATGTTTAATGAGGCTACCCCCCACCATTCATCCAGTCTGACACTATTATGACTTTTCAGAAACATCATCCATACACAGTCTGAAGAGAACAGGTGACAGTAATCCACCTTGTTGGACCCCACTGGTCATATATACACAAATCTGTGTCGTGTTTTAAAATCTAATTGAAGGTCAGTGGTTATTATGTATTCTGGAAGCCTATCCTAGAATTTGTTCTAATACTTTAGAAAGTATGCTAATGTAGGGGACATAAAATAATAGAATTTAACTTTTAATTTTTTTTACATTCACCTCGTGGCACCATCCTTCAAAAAGGGAAAATTGACAGCCAATGAATTAAGTCTCATCCATTATACTAAACTATCAATTTGGAACTATTGAAAATTGAATCAGTAACTATGATCAAAATGACCATATGAATAACTAGTAAAGGATTTTGGAGTTCTGGATAGTAAAGATTGGCAGCTTTCACTCTTGTACAGCATTAAATAGACCAGCATGTGTATTCAAAAGCATTTATTTAAAAGACAAACATTGTAAAACACACAATTACACAACTAAAGGCACCTAATTAAGGAGCAACAGGGTCTGTGTGTATATGAGAGAAAGTCTATGTGTGTGTGTGTGTGTGTAACGTGTGTATATTTCTTTGTTCCACCTCTGTATTTTCCTAGTGTATAAGCGTGAACACACGTGTTACCAGAAACAAAAGAACTACAGTATGTGAAGCTTTGAGTTTCCTCTCTCCATGTGCAGCTAAGTTTAAGGCCAATTCAAAGTATATGTCTGTGATCTGTGTGGGATAATGAGGCTGGTTGCTTGCATGCATGCAAGCATAACATAACATAACCTGCGCAGTGTTTCGGTGCTGCAGGTCAGAGGAACCCAGTCGCTCCTTTTGTTCTGCAGAGTTAACATTTAAAGCTCAGTACCTTGTAGTGCTGAACTGAACCATGAGCAGGACACACACTTTTGCTTCTCTGGCTGTGTGGAAATCTGATGTTTTCAGATCTCAGGTGACGACGAAATGTTTTATAGGTAAAACATTAGACTTGTGTTAGCTGATGGAGATTATTGTGGGACAGGGTGATGACAAACACAAACAGGTCAACGCCATTGTGATCAGGAGTTGTGACATGACATCTGTGATTGGTTGATTCCCTTTTTTTGTGGTGCAAAAGCTAAAAAAAGAACCTCAGTTGACCTTGACACTTGACCTCAGTTGGAAAAAAAAAAGACGCTTTTTCAACACAGAATATTAATGTTCTGTGTGAAAGTGCTCGTGACAAAAACAAAAATTTGAAAAAAAAAATGTTGATGTGCAAATTAATGCCACAAAGAAAACTTTGATGTGTGAAGACCTAAAGTCACACAATGCAATGAATTCATCTCTGCACTTCCCGTGTTACCTATGTTAGCCTGGGCAATTTGTCTGGTATTTTCTATGCTGGATATTTCACTGGATTTGTCTTTGAATACTGCCTCTAATTAGACAGATAACACAGAGTCAGGTAGTACGCCTTGCACTAACAATCCAGAAAAACACATTGTTCAAACCTCGTGCAGGTTCTGGGCTGCTGCATGTGCTGCTTCTCTTGTATACTCATTCAGTCAAGGCCACACACTTTGTTCCCTGCCAATTTCTAAATGGCACAGCACACTTCATCTGGTCTAATAGCCGCACCATCATTGTTCGAAACATCAGCAATATTAAATTCATCACTCTTAACACAGATAAAAATATCCCTATAAAGTTTTCCCCGCAGTTCAGCAACATCTTCAGACCCAGGAACCCCATCAATACTGGATGGCAAGGGCAACTTACTTTTATTGATAATCTTAACTCTTTTCCAGAAGGCATAAACATTATTCTGCTGAAGCTTTTCGGCCGTGGAGTTCGCCCTCATGGAGTGCTCATTTCTTTTAATAAAGCTTACAGCAATTTTAAATCTATCATTTGCATGTTTCTTTTCCTCATGAAACCCACTTTTTAAAAAGCTTTTTGGCCTCTACATGGAGACACATATTCATCCCATCCTGGCCTCAAATTATCTTGTTCACTGCCTTTACTTAGATGATTCACAATTTTATCATACATTACATGTTGATCACTATTGTGGTTTTGGTTCTTACAGTTAGTGTTGCCACGCAGAACAGCATCAAGTAGTACATCAGTATTACTTTTAGCTATTATCAGTCAGTGAACTGTGACGCCATCTTCTGTAACCTTTGACCAGTCTAATTTCCCACTTTGTTCATGGTTATCATAACTGGTCAAAGCAGCAAAATTGTCAACATTAAATATCATAAAGACAGACATGTGATCTGTTGTGGCCAGACCATACTAGATCCCAGCTTTCTCTACACATCGTGAGCTGTACATATACAGTGTTCCAGCCAAGATGTTGCTTGTGGGAAAGAACCAACTTGACAAAATTAGATAAAGTGTTTACCATCAGTTATTATCTGAGATATCAGCGTTCATGTTGCTACAAATATACATGTAAATGCACTCTGGTTAATAAGATATTCATCCTCATTTCTGTAACATTCATGAGGAGTGTAAACATTTAGAAGTAGAAAAAACATTCTTATCATGTACAGCTTTAATTGCTATGCATCAGTCCACCTCTGGCCTAATCACACTGATCAGAGGATATTTCTTATGGCCGCCTCTCCAGGTATTCTGCCCTGTTCTGTTCTGTTAGATCTGTTGTGGACTCTGCTGCGTTATGGAAATCATTATCAAAACAATTGAGTTTATCTGGGTCTTGTTTAGCTAATAAAATCTCATGTACACACAAGATATCAGCGTCTTCCAGGAGCTTGTCAATAACGAGGCAATTTGTCCCCAGCGCTCCGTCCTAGACACGAGCTATATGACAAAACTCTTAACACTCTGTCCCAGACTGCAGACACACACACATTTTCCTCATGGCAGTAAGTGTTCTTACATCCACTGGCACTGCAGTAGTCTTGGGTTTGTGCACCGGCAAAGTGGTCTGGTCAAAGCTGTGGCTCATGTGTTTCACCCACCTCAATGTGTTCTGCAGTTATTTTGAAGAAGCTGAACTGACTATATTTGACAAGTTGCACCACGGCAGAGTTTGTCTTTCGGATAATTAGCCAGAGTCTCTGAGTCCAAGTAGGACAAGAATTTTGTAGCAAAGCACTCACCAGCTTAGTTTTTATAACTTGTGTGTTTCCCCCAGCGCTGCTTCAATCAAGCACAAGCGCTGTTTTATATCTGATGTTACTGTACGGAGATCCTCGCAGACACTTGTCTGCACAAACAGCCTGTTTCATGGTTGAAATGTCCGTGCTTAGACATTTGATTTTCCCAAGCAGGCAAGAAATGTCAAGACTGTTAAAAGTCAAAGGCGGAAGTTTGTCTAAATAATGAGCCACAAAGCAAAGGATGTTTTCGTCGGCCCTGTTAAGTAATTTCAGACCACTCTTAATGTTATTTACATCTTTTTGAAGCCGTTTATATGCTACAGAGTGTCGAGGGCTTGGGCAGAGTTCAAAAAGATCTTTCATGGATCTCTCAATCCACTCCGACTCAAAAGTGCTTCACAGCCAGTAAAATAATGTCATCCTGGCTCAGAGTTTTCATTTTGACGACGAGGAAGTTTAAAAGTTCATCTTCCGCAGTAATTCGCCATCAACAGCCGTGCAGAGCTGCAATTTTGGACCTGCAGTTTCTGTATATCCAGGCATTTCTGTGGTCTTTCCCCTCATTGTCCTGCCTGATAACAAACTTCAAAACCCATAAAATGTGTTGTGAAATTAGTGCATTAATGCACATTGTTTAAACTTGAGTCGCCTCAGTGGCTGCTAGAGGAAAAGTTTTATGGAGAGTTCTTTTGCTTCAGATTAAAATATGTTTTTGTATTTCAGGCTAAACATTGATTAATCACCGCCTGTATGCAGAGTCTATACACAACACCAGAATTTTATTAAAGCCAAAAAAAAGCACAAAGTTGTCTCACAGCGGGTAAGGGGGATGTAATTTTACATAGAAATTGGGTTTACCAGTGACAGAAACCTGTGATGTGGTGCCATGTACCGCAACAGCAAAGTGTGCAGCCAGTGATCTTTGAAGTCCAGCTCATAGAAAATTAATTTTGAGGACGCTGTAAGCGGCCAGCCGCGCTGTCCTTCTCTAAAAACTGTCAAACCAGGTCTGACATTTGCTGGAAATCCAAAGCATGGCCAGGTTTGTTCTACAATCTGTTATATGAATATGACATGGATTGATTAAATGCATTACTCACCTGCTGCTTCTCCTTTTGAAATCAAAACCATAATCTTCTTTCTGTTTCACCTGAGCTATTATTACATTTTTAAAAAGTGACAATAACACAACTTCCTCTCGTGTGATCACAAAGTTTTAGTAACCAGCCTATTTTTGTCATCCTTGATCAAATCCAATTATTAAAAACATTTCCACCTCGACACATTTTTCTGACTTTTCTCATTTAAGTTATTTCAATGAGCTCAGAAAAAAATGACTAATTATGACTATGATGGCTCTTGGGGATGATGATGCTATAGGTTTGGATAATAACTTCGATATCACATTATGGGTGATTACAAAAACAACTTACTTATCTAATGGCGTGATTTTATTGCTACTGATGAAATAATAATTGCCCATATTAGTGGCTGCGCGATGGAGAAATAACATAGCTGCATTAATATGTATAATATGTATGAACTGCATAAATCTGGTTTCATCACATCTCATTCACGCACAGTCTGACCTGCGTCATGCATCACTGACCCACTGCATTTCCTTCCAACATTACCCTCCATTACAGCCGTGTGACGCATGCTGAAAAATTCACTTTCATATGTACTGAGGGTAAACGTGCTCCTGTCCTCTCCTTTTGTTGGAACGTTCATTTGTATCACAGTAATGGCCGTGTTGTAATAAAGAGCAGCATATGGTCCTGGTCCAGTCTGGCATAAAGCAGACTGAGAATACGCTTTTGCTCCATTCACCTCATTTTACAGACAAGTACTTTATTTAATATCAACAACAAGGTTAGATGACACTGTAGGTAATCAGCTGGGAGTCAGCTGATGACTTTTTAATTGCTCAGCAATGCAGCACTATGATGAGAAGCAATAAGCGAATGCCACTGTGTCCTCTTTGCAAACACAGCACTCCATTACATTCTGGACTGCACTATATTGTAAATGTGACAGGGCTGTTATGCTGCATGATAAGATGTGGAGCTACCTCCCCTTTCTTTTACCATTTTCTCTAGTGAATCTGTCAAGCAAACAGTTGTCAGCGTTGTTGACATCCTCTGCTCTCCTGTTTTGGCAAAAATGTAAAACATAGCAATGTGAAAATGCTGAAACGGCACTTGTCGCCTTCATTTTGTTTTCTCTCTTTTTTTCTCCTAGCTGCAGTTGGCGTCTCGCTAAATTGCACAGTGACCCCAATACCCCACCCCTGCACACACGCAAACGCACGCACTCGCAAATGCACACACACACACACACACACACACATTGCTGTCTTGTCCCCAAACAGCACTGAAGGCCCAACACACAGGAGGCAATTTATTGTTGCTCTTTTGCAGTTATCCACCTCTATAGGTCAAGATCAGAGGGACCTCGTTGATCTAAGCGAGTCCAAAGGTGAGGCTGAGAGGCCAATGAGGTTTCATTCAGATCAAGTGATGTTATGAAAAAGCAAAGGGAGAGGATGAGGTGAGGCATTTCTTCATGGCGGCGCCATGAGAACACAAATGTTTCACTGAAGAACATAACAAGATTGTTAAAACAGCGCTCATCTGACTTCCCTACGTTCCCTGGCAGCCATTCAGAGGAGATGATGTGTGCGCCCGGCTGTACTGAACTCACACAAATAACCCTGAAAACTGTATGTACATATCATAGGAATGCAAGGCCCTTACTGCATTCGCAATGATGTCTTTGTACTGCAGATGTGACTTTCATACAGCAGAGCGGGTGAAAGCAGAACATTTCCTTGAGCTGAAAACAAAGGTACAGTGTGTTTTCCAGACTCTCAGCAAGGGCAACGAGCGCAGGAGCACGAGAGGAGGAGGTAGTAATGGATCAATGGCCAGTCCAACAGAATTTGGTGCAAAGATATTGATCTTGAAAAATAAAGGATAGAAAACAACCAGCCGGCCTTTTCTTCAAATAACTTGTCTCTTGCGACTCTTGAAATGTAGGTGAAATCACTGACTATAGAGGCAGCCACAGATTTCCTCTGATTTTCTAGCTTTCTGTTCCATCCGTTCAGTCACTCAGCCAATTCAAGGGATCTCCACACAGGCCGAGGCTGAAATAGTACATTAACCTGAGCCATTCATGGAAGTTATTGACTGATTTCAATGAGAGCTGGAGAGGGAGTGCCAGTAATGGCTTTACAAAACAAAATTTAAGTGACATATGTTTCTGAATGAAGGGAACCAAATGCAGAGATAGTTGAGAAAGAACAAGTGCAAGCTGTGGTCTGTTCCATATTTGAAGCTTCTACAGGCAGGAAGAGATTTTTTTTTCTGTGTCAGTAGTTTCCAAGTTATAGCTACAATATGCAAGTTTTCACTTTGAGGTAGAAAATGTATTGTTAGTTCTGCCCTCCTCCTCCTCAGCTGGTCAAGTTCCCGCCCCCACACTTGTCACTCATCTTGATGAGCTGTCTACAATGAAACAGCCTCTAGCCTGGGGCTAATGTAACTGGCATCCATAAAGCCACCGCAGGTGTAGAAGAAAAAGACACTGGGTGCAGAAAATCTACAACAACAAAAAAAAAATGCAGTATTGCTGCTTCTACACTTTTTTTTGAACCGTCTGCCATATGTTCAGCTTTCTGCTTTTTCTTCCTCTTTGCTTTGTGCAAGTGTTGTTGATATGAATATCCTGCACTTGATTTTACAATTCAACTCCCTGCTGAGGTATATACACCTTAGAAAAGATGCTAATGTCACTGACAAAGTAATTTGAAAAACATTGGGCCATGAACTCTTTTGTTTCAGTTTATTTATTGAGGACATTCGTTGGTCAGTGTTGTTTTTTATATATATGTGAGGAGTAGTAATCAACTATTTTTTTTAAAAATGTACTTGTTTTTATATAATAGTTAATAATAGTTATGCTTATTTTGACCTGTGCTAGTCTTCCTCGCTTTGTTTGTGCTCTTGCACATTAAAGAACTAATCTGATCAGGTCAGTTACTCTCGTTGAACGTTGCCGCCTCTTTGAGCAGCCTATGGCACTGCTTCACAACTGCATCAACTAATCTCTCTGAAAAGCCTTTTTGTTAGTGAATATTTTAATTACAACTAGACTGCTAAATTTCATGTAGCCAGACCTCCAGCTAAGTGACCTCTTTGACATCTGGTGAAAAGCTCTTTATCCCTGTATTGATTCAGACAAGTGTCCAAAACCATAGAAATTAACTATTACATATGAGGAGATATGTATGTACCTCCCATCTCTAGCATATGCAACAAGTAACTATTATTTACAGGAAGCCGCATTTGGGATCATAAACCTGAAAACACATTGAGTGGCTGCATGTGGGACCCTGTCAAATAAACAGAGAGGGTTAACAAAAGTGTGTGAGCGTCTCCTGATTGTCATGTTTACATAATGCACTTCATACTACATAGAAGTCTGTTTGAATATAATGAGGTGGCCAGAAGCTAAAAATGCCAGGTTTAGTGGGGTAATGTGACTGTAACATGGTGCTTGAGTAAAGCTTGTGTGCGCAGAGCTGAGGACAGACAGCACTGGTGACAATTATTATGGATTGAATTGTGCCTCCATCCTTTTCTTACCAATTTGTGCGTGAATGTCTCCAGATCACAAAAAACCTTAAATAAAATGCAAGAATACAATAGATAGATAGGCATGGACCACTAATAGGATGACCATTAACTAACCAGCCTCAGTATGGCAGCAGCCTGAAGCACATCTCTCTTTTTTGATAATATATAGGGTGAACACTGGTGTCATCCTAATTATTCCAGGACTGGAGTATAATTATTGCTAGACTGTATAAAGTTCATCAGCAGTATCTTGCACACCATCTAAATCTGTATCCATATGATCTGTATTCCAGTCTCCTTCTGAAGTCAGTCCTCCACATTTAATATCAGATTTTATCCATGACAGAGTAAACACATTATCTTTACAAAGCTATTATATTATGCTATTACAATTATACATTATGTATTTTCTATACGAACATTTAAGATAAGCAGAGCAGCCGGATGTGTCACAGCTTGTAAGGAGTGAGGTTGTACAGAGATTCATATCCAGGATCAGGCTGTCGTTCTTGTTCTTGCAGATGTGCACATGCCTAAGTCAGCAAATTTAATTATGCAGCGCCATATGGAGGTTCTGGTCACCAGAGTCCCCAGGGGCCGAGAATACCTGTAAAAGATACCTATAAAACATCCAGGGGAGACAGCCACCCACAGACTTCTGTGGACTTCACAGGTCCCTGTACGTCCTGCAAAACAAGGAATGAGTTAGAGATTTAAGTTAATAATGATGAAAAGACCACAGAGCTCCTTTCCTCGAGAGTTAACACTGGCTGACAATCAAGTCATTCAAATGAAACAATGCGGAGAAAACTGTCATTACATTTGTCAACTTGTCTAATTTGATCCCAAGGCTTGTTCCCGCTCGCATCAAACAGGTTTGATTTGCTGCTGTTCTAAATAAAAATAATTATGCTCCCGATCTGAAATGTTTTGGTTGGTATTATCACCATTTTGTCTGGAGCTCTTGAAACAAATCAAATTCTGTACTTAGTCATATTTTCCCTGCTGTTCAGACTAAATAAGTGTGGAAAATGCAGATACTGTATCTGGGCTGAAAATCAATAACCTGGGAACCTTGTTTTCATAAAACAACACCCTGCTGCACATCACACAAGATAAAGAGTCAGAGTGCCATTCACTGATTTGTATGCCGCGTTGTGGTTCTGTATATATTGCACAGCTGACTGAGGCAAAGACGACTGCAGTCACATGAGGATGCACTCGTGAACAGGGGAGACCTCGCTATAATTATGGTGACTCAGTCTAATGTTGACAGCGTGTCTGTGCTCCGCGCTGCTTGTTTTAAAGACGGGAGAGTGTAGCTGAGCATCCTATTAAACCCCGGTTAGAAAATGGCTCCATCTTTATGCTTTCAGGCAGTGATGACTCAATTATGAAGGCAACGACCACAAGAATCCACTTCCTTCCCGAGATAAATAATAAATTGTGACCTTGTCCTGGACAATAAAAACCACAGGAAGCAAGGGCTAAGATTTCATTTCAACTTGTGGGCGCGTTGCTGATCATCTGCCCACCCCCAACCATTTCCTCAGCAGCAAGTCCCGGGCTCGTCAGCATAAAATACACTAACCTCTGTTAATGTACACAGGAGAAAATCCAGGCCTTATATTCAACTGAACATTTAAGCAATTAATTATAATTGATGGTTTGCTAAGTCCTGGCACCCTTTGTTATTTGTACTATGCCTGTCAAGCAAGCATGCAACACAGTTTACATTGATCGCTGTGGCAGATTTCCCAAACAGTCCATGGGCCACAGCACCCATAGTGTCTGCACACCAGAGACTTCCAGCAGCTGGGATGACTAACTTCTGGTTTAGCACTGCGCTGACTTGAAAGGGAATAAAATGATGTAATGGTGAGGCTCTTTTAGACTTTATGAATCCTGATGTTCAAAAAGTTTTTTGGGCCAGAGTGCATCATGTGATATTGTGATTACACCATTTGTCCACTGTGTCAAATTGGCTCCAAAGCCAAGCTCGCTTTGTGGGGGGCTGATAGATGCTGCAGACTACTGCTGTTCATTGGAGCGATGCCGCCATATTGTTTTTGGGAATGCAAGTCTATGGAGGCACGAGTTTCAACCCATTTTCAAGTGGTTTGGTTTGGAAAATGCTATGATGTTATTTTGTCTATAATTTTAGAAAATAAATTTGAAGATAAATGCAAATTTGCATTTTAAGTCGCACGTCTGATAAACAAATCTTACAGTTTTGTAAAAGTCAAAATAAATGATGTTTATACAAGAGAGATGAACAATACAAATTTAGCTCTAATCTCATAAATGGGTAAAAAGATGCATGATGATTGATACAATTTTCAGCATTTTACTGTTAATCTTTTTTTCTTGACATGACATAAGTTATTTATTATCAGGACAGTCGCATGGCAACTTAAAAAGAAGGATTTCTTATTGTGATATATTAAATTCAACATGTTTGTATAGTAAAATATTGTAAAACAACATCTAACCAGTGACATGTTATTCCCTGTTGCTCGACATTTCTTTCATTAGAAGATGCAAAAGCAGCACAAAAATCTCACAAGCCCGGATACTGTATGTATCTCTGAGTAACTCCTTTAAGTAATAATCTAACTAGCTGGGCATGATAACTTTTGCTGCTTACATAAAGCAGGCACAACATTTAATTCATTCTTTCCACTTCGCTCTTGTGTTTTTTGGTTTTGTAGAGACAACAGAAAAATATGAGAAACCCACGACACACACACACACACACAGAGTTTTGAGATAAGTATAGCTCTGGAACATTAACAGTGCTATTGAACACCACTTTGGCATGTAGAGTAACAGTGACAGGCCTGCTGTGTCTGTCCTACAGTTGCTAAGCTATGTGATTTAGCAAATGGTCATTTCGAAGCAATAATCAACTCATCAAGTCTGTACTTCAAAAATGGAAATGACTGTTACTGTATGTTCTTTTGTTCCATGCATATCTATTTTTCAGCCAGCAATAGAGCGCAATCAAAGGCAATCCAGGAAGACAGGAGGAGAAAAGCTTGGACATGTGACATCAAGAAAATGAAAGAGGAAAAATACCCTCCATTGACACAGGTACAATACATTCACGATATCGGCCCTTTTCTTAATCTTTCACTATTGCACATTATTACTCTGGAATACCGACAGAACCAATGCAAAATAAAACCTCACGTAACATTGATCCAAGGATATTAAATATTGATTTCAGCATTATGATGGATTCCAGAAGCAAAAAATAAATTTCATTTGAAAGAGCATATTTAATTCTGCGAACAAAGATCGTACCCGCTGGCACAAATCAATCAGTTGTTCGTCATCTTCATCATCGTCACCACCACCACCACCGCCACCATCGCCACAACAAAGATAATGATCAGCTCCATCTCGCAGGCAAAGAGAATGTGACTTGTGCTAATGAGATCCTTCCTCTAAGGCTATGATTAGGAGAGTCGGCTGACAAAGATAAAGTGCATATGCTCTTCAGATAAGACAACAGATATGGAGGATGAGTCTATTTGCATTATGACCTGTGCTGCTCTTCTTCTTCCCGCAGCTCTAAAATTCCTTGGAACATCAGAAATATTTGAAAAATCTCAAGGCAGTCTCAAGTGAAGGAAGACTTCACTGGTGTCTTCGAAACTTTTTGGGAGCGGAGCTTTGTGCATCACATAACCCCTTCAAGAAAACTCTTGTTTGACTTGGACAAGTGCAGCCCACGACTCCTCAGCTTATTTTATTCTGAAACATGGAAAGTCTGAAAAATAGACATGATTTAAAGCATTCTTCAATTCAAAAGTTGTTATGCCAGGATGATAATATCAGTTTCAGGTGTGCAATTTAGTTCTTTCTTTTTTTGTGGCAGAAATCCCAACACAAAATCATTATTATACCACAATCACTTTGCAGGTCAATAAACACAGTCTGACCACAGTCTCACCAATAGTAATTTGTTGTACAATATGTCTGTACTACACATTTCTTCAACATCAGCTTTTCTCTACTTTTGGCAGTCAACCATTACAATAGCCCGAGGCTGCTATTAATGATTAACGGTAAATGTTTTTTTAATGCCTCCCTTAAAATGTGGCCAGCGTAACTTTGTGTCATTGATAGTTTGTGGTGTATGATCAATAATGTGTGGAGGCGTGTCAATGAAATCTGAAGTTAGAATGACAAATGTGTCACTTAATGACTTATTAAAAGCCGTTTATGAAAATTTTCAGTTTACTCTGTGTCACAAAATAATGAATTGAACCACAGTAAGATTCTGCACAGTCTGTCCATCAATTGTCCTAATGTTCAGACTTCACTTTCTACCTGAAAGCCTGTAAGTCCCCCCCCGTGTGGGTCCTTCTAACTGATTCCATATAGTGACATCATATTGAGATTTCCCCATTTCACCCAAACTGAAATTGCAAGAACTTTTTTAAAGATTTAATATTGTGCACAGATATTCAAAAGCTGACACATTGAAGCTATTATAGGCGAGAGAGGTGACCTGTTTTTAACTGACAGTAACCTCAGTCCTTTGTAGGCAATGCAATACAGCAACAAGTCATCCAGTCTCTTTGCTGTAGCTCTCACTGTTTCAGCTGCTTCCTCCACTCACCTGCAAAAACTCACATCAGTTTTACTTCATGAGATATTAAATTTTTGTTGATGTTTTTTTTTTTTCATCATAAAAACTCATAAAGCAAACAAGTGCAGAACTCGGGTGAATATTAATATACCTAAACCTGTTTACACATTTTTTTTCTTCTATCTAGCAGAATACCCAGCATTCAAGAGCAAATATTAATATAACTTTACTCCACTCCCATAGAGTCAGCAGTGGAATGGAAAAAAGATTTCTGTGAAGGACACAACTACATCATGTTAAAGTAGACGAAGTAGATATATAGATAATACAGCTCAGTCAAATTACAACACTTCACTGCAATGTTTGCTGATATATATATTTCAGAGCATTTCATTTTTTGTTCAAATCGTTTATCCTGAGCCGTTATTGTGGATCAAAATTCCTCAGCGTTTTTTGAGAACATATCTATTTGGGGAAAGCCAAACCTTGTTGTGCAGCTACCTGAAAAGATTTGATTCACCAAATGCGAGTGAGATGTGAATACCAATGTGTGCAGGTATTAAGTCCCTGCTGCATGGATGCTGATACGCAGTCTAAATCCTCAGCTACTGCATGTCCTGAAACTTGTAGCCAAACTAAGAAACTCCACTTCCTCTTTGTTTTATTTCCATGTCCTTAGAAGTCATATGAAGCAAACTTCATATAAAAGAGAAAAAGAGGGGGAAAAACTGTCACCTTGATGTTTCCACTGCAGTTTTTCACTGAAGCTGGTCTCAGAGGACAAGTGCTAAGGAAAACATCATTATGTGGGGAGAAATGTACCGGTAATGAACCCAAATGGCACTGAGAGGTGCAGTTGTCAACCATGATAAATGGCACTTATGCATCCTGAATGTGTTTGGTGCCCTTGCCATGTTGACTCCCTCTCCTGAGGGCGGGCTCTCGACTGCTGGGTTTGGCCTGGAGCTCCAACCTTAACCCCTCCACTCGGGGCTCGACGCTGACGGGACGGAGGCGGCGCTGAGATTGCCAGGAATTCTGACTCACAACGTTTCACTTATTCTCATTCGCACTGCGGTGAGAATGTGTTAAAAGTGTCATGCTCAGAGAAAATCGTCTTTCCCTACAGAAGGACTCATGTAGAATAATCGTGTTTTCCGTTTGCTACATAAAAGCATTGCTACATAAAAGCAATGACCTGCTTTGTAATTAACGCTGTTTGTGATGCGATGTATTTTTGCCAGTAATAGCTAACTTTCATTTCCACCAATGATATAATGTAATTTACTGCAGCCAGGCTTAATTTACATATATGACATATATTCTGTATAATGATGATCTGAGGTGTAATTCTTATTCTATCAGATGTCTCATAAAGTAATGCAACATAATGGGCAAATAAAAAGCTTTATGTCGCACCACTGCTATGATAAAATCACATGAAATGCAAACAAACACACTGAACCATAAATGCTAGCAAATAGACAGTAAATGATATGAAAGTACAATAAAACTATTGAGGAAAACAACTTATTTTTTATGTTTGAAGAAGCTCAATGAAAGGCTCCATCTCTGTACTATATCATTAAAGAGGTTTGGGTCTATACAAGCATGAATGCATCATAATTCAAGATATTTTGAAAGTAGTTTTACTCTGTCTCACCCATTTAGCAAAACTGCATCGAAGCAGAAATATCTGGTTGTAAACTTTTTACACTTTTAAAGTGTTCAGTTTCATACTCTTGTGGGCCTTTGGGAGTAAATGTTTGTGTCTTGTGGCTCTGCTATTCTGATCTCTACTCTTTCCTCTCTAGAAATATCCGATACCCAACCAAGTTTCTCGGAGGTCACATTGAGATGTGACTTGAGATGTGACTATCAGTCACAGCCAGTCAATCCAACTTGCATACAAAGCCGAAGTCTATTCAATAAAGTAGATATTAAGGCTGGATTGTGCACAATAATAACCTTAAATCATAGGTCATAACATTCAAGCTGCAATTATTTATTGCGATAAGAGATTTCTATGGTGGGGAAAAAAGGATGACAAAACAGCATGAGCTATCTCTTAATGTAATAAAAACTGGACGGTGATTAAGCAACAACCCCAATCACATCAAATTATTTTGTAATTGGAAGTATAAAAGAGCAGCTCAGAATTTCAACATTTGAAAACAGAATTTGTGCCAGCAAAATAAAAAATGCAAAAAACAGAAACTAAAAATCACATTTTCAAACCAAGCATTAGAGATAGCGAGGAGTTGTTTTTGTGGTTAGGCAGCCTCAGTAAATGGGTGCTTACAGATGCACTGAACGTTCTGGGTGAGCGCACTGTTTTTAGATTGTGTGCCTGCAAGATGAATGCTCCTTGGCAATCTTGTAAGGCTAAACACTTTTGCTGCATGAACTCCGATTCATTTTCATTTGATTCAGAACATTAATATTAAATTGTACTATCAGATCCATGCGTAATTATATCTACTTTAACCTGGTCAGCGAGAGTAGCTTCTATTAGGCAATGTTGATTCACAGCAGACCAGCATGGGGCTTCTAAACAAATACTGAATAAATGAAATGGAAACTGATGTAGTCTGGTGTACTGCTGTGAAATAGAATCCACAAGACGTGTCTCAAGTTCGGGGAGAGGGCATGAAAACAGGAAAATGGATGATTATAGAGAAGGCGAATTACATTAGTGTGTCGAATTAAAGAGACGTCTGGTATATCCAGCTGAGATAGAAGCAAAGAGCCAGAGTGAGAGAGGAGAAATGGCATAAGATGAATGCAAAAGACAGGGACAAAGACATTGTGTGTGAGTGAGAGATGCAGGGGAGGAAGGATGAGAGGAAAGGATAAGCATGATGCTAAAAATACCTCCCCACCCTATGAGTTTTCGTCTATTGGCAAGGACGATGTGTGCTGAAATAAAGCTGTGAGCTTGTTATTGTTATTTCATTATTCCCCGTGTTTTGTGTACAGCATATACAGTGTACCCCCGGACGGGGAAAAGCCTTGAGTGAGTTGCTGGCTACTGGAAAACAACAATAGTGAACAATGCACCCACTGAGAACAAATTAAAAAAAACAACATTAATATTATATCATTAAGATCTTAAACGCAATCAAAACAGGGTCTTGGTCCATTATCTGAAATCCTGAACAGTCAGCTTGGTGGATATTTGACTACTACAGTAGATCAGTATTACAATAAACAGGTCTTTGTATTGTTTGTATGGACAAACATAATGTTGTGCATTTTTGATTGCAGAGGGCACTAATACATATATATACTTATATACATATATCAACAGTCTGTAGCAGCAATGCTTCCTAAAAGAGTGCAAACAATGCACATTAGAAACATTTTAAAAAAGTCTTTGTGAATGTTTTAGGATAGATAGATAGACTTTATTGTCTATTGTCTCTTGTATTCTTGGGTTGTGCAGCTACAGTATCACATTAAATAATAGTGTAACACAGGTTAGGGAATGCATGCAACCTGTTTGTTAAGTCTTCAGGATACACATGATTCATTTCGGTGAAAAAGTCTGAATGTAAACAAAACAAGACAAACACCAAAGGGTGCCTTTAATTTTCAACCCATCCACCACTTTCCCTGTCCCCGTTTTTTTCTTCCTGCTGATGGCATGAGATGCTCCATCCCAACATCCCAGAAGCAGAACACACATGCATTAAACATGATCTGCTCAACCTTACAGGTTCTAGTTGTGTTGTCTTGAAGATATACTATAAGTTATACAAGGAGGATGAGACAGTATTTGTTGTCAGTGGATAGATATTTTTTCCAGTTTGTTGTGAAACAACTGGATAAATTGAATGTGCTGACAACATTAACAGGTGGTTAAAACACAGCGTGGAACACAGGGAGAACATTATATTATTTCTCTCCTGCTGTCAGATATTTATTTCGGAGAGCACCTGTTAAATGCACTATTTTCTGTTTTATTCTAGTTGTGTTACCCAAGGCTAAAAAAAACATTAATGGTTTTCTGATTAGCTCTTCATGTTGCTCCAAAATGGTCCAGGGATGTGTTGAGATATCTTTTGACCAAGATGACTGAGGACACACAAACATTGCTGCCCACCCCGAGAAGAGTGCAGGAATACACACTCAAAAAAATGGCAGATTATGAAAAAAAAAAATAAGAATCTAAAATAAGAATTTACATTAGTGGCTCTCTGAGGCTGTATTTGAGATAAATGCTAACATCTGCATGCTAATTAGCAACGGATCTAATGCCAAGTTCAGCAGAGGACTTTCATTTGCTTTGCAGGTGTTTAGTCATAAACCACTGAACTATGGGACAAATTAAAATTTTGACCTGATGATGGTGCTAGATGAACAGTCAAGGGGGTTACCAAAGTGATTGCAATTCGTCTTTTGAAGGACATGAATGTCTGTACCAAAATTCATGACAATCCATCCAATAGTTTTTCATGAAAGTTCTCTTATAATAGTTGAAATATTTCAGTTTGGACACAAGTGGTGCACCTGACATCTTGGTACCTAAACACTCCAACATGCTGACATCATGGATTCATGGGCTTCACTATTAAGGCATTTGTGATGCTCAGAAACACTGTTAAATAACAGAGTAAGACAGGACCACTGATGCCCCAAAGCAAGAGTGTCCAGATACCCAGATGTTTCCAGTAAAGCTCCCACTGAGATCAGAGAAAGTTTCTGAATTCACCAAACATGCACACTTATTTGGAGCCCAGCAGGGCACGGAGAAGGAGAGGCAAACAACAAAGTTCAACACTTCACGGTCATGGGCCAGTAACACTGAGAGAGCAGAGTAAACCTGGAAGTGGAAGGACAACAGAGTGATGCTGCCGGACATCAAGCAAAGTGGGTAACGAACCGCTCAGATCAGTAACTTACCCAGACAGATAGAGAACTGGCAGCCAAGAAGTAAATGTTAACACAGAGTCACAGTCTTTCTCCCTGTCGGCACATTTCTGTTCTCCTACACCCTTTAGTGCTATTCTCCACTTATCCACCTCCACCTTATTCCTCATCACCTGACTGCTCCACCCATCCACACACCTGCTCCCACCTCTCATCCGCTCTGCAGTTACTCGGGGTGCATTCTAATACCATATGACTGTACCATTTAGTACGTCAGTGTCCTAATACATAACATGTCAAAAGCAATATGACAATAATACCGGGATGCCCTACTGCATCCGGTCACATTTTGCAGTATGCGAGCCAGCATGTTTCTCTTACTCTTCTGACCCACAATCCTCTGCACAGTGGAGATACGTCACATCGACTGAGCCGCAGAGAGAGAACGCAGACAGATGACAGCTCATTGTCAGGGGACAGAAGTCACAATGACACACTGACAGTACACTCCAGTGTAAGTACTGTGTATTTTTTACAACTTGCGTGTACATTTAATACATTGTGATTGACGTATGAGCAAGAGGGTCTCTTGGTGCAACTTGCACAATGACAAAGTAGTATAGCAGTATATCTCAATTGTATGCCAACTACGTGAAACAGTATGCCTTTTGTGAAGTAAAAGCAAAAAATACAGGATTAGGAATGCACCTCAGGACTTCCCCACCCACCTCCTCACCAGCATCTCATACCCTCATCAGCCACTTTCTACACATTTTCAAACCTGTTTTGTTGAACCCTGTCACCTGTACCTGCCTCATGGTCCTGTAAGCTGTGAATCAGATTTTTTGATATTAAATCATTGATCTGCTCTAGCTCTGCCTCCAGCGTCTGCATTTGGGTCCTATTCCTGTTGGCATGAGAGGAACAAGGAGCAACATTACTCCTTTGCAACTCAACCATTCAACCAAGGCGGGTTTTGACATTGATTAGCAAGGACCAGAATATCACACCCGACCAGTGGATGAACTCCGCACTGATGCACAGAAAACTACAGCAGCATAAATTGAAAAGAGATCAGAGACTGTTTACAACAACTGGAACAGGACATTCATAGGCGCTTACAGTACCATCACATCAACAAGGTTAGCGAGTTAGAACCGGACACAGACGAAAACATGGTGCCCTATCCTGTCATATCTCATGTACTGGGCGCTATCACACATAATAATGCATTACATATAAACTGCTGAGGAAGTAGACCATGAAAAAAAATGGTTGCTACAGCATAACGCAGTCCAGATCTCAGCTCGGATCAGGTGTTTGTCCCGCTCGACCTTGCCTGAACATCACCTACTTAAAGCACAAGGCTGGTTTTGACAGATAGAAACACGGCTGCGCTGCGGGTTCACTGGAGTCTCCCGGTGTACAATCCACCACGCTGCCACACAGAGGAAGGAGAAATGAGAGCTTTGAACTACCTCTAGGGAGCGGCAGCCTTTCGTTGAGATGCTGCATGTGGAGGTCAAGATAAAAATCCGGGAAGCGCAAATCAAAATGGAAAAGATGAACTCGGTGGAAGTGCTCATGCTTTTCAAAAAAAAAAACCCCCACACATTAAGATGGACACATGACCAGCCAGAAGATGACAGAAAATACAGGTGGATTAAAGGAAGAGTGGGGGGCGTCATATATGTGAAACTGCGTGGGGGGACTGCAATACCACTTACAAGCTTCTTGAGTTGCTGTCCTGACATCTTTTCTCAAGTGGCATCACTTGAAATCTGAAATCTGATGACTCTCCCACGTGACCTTTACAACTCATGTGCCACCTCAGTGACTCTCGTGTGACGACAAGGTGTGAATGAGGTTAAAGGGGCTCCTGAGAAGCCTCGGATGAAGGATGAAGCGTGCATTTACTTTTACTTAATTTTTTGTAGTTTTGACTAATGTATGTCAGTTCCACAACATAAATCTAAATCTTTTTCTGGCCTGTGATCTGATCTCAAATTCTTATACCCCGAACATATATGACTTATCATTACATTATATTTTCAACAGTGACAAAGCAGCATGCTATTGGGTTTATGATGTTTAAGGATTATTAGTCTGTAGTATTGTTCTATTTATGGTCACGAGAAACACTCATTTGTGTGGATAAATACTTCAAAGGGATCTCCCTCTTGTCCTCATTGTGCCTAGCAAACACTCCTATTATGTAATAAGTGAATCATAAGGCTTTGGCCACCATAGTCAACATAGTTATTTAATGTATGTATTTTAGTCTTAATATTGTTTTTTCGTGACCCACATTTGCATTTTTAAGCAACCTCCTGAGGAACTCATTGTGGTTGATATATTAGCTCTCAAATCCTGGTGTTCCAAACTATCCCCACTTTAATGATTTCATGTTTTATCCTATAATCAATGTTTATACAGCTCTGATTGTTATAATTGAGATTAAACTTTTCCCATCTGACAGAAATAATAATCATTCAGCTTAATAAAAATGAGGTCAAATAATCAGTAGTCAGTTTGAGCGAGTTTTTGCAGCAAAACAAAAGCAGTCTTTCAGCCTAAGAAACTAACAGCACTCTGAGTTGAGCACACAAGCAAATTTAACCTGGCTTCACTTTTGCTGCAATGCAATGCAAAATCATCTGGCATCCTCCTGCAGTGGCCAATTATTTTTCTACAAGTGCACATTCCCAGCAGATATTTTTATAATTGTACTGTTTAGCCTGCAACAGTCAACACAGAAGAAACAAAAAACGACTTTCACTGTGATAACTATACAGAGTCCTGTCTCATAAAGTGCTGTGCGGTGTTTTGACCCTTAAGCTCGTGGATGTGTTACTTAAAGGCCCTGCGAGCACATTTTCTCAATCAGCCTTTCAGTATAAGAGTCAAAGTTAAGAATGGTCTTGTTATTTCACATGAAAGGTATGTGCTGTTATATTTTTGTCTGGGTTCTTCTATCTAAGGTGATGTTATGTAAGCCTGTGCACCAATCAAAATTTAACAGTATTTGAATCAGTATCTGTCAATCAAATTGGATGAAACCACATCCAGACAGTCCTTATGAAGCAGATAAGCTCATTTTTAAATGTTAGATTTAAATAAAGGAGATTATTTAAAAATGTGATTGCTGTTTAATTAGTTCTTAATATTTAATGTTATTGAGATGATTTCAGTTCGAAACCCCATTTTCAGGGACTCCCTCTCTGGACTGGACTTCCTGCATTGTTTTTCATCTTCTCACCAGAAGATGTGGCACCACAGCAATGTAGGTTTTTTTTTTTTTAAACACAGGGCTATTTTTATTCTGAATGTGGCTTGATGTGTGTATTGTGTTAGTGAGCACCTACACGGCTGAAGCGCCTTTTAGCCAGACTTGGTCAACTGAAAGGAGAAGTTTCCATATGGTGATCAGTAACTTATCACACATTACACATTATCGCATCAGAAAGCAGCTGATGAAGAGCTGAGACAACCGGGTGGAGTCTCCTGAGGAACCGTCTCTTTGCTGCAAGGGTTTAAATCCAGCTCATAGCCTGTCACACCTTTGTGCTTTTGTTCCTGGTCATCTATACTATTTTATCTGAACACCAAACCAAGAGTAAGCAAAAGTAAGAAGTAATCCATCAGTTGAACAAGTGCTACTTTCCACTACCTTTGTCTCCACTTGCACCCTTTTAGAGATTTACTGTACGTGTCGAGTGATGCTTCAATTTCAAGTACTGTATCTGATCCTTGACCAGACTATCACTAGACTTTTGGGTAGATTTCCCACTATGAGGTTGAGAGTTTGGGAATTGAATTTAAAGTCAAGTCATAGCATAGTGCTAAAAGATAATTTAACTCTGTGTTTAATTCATTTGACTAAAGACATGAGGGTAAACAATTGCAATATTTAAAGCTGACAGCCTGTGCAAAATTTAGGAACTAACCCCGTAGATCTTTACATGAACAATCAAGCCAAACACTTCTGGTATGAATCAGACACACCATCTGGATTGATTATTCTTTCAGCATGTACTATAAATCATATAATGCATGCATGAATGTAGTGGTTCAATGTAACACCAGGAGCCAGAATTATACAAACACCACCTAAAGAAAACAGAAGTACTAAAGCTTAAAGGGGAACATCAAATTTGATTCATGGGTCTTGCTTATGTAACAAAGAAAAGTTGTATTACGCCTCTTGTGGCTCCAGGTTTTGACAAAGAACGTGGAATAAAAACTGTCCCTTGTGAGTGAGACACTTTTAGAGGAATGCGATGCTCAATCGGTGGAGTACTCTTTTAATGATGTGCTTGATGACAAAATAAAAATCATACCTGCATGGTTCTTCTGATACATTTTGTCAATAGACTGGTTTAAGTTCACTTAGGTAATATTTTATTCATTTGATTTTTCAAAACTAGTTTTTATAATTTTTTTTTCTTTTTTTTAAATGTGGAGTACAAGAAGAGAGTTACAATCGAACATAAAAAACACCCAAGAAGAAATAAAAGAGGAGCGAACAAAGAGAATTTATAATCATCATTTATAGTTCATGGTCATTTTCCTCATACTCATTCCAAGTACAGGTCTCTGGAAAGCAGAATTGACTGACAGAATGACAGAACAAACACAGAACAGTTGAAACGGAGACTTATTTTGAGCTATTCTCCTCTGGTTTTGCATCAGCCCAAGCACACATTGGACAATCTTATAATACCACTTGGAAACACACACAGCAAGTTAATTTATCTTAATCATTGTCGTCATCCATCATCATCATCATCATCATCGCACTCATATTCTTGGTCTTCTTCATTCTCACTCATGTAAGTCAGGATTGAGGAGGAAGGCAGTGATTCTACCGGTATCCTTAAAAGAGAGCCACACAAGTTGTCATGCCACGCTATCAACGCCTTGTGTGGTTTTTGGGTACGGTTCGGCTACTACTGGTCCGGGATCATCTATCTCAGATTGGCATTTGTATAAAAACTATATAGGAACACATGTAAAAACAGGGGAGAATCAAATTATTATCCAACTGAAAAAAAAAAAAAAAGCAGATGTCTTCATAAAATCTTCTATGTCTAGCAACACTTAATAACACTTATGTCTTCTTTTTGTCCTTTTTTTTTTACAGTTTTATTCCAAAATGGTTGAGGAGCAGTTATAGTTTGCATCATCTATACAACAGGCTATAAAACACCACTTTGTCACAGTCCAGAAAGCACATATAGATGTGGTTGTACTGTATATCAACATATGTACTGTAATAAGATAATTTTGCGTGCATGGCTCCCGACTGATCACATTTGAGATATCCCCGCGATTCTGAGGAAACTCTCTCCTTTGAGTTCACACGTTGTGAAAACGAAGGCCTCCAGATTTCTTACTGGCACAATGGACATATTCTTCTTTTAAAACACAGTCTTTCAAGAGAAACTGCCATCCGTTCTCATCTCCGCACTGCGGCAGCTCAGTGAGCCAGGTATTAGTCTTTGCCGGCCATCACTGCCTCTTTAGTGTGTACTTTGGCTGATTCCTCGGACATCCATCAGGGAAATTTTTTCTCTCTGAATTCACTGTCACCAGAATTTTTTTTTTTTCTCTTCGTCCGCAGTAAATGTTTGGCGTATTTATGTATGTATTTATTTATGCATTGTGTCATTTTCTGTAGAAAAAGTCTCAACAACACAAACACAGGCAATGTAAATGAAAAAAGTTCATAATGCTGATTCTCCCTTTTGCAAAGTGCATCTGTGCTCCTCTGTTTGCCAGAAACAAGGGAGTTCATCACACTATCCTGGCCAAGGAAACAAGTCACAGATGGGTTAATGTTGTTTGGTTGACATGTTAGATATGTATTCAGTTCATTTTCAAATGTTTGCCAGAGCCATTTTTCCATCAGTCTCTTTCTGGACAGTAAATCTTCTCCACTGTCTAAAGAAAGTAATTTTTTCATTTTTCATATTTACTTTTCAGAGCATGGCCTTATTGGAAAAAATGACTAAATAATGTTCGTCTTTGTTATTATACTGTACACATGTTGATGTCCTGATTTGTCTTTTCGGTAAATGTTTAAGTTGGCCTGGCAGAGACCAAAGCTTTGACAATCACACGTAGTACTCCTTGTCCTTGTTCTTCTTGTTCTTGCTTGAGGTTTTTGCTGTGTTGACTGGTTTCTCTTTGACCACGGTGCCGTTGGACTGCGCCGAGTTGCTGATGTAGTTGCGACTCTCGTCCACGTGGTACGAGCCTTCGTCTCTGTTCCGGTATTTGTACATGGCGTAGAGCAGGATGAGAATACATAGCGCCGCCGCTGCTACGATGCCAACCACCATCCCTGTCGTGCTGCTGGACTCCCGGAAAACCTCCGATGTGTCTGGGTAACCCTTTGGTCCAGCGCCAGTGGGATTGGCTGCAAGGAAGGAAGACAGAGATACGATTACCACAAATGGACTAAGCTCGCCATCTTTTCCATTTTATCATTATTACTATAACTAGATTTATGGTAGCCAATGAATGCATTTCTTCTCCGTATGTGTGGATCAATATTACAGTTTAGTGTTGAATGATAGCACAGACATCAAGCCTCACGGTTGCTGGAGCTGAAAGTAGATGTTGGCTGATAGGATTGTCTTTCCTGCCTAATAGAAGAGCATGCAGTAACACAGTGAAGAGACAACAGACGACAACGTCCCTCATTAATGATGCTATATAACATGGCATACAATGGTGAGGATGATGAGTCAAAATCTTTCTGCCTAACTTGTAAAATAATACAAAAGTAGAGTCTGAATCTCAAAGTCTTTAACAATCCAATTGGTATGCAAGTGTCAAAAATGATCCTCACACTTAAATGAGACACAAAAACCTTCTTGTGGATTTTCTTGTACAACTCTTAAAGTTATATCTCGCATCCTTTGACAGTCACTGAATCCAAAAAAACTTTCTCCAGAAATTAGATTGAAATGCCACACAGTCACTCCTGCAGCACTCTGAAGAAATTATCTATTAGAGCTTTCAGTAAATGAAGGAGCTGGACATTTTTGTAGACTTTGCCTTAAGTACATGCCATTTTACCTGTCGAATCCTATCAGGGTTTTAATTCCTGCAGAACATTACTCTGATTGCATTCACTGAACTCTAATTGTTCATATATGGGAGAGAGGAGAAGGTGAGACGCTGCTCAGTTCAGAAGTGAAGGAGACGAGAAGACTAATGTGTTAATGATTCGCTAAGAAGCGCAGTTGAAAATCTCCTAACATGTCTTACAGCAAAGTCATGAATGAACAGATCGGATTTTCAACATTTACTATATATTCAAGCAGCGTGACTGTATCACATAGTCTGTGAAAATAAATCTTTCAGAGAGAAACAATTCTTCAAATGACTCAGCAGATTTTGCCAAAGGCTGTCCCCACTTCTGTTCTGAGATGGTGCCATTCAATGGAGCATATTCGGAAAACACGTCAGCCCCCTGATATTATTCAGTCCTCCTGGCACATCTCTCTGTGTGTTTTTGTAGCAGTCATCATTTCTGCTTAAGCCCTCTTTGTCGCGTTTGTGAAATCCAAACACTCAACGCTAACATTTGGAAATGAAAGCGCTCTGGTTCCACTGGATTGGGGCAAAAAAAAAAAAAGGGAAAAAAAAGAGAATTAAATAAATAAATTTGAGGGATTTACAGCTGGGTTCAGATCATAGTTGTGTTGACGCGAAGACGTTACGCTTCGATTTGCATTTACACTGGGCCGACCAACAGTAACAACAGAGACATGAATAGCTGCGTTGACATGTAGGTCTGAATCATTTCCTCCGTGTTGACTGGACAGTTGTGTTAAAGGTATCTAGCAAGCTTTGCAGTATTCGACTTTACTGCTGCTCCTTGTCCTTGCTACAAAGTGCTGAAACACTCTTATGGAGTGAAGCTCTGAATATACTGCAGCGATGGGAATCCTGTACTCTGAAGCAATATATGGACAACCTCCTTACTCACTGTACATGACCTTTAGTAGGGTCTATACTTTGAGAAGTTATTTTTCATGTGTCTTCCATCAGGTATTTACTTAAGATTATGATATTACTTGTCCCTTAAAATATATTATGAATGCTGCAAATCTTATTCTGAAAGTGAAATGCTGGTAGACACACAGTAAAATCAGTGTCTTCCAAACAAAGGCTGTGTTTAATATTCTGTAACATTTTCATGTATTTTCATAGTTTTACTATCTTTCAAAATAAGTTATATCAGCTCAATGCACACTATTCAGTTATTCTTAATGAGCAGTTGAGTTTTCTCCGCTAGTGTCAAGATGTGCTATTAAAGTGTGGATTTCATGGTGAAATTAAGTTAAAGCTGCTTTTCGTGCACTGACTACTTTATGTTGTTTGCAGCTGAAATGTCTACCTGGAGCATCAGAGAGTCGCTGTTAGTCTGAGATTTATAATATAAAGCCTTAGAAGTTGTGTTCAGATGTTTTTGGAAGATACAGTGCTTAGATTCTGTCAGGATTTTAAAAATGATTACTTTTGTTTTCCATCTTGAGCTCATGTGTTCACACTGTGGTCATGGAGCTACTGTACCTTTCCACAACATTAAACCTTTGTGAAGATTTGGACTGGCACATACATTAGTGGAAACTACTGTATTCATTTGACACATTCATGAATATGCATGTGAGTAAGCTATCAAAGTAATCTGATTCTACATTTAGAATGACAGGTGTCAACATTTCCGTCTTTCAATGGAGTGGATATTTGATATTTACTGAAATTCATTTGACACGTGTCGTCCCTCATGTCCCATTTTGCTGTCCCACTTTTCTCACTACTTTTTTTGGTGAGAGCATTTTGGATTTTAGAAAATAATTGCATTTTTCAGCTTTGATATCGAAAAAGCTTTAAAAAGAAAATTCGCTCTAAAACAAAACCACGACATTGTCTCTTCATTATTTCAAACCTTTGATCTCTGCCAGTCAGAGTAACATATCCACATGAGCAGCTCTCTTCCTAATCTAGAACTCAGTTTCCATAGTGGAGAGCAACTCTCTATTCTCTCTTACATCAAAAGGAAAAGACATGGAAAACAAAATTTTGCTGCCATTGAAGTTCATCATAACCACCTTGTCTCATCTTATCAAATCCTTATTTCATGACAGACGAACTTGTCTCAGTGTGAGCAAAGAGGCCAGTTCTTGTTGTATAAAAAGGTTGTTTCTCCCTGATCCATGAAGGACAGGCAGAATGAATAAGATGATACAGCACATCCCATCCCACATACTACTTTTGTGGCAAATTCTCAATGTCAAACAAAATGAATGCAGTTCTTTAGGATTTTTCAGTGAAGGTGTACATGTCTTTCAGATTACAGTGAATAAAATCAGCTACTGCAATTCCAACTGAAAGAACTGTGTGTAATGGTTTTACATGTTTTCATATGAATGGCATATACATTACATCAACATGCACTGCTTTGGATTTTTGGATTAGTTTTCATCCATTGGCTTCCATTGATTTCTTTGCAATATGATAATATTAGCAGACACTCGAAACTCTCTTAAATTGAGTGACTCCATAATAGTGAGCATCAATACTACTTTGAATTTTGTCAGTTACATTATCGCTGCTTGGAAGTGACGTCTGCTGCTTTATACTCTGCAAAGATTCAGCCTCTTTGACAGAGATAAACACAGACTTGATGTTCACCGTGATGGATTGGACAACTTCGGTTTCAAGAGTCTGCCATTCGATTCTTATTAAATGGAAATGAATGGAAACCGATGCCTGTCTGGAATGGTGGGATGCATTTGTCAAGAATACATCTGAAACTGTGTTGCATGTAAAAATGGTCATACATGATTTGTAGTTCAGGAGCTAATACCTACCAACAAAGGCTATACTTCACCTCTATTTCACAGTAATTACTGTTACTACAATTATTATGCAGTGTTTGCACAATAATGAACTTTAAATGCTGGCTAACACTGACTGAATGCTCCACTTTTGGGGATCAATTCCACCAGTGAAAAGGGAAGTGATTGCACATCAGCGTGCCCACTTCATATTCTGAATGCTGTCCAAAATGATAGATGATCTCTGATAGCTCTCTTCATTGTTTCCCTCTCGTGTCTCTCTCAGTGTTGATGGCTTTGCAGATAAAGTACCTTTTTGATTACATTCATTTCTCTTCTTGACTGACAGCTTAATGTTCAGACAAACATTGCTTTGAATGGTGTAATATTAGCTAATGACCCACGCAGACTGCCCGTGTGTCTATTTTAGGTAGATCTCGTTCGTGCCAGACTAAAGGACGTGAGGAAGTGTAAACTGTAAAGGGCAAAAGTTCTCTAGGCAGTCTGCCAGGAGAGGAGATGCTGCTGCCGTTCATTGACATGTTTTCCACCATGGTTAGACTGATCAGCGGCCCAAGTATGCTTCCAATGCCAGCAGACATTCAAGGACAAGCGGAGAGTACCACTGGGGGATTGAGTGTGACTGAGCGTTGCAACAGATTAGCTCTGCTTGTGACAAGCCCACTTATCCTTGCAGACAGGTGTGAAGAATGCTCTCGCCTTGTGGGCAAAAGCCACTGGTTGACACGGCTCTTCCCCAGCAAGCCATTGTGCCGGCATTAACGGTGAGTTACTTTCATATTTGCTATCTATCCTTTGTCCGGGGTCAAAAAGTTGAAAGTGTAGATAACATAGCAGGTTGATGGAGGGGAGAGCTCTCGATGTGGCATTCGAGGGTTGTATATGGGACCTTGGCTGGCTCCTACAGCAAGGTGAGTTGGGAGCGTTCGGGAGGCAGGTGTGAGTCATGTGGAAACAGAACCATGGTGTTTTGCTCTTCCTTTTGTGATCCAACACCTCTGGCTCTGGGCTTTGTTATTTCCTCTTGCCTGGATCTGTTGATTGGCTCCCCACAGGCTGCGTTCGCTCAGAGACTTTGCCATTGGGAAACCCTCTATCAACTGACCTCAATCTTTCTTGCATTAATGGAAAAATAAAATAAGTAAACTCTGTGATCAAGCCATTCAATTTCACATTTACACAAAGATTTTTGGCCCATTCCCAAATCTTTTCCTGCAAAATCCAATTTCAAATCTTAACAAAGAAAGCTGAGTAGTGACCACTACTTAAAGGATTAACACTGCATTTCTCACAGTGCTGACACAGCCATGTTTTGTCCAAAAAGATTAGCATTCATTACGGCTCATTAGCTCGCATTTAGTCTCAGCAGTGTCCGTCAAACAGCCACCTGATGGCACGGCGGGATCTTTCCTAGTCCCTTAGATTAACTGATACACCTGATGATGCGGCTCATTTGTTACCCATGAGCTAACCCTGCCCTGCTTTCCCTCAAGTTTTGTTCGGGCAAAGTAATGTGGCAGACACAAGGCCATCGAGAGAGAGAGAGAGCCTCATAAGACCTCAGTCAAAATGCATCTGCCTGTCTGTTCATTAGCACTCCATCACCTCAGAATGAAGGCACATAAACTGAGAAAGAAATAGCGCCTGAAACAAGTGTTTAAAATGATGGCTGCTCTTATATGCTCTACTCGAGCGTACCCAAGGGTAAAATTAGACATGGGGAAAATGACCTTAAAGTGGCGCCTAGCTTCATGGCGGCATAGCGGGGGTGCACTTGTGAAGCGATAGAGGTAAACTCAGGGGGGTTAACTTTTGAAGGATTGCAGTTGTGTAAAAGCTGCCAGAATAACTTTCTCCTCTCCGTCTCATCCCAGAGCGAGACTTAAATTACAGTATCACATCCAGACCATCATAAAGTCCTTGCTGTTTTATTCACAAGGACAACAGTTAATGTTTCAGTCATTTAGTCACAAATCATTTGCTTTCGCCGAGCCTTTGCTGAGATTCCTCTGGAAGAGACGCACAAGAAAAAACGTAAACAGAGAAGCAGAGATGATCTTATATATGACCCTGATCCATAAATGTTAGTGAAGAAAATGAAATAGCCTGGCCAGGAATTGCATTTGCCAGACAGAGAGGCACTGAAGAGTGCAATGACATGAACACTGAGATTGGTTTGGCTTCAATGTTCTGGTTACTGCAGGGCTTTTTTGACACCATCTTTTCTCTTAATTCTACCTGGATTCTTCAGTACGGATACACGAGCTCGCCTCTCGGAGATATTAGCATTTGGTACAATGGAACTTGTCATTTAAAGGCGTGTGAAACGCCTGATGTGATTCCCCTTCCTTTTTGCCTGACTTCTTTTTGCCACGTGCTCTCAAGGAGAAGAATGGGATCAGAGATTCAACACTGTCAAGCGGGATTTGAATAAATGGACCTCTTCAAAGACTATTTTTCCTCATTTGTCTCCAGCGAGAGGGTTCATTTGTTTGGTAATTTGTAACAGGGTGAGCAGGTTGACGGGGGCCATGGATGAAGGAAAACACAGAGAGTGGAGGCGAGGGGTTACTTCAGGTGCGCGCGAGGCTTGTTGAGAGGTAATGGAGCAACCAGGACTACTTAGGATATATTGAATGGACAGACTAGACTTGACCTTTCATTAACTGGTGGCGGTAATGGGTCGAGAAGAGTTTTGTAGAGCGCACACTGACGATGCTTTTTCATAAATGGATGCAGTTCGTGCATCAAGCAAAATAATCGAAAGAAATGAAGTTATTTCCGGTATGACGGTAATAAAAGGAAATTTTGCCCAAAGCTGGTCCTCTGCAACTTATAACAGTTGCTAAACATGAGCAGTGCATCATGTATTATTGAGAGCCGGAGGAGGTGTGGCTGCGGGATGCCTTCAGAGCAGCCCAGCCTCACTTGGCATGCTCAGTGACACATTGCAGTTCTTCAGCCAGATTAGTGTTATACCATCTTCTTACTTCACATATCCAGCCATAATCACAAGCTGTCAGAGCCGTCATATAGTTGGGGATCAGTCTGCAGACAGGTCACCGTATCAACTGCAGCAGAGCCAAAACACTTATTAAATCCCTCTTCCCTCTTTAATTATCTGCGTGTCCTCGAGAAGTGATGCAAGCCATCCTGTACTTGTGACACGCTGGCAGTATGCCTGATGACAGCATGCATGTGTGAGTCTGAAGCGGCTCTGCTCGTGCTGATGGTGGACGATGAACAGAGAGCTGAGTGAGCATGAAATGAGGTCCGAGTGAGAATTATTAAAAGGTGTTTGAATGAGCCCAGTTACAGGTATGGGGCAGTTTAAGCCTTTGCCCAGAGGGGTTCCACTAAAATAGGTGAGATGAAAGAAGAGGGTTAAGCTTACTCGACTTGAACGCCACAAGTCTGGAGTTCATCTCTTGATTAGATTCCCAAAGAGTCAGGTTACATCTTCTTAGGGGCTACATTTGTGGTATAGACAGTGGGCCTATAGCTAAACAGGAGCTTTCCATGGTGACATCACTGCAGAAAAGCTTAATACTATTCTACTGCAAGTAGCTAATCAGACCTACACAGACTGCAGACTGTGTGTTATTCAAACGGTTTGACACAAACTGTTCTGTGAACTGTGTCCGTGAAGTGTGAAGGCACTCTTTTTGTTAGTTATTCCAATATCTGCTCAGAAGAAATCCAAAAAATATATTTTTTTAAATCCAACAAATGGCTCAAAGAAACAGTGGTCATGAATCTTTTCTATGCTCATTGGACTTGAAAAGAAATATAGCCACACAGAAGTTGAGACTTATTCACATCCTCAAAGCATCATAATGACCAACATTATATGATAAATATTCAATTTTTCTGGGTCAGAAAAAGACAGTTCAGATCAGAGGTCTTTTATGCTGTTGCCAGATGAAGAAGTCATTAAAGAAAAATGATGGATTTTAGTGCTTCTTTAGAAAGCATTTTACTGATTGGTCAACTGTGAATTGCTGGGTAATATTTCCAAGCGCCAACTTATTTATACCATTTCCATAACTGACCTTTGGCTGGGATTCTTTTCTTTTCTTGGGAAAGCAAAGTCTTTCATGCCCTACTTAGACTTATAAACAGACACATTGTGTTAGCATCAATGTCAGCACACCCCAAAGAAGTGTGGTAGAAAAATAAAAATAATTGAAAATATAAATATGGTGGGATCAGTAAAGAGAAAGACTGACAGTGAGTGTGAAATCCCGTTTTCTCTCAGAACACACTTCATTTAAAATAGAATGTAGAGAGAAGACTTGGATGGCATAATCCTCACTGAAAGAGTGCGGAAAAACAAAAATGGCAAAATTCCACAAGATTGTCTGCATAAATTAGCAAAGTACGCAATAATACCAGCGACGTGTTTCACTGAAGAGCACGCGCGGCGTTTGAAGGTCATCAGTGTTGTTTGATGGCCTGATCACATTCAGTGGGCATCCAGTCTTCAGAAGGGTTTTCATTTGTTAAAGCTCCTCAGCTAGCGGCGGTCTGTTGGCATGCAAGGTGCACGCCACTGTGTTCAGCAAAGGAAGGAACGAACACACACAGAGTTCCAGCTGGGTATGATTGAATAACCTATTAAATGTGGGCAGTGACCTCTTAAGCCAGCACAGTGCTCTTAATGTTTCATTAATCTCACAGCTACTTTTAAAACAATAATTTACTCTTTTTTTTTTTTTCCTCCTGGCTGGGTGCATTCCAGTCATTGCCATCGGGTTAAAGAGAGTATTCATTTGCCGTTTGATTTATTGGTTTACTCTACATATTGTTTCCCCACCCATAAATTAAATCTATTAAAACAAATGTCAAACACATTAGTAGCTGCTAATGTCACTGCAGAACGCTCGAGGATAGAAAAAGATGAGAGAGCATGGAGAGAAGAGGAAACTAGATATGATTAACCTTAACCTGCCTATGGGCAATCCACAGTGAAGGGCTACTGGAGCTGAGAATAAAAGCATGGAGAGAGTATTTGTGCAATGTAGAAAGGTGCCTATGCTGAAACTCTCACTGACGCTGCAGACTTGCATTTGACAAGGAGCCCGTTCCGTTCATACAAATCACATTTCACATGACTGCATGTGAAGGTAAAGGCGCAAACATATCTAAGACACATCTAAACATCCGACTGATACATCCAATGTCATGTTAGGGTATAGCTCTACTTCTCCATACTGCACTCAGAAAAACACGAGAGGCTGTGATCAGAGAATTCACAGGAGGAACATTGTGCATTCTGAAATCAAGAGCAAGAAAATCCTCCTCATGCTTTCCTTCATCATTTTTTCAGCATGATGCATAGTGGGTTCGTTCTCCAGTAACAATTAAGGGAGTAGAATTTTAACGTGGTTCACTGAGTATTCCTTTTAAAGACAGAAAAATGTATTACACCAATTAACTGTGAACTATCACATCAATTAGAATAAAACTATTGAGCATTTGCTGCCATATTCTGATCACTTCACTGAACATTTCCTACAGTATATCAACGTAGAGTAAAAAAATTAGCATTTTTATATTTTTAGCATTTACTCAACATTTTTAACCACAAATACCCCTTAAATATTTTTTAAACACACATTAACATCATCCATCTGTTTTTGAACCTTCATTTTTCATTCCAACCAAAACATAACCACATTTGGGGACTAGAATTTGACTTTAACTGGAATTTGATAATTGGAACGAATATGGAGGAGGAGCAGCGAAAGCATCAGGGGAGGAAAGAAAGCAAATGATGATGAACAAAGGCAGTTGCAGGATGTAACCTTGGATATGGGTCGCCGTGCAGCAGCTGCCCTCCATCAACGGCCTGCATGACGCCAATGAAATGAAGCAGGCAGGTAAGAGACATCCGTTCCATCTGACCCCATGCAGCTCAGCAACAACCTCTTCCATTAACTTTCACCATAAAAACTGAGGTTGGCAATTGAAAATCAGCACCGGCCGCCATCTTGATAGACCATTCGCCAGGCTATTTTCACACAATCAGAGCCCACATCTATATTTTGTCCAGATGATTGGCCAACACTTCATCCTGGCTTTTAAGTGATCTTTTTTTTCCTCGAAAATGCAGCACTCTTTTAAGCTAAATGTCAGAATGTGTACAATATTTCTGTAAGGTGAGATCACGTGGAAACCAAAGCGCTTGGTGCATTTTATTTTGGTGAGCAATTTCCCCAATAGGGATTACAAAGATAAATGCATTAATGTGTGCCTGTAATCGTAGTCACGGTGATACTCAACTGTCAGAGCCCTGCTGCTGAGCATGTGCATACTCCCCAAACCAGCCTCCTATTACAGATCAGATGTGTTGCAGCATCATGGGCCTGTGTATTCCTCAGTGGCTTCCTCAACCAGGAGGGGGGGATTCAATTTGCTGCAGTATGATCTAATCTGAGTCCTGCCGGGTGATAAGCTCTGCTGGTACTGCTGCCTTTCCATGGTTTCCGGAGGTAAGAGAAATAAAGCATGGCAATAAGTAAGTTTACCCGATTGATGTCACTCAACGGCTGATAGGGACTGCTGTGGGACAAGACTCTGGTGATATACAGGGAGATCTAGGGCTGACCTTGGGCCACAGATAGCTCACATAATAGTCTGTTTCAAAGCTCACCTCTTGGGATCACTTATGCACCAACATTATCCCACTGTATACACATGCTGTGAAGCCTGAGCGCCAGGTTGAGAGAGAGAGAGAGAGAGAGAGAGCTATCAAAAGTGTGAGCATCTGCCCTCTGCTTTTGAGTTGCCAGACATAACAGACTGTCAAAGTGTTGCTTGGAAAATGATATATTATTGGTGTCATTAAAAAGAGTTTGCTGAACAGTAATATGAGAAAGTAGTCCTTTATCGGCGACAGTGGATCTAGTTCTTTATCCACAGCCGCACCGTCAGAGATGTGGTGAGTGCTTGGCAGAGCGTGTGAATCGTTTTGAATGTAGATATTAATCAGGATACGGTGTTAGACAGCTGCCACCCTGGGAGCCCGCAGCTCTGGTGTCAAATCCCCTTCAGTGATCACAGAAGGAGAGGGATACTCTGCTCTGGGAGTGTGCGTCCCTGAGCATCACACAGTTCGCGACTGATGTTTTGGCAGATGCCCTTGTCAAAAAATATCATAATGCAAGCTGCTAGTGTGAATCAGTACGCAGAACAATCTCCTGTGTATGGTATTTGACAGAGGTAGCAGATGTACATTAGAAGTACCTATTGTGATGCTGCCCAATGGGAATATCACTCTGACGTGCAGTGTGAGACTTATAGGAAGAGAGTAACTGTGGCAAAAGCCAATCTCGCCAGTGGACGGCCAGAGGAACAGGAAGAGAGACAGACTTGAAAGTTGATAGTCTTTGCTGTGGGGCAGACATTAATTTAGTGGAGGTTTTATGACCACATACTGATCGATAGCACATCAAGATGGAGCGGGGGAGAGGGGGGGCCTTGGGTCTGGACTTAATTGTTCTCTGTGCTTCTCATCACTTCAGACTGCATTTGAAAATCCTTCCATTCATAGGCGGGGAGCTAAGGGTTAGACTTAATTGCCTTCCATGTGTGGCAAGGTAAGAGAGATTAAAAGTTTGGTGGCGTTGCAGGGAACAAACACATTCACAATTACAGCCGGTAAAAGCAGAAGTATCTTAAAAATTGTTGGGGAACAAATAAGTGCTTCTTTTTTTGTTTTAAATTTCTCAGCGCTCCAACATGTTTGTTTGTTTTATGAAGAGAGGCACCTGATATTTGCAGCTATCGTGAACAATAGCACGTAAGAAACAACAGGATGAACTCCCACTGCTCGCTGTGGAATTTAATTAACAGTGGGGACCCTCTACACACCGTAAAAAGTGTGTAGAAATCAGCCTTCACACACTCCTCTCTGGGTTTACCCTCCTTGATATCATGTGTTGGAGTCATGTGGGTCTGATAATTACAACCGCGAGTCGTTCTGTCTTTCTGAGAGCTCCCCTGTTCGCGCATTAACAAATGCCACGAGCTGATGAAGACGAAATAGGTGCACAATTAAAGCACAGAACTAACAGCTGCTCTGACACATACAAAAGACCTTCAGCAGTGTGGAGTTTTAGTTATGCATGCAATTCTCAGAGACAGACTTGTTATGAAAAAACACAGGCGTTAGGTGAGTTAAATCTCAATGGGTGGAAGCCAAAGAACAACAGTTCTCAAGCTGTTCGGTCCATTAAAAACCATAAGAGGAAGCTAATATCATGAAACACTAAATCACTAAATTGCTACTAAATGAAAAAAAAAAAATCAATTTTATCCGATTGTAGAAATAGGCCAATGTTTTGGAAATGTGCTTATGCATTTTTTATCACTCTCAGCCAGGAAACTTAAAAAGGGGAAATGGGGCTCTGACCAAACAAAACCCACCTACCAACCACCTCTGGAGCTCAGTGATTAACATGGTATATATTGTTTGCTTAATTTGTACAAAAACAGAAGTATAAAAATGACATTGCAGTTTTACAGGGAGATATGTGCGGTATTATTTCTTGTTGAGGTGCAGTGACTTGCTGGAGTTGCCTTTGGACAAGCAAGGCCTTTCCCCAACTCCAACCTTTGTGCTAAGTTAAGCTACAGACATGAGAGTGCTGTCGATCTTATCTAACCCTGAGCGAGAAAGTGAATAAGCGTATTTCCCAAAATGTCTAACTATTGCTTTAAGCCATGATAGTTAAAAAGTTAGCCTGGCTGACCTAAGTTCAAATTGTCCATTGCACCCTGAGGCTGTCCAGATAAAGCTGCATTAAAGGACCGTGAATACTATGGTCACAAATGAATGTAAATAAAAAGCCGCTGCCTTTTATATGTTTGACTGCATTTATGTCTTGTGTTTGTGTGCATTAAAATTTAAGAACCAGTAAAACCACACTCTGTGGCAGAACTGAAGCTTCCCAAACAGACCTAATGGACAGCCTCCAGCTTGCTGTATCATGCACTCGGTGGTGGCCAGAAAAAGATCAGCTGTGCCTCCGAGAAGTAGCTCCAGCAATAACTAAAACTCCAATCTGTTCATTTAAACACTATGTGTGAGCCTAGAGTGTCTTGGTGGGGGTGGACTATGACACACAGAGACACACCGACACACCCAGAGAGAAGTAGAATAAAAAAGAGATGACTAACCTAACCCACCTGAGCTCGGCTCACAGGGATCAATGTCCTCATCATCGCTCGGACACTCGGCCGACGCCACCAGCAGGTCGTCTGTCGTCTGCAAAGAGAGAGGCACACAGTGGAGTGGTGAGGGCATTAAAATACTTAGCTGCATCAACCGGGTGAGATGGTTCCTACTCAGAAATACCAACAGTGGTGTTTCCAGAGGGTTAGGTTAAGGAGTGTGGGACAGATGAGATGTGAATCCAGACGCCGCACTGCTTGGCTGCTGGATTTATCTGTCAACACGGTCACACGCTGCCCGGCGCCGGAGCAGCTGCTGCGCTGCTTTCCAGGCAACACTTTCCTTACAGAAATGAGATCTGATTATTGAGGAAGAGCGGAGGCTAAAGTTCACGGCACGATTGTCAACTTGCATGCTCAATTTGTGCTGCAGTTTGTGGCTTTGCATGGCCCTTCAAGGGATTGTTAAGAGCCATCACAAAACACCTCTGACATTTAGAGGACAACCAGCCATGAAAGCTTAAAACAGAGATTGGAAAAGAAAGGGCAGGACAGCAGAGCTTTAAATCAATATTTTTTTTCCTCATTTCTTCCAATGTGATTCAGTATCTCTTTTGCAAAATAAGCATCCAAAATAAACCAAAAACCACAGCGTATATATGGAGGTGCTTCATTACTCTGCTGCCACATCTCCTCTAACACCAAATCCATTTTTGACTGTTTTCGATGCACTTCCTCACCTGCCGAACACGATACATTTTACCCTCTTGGAAAATAGGAAAGGGCAAACAAAAGACCAGAAACTGTAAAACATTATACTGCAATGTTCTTTTATAGTCGTGCTTCAGGCCATTTGATCAGCTCTGCGTTAAAGGTCATTTCATTTAAGCATGGCAGCCTCTTCAGGGCCCGGTTAGATTTTCGGTTACGGAGCGCTGCTAAGCAGAATAACCTGCTGCTATATATTTAGCCTTGAACCTTTACTTATCCTTTTTATACTAATATTTCAAAATCCTCAAATGCATGCTTGAAATTATATGTGTACACATTTTTTTTCATACTCTGGGGTAGTCAAAATGAAAAAGAAGAAAAAGGGGTAAGAAATGCATTAGGTCGCGAAAATGAAGATGGACCTGGGGTTTTATTCAATTTGTGCTATTATTTCACTGATGTTTGACTGTGCATCAAAATATATCTGCAAGTTGGATTAGTATTGACTCATCTTAAGGAAATTAAAGGTGATGTCATTTTGCTTAACATCCATTTGGCTGCATATAATGCGATTTTATTGTGACTGTAACATCATTTTGACATTCTGAACACGGACCAACATCATCTTTACATAATAGACCTGGAAATGATAGATCAAACCCATTAAGGGAGTTGTGATGGAGGGCTGTTTTTGGTGCATCTGTGCTGGGTGAGGCCCGGGGAAGCCGTCCAAATGTAAATTTAATTTGCTGTGCATGAGGCTGATATACAGTGTCGGCCATCCAGATGGCAAAACCGCCGGATCCTGGAGTGCCACATCCATCACTTCAGCCTTGTGATTTGTTTTTCCTGGCGGGAGATCTTGACACTCTGCACTCACTGGCAGAGGTACGGGAATCAAGGAATCAATACTCCCTCTCTCCTCTTCCCACCTTACCACTCTCTCTCTCTCTCTCTCCCTATCACATCCCTCTTCTCCTCTCCCTCTCCTTTCAACTCTGTCCTTCACATTTATTTGCAAGCGGAGAAGAGGAAGCAATGTGACGTGGGTGTACTAGATGTAGGTTAACTCCCCATAGAATAACCTGAGTGGAGGTGTATGCCCGTTCATATTTATACGTTTCTGTCTCCACATTTGTGTCAGAAAGTTACAGCCTGCGGCCTGAAACTCCATCACCACAGTGGAATCCAATAATGAATATTGATATTTCTTTATCTCTTTACAAGAGAACCTTTGATTTTCTAATTAAAGGTGCACACATCATATCCAATAAGATTATATCATTAAGTCTGACCTTTAGAAATCTACATTATATGGACATACTGCAATAACTGTAGGGAAGTGAATAAATGTAATAAACTCGCTACTAACTGAAACAACCGTGCAATTTATCACATAAAAGAAATAGTTTGACATTCTGGGAAAAGTGCTTCTGCATTTATTTTGTGGGGAGTTACATGAGAGGATTGATACCACTCTTACGTCTGTGCAGTATGAGTCTAGAAGAGTGGTTCTCAAACTGGGGGGTGTAGAGCCACTGCGGGGGGGTCATAGATGACCGGGAAAAATACGGAGGGACACAAAGTTGAATGAATATGATTTATGAAATGAAAATGAACAAATAAGAGATTAATGTGTTGACCTTTATTTCACTAAAAGTCAATGCTCATCCCTTTTTATTAGTTGCTTTCCATATCATTGTTAATGATTGATAAAAATTGTGGGGTGGGGGTGTGTGAAGTTTTTCCAACACACTAGAAAAGGTTTGGGGACCACTGCTCTAAAACTAAAGAGCATAAAGACTGATAACAGGAGGAAACAACCAGCCTGGCTCTGTCCAAAGGGATATTTGTTTATTTCTCACAAGAGAAGTTTTGATTTTATAATTAAAGATGCAGAAATCATATCCAGTTGTGTATGAGAATGTACATTTCATAATAATGTAAGGGACAGAATAAATGTGTCATTGCACCTTGATTGAGATTGTCAAATAATAAGACCAATGATATATACCTTCATAACAAAGCCATAAAATAATGTCATACTCATTTCATCCTCCAAGGACAAAGACTGTGTGTACATGTGTGTAACTGTAGCTGAGCTGTGCCTCTAAGCCACCTCTATGTCCAATCCTTCTTTGATCTTATCAAAATATCAACCCTCAATAAATGAATCTTGTGTGCGTAGTGGATGTAAGCCTCTGAATCAACACTAAAATGAATTCGCATGTTACTGAGCATCGGTCTGCCAGGCGGGATTAGTGTGTAGGTCAACATTTTGATGTGGTCACGACCTGGTTGAAATCCAATAACATTACCAATTCATGGTGTCCCCCTCCAACGCTTGGCTTCTTTTTCACCCGTGACAATTCAATGTGGGCTATGTGAGGGGCTTACCATGCAATTTAGCTACTGTGATGAAAACTGACAGGTAGCCTGGCTGGGATGTCTGGAAAAGGACACACAATCTTAGATCTTCTCTAAAGGGGCAGACCTAAACAACACCGGATATGCATGTGATGATTCTGAGTTAAAAATAAAAATGAGGTTTCCTGAATCTTTTTCTAAAGTTTTCCAGAAATACTGTATGTTTCTGGGAGGGTTCGTTAGCTCGACAGAGTCAGGTTTACTGATGCAAAGAGCATCATGCCCACAGGAAAGATGCTCCAATAGATAAGCGTATAAACAAGATGTACATGTGGTTCATTTTATGAAGGTACTTCCAAAATGCTAAAAGCAAAAGCTCGGGGCTTGCAAAGCATCATTAATCTAGCGGTAAAGTGCTGAAGCCATGGTGAACCTACAGCACAGCTCATTTATCTGCCTCTGCTCTGAGCAGCACAGAGCACACTCCTATGAGATGTACTAAGAAAACCCAGGGAGACAGTTGTGAGTATGAAGCACACAAAAAGTGGAGGAAAAAGAGACAGTGCAGAGAGAAACCTGCTTTTAGGGTTCATACAAAATGTATGAAAATGTTCACACCTTCTGAGCGCGGTGTCATTTCAAATACTTTAGATGTTTTACAAACAACGACACAAAGAAAAAAAAATAAATCTCCGTAGGTCTTAAAGCGAAGTAAAGCTATCGACTGACCTTGGCTCGTGCACTGATTGAACCATCAAAGGGGATGTGGACCAGGAAATTCCAACCTGACTCAGCTAAAGGCGCCCTGGTGCTTTCTTTAGCACTGTCACGCTAGTTTTCGATCTCTGAGGATTGATAATGGTCCTCCGTAATGAGATGTCCATGCCGAGCTGTGGTCTGCATGTGCTTTGCTAAAGCTTAGTCAGCAGTCTCATTCTGCTGGACACCAGGTTATCTACAACCCTAAAACACTTATCTGTTCCCCACTAATGCTCAACTACACGCCGTCCAATGCCACTCTCTAATAACTGCTGTGTGGAGTCGGTGGCTTTACTATAATGCACTGCATTTGTACACTTCTCTCCTGGATGCATGTTTTCCCCTCTTAATCCCGGGCGGAAGGAGGGGAGGGCTGCTCTTCAGAGAGGATGCTGTGTGCTGCTGCTGCTGCTGCTCCGGCATCCGAGAGCAAGAGACACCTTCTCTGTGATAACCTGTCGGCACGTCTCTGCGGAGAGCCGGGGGTTTTCACATGTTTTCTCTCTGGTCTAATTTGATGAATGCTCTCTGGCACACAACGTGTCTCTTTGGAGACGAGCTGAAAGTCAGGAGGACACTGAAGGCATCTGAAGGGTTTATCCGAAGCATGCCTCTGCTGTCCTGGTAATGTATTCCACTGAGGATGCTTGCTGTTTTCTTTGGCTTTTCTGTTTTTTTCCCCCCTAGTAAGTCCTGTTTTTGTCCAATACAAGCTCTTGTTTCGCAAAGCTGTTTCTCTCGTTACATCACTGATCGGTGACAATAATAAAATTGATATATTTTTTGACTCACTGTCCATAAACTGTTGCTCATTAGGATGTGGTGTGAATCTCAATACTTTTTCAGAACACCAAATGTGCTATTATCAGTCAGTAAGTTCTGGGTTGATTGAAAAATCAAAGAGGAAACAGCTTAGCTACACATTATCTTCACACATAAAAAACCCTCCTGTCTGTAAAACTGCGTGCAGGTTTTGCCTCATAACTCGTCCGGATCTTCGTCTGACTACGCCTGAGTCCTCACGTCCACGACCCATATACTCATACTGCACACAATCCATTAGATGCAACGTCCTACTGAGTAACTGCTCCCCACGGGCTGTCACTATTTTCAGACAAAGACCATACAAGGAAGAAATCGCTGATACCAGAGTTGGACTGCCTGAAAGTCTCTCCATGTGTGATGCATGTTATAAGATTCAAAGTCCTACATCTGTTGTCTGAAAAACCCACGCTTCTTCTTTTATTTTTTTATGAACATCACATTGTCTTTAATTGTGATCTTTAATTCTAATACCATCTTTAATTCCAACAGAACGGCATCTTGATCAGAAGAAAATAATTAGTCTCAATTATTATATTTGATACCAAGGGTCTTGCTCCACTAATTATAATGCTAATAGGTATTAAATAGCTTGAGCTTTTGCAAGAAAAAATAGATACTTCATCCTTTTCTGTTTTTTTAAAATGTAACCAGTAGGGATAAATTAACAGATAATGTACTTTCATAAGTATGATTGGCCTTTATAACTTAGACAAAGCCAAAGCAGATATATGGGGAATAAAATCACTGCAAAATGAGAACAATGCCTGACAACTACAAGGTTGTTCATACTTGGTATTGTCCTCATGTTTCTTTTATTTCCATTATCTCAGGATAATCCCGGATAAATCATATCAAAGATGCACTCAAGACTCCATTTTAACCCAGTACTTTAGCTAAAAATGTTATATCTTGTCTGTAATTGGCACCAGGCCTTGAAGCCAAAGCCTTGATTGGCCCTAAAAACAGAGGAATCAGTATTCTGTATATGTCCCTGCCTCAGACCGTGTGCCATTATTTCTCATGCTGGCGCTGATTTACACTGATAGTGGCCTGCTAGTGTCCAGATCTGACCAGAGTTGTGGTCTGCACAGACTAATTGGGAGGAGTTTGTTGTCCTAAGCTTCACTCTTGCAGCAACACATCATTAATGTGCCAGTGAGAAGAGAGAGAGAGAGAAAGAGAGAGACAGAGACAGAGAGAGAAAGAGAGAGAGAGAGAGAGAGACAGAGAGAGAGAGAGGCAGGCAGTTGGTCAGCAGATAGAAACGGCTCATGGTTAGACACGGGGATGAATTTACCCATGGCAGCTATCACACTGCAGCAGCAGCTCTTATCAGAATGCCTGATGACATCCAAGTATCTAACTTAGCACCCTGGAACTAGGTCGATGTTGATGAATAATTTAGTCCCAGATGCTCAATAGATTCCAACTGAATAATGAAGGCGTGTGGGCCTCTAAGACTGTGAGTTCAGCTCAGTGTATTGCCTGGCCTTCGCCCACGCTCTTCCTACTGCTGGTCTGCCAAGCTGTCAACATCGTGGACTCACACAGATACAGACTTCTGCAAGACTGGAAGACAATGGAAATGATGGAAATGGCACTATCACTATCACAGCTCAGCACTGGTGGGTTTATAGATAGATATATATGTATAATATGCTTATCGTGTTCAGAACATCTTGATTCTCTGGGCTTTTAACAATTAAAGAGAAGCTCTGGTGCCAGGCTTCATGGTGACACTACAGACTGCCGCCGCGACTCAGTCGTGTCTGTCTGAGAGCAGAGTGACGAACAATAGGGAACAAGCAGCAGGGTAAAAATGGAGATATTCTCTACTGTATGCTCGCTGAAGAGGATTTACATCAGATTCTGCGATTCTCAGCAAATGGATGAACAAAGCTTCACAACGGGCGCTGCCAAAAAACATCAGTCAATAAACAAACCAAAAATATATGCAAAAGAGCAATAAACAACACCAGGTGCTTCATTATTTTTCCCAGGAAATATATTGTTGAGATGTTACTGAAAAAAAAAAAAAAAAAAAAGTAAAATGAGTGTTTTGCCGAGCTTGGTGTCTTGCTATGATCTGTATAACTGCATCTGTTCCCATACAAAATATAGTTCTGTCTTAATAGCAAAATCTTGAATAAAAAAATATATGTTTGTGTTTGTATCAGAAACGCGGGTCATCACACGGTTTGACCTGCCTGACAATACATACAAAGACATATCCGTAAAAAGATATAATGTGGGAAATGATCGGCACAGTTGGGATTAACAGCTTTCAAAAACTAAATCGCTTCTGTTTCAAAGCACTGAAACTGTACTGCATCCTCACAATTTTCATGATAAACGTTCTCTCAACAACAATCCTGACTTTTGTGACTCCAACGACGTCAATTTAAGGAACACGAAAACATGAGGTCGCATAACAATTTTTAGCGTTCAGAGCTGCCGCTAATTACCTGAGGCATTATATTTTGCATTATGAGCGTGAGCGTGGTCGCTGAGTGCACTCTGAAGGTGGTGTGAATCTTCACAGCGGAGAATTCATGCAAAAAGATGCTGGCATTTCTCAAAGGCAATTAACACTGAATAATTGGTACTTCTCTCTGTTTTGACTGCTTGTGTTTGCCTTAACGTGAAAACTGGACGTGGTGGACAGCTGTTTTCACTCGCTAACTTATGAGACACCGGGCCTTTTGGGAGAAAGGCTTTGCTTTATTTAAAACGAAGCAGCTGTTGCTGCAACCGGACCTCAGGCACAGTATCAGAGTGTCATTAAAAAAGAATGGTCGGAGGCTCTCCATCTCCTCCCCTGGTACCCACATGTTCCTGTCTCGCCATACATCTTCCTCGAGGCTTAAGGCACTGCACCCCAGACAGTCTAACAAGGTGCTGGGAGGCAGCTTCACACACCTTCACCGCAGCGCGCAGCGGGTGTACTATACAACATACAAGCACAGTGTCACACACACAGTCCCAAGATGGCTGGCGGTGACATTTACCCTGAACCATAAATTTCATTCAAAATGAGGACTAAAATGTACTTTATAGGGATTACAGAAACACATTGTTTGATTATTTCTGTTACACATTAACAGTCTGGTGGATCCAATCTGTCCGGTTGTTGTTAATGTGTACGTCAGCAAAAGAGCATTGGGTTCCATGATTACTGAGGTGTGTAAAGGTTGTTGCTAATATAAGTGTGTTGATGAAGTCAAGGGAATGAATACAGTAAAAACAGCAGGTTTAGTGTCTGAGAATGAAAAAAAATTAAACAAGAGGAAAGAGGGAGCAGTGACAGGTCATTTGAGATTGGATCAAATGAAAGGCTGCATTTGAGAGAGTGATACACAGGAACAGGTTAATGCAGAAGGTGTACATGAAGATGTGGATATGAGGAAAATACAGAGCTGCTTCAAAATGTACACATGTCTATGTCCTCGTTAAACATGCTCCCTCTCCGGGACCGTGAACACTGACTCCTTTTAATGTGGCTGCTTCAAGGCACTGCTGCGCTCCTTTGTAGATGTTCCTCAAGTCCCCCTCAGGACCCCGTTCAACTTATTTTTCATGAGCGGTCACCCACATGGCCTTAATGCAAATTCAACACACGGGGCGTTGTATGATACGGCTCAGGCACCGAGGTAACCGGGAAAGTTGTCTGTCCGGCTGCGTGGGAGGAGACGCAAAATCCACTTCTCAGTCAGCGTCTGCGTCACACTATCACCATGTCAGTCACTGACTCAGAGCGAACCATGTGTGACTGGTGCCTAATTCGCCCATCTCACACAACTCGAGACATTCTGCGCGTCAGATGATGAACAGTTGATATTTTGATTTCTAATCAAGCGCGGTGCGTATTATTTATTACCGGGGACACATAAATAATGTGAGCGCAATATGGACGAGTGCCTGCAGTCACCTCACAGTGCAGAAAGAGTGCACGTTGAGCGGCTGCCATGTAGCATACAGCTTCTAGCAGATTACACAGGAGAGAGCTGGATGCCTTCTGTTAGCTACATGCTCAAAATGATAAAATCTTAATATGAAATTCATAACACTATCTGCCTCCATCTACCTCCTACGCCCCCCCCCTCTTGTTCTCTCATTTCTTCTCTCTCTTGCCTATGCATAAACACCGCTCCATAGAAGTGTATTACATGCTCGACGTTGTCCCTCCCCCTTATCCTCGCTTTCACACTCCTCAGATAAATGAAATCTGTTGGCGTTGAGGCATTTTCCCCTCTGGATGCCCTGATATTTTCCTTATCTGAAATCGAATCTGGAGCTCTGTGTGCATCTGCAGCTTGCCTTGGTAGTAATCTGGCTTGAGAGCAGGGAACTGCCCAGGAGGAATATCATACACTAAGGAAAAGCTGGGGAGTGAGCGAGGAATGACAATTACCAGAGAATGGCTTATAATCACGGCGCTTTCTATCTAAATGCTAACATACAAACACATGTCATTTTGTGGAAATAGCTCAGCTCAGTTCAAAGTGACTGTGTAATTCTTCATCTTCATGTTCCTTTGCCTCAAAATCTAAAAATAGATGACAAATCTAAGCGTGTGGCTGTGTGCCTTTTGAGAAAGAGAGGGAGCAGGAGAGAGATGAGGCCCGGCCACAAATCGCTGTCTCCCTGACTTTACCTGCGCCTTGACATGCAGTCCCAGTCCCTCATCAGGTGACAGGAACAAATTTGTCATCCTAATATAGATGCCATCACTGCCGAGATGAATGTACTCAGGCCTAATTCCCATGTGTAACGTTTGCAAAAACATGACATGAGGAAAGAGGAAGCTCGGCTTTGCCCTACAACGGCGGAGCAGGTCACCTGTAGCTCCCACAGAGCGTCATAATCAGATTCCTGTCCTCCAGGTCTGGATGTGTCATTCACAACGGGCCGAGTGCGACCGCTCTCAACTAATGAGCAATGCTCTCGTTCAGCACAGAGGAGACACAGAGAATTCAGGGTGGGCAAAGACGATCAAAATAATACAAGCCTAAATTGTGCACCGTTTAGTCTCTCAAGTAAAATTGATTCCTCATCACTAATCCATCCCTGTGGCAGCGGTGTAATGTCAGACTGTTGACTGACCTCCTTTAATTATTTATAGATACATTTTTTGGTTTCTATTGTTTCTTTTGACTTGTCATTCAGTTTTGCGAAAAGATGCTTTTTTGTTTCATTTAGCTTTACAGGAATAAATCGACATTTTGGAATATAACACTTATTTGCCTTCCTGCTAAGAGTTAGAGGAGAACATTGATGCCACTTTCATGTGTGTACGCTAAATATGAAGCTACGGCTAGCACCTGCATAACAAAATCCGCCCACCAATACTTTGTTCAATCAATTCAAAGGCCTCAGGATCCACCGTAAAAAACACGATATGTCCCTTTTACACTCTTTTTTTGTACGGATTAAACTCGCTAATTACTGAGTTTTATAGGTGCTGTACAGTAATCAGACTTTGTTCCCTTTGGACGGAGTCAGGCTAGCTGTTTCCCCCTGTTGCCAGTCTTTATGCTAAGCTAAGCTAATCGGCTTCTGGCTGTAGCTTCATATTTGCAGACCTGAGAAGTGAACGTCCAACTTTTTTGCAAGTCAACAAATATTTTCCAAAATGTCGACATGTTCATTTAAGTAAAATTTACATTCATATTACGAGCACTTGTTGGCTATAAGATTGAGTTATATTCCTTTCCCAAGGCCATTTTCTCCATTACTCTCCTCCTCTTATCCATTTGTCTGACAAACTAACAGGCTTCATTTGCGGGCATGCGGATGCCTTTATTTCATTTCTGTACCTCCTGGAATTTGTTTTACTTTAATTTAATCTATCTGGTAATGACGTTACTTTAAATTATCCTCCCTTCCGTCCCTAAACTCGCCTTTATAGTGCTTGATCTGGTGTTCAACATCAGATCAAGATGGCTGCTCCCTGAACAGAACCAGCCTTCTTGATATACATACAGTTCTTAATCTAAGGCTCTCAGTGTCTGCAGACTCAATTACCGGGCTGGTATAAAACTCTACATACTGAAAGTTAGATAAACTTGGATTACACACTCCTCAAGTCAAAGTTTTCTAGATGCAAAGTTTCCTTATGTTTTTTGAAACCAAACACAGCGTATTTGTTTTCTATAGGGAATAAGTCGGGATAAAGTATGAAATTTATCTAAAGATGAAACAAGTATAAGTTTTCTGTTTTGGTGAAACGTGACTCGCAGTGCTTGTATTAAAAATAAAGGAACTTTTAGATGCACATGCCAGTTTGTGTATTACACTTTCGACCTGCTTTTGAGGAAATTATATTTAAAAATGGAGCTTGCCCAGCACGGCTCGGTGAGCAGTTGGCACAGAGCTCACGTTCATGAATGCCATGTATAAACCAGCTGATTGCAGAGTCTTGCAGGTGGGAGCGATGCACCGTAGGACAAATTGTATCTTATGTTCAACAGTTGGCCCTGGACTATTTTCTATTTCTACAAATCATCAACAGCAAATGTCCTGAGAGACAACAATATGGTCTATAAAACATGCTGTAAAGCTGTCAGTGTCAGCGTCTCCTCCACGCGTAATGCAACACTTTATAAAACAACAGAGACAACATTCACACTGCGTAGGTTTCATTCCTGTCATCCAAACAGACTTAGTGGGACAATCTGTATCCGTCTGTAACGCTGCCAGTACAGCGAAACCTGCAAAAACAAAGATGCCGCTTCGTTAACTATCTTAATAATGGCAGTAAGAACGATGAACTTGGCTGCGACAAACTTTTAAAACAAGCCAACACCAAAGGAAGACAAGGCATTCTGGCATCTCAGCTGGCTGATGTGCTCATCATGTTCCTGCTGCAGACGGGCCTGTCGCTGCTGTCAAAAACTCGAACATTCATCAGATCACTCATCGACACACACTGGCATGTACGTGTTCACCGCTGCCAAGGTGGACGGAACCCGCGAGTCGCATGGCCTCTGCGTGTACAACTCAGCGTTGAAGGGCAGCTTCCATAATGGCCCCTGGTGAGGCTGAGATGATGGATATGGTCTGTCGCTGGGAGTGAACGCTGCGGGGCCCGAGGCCACCGCAGGTCTACAGCGTTACCTCTTTTGCCATCTGTCAGCACTGGGTGGGCACAAACCCATGACCGGGCCTGGGGTTACACACTCCAGGACCACCTACAGCAACATGCACCTCACTTCATGGGCAAGGTGGTGGAGGTGGTGGGGGGGTTCGCTCTGAGTCAAACAAGTGCTGCACAGGACATCTACATATCCTGCAATTGAACTTTTTTCTGCTCTCATCAAATGATTGCTATTGTTCCACATGCAGACACTGGATTGTTTACTCTGGCTCTTCTGTTAGATAGCTGGTGACACCACAGGCCTTTTCATAAGGGACAATAAATAAAATAAAACCAGAAGAGTCAATAGTGCACCTGTCAGTGAAGCGAGTCGTTTGATAGCTATCTCTCTCTTTTCCCTCAAGCTTACAGTATCTCAGTAGCATGATGGTCAATCCCATACATCTGCATTGCAGGGGAAATCTTATCCCGAGGATGTTTTCTTTCTGTGAATAATTGAAGGCACCACAACCTCACAGGGCACTGACACTCAGACTAAACACCGCAGTATGTCTCAGAGTCCATGAGACAGTTAGGTTGAATATCCTCCGATTGATCCTTCTCCCCGTTAATGTGGAACATTGTGTGTTTCCTCAGTAACTTCTCAGTTTGCTGTGCATGTGTGTTTTTTAATTGGTGAGCTCACAGAGGTAGAAACGAGAAGGTTTTCTTTCAATAAGATCTGCCTTTAGATGAGTTGAGGAAAACAGTTCCACTTGGTTAGCAATGTGACGAGCAATTCCTTTTAATAGAAATATGAAACAGAGACTAGAGAGAAAAAAACACGTACAATCACCTCTGCAAATCAGTAATTCCCCATTGAGCTCTGCTCAGTGCAGGGATACTGATATTAGGAAACTGGCTCTGATTATATTCTACTCAGACATGGAGCAAAATAACCTTGCAACTGTACATCAAGACTCCCATGTTTCAGCTTGTGTTGTACCTTATTTAAAGAAGATCTTAGAGATGACTTTCAAGGACATTTGTGACCAAACATGTGTGCGATGTATGTGACTGTTTGATGATGTTATTGTGTGAAATAAGTAAAATAAAGCTGATCTTCAAGGTCATAGTTAACTGTGATGTGTATGAATCACAAAAGGAGGGATTATTAATGAAAAGAAAAAAAAACCCCACAGGGAATAGTTTGATATGAGAAAGTAGTAGAGAAAAATTTTGGGCCCTTTCAAAAACAGGATCACATCTTTTTCATGACAATTGAATTCCAACAGGACAGTGGCCCACTTCGGTATCATTCCCACATCTGTTGGAGACGGACTGGGCAGACTCTGCATTTCATTTAACTGTCATGCGAGTTCACTGGTGGCCTAATTACATACAATTTACCTGCAACAACCTGGCATCTTTCCCCTGTCTCTCTGAGTTTTCACTACAAAACAAAAGCAATAAAAGCCATCTTTTAAAAAATCCATCATAAATTTCACGATGGATGCTGTGGTGAGCGGTGTGTATATGAGTCGGAGTCACTCGGCTGACACCGGCACAAACACAGATGGGTACAATTTATAATCTCATGAGATGAACAAACAAAGTCAACCTATGCTTTTTATTCCATAATTAAATGAGCAGGAGCATTAGTTTTAACTGCCAGCTATTCAGACTGCAGTTCTGGCCTGTTTGTTAAGATGCTTTTCCATTAGTTGACAGCAAAAGTGCCTTTTGACTAATTGAGTGTATGCCTGTCAATCAAAAACAACTTACTGTACTTAGTGAGCAGTCTGTTGCAAAATAACTTTGTAAATTTAAAATGAAAAAGCTAGCAAAGTGATGACTACTCGCTGTAAGAGAAGACAGACACAAGATAAAAAAGACTAACAAATGCAGCACAGTCAGTGTGTTTATATAAGGTAGGTTCACTATTAGGCCTTTTCTACGACACTAACTTAACCTGTAAGTAAAGGTGGAGTCAATGTTACAGGCACAGTTTGGGCACTGCTCAGGAGATGAGACTAAATAATGTTACAGATACTCTGGGAGAAAAGAAGTTCAACAATTGGTTTGTAACACGACAAACATCACAAACAGTCGGACTCAGAATACCTGACACATGTTTTACTGTGTTGTTGTGCACGTGTCCATGTAAACTGCAGATTGTTTGCACAGTGTTGGGCAGTACCTCACTAGTTTGATTACGTCCTCCAGTAACATTTAGGCATTTGTATTCTCAAAATCATGTGACGTTTTCAGTAGAGCTGTGGCAATTAGTCAATTAATTGATTACTCGATCAAAAAAAATTAATTGGCAACAATTTTGAAGTAATCGTTTTAGTAATTTTTTTAGAACATTTTAAACATTTGCTGGTATATAAGCAAATAAATGTTTTTGATTGTTTCTTGGACAAAAGAAGCAGTTTGAAAACAACACAGAAATTGTAATGAGCATTTTCCACATTTTTTTCAACATTTTAAAGACTAAACAATTAATCGCTAATAAAAACAATCTTCAGATGCAGCCCGAGTTTCGAGTAGTGATCTATTTTAAATAGTCGGGCAGCATGACCAGACACTTCAACGCAATATATTATTTTCTCTTGAGTGAAAAAAAAAAAAAATGCTCGGAAATGACTGAGCCACCACTCTGCCATCTGATTCAGGAGAGAATGGAGCAGCTGCTTGGTTTGATGGCATGGAGTCGAGAGAGAGCGGCATTGGCAGCGGCTGGTGCATCTTGACCTGACTGACTCTGGAGAGCTGGTCTGTGGGGAGGGAGCTGCTCTGGTGCTGGTCTCGCTCTCTTTTTGCTCCATCTTGCCAACCTCCTACTGCAGGTGGGGCCCTTCAATTAACTTAACTGTACTGACATTTAAAAGTCATTACGTGTAAATGCAAAAGGAAATATGTGCAAGCACCTCTTTTTCTAGTGCCCACCCTTGAACTCCACTTATCTACCAACTAGAGCATTAATATGAAAATGCAATGATTCAAAGGCATATATCAGAAATCTTCTGGTTTGTAAAGCACATTGGAAAACAAGGCAGAAGACTGCTTTAAGTTCATGCAATGGGAAGCTTGAAGACCTGCTCCTATTAACCTCTATTCTAAAGATGAGAGGGGCAAAGTCAAAATGTAAAAGATGATATTATGCTTCCCAAACTAAACCACAACCAAATCATCCTTAAACTCAAATCAGAGTATCACATTGTGTATCACAATTAAAGAACCTGCACTGCATGTGTGCAGTTGCCTGAGGAGAGCTTAATACCCTAGATAAGTCTCAGGTCTGAATATTGATGCATGCAGGATTAGTATTAAATCTAGGATGTGCAGACTTATTGCAGCCTTAGCTTGTAAAACAATAATCCCTACCAGTATCGAGACAATCACAACAATGCCTAAAGGTAGTACCAGATACAATAAAGAGACATAGCGCATGGATGATTATCAAAGGAAAGAAGCTGCACACTGAGCAGTTATTGGGCACTAAGTTGCAGAAGATTTTTCACCACAAGATTACTGTGACACTAAGTTGATTATAGTGTGCTTGTAAGAGTCAGCAAGGGAGGCGAGCAGGTACCCAAACACTGCACTGAAGGTGTAGCAGTGCAGCGTGTCAAATCTTCGATTATCCCACTGAATTACAGAGAGGCCAAGTTTCTGCCCCTCGTCTCAGAGACCAAGACAAACAGAGCCACTACAAGCCAGTTCAGCTGGAACCGAACCATGTGCTGTGAGTTCAAATGAAATGGCCCACGCAATGTGTTTTGAATGTTCCTCACTTCCCCCGAATGGCCATTACACCTACCTCACCTAGGGTTAATTCAGAAATAGTGGGGCCAATTGGCTATTTGGTGGCAATGATGTGACATGGTGGCCATTCATTCTCCCTAGGAACAGGCTATAATCTGCATTTCTTGAATTTCCACCAGCAACAAGCCATAAAGCAGAAATTGTACTCCACGCAAAGGTTATGAAAGAAACATGGCAAGCATGAAACGCCATGTGAGGTTAAATATTATTGTTGTGTTTAAGAAATGCCATTTTGGCTTTCATACAAGGCGATGCTACTGATACTTTTGAAAAAGTAAGATTTGTCTTCGATTTGATATCCAAGCCCCCCCCAGAGCAATACTGTGGTCATCCTCTGACGTTTCCATCAGCACCAACAGTGTGTTGAAGTTTTAACTTCTTCAGGGAAATAGCCTGACACCTACTGTGTGGATTGGCGTGAACGTTTGCTCCTAGAATGGCTGTAGTAATGGCTCTGGTTTTATTGTAGATTTTAATAACCATTAACCCCAATAAAAAAAGGCTACATTAACTTAAATTAAATTTTTTATATCACATTTCCAAATAAGAAAGAGAAGGAAATAAGCCAAAAACAGTGGAATCACCATATTAAAGAAACAATGAAAAAAAATCATAATGATGAATGGTGTGTTTTTAAAAGTATGACTGGGAAATGTTCTGCTACATCAAGTGTCAAGTCAGCGTGTAGTTATTAATTATATCCTAACTAACAATTAATGCTGAGTGTTATACTGAAAAGCTAGATCAAAGCTATTAATTATTCTTAAATGCTTGATGCTGAATATTAACATCGAGCACAGACCAAATTTTCTTCTCCACATACTTATGAATTCCCAATAATAACGACTCTCTAACATTACTGTATATAATGCATAAGACCTGATCATACAGCACTTTCCTCCTGCAGTATTCTGTCCTTGTGTCTCTCCGCTGATGCTGGAGTGAACACCAACTTTAGAGGATGTTCCTGCAGACAGCACTCGTAGTGGATGGCAGCCTCACACTATGACCGCTCGTGAGATTTATATACTGTATGTGTGCTGGCCAGGGTTGATAATACAGAGCAATGCAGGTGAGGATCCATCACTGTCAAGAGCTCTCAATGGCTCTTCTAGATAGCAGGCTTCCGTCTCTTTTTTTTTTTTTTTCTGGGTGGGTAACAGTTACATAGGGTGCTATCTCTTATCCTTGAGTGGTTTTGATTAAGCATCATATGGCATTAAAGGCTATCTTTCTGCAGCTTGACATTTTCCTTCATTTTGTCCACCAGCCCTTCAAAAAGCTTCAGCACACAACATGTTTGTATTGGCTTTGGCCTCCATGTATTTAGCATCAGAGCAACATTGCAATCATTTTTGCAGCAGTTGTTGTCAAACATTACCAAAAATATACAAAAATTTGTCTCCAGTGAACACAAGGAAAATTTATTTCATTTGAGGGAAGCATTGCTTTTCCCTAACCATAAATAAATGAAGCCGAGGTAGGAACAGTCCAAATCATATCAGGAGACAAGAGAAGTAAGCAGCACTCCTTGATGCACGTGTACAGTGGCTGTATCCATTGTTTGTGAACGCGTACACAAGTGCATTATGGTTTAATTGGATGTGACCAGGCGCCGCCACAGAGAGCAGACACTTCATTAAGACATGACAGTCAGGCAGTGAGCTGCTACAGCTACTACAGAGAATATTAGACATGTGAGAGCGTTGACTCTCTTAGTCAGTAAACCTCAAGATATGATCAAAATTAAGGTAACATCAAGGCTAAATCTCACTATTATTTACTATCTCTGTGTTTGAGTGGGTTGTAAGTCCTGGAATTGAATCAATCCAATGATCCCTTAAGCAAAAGGAAAATTGTAATCACTATTAAAATAATCATTCTGACTCATTCTGACTCATCAGTTTTTTTTCCCATGGTGCATTTCTTTCTTGATTAGGCCAGTGTGCTCTCAGATGATAATATCCTTGTTAATAAAGCATGAGTGGACACCCAGTGGTTTGAGAAGAATGACATTAATGTAATGTTACCCATAAGCCAAGGCCCACAGTATTCAATAACAATATAATCCCAGTCGAGCATTTAGAGAACTTTTTGATGGGGCACCTGAGAAGGCAGAGTCCCCTCAGACACTTCAAAATCATTACACTAATGATGATTAGCACAGGCTGTACCCTCTAGGAGATAAGTGGGACAGTGCAAGAAAACATCCTAAATCTACAGTCAGTGCCAGTGAAAGATTTAATGTGCTGACATTTTCACTGTCAAGACAGTAGTCGTGGCTGCATACAACTGTTTTCATTAAAGGCAGGTATCAAGAGTAATCAGCTATCAGAGACTGGGGCTTGTGTGTAAGCAAACTGATTACTAAGATTATTGCATCAAGCTTGGTTTTATCTCACTCTCTCACCACTGCAATCCTCTGAAACTGACTCATCCTGCACTCAGGGGTGTATGCATAAATGTATCCAATCAAATTTTTGGACAATTAACTACCCCGCCCTTCATGTGAGGCTGCACTCGATCATTAGCTCGTGCATCATATTCACTAGCAGAGCAATATCACAGGTCAGAGGTGTGTGTTAAGATGCCGTATGTCAAAAACTTTGATGACGTTGCCAAGAGAGCTCTGATCTAACAACGTGGCGTAGATGGAGGCCGACACTCTTTACAGCTCCTCCTTTCCAAAGCTTCATATTTCCCAGGACTCAGTAAGCCACGCCCGCTATTGAGCGATCCAATCATATCTGAAGGATTTGATCAAATTCCTCTTTTCATTCACTGCTTAATGTGCAACATATTCTGCTCTGTGTACCTGGCTACTTGATGAATATAAGTCTGATAAACGCTCTCCTTTCAGCTAGGTTTTGGTCTCCTCAGGGAAATATCTGGCTCTTTAGCCACTAAATGGTCCGATATGTTCACCAGTTAGGCGCTTCCTGTTGTTTGAAAATGGGCAGGTGGTGTACATTCTGTTTTTTTAGAGCTTTATTGCTGAAAACAGATGCTGGCTGCAGTCAAATATGACCCTATGAGAGCAATGAGAGTGAACCAATGAGAGTGGGCTGTAAAGCTAAAACAATGAGCTAGAAGACACTAAAGCTCCAGAGCTGAAGGATCTCCTGCAAAGTTCTCTGTGGGTTGATCTCTATGACTGAAACCTTTAACAGTGCACAAAGTTATGTGATCTATTGTTAATTAAAAAAAAAAAATATATATATAGGCACTTCAATTCAAAACAATAGGTACTTAAAAAAGTGACCTTAAGATTTATGTGTGTCGAGTTAACACCTAAGTGCCTTGACCTTTACCTCTCATTGTTAGACAGGCCCTAAAAAAAGGTCTTCAATTGCACTCTTTGACAGACTGATCTACTTTTTCTGGTGCACCCTTTTTCACCGAGCTTCAATGGTTAGACCCTGATACTGCCGCCGCCAGTGTTGGCCATTCCATTTCCAATAGGGCAAGCCATAGTAAAAATGTATGAGTCCCGTAATGTAAGGCTTTTAGGATATAAAAGCATTCACTGAATTGCATTCGCCATCAGAGGGGAAATGGAACAGCTGGACAATCATTAAAATGCTGACGATTTAAGGGGAAGGACAGTGAATGCACCATCTCTTTTTACAGAGGCCAGACACGATGTCTTTCTAAGTGTAGTGTCCTGAGACAGTAATGTCCTACCGCAGGAGCTCTCCATGGGAAGGTCGTCACGTTGAATCAAACTGAACACATTGACATCTCCCAATGCACACGTTTTTGCATGCCTCATTCATCTCTCTGCCGGCATCACAGAGCAACTCTTTAATCCAATGACCTTTTTTTCTGTATGAATGCATTAGATAACACCTACCCCATCACTGTTAGCCTTGACTACTCTCCTCTTTCCGAGCCTTTATACGCCACTTTAAAGGTGAGCTTGCAACACAACCTGGCTGCGCAACCTGTCTCTAAATTTATTCTGCCAAAAAATCATCACCGCCAACCCACCTGAAACCTCACTGACACGCCGCATACTTTTAAAACAATAGGCACAAGTAGATCCCCCCCAAAAAACCTTGAGGGTTGAAGCGTACATTACACTGCTTACATCAAAACCAACAGCTGTACACATGACTGCTGCAGGGTAAACGGTTATTGATTAAACTGTTCAAGCAGAATCTGGTTAGCATAAAGCCTTAATGTCAAATATCCAAACATCAGATCACATCCAAAGCAGAAAATATGTAAATTAATAAGTATCTCATGCACTGCATTTCTAAATTGTCACGGCCATTTATATCACTTTATTTCTCTCTAGATGAAAAGCCCTGCAAAAGACGGGCATCCATCTTGTCAAGCCTGTTCCTTTCTGCCAATCTCTCGGTTCCCTCGACGGCAATTTATAACACCGCATGGAGCTGGGATATAATTATAGTCTATTGTCTGATATTTCGTCTGCATTACATGCTCCCGCAACGGTTCACGAACCATGCTGAGTCTGAGAGAAAACCATTCCCCCGGATCAATATTTATGATTGTATTATTTGTCAGCATCTGCAGACCCTTACACAAACCGTTCTGATGGTCTCAGGTTAGAGAGAGAGAGAGAGAGAGAGAGAGAGAGATTTTAGGGGCCAACAACGTGGGGTCTTCACTGCTGCTGAGGTGAAACGCTGTGGATTATCTGTGGGAATTTGGCATTTCATATTATGAGCCATAGCTTGAACAGTCTGCTGAATAGAAAGAAAAGTTGACATTTTGTTTTGCTTTGAATATAGTTGATTTTTTTTTTTTTTAAAGGCTCTACGTAAAAGCTTAAGTCTTGTCTTCATACTGCAGATAAACTGACATTCAACGTTCAAGGCTTTTTCATGCTTTCTTTCTAGATAAAGGCAACAATAGGTGTTAATCTGAAAATAAATATTCAATAGGGTCCAAAGAACATCGTTTGAATCACTGCTGGACAATGAAACTAATCAACACGACATCAAACTCTGAAGTCAGTGAAACATTATTTTCTAAAATCCTTGACATGGACTGAGACGTGCGTGTATTAACTGTTGTCTCGGTGAAACTGTAAAGATAGAAAAAAAAGTTCCACAATCTGTCAAAAAGGGGAATTAAAATCAAATAATTTTGATTGTGTGTATGTTTTTCAATATGAAGTAAAACCCACCCCCTCCTGGAGATGCTATAATCTTCCTTTACCCAATCCGATTAATCCAAAATGAGTTAAATCCAAAATGATTTTAAACTATATTTGCAAAAGCTGATTAAGCTCTGATTAAAGGGTCATTTTAGTCTTCGACTATGCTTCATTTAAGCTACGATGTACGCTCCCTGCAACTGACTCACATTTTAACTTTCTCTCTGTTCTCCCTGTATGTGTAACTCTAAGTGTCTTCATGATTTCTGTGCTCTCACACATGAAACATGAAATTCCTATTATTTAAAAAAATAGCTCATCAGAGAGTAGTTTTAGCTCCATAACAATTAAATCAAATTTGTTAATTATCAATGACGCTACATTTTATTTGTTTGTTCAGGCTGAAAATTTTTTGTTTTGTACCATCAACACATAAAGGCATTTCCTCCATTCGGACTATTTTCTTTGTTGCGTTAAAAACAATCCACTGCTGAAACGATTTTTCTAAGTGACCTAAATGAGTCAATGCCATCTTCTGTTCAGTGTGCTGGTATTCCTAGATCGTAACAAAGTTCTGTTGGCATGTTTGTTGCAAGCTCATTCCCAATGTCAGTACATGAAGTCAGTGGTTTTGAAATTCAGATGATGATAAGGAAACTCATAATTTAACATTTACATTTTGGGAACATCTAAGACTTGGCAGTTAAACTAGGATAAAGAATTTAGATTCTTATATGGACAATGTGTGAAACAAGTATAGTAGTTATTCAAACGAAGACACATTTCTAAATGGCATAATAACACATTTTTATAGAGGCTATTTTTGCTTTAAAAACATGGCTGCTGCCGTTTTGTACCCGCTTTAAGAAGAAATGTCCTCTGTTCTTGGCAAGGACTGTGCAAGAATGGTCTGATGGCCATTTCATTTGATAGGATTTGTGTTGCATTGTTTAGTCACACATTGTGACAGCTGAGAAGTAATATGCTCCTGCAGATGCTGCGCCGCCCATGCAGGACAGATAAAGATGATGGAGGACCTCTAGGATGGTTATCACTCTAATACACACACACACACATCACATGGTGCCACATCTGATTGCACGGGTGGCGGTGCTGCTCTCGGTGGTGGGAGAGCGCACTTGTTTTCCTTTAGTTTTTAGGTCAGAGGACTCAAAGAGAAGAAAGACGTGACACAATAAAAGCATACATTATATAAGAGCATAATGACGAAGTGCATTATATCAGAGTCACGACAGAATCATTTAAAGATGATCTCACCTGTGGTGGCTCTCGTGGCGTCGTCTGCTTGACTCGCCTGCTGGATGCCGTGGTGGTGGTGATCTCCATGATGGACGTGGACGTCTCTGAGCGATTGGCCGTGGTGCTCGACTGCGGCGTGATGGAGGAGGGTGAATCCCCCACAAGCCGCACGCTGCCCTGGATCCTAATGTTGGGATCCCCCTCCGCGGCCATGTTGAACACCTTCAAGCCATTATAGTAGAGGCCCGAAAGCTGGCCCTGAAAGGATCGACTCCGGTCTCGCTCCCAGCCCCCAATCTGTATAGTGGTTTGGCTGTTGAAGATTGTAAGCTGCCGCCCTGTGGGAAAACAATGTTACATATATACAAGAATGTTGAACTGTGGACTCAGCCACTTTTACTAAACAGGAACAAAAAAGACAGAAAGACAGATTATTTGCCCAGTGGCTAATGAGACCAATAAATTACGGGTTGTAGAGGCAAACCCTGGTAATTTATTGCAGTTATAATGATGAGATGCCTATGAAAAGAAAAAAAAATTAAATTAAATTAAAATACAGGATTTAGAAAGCTTTGCTAAAAGGGCAGTCTAATCTAAACTAACGAGAGAAAAGATTAATCAGAAGTAGCAATATCATGAGTATGCAATAGATTAAACTACACTTGAAAAGATAACATAATCTCGAAAGTAATATAAATGGACAATTTGTTTGCAGGAAATTGCCTGGAAAATCTGACAAATGTGTAAAACATTTGTCTAACAAAGCTAAAAGCATATATATCATTATGCTTTGCTTATGTTATCTCACATTTGCCCTTAAAATGTTAGGATTTACAAAGTTGGTACATAGCAAGCATGAAAAGAAAAAAAAACAACTTCAGGCGGTGAGAATTGGACTTTTCTCGTGTACAATCTCACAGGAAGCAGGACACTCTTGTGGAAATTTGAAACTATTCATCCTTTTAGCAAAAGCAACCAAGGAAAATCAAACTCAGAGCGGGTATGACGGGGCACATGGAAAACCATAAAAACATTTTATGATAGCACCGCAGAACAGAAAACAAACAGGAAAGGGAACAAAAAAAAAAAAAAAACAGAAAATGATAGGGCTCATTTCACATTTTAAGTGAAAAATATGAATTAGTTTTTGAACTATAAAAAACAAAGCATGCACTCAGTTTGTTTTATACTACAGTTCCTTGATCTAATGCCCTATACATATTTACAATGTCTGTTAAAGGGACTCAAAATTGTGATGCCAATTCATATTGCACTCTATTTATCATTGCTGAGTTTAATCAGAATAGATCAAATGACACTAAGTACTGTATATGTACTGTATATGTTTCAAAAGTGTTTCAAATAACACTTGGTAACTAATGAATGACTAAACTAGAACTTTTAAATTTATCATTTAGATGTTTACAGCAAAATGCTTCAGTAATTTATAGACATTTTAACAATGCTGTTATTACTTCAGTAAGTGGATTTAAATTCATATTTACAGTCCCTTTAACCTTAAGTTGACAATAAACACTATTAAAACAGCTGACATCTATAAAATAAATACATTATTATGAAAAGTATGAAACACTACAAACTAAATTTAACTGTTCAAATCATTTAGTTTTTAAAGTTTTACTGAACATTTATTTTTTATGTTTATTATTTACAAAATGTGTCTACAACTTGGTTATGATCAAATTATTTTATTTGAAATTTTAATCAGTGATTTTACCTTTGTCGAGTAGCCATTCGTCAACTACTCGACCAAGACGGTATGGGATTCGCTGTCTAGCAATCGCCAGGCGTTCGTTATCATTGTTGCCTTTAAAGTTTAAAGAGACATTTCATTGGTTACAATCTGTAAGGTCAAAGGTTAAATGTTCATACTTAATGCTGGAGCTAAACAACTGCACAAGGTTTTTATATTTAAAAAGTTTTGTATATTTAAAAAAAACAATATTTACCGAAACATTATTTGAACAAACTTCACTCATTTTATTTTATTTTAGCCAACAAATTAGGCCTATATTAATTGAAAATAAGTGAACTAGCACGCAGATGTTTCATCTAGGTTAATAGAGCTATGTTATAAACCAACCCAAATCACAAATTTATACATTTCCATTACAAAAGCTTTACCCAAATATTTCCATCCCATTTGTCTTTTCCCTCTATGTCTTTTTAACTGGCTTTTAAACTAGTTATATACATTTTCAAAAAGAACATCATTTAAATTTATTGTTGAATCAACCTTTTATGGTTTAAAGGATAAAACAATTTAACTTTAACATATTACAAATGCCCACCCCGTTTATAAATAGCCTAATTGACAAGAAACAATGAGCTAATTGCAATACAACAGTTAACACAGTATACATTCAGAGCATCTAGTCAGAGAGAAGTCAGAAGACAATGTCAATGCAGGTACATACACTGTAAAAAATTTCATAAATCCACTTTGACAAAAGCTATGAGTCATAAAGAAGGAAAAGTCTGGAGTTTGACTGATGTTGCACATTGCTGACATTGGAGTCGGTGGAAAAGTCGTTTTCCAACAGTATTAAGAGACAAATAAGTGTCAGGATGGGGAAAAAGTAGCTGCAGAAAAACTCCACTCCAGGATTGGAGGGGCACTTTGGCATTAATGAGGGCAAACTCTGCATCACCCTTTTGTCAAGGCCAATAACCTCTCCAGAACAGAAGACTTTCAGCAAAGTGGCACTGTCTCTGAGTGCTTTTCCCCTGGTATTGTCTGCAGAGATTGAATTCAGTCAGCTCCATTCTTCCGGCAGATTGACAATGTTTGTCCCATCAACTATATTAATTCAGTTCTGGCAGATAAAAGATCCGGTAGCTAAGAATGATTCGGTGGAGAATAGCTTTGGAGGGGAAAGGATCGCAAAGGAAGGAAGGAAGGAAGGAAGGGAAGTAACCTTGTAACAGATGCACAGTTGGTCTGATGAAAGGTCTTAGAGGTAAGAAGACGCATAAAAAGACATTTTTTAATCGCATCAGCTTGAATTACTGAAGGGGATCAGCTACACAGAAAAGGGTTTAAAGCTTGTCTATACAGCTCATGGTATTTGGCTGCAGTTGATTGTGCCAGGTTGGAGCACAAAGGCTCCTGAAGGAGATTTAGTGGAACACTTCTCCCTCAACATTGACACAGAAAGATACGTTCTGCATTACAACAAAGCCACACAGGGACACTGCGGGTTTTATTTGATGTGGATCTCCAGATGATATTTCAGGAGCCACATTTCTGAAACAATGTCCAGCCACCTTTCCCACCGTCAATCAGGTCACTTTAAATGGAGCAAAGTTACCTGTAAACACACTTATACAATCAAGTGCACTTACTTATGTTGACTGATGATGAACTGATATTCAAGGACAAGGCTGGCAACATTCTTTATTTTTGAAATTGTCTACAAATCCCATGAAAAGACCTCAAATAACATTGTGTTATTGAGCTGCGAGTCCCAAGTATCCATGCATTAAAAAAAAAAAAAAACAGGTTGCAAATATATACTTTAATAAAAAGGCACTCTAGTTCTTAGCAAAACTGACTGAAACAGGAGCAATTAGTGCATTTATTGGGGACTATTTTTAGCTGTGGATTAATACACGTTGGGTGCTCTAGTGAGTATTTAAGGCAGCAGGATGGTGTTTGTGAAACTCCATAAAGTAAGACAAACTTGACCAGGTTCAGCGCAATGAAGGAAACATGTGCAACGGCGTGGCTCACTGATGTGTTTTTAATAGTTTTTGGACAACACTGAAGCTCTGCGGCACAGAGGTGTGAGTTATAACAGGCCATGGATGCACAAACAATATTTGAGGGATCAATTCAGTGTTGTTTTTGGTCAACTTCAACTTCTGAGCCCTGTGCCTGATGGAGGTACTAGACACAAACAAATAAATAAACAAATAAATAAGCACACACAGCTGTACTTGCATATATTTTTAAATGTGTTAAATTAATGAATAAACCATTACTGATCATCATGGGCTTTGTTAATTCCTGTCACCTCCGTTTGTCAGTCACGGGGTGTTAGTTATGCCACCTCTGTGTTTTCTGCTACTGCGACACCTCATCTGAAGAGAGGTCGGCATCAAACTGGGCTCTGGAGAACAGTCAGCCTACAGCTGTTGGGAGGACGACGAGGACGCGTGAGTTTAGACTGAAGAAGAGCAACACTCCTCACAATGGCTTTTTCCCTGATTAATTCATTATTAATTAATGTACATTTCATTATATATATATGCTTGCTTAGTTTCTTGACAGCCCAAATGTATAAACATCTTTTGAATGTCTTGTACTTTTCAAATAAACTGACAGCTTTTGTATTTCTCCACTTGCTGCCATCAACATTTTGTAACAGAAATGACAAGTTGTTGTAGAGGAGGGCAAAGACACTAACAGAAACACACATAGAAGTGTCGTGCGCGCACACCACATACAGTGAGCGCATACGCTTGTCCTGACACACAGTGTGTCACTGTGCAAAAATCCTCCACTTTTGTGCAAAAACATGCTCCAGTTTCAAAGACAGTAGAGCTTTATCTGTTTGGCTGTGCACCCCGTGGCACGCTCAGTCTATCCTTATGCCGAGGTTAATTAAGTGTGGATATAATCAAGGTCTGATCGTGTATCGATCCCCACTGTGGGACACCGAAGTGTTAAACAATGCCATCCCCTGGGCTTCGGTGCAGCAGCAGAGCCCATTCATCCTGCCTGCGAGCGGAGCCTGCGACTGCTGCTGAGTGGTGATTTGGTTTTGGTATGGGACAGCCTGGCTTATCTCCGCCGCCAGACAGCAGCGATTCAGCTGAGCCGTCCCAAATGACCCGCTTTGCCCTCACTCACTTGTTTTCTTTTTTGTTAATAAAGTGGTCAGATAAGGTGGGAGCTTTATCTCATTACAAGCCCTAGGACACTCGCCACATTAAATGAACAAATATGCAAATGCTTCCTCTGTTCATGGAGCTGGGAGAATTAAAAAAAAAGGGAGGAACCTACACAAATCTCACTATTATTTTCATTATTCTGCTCCCTTTTTTTCCTGCTCTGGCTGTGGTGGCCATTGCACCATTTTTTTTTTTTTATGCATGTTCAGTGATGACTGCATGCACAATGGGCTGAATAGGCTCATAGATAGAACAGAGGAGAAACCAGAGCAGATAGGATGGAGCTTTGATGGATAAAGCTAACCCTCCTCCCCTCGTATCCCACAAATCAGACTCAGAAAACAGGACGGAGGGCGAGATCGACGGAGAGGGGGCAGGGGTGGACGGATAGAGGGTAAAAAGGACAGAAAAAGAGGGAAGTGAGAGCTGAGGAGAGTGAGAGACAGAGAGCTCTGTAAGTGCACCACGCTCTGATAACAGTAAAAGAATAAGGCCAGGGACTTCTCCATTATCTTTGTGTGCAGCGAGTGTTCATTGGGTGCTCCGATAGGATACTGGACTGTACCCTGCAGGCCTGGCAGCACCATTGTGATGGTATTACTTCCATGGCCAAGACTCGGGAGAAGGGGCTGATTTTTTTGTTGCTGTCCAGCCTTTTGTGTGCGGCGCAGTCTGAAAGCTGGGAGAGAATAAAGCGAAACTGCAACAAAAAGGGGGCTAGTTATGTGTCTGCGTGTGCGTTCTGCATTTTAGATTCTAATAATTGTGCTAAAGACTTTTAATTGGCCATAAGTATGCAGTACGAGACTTTTTAATGAGATTACGAGGGCAGCCATATAGGCCCTGGTGAAGCAATTATTTCCTTGCTTTGAGAATGATCACTCCCTCCCATATAATCTCCTCCTCTCTGTCTTTCTCACTCTCCAGCCATCATTTTTATCTTTGCTGTCTACTCTTATTATAATCACTGTTGATCTGTGAGTGGCCTAAGAGTGGCTGAGGGCTGCTATTATGAGTGCGTTAGAGGCATACATGGATACTAATCAAACTACAGGCGAGCTGAGAGAATAATTGCTTTGTGTGCTGGGGGTGAGGGGAGGAACTGCGCAGTAATTGTGATTGGGTGTAATTAGTCTGCAACGAGCCTAATAAGGTAGCCGGACTTGGCATTGTCGCTGACGCATGATTGGTGGGGATGAGATTGGTCACTTTTCCTTGCAGCATTTACTGTAACTCAGCACTTATCACAAAAGGAAGAAATCTAATATTATTATCCAGCTTTTCGAGGTTTTACACTACATTGACCAAGAATTCAATTTATATAGAGATTGTGTTCCCTTACACTACACTAATAAGTAATATTAAATATACAGGGCTATGTTTTCCACTGCCAAGAATTAAATAGCCTAATAAATTATTAACTTTAAAAGCTTTTGCATGTCAGTGACTGATCCAGGTGATTAATTTCATATTGAGCTGAAGATAATCCCATCATAATTAACTCGGCAGTGTCACCACTTTAAACAAGTGACGCATGTGTTGGACATATGTGTATTTAAAAAAAAAAAAAAAAGTTGTTTTCACCAACTTTCCATCCAGTTTATGAGCGGCACATCTGCATGGATCATAGGCGTCTCGGGGACCAAGGGCGTTTCTTGTCTGAAGATTGAGATAGTAGCGTCCAGGCATTTAACCCTGCTGTGCATTCTGCCATGTCCACGACATGTCAAAAGCCATTAGCCTCCCTTTTCCACCTGAGGCAAGCGGCGAGGATTGAGTCCCAGTCATAAAACCCTCTTTCATTTGGATGAATGCACTGGTCATAGCTAAAAAGGTCACCAAACATTATGCAAAAGGGGAGAGACAGGTTGAATTTGAGTTCGGTTTGTCCTGTTGGCCGGTCATTTTTAAATGCATGCTCACAATTGAAGAAATGTTTTTGAATGGGGGCTGCAGTTTTTACTGGTGTGGAGCAAATGTTACACTTGTTCCTGCAGTGAGTTTGGTGACTTGATATGAGCATTAATGTACAGTCACACTCCTTTAATCCTCCATAGCTTTTGTCAAAGCCTTCAAGCAGTTAAAAAGTCAACAATTTCAACAACACAAGCAGTGACATTTAAATTCTTTTCTCATCATACTACCAACATCTTGACATTCTACAGAAACATACCAGTGTTGCAGAGTTGTTTCCACAGACACATTTCCATCTGTCGGAGTTATCAGTTACATTAAGAGAAAGTGCCAGTGCAAGTGCTCCAGCAATATAATGTGGAACTTATTAAATATATTAGACTTTTTTCAATAGCTAAACACTCATTACACAGGGCAGTAATTAGTGAATTCATCTTCTACTGTCATGTAAGCCGTGTTTATGAAAAGTGCTACACAAATGACAATGATTATTACTACGAGTAACACTAATGACAAAGAAAATGAACACAGCTTAATTTTTTTTTTTACAAGAGTAATTGTGGTGTATGCTCCAAAATGATTAATGTGAAAGTGTTACTGTCATGGTTAAACCAGATGCTGAAATGTAGCTGATCATCTGGTGTTTAATTCTGAATAAGTAACAGAGTAATTCAGGTATTTATTTAGCTTGACTGTGTCATTACACGTCCGTCTACCCCGTCGCCTTAATTCAATCAATCCACTGTATTGGCAGAGGAATAAATATTGAACTGGCACACAATTACTTGCCACAATAAAAGTGGTAATTTGTCTGTAAATAGTCTATTGATTTGACTTGCTGTGAACATGCGTGCACTGTAGGAGGATTATTTATGTATATGGGGAATTCAATGCAGACATGTAGACAGGGTGGGTGGTTGGCCTTTTTTCTGCAGTTTCTATTTTATACTATAGGAGCTCAAAAGTGCAACCTATTTACATAAGCCTAGGATATTTAACAGCATTGATTAATGTAAAAGGATAAACATCAGAGATGAGAAAAACACTCCACAACACTGGTATTATTCTTAACGGCTGCTGGAAACAGAAACATAAAAAAAGCAATTAAAGCACATGCCAAGTCAACGTAAAAACATCCTAACAGATAAGGCTTTAAAAGCTGGCTCGATAATATCTTGGTCATTTTATCGCCTTTAAGCGGCGGCAGATGTAACTGAAGGCGGAGTGGGTGACTCACCTGTGGGGTAGCGCTCAATGACAGGCAGGTCATCCACCTGCAGAGTGGCATTACCCCCACTCCTCGTAAACTTCACTATATGGTACTTTCCGTCATTTACAAACTTTGACGTCTCCTCAATGTTAATGTCGTCTGTTCCGACATTAAATACAACGGCAATGTTTCCTTTTTCCTGAAAAGAGAAGAACACAGAGAAGAAAAGAGTTTAGTGACAACAAATATAACTGTTTTAGGACGAGACCAGTGCTGGTAAGGGACTGTATGAAAATTATTAGGATGAAAGGGGGTGTTCAAAAAGAGAGTGTTTTATTTAATTTTATTGCTGAAGGGGGGGTAGGCTTTCCATGCTTTTAAAGAAAAATGGCTTTCAAGTGATTGAACTTTATCTCTCAAACACATCATCCTATAGCAAGTATGACTTTCAATTTAGTCTGGATCATACCAGGAAGCAGAACGACAGCATGACAGACAGGTGTCATATCAAGTGATAGTGACAGCTCTTGGTTCAAAACTAAGAGTGGCTGGACAGGACACTTTATTTTGCTCTATTGAGTGGCTATAAGGAAATTATTATTCCTTTAAAATCATATGATTTAAATCTTAAATTCCTTTTACACTTTTACTTACTCATGAAAAGATCAGTTGTACCAATCGATAGTGTTATGTTACTATTGTGGGGAGGGTGGTGCAACCTTTCTCTTTGCCAAAGGGAGGCTTGAAAAAATATTAATAACACTGGGTGGACCTTGCTTTTTATTTAACAAGTCCCCCAACACCAATTGTTTTCATATAGTCTCTAAATATATCCTCACCCATTCATAATCTTGATTTATCATTTTTACTCTTGATTTATTGCAGAAATTAAAAAACTGTGTTGCAGGTAAACACTGCAAACATCTGTTGTAGGGACACTGCTTTGCTCGTATTGAAGATTAAATATTTGTTTCAGTTTGCTGTAATTCTGGGAAGTCATTCAAGTGAGAGGATAAAGGGCAATGGCGACTTATTACAATATAACTGCATCAATGACTTAATGGAATAACTGTAACTCAATTACACAAACTTTCTACAGAAACTTTTTTTGGACAGGAGCCCAGTTTAAACATGCAATCCTTGTCCCATTTCAACGGGCAGGGTCCAGAGGAGGACATCCGCCAGATTCAATTTAAATGCAATTTTAATCAGAAAATCCTTTGCATTTTGCATATTTTTGCTCTTTAAAAAAGACTCATAGAATCATAAATGGAAAAGAAGCCATGAGGGAAATTGTACATCACGTCATTAGCGTAGTTTTTTTTTTTTCTTTATGCGGTTTTGCTGTGGTCATATGGTGCCAACATCTTACCCCCCAGAGTCATTTCGCACACAATGTGAAATGTTATCCACATTATCACTGTATGGATTATTGCCTTGGATTGGCAGCCACATAGAGCAAATGTGTTGTTCATGAACATTTAACAGCATAAATAGCCACAAAGTGCATTTTGCCCTTTATTGTTTTCATAACATCAGATAAATTAACTATAGAGTTAACAGTTAAGAGCATCTCCTCAAGCCCTCGTGCTCTGTGTTCCTCCTCTGGCCTCTTCTGTGTGATGCTGCCATCTGGTTCTTTAAAGTGCAATAAACACACACACACACGTATTTACTTCAGCCATTCATACCACTGCACAAACACACACACACGCACACGCCCACTCCTCTCCCATTCAAAGCGCTGTAGACACACCCTTTTCATCACTGTGAAAACCTCAAAGTGGCTTCAAAGCTCACTGAGAGGAGCTTGAATCTGAGAGGAGCTTGAATGTGGGAGACTGAATGTGGGAGACTGAATCATTAAATTGCAGTGAAAACTGATGTCGTTACATTTAGAGCATAAAAACATAAGCATGGAAACATAAAGGGGCCGTCTCAAAGGAAGTTTGAACCCAGCTTAGCCCCAGTCTCCTCAGATCCACATGTGATGGGTATCTACTCTAATAAGCTCTTTTTACAGTGCGTGATCGAAGTCGCTGAATCCTGCTGCTTAATACAGCTAAGATGAATGCGCATGTTGGTGCAGCCTCTTTCTCTCTGCTTATGAGCTGCAGTGAAAGGAGCATCTGGTTGGAGGCTCAACCTACTGTAGCAGCGCAGCGCTCTGCATGTCATTATCCAGTCAGCACAGCCAATACTACACTACATCTCTCTCGCTCTCTCTGACTCTCCCATATGCACAAACCAACTCTTTTTAAGCCCTCCCGACCACACACACAGTTTCCATCACTTCGGAGGACATTGCATTGACTTACATAAATTTCCTGGAGGCTCATTCTGACCACTATTTGTCTCACCTTAACCCCAACCTTGACCCCAAGTCTTCACCTGAAAATTTAATGATGTACGTTATGGGGATTTGCATTTTGTCCCCATTAGGGCACAGTGTAAACAGATTTATGTCCTTACAACATGAATAACACACACACACACACACACACAGAGCCCCTAAATGTGCAGGATGAGTTGAGCATGTCTCGAGAGCCAGAAGCTAAAGTTCAATTAAAGCCATTTGTAATGTGTCACACCACGTTACCAAAACTAGGACAATTGTATGCTTCGTAATGTAATTTCAACAGATTATATAATCTGATGCATTAAAACTACAGTGCTAACGCAATTTCCTGACTCCTCGCGGGCATAAACACCAATCAACGAAAACATGAAAAGCAGATGGCTACAGTCGAGCGACTGCAGCTCGTGTCAGGTTTGCAGAAGTGAATGGGCCAGAGGACGATCTCCATACGGCGGAGTTATTGTAAAACCTTGTCCTAGTTGTAATCTGTCATTTCAAGAGATTTGCCCTTCTTGAAACCTTTCAGACAGAGCCACAAGCTTCTGCCTTTGTCAGACCTCACACCAAGGTGGAGTTAACATAGTTTTCTTTATTTTAAGCACTTGAAAACAGAATAAAATTTAACATGAGACTAGTGCAAAAGGGAACTTTCTTTCAAGGACTACCACACACTGAACACATTAATTCAGAACTTTTTTAGTACCACTGCTCTTGGAAAAAAAAAAAAAGAGTCAGAAAAAAACGGTTTAGTGGAGGGACCAACCCAATTAAAATGCTGCTTTTAATAGCCTCCTTCAATTGACTTTTAATGTTCCCCACGGTCTCGTTAATAAATTTACTGCATTTAGTCACAAACTGCCAACTCAAATTTCCATAGCACAAAAAAAGCCTACTTCACAGTCTTGGAAGAGATGAAGAGGTAGATGAAAGGAGGGGAAACAGAGACAAAGGACAAAAACCAAACCATCAGATTTAGGGAGTCAGATATCAGATGAAAGATAAGAGCTAAATCTTCATGCTTAAAAAATACAAAGTTAAATTTCTGACATGCTGAGAGCCCATGTCTCTCCCATATTAACATGATTAACTTTGACTGTTATTGCCTCTGCCTTCTGAGACGGCGCTGGCATTGGCTTTAAACACCAATATTTCTAAATAAGAATCCAATACATTTTCAGCATTTCCTGAAATTCGATCTGCTTAGACAAGTAGTTTCTCAGTTAGTCCGGCACTGAGAGGAGCCTAATCCTGGAGCTCTAATAGGGTGCGGGCTTATGTCAGAGAGTGATTGATAGCTGCTTACATAAACCAAGCCCATTACACCCAGTACAATTTTAGGGCTGCTCACTTGGTAAGTGCTGCTCCCTGCAGGGCTGCCCCCCTGGGAACATACTGTATGGAGCACACATACCGCACCCGAAGAACTCAGCCCTGCCTGACACGCTGCACGCCGCCTTGATTAATTGCTCATCAAGCTGCAATAGAGTTTAATTAACTGATGAAGTTGATCCACCATTCTCCTCTAATCTGCTCCTTTTTTTTTTTATGCGTCTCATCCTTGCAGCTGGAGGGTGGAGTAGCTGCAGCAATACTCAGGGTGTCAGTTTCTCGTTAAAACTCTCCATCTGCACTCATTATGCAACCATAGACATCCTTGTTTTACTCGCTATAAAGCTGCAAAACAGCCTCTGCAGACCGAGTGTTTATGTTTCTGTAATTATTAGTAGCACTGAGTGGCATCGTTTTATTTTCTTCCAATCATGTCAACCATGAAACTCGAACAAATATGTGTTAAATGCATACAAGTCATTCAAGAGAGCTCCCTTAACTTTGACAGCTTAGGTTGTGAATTTTAGATAAAACTCTTGGTAAGAGTGTTCCCATAAATAATGAATCAATTAATAAATAAATCATACATTTATGCGGTGTATGGTATGTTGTTCACAATATGCTCGAGGGTCAAACAAACCAAGTGCAGAGCAGAAGCACAGCGAGTTGAAATGATCCGAATGCTTGTAACAGTTTACTGCAGCAAGCTTATTTCCCCAAGCCCACGCAAAGGCGACGTAAAAAAAAAAAAAAAAAAAAAAAGAAGAAAGGAAGTGATAAGTGGTATTCAAGATGGTGTCGGGCCTCCTCTCTCCAACCTCCGCAACAAATGAACACCACGGTGTGGGCTGTTCTAATCTTTCGCTTGTTTATGAGTCATTCATGTTGACAACCATTGTGCACACGTCACATTTCATATCTCAGCAGTCCGACGCCACGGGACCGCAACACATCTCCCTTCAGTGCACATGTCTGTTAGGGGTCCGTTGGCAGGTGGGAGAGCACCTCCGTCATCCCTTCGATGAGCGTTCTGACTGTGTGTGTTTCTCTATGTGCGGGGATATTACGCTCCCACTGTAGAAGCTAAACGTCTTAATGTAGCTAGGGCAAGCAGACTGTACTGTTCACCTTATCTTTTAATTACCTCTGACAGTCTTCTGCTCCCCCCTCAACCCCCCCTTTTTTTTTAGCAAAGCTTAGTTAATGAAATTACAGACATAATGGAATACTTAGGAGAAAGAAAATGTTTTATATTTTCTTCCTTACAGCGTGTGGCCCGTGTACTGTACATTATGTCGTAACTCACCTACACACCTGCAATTACCAGTATGCAAACATGTGTATAAGCAATCGCACGGACATCATTTTTTACAGTGTCGTAAATCCATAACAAACCTGGAGGCAGTATAAAAGCACGACTATGGCGTTGCAGAAGATGAAATTTCAGCCTCATAGAAGCTCCATATGATACATTAACTCCCTAATATCTCAAACAATTTAATGATGTTATGGACTGTGACAAACCTACATTATATTGTCTCTCTGGGTTTGAAACCAGTGAGGCCTGTGTATTCAATTATATTTCAAACTCTATAACAGGAAAAGATAAAAGCTCAAACTTCAGCTAACATGTAAAATACTTATCACATAAATACCTTATAGTGCTTAGACATACTATGTCACAAAATTAAACTTATGAACTATTCTCAAAATGGACAGGAAGGATTCTTAATTTCCATTAATATATTCTTCTCCATCTAGTTCAACACGCGTGTACACTTTAAAACAAGGTTCATTATCACTATCTGACATTCAGGTGCTGTTGTGTTCATTAAAATATGACTAACGCTGTCAAGTCTTGCCGCGCACATTAACATCCCCATATGGCATGACTGTAAACAACTGCAAGTCTCAGCACATTGCTCTTGTTGTACACATAGGTGAGCAAAGAGCCCTTAAACAGAGACCTTGACTTTGATTTGCGAGCATATGGCGCTGTATACTTTTAACATTTTCATTACATATTTTTATCATCCATTAAATCATTTGTGAAATGCCGGCGATGTTTGACCTCGCTGTTTACTTTAAGAGCTTCCCCACTTAGGCAGAAGTCAGGATATTAATTTTCTATCCTCTTTACATCTAATAATTGTCGCATTACTGCACTCCCTTTGGTATTAAATCTGATGTCAGAATCAGACTGAAAATTGTGGTGGTAGAAAAAAAAAAAGTAATTACCTGCATGCATGGAATTATTCATTAGGTGATTATGAAAACTGTTTTACAAGAGTTTATCTGCAAATACAAATATACAACTCGCACAAAATGAAGATAATAAACCTCCCAGCCTAACACCACAACTAGTAAAAAGAGTCGTTTAACATACATGGTGCTATAAATATGGTGGAGGTAAATACTGTATCTCGTACTTCCTTGCTAAAATCATAGTGAGCTAAGCTACATCCACGTACTTGGAGCTGCACTTTTGAAATACGTTCTAAAACATGAAGCAAAAGTTGTGCGACAAGGCCCCTCCCCCTCCCTCACTTCGCCATCGCCTTGGTTGCATTTCCAGCGTGGTGAGGTATAAGTGTGTTTGCTGGGGGCTCAGCGTATTTCAAAATCAAGTCCGCCGGCTAAAGTGCCTAATTATCTGTGAAGTTGGCTTGAAATTGTTTCCATTGCTAGGAGACTCTATCAAGTGGCTTTCTGTAGGAGAGCTTCATCAAATACCTCGAGTTAATAAATCATCAAGCCAGCCGCAGCAGCTGTTTGAAGGAGGGCGCGGAGAGAATAACAGCAGACGCAACGGCCATTGTACCATTACAAGGAACGCAATATGAAAACATTAATTTATGCTTATGTATAATGCAGCAGCCTTCTTTGAGATGCAGTGAGGAAACATACATATCCTCTAAGTGTTTTTACACAGGGGGAGTTATTGCAATAAAAATGCAGCTTTCTTCTCATTAGTGCTACAAGAGCAGTGGAGTTCAGAAGTTAACATTCAGCTGGAAGTGACAGCAGTGTCCGTAATGGGAGCCGGCCAGTGGCAGTTTTCAAAAGCCACTGCTCGTCTTTTCCTGAAATGACATTTGCTGTCTGTCTGTACTCTTTCGCTTGCTCCATCTTTGGCCCCGCCTGTGACACATTCCATCAAGGGAGGTCAAGAGATATCTGAAATTTCGTTCTCTCTCACTCAAAGAAATCAATTCAGGTTTCAGGTGATTCTCCCGTCTGTCCACTTGTGACAGCTGGCGCGCAGTCAGGGGTGAGTCGACCTTCATCTCTGTCCTCTCTCTCTCTCCGTCAGGACTTCCTCCCCCCCGAGCATACTCAGAGTCCAGCTCACTTCATCTGTGCGATTCACGCCGCACGGCTTTCTGGCTAAATAAGATCAAACATAATCAAGTGTGTGTTTTGGGAGAGTGGGGAATGGTGCGTTCACCTTAGTGAGAAATGTGGGGGGAAAAAAAAACAGTGAGCTCAGGTAGAGCTGGGGACATATGCCCGAAGGCAGGGAACATATGCTATGACTGACCCTTAATCCTCAGAACGAGACTTCCAGACACTCAACATGACAAGAATACACAACATGACAACCGCTTTGTTATGTCTACTCAGATTATCTCTAGTTCAGAAGAACAAAAACAGATGAGTAAGTCCTGCATGTCAAAATCTAACAGAATTCATACTCCAGATTTGAATGTAATGTCATGGGCAGTGACAGGTTTGCTAATCTTGTAAAAAGTGTCAGACACATTTCACCTCAGTAACACGGAGTTTCAACACAGTTCAGTTAAATGATGTCACATTGCCATAATTACCAAATTGTGTTTTCAATTCATTATTTGGGTGACTGACATAACACTGAATTTATAATACAGGACATGTGTCATCTTGACTAGATAGAAAAGACGTCTCCACGGAGTTGAGGTCATAAGCTTGTAAATATGAGCATAATAGAGTGTAACAGGGTAAAGCCAATGACTATTTCTTGGAGGGTAGACATTCATTCTGACTCTAAAGCACCACAAAACATTGAAACTCTCAAAAAAGGTTCTCAGTTTTCTCATGGCTCCACTTTTGTCTCAGTTTGAGATAAAAAACCCGGCTGGAACTAATGCAACCAGCAAAGCTTGAGTCTTTCCTTATAACGCATCAGTCATACTGGTGGACTAAAATAATTGGACTCCCAGTATGAAGTGAAGTGAAATGTCTTAAAAAAAACAAACTCATACAGCCTGGGATTGAAAACAGCAGTCTGTGCTCGCTGCTTATGTTGTAGGCAATGACAACTAATTTAGCCGAACAATGCAAAACATGTCAATCTACACAGATGGAAGCGAAGAATAAAACTTCAGAGAGAGACTTATGTTCATGAGATATTCCCATCTACATTTGTCTTTACTTGCAAATAAGAACCTGGAAATCTGAAATCAGTTTCACCTCTGTGAACTCTGTCTCATATTGAGAAGTTTTCTATATTAAAAAAAAAAAGTTCTTTTGAAAATGAAAATGGGGGCTATTATTGGAAAGCACTGCTTTGTTTCTGCACCGTAGCTCACAGAAAAAGTTGAACAAATTCACCAAACGCTTCAGCTGATGGAAAGAGCTGGAATAATATTTGGGCTGACAACATTTTCAGTAGATTGTTGATCAAGTTTACAACTTTGTTCCCTTGCAATTTGTTGATATTTTTGAACCATGTAGAGCAAACTATGTCGAGCTAATTCTCCATAGAGCTGCACCAGAGAGAAAATATTCACTGTTGGGTATGGATGGATACTGATGACAATCAGATGCAGAAAATGCGGATTTCAATCTTTATAGATCGACATGCTCACGCTCAGGGTTAACTCGAACACCTCCATGGACCTCCTGCTGCTGCTTCACAGTAAAAGCTTTCTGTCTTTACACCTTTCTTTCATCAGGCTTTGGGCAGCTGGAGGCCTTTTACAATAATGACATTTCAAGCTCATTGCATAAGCAGAAGTCTTTCAGTTAGCGTGGAATGCTAACTTATTGCTCAATACAAGTGAGTCTATATTTGTTCATGTTGTTTGTTGGTGGACCCATTAAAAATGTTGCATATTGAGAGACTTGGAGTCAATTACAGCTTCAACAATGCATGGGAGGCTATCGGCTGTATGAAACCTTTTGGATATGGCAGCTCTTTGTGATGTGTTTATTGTGGGAATTCATATGGGAAAAAACAAACGATAAAATATGACAAATCATGCAGCTCTAGTAGGCAAGGAAGTGAAAGTGACAGGGTGATCAGGAGAAAATGAAGCTCTGTAGATGACAGATATATTATGGCAGACGTAACATACAGACAATGCAATATTATGAAATGGTAATAATGTCTTTATTTCTCTGCATTCTTGTCCATAATCATCCATAAAAAGAGACCCTCAAAACATTTCTTAAGCAGGTGTGAAAGCTTGGAACAATATTAGGTAATTTGTTACAGTGGCCTTTTGCAGCTTTCAAATGTAAAAATATCCAATTATTTATTATCACGCTCTGCCTTTCATATGGTAATTAATGAACACAGCTATCAAGAGCTTATTAGTTTGAGATTATGACCTGTGCAAAAATCTTGAATAAGCTTATAATGTGACAACATGTCACTGTTAGCTTACCAGAAAAAACAACAACTTTAGGTCGACACCAAATCTCCCTTTTCAACACGGACAAGATTTTTATTTTGATGGTAGGCTGTGAAGTCTACAAACCTGACAGTATTTATTCTGAAAAGTCCTGATATACTGCTTAAAACAACATGTAAGAAAGTGAGTATATGAGGATACAGCGAGGAGGTCAATCTGCCCTCCATGCGCCCAGTGTTGCTCAGTGAAGAGAGAACATGAGAATCAGCAGCGGGGTCAGAGGTCGACAGGGTTTGAGGAGGGTTCACCACCTCACTGCACAGCTTTCCAGCAGACCTCACAAAAGAAGCAACTCTAACAGCCATCACCTGAATCTGCAGTACTTACAGAAGTACCTCTTTTACCAAGTCACACATTCAGCTTGTTCCTCATATAGATTTCTTCAAGAACATCTACAGCTAATACAGCTTCTGATTGCGGAGAGGTGGGAAAAGTTTTTTTTGAATCGAGGGTCTGTTAATTAAAAATAACATGAAGTGTTGAAAAGACTGCGACCTGAGAAACAACACCACAACCCCCATACTGAAGATGTATGTTCCACTATAGGCACTTCAAAATAAGACTATGATGATGTTGGATTTAGAACAGTGGCTGTCGTCCAACAGTCTTTGACACCATCATTAAGTGGTGCATTAAAGCTATCTTACATTTGGCACCAGGAGCTGGAAACTCTGGAAACTGTTATATCTACAGCACCAATTAATCTTAAAGCCTCCTGTTCAGAAATAGCTTATATTGATGCTTGAAGACATAATAACTTAATGATAAATAAATGAAATAAGAACTTTGATTAGGAATACATTGTTTTAAATTAACCAGTATTATTTGTATGAGATATAATATATTATTGATGCAAATGTGAATATTACAAATATTGTTGAACATTTACAAATATTAAACTCTGAAAATTAATCGTGTTTGACTTATGTCCATATTTCATTAATTATTTCTTAGCACAGCTCAGTTTTTGAGCCTCATAACTTGGAACTTTTTTTTTTATCTTGTTGAGACATTTATGAGAGGCAATTTGTGAGCTTTCATTTTTCTGAATTTTAACAATGTCCAATCCTTGTTTGTGCTGTAAAAATATTCAGAAGTTACTGAGCAAGCTGTCTGTAAACCACAATCTAAAGTTGCAGTTGAACAAAGCGATAGACTGTCGGGTGGAAGTTAATTATCTTGTTGCCATAGCTGAAATTATACCTTTCACGTGTGTGTGAGGGCAAAAAAGTTGGGACACTGTGTAAAACATAAATAAATGAATTTGCAAACAGATCTGCAAATTAACTGTATTTACTGACAACAGTTTTACAAAGTGTTCCTGAGCCCATGTATTAATCTCCTTCATACAATCGTGTTTGACAAAGTGTTGAACCTCTCTCCATCCTTGCTTGTGAACGACTGAGTCTTTCCAGGATGAACCTTTCATACCCAATCATGATACTATCACCTGTTACCAATGAACCTGTTTACCTGTGGAATGATCCAAACAGGTGTTTTTGGATCAGTCCACAACTTTCACAGTCTTTTGTTGCTCCTGTCCCAACTGGTTTGAAACATGTTGCTGCCATCAAATTTAGAACAAGCATCAAAAATCAATGAAGCTCATGAGGTTGAACAATAAATATATTGTCTTTGTACTGTTTTCAGTTGAGTTCAGTTGATGTCAAAAAAAGATTAGCAAATGATCACATTCTGTTTTATTTATGTTTCAGGGTCCCAACTTTTTGGAGTAGTATTAGGCCCTTTGTGAGGAAGAGGAGACAGAAATGCAGTTAAAGCAACACGAGTCAGTCAGTCACAAGGGAAACGTGTGGTTAATGTTATCTTTCATCCTGGAGTCTGTTGAAATTGGAGCATTAGTGTATCTTCTGATTAGCCAGTATGCAATTTCCAATATCTTAATTCAGACATTAGATTAAGAGTCAACAGCACTAACACGATCTGTTGTCAAACTAAAAAACAGTTTTAACTAGACATGAATAACAGCCTGTAAAACACTTTCTTATTAAGCAGCCCACAGCTGCAGAGCCCAAATGTAATGTGTAGTCAGTTAGAAATACACTACCAAACATCAAAATAGACCCAGAAATGTATATTGCCAATAGCTGTTATTTAACTGGGTTAAAGTGTTTTAGGGTGTATTTTCCTTTAAGAGAACCCTGGAGTACTTGCTTCTAACACTTCCACAGAACTGAGAAACTGCCAAGCTTTAAAATTGCCACCATCAATCAAGAGGTTTTAAAGGATGCAACAAGCAATTTCATGGATGACTTTTTTCAACTTCTCCAACATTATTCCCCATCAGCCCCATGTATTATTGTGCCATTTTCTTTTCTCTCCATCCACCCCTGTTTCTCTTTGATTCCAGCGCCACAGACAAAAAGAGTCTGTCAGTGCCCTCTCACTTATTCATGTACGCTGACTTCTCTGTCTTTTAATGTTAACACAGCTCAAACTGATTTTCCAATTCCCACACTGAAGAGGAATACATTAAAAGATCTGGAACAAGAGGTGTTAAGTTATGACAAGGACTAGGCTTTACTTAAACCTCAGAGGAACGAACCTCGTCCTAGATTTTTCAGATAATGGAGGACTATGGATGCTTTCACAATATTTTAAAAATGTAATTCCACATTCTGCTGTAGGGGCTCTCGGGCCCCATTTTCATTTTGAACAATGCCCGGCAGATGGAGGGGTTTACTAGGTGTGAGAGAGTATCACAAATACAGTTGCTGTATTGCTGTTGCTCAGAATCAAGACTCCCTTTTCGCCTGTGAGCTCATGTATCCCTCACAGCGAAAGGGTGAGGTGAGATCTAATCATTTTACCCCAATCAATCAAAGCTGAGCGCATGAATGGATGAATGGTTAGTAAGAGAGCTGAGTGTATCTCTGACATAAAATCACAGCAAGAAAGGGAAAAGTAAAAGCGTTTAAATAGAAAAAAAAAAGTACCTAATATTGATTCCAAGCTACAGAACAAAAACAAACCAATCCATATTTTTGCCTACAACTGTCTCCCATGTATACTATTTGGCCATAATGAAAATCATTTAACAGCAGTAGTCAGACACACAGGACAACGCTGTCCAACCTCACACACAATATTGGGATTTGCTATAAACCAAAAAGATAGCACATTCAAATCATAGCTGCGACAATGTGTGATTTCTGCAGCAAATGGGATATTTACTGAATCGTTGTTTTCGGTCTTGTTTTTCTCAGACAAGTCTTCAAATGCCTGTCTGCTCCGAGCCATATCTTTTCAAAACACAAGGGAGCCTGATACTTACACAGAGCACCCTAAAGAGATATGGGATCATTGTCTTTATCCCCAGGTCCAGCAGCTATTTTTGAGCCCAACTGACCCAGCGTCCGTGCGCTGATGGATGCTTCGATATACTGCAGAAGATGGTTAGGCAACAATAACCTCACTAGAGCCAGGTGTATTAGAAAATATATTGGGTCTTAGTCTGTTTTGATGTGGGTTTTTTTGCCGTCTTTCTGCACTGACATCTAATTTCTGTCGAGGCTGTTGAGTATACAGCTCAGTGATCACTAAAGACAGAAATGGTTTTCTCAGTTGGAGCACACAAAAGCTGCTCTACCACAAGTTAATGACCTGCTGCAGTTGGCCAATCACAGGCCGGCATGCTGTTATTCTTGGTGATTTGTAGGTGGTGCAGGAATGCTAACACACATGCATGCACAGGAAAGTTTTTTTAATCAGGAATGCAACAAAACGCATTTTCAGATTAAAGCCTAGTTATTTTTATAATATATAATTCGAATGATTAAAATCAAATAAGGTTCAACTTGAGTACTTCTTTTTGCAGGTTTTCACAAGCTGTGAGTGAACAGCCATCAACACCTGCCAGCTGCCTCTGCGCACGATGATTTAAAATTCACCCCTCTGCTCTGTCCTATGGCAGGCTGACATTATGGTGTCGAAGAAAATGCCTGTTAGGGCCACAGAGCAAGGTGATAACTCGAGCTGGGAGCCGTCATTATGAGCCAACTGAGTCAGTCTTGAAACCAAATCCGTTTTCATAAAATGGCAGCAGCAGCAGCAGCAGCAGCAGCGCTTTTCTTTTTCTTACCGTCCTCCAAATTAACACTCCCATTGCAATCATCAGCATTGATTTAAATTGATCTCAATCATCTAAATCAACGACGAGACGCCGCGGCTGTGTATTAATTTCTTTTCCCGATTCGAGGAGGCAAAAAATGTGTCATCCAGCCCACTCAATTTCAGGATTTTGCCCAATTATTCTCACTTGTCATTTATTGTGAGTGCAGTAAGGAACACCTGCTCAGGGATAAATGGTGTGGGGCGAAAATCTGCCAATGGACACACTGACAGTGGTGCTGACAGCGCCTCTTGAAGGTGATGACAAGTAGACACCAAGTGACAGATATTTGGATGTTTGTCATCTCTGAGGAGCTGAGCAGGCACTTTCATCTTAGTTCATTGTGTTTTGATGCAGCCTTGTCTCCGCTCCCCTCCCCTCCCTGTATTCTGATGCTACAGCATGTTGTACATCGAGGTTGAGCCGGGATAAAAGCGAACAATGCGGTAAAACAATCTACGCCTTTTTTTAACTGCAGTTTCTGTTTGTTGCCTTCTTAAATTATCTGTAGCTATGATCGATTGATGCTGTGTACAATGGTGGCTGCTGGTGGCAACACAATGGCACTGACTGGCTTAACTCGCTCCCCTGAGATATGGCTGCTCATGCCACCGCCTCATTCATCTTCACCATGCTGGTCCATGCTGGTCATTTGATAGTCATCAATTGATTATCATTAGAGGGACTGAACTTTGTAACTCTGCACCGCGTAGCAATTGAATGGTTAACTAGCCGAGGTATTGACACTTTTTAATTGTTGTACGATGAGGAAGCCAATTACATTTGCTCTAATGAGAGGAAATTGATTAAGGCGTGCTCTTGGGTTGCATCTACAAGAAATTGATGGAAGAAGTGTGTGATCCTCTGGGTGCAACTGGTTTAATTTTTAAGATTATTTAGCACCCTCTAATGAGACGACGTCACCTTGCCAGCGGCTTTGTTTGTGTTTTTTTTTTTTATCGTTCTGTAATTGATTTTCTCAGATTTTGACCCACATTTCCAACTTCAAACTGGACTGTGTAGGTTTAGCAAGAACACATATTAAGACAGTATTATACAATAACACTGGCCAGAGCCATTTTGCAGACTCCTTTAATTTTCCCATTTACCACTCTACATACTGTCTAGTCTTACTGCAGTTCGTGGCCTGTTTTCTGGACTGTAGTCGATTGTTTTCTGGGCTGCCGCTTATGGCACATAAAGGAGCTGCTCCTGCTGCTGGCGAAATTAGAACAGGGCAGTCAGGTGTTACTACAGTGCACCTTAAAACCTGTCAGACAGAAAGCCCAGCACCTTTGATTTGGCCTCTCCAGAAGTTGGGGCCAGGGTGTGGAAGAAAGGCAATTTGCTGATACCCTGTTTGTTCCCCCTACAGTTAACCTAATTTCTGCATGTAGGGCATTTTCTCCTACCTGTCCAGAGATGGGGGACACAGTGGTTTGACTCTCCTCTGGGCCTGCTGACACCTCTAACTTCAAACTACCAGTCAGACATGTAGGTAATAACGACTGTAGCTTTATCGATATAAGCAAATTATCAAGACCTTTAGAATAACTCACCTCGAGCTAATTGGTGACACAGAGTATAAAGAGCATGTTGAGGATAAACATCGCCTAAAATATAGTGAGTTAGTTTCATTTCTTTCTCAATTGTGAGTCATAAGAGGGGCCTTGATCCATACAATTTTCATCTCCATTTCATCATGAATATGTAAACCGCAGCTCTTTCTCTGGTAAAACATGATCCGTAGGGGCCAAGGCAATGTGATGAAGACTTGTGTCAGGCCAAGTGAGCTGGAACTGATGGTGCACATAATTAATGGTCTGAAATAGACTAAGAATTAGTGCTGGGCTGGGATGTTAATTGACTATGATACTTGGGCTGGTGCCTCCCAGCCCGAGGCTCTTTCCCCCTGCTTTGCTCTATCACTTTGCTTCGATTTTCACTGTGTCCTATTTCTTCCACTCCTCGCTTTGCTTTCTCCTGATTTTGCCTCCTACTCAATTCCCCTCTCCCCTTTACAATCTCATTTTCCATGTTTCTTATCCTTTCCTTGTCAGTCTCCTTTACCTTGAAGGTATCTGGGACTTCAAAAACACAGAGAGGGAAAGACATGTGACGCACACTTCTCATGTTGAAGTGGCCACCTACACAAACTTTGCAAGCCTTGGTTGTCTCGGGACAGAGGAGTCTCTGTAATGATGCCAGAGTTGCGACACTAATAGGACTACCATGCAAACATGCAAACACACACAGTGAGAGAGAGCTGCGGCTTTACAATGAATGGCTACCACGGCATTGTCTTGATTTCACCTGTTTAGCATCCTCTTCCATAATTCATCCACTCAAACAGATGACCTGAGCAACTCTTGAGCAAGAGTGTGGGAAAGGTTGTGTAGTTTGATAAAAAATGCAAACAAGGTCATAAATAAGCTGGGTCCAGCATTTTCTTCCAATTTCCCTTTTCTCCTTTCACGGGCACTTTTCTTTTTCAAGCCTTGCGTGAAACATTGCCACGACAGGTGAAGTAGTTATTTTGCTCACACTGAGGCAAAACCCCCCAACTATTTACACTATGTATTTAGGTCAGTCCATGTGCCTCGTCTTTTCTTCAAAGGATAATACGATTTCTAAACTGTCTTATGTCTTATGTAGTCTAGCACTACAAATAACAAAACCAAAACACTGTGGACCTTTAAAGGGGTATTCCAGCAATTTAGCTTTGCACCTGACTGAAAATGAACACAGTAGTGGCTGAGATATCCTGACTTTTAGTCCCAAGTATTGCTCAAGATCCAAAATACTGGATCCTACATTTTCCCATAATGCAACTATTAGCATCTTTCATGAGATCTTCTGGTAAATGCCCAATTCTTTTGAACTTCAATTTCCAGTTTGTAATAAAGGCTTTCTGTCAAAAATAGAGTCCAAGTCAAGAAAAAAATAAGACCAATGACATCATCGGGGTTATTTTTTATTCTTTTTTTCCCCCCCTTAAAGTGGGGGAAAAAAATTGAGAGTTAACGCTCCTGAGAGACTGAGGCTTACAGTACTGTTAGCTGGCAGGAATAAACAGCAATGGAAAGCAGTGTATAAAAAAAGAATGCTCTTTTACTAAAGGTGGATTAGTTGTGTTAGAAAGACATTATTGATGTAACAGAAGCAGCGAGTGTCCACTGCTTTTACATTCAGCCGCGTTTCTAAAATGCAGTTTTGAAAGAGGGGCTGTTTTTGTCCTCTTTAACTGATCTTGTATTAGGCGCTGAGTGGGTGTTTTTTTTTTTTGAGTTCGTATGACATACTGTACACATTCAGTTCAATGATAACAGAGCAATCCCAGCTGCCATCGCTACCACACCCGAACAGAAAATACAGCCCGTCCGAGGCAGTTTGATAATAGAAAATCAGACACTGCCAAAGCTTCTCAACCATCATTAATCTCCTGCCCCAGCGCCTGACTCACAGGGAGTGAGTGGCGATGGAGAGGAGGAGAAGTAGAAGATAGAGCAGAAAGGAGAGACTGAGAGTGAATGAGAGAAGTGAATTAGAGAGAAAAAGAGGAAGGCAGTTCAAAGCGAGGCTAGAAAGATGAAAAACTCGATTACAGAGAAGAGAGAAGGTGGGAAAAGTATAGACTAGGGGGACTTAGATGGGCGCTAAAGAGAAAAGGAATTCAGGGTATTAAGGCAAACAGCAGGTGCTGGTCTACGGGGAACCGGCTGGACTGAAGGTGTACGGTCGGCCTCATCACTCCATCACAGATTACATCGTGTCCAGATGTCCACACGCAGATAGCAATCACAGTCATCCCAATACCTTCCCCATCACAACCCATTACTCTATCTCTCAACCGCAGACGCCTGGCTATACATGTTGCCTCGGTGATGATCCCTGGGTCATCACACTGTCACGGAGGTCTCACCTGTCACTGCACATGAGCATTACCTCCCATATTACTAAGTAGGCTTTTTGCGTGGGCAGCTGTGGCCGAAGCAGCCGCTGGCCCGAGCGAGGAAAGGCTGCCATTGATTTGTTGCGCTGAAGGACAGGCTGAGGTTGGAGGCCTGAGGTTGTGGGGCTGAGGCTGCGCCGGCTGTCAGGGTTTAAAGGCTGCTGGAGTTCTGAGACAGCTCGGCGTACAGAGGCATTTATCATCAGCAAGGTAACTGGCTTCTCTGAGAGCAACTCAGGCGAAAAATGAACAGCTGCCATGGCTGCGCTCACAAAGACCCCACCATTCGGCCTCAGTTTCCAGCAACAGGAAACAAGTCAGACATATTGTCATTCAAATGTATAACCGCTCGCAAAGAGACGGTTTTGTCTGGCTGGAAAGGACATATTGAACTATACTGCATGATGTGTGCAGGGAGGAACCAAAAACAACAACAACAACAAAAAAATACAGGACTCTGACATGCATGTTTTCTGTTTTTGGATCTACAGCTTTCTGGAAAATCTGACATCTTACTGATAAAAAAAAAAAAAAATGATGCTGATCTATGTTTGAACAATCTGATGCCTATATGCTGCTTATGCAATCCATGATAATGACACCAACAAGGCTTACAGCTCTTTTCAACACCTAAACCACGGACACTGTTCTTTACGCCCATTCAATTTACACCACGTCAATCAATTAGTTGGCAGGTAGAATTGGTTTGCTGGAAACAGACTGCAGCCTCCTTTCACCTCGGCTTGTACATGCACACACACGCGTTGCACTAGAAAATCTGGGATATGAAACTTTGGTCTTGAAATGATGCAGATGTCGCGGTAATGAAGTATTTGGTGCAAAAGAGAGACGAATAATCCTTTTCTTTTAAAGTGGATGCAGAGTGTCCGCAATGTCGTGACTATGTATAATAGGAAGAGGAATGCCTACTCAAAATTGGTGTGAGGTTCCTATCACTGTAAAAGTGTTTGTATGGTGAGCCACACACTCCAGATGTATTATGCATTTCTACTTGTACTGGATGATGTTTTAGCCTTTTGTCCTTGTTTTAAATAAGGGCATTTTTTTTCTTTCTCTTTGCCATGTTGTTTTCATTCAGCAGCCCGTTCCAGTGCCCTCTTCTACACGTCGAGATGGGTGTTTCATTATAACAAGAGCCGTATGTATAGCGCTGTATATTACATATCGAGCCTCCCGCGCCGAGATTGCTCTCGGTTCTTTAGCACAGAGGCATTAGCGAGGTGTGTGTCCTTCTAATCAATCAGGTGTTGGTAACAAGAAACCTATTCTATTACCACAGGAGAGCAGGGTGTGTGTGTGGTGCATCCAATGACCTCCCTTGTAAGACAGTAATTAGCATTCCCATATGGATATTTAACACCTTCAATGAAAAAATGTTTATTTTACATGACAGTACACTCGTGCCCTTCCTTGCAAAATCCCATTCACTTCACCTTCCTAATTCTCTGCTATTTCGCCGCAGCTTTGTTTTCTATCTACGTCCAGCTCACGGTTTCCATATCTCCGTCATAGTGAAGCTCAAACAGAATGTGGGCCCATTTCCTCATGCAGTGCAAAGTGTTGGGGAGGGCTGCAGATTAAAAAGCCTTCCCCTGGGTGTGCTCACCAGGCTGTTCAGCACTGCTCGCCAGGGAGATTCACTACATACATTCTCTTTTATGGCCCTTTCCTTATTCATCATAACACAGCTTCAATTTTATTAACTTCTCCAGCCAAGCATACATCTCTGCCTGTGCCATCAGTCTTTTTCACTCTGTTTCTATCCATACAGCGGCCCTCTCCACCCAGCTCCCCCAGATGCTCATAAGCACACATACACAAGCGCACAGTGTTATTCATTCACATGTATACAGATTTAACACTGGGGAATGGACACATTTCTTTCATATCCAGGCAGGTCTTTATCTTCCTCTTGGATAAGTGTTGTTCCCCAGCTGTGGCTTGCCTCGACAGTGTCTCAGGCCCAGCTGGCCTCCAGCACAAAATATGCTGAACACGGAAAACAGATAGAGGGACGCGTCTGAACTTTATTTCATGCAAACTGGAAAGAACTGAAGAATATTGTGAATACTGAACAAAACTATGAAACACTGACTCTGGAAAAAGACTGCACTCTGACAGAACACATGTCAACACAACTAACTTATAAAGCCATTATTCCTTTCTTTTTTTTTTCTTGACCATGTATCTAAATTTTATACGTACAGCTTATTCCAGACGTGGTGAATGAATAAAAGGGAATTTTTTGTATTATTTATACAGTATACTATATATTCAGCAAAGCAAGGAAATACAAGGACTCGTAGTTTTGAGTGTCCCCAAGATCATGCATGTTAAAGACCCTCTAAATAAATAAGTTTTTAACCTAGTTAACATGTCCATAAAATGGTAAAATACATAACATGAGCAGAATAAGCAGTCAACACCACGACTGTGCATTTCCACCTCAGAGCCACAGTGTACCAGTGACAGACATTCAGAGAGCCAAGGTTTCATACATATTTCACATACCTGAGGAGTCAATCCTGTCCACTTGTGGGTGAGGCTACAGTGAAATGTATGGGTAGTTTTACTATTTTCATAATGATGGCAGAGATGTGTTCTGTTTTTAGGTGCAAAGTTAGAAAAGAAAAATGGGTGATCCTTCATGTATTATCAAAGGATCTGAAAGTAAGAGAGACAAACCTCCAGAGTATTGAATCCCGATGTTGTTCCATCCATTTATCCCAGCCATTCCATCCATTTTATCTGTCCTTGGTAAAAGCCAACATGTTGGTCAACCATTAAGTTTATTTTTCTTGTCTTTTACCCGTTGACTCTCTCCAAACAAATGTGGGTTGTGCTATAATGTTAGCCAACGTTATCCTGCCAAGTTACATGATGATTCATGTCAAATACCGATAGGACATTTTATATGGCTTGGGGGTGTTAAAGAAAGTTAGACAGCTAAGCTATCGGACAAAGTATTTGTTTGTGTATTTGGGGTTTGTGTGTTTAACCAGCAGAGTCAAAGCGGCAGAGGTGTAGGTGGAGACAGAGGTGGGGTCTAATTAGACCTGTGCATACTACATGAAGGCAAAGGTGTAGAGTTACATCTAAGCTACTTTTAGGGGTTTAATCAATGCCGGGACAGAAACTTTAAGGAAATTGCATAAACTCACAGTATCAAAAGGCATCCAGCAAATTTCACATGATGTTATGAAAGAGAGCAAAGTCTTTTTCATGGATGTGGTCACTTACGTATACAGAAATCATGAAGTTCCCAAACTCACATACACTAGAGTGCTAAGGTGCTATTTCTCAGCATTACACAGCATAAGGTGTCCGACTTCACACAGTGACAAGATTTAAGGTCCAGTCTATTTTTAGTGCTATTTTTTTGCCCTTCCCCGAGGCTTTGTAAGCGCTATACCAGACACTGCAAGAAAGGCAAATTTCACTGGTCACAGTCTTCCCCGCCACAAGAAACAGGCATATGCCCTTGAACCCAACAGGGAGGTAGCGTGGCAGGACCACTAAAACTGCTGTAATGACTTCAGTAGAGCTTACTAACCGTGGCTGCACCGTGCGCTAAGAAAAAGCAAAAGTGGAAAAGTGGATGCAATGGATCCAAGCACAGTCTCGAGAGGAAGGTGACGGCACGAGGGCCATCTTAGCGTGAAAGGCTTTGATGGAGGAGCTTTACCCGCATTGTACGATGAAAAGACAAAACGTCAGGGAGACAAAGGGAGAAATAACAGTGAGCATGTTCCTCTGAAGTATTTAGGGTGATGAAAACTGACACCAGGATTCAGGTGGTCGACGGCAAACCAGATATTTAGTGGATGAGAGCATGACGGTAAAATAACCTGATGCCGACAGAGAATACTGTAAACAGTAGGTGGCATTGATGTCCAAAATTTAAATATCACAACTTTTTGTTGTCCTCCATGATGGAATTTACAACTGGACAATTGATATCTCTCTCACACAAGGACAAAACATGGCTGATCTGGACAATGGGAAACTGCATTTTACAGCTACATGCATTACTAGAATAATTACATAGAATAATACAGACAAGATAATTTTATTTTATATATTTTATTTCATTCTTTGTTAACAATACATCACCGCAGCAAGATATCATCATGCATGTTTCATTTCGCCCTCCTGCTGTTATGTTGGACTGTTTTTCCCGTACGATCCAGAAAGTCTTCTATCGTCTATCTGAATTGATGTGAATGCAGCATGAGGTATAATGTTTTCTATGCACTGTATGAGATGAAGAGATGTCTCACAAAGCAAATGCTCTCGCTATGTTTGTACTTTACTGTTTTTAGCCATGACGATGAATTATTCAGTATTGCAACCCTATAGCAAGACAACTGGAAACCCACTGTATGTGTTACAAAATGTGATACAGGGATAAAAGAGAGGATGTGTGTGTGTGTGTGTTTGAGCATGTGTCAGCTTTGAGATTTGTGTAGTATTATGGATGGCAGAGAGGGAAAAAAAAAAGTCTACATAGACTTTAGTTGCATGTGGTGACGAAAGAAAAAAATGAGACAAATATTAAAACATACTGCACCTCTTTATCGTGCAGCATTCAGTGATGTAGAATATATGAAATTCAATTCAATGTCAGTTTCAGGGTCAGCGCTACTGTCGATATAACTGCGCTGTCATGTGACAAGTGGAAGTCTTCATTTAAAGACTGTGGTGAGGTGGGAGAGTATTTGTCAGTCAGCGTGTTGGTACTTAATGCTATGCCTAGTTAGCTTAGTACAAGAAGCAATGTGTATCATCTTGCACTGACCTCTATGTGATTGTGTGCAAAATACTTAGTAACTACACACCCAAATCCTACTAGTTCCCTCCATCCCAGCATCTTTAAAAGATGCAGCAGAGGATTGTACAAGACAGCCACTATGGCCTTATGGCTACGTAATGTGTGACGTGGGAGGTGAGGAGAAGCCGAGCAGAGTGACTTACTGACAGTGAGACAGACTGACCGTCGCTCAGTGCAGCAGGAGCAGGTAGTCAGAGCTAACCAGCCATGAGCAGCTGCTGTCAGACTCTCCATGTCTGTGCTTTATTCAAAGTCCGCTGGAGCTCTGACAGTCACTAGAAATATACACTCTTTGCAAAAGTTTCTGTGTGGTACCTGTGTTGCAGCTGAGCGAGTGTGGTGTGTGTGTGTGTGTGTGTGTGTGTGTGTGTGTGTGTGTGTGTGTGTGTGGTGGGTGTCAGTATGTAGCCCGGCTGTTTATCATGGGATCATCATCAAGGGAAAGAATGCAGTCCGGTGATCCTTCTACAGATCCGACTTCAAAAGCACAACATTGAATCATTGAGACAAAATTGAAAAATACTAATCAAAGGATTAGCAAAAAATAGTCTAAACTCCTGTGAACAACTGGTCTTAATCAATATGTGAAAATGCACTTTCGCAGACTCCCACTCAAGGACAGGCTGGGGAGGTGGGTTATCCACCTCTGATTAAAGGGCGCCAACATTTTTTTAAAATATAAATTTCATGATGTATGGTCCCAAAAATTTGTCAGCACTGGCTTTGCAAGGTTCAGGATGATGTTAAACAGTGGATGGCGTGTTGCTATTTCAAACTATGAAATGCTCATTTTTAAAACCAGTATTGATGTCTTCCATCACAATACAGTCATATAGTTTAGTTTACAGCTCAAAAACATGCTTAAGTGTACGGTACATATTTAAATGCACAAAGAAGTATGTATGCATATACATGCCTGAAGTCATTTGTCCAAATAATGATCGAGCTCATCTAGGCTAAATTGTACTGATATTATAATCACAGTATGTCTGTTGTTGCGCAATACGAAAATAGCAATTGAAAAAGTGAATTTATGAAATACTGAACTGGGATAGTAGCTCTGCCTTTTATTCATATTATTGTTCCCTGAACTTAAATGTCAAATTTTGATCTGAAAATGTTTTGCATTCAGTGGTAACAGGTCATTTCACTTAGTAAAACAGGGAACATGATGTGTTATGCAGTGTGTCAAATGTTTTAGAGCGAATCATTATAAAACAGTAAATGTTTAGCGGCATAGCTCCAGAGATGGTCAATGTCAACTGGTCAGTCAGCCACTTTCCTCAGTGGCCCACTTTGGTCCAATATCTCAACAACTGCCTCTCCTGACTTTTCTACTTGTGCCGCCAGGAGGTTGACATTTGTGATTCTGAGAGAAATGTCTCAAAAACCACTGAGTGTATTGCCATGAAATTTAGTCGAGACATTCATGTCCCCCCTCAGGATGAATCGTAATCACTAATCAACTTTTCATCTGATGCAATCATCACCAAAAAAAAAAAAAAAAAAATACTAAATGTCGTCCAAATGACTAAATTCTTCAAAACTAATGACAAATTGCCTTCAGCCTCAACTGTATTTTGTGTTAATGTAAGCTAACATGCAAAACTGCACTATGGTAGTTAATGTGATAAACACATACCTGCTAAACTCCAACATGTTAGTGTGGTCATTGTGAGCCTGTTTGCAAACTAGTATTATTTAAAGTAGTGCCAGCAAATGAAAATGGCCTACTGAGCCGCCATAACAACCTTTAAGTGTTCACAATTGAAATATCCCAGTTATCAGGTCTCAGGTAAACGACATTAAGCAGCACCTGAAGAGGAACAAAACATGCCAAGGATTATGCTCTGCTTCTCATTAAAGATTCATGAGTTGCCAACAGCTATCTTATCCTTAAAAAAAGAATTCTACACAAAGACACATTCATCATCAAGGTGCTGTCCAGATCATAATGAGAAAAACCAAAACAGAGAAGGAACTGTCGTCTTCAGTTGTCCGATTCCCACCATATGCTGTGGCTCCTGTCGGCACACTCGCTGCTTAAGAGAGAGCCAATTTATTTCCCCAGAAGGATGGACTACTTGTGACATTTGGCAATGGAGCATCAGACGTTTCATCCAGCTGTTCCAGACACGGATACACACAAAAGACGCACACACAAACACACGGAGGAGGAGGGGGGGGGTAGGGGTTGGCGTAGTCGCCACAGAAGCTTTGATAAGCTAAGTAGGCTGACTTACAACTGCTACATTTTAATGGGTAATGATGTGTGGTGGTCTTGATGCAACCGCTCCCACCCACCACGTTCTGGTGCCAGCGCCCGTGCACACATGAAAGGACACGCACACACAGACAAAACTGTTGTGTTCCAATATCCTACTGCATAAAATCTTCAAATAAATACTCCTATTGTTGCTCTCCTCTGTGATATTGCATTTGGTTGAATGGCCCCCACAATATTTACCGTGCAGCCAGGAATTGTTTCTCAACGCTAGTCAAAGCAATGGGCTGTTTTGCCAGAAGCTATTAGGGAATGATCTGTTTTCACCGTGAAAACATGGGCTTCAAGGATGCCGATTCGAATCACAAAGTACATATGAGAGATTTCCAATTCACGGCATTGTACTGACAAAAGGGCTCCTCTATTCAGTAAGGATGAGGCACAATTACATTTCATTCATTCGGTGCATTGGAAATTGTCGAGCAAATTAAAAGTATTTCAGCCGAGGTGCTTTCAGTGTTCAGAACAGAGCATCCATCTCCTGCACGGATACAGATTTTCCTTTTCATCTGAGCATTTGATACAAATATAATAGCAGAAGGCCTCCGATCGTAACTTACATTTCCTGATGGTTATTACATTGATTTGACATTTAAACCTGTGAATATCAATGGGGTTGCATTGCTTTTCGGTGGAAATGACAGCAAAGCATGGGCACAGGAACAAAAACTGAATGCATCTGCATCCCCAATGCCAGTTTGTGCACATATAAACGTCCCACCGAGCACGCACTCAAGCATGCAGAAGAGCTCGTATCGATGCGTGTGCAGGGGGAGTTGGTGCGCTGCCCTGATGGAGGGGTCACAGGGCTAAAATGAGCAGGGAAACTGGAAACATAGCAATATGAATAATAAAAAGGGACGGTCGTGCCAGGCCTCCTGCATGCAAGTCTAATAAAATGCTTCCATTAGCAGAGCCATCCAGGTGTAACGTGGCCATGAAGGCTGGATATCCAAGTAGAGGGGAAGCGCCGGAGCCTCGTTATGGCGAGAGCAAATCCGAGCCCACTCTACCAAGCATTAAGCCATGTGATGGCTCAATAGACTCTTTATGTCTCTGTGTGTGTATCTGGGCATGCATTTGTGCGTGTGTGCATATGAGACGAGGGTTGAAAGAGGTAAATACAGTATGTGTGTGGCGCGCCCGATTTGCAGAGAGAGAAAGTGCATCACTATCAGTGGGTGCTGAAGGCAGGCCTGCACATGCATGTGCTCAGATTGCCATACTTAGCTATGGGGCATTCTCTGATGTGATGTAATCACTTTATCATGGCAATGGAAATTGGATTTAATTTTCTCTTTTTCAGCGGCTGCACGTTGATTCATCCTCACTTCAGCTTGGAGGGGGAAATTGATGGTAACTGATTCCTTGCTGACTGCCCCTCATCCAGTCCATAAACACAGATCTTATTTGTAGAGGCGGTAAAATTGTGTAATTAAAAACAATAATTCACTACAGGTCGTTATGTGCTGCTAATTAAGCTGAGTTGACAGAGCAAGGTGTGTGTGGTGGAGGGGGGCAGTTACAGCAGATATATTGCTTTGTAGTCATTACGCTGACAATGTGGAGGGCATGTAGGAGTCAGTTATCTTTGTGGCGCCTCACAGAGGAAGCTGCTTTAAGATTCATAGATAGATGAAGGACAGACCCGGGCTACTGCTGAAAAGTAAAGGATACTTGGACTTCTACCAGCCCCACAATCATTTGGTTCCCCGAAAACACATCCTCGACAAAAACCCACGACACAAGAAGCTCCGCGGCCACGTTTTACATTGAAACTGGCTGTGAAAAACATCACCTAACAGCTCTCTCTCCCTCTCTCACATTTCTACTCCTTCACCCTTCGACAAGGAGCTAGAAGTGCAATTTTGTAAATCCGCCCAGCAGATCAAAGTGCTACCATGTTCTAATGGCTGCCACCCACCCACCAGCCTCTCCTGTGGAAGAGCACCATCAGCAGAGTGCGTCTAAGAAGAGCCAAGACAGCCTGATTAATCTTCTAATAGTTCCAGAGAGAGATAAAGACAGATACTGTAGACGGAGAAGGAACGAGACGGAGAAAGTTGCAGCTCGGTTACCGTATTACGCCGCGTGTTCCAGCGGAGAAAGTGAAAAGAAGACAGGCTAGACGGGGAGAAGGCTGACGAAAATGGCTACGTTCTGTCTTTGTTGTGACTCTTACACATTTTAGCCTTTGAAATGATAAAGCTCCTCTGTAAGATGGCTGCTTTCACCGCGGCATCATCATCGCCTGGCCTCCCGCTTCGCTCGTCTCTCTTTGACAAAGTCCTCAGTCTGCCTGACAGGATGATAATAACTATCAAACGGATTCCATAAATATGTGAAATAAAGATCAGAATACAAGATAAAAGGGAAGTTACTGCCAATTCTTTTTTGGAAAAGGGACACGTCTGTGATGGAGAATGTCATCTTTGAGAAGTTGGGGGAATTCAGAAGGCAGACAAATTGAAAGAATGAGAGTGCATACTAAGACTGACAATTTCACAATTCACTGGAAGATTGAGCCACCACCTGCAGTGCCGTTTGTTCTAACACAATGGACATGATGGGTGTTAAATCCTTGGCATTTACCTGAGTGAAGCAAAATATGATATACGTTCCGCTCTTCCACAAAAAAAGACAGCAACAAGCCAACAAGCCACCGTGCAAATGCTGTTTAATCCTTTCAAAATAAAAGGGCTGATTTGACAGTACAATGAATCTCTTTTTAGAGGAAAACTCTCAGACTGAATTCGCAAACATCAAAGACGGCGCGTTTGCAAAGGCTTCCTGTCCGTCTTGCACACTTGAGGGAATATCGCTTCTGCGAAGGCTTCAGGCAATAAATATGCAAATGTATACACAGCATAATCACCTTCACAATATCGTGGAGCAAAGACAAGGTATATGAACAACAGAATATGAAAAATAACTGCTTTATAAACATGCTTGCATATTACACACGTGATTCCTCCTTTGGAAGCGCTTAAATTAATAAATATGATTATATTGCGCACATGGAAAATAGGTATTGTGCTTGTTTATGAAGCTTTCATTACCATAATCGTTTCTGTGTTGCACGTCAGCCATTATTATACTGGGGAGATGTGACAGATAATACTTTGACTTGATATCACAGGGACTCTTCTGGCTTCCTGTAGTCTGAGAGGTGACAAAAGGAGGAATGGGATAGGTTGAGATTAAAGACTAAGGCAGCTATCAGGTAGCCCTTTTTTTTGAATGGTGCCGATGTCAGTGCCTGATATCCGGCAGACTTTTTCATACAAACCACCCACGTTTTTCAAGCCCGATTTTCAGAGGTGAGCAGTTACATAACAAGATGTGGGAGTTCCTCTAGCAATAAACGCGCAGCATAATAACATCCATGGCAGGCTACATGTTTTGTCTGCAAGTCAGTGTTGCTGCAACCGACATTGACTCGCAGACAAAACATGTCTCGCATGTTGCCTTAAACATGGCACTTACTGTGACATGTCCTGCAGCTGAATTCAGCGAGTCAAAATCTGTTTTATTTCTTCCCTGCAGTCACAAAGTCAGCTTATTTGTCCTAGAGCATTATCGTTTCCTTACTTTTCACTCATTCTTCGGTCAAAACCAGCATTTATAGTACGAGTGCAGAGCTGTTTTGCCAGCACTGAGTCAGTTTTTGGTGGTAAAAATGCTCAAAACCATTTTGGATTTTGGTGCAGCTTCCAGTGTCAGCACCTCAAAAGCACTAAAGGATTGCTTTTTGGCCGTAATGACCACTCAATCAACACAATCACTGCCGGGAAGCCAGGAACAGGACCTGATACAGCTGACGCAGTAAAAATCATTTCTCCATTTACAGCAAATGTTATAATTCTGAGCACCGCTCACTTTTTCAGCCAATTGTCACTGTACTCTCACAGTAAGTGGTACCACCTGGGTTACAAAAACAAGAACGTCGCTTTCTATAAGCACAACGTCAGTCAGAAAACATTCACAGCATGAGCGCAGCATCACAGCTGGCTTTGACTGAAAACTTAGAGGAACAATAATGAAAGTGCACACCAGACTTTTGATTCCCGAATCAAGCTCTGGGCCGGAGTTATGGCCTGTCCCATTCAAGGCAGTGTGTGGAGCGCTGTATTGAAAGGTCCCTCTATCTGACAAACAGGAGAAGTGCTATGAGTGACTGTCGGCTTTTCAGTTTGTCTATGACAGCGTCTGTCTTCATTCAGCGCTCTTAAATTGGCTTCGGAACCGATTGGAAATGGTTCTTTTATTATACACCTCCCATAACTCGCCCTCTCATCAAAGCCGGGCCATCTTTTATCTGGAAGATGACGTTTCCATTAGGGCCTGCCAACCTCTTACTGCTGCTCTGTGAGTTGTGGTGCTGGGGGAGAGCATTGTTAACCAACACAACATCAACAGGATCTCGCTGGCTGGGGCGTGCACAACCCTGGGCCGAGGCGAGGCAGTTCATCAGATGACTGCTCACCCAGAACACACACAGGAGCGGGCACATAGACGCACACGGCGCAGCTCTATCTCTCTCCCCCTCTTTTACGCTCTTTCTCTGTCATTCTTACACAAACAAACACAAAAATTCACAGATCTGACAAAGTCAGGCAACAGAGACGCAGGGAAAAAAAAGGCAGAATTTGGCCAAAGGGAGTGTGTCTGTCAGCTCTTCCTCACCAGTTTCAGTGTTTCATCAAAGGTATGAGGAACCCATAAGGTTCAGCTGCCAATCTGGCAACACTCTCAGTCCCCAAACACGGAACTGGGGCTCTTTCAAAGACTGAAGCCCGATGGCTCCCTCCCCTCTATGTAACTGTCTTCATTAACTTTGTCTCTAGACACAGCTCACGTTAGCAGTCAGGCCTTGGTTTTAGAAATGAGCACCAGGATACACACAGAGCTAGGGCACTTTTTGCTCTCCGCCACTTTTTAAGGCTTGTGCGTTAGCCAGGCCCGGTGACATTGTTGGTGCTAATGAGGACATGGCTGTGCCCGGTGTGTGTGGGTCGGCAGAGACATACGCTTTGGTCCCACTCTGGGACTTTTAATTAGATCTACATTATCAGACTGTCTGTCCGCATTGGCCCTATCAGCTACTGTTTGGATGCATCATAAATCATCAGACTAAGTGATCATGAAAGATCTGTTTTCTATCTGTACCATATGTGAAGCATTTCACCCGCATGAGGCTAATCTTACCCCTCACATTTGTAAAACTGAAATGTCATTTCTTCCTCTGCTTAATCTTCTTAGAGTGCTGCTTATTTTCTGTTGTTTTCATTTCTCCCTTTCCATTTTTTTGTCTCTCTCTTTCTTGCCTCTATTAATTTCTTGAGGTGGCTGAGGGTAAAACAGCCTTTCCTCCGTCATGATCACATCAGGCCCAACTCCTTGACCTTTGCGCTTTGCTGTAAATGTCAGCTTTCTTTATGAGGCCTGTGATGAGTTTATTGAACAATTCACACTCACTACACACACACACACACACACACACACACACGTGTTCGCTCAACACATGCATGCGCACCCTGCCATGGGATCTGTCCTTCACAGACAGCTATAACTCTGATTTCTAGGTGTCTACTGAAAATTCATGGTCCTCAGCGCTGGCGGGCAGCATAAGAGCGGCTGCCCACCTTCCTCAACAGAACCAGCACAAATAAATCAAGATTTCACGGGGATTAAAATGGCTTCCTGCAAAAAAAAGTCTTATAGACCTGCCAGGCTTTACTGAAGGTCTGTTCCGTAATTGTAGTCATTGTCTACCTAAAACTTAAACAAGTAGTCATTATTGGAATGGAAAGCACAGTATGATAAACAACACTGGGCACTGAAGTGCAGTGAAGTCCTTCCATATTGTTTGCGTCTGCTATACTACAGTGTGAATCAAAATGTGTCATAAAAATTGGGCCAACACGGCTCTCGCCATATGCTACAGTACTGATCTGATCTCAGGGCGTTTCTGACTCAGCGTTCTTCCCGAGTTGTGGTTTATAACGGGGGGAGTGATCGGGCCAGGGTGGCAAGCACTACTGCCATAATGATAAATGTCGTGCATTAGGACTGTCTGGACCTCTGTGCCCATGCTGGCCTGCGACTCCGCCTAGTGGAGCACAGAGCTGAGGGAGGCAGGAGGAAGCAGGTGTAACACGCTGTTCCTGAACACTTTTAATCTTCTTGTCGCTCTCGCTCTTGACTGTAACACAGCCCATTTGAATAAAGACCTACGAGTAAAGTCATGTGATCAGACCTGTAACATGAATCACCTCACGGACAGATTTAAATCTTGCATTCGTGCCATCTCCTGAGCAGAAAAAAGTCACACATACTGAATAACATCCAACAGTGAGGAGGACACACACGCTCATACATAAGTACTAGTGTGCTGTATATGTGAGTGTCTGAGGGCCAACAGAGGCACCAACAAATGGTCACAGAGGTTCAGACCAGACTGTACCTGACAACCTGTCAGTAGTTTTCCCAACGCACAGACAAAACAAGAAACAGCATATACAAGCAGGTGTGCATGTATGGTTGTGTCCTTTTCCAGACTTAATCCTACCACCTCCCTCATTTCATCTTATCCTCCTCATCCCCCTGTGCCAACACCAGGCTTTTCCTTTAATGAAATGTTTTAGGTCCTTACACACTCCTTACTCTTTATCTTTTCAGTTTTATCCTTTCTCTTTCTTCCAACTTATCTTCTGTCTTTCTCTCCCTCATTGTCTTTGGGTTTTTATCAGTCATCTTGCAGGGAAAGGTAATAAAAGGCCAACATATTGAGAGGGCCTTGCTCCGCTTTGTCATTTTGTTCTTTCACATTCTCCTTTTAGTCTTTTATTTTTGTTTGTGGCAGCAGACCTTATCAGGGAGATGGGCCTGAGATAAGCCCTCTGCGGTTCTTTGTGGTGAAATAATACGACAGGCTGATAACGCCTGGTGGGTGAGTAGTTCACTGCTGCTTCTCTCCTTCCGCAACTGCCTTTTCCCTCCTCCCAGGTTGTGATGGGAAGTCGCCCAGTGGGGCTGAGAGTCATCAAACCTTTGTGTCAGGTTCCACCTTTGACAAAACGTCAACCCTCCTCCTCTGACACATGCAATTACATGTTGATGTTCTCTTGCGCAGTCGCATAGCTTAAATTGTTGATAAGAATAATTTAAAGCTTGCATGTCTTACAAGCTGACAGATGAAGTGTTTACTCACTGCGTCTGCCGCTGCTGCCATTCACATTCATTTATTGTAGTTTATGTTTTAATCAAATAAATTGCAAGCTATGGTCATTACTGACATCTAAAATGTTGTTTGAACTTTTGATAACAGATGGCAACATTATAAAACTAAGCAAACATCCCTAGACATAATGGAGGACTGCAAACAATAAAAAGGTCTGGATAGACACAAAAACTTTTCTCCACCATCTGTTTTACTACTGATGGAGTCACAAGTTCCTGGCTCATGCCATTACTTTGTCTCTAATCTACAGTGTCTATTAAGATTTCATGAAGTGGTAATGATTATACAATTACTTCCAGCTTGGAAATACCATAATAATGGCCACTATGACCAAGGTTTGGGAGTTTATGGAGTGGATGTTTATGGATTAAAAAACACACACAGACTAGCTGACGGGCTGACCATCGATTTGTGTTGCTATTGACTTAAGGAGGGCGGTGGGCGACACTGGTGCTCAATAGCAGTTACATTTTCATATAAATAACAGCAGCTTTCTGGCCTGTAATTGCCTCAAAAATGACTACAAGGGTGAAAAAGTGGCCATAGAGGGACATGGTATTGATTGCAAAGGTGCCCTTTTTTGAAGCTTTGGAAAATGAGGCAGCACCTGGACGACATGCCCAGCCCACTGGATTGTATCTTAGTGAATTGTTGCGTTTAAACATGCTTTAATCTTAGGAGGTTTGACAGCCCTTCATTGCTTATGTGTCTCTTATTCCTCCCAAGAGGTAAAGCCGTCTAAAGTGGAGCTCACAATCTGCCACACCTGCATAACCTATAGCAAGCTATACAGTATACTCTGCAGATGTTGTGGCTTTGTACTTGATCAGACATTATAATGCTTCAGTGGTGGAGGCAAATTAAAACTTTGACATCAAGTGTTAAGCTGAGTCTGGATCCAGCAGAGACGGAGAATTCCCACAACAATTTTCTACATCTTTTATAGCAGCTCCTTGTCAGACACGAGGCTATTTCGCAAAATGCACCGGTGAATTAAAGAGTTAAGGAGAAGCAGATACTTCAAGCATAACTGATTTATTAGGCCAAGAGAAAGGGAGGAGACGAAGAGAAGAAAATGAATTAGGCCTCACATGCACTTTTAATTACTGTTGTCAAGGTGTTTGCTTCGCCCTTCTGGGAAAAGCAAACCAAACCATCACTCATACCAACTACTTAGAGGACCCAAAGAATGAGCCATAAAGTTTAACACCTCGTCTATGGTGCAACATTTACGGCAACATAAACAAAACTCAACCATCTCCCTGCAACGTCTCTCTTCCCGTCCCGGGATGAAGTGCGCTGCATGGTTGATAAACTGAGCGGAATGAGGCCGCAGATCCGAGGGTGCTCTCCTCACCTCGTGTGCTCACCTGAGGGATGGAGGAGGACAAAGGAACAACATGTGCCTGTCTGTTTGATCTCCCTGTATGAGAGGCGCGCTGCACATGTAGGCTGCTGACACGTCATGGACTGTTTGCTCTCGCACAGGCGGCACTGCTGGCCTTCACTGCACAGCTCTTATTATGGCAGAGAGAGGCAGAGAAATATTTTCATGCACATGTGCACACACACGCGCACACACACATACACACAGCCTATTCCTTTGATGAGGCTGTGGAATAAGCTATCTATGACCAGAGGCTCTGTTAGAGTGCTTGGCTGCAATGCAACTCTCTTATAGCTGAGAGACAAGACACTGGCCAGACAGTCTGTCCTAAGAGCAATAACAATGAAGAAAATACAGAGGAGTCCTGCGATATTTAACTTGAATGTCAAGTGCTGCTCAGTGTATAATTGGAGTTAAAATCTCTGTGTTCCTCATTTGGACCTGAGTAATATTGACTGGAAGCTATGGAGGATATAGGGAGGGTCACTAAATCCATTATTCATAAACAGGGGACAAGAGGAGAGTGAGTGTTTCTGCTGACAATGTGGTTGCTCTCTCAGAAGCCCAGAGACATTTTAAAAGCAGATACAGTTCCCCACCTCACCAATCCCAGTCGAGATTGGTTTCACTTGTGCCGATTTCCATATGTCCATAGGATATGTCTTGCCTATCAATCTGAATCTGCTCATTTGCTCTTAATGTTTTATGAGTCTGTGGTTTCAGTTTGTAACAATAGAGCATCATTGCCTTGTTCCTGGCAGGTTCATAGTGCGAGAGACTCAATAAAATAAAACAAAAGCAAAAATCAAATAAAGAAAATAAGATAATAAATAAATCAGGGACTAAAGTTAACTGAGCTGGACCACCAACGGCGTACACCAATTCGCCCACTGTGGCACGCTACAAAATGTTTCCACAGCAGCGCATAATTAAAAACAGCATGCTTGTATGTGTATTATATTTTAAACAGGCTTGGATGGAAAGCACAAGGGGCTGAAGATGAGAGCGGTGCAGCAGTGGAAAAGGTAATTAAGTTGACCAGAACAAGGCGAGCTGTCTGTTTAATATTTCATGCAGCCCCACACAAAGCGCTGTGGAAACCATCAACAACGGGGCACCAACAACAATTATGGAATAATTAGCTGAGAAGCACCCTGCAAGATTTTCTCTTTGCCAGGGATATGTGTAAGTAATTGTATAAGTAGTTTCAAACTTGGCCTGGTCCAAGCTGACTTTGCCCTGTGCTTGACCCTGGTCAACACCAGCAGGCGAACATGGTGTGTGTGTGAAAGTACAGACAAACATGTACAAGTGTACGTCTGTTCAAAACCTTTATGTTGTGTGTTTAAAACCATTTATGGAGGCAGCTTTTTTAGTTTTGAGCCTCTGCTCGGGTGTTTCCTCTGGCAGCTTTGTATTCAACTTTAAGTTTGTGTTTCAGTCAGAAAATGGAAGCCAGCGAGTCAGGCTAAAAAGTTTCAGGTTAAAAACTGCCATTGGAACTGAAGAGATATTACAATTATTTTTTACTGCTTGTTCCCAAAGATACTGAACCAATCAAATTGTAATTATCCACACTGTCGGTAAAAAACAAAAATGCACGCCTCCTGGAGAACACTAATTTAGAGGGTGCTATCACTATATTAATTTCCATTTTCATTTGAAATTTGACCAAAAAAGAACACAAGGAAAAAAACCCTAACACCAGGAAGATACATACTGATTTCTCATCAAAAAATAAAGTGAACTTTAATAAGCAACAGCATGTTTATCCTTTATTCTGTAATAATGCACGTATTTGTTGAAACTCGATATGGAAAGGAAAATATTGTGAAAAGATAATATTGTTGAGAGTGATTCTAGAAAAAAAACGGGCTTCATCTGTGTTACTTGGGGGACGTTGTACTTCAGCTCTCTGCAATGGAGCGAGAAAGAGTGAGACTATTTTTATCCCACCCTGAAGGCTGGGGCAGCTGTGTCAAAAGTCAACAACTATGGTGACTCCATGCTGCGTCGCTCCAGTCCCAAACATACACTCTCTCTTCCACATTCATACCCACACATGCATAAACATACTGAGATTCGACTTTTCATATCTGAAATCACATACGATTAAATAAATGCTTGAAATGCAAACGGTGGAAAAGGTAAAATGGGCTGACATTTTTTACAGGAACGCTTGAATCTATGGGGACGGAAGAGCTAATATAAACTCAATTCATCCTTCAAACTGCAATAACAAATAGAATGTCAATGCTCTTAACCTTGTAACCCAGAAAAAAAAGCCAACATGCCTGACAGTGTAACATTGACGATGAAATCAAATTTACCCCATGTTAGCCATGGCAATATTGCTCTGTATGAGGCAAGCCCATAATGTATTGATGTACAGCTTTGAGAATGACAAGCTGTACTCACTGTGATTTGTTACACTAATAAAAGTGAAGACACATTATTGTCCTGCCCTCTCAAATACACATACGCACACATCTTCCTCTCTCTCGCTCTCTTTCTCTCTCTCTCTCACACACACACACAAACACACACTCATTCCTCTTCATGGACCACTTGGCTTTGTAGTGGCAAAGAGCTTGAACAAATTGAGAAATGATTGGAATTGAAAGATGAGTAATGGTGATTCTAGCGCTGTCCCTTCTCAATATGGAGATGATGAGATTTGATTCTTTGAGGTCAGGTACATCATCCAAGCCGAGTGGCTGCCCTGTCTATGACTAAAAGAGATAGGAGGCCATTCACTCTCTCACACTCGGGCTTTTGGCCACGATCAGTCACTGTTGACATTAAATCAATGCTATATTTACCAGGGCTATTACCATACTATTACCACTATTCATCGCCACTTAACCAATTGTGTATGTTAACCATATGGGGAGCATATGTTAAAGGAGTCGAGGAGTATTATCCCGTCGCATTGCTGCCTCCTTCCTGCTCATGTACGTGTGACTGAATAAACACGGAGGGACTAAATGAGGTCAATGAAGCTCCCCGTCATCCATTCCTTTCACTGCTATCTCCTCATCACGGTCAGCTATTAACTCACCATTACAGTGCCATTAGCCTAGCTTTGCCACACACTGCACTGCAAACTGCCAAACATACGGACTCGCAAATGGCAGTTCTGGTCTCACTGACACTCAGTGAAACGAGGGGAAAGCAGGGGGAAGAGGGAAAATGGCATCTGGTTGTGAATTTAAATGTGGCGGAGCTGGCTGGAGAGAGGAGCGTTGTTCATATGCATCGTTGACACAAATGATTACTAGTATTCCTTCTCTGATTAATTCATCCCGCGGAAGGAGGGAAAAAAAGGGGGGGACACGGTTTTTCATTAAAATTTTTCATAATTGACAGAATGAGTGAAACTGGAAAAACAAAAGGGTTCAAACAGGAGAAAAAGAAACACACTCAGGCGCCTTCCCATCCGCGCTATTCTACTGATGATCCTCGAATTACACGCTCTGTTGCTTTTAGACCTTTTGACGAAAGTGGAGAAGGTTGGCTGCTCCGGCTGTCTTAAGTTATCGTCCCAGCGAGCCGGGGGAAACTCCAGAAGTAAGAGTGACTTGTGTCAGCACAAAGCACGGAAAGTCAAATCACTTGTGAGATGGATGTGTTTACTCCTGCCCTCCGTTCATTAGAGCGTGACAGTTCAATGATGAATAATGTCATGGGGAACAAATCTGTGTTTGGACAGTGTTTCTTTTGCTTTCTTTCTTTTTTTTTCATTAGGCCTTTTTTTTATAGGTTGCCTAAGAGCAGTGTGCATATTTTTTCATTTGAATTCTTCAGTTTTGACCTCTTGGCCATTGTGCAATAGAGGAAGTGACCAGCATGTTCGCCTGGTCCGGCTTTTATTTTCTCCCACAATCTGTTTCACACGCAGGATTGAGTTTAGAGCAAATTCAACACAGATGCGATAACGCAATCGCAAACTGGAAATAACATGCTCTCTTTTAGTTCTGAATCATCACCATGGCGCTGAAAAACACCATCCCAGTCCTATACTGGGATTGTTACCATAGCAACAGCTGATAAAGTAATGCAGAGAAAAAGTGGGTTTCCGAACTGTGAGGTGACAACTGTTCAAACACAACAATAACACCCAGCAAATGAAAAAAAAAAAAAAAAAGGTTCAAAAATGTTCAGCAGGAGATGTAATCAAAGACTTCATCTGCGCCCACGTAGAGGTTAACACCTGAATGTTTATAGCTGCATTTCTTTTCCATTGATAATAAAAACATAAGAACAAGAACATATAGTATTTATAATTGCATGGCATCTGTCAGTTGCTCTACATGTCTGCTAACAACTGATTGATGTACCTTGTCCAAGCAAGCAGCTCAGGAAAGCTGTATACCAGTGAATCCTGGGGGTATTGCATGCAGGTTCTGTTCTATGTCTGTGCACAGAGCGAGCATGAGTGGTAATTACTGGGGCTGCGACCTTAACAGGAGTAGCGGATGAGAATAAGATCCCTTCCCTGGGCAGGTGTTTTAATAGGAGTGTGGGGGATAGCGTGACACTGGGCTCCTCCTGAGACCTGCAGCACCTCTCCCAGGTAACAATGTCACCTGTAGCATCACATCACACCACACATTATTCACTTAATGAAGCACGCGATTGTGCATCTTCAAAGCTAAGGTGAACTACAATAGCACATAAAAGATGACGTTTTCTTACTTGAAAATGGAGATACTCAGACAGTGGGCCTGGTAGTCTCTCTTCTCAAGTCATTTTACACGATTAATAGGGTAGAGAGCAGGAGTTGAAACTGCAATTAAAGGTGTCTTCCATCAGTAGAAGAACCCCCTTTCTGGTAGTCAGCTAAAGGAGGACCGAGGGGAGCAATGCTCCACCGGAGAAGTCATTATTTCTCCACCATCCCCTCTGCTCTATGGAATACATTAACTTCGCTGTCTTAGCCAGAGTGCCTTCATTGCTTGTTTTTTTAAAGGGATGCATGCAATTAGAAGAAGGGAAAGAAGAAAGTGCTTGGAATAGTCCCCAACCCCCACACTGAGATTGAGTACCAGCACAAAACAAGCTCAGTGGGCCCCTCGGGGCCCTGCCTGCGACTGAGGAGAGCCTCTGATAGTCACTGTCACCGCTGCTCATTGACAACAAAAAAGGAAGAAAACAACTGCAAAGCCTCCATTTCACTGAGTAAATGGCTTCCTAAAAATGTACAGATGGATTTCCAATAACAGACATCCGCCCTTGTTTGTGCGGAAAAATAAATGATACTTCCTTTGTGGGGGATAAAATACCTTAACAGCATCAAAGTGAAAATCCACCTCTACTGTACTGTTCTGTGGTGAAATGATACAGACATGGCACAGTAAAACGTATTAGCATGTTTAACAGAGACATCCACATCTCCCAAACTTTGTTCCGATTCTTCTGCTGTATGGATTACCACTGCTGCAAAGAACAAGGATCATTACATCCATAATTCCCCATTTTGCATAATGTCATTGTGAATATTTCCCTGGATTTGACTTTCAGCTACAGTGCAATTAATTGTGCTGATTACTTAGATACTTTGCCAGGGCACACTATCATGTACAGACAAGTCTTACATCCACATGGGAGACTTGTCCAAGCAGCCTTATGAATGCGCTTCACCTTTGAAAAAGGGAAAGGAATTGCGGAAAATCATCATAATTGGAGAAACGGCAGAGGCATTATTATGAATCCAGCCCTCCTTCCATGTGCGCTACAGTAATGAGCCTGAGGAAAGTGATTGTCGTACATTTGATGGTTCACTGGCTTCACAGTCATTGTCTTTATCTGCGATAGAAAGGGGAGGCGGGGGAAGGATCACAATTCCTTTGAGGTGCATTTAAATCATAGTCTCCACATATTACTCAGAAAAATTCCCTCTTGAGAGTGTGAGCTGAGATGGCGTCCTTCAAGCCCCGCTGGGTTTCCTGTCATCATGAAATGGGAGCAGGAGATTAGAAAGGGGGGGTGAGGGATGTAGAGGATGGAGAAGGAGGGGGGTAAATACTGAAATCTGGTCTAATCCCATCTCATACAGCTGTACATAGACTCTCCTAAAACATTTCTGCTCAGAGCTGAGGTAACTGAGAGGAATGAGGGGAATACCGTTGGGAATTAGCCTTATAAAACCCTGTTTGGAAAGTATGCATCTCTGAATGTACTAACAAGTCCAAAATTGGTTTATACATATTCAGTAATGGAAATCAACAATCTGTCGCACTTATCTAATCTTTTTGCTTATTTTGCACTACAAAATTAAACCATTTGGCCAAGGTGAGCGAAACTAACTTCGCTCCCAGTGCAATGTTATAATGGTTAGAGCCACTATAGTCATTATATTGTAATAACATTTCATATTACAGTGTGAACCACTGAGGGTGCAGTTCAACCAGATAAGGCTTTTGCAGGTGACTGGCTGTGTGCTGCTATTCTTGCATAAGAAAAGCATCAAAGTGGCAATTTTGCACAGCTCATTGTGTTTAATGGAGTGCTGTAAAACACGTCCTTTCCGGTGTAATTAATGAGGAGAAGACAGAAGCGTGAAACACATATCTAGAGGGTTTGTATCATAAGTATTTCAATTTCATAATATATTGTGATTTAATTTTCTGCTGTTCTTTCCTATTTGGCTGCAGCACAAAGCTGAGCAAATATCCCCTATGACAATGTTACAATCAATTAGACTTTGTTGAAATACTCAAAGTCTTTTAAGACATACTTCATTTTAACGGTATTTGATAGAATCTTTTAATATGGCGCTTCATTTACAACAAATATTTGGCAAAGCACTGTTGCAGCTTTGATACACATCCAGTTGCTGCTATTTGTGCGTTTAACTGCACTGTTGCTCATCTTAAATAAGTAGATGAATCAAAACCAAGAGCATGACCTCCTTGCCCCCTCTCTGTCTCTTTAAAACTCCTTTTCTCTCACGCTTCTCCCATTTTCTAATGAAATGCAACATTTCACAAAGCCCCCAGATTAATGTGCAGAAATAAATAAATAAGTGCGAGCATTCAGAGCGACTGCTGATGCGAGAGGAGAGGGGGTTCTCACAACCCACTGCCCCTGCTGTAAGAACATGCCTTATCAACATTTTCTCCCTGTAAAATGTCAATGGAATGCTTCACATTTCATCAACAAGGCTACGCATGCATCTGCTGTGAGCTGCATGATCTCTCTGCCTTGTTACACCACTCGAGGCTCTCTCACTTCTCCTGTCTGCGCCGCTCAGATCCCTAACCTCTATCATTCATCACTCGTCCACAGCGAACATAAAAAACTAGTACACAGGCTGAGACTTCTTAGATATGACCTGTGTTTTCTCTTTTGTCTTTCAGCTGCAGCTTGCCAGTAAGAGCGTAGAGCGTCGGCTGCGAACCGCAGCATTTCCAGGAATTCACCTCAACCTCTGGTCACGAGAGACTGGATGGGAATTAATAACATGATATTTTAATGAATTGCAAAAAGTGTGTGAATGGTTCAGAAATAAGTTAGCGAGCGTACGTGCGTGATGTACAAACAAGTGAGCAAATTTGTATGTATATTAATTCAGCACTGCGTTGGAAGGAGCAACCCAGCAAAGCCCTGTTGTGCCATTTAATTTAAAAGGGGATCCTGTCTATGCAAATCGTCGGAGAAGGCATTTTTCATCACTCACATGAAAACGGCGTATAAAGGAAATCTCTCCTGTTTTATCCCTGTTCAGGTGTTTCGTGCAGGTGGACAGGAGCCCAGAAAGCTGCGGAGGGATGTAGTGGAGCATTTGCACATCTGAGTGAGCCTATCTGTCCTTTTACACCCACATTCCGATTTATGTCCTTCTGAACATCTTGTTTGCGTCCCTGCGTGGCATTTGGCGATGAATGGTGAGCATGAAAAAGGTTGTATCCTTTGAAATTACCCAGTTACTCCTGGATTAAAAGTAGGGGCTAAAAATCACTTGGCCCTGAGGCTTAGGGAGGGAAAAAAAAAAAAACGTGGCAAAAAAGCAATTCCACGCAGAGCGAGTACGGAGGTGTCTCATAAGCACAACATCGTGGCTGCTATGTGTCCTCAGGACAGGCCTGCTTATGTCACTGCGTGCTTACTGTATGTGTGAATCTGGGTGTGTGGGCAGCTGGGGTTGAGGCAAACTTCAACAACAATTTCATGCCTGTGCGTGTGTGCTGGTCCGTAGTTTTCCTGTATGTGTGTGTGTGTGTGCAGTGTTCCTGTATGCTCCTGGCCAGCATCAGTGTTGTCATGCACATGGGAACGGATTTTCAGCTGCCCCACATACATGCATGCTCACGACCACTTACATGTGCGCGTGTGTTCATGTTTAGAATAAACAGGTGACAGATGTAGTCCATTTTCTATAGTTAAATCTGAAACTTGCATGGAAGTAATATTACAGCTGGATAAACAATATAATCCACAAAATAGAGGATATTCAAATCTGCAACAAGCTGCTACCACAGCAAACTTGAAAAGAATTAAAACAAGTACAAGCTAATTACCACCTAGTTTGACATTTCATTCAACATGTTACTAATGATGCATCATGTTTCAGATATCCATCCTCTCTGTCTTCAGACTGAGCGTGTTTCGCTGCTTTCTCTGTGCAAAGCATTTGTTCTCATCCTTCTTACCCACACAAGTCAATAGTGGCTTAATTGCTGCTGTGTATGCACGAGAGGACACTGAGATTTCATTTAAGCAAAATAAGAAAATGCTGGATTTACAGGCAAAACGCCTCCAGGCAGTGTGAAAAACAGTGTAATTTCTGAATAATGCACCTGTGGATGTACATGCAGCCTCACTTCATTATGACCTACTTTTAGTTGGTTCCGAACTATTTAAACTGGAGAAATATGCTATATTATGGTTTTTTTCTGCACCATTAATTTGTCCTTTTTAGCAGCTGCCTCAAACTTTTGGCTGAGGTGAGGCAACACAGTCATATTAATACTTTTTTTTCATACATGAACCACTGCATAATAATGTATCCAGAAGCACTTGAAAGAAAAATTATTTTCATCAGCGATCAGTGATTATTTCAATTATATTTCCACTGTCTTTCACTCCGGCCAGCCGGCGGCCACACTGCACCCCCTTCCCTCGCTAATGAGTGTTATTGTCAGTAAGAGGGTGCTAGAGAGAGGAAGGTCATGTGTGTGGCAGGCAGCAGAATTATGTCCAGGTCAGAGATGCACTGTGTGGAACCAACCCTTATTACGGCACCATTTCTCTCACTTCCTGCTGCACACACACAAAGCGGCCATAATGGGAGAAGAGGTGAGCAAGCACGGGCTCCTTCTCACCACACAGCATTAACACACTGTTGCTCATGCATGTTGCACTTGCCATTAAATCATGACTCTTTTGTGCTTATGGAACTCAAAACAGTTACCATCATTATTAAAGCTCCTGAAAATGGCTTCAAATCTCAAGTATGATGTTAATATATTTATTGACTAAATAAAAAACAAAGTTCCAAAAACATCTTCAGTTCTTATTTGTTAAGAGTTTAACACTGAACAAATCGGTTAACTTGCTTCATCAGGACTATGTGGGTTTGATGTTTTGATCATGTTTGATTGACAGCAATCAAACAAGCCTCCAACTGTCATCAGATTCTCATTCAAATGTTGCAAAGTGACATGATTTTTTTTTTTATTCAAATGAACACCCCCGACTTGAAATCAGTAAGAAAAGAAATAGAAAAATGTGAAATAACCAAAACTGTCACAATAATAAGCTGATTGAGAAAATATGTTTTTGGGGCTTGATCTTATCATCCTGCACGTATTGTGTGTATAATTTGGTCAACTCCATTTGAAAATGATAATAAACAGGTTCTTCACTTACGATGTGGAGCTTCAAAAAGTCTCCGAGACCAGAGGAGCTGTCCACCCTCACCAGGACAGCGTCCTTCAGGTGCGTGCTGAAGCCGATGGCTAGCCGGTCTGCCCTCGTGCTGGGACGGTCATTTGGCGGCCACGTGTATGTGATCAGTCCACCATCTCGCCCGAATATGTACGTTGTTCCCGCTGGAGACGATAAAAGAGGAGAGAGAGAACAAATAGAAAACGTTAATAGTGTATTCCCCCCTTACAACCGTGTACCGGGCTGTCAACACGAAAACATTATTATCACAGCAAAGCCGGCATCCATGCCGTGTGTACGGTGCACCGTCAGTCTGGAGTGTTTTATTGTGCTGAGTAATGACTTTGCAAAGCACTGAGCAACACATCACTCTTGAACAGCTCTCAGCCCCGTCTGAGGGCTTAAGCACACTCATGTCAATTCATGAGTGCGGGAAAACTCAGCGGAAATTAGGGAGGCAGGTACCGGTGCTGCTTTCCTCATAATGCTGCACAATTACTCAGTTTTATTGCCACTGCCTGTTTCACCTCTAGAGGGAAGATATAGAAGCGAATGGGAGCGAGTGTGCGGTTGCGTCCCCGGTGCCCAGGTAAACCGGCGTGCCAAACGGGCACCTCCCGGTCTCTCGCGCTTCATTAGCAGCCTCAAAGGCAGACGAAGCCGGCAGCATTATTGACTGACTGGTCCAGTGATGCCCTTCTCGTGACCTCCAAACCAGCTATTTCCTGTCTCGCTGCATTACCCCGTTGTCTTTAGCAGCCATATGAAAGGTTTGAACATGACCTGGTAGACGGAAGAGTGGATCTAATTACCTGGCTATTCAGTGAGATAGAGCCTTGCAGCATTATGGCAGCGACCCAGCCGAATTGACGGTTGGAAATAAGTCCTTCTCGACTAATGACGGAAGCGGTCAATTAAAAGTGGGAATATGTTCACATATAAGGGCACAGGCTCGGGTTGTGATGCTTTGCCAACCGGAGCTGTCAAAATTGTCTCAATCACATAAGCGCCTGTTTCTCCCCAATTAGAAACCTTCGTCGGGCTAGTGTTTCATTTCATTTTTGCCAGGAAAGTATGGCCGTGGAAGAAAGTGTGTGTACATGTGCATGCCATTGTGAACCAATGAGAATGTGATTGGGAAATAAATGCCTGTGAGAAAGGCTGAAAATGAATGCAGCTGTCAGATTAGCATAAAAACAGCTATCTTCATGAAAAATTAGACAGGGAGCTCTGCTGGTGTGTGTTGTGCATTTATGTGTGTGTGTGTGTGTGTGTGTGTGTGAGAGAGAGAGAGAGAGAGAGAGAGAGGAGGAGAAACATTGAGAGAGAGACGGAGTGTGTTAATATTCATAGGGGCAGGGAGTTAAACAGCCTTAGCCTGAACAATAGATTATAAATCATTCTGACTGTAATTCCAATATTTTCTTGTAAACCAGTTCACGTGGATATAAAACTATCGATATATTCTGCATTTAATTATTTATTTCTCTTGTTTTCCTCCCTTTGGCGTTTCTCCACAGTGCAGTGATTAAAGTGCGTCACTCTCCTCTCAAGTTCCTTTTCCAATTTCATTCCCTCATTTGAGTCAATGCACACTGTCAACCATTAGCTAAAAAGAATTGCATCATTAATTAGCAATAATGTGATTAACAAATGATGCCAGGACGTACAGATCTATGGTGGGATTTATTGTTTTCATAAAGCATAACTCGCATTTGTAAAACGTAATGAAATAACACTGTAAGCAGTCTTGTTCTCCTAATGGATAAAGCGTTATGAAGCTTGATGGCTTCTACAAAGGAAAAGACATTATGTGTAATATATTTGCGAGGCAGGCATCATTTCTTTTTCATGAAGTCTGGCGGCTACCGCTGAAAACCCTTCTTGTTCCACTAATGCATATCTGATGTTGGCCCCTTCACAGAGCCATCTCCAATTCATGTAGCTCGCGCTGGACTGTTGTCACTGTCTCCGAGTTTCCTCCCCCGAGCCACCAAACACTTGCTCCATGCTCCAGCTTATTATAATTAAGCTCTTTTAAACCATGTCAGCGTTGGAACTCACTGGGCCCTTAAGCGTCCATTCCCCCCTCTGTCTATTCATACGATTTGACACCCACTTTATCCCACTGACAGCTTATTTACTGTTGGTGACCTCCTCCAAAAACACACTATAAAATAAAGATTGCTCATTTTCACTGGACTGGTGTGCAGATCTTGCTCGTGACACCCTTAAGCTAAATGGATAAACACCAAGGCCCTCGTGCCGAGGCACCAAAGGTCAACTTAACTAACTGCTCTATGACATGCAGATTATATAAATGCTTCCAAAACGCATTCACAGAGTGCAGATAATAAGGTTGCCGATATGTGGTGAAGCAGTCTGAAATCCATACGAGCATGTTATACTAGTTAAAAACTCCTTGAGGGACTGTTGAGGATTAAGATACATGGAGAAACATGGCTAATGCACACCTACACAGTTGTGCCGTGGTGTGAAATCAGCAGACACGTGCCTGCGTAACTCCAGTGGTGGGAGTAATTATGCACCGGCTCCATATTTGTTATATGCGTGCTCTCCTGGGACACAGGGCCCGATATGGATCTGTTGTAGTCATTAGATACAGTGGTGTCCTGGAAATACTTGCCTGTTTGTTGTCTCTTTAGTTTGACAAGAGTTTCAGTTTATTCCCTGCTCACCTACTGTCTAATAAAAAAACAAATGAAAGGACAGGATGTGGGTAGGTAATGAGGGGGAGTTGGAGATGCAAAGGGCTTAGAGGTGTAGCGCCGCACAATACAAGACCCGTGAAACCGAACGCAATTAAGATTTTCCTGCTCCCTGTATCCCCACGTGCATTTCTATCTGCTGCATTCGCATTCCCCAAAGAGGTCACGGTGCACAAACCGAGAGGCGGCATGTTTTGAGCAGGTGCCCGTTACAGACGATCAGACCTCCGGGATGAACTCCTCAACCACAAGGCTCCCCCGTTAAAGGATAATGAATTAATCTGTCCTCGTGTTGGACTACACCGAGAGCCGGCTGCTCTCTGCTGTGTCACTTAACATCAAAGAAGATAAACATTGGCAGATCAAACACTGTGCTTTCATTAAAAATGTAGCAACCATCCCAGGAGTTCTCCTGCATTTGGCCAAAGAGGTGTGTGGGATAGTAGACCGTAGGATAGCAAACATGGCCTGTGTGTTCGAGCCCTCTTGGCACGGCGCTCCTCAGCGTCTCAGACTGTTTCTGCTGGAGTGAAGCGGCAGCATATAGAAAAGTGGCCTCGAAGCACCTTATGTTAAATAAACTGTGCGGTGTCATGCGAAGAGGCGGATAGGTGTGAGCACAAGAAAGTGCGCTGGCTCCGTGCCTCGGTGTAGCAGTCGTGGGGCGGTTAGTGTACACAAACCAGGCAGCGTGTTTGACTATACAGCTCAGCTAAGGTCAGGCCCGCAGACTGTCTTTCCTCTGACCTCCAACACGGCCATCATAACGAGCCTCATATTACCACCTCTGCCGAGAAACTGCGGAGGAATCCAATCATAATTACATAGTTGTGATGGAAATATGAAAAGGAGAGATGGCTTTATGGATCTGCTTTCTGTCAGCACCTAGCACTTGTGTTTCTCTCCATTTGCTGCCAAGGATTCCCGTAATGACTGCTGTGCAAAAATAGACTACCCGAGCTGTGGTATAGATAGTTAGACATAAACATACAGCTAAAAGGATTTGGAGTTAACTTATACTGTACATCTTCACAATGGAAATGAGCTTAATGAGAACATCTTTTAGATCCGTGCAGCACTTTAACTTATTTGCCACTGCGACAGAAAGAAGTAGGCAAACACTCACATAAATTGCTGCATGTTGTTCATCCCCGAAACCATTTAAAAGGACAAAACTGTGCTAAGGATAACATCATTTGGGTTTATCCTTGGTCTGTGGGCCCCCCTGGGAGGAGCACAATTAAAAGAAGCTTAATGATATCTATTGGATTACAATTTTAGTTTCCAGAGAAATCATTACTACGATTTATGAGGACACTATTATCCAATCAAACGCTATCGGAATCTGTTAAAGGGGCTATTTGCGATCAATGCTCCTGAAGATTTAGGGCCATGAGGGAAAATTGTGAGTCAAGGTGATCAATTTTTTTTCCTCTCCCTGATCTACTTTTCTGACTATATTTTACCTTTTGGGACAATTAAATGGTCTAGTAGTTGAGGAGATGAGGTGGTAAATAGAACGTGGGCTTGTGAGCAAACCCCCTCGAACTGGTGACTTTTCTGCATGTTCAAACTTGGCGGCCATCACAAAGCTGTGAATTATAGAGACAGGTGAGAAGCTATGATGTCAATCTATCCATCTATCTATCTATCTATCTATGGATTCCACAGTATTATTCCTCTCCAGGCTTCTTTGCCTGACAAAATTTATCAAATATTATTCAAACTTCTTGTGACATGAACCAGCAATAATGGAACAAAACATGATTTGATTATTTAAATGTCAGTGGATTATGTATCTGGAGTACAATGATTTATTTCCTGTAACGCCAGCCTTGTATGTATTTCAGCATGCAAAGCAGATCTCAGGCTTCAGCTTTCATGTCATGGACCTTTCACATTTATGGTTCACCTGCGACTGATTGTGGAGGTTACAAAAGAGAATCTATGGCTTTGTTTACACAGTCACTTCCAATTAATGAATGTGGATCAATGAAACATTCAGATGGCTGTGCATGTTGGACAGACTGTTCATTTGGAAAGTTGTCCAAAAATATTGTTAGAAATTCAGTTCTGTAAATACAGTTATCTATTGTAGATACAGTTTTAAAATATGGAGCAGTGCCTTGTTTTAATTCTTTAATGAATCATTCTGAAACATTTTACAATCTTTAGCACAGAAGAAAATTAAGTATTACATTACTTGGATTTGATGTGTGAAATTTTTGTACTGAACTTTGTCTGTACAGCTGGTGGTGAACTGTTCCCACTACTGTACTGGAACCATTTGTTTCATATAAATTTATTTTTGATTTGTTCGCTGTTCGCTGCTCTAAATATAAAACATCTCTGCAGTTACACCAGAGAGTGCTTCCTAGAAAAAAGACAGTGAGGACTGTATTTTCCTGTTGGTGCACGGTGGGGCTTTGTGTTGGCGAGGTGACATTTCTGTCAGGGTTTCTCTTCTCTGTGCCTGCGTGGTGTTCTGGCGACATGCTGTGAACTTTACTGCTCCAAAGTCGGGGGAGAGGAGCTGAGGTATTAAGGATCGCCTGGGATTTTTGCTTGTCCCGTTCACCTTTTAGAGTCCACGTCAAAAGGTGCGCGCTGCACTGCAGTCGTGTTCTGTGCTACTTTCATGCCTTCACTTCAAGTCATGTGTGCATATGCGGATCCTACCCATAAGCTTACAGTCTTTTTGTGGATATGTAGGCCAATTTGACTTTGATGTAATTCCCTCAAGCAGGAAAAAATAGCTTTTTTTTTTCACATTCCAAGTATATCCACATGTGGCTGTAAAAAGAATGAGGAACAGGCTGGTGGATGCACCTTTCCCATAGCCAGACTGGCCCTGCAGTTGGCTCCCGCTTCTGTTTGGCTCTTCACCTAATGTCACTGAACCATTTATTTCATTTGGCAATGAAGCTCTTAGCACCAGAGCAGCACAGTAGCCTAATATGTTACCTCCTCCCAAGCTAATTAAATTTAAAGTGCCATATATTCGCTCTTGGCAATTCTGCACCTCTTCCACAAGGACATGGGTGTTCTCCTGAGAGAGCTTTTTTTTTGTGGTATATCTCTTCTGCTCTGCTCTCTACTGTACATCAGAGCTGTCAGAGCACTCTGCTTTGACTGCTGATGAAAACCACATCTACCCATAATGTATTCTACCAACGACACCACATATGCACTGTGAACTTCTGCTCATGACTAAAAGGGACTTTCCACATCCTGCGCCGTGGGTTTTGTGCCCACTGACATACAAAAATAAAGCCCCGAGTATTTAGAATAGAAAATGTAAGTCTTCAGGGTTAAAGAGGTCAACTCGAGATGGAAATTATTTAAATTATTTGAATGAACATGTCACAAATGATTATTTCTGAGTGAGTTAAGCACATGCTTTTGCTCAAAGGCGGCAGTGTTACATGTAGTCCGGACTCAAGCTTGTAATTTATGCTAATCTTCCTCACATTCTAGTAATGTAAGATGTTACAGTTTTTGTCTTTTAACCTTTGTCTGCAACATTAAAATAAAATTTTACATGTAGAGGTATGGAGGCGCTATGTTTACAGTTCATCCATCCATCTTAAAATCCGTACATCCATCTCATTCTTGTGAATGCGATATCTCAGCAACAGCTGGAGGAAGTTTCTTCAACTTTGGCACAGTCATCCACTTGTACTTAAGAATGAACTGATTAGAATTTGTTGGTCAAAGGTCAAAGGTTAAGGTCACTGTATAGTCACAAAATATGTTTTAGACCATAACTCAAAAAGGCATACAATAATTAAAACAAAAGTTCACAAAAATGAATAATAGAATAAAATTATGACATTTTATACCCCGAAGGTCAAAGGTCAACTTCCCTGTAACATCATAATGTTCTGCAGAAACACTTTTCTGGCCATTATTCAGTGCCATAACAATCAGGACCTGAAAGGTTGATTGTGATCATATTTCACATTTGGTCAGACACTGAATTGGTGGCACTAATCTTGGGTGTCCAACTTGAAACTGTGCTGAGTGTTTAGATCTTCTGTGCTGCCGGGTTGAAGATGTGTGTGAAGCATCCATGTTTTAGAATCTGTAGCTTTTTTTGCAGCAACATCCATATTTAAAGCATCGTAGTTCACCACAAGCTCATTGGTTTTGCTGATAATGAGCTTCAGGTGATTGTCATTGAATCATGCGATCTCTAAGTCTCTAAGTAAAGACAACATGTTTCTTACTGGAAATTATTCACTGGAATAAATCAATCAAAGTGTAAATTTAGTGATAACCTCCATTTCACCAAAAGATACAATTAATTCCTTTCATTGAGTTCTTTCAAAGTCTTCACTCCATATAGGAAATGAGTCTAGACAGACATAGATGTAAACTGCAACTGGCTGGTGGAGGCAGACAAACGTGAGGCAGTCATTCTAGTTTTTCGTCCTGGGTTGACTTCCGCAGTCATTTCAGTGTTTTCATAGTGGGTTTGTAGTGTTTTTAAAAGCAGGGCATCACAGTGTGAAGGTGACTGTTGTTGAATGTTAAATTAGGAAGCATTGTAAATGGCGAACATGTTTTCAGTACTTCTCCCACAATCTATTTACTCTTTTAATTGTTGATTGGTGTTTTTTTAGTGCGTGGCTTTCCTGTTGGCCAAGTAATTAAAAATGAGTCATAATAATCTTAAAAACACAAAAAATGAGTCATCATAATTATTCTAAATTGTTTTCTGTACAATTTTCACGGTTAAAGCAATTTGAATGTTTTGCGAACCTTTAATAAATAAAAAAACAAACAAACAGATGCCTGCAGGAAAAAAACAGACCTTCCTGTCACGGTGTCACTTTTGTAGCTGACATAATCAAACACTATCACATGTGAGGTGATTAATTGCCTGTCACCTTTGACTGGCAGCCTCTGTATGCTGGAATAATTAAGTACAGTGAACAAGAGCAGCTCTGAAAAATGTGAGCCGAGAGCAATTGTTCCTCCAGTTTGTTTGGAGTCAGTAGTTAAAGCGTACCCGTCCCGTGGGCACAAATGAAGAAAATTCAGCCGGACAATGAAAACTGGACAGCGAGATATAGTGGATGCAGTTATGGCCACTACGCCGCCCTCCCGCCCTCACCCACCCTTAGCCAATCTCTATTTCTATATCTGCTCATTGTTCCATTGCGGTACAGCGAGGTCCTTTCAACAATTTAAACCTCGCTCTCAAGCTTTGCTGCTGGAAAAAGCCATTCTCCATCTTCAGTGGTGTGTGAGCAGCCCTTTGGGAGACTAAAAAGGCTATGGATTGTTGAGTTGTCTTAATCCTCTCTCAGCACAAACAACTGCCTCCCTTATAATGGGATAGGCAGTTAGGACAGAACCAGCAGGCATGAGAGAAGGTTTCATCGCAGGTTGAAGCCGGAACAATCCTGCGCAACGTACGACCGAAATGACAAGACAAACTTTTAATGCGGCCGTCTGAATCATAGGATTCACTCAACAAAACAAAAACACAACGGTATTGTGCGAGCATCTCATCCATTTTATACATCATTGCAATCTTGCTATAGCGCACGGCCAAAAACATTTATTGCGTGAGCACAGACTGGGAACCGAGCAATTTTTGCCAGCTTGTCTATAACTGCTGCAGCTCTGTCATGAAACTCCCCCATAACATGAAATACTGTATACTGCACACCGACACATTCGGCTTTCCACGTTTCTCTTTTTCCCCCCTTCTTTTTTAAGTGATAAATCCTCCCTTCAGTCTTTATCAGAAGGCTGGAGCTGAGCTATTCTCTTTGCAGTCAGCAGAAAGCGGAGTGGACAGAGGTGCTAAATCAACCCGGAGCCCAGACTGCCTGCTTACTCTGTGTTGGCTTAATAAGTCTGGGCATATTGGCATATATACAGCACAGTCGATATAAACTTTTACAGTTCATTGCCCAGAGAGGTAATCTTCACCACCGTTATATCTGCTGTTTGGGATTGAGATATTATATAGACCTATGCTGATAGAGCACATGTTTTCCAATGCATTTCAATGATGACAAATGTAATGAGGTATTGATAATGATGAGTCTAATTAGACACGGTTTTGATAAATCATAATTGGAAAAAGAAAAACAAAACAAAGCTACATAGCAAAAAAAGGAAGAATTTAAAGTCCACCCTCAGTCTTTCGGCAAATATTCTAATTAGCCCAATTCCAAAGTATTGTTTTAACCATATCCAGTGACCTATGAGCCTTAAGCTCCTTCTAATGAAGACAATCCCAAAGCAGCATTTCTGCATAGGACAGCTAACAGCGTCCAACCTGCCTTCATAAGCTGCAAAGGATTAATCCTCTCTCTCTCTCCCCCCTTCTCTCTCTCTGCTTTGCTAATTTGATGTAATTAAATTAAGTGGAGACTAAAAGTGGGGCATTGCTGCTTGCCCCCGTGATTGGTCATCCTTATTAGAGGGTATAAGATGCCGGCTCCAAAATCATAGGAGCAACAAAACCTAATAAACACGGGGGGGGAGAGGGAGAAAACAGAAGAGCACTTAAGTCAGACCTCAAGGCGAGTACAGTACAAAATGACCACATCAAAGAGGAGGGAGGGCGAGAAACAGAGAGAGATAAAGATTTGAGATAGAAAAGGGGTTGATTAGAAAGTCGTTTCATGTGTTTTGTACTGCGAGGAGCAATAGAAGAAACACATTTTATACTTTATCAACCTCTTCTTTTCAGCCTTTAATGCAATACTCGAATAGCATATGTGAGGACTGTAGTAGAATATAAGCCAATAGTCTGAATTAGTCAAATCTAGTGGGAAGTTTCATGTAGGTTTATCACTAATGTTGTGTGTAATTTTGTGACCTGATTAGAAACTTCAGCTACATTGCCACTGCAAATGTTTTCATCACACACTTTCTTTTGAAAGGCAAAAATGCTGCCTCCATAGTATTCAGATAGGGCCTCAAATTCTGGTTGCTATTAACCAAAGATATAATATTATGACGAGCATAGACTTTGAAAGCTGTAGTGCACCGGTCTTTCTGCAGACCACTAACACCTCACTGATGATATTTGACGCTTTGGTGCTTTTTCTCAAATAGCAGTGTCACAGAAACTCATGGGTTTTGGTTTTCGAAATTACAGCTACCAAAATTTGTGACCCCACCAAAACACATTTTTGGCATCCCCTATCAAAATACAGGTATGTTTTCAGGTGTGAAAAAAACATCTGATGTGGACATATATCTGAAATTCCTGATCAGGTTACAGAATATGATGGGTGTAGAAAGGTGTAGCAAGTGCACTTCAGAAAACGCTGTCGGGGAAACACAAAAAGGCAATTTTGAGCTAAAAAAGACTGCAACTTTGGAAGATACACACTTGATTAACACAGAACGAGCACAACAGAAGTCAGCAACTAGTTGGACACACATATAGCATGTCAGTATTGTATTAAGACTCTGAACCTAAAAATCTAAGCAGCCTAAACTGATACAATCTGCAATTCGACAGAAATTGTGAATCGAGAAATCTGCCCCTGCATCACACCGTTGCAGCACTTCACCGTATATTTCATCCTCACGTTGCTCTGAAGAGATAAGCCTTCACCTCATCATGACAGGGCCCTGGGGTAGCCATACCAACCACCCTCCCTCTTCATGGCAGGGGACCATCAATTCATGGTTGAGGTAAAGTTCTGCCCCCTGGGCAGGTAACATTATGCCATGAATGCTCAGTCGACCAGTGTCACTCACACCCTTCTGCCCCCTCCTCCGCCATGCTCACTTCCCCTAAGCCCTAAGTGATACATGAGCCCCTGCCTTGTGGAGCAGAATGGCCCATCCAGGCAGAGCTGACAAGACCCAGTGTCTTAATGGAGCAATACACCAAACGGGCCCTTTGTTACTCCGACCAGCTGCATATCTGCCTCCCCAGCCAACAGCCTTGGCTCTGATAGAGGTGTCTCACAGTATCGACAGCTTCTAATTTACTCTCTCATCATCACTTGCCTCATTTGCTCCTCAGACACAATGCTCCCTTTCTCTCAGTTCAGGTCAGCCATTTTGTTTGCCAGCAATTTGTTGATTAGATTTTTCTGCATCCAGTGTTTAATTTGCGTGCCAGCCAGCACACATATCAAAGTTAGACTTAAATAAAATCAAGCATCAGTCGATTTGCAGCGTTTTCATTCCCAGTTAAAAGCCTCTTTGACTGATTACGTGCCATCAGACATCCGTGCATTATTTAGTTTCAGTGTGCATGTGCAGCTAGCATGTACCCAAACATCACAGCCTCCAAATGGTCTCGAGAAGCTGTTGTCTTCTCTATTAGGGAGCCAACAGATGTGGAGTATGACTGCAGTTCTAATTACTGAAAAAGACAAGTGTGGGGGATAATTACACAGTGGAAGTGAGGCAGAAAACAGAGCCAGGGCCAGAGCTCTGATCTGAGACTAGAGACAACTCTGGGTGCCCATCACCATATGCAGCCCAACCTGCATCAGCACAAAATCTGCTCTCACAAAGAGGCTGCTTTAAGATCAGACAGGGCTGCCGTGCTTTACCGAGCAAACTCCCAACATTAGCACTATTCATAAAAGCAGAATGATATAGCAATCTATACCAGACCTGCATAATTACAAAATGCTTGTGCCATGGGAGGGCTTTCTTTGAGATGAGTGAATACACCCGCATCTCCACCTCTACATTTATGGGGAAATATCAGGTAAAAGTCTCTCCACTGTCCCTCGTCTTTGAAAAAAAAAATCCCTGTTTAGCCCAAGGCGATGTTCAGTACATGTGCAATAGGTAGTGGAGCATAAACAACTCTTCAAAAAGTAGCACACACTTAGTTTGGTACATACATTGCAATGCATGGTATTAATATTACACAAATAAGCAAATGGACAAGTAATGTCTAACATAAGATCACATATCTTAACGAGCATAATCTATGTGGATAGAAATGTGCTCTGTGCGTTTCATGTTGCATGAAACAAGCCTCATTCTAATGCGTCTCATTTTCATGTCGTTCCTGCATGACACCGCTTCATTTTTACTGTTTACTCCTTTTTGTAAGCCGTCCCCAGGAGACAACAAGCGCGCCTTGGTCTTAATTGCAGGATTAAACATCTGCTTTGCCTATTGCTGAGTAGCCTCACTTTGTAAGTAAGCCTCTACTAAGTGGTGAGATATTATTTAATTAGTTGCATTTCATATAGAATTGATACAATAAAATGAACCCGGAGAAGATCAAGAGAAAAAAAAAAAAGATCGCCAGGAATAATCATTGCTTGTGCATGTGCCGGTGTGTGTGAGAGGGAGCTTTGTCGTGCAGCACAACGACTGCTTTTTGCAATTTATATACAGCTCTGCCTCCTCCTTATCAACAAGCAATGTAGGAGCACCATAAGAAAGCTGTGCTGTCCTCTATCTCACACTGATGCCATGTATCTACCAATAAATAAATATATAACAGCGGGGAAAAAAAAATGCGCGTGGGTATGCATTGTATTTCTACACTATGTTTCAAAATATATGCTAATATTAGCTTGCACTTAGGTGTTAGGCAGGCGTGTTTTTATCAGCCCTTGCCAGCAGGCCCGAGGCACTAAGAGATGGAAGGAGCAATGAGGAAGGTGAAATCCCACACAATCCTATTAGAGTGGATTAGGGGGCAGCTTTCTTTCTGTTGCCACTCTGCTGCAGGTGAGCAATTGTAAATTGCAAAAAAAAAAAAAAAAAAAAAAAGAATAGTTATGACATGGTTGGGTCTTATTGGGGCCTTCTATTGTGACACAGGGCAGCCATTCATTTTTTAATGTTTTTATTTGAGGCTATCATTAAGCCAGCACACATGAACATACGTAAAGTTGTTAGGTAATGATTTGTGAGCTGAGAATAATTAGAACACTGTCAATCAAAACACCCACGTAGAAGAGTTTATTTTTCTCTCTCCCAAAACAGTTGAAATTTAAGTAGAGGCTCATTATCGATCAGGTGATCAATGGCAATCATACATTTTCGTCTTCTGCAAGCTGGCGGCCTCAGAAACCCATCCTCTCTGACCTCCCCTGTGGTTGGGGTTATCAGGCTGTACAGGCTGGACAATTTTACCCTCCATCTTCTGTTTTTTTTTTTTTTCCTCCTTTGACCTTTCCCAGAACCAATTAGTCCATCACTAGGGGAGTTATCACTGTACTCCTGGAACCACTGTACGTCTGGACAATTATATTTTTATACCTTCCAAGTGCACACTTTCCTTTATGACCCATTTCAAATTCTAACCAAATGATATGTTACACTATATAAACGAGTGCAAATTTGCATATCGCTTCAACTCCCCACATTCACACTCTTCGGCCGTGACAATGATTCAAAGTGATCAAAGAGATGAACGACGATTTGAGAGAGTGCTGCTCTTTGTGTGTGCAGTGAGCTTGTGCGCATTTGTGAGCATGGCTGTGTGTGTATATATGCAGGCCTTACTGGCACAGAGATAGCTGCCGCCTCATTATGATGACAGAGAATGAGGCTTCGCCAGGGTGACTGAACTCAATTCAGATTAGATAAAAAAAAAAAAAAAAAAAAAAAAACGTGGGCATTTGCATTCTTGATCTCCACTTTATTTATTTCAATTTATTTATCCCTTTCTTGTGCAGTTCCCCTGGGAAATGGAGAGGCATTTACAGAGTCAATCAGAACGGACGGTGGAGAGAACTCTTTAAGCTTTTCATTAGCATCTTTAACACCTTGACCTGCGCACCAGCTGCATCACTCCTCCACGCTTCCTGTCTTTCATGTTGGCGTGCAAAAATCCTGCACTGGCTCAACATTTTTATCAGATAATGTGGACAAGGATCCTGTTTCTCTACTCTATTTATAATGTACTCCTTCGAATACAGCCTTGCTCTTATTGCCACACTATTTTACATGCATTCATGATTTCTAGATTTTGTTTCCTATTCACAAATGAACATATTTTGTCCCGTCCCTTCAAACATGATTATGCTCTTTTTTTTATACAGTACACTCCTGTAGCTGTCATTCTCTTGTTTTGATGTATACTGCTGTTAAAACAAACCCCCTCCACAAGGATCATCAATGTTTCATAAGTGATATTCAAGTTTATTTTATGTGTCTGTCGTAGTGTGTCAGACTGGCAGACGGTGGCACGGTCCCATTACAATATGTCATTGTGTTTTGCAGGGTTAGCAGCTGTGTATGTGTGAAATCAACATTGCTCACTGGAAAAAGGTGCAGTTTATTCGGGATGGCTTTCTTCTGTTTTGGTGCAAAATGATGAGCTTTCTCTATAACAGGTGTTAGATGTCACATGTAGCACCAGCAGCGAACGTTGACCAGACCGCTTTCATCATTTGAAGTAATTTAAAAAAAAATACCTCTAAACAGGAAAGCCAGAGGTGTAAACAGACAGGATGAACAAGAAGGAGGGAGATGGCAGAGAAGACGATGCTGTTGATGATGATTCACTCAGTGCCTTATGGGTAAAGAGCTCCCTGACTCAAACTCATCCAGGACCTATGCATGTGAGGGGCGCAGAAATCCCCTTGAGTCAAAGCAGGGGGCTCTTTTTCTCCCCCCGCCCCCCGCATTTCCCAAGTCTCTAATCCGAAACCAGACACATTACTCAGCTGACCCCTCGCTGCCCACTGCACGCACAGTCAGGTCTCATTTCCCTTCATGCCAACCATAGCCCGGTCACCACCGAAACCACACAGACCACTGCAGGCGCAAAAGGCTGCCCACTCTGTCTGCTTGGATGGGCTCTGCGGACCAATGAGGAAGCTGGGGGTGGGTTAGGCGGAGCGGTCGGGGGGGAGAGACGAAGTGCCGGGAGTATGGAGGACGGAAGTGAAGAAGGAGGGAAGCGAGCGAGCGAGTATCACAAGATGCAAGTAGGTTAAAGACCCAAAGCGCAAACAAGTAAAAAAAAAAAGGGGTGTTTGTGTTCTCGCGTTCTCTCATCAGAGGAAGTATGAAGGAAGAATGAAACGACTGCAGTCTTCGCTCTCTCATTCGTGGGTCAATAACTGCCTGTGCTCCCTCTAGAGCAGAGGAACATGTACTCAGATCCTTATCAGGGCAGCTATCATCTCCGCTGCCTCACAGAAGCAGAGATACTGTCATCCTCACACTATCGCAGAATGACATCAGCTCAGAGACATGGGAGTAATTATATTATACAAGCCCGCAACACACCGGCAGCAAGGCAACATCAGAGACCATCCACTTTCTCCCTCCTCTCTCCTTTCTTTCTTCACTTTCTCCGTCTCCCTTCTTCATTCTGGATCTTCTTTCATTTCTTCCCTCCGTCTCTCTCCCCCCCTCCAACGCCACCATTCATCTGTTCTCTGCAGCAGTGCCAGCACAGACGAGCACTGTCTCTAATCCATTCAACCATTAGCTCTGAAGGTGAAGAGCTTTAAAATTGATTATAATCACTTAAATTGCTTCGCCGACTTTGATCAAACCACCGAGGTTTGAGATACAGAAGCCACTGGCGCCGTAGTTGAAGGAGCAGGTGTTAGGTGGGGGTTTCCTCAGACATGTTAAGTGTATCACATAATCATCACGGATCTGGAGGTTGACTTCCCCCCTACTAAACATATGATCGATGATTCTGAGAGGGACATACATAGCATTACTGCTGCTCGATCACTGCAGATCACTACCCTCTAGATTAATAATAGAACAGAATATAGACGTTAGAAGCAGAAAAGTCCTATTTACGGCTGAAAATATTCATTGCTTAAACTCTAAAACACTTTTCCCACTGATCAGATCACCTCATCTATCCAGTCTCAATGAATAAGAAGAGCAGGTACAGAAGAAAATATGATAACCTAGTTATCCAGCAAATTGAGTATTGTATCCATCTCTGGGAAAGAAGACTATCACCTCTGGGAGTCTATTCATGATAAATGGCATGTCTGCTACTCAGAGTTGATACTGTCTGAACCTCATTACTGCTAGCCCTAAACAAACAATGCATCACACTCCAACTCAATTTCATACATCCTGACCATGGTAATTTTCTTCTTCTTTCCACATAAATCAGTGACAGGCTTCAAAACAAAAGAAACAAAGGATGCTTTCTCTTACAGTACGCTGATATATACACGGCAACGTCTGTTTTCCTGTGAAATCACTCACAGGAATTTCGTGCTCGTGTCGTGGAGAATACCGGGACAAATGGACGGATGGCTCATCATTAGGGCAGCCAGAGGTGCTAAATTTAGCAAAACACTAAGTGGAAAAAGTGCATTTTCATGAAATGGAGATGGAGGCAATTTGCATATAGAACTAACTGTCAGCACTCTATTAGCTTTGTTTGGTCTAATCACTTGAGACAATGTTAAATGCACTGTGACAACAATGGTGAAAGGCAGGTACAGTTACATAAGTATTGCAAATAGGATTAGATTTTAACATTGACGGTGACACCAAATGCTATGAGAGAGAGAGAGAGAGATAGAAAGGGGTGGGGGCAGAGAGGCAGCCAGTTTCTGTTGTTTAATACATGGAAATTACAAATATAAAGCCAAAAGAGATGCTGTTGAAAATACAGACTCAAACCTGAGGGGCTGTGGCGGGTACATTCATAAATTAGACAGAAAAGAATTGAGCTGTACATGTGTAATTGCTGCAGTGAAGAGACATCCCATGTAAGGAACAAGCCCCATGAAAATTAAACCAATTGCAGCACAGCTAAGACAACAGCACTGGGGCTTTACAACAGCAGGCTTTGTCCTGGAGCCAGGTACCGTGTTCAACAGCGTGTCTCTCATTTTGCATTCACGCACCCTCCGTGCACTCATCAACCAAAAATGTAATCACGTTACTGCGAAAGCTTTTCTTTGCCCCCTCTCTCTCTCTCTCTCTCTCTCTCTCATAGTAATGGCACAGAGGCGCGGCAACGATAACTATGATATTAACTTGTGGAATCTGCCTGAGAGCACCACATGGCCCTCGGGGGTCCTGAGGGAGAGCAGGGGGCGAGCTGAGTGTTGTCCGCTCCAGACAGGTCACGGCAGAGTGGCCTAATTGCCTCTCTTGTTGTCTCAGTAGGCCGGCAAAACCTCCCATCTCCCTCATCATCACTGAGGAGCACTGGCTCCCTTGTTGGTGTAGGTCTAACTCTGCCCAGTGATCCAGACTCTGCTCTTGTTTCTCTGCTGCTCCCGTGTCCAATAAAAACATCATCAAAATGCCAGTGCAGCTCTGTGTAGTCTGTGAAGGTGGTGCAACTTAAAGCCTTGCACTGCTAAACTTTAATATTAAACGATCTGGTGCAGTAGAGAGTTGTTGTATATTATTAAAGCAGTGTGTCCTCAATGGAGTCCAGGGTACCTCAGCATTACGTCAGTGTTACACCAGTAGTGATTACGTCACTCAAAAATGCCTGGGCAGTATGATGACTAAAGAAAAGCAGTATTTTGGTCTTCTGAGTGTCATACTGCCTGAATCGAAACACCAGCTTCACTCGGAAACTTCAAGTGAAATTCACACAAAAAAAATAATCAAGTGGAAACAAGTACTGCAAAAAAAGTGGAAACAACCCCCAAACTGCAGCATTTCTAAAATCATTCGCACACATACTGTATTGAGGCGAGCATACTGCAGTCTAGCATGAATACTCGAGGTGAGGTTATATAATTCCTCACAGTTGAGATTCTTCCTCTTTTCCTCGTCCTCCCCTCACTCTCAAAGCCTGTGCCACGAACCTTCTTGCCACACGGAGTAAAGAGGCCTCGTCTCGACTCCACGCTGGGCAGGGGCCAGGAGCGGCTCGACGCCCTGCAGAGCCGGAGGCAACGCATCTTTGTCTCCTCCAAACACCCAGGGGCAACATGGAGCGCCACAACGTTCTAATCCTGTCTAATCTGGACACAGTGGAGCATCTGGAGATAGGGATATGGCTAATCTCAGACATGGAGACAGAGGGCACTTTGCTGAGACGGAAAAAAAGGGGATGGATCTAAGCTCGACTCGCTGTGTCTTGCAGAGCTATGTGTGCGTCTTGGGAAGGGGGGAAAACATTATGGAGGAATATTGTAGGCTTGAATCTGCAGTAACTCGCACTGAAGAGTGAGTGAAGCTTGCCAGAAGTTAACAGCAATGACGAAGTACGAAGGAAAAAACTGCTCAAGAAGTTGCTGTATGCAGAGAATATATTGACGGTCAGGCAAGGAAGTACTTACTGTGCCCTGCTCTTAGGGATGCAGGTGATCTGTGGATAGCAATAGGCACAATATGGTGACGCTTGTTTCCATGGGAGAGGTGAATGTGGTGGAGACTCTCCACAGCGCCGGGTTCTGACCCTGCCACAAAGCCCAGGGCCAGGGCAGTGATCCACAAGGCCAGGTGGGTGAGTGAAGCTGAATTCCGGTTTAGGGGCTCTGCTACGGGCCTCAGGGGAGCAATCCGTGTCCTCCAGCCTCCGAACATCTTCCCTGAGTGGCCAGATGAGGCTTCGGATCAAGTTGGAACTTCGGTGAGCCTTAGAGCCCCATGCTTCTCACCTCGGCAGATCTCAATATGCCCAGAGACGCTCACACAGATCCACAGAGAAAGAAAGAAAGAAGAAAAAAAAAAAAGCAAAAGGGACACCACACAAAATGTCGGTTGTGGGGGTGAAAAAAAAAGCCTCTTGCTGTTCTCCACTGAGTTAGGAAATCCGTAGCAGCACCCAGGGAGGTAAAGTAGTGTCATGAATCATCATACAAAAACAATCAAAAACATTCATTCAAGAAATTAGGGCAACCTCAAACAGCAATAAAGAAATCCCAGCTTGCTCCAATTCCCCTAGTTCCCTTATTCTCTCTGTTTCTCTCTTTCACCTTCTGTTAAGCCCTCACAATATCAGAAGCATCTTCCCCACAAAAGAAAAATGTTAATATTCCAAAAAAAACTGCAGCAGGAAGAAAAAAGAAAGCCAACTTCAAGAAGAGACGGATAGCACCTGTGCAAAGTGGATCTCTTCAGAAAACCAAGAGAGACATTCTGAGTTTCCCTCCTTTTCCTCCTCCAGTGGTCTCAAAGGATGTCCAGAGGAATGGGACCATAGTTATATCCGAGTCTCATTTGCATGTGTCGGACAGCTGCAGCGGCGCTCGGGAGACGGCGTGATTGCACCTGTAAGTTGTGCCAAGTAGTGCACCCGTTCCCCATCTAGAGATCTGTGCTCTCAATGAGACGGAGCGATAGCAACGGCAGTACCTGAGAGAGCAGCCCTGGGCAGGAACACACACACTCACACACAGGCGGCATCGGCAGCGCTGTTCCAGAAGATGTGCGCAAGAGGAAGAGGGGAGAGAGGAGGAGGAGAAGGAGGAGGAGGACAGAGGGAGGGGGAGCATCGACAGCCAGCCAGGAAGCAGGAGGGAGAGTGGCTATGCAAATGGGCAGCATTCACATAGCGAATCACTGGAGCCTGAGTGCATTACAGAGGAAGAGCCTATTTAGGCAGAATAGCAGGAATTGAAGCTATGTCCCCCAGCCCTGCTTCCTTTCACAACCTCTCCCCACTCTCCCTGTTCAGTCTTTTTCAATCCACTCTCCTGTGTGGACATTCATGAGCGGTAAAAGGAAGAAAGGAAGCAAAGCCAGAATGCAGGACGGGCTGGAGTCATTTCTGTTTCTACTCTTATCATGTCATCTCTCCAGATTCCTCCTCTTCTTCCACTCCCTGTCTCTCTTTTCCTCCTCCTCCCTTTTCCTTCCCACTCTGTGAATTTTGGGAAGTCCTGTGCATATAGAAAACCGAAGTCCAACCCAATGCTTGCCTCTCCATCGCCCAGGAAAAGTGTGTTCTATAGGTTCTTAACCGGACTCTGCAGTCTATCGTTAGCAAGATTTTAGAGGAGTGATGATGCTGCAGCTCACATAGGCAACTCTCTCTCTCTCTTTCTCTCTCTCTCTCTCTCTCTCACACACAAGCATATGAACACACACACATGCACGCGCACTCATACATACACACGTACGTAAACAAAGCACGCACAGTGCCAGAGCTGGCAGTTGAGCACTGTCCACAGAGAGGGTGCTGAATCTGGGCAAGTCTGCCCTGCCTGCTAATAAAAGACCATTTCTCACAAGAGAGGGAATGCTGATGGCAGACTCAGTGTGCAGCACGGGTTACAGGAATCCAGAGAACATGTGGACATAAAAGCCCTGCTGATAAACACAATCCGGTTCAGCTGGGAAGTGTGCTCAGTGTTCAGAGTTCAGGACTGGGGAGCACAAGGCTCAGCTGCAGTGTGCCTGCTTTCTGTTTGCACACTGGCCATTCAACATCCTCCCCTTCGAATTGCAGTGTTCTAAGCTGCAGGAAAAAAAAAAAAAAAACTGTAAGCACTGCTGAGCTGATCTTTACGGTTTACAGGGAATACATGGGCATTTCATGCCCAAAGAAAGCCAACTTAGCCAGTGTGACACAGAGGATAATGTGTCCTTCTCCATTTTTTTTTTCACTTCACTGTTCACATGTAGACAATGAAAGACGCCTTGGTGAAAGAAGGAACCACTTAAATGAACATTAATAATGAAAGTTTCACTTGATCCAGTTACTGCTTACAAATGCATTAGAATCGAGGTACAGCCACTTTATTGTTAAAAGATAAACACAATCGGTAAGATGAATATCATGTAATCTGCCATCTGGCATGAGGACAGTTTCTCTGCTGTATCAGGTAGCTTGTTCCTGTACTGTGGCAGAAAGAGGCTGAAGTACAAAGCAGATGTTGCACACATTAGGCAACTGTGTTGTTCTCACCTTGCAGAATCTCAATAACTTGGTGCAGCCACCTGGTGCTAAAAAGTCAGCAGCATGGAACCACTGTTCTGCTCTCATTTGCAATGGTGAAAAGGAATGTTCTTGCTGAATGTGTTTACACTTTTATAATTATCAGCAGTGCAATCTGCATAATTACACCTAATAAGGCAATCTATCAGGGCTGCTTGCCAAGGACAACAACCTGACTTACTATGTCCTCAAGAGCAAACTTTTACAGAGAAACAAAATGAGCTCTTAATATGCAAAGCCATATTATATTTAGGTAAACAAAAGTGTGCACATTGTGTTTTATTTATATATATATATAAGTTTGCAGTGGGTATGTAGTGGAAATGCTGTGTTAGTATGCAGCACCTAAAGTTAATGACATCAGCAGTGAGGCGATACCTTTATCAGGTTTATCATTAGTTACTTGTTCATTTGTGCCCCCAAGTGGCCAAACTGTAAAGTGCACAAAAGGTCTGTAGGTTTATCACAAAGCCAGCAGCTTATGTTTGACACATCCATCACAACAGAAAACAATTAGTTAGATTCAGTTTACAAACTATTTCTAAAACTATCATCATTGTATTACTCCAGATATTTGTTAAAAGAAGACAGTTGTAATCTGATACATCAGTCTGATTCGGATCAGTTCCCATAAGATCCCCTGTACAAGAGTGCCAGTAAGCCTTGGGCAGGTTGCCCTTTGCTCCAGTCATTTTCCATGACAAATTGGCTAACTGAAGAATGAGAAGCAAGAAAAACAGAGGATGTGCATACAGCTTCAGGGAAAACATTCACAGCTAAATTCCCTCTGCCTGCACAAAAGCAAACACCTGGGACCAGGACTTAAACTAATTTCAGCACAGTTACAGATCTCATCACCAGATGATTGCGGCGCGTCGGCCACAAAATGAGAAAATCCTCTTCCACGACTAAACTTTCATCAATAAAGAAATTTTTGATGTCCCATTGTGTTCTGACTCTTGTTTCTGTTAGTGAGACGTCTTCTTGACAGAGAGCCAAAAACAGCTCTCCTTTGTTTCCACTTAAGACCCAAAGGATCGCGCAAGTCTCTGATGCATGTGATGCTTTGAGCACATTCCCCGGTTTGGATCTACATTTCTCTGTTTTTCTTTCTTTTTAAGGTGAAAAAAAAAGACATAACGCAAAGACACGGAGAGTTATCTAAGAAGCAAAAAGGGGGAGGAAAAAGGAAGACCATATTAGAAAGTGTGGCTGCAACCCCCCCCCCTCCTCCGAACTAAGTGATCAGCGAGAGGAGGAGAAATTGGTCTTGGGCGTAATAGTCCCTTGGAGAGCACAGGAGTATAAAAGGACAAGAGTAGTCTCTGTTACTCACTTAAGAGTGCAACTACAGTGCACTGAGCTGATGAGATGATTTTTGGAGGACTGGAGAAATAGTGGCGGGAGAGCAGCAGATGGGTGGTCTAAGAGTACCTGACCCGACTGGAGCAAGGCCTTTAAATCAGCTAAAGGGCCATAAGGCGACACTTAATCACACATGGAGAGACCCTTTAGAGAGGGATGGGTACTTAGAAACACTTTGACAGCAGTGTTTTTCCTCTTTGAGAGCCACTACGATGTTTACTGACAAGAAAATATATGTAATGATGTGTTATTATAATTGACGGGATCAGTGGAAAACTGAGGATTACACACTGTTTTCTACTCAGGTGCAGTTTAGTACATTAGAAGCAACTGTTGGCTCGAAGCAGATCAAGCATGCAGGCCAAGCCATGCGTGAGACGGGTATTACCTGTTGTGTGCTGGAGTGACACATCTGTGTCAGGCACAGCAGCATATGTGCACCTACAAACGAGAGCCTTTATCTCGGGGGGGTATCCTGTACGCTGGTAGGGAGGATATACTGTAGTGAGCGTGGCGTATTAAAGGCTGGGAAATATTCCTCTCACCAAGTCATCTGATCTTCATGACATGTTTATCTGATCGACTGAGAAACGTAAAGGCTGTCAGACTCACTTCCTCCTGTGATATAAAGCAGCGGTGAGGGACCAAAAGAGCAACCAACTGTGATTGGTCACAATTCAAATTTCTAGTTTGATGCACACGAGACACAGTCAAAGGAGCAGGCAGCTGTTACAGCTACATCACATGCAGTGTCACCCTTTCATTGCAAAGACATGAAGTAGGTATTCGACACTAACACTGCACGCCATACATTGACATACAATATTAAACCTGAGCTCTTTACACAACTGGGAGTATTCTGCGGATATCAAACGTGTCATTACTCATCCAAACATGATTCACAAATGCTACAGAGAGAGAGAGACAGAGGAGCACACAATGCACTGATGCTAATGTGTCCAAGTGTACGGGAATAGAAACGCAGTGCCGTCTTAGTCATCCGGAGATGTGACATGATCGGAACAGACAGATACAGGGAGTCAACACTCGATACAAACACACAAGCTGTACAGTATTTCAGCACAGAGGGAGGCCAGAGTGTCAATACTGTTTGCGTTAGCGGTGAATGTTACATCAGGGTGCCTGTCTGTCAGATCGCTCCGCTGTATCAGCTAGATTGAGTCAAGCTAACTCTGACCTCCGCGGGTCAAAACAGCAGCGACTTGCTGGTTTCCAATTCACCTACACCTCACTATCTCTGGCTGACACTTGTACTGCAGAGCCTTGTAGCTTAAGGTCTAAATTATCACCACAACCATGACTGCCCTCATCATTAAGCGATTAGCTCTCTCAATGAATATCTATCTCTCATGCATGTGCCGCCGCCGCACACCCGATGATTATTATGTTAAAGAAACAGAGCATACATGCGTGTACTGTAAGCTAAGGAGGATCGGCTACATAAACATCAAATGTCACTGTTTATGTAAAATGCAGCAACCCTTATGCACCACATAGAGATTTGTGCTGCACAAACTGTTCATTATGCAAGCTGTGAAGACTACATAAATAACACCACTCAAGCTGATAAAACAGTCCACTAATAGGAAATAATGCACAGTTAGTGTTGTAAAATCAAATCAGCAAATGGCACTGCATGATGGTGCGTAATGGAATGACTTCATTTTCACTTAGTGCAAAACAAAGAAAACAAAAAGTCCACATTCAATTCTCATTCATCCTCACTCTAATTTAGTCTCAAATGACTGAGACATTATAATTAATTCAATAAAGCTACTAAAAGAAGCGAAAAAAAAAAGCTCATTTAAAAACACTCCTTTGATACCGTTAACACTGAAAGTTATCTGGTGAAGATTTTTGTATTTACATACTGCGGTATTTTTATTTGGATGTGTAGCTTCCAGGGAGTGCTGTGCCGCTATCTTGTGTTGTAGAGATCGAGCGTTACATATATAGCTGTAAACCATTCAGTGTGATGCAGAATTTACTCTGCACAACAATTTATCATCATAAAGGCACAGTGACATGGCTGAAGTCAAATAACGAATAACTGTTTTCTCCTCTTTAACATAAACACACATATGCATATACACAGATACCAGCATGCACACACTGCACGGCTGGAGCAGGCCCAAACTACATATATGGAAGATAAACAGATGGAATTTTTTTCATAGCACACTGAGCTGTTTGTATAGCCAATAGGCTGGTTTTGCTCCTTTCACTCATTGGATTCTTCTGGCGAGGGATGCCCCAGAATCTGGCTGATGTGACGAGCTGTTTTTTTTTCTTCCTCCTAATGCATAAACGTTGCCACAACATTATTCATTTCCATAAATCCATTTAAATACATATTAAGATCAAGCACAGAGGAAATAACATTCAGAAATCCTTGTACCTAAGTGCAAATAAAGGTTGTTTGTGTCTGCGTGTGTGCGCGTGCGGGCGTATGAACGTACTTACGTGTGTGTCAGCAAGTGGGTGTGTGTGTATGTGTGATGATGATGTGTCTGCAAATGCATAAACCAAATCCTAACTGTCAGTGAGAGAGATAGGGGTCACAGGTCGGCAGCTTTCCGGAGGCTTTCTCTCTATCTCCTCTGACAGTTCCCAAGATGCAGTGGGCCACCGGGGCACCGTGTCTGTCTCTGTCTGTCCGTCTTTCCCGCAATCCGTCCAAAGTAGATCAGTTCTCTTCTCAGAGCGCCTCATCCTGAACAGGTCAAGGACGGACTGTGCCTCCCTTTAGGAGCCCACAGCTTCTTTGTTAACGAACCACTCTGTCGCGCTTCAGCTAACTGGGACAACAAAGAGGTTTAATAAGAAAAAAAAGGCCTTTTTCTGAATGCAAAAGTATTTATAAACAAACCGCTTCTACTCCTCTCAAAAGCCTCTTGCCTCCTTTTGAATGAAGTTCATTCATTTTGAAATGAAAACTACAAAATAAAGCATAAGAGGGGAAAAAAATGACTCTTTGGAGAGGTACTACTTTACACTCATTTAAGTTCTGGTTTTCAAAACAACATAAAAAAAAATATAGCTCTTTGAACATAAGGATATTTTGTTCACAACTGTGGTCAAGTGAAGCTCTTTCTACATGCAGTCTTATAATGAAAGATTCCCTTCCTACACAAGGATTAATCAATGGGCCTTACTACTGCTGCTATTCTTTTCCGGTGTTCATTCAAAGTGCACTTTAAACCATATTAAACCCCATCTTCATGACGGCCCTATCTCCGTTTTCAATCATTCAAGTACAATGAAATTGCTGAAGAAACACGAATTATGTGAATGAGCTGAACCTTCGCAGATCTATAAGTGGGTCGTGTGGTCTCCCGCCGCTCTCACCTTTAAGGCACATGGCGCAGAAGTTGTACTTCCCACCAGCTTCACGCTCTCAAAGCTGTTGTATAAGAAATGCAGGCTGCTGAAGACGGAGAAGAAGTATTGTGCTGCTGCGATGAAACATGAGGTAAAGCGGTGCTGGGAAAACTGTTCTGCTGCTGTGGAAGAAACAAAGTCGAGGTGGCTGAAACTTCTGACCATATTCTGACACGCGGGAGCTGAGAGAGGGAAAGAGGAGCAGCCGAACGATGTCTGCTGCGTGGAAGGGAAGCACGGAGGGCGAGCTTTGGACGGGCAGTAGGGAACAGAGGAGGGAAATGTTAGAAAGTCCAAACACTGTTTTGAACTGTACGTTTGAACAGTGAGGGAGAGCCTGCTGCCTTCAGGAGCAGGGAAGAGGAATACATTCTGAGCAGTCTCTTGCACTTTCAGCCAAGTTTTCTTCTTAGTTGGCTGGTCCACCAAACAAGGGCAAGATGAAACGCCGCTCTGTGTTTCAAGTTGATAGTCATCTTTGGAGGGCCTTTTGGTCGGTTCAAAAGGTCTCTCAGAGGCAAAGGCTACCTGATGTGTCGCCGCTGTCCTCCAAGACATCAACAGCATGGAGAGAGGGTGACCATCGCTTTTAGAAGTCGGGCCGCCGTGGAGTCCCAGCAGCCAGCAGGGTCTTAGACACCAGAGGTGACACGCTTAGCTGCTCCATAGATGTAGCCGGCTGTATGGGGATCTGCAATGTGTGATGTTGTTGGGTTGCAAAGTTTGGATATGACATTTTATATATCCCGCAAAAGGAGTTTTGGCAGCGTAATCTCTGGTACATACAAAATTAACTGTGCTGCTTCACAGTGAAGTGTGGTCCAGCCTATAACTTCCCTGTCTATTAAATCCTAACTGAGGTCCAGTAAACATTCATAATTCAAACTTAAAATGCCATTAACTGTACCCTGGCAAGTTTGTCATAGGGTAAGACCAAAATGATTCAGCGCATACAAAGTAATAAGCTTGAGCCATGACAACGCGTTTGCATTTTACTTGGCGATAACGTCGAATGCACGCAACAAAATCGAGCACCGGTGCTGACACTTATAGGGTATGCTGAGCCATTCATGTCTCAGGGAAGGATTGGTATATGAATGGGCAACAGCCTAAAGCACAGCAAGCAATGTATATTTGTGAAAAGTGTGTCACATACAGAATGAGCGTGACTCCAGTTGTCTGCGTACACCAGCATTGCAGGCTTCACTGCTTTCATTTTCTCATGCCTCAAAAAAAATTTGATGTCTGGAATTGGCCTCACGCCAGCAGAGGTGCCTTCCACATGCTGCATTACATAAACACTGCTAACACTGGATTAGCCACAGCAGGTTTTCCATTAGGAGCCTGAAAGTCTTTCACGTGGATCCCAGTCACAGAAAGTCTGATGCATGCAAGGATCTGTTGTAACGAATGAATGTACTGATTTCTGAGCAGCCATTACTACATCTCTTGTATGGAGTGGGCTAAGAGCAAACATCGAGTGATGTGTTCTCCAGGTTGCCAGTTAGGTGGCGGACCCCACCACCAAAGATCCTGTATCTTTGAAGCCTATTGAGCAGGTTTCCTCTCTGCATCACTCTGTCAGAGCAGCTCTATTGCTGGGACTGACTTTGCTTAAGACAGTGAGTGATCTGCGTGTGCTTTCCACCCTCGCTGTCTGCAGATAAGACGGGATTTGAGCAGTGCCACCCATGAAATCTGTCCTTCATACACAAAAAAAACTTTAGAAGTTAGTTGAGTTCAAGGACAATTGAGACGGATAAGTTCTATTGACCTCCCCAGAGAGCAGAGTTTGCATTGTCTAAGCCCTTTGTGCATATTGTTAATATTACTTGGAGCACACGGCTATGCTCAGACATACTAAACAGTTGTTTGTTTGCAACAGAGACTGGCTGCCAAGCCCCTCTTGAAACAGAGCCTCTTTCATTTGCTTTGTGACAGCGTTTTACAAGTTTATCGAGATGCTTCTGTGGCTATACTGCAGGCGTAGTACATGCCCTGTAGTGTATCGCATCAACAGTGTTATTCAATAAGAAAGTGTCTAGGGGTAGAAAAAGTTTAGCTTTCAAGCATGTCTGATTCCTTCTCCTGGTCTGTCCTTAATTTGGAAAACAATGCAATGGGATAGCTTGGTTGGCGTGTGTTGCTACAGGGAACAAGTTAAGGAAATTGAATACAAGGCAAGTCAACTCTGAAGGCTTATCAAAGGCCAAGGCACCAAGCTATAGTGCATGTTCTTAAGCTTCTTAGAGGGCAAATTGTTCATCAGTTTCCCTCTTCATAGCAATGCTGGAAAGTTACATAGCAAATTAACACAATACTGAGGCTGTCCTCCCCAAAAATTAGGCACGTTCACGGTTTATGTGACAAAGCCCTCTAGTGGCCAGAAAGAAAGTCAGTCTAGGGCGGACGTCAGAGGGGATGAATGGGTCAAACCACACGTGTTTCCTGTACCTTAACAAAGAACTTATCTTGACCTAAATCTAAATCTTTCCCTAAGTCTAAAATTATTTTTGTCTAAACCTAAACAAACCTTAACCACAACATCAGGAACTAACAAATGACGTCATCCTGTCGATAGCAGCATCAGATCAGTCGTATACTGGAGGGCATAAACAAACAACATATGTTCATTTGAAAGACTTATATTGAGAAAAGGTATAAGGTATTCTCTCTGCTGTGTGTACTCGCATGCATTTTATTGCCCAACACCGTGTGCGGCCGGATGAAGTTAAATTGTGCTGCTCACAAAGCAGAGCCATAAATTTTGTGCCGCACCATTGTGAGGCAAAAAATGATCCGTCTGCAACAGGACCCCCTGCGGTGCCAGCACAGTGGTCTCATTGAAATGGAAAAGAAGCCTGCTGCAGTGCCATTGTTGGTAACGTTCATCATGCTAAACGGTAACATCAAAAGCAGCGCTGAAGCATGTCTGCTCCCGACACACGGAGAGATGCATCTTACCTGTTTCCCCCCCCCATTACGTCTGTTTAGCAGGTTTGGAAAACTTTGGCTGCACAATTAATCACATTCACTCAGACTCATCCCGCTGCACATTGTCAACATGTCAATGTCACAGCGGGAGTTGGTGCAGCAGAACCCGTCTCAGTAACTCCAGGTCTGTGGTCGCAGTCGGGGCTGTCTAACGCACCTACTTCTTGCTCCACAGGTCGCTGAGGACATAATAAGTTTGTCATTAGGCCAATAATGATAGCGAGTCAGTAGAGCCCCTTGGCTCACCTAGAACTAAAGTTAACATGCATAAATATTAGTGGAGAATGGGAGGCCAGAAAGAAATTATCTCTCTCAGCAGGTGGGCCACATAATTATAGGTGTCACTGTGATGGTAGTATGGCTAAAATGTGAAAATGAAAACAATAATGATGAAACACCCCAGGATTGCACACACCCCTGACATGTACATGCTTAATAAACTTCATTTGCTCACCAGGCAAGAGGTATAATTCCCACAAGGAAAGCTGGACCACCGACAAATAGACTCTTTCTATTAACACTTGTATTTGCAGGGATTTATTGAAGCGTGGTTCATTCCTAAAATACACTCTATCTGTTTGTTCTCTGTTTGTCTGCCTCTGCACATGCTGTTACTGTAATGTTAACTCTGGCCAACATACATTAATAGTTCTGCACTTGAATATAAATATTCATAATTCTTTATAACTACAGAACAATACACTGATTGTTGTCCTCTCATTGAGAAAATATTTTTTTTCCTTACTGCAATTTTTGATTGCAATGTCCATCAGCATCTCAATTTGCAATTCACTGAACTGAAAATCAAATTTTCCCTTCAATTAAATGACTTTCTGGCCGTGAAATCATTCATGGAATGTCAACAGAAGCAATCAAAAGTTTTTAAATAGTTAAGTAGAAACAAGCTTTTTTTGTAGGGATGTTTTATATTCTTTGCCACAGTCCTACCCGGTGTCATGTTCAATAGTGAGAGTTTATGAGAGAGGGGGATATTCACAGTGTCAGTGTATCACCCAGCAGGGTAGTTTAGCAGATACTCTGTCTTCTAGTCAACACTTTAATTAGTATTGTGTTGTGGAGAAACAACAGCTTCCTATTTCCTGTCAACATGCCCCTCCAGGCTACCAATTAATAAAAACCACCTCAAAGATTAGGTTCTCACCACTGCACTGCAACGAGCTCGACAAGAGACTCTGATTACAGCAGAGATTACAATGGAGACAACAAAATGTGCCTGTGCTCAACTCTGATCTGACCACATACTGTTCATCGGCACAAAAAATAATTCAGAAACTCTTTTAATAGACAAGAGCACGAGAAGTGATCTCCCCCAACTGAGTTTTATATTGTTGAGGGCACACCAGCGCTCTGTCACACCATATGAACAATCTGTATGTCAGACACGGCTGCTCCTCCATACTAATGCCACCGTGCCAGCGTGAAGCCCCGTCGCATAATGAGCAAGTGCCATGCGTCCTCACAGCTGTATTCTATATTTTACCATCAGTCAAGTGAGCTATTCAGTCGTCTGTACGTGCGCGTGAGTCAACTCCACAAGAATTCAGTATTCCGACTAGCCGGCCGCAAAGATATTAGTGATTCAACACCACTTCCTGCAGAGATCTCACTGCTTGGGCGAGGTTACAGATGTGTTACAGCATCCACGGAGAAAGGAAAGGAGACCTGGTTTCCATGCCAACAGCCTTTACCCAAATATGGCCACAGCTTCCTGGCACAGAAACCCCTTTCAATTCAGATACTCAATGAGCATGTGGAAATTATTAGGGAAGTAATAGGGCCATTGATATTGAATGAGAAGTGGAGGAAGGAAAAAAAAAAGATGAAACAATAAAGCATCTTTCAATAGTTCAGGAATGATGCTAATCTTGAGGAACAGTCCACCTCAGTGTTCACCTGGAAGAGCAAATCGCAGTTATGGAATATGTGTGAAAACAAGATTCACATCCCACTATACAGCTTCAGACACTGACACCTATTGAATATATAGTGTGAAAGTGGATCTTGACGTGGTAAAAAACCTTTAATGAACAGCTGATTTCAAACAGGCTGCCCGAGGGGCTGGTAACAAATGCTAGGTTAAAGCACATGTTCAAATATAATGCTGGTTATTTTCTATATTTTTCTTACTGATATATATAAGCATCAAAACCATCATTGTGTCAGTCCATCTCTTGATAGCTTATAACATACCTATCTGTCTTTGGCACCCAGCCCCAAGTCAATTTCTTCCCCCTGAAGATGTAAATCTTTAAGAATGGCTGACAAATATATTATAGCCTACATGTATATATTTTAAAAAGGTCTGGTAATTTCCCGAGACAGCTGGGCTCTGTATATTTTAGCAAACACAACAGTAAATAAGGAATAAACACAGTGTGTGCTCTCATGGTAATGATGAAACATGTCACCCAGTGCAACAATATGGCTCACTGATGTCTTTTAATTAGTTTATAGAGAACAATAGAGCTTTAGTTTTCTGCACTTTAAAAAACATTTCTAAACTTATGAGCTTCCTGTTTTGCTCTGATCCCAAACAACATGTCTGTGCATTCGTCTCCAGCAGATTAGACAACTGTCATGTTCTTTTTGCAGGACTTCCAAAAAGACAATAGTAGGTAAGATCCAGCTCATCCAGAAATACATAACATTACAACACATTACACCCATAGAGAGAATTGATTTCAAAGTATTACTGCTTGTTCACAAGGTGCTAAATGGTATGACTCCTAAATATATTTTCAACCTACTCACCGACTATAGTCCTATCACATCTCTTGGATCATCAAGCATGTATCTCCAGAATGTACCTAGAAATTAAACTAAATCTGAGATTTTACATTAGTGGGATCAATTTATTGTTGGTTTTCGGTCTTTTCATGGGATTTGTTAACAGTAAGAAAAATCTAGAATATCACCAGACTTATCATGTAAGACCATCAATATGGGCATACTATATCCATAATTACTCTTATAGTGCATTGGTTATATGATGCTTATAGAGTAAATGTTAATCACTTTATCATATATTTGCATTTTCTGTAAGTAATTAAATGTATATTTTTAAGAGAGAACAAAAAAACCCTGCATCAATAACGTAGACTGGTCGTTTGATTGCACATTTGAAAAGCCTTCAGCTGCCTTACAATAGATCAGTTAAACTTTACATTGGACGTACTATAATTGGTGAAGCGTGCGTGCACATTGAGGGGAAATGCTACTGAAGTGAATGCACAGAAGCACTTAAGACTGCTTCTCTCATATCTCGGGGAACAATGGCTGTTCAAAGCTAGGCCAAGCTTTCAATACACACACTGAAAACCCAAATATTTTCAGATCCGTCGATTCGTTTCGCTGCGCTGCATGAAAAGAGGGCCACATCCAGGGCATTGAGGACATTACTTCCATGTGACAGCAGGCTGTTTACTCCACTGCCTCATGTCCCCTTGGCCTCTCTACTCGACTGGGTGTCCCCTTGTATTGATTGAAACCAAACTAAGTGGTCTAATCCTCGCATGCCATCACAGAGGAATGGGACAAAACTGTCTGCTGTGCTTCCTCAGTGTGTGTGTGTTTGTGTGTGTGTGTGTGTGTGTGTGTGTATGGGGGGGTTTATCAGCAAGATAAATCTGGAGGATCGTCACGACTGTAGCGAAAGACAAGTGACCTATTTTATATGAAAATGCCTGAATATAATAACAGGCTAAACGGCAGCAAATGATTGTAAATTCTTTATACAATTCTTCAGTAATTTGACTACAAAAATGTCGACAGTGGTGAATTGGACTTGATGCTTTGCTTCACACACACACATAACTGTCAGTGAAATCCACCACTCTGGGGATTGGCTGTTTTCGTTTTCTGAACTTTCTTAGATTTCTTAGATTCTAAGCTTCTAGTCTTTTTTTTTTAAACATTACTTGAAGTCTCGCTTTTGTGGGCTGATGCAACAAACGTGTCAGTGTGTGGGTTCCTCTGTTGTGTAGAAGCTGTCTTTAGACGACGTGGAGAGGAGCCACGCGACAGAAATAGGATTCTTTTACTTTCTTATGTATGTGCTTAAGAGATATCAGACCGATGTCTATTGCAGATCACATAGTAGATACCGAGCCCGGGGCCCGCTGGCTATTCGCAAGGTACAAAGATATAAGAATGAGCATTGACTCAGACCCATTAGAAATCAAGTGAGAGGGGCGCGTCTTTGCCCCTCGGGCAGAGACAATGGAGACGAGACCCGCACACAACCTCCATTGTTGATACAATATTGACATGGCACTAATAGCTCTGGCTGTAAGGCCGGGGCCGAGGAGCAACCAGGCGAGACAAAAATTGCATGAAGGCCAGGCATACCCCTCGCTGTAGCCTCTCCACGACCCACTTTAGCTCAACAGCACACACCATTCTGTTTGTCTCTGTACATTACCCTCAGCTGCTTGACCACTGCAGGCAAAGTCCCTCAGGACGTCTAGACTGGAGTTTAAGTCCCACAAGCACACAGACAGACAGACACACACACACACACACACGCCAACCAAGGTCTTGAATGAAAACTGGAACACTTTTTTTTCAAACCTCAGTGGACATTACAGAGAAGACAAACTGCAATATGGCAGTATTAGCTCATACTCTAAGCTTAGACGAAGGCAGCGGTAATGTTCTGCTTTTGGCTGATCACCAGCGTCAGTGTGCGCCAGCAGAAGAGCGCTGATGACTTATACACACGCAGTTTGTGTCTGCTGTCTGAGTCACTAACGAAAATGTGTTCCACATGCCATTTTATTCCTACTGGCATCAAAAACAGCTTGTAGTGACGAGACCAAATGCATGCTTAACACCATTCACGACCATCATAATTCATTTCACATGCACAATGATCTGAGAAAAAAAATGATTCATCTTGGCCAGCATGTATTTTTTTTCCTAGTTTTCACCGACTGTAGGTATCCAGTGGGGATAATTGCTTGTATAAATACAATTCTGAGACACTGTGTCCACAGTTCATTTAAAAAAAAAAAAAACGTACTGGCGCATCACTGCTGTGAAATGTTTGGGTGATGATGAAGAGAAGATCTGAAGATCGTTTTTATATCTATGTCATCATCTCGCCAATCACTCCGAAGTGAGAGGTGCAGCGCTGCTCCGAAAAGTTGTAATACTTTTATCATGACACAGTCGCAGCACGGCCGAAAAATGATGGCCTGCTCTGAAACCTGAAATCCAGCGCTGAGCATATGCGAATACATGCAACACATGTTGATTAAAGGCTGAAGTACTTAGAAAAAGTATTCACTGAAAACTGCTATGAAGATGCTCTCACGAAGAATAAGCCACATTACCGAGCTTCAGATGTGTAAATAAGGAAACCTTGTGATCTCAATGATGTCTTCCTCTCTCTTAAACTGTTTGTTTGTCTGCATCCCCTAGAGGACCAAACACTTAGAGAGCCATGTGTTTTTGGCCACACCTTGCAATGCAGTGATTAAAAGGACCTGCCACAAGACTCTGTGTTCAATTTCCCAAACACGTCTCTTTACTTCACTTGCTTAAAGAATGATGCCAAGTCACTGATACCCCTTTTCTCTCTGTGCAGCTACAAACCTCAGGAAAAAAACATTTCCCCAGATCCCAAAATTATATTTCTGGTACTTGTTTGGAAGAAGTATACAGTCATCTTTAGTTGCTTGTACACAGCATCAATGACAAATGAACATTTGGGAAATAGTCTCTAAAGATGAATATAACATACCCTGATTCACTTTATAATCTTATTAGGTTTTAAGCACTTTAAAATACATGTGCAAATATTTTTTGGGTCAAATTTTATTATCATCTCAGCTCAGAATCGTTGAAGATACACTGCGTTTTCCAAGGAGAGGCCTGAGAGCTGCCGCCTGTGTTTGTTTTCATTCTTAAAGCAGATAAGTGTTTCCTCATACAATAATTGAAACTGTGTTAACAAATTATTCAAATTCATCTAATTGGAAGTCACTGTCACATACTGCACTACAGCGGAGTCTTGTGATAATAAACAATAGAGCAAGAAAACAAGGGAAAAAAAGTGCGGCTTAACAGTAAATTAACAGGCAACTGCACACGAGTATCAATACGCAGTATTCTGCTGAAAATGATTTACATATTGAATTTACATGAGCTGACAATGACACGGTATTGTAGTATCAGACATGATATTAGTTCCCTTATGATGTGTGACTGGCAGCTGTACAATGCACCCTGGCTGTAAATGTTATGGGGGCCAGGGGCTGTGAAATGGAGTTTTTCTCCTTGTGAGAAGGCAGGGTGCCAAGACTACCCGCTAGAAAAATACATGGAAAATACAGCGAGCTCTGCATGTGAGTTGCCTTCTTGGAGACCCATTGCTCTGTTGCAAATTGCCTGCATCTCAGCTTATGCAAATACGCCCGGTAAAAAGTGATATTTTCCTCAAAGATGCTTCTCTCGTTCTTTTGCCCTCCCTCCCCGCCACCACCACCACCTCTTCTATCCCCATGACAATCCATCAACACAGATAAAACCCAACCATCTCCAGCTTCATTCTTCCTACTCATAGATTTTCCTTGGCAGAGTGAGGGTGTCTTGCATCACTATTCTGAGGACTAGTTCACTTCATCCGGAGTGAAAGAGATTTCTTGGAAAGTATGTTTTTGTGGTTACATCGCATCCCTTGGGCCTGCGCATTGATTCGTCCTATTGTTTTGTCAGGTCAGCAGGAATAATGAGACAAGCTACAGTAACTACACTCAGCAGGTACAGCACTTTTGCTCAGACATAATATATGCATACATGTCCTGTGAGCCTGCTCCGCTCCCACTGCTGTAAATGAGCTCTATGGGCCTGCTCGGGATGAATATGTATGACAGGAAGAAAGAAAAAAAAAAAGAAGGAATTCCAAACTGCGTTTCTTCTCCTTGCAACGCACTGGGAAGGTTCATGAGGAGTTCGCCATCAAAAATATCCCTCAACACCTCCAGCACAGCCCTACTCCTCTGCTGATCCAAACCAGGTCTGAGGAATGAAAGGGAGAGTAAAACGAGCAGAGGAGGACTTGGATCAGGACGAGCTACACTCAAGCTCACATCTCATGGACAGAAGAATCCTTTTAGCGTTATCATAGGCAGCAGATATGTTCAGGGTACGAGGCTGCACGGGAATCTATTAACGCTTTCTGTTGATAACAAAAGATGGGGTCTTATCAAGCTCGTAGAAGTGACACAGAATGCATTAACATTTATGGTGCTCTCTCCTCTGCTTTTGTGTCATCTCCGGAGTGCCCACTCTGTTCTTTTCTCCTTAATGCAGTTCAGCACTTTGCCCATTCGCCCCTTACTGTGTGAACCGCTGCAGAAGAAAATAATGACCAAACAAAATCCCTTGTGCATGTTTTGCATAAGAAAGTAGCCCATTTTCTAAAGGTGGAGCAGACATTACCCTAGTTCTCTCAAAAGCTAAACATTAATGAGCATGCAGTCCTTTAAACTAAATGCCAATTTAACTGTCTTTAAGAGAGATTAATATCACAGAACTTTTAAATTGCATCATGTGGCTCAAAGTAAGTTTGAATGTTTATGGTGGGTATGAGGGTGTAATTAGTTTTGGTCAATCCAATACTGAACAGCATTCTGGGAAAATTGTAATAAATAATAAGCAGATTTTCAATGAATGTCATTTTGCTTTTTGATTGACATGCTGTTGATGTTTTATTTAGCACAACACAATGTTTGTTGCTCCCTCTAGTGGTCCATCTTCAAACTTTAATGAGCTTTCACTGAAGTGTCAGACAGACGTCTCAGATGTTAAAGTTTCTGCCCCACAGAGTCGCAACAGCTATCAACTCCCTCGGTGAAGGCAATATATATATATGTTCAAGAACAGAGCTGCTGCAGTAAAAAGTTGTGTCAAGAATTCTTCTAATTGACAAAGTTTCAACTCTGACTCCAAAAAAGCTGTGACACTGTAATACATAAATAAAAACAAAATGCAATGATTTATATATGAACTGTGTTTACCAGCTTTACAAAGTCTTCCTGAGCCCATGTATTAATCTCCTTTGTACAATCATGTGTTTGACAAAGTGGTGAACCTCTCTCCATCCTTGCTTGTGAACGACTGAGTCTTTCCAGGATGAACCTTTCATACCCAATCATGATACTATCACCTGTTACCAATGAACCTGTTTACCTGTGGAATGATCCAAACAGGTGTTTTTTGGATCAGTCCACAACTTTCACAGTCTTTTGTTGCTCCTGTCCCAACTGGTTTGAAACATGTTGCTGCCATCAAATTCAGAATAAGCAGATATTTACAAAAATCAATGAAGTTGATGAGGTCAGGCATTAAATATATTGTCTGTTTTCAATTGATCAATAAAGATTATCAAATTATCACATTCTGTTTTATTTATGTTTTACACAGCGTCCCTACTTTTTTTGGATTCAGTATTGTACAGTATATCAGTAACCACTTACAGTGTACAGCACCGTTAGGGGACTTCACTTTCAAAGCAAAAGATGTCATATTTCTGGCAAACGTTGTGCTTTCTGAGGACACCAATATAGCACACAGACAGGAAACAATAATGAGCCGGAATACAAACTGTGAGAGAGCACAGGATAAAAATGGCCCTGCTGTTGATGCTAACACCCACATTTAAACATCTGACACCAAGATTTTCTTGGACGCATTTAATTATCTTAACAGATGGACTGAATTATGCATCTAATGCTGCGAGATGCGTAAGAGGCATATCATTTTTTTAACGATTTGCTGGGACTTGAATGAAATGGAAAAGACCCATCATCTAATATTGTGGAGGGGCCACACAAAGTTTGCCAATAGCCATGTTTTACTATGTACTTGTCAAGAGTCAAATGAAATTTTTAAAAAATAAACAAAACAGACTTTGAGAGTTAAAAACCAGGAAGTGGAATCCTACCATCATTACACAGCGGTCCTCCAAATGTCGTCATGCTGCAGTCACAGCTGAAGCCCTCCCACTGCTGAAGACACACACCCTGGTTGGCACATGAGTCTTCTTGGCACGTCGTGCTGGGGCCTGAATATGGAGATAAATAGCAACTTGGTGAGCAGACTTTTATAATAATAAGCAGCACAGATTGACTCTGCAGTGAAATTAAATGTCACGCACAACATACAGACAATAGGCTTCTGCAAATGGAAGCACACACGGAACAAACATACATATGATACGCAAACACTCCAACTACTGTGCATTCAGTCATATCTTGCATTATTTCTACAAATACTGCTACAAATTTCCTGATTGTAGCCAACAGCCTGCGTGAATCCTCAATGAACTTAACTGTATTCAGTGAACAGACACAACAAAAACCTCCCACAGCATTAAAAAAAACATTTGAGGTATTTAAATAAGTTCAAATAATATGATTAAACTGTTATTGGTTATTTACATTCTTTATTTTATATTTTATGTTTAAGAATAGCAGAATATTATGTTTGCATTAGGTTACAGCCCCCTTTAACATCTGACTTCTGTACAGGACAGTCGTGTGTACTTGAACTGTGTCGACATCTGATGTAGCTTGATTTTTCATGTTTCTACAATAAACAGCACACACTGTAACCCAGCTCTCCTTTCCTCCTCCAAACTGTTCTCTGACCACCTGTGAAGATGCTTTGTGCTCTCAGATTACAATCTAATACAAGTGTGCAAGATGCACTGAAGATAGACACTGTCTGATTTCAACCTGATCATCAGAAACACGTGGTATTACCAGCTGTGCATGGGGTCATAGGACAACGATACACAGGGGCCTGAGTGATCCATGTGCTTCTAAATGGCAATGTAATAGTGCTTCCAGATGTGTTTAGAGGCAAAGCGCTTAATCATCGTGCCTGCGCATCTATCATTATCATCTTTCCATCAGTCAATCAGTCAGTCAGTCGATGTGTCTGAGTCAGTATGCAGTAAGTATACAGCTGTTATAGCCCGGCCGTCTGTTTGTGTGACAGTGATGCTGAAGTAGTTCAGTTAATGGAGAAATGTTAGTGGAATGGCAAATGGTTAGTACGGATGTATGTTGTTATATTATTTTATTAAGTTTTAATTGTGGGATTATTGTGGTTTGGGGCCATTGAGTGCAGCATTTCAGCCACCTTTGTTTTCCAGTTCTTATCGATTATTATCAACATCTGGATAACTGAGCTACATTTATGACACATATGCATGCATGTTCTCCTCTTTACAGCCATGTGCATGTGCAACACATTTACCTTTGTGATAGTGTGGTCATTATCATTACATTGATGTGTGCATCCATTCTGTTGTGCATTTATTTATTTGCGCAGCTGTTGAATGGAGACATACATTACAGCCTCACTCTTACATATCCTCTTTTTTTCTGACTAAAGTGCAGCTGCTGCTCAGCCTCAGAGTAGCTATGGTAACTGCTTAAAGCTGTTGCTGTTGCCCACTCAAGGCTGAAAAAATGCAAAAAGTAAAATGCTGTACACTGTGTATATTTTGTCACAAGGAAAAAAAAACAGTTTAATAACTTAATTTATGATTACGAATGTTTCTGCAATGCATTCTTAATACACATCAATTTAAACTGCGTCTAACTTCATGTTACACTAATGATTCCACTGCTAATGAAATCTCTCATGTTATACTGTGCCTAATGTGTCACCCATATTAAGCGGTCTAATTCAAGTACTTCAAGTAAACAATGAGACAACAAATGTGTAATTGCATACATATATATCTAGTTAATATCAGACATCACAATTTCAAGTAATTAAGATGCAGAATCATCCATTTTTTAAGACGAGTTCCCATTTTTGTAATGATTCATATGTAAGACATGAAGTAGAGAATAATCATATTACTTAATATCAAATTTATGTTAATTACAAAATGAGTGACTCTAATGTAGCTATATTGCTATTTATTTATGAAAATGCATCTGAATTCATTTCAATTACTGGCCAGTGGTGCTATTTTTGCAGCCAGCTGTTAACTTTGTTAAAGGGTTGAAGCCTGCTGCTTATTATAGTTCCTCCTTACAATGTGGTAATAATAGTAATAAAGAGTAACTATAGTAAAAGAGGAATATGGCTTTGGGGTTTCTGATTGATTTCATGTAAAACATAAAAATGACTGAACTTTGAGTTAAAACCTAATTTTCATGCAACATTATTATTGAGACTATGATAAGTCATGCAAATGTATCCCATATATATACAGCATGTAGACACAAAATGAAAAAAAACAAAACATAATCACAGCAAAAAAGAAACTTATGTCCAACAACATACAATATGTGAGTGCAACTCAAAACGTGAGCCCCATAGGCTTTGATACAAGATGGTAATGATACTTGTATTCCTATGGGACTGAAGCCCATTTCAGATAGCAGGTGGGTGAAATCAAACTAGGCAGTCATCCTGCTCAGGGGGATGTGGAAAGTGTGGAGGTAGAGGCTGTGGAGAGGTGGGTGGGAGGGGGGCAGAGGCATTGCAGATGCAAAGAGGGGAGGGAATCAGACTCCGTATCAAACAGACAAAGCTATCTACCTTGCAAGTCAGCTTTCATCAATGCAACTTTTGTCAGCAAAATAATAGGAAAGGAAAAGGCAAAGTATACCAGCTGTTAGTAAAGCACCAAGACATCAGAGATGGAGCAACAGAAACACAGACTGCTGGAGCAGGAGAGACAGAGCGGGGATTGAGGCGGCTGTCTGTCCTCAGAAAGAGCCAGAGGGGAAAGACTGTATTGTATAATGGAGGCTGGGTTAAGCCAAACTGAAGCAGCAACTCACAAAATGGCATCGGCAATGTGAAGTAAAAGCATGCAATTGTTAAGTTATTATGGGAAGTGGATATGCTTTGTCCATTATGGTCAGTAAAATTTAAAGTGATAGTAAGCTGCACATTTTCTCTCTCACATTCTGAAATTGTCTCTGCTGTACTCAAACGCTGTCAGCGACTATACGCTACGTTCTGACTCCTTTAACACGATTCAATAAATGTGATATCATTGAAGCCATTTTTCCACTCAGAGCCACCATTGATACCGCGTGGCACAAGCAACAGCAAGTTTGACAGACCCACACAGGGCGCTGCTGAATTTGATTACATTTGTAATGCTGGAATGTGGAAAGATCAGAAGTTGCGCACTCAATAGAAAAAGAGTGGATGAATTGTGAAATTAAACTAAGTGAGTGAAGTTGAAGAATAAATCAAATATTGTCTCTGGATGTGGTGAGCACATTAGACTGGGCAAATGATATTCATGCATGCAACAAAGGCTTCATACATAATTCAAAAGGATTGCTTCTGGCAAACTCTCAGATCCAGCAAGCATGCACAGAGCAAAACAGAATGGGGATAAAATGGAAAATAACACTGGCAGGACAAATATGGCAGAGAGAATAATCAGATTATGGCTAAGTGAAACAGAAATGATTGCCTGTGGAGGAGTGTCAGAGCTTGATGCATTCTAACAGAATACTAACACACTTTATGGATGTTAAATTATGTGCCACAGGTTGGCAGTGTGGGTGCCTCGGTGGGTGTGCTTCACAGCGTACGTGTGTCCTTGTGTGTGAGAACCGGGGGGGAACAGAGCAGCGACACAGTGCCGCGTGTGTCGCAATGACCCTTTAGGATAGTTGCGTGATAATGAGGGGAAACCAGACAAGTTAAGAGAAGGAAGCTTTAATGGTTTCATTAATGTAATCAGATGTAATATATCAGGAATCCAACCAGTCAAATTCAAACCTCAGCTTTTGTTAGAACATGTAATCAACTAAAAAAAAAAAAAAAAGTTTGAAACCAACATACAGGTTTAAAGTTTCCTTAGTGAGCTGAGAGAGGACTCACCTTCACACCCCCTCTCTATCTGTCCCACACAGTCCAGAGCGTCTGACATCAGGTCTGGGAGCCGCCCGTTCAGATCCACTGATGCCAGACAACCTTGAAAACCCTCCTTGGCGTGCACCAGTTTGGGCAGCTCCTTGTACATCTCCTTAGCCACTCCGCCGATGTAAAGGTTGCCTGTGTGGAAATGACAAATATGACAATACTGACCCCTAGTGGAAATAAAACGTGGTGCTAAGATTACTATGTCATGCTTGTTACAGTAAAGGAATAACCAAGTATAATTAAGGCAAAGCAGTGTAATTGGTCTCACACTGAATTTTCCTGAAGACCATAGTGTTATTCTTAAATCATGAGAACAGTTGTTTAAGTATGTTATCCAAGTGAAGGAGCGTCGTTCATTATCATCATGATTGTGTCAATTTGCCTTTTATTTATATTCTACCAATATTGGTCATCCATCCTTTTCCTCTTTCATTATCAGTTTTGTATAAGAATAATTCAGTGAGGTAGAGAACTAATTATGCCGATATCCTCCCAGTCAGAAAAGCTTTTATCTTTTTAACTGATAATTCTTTCAAATAACATTTATGGATGGTCTGCTAACCACAAATGGTCTTTTCTGTGAACTCCCTGCTCCACATGCACATTAGTGTTGGCCAGTGAACAGATGGGGGTTAAGTTCCTTGCTTAAGGGTACCTCTGTGGTGGTAATGAGTGAGGGCCAAGCATTGCTTTTTCCCTCCATGTCTGCAGGGTTTATCCTGCTGGTGCAACCTTTCAGTCGCTTTTTCACTTCTAGGCCACTGCTGCCCCAATTTAATGAAATCTGAAAAAAAAAAAAAACCCATACAAATTCACTACCCACCCTTCAGGTCCAGGTTTTTAGCTCCCGTGGTCGTCTGTGTGGTGACCTTGGTGTCTATCTTGACAGTGTGGAGGTTGTTGGTGTCCCTGGAGATGATGACATTGTGCCAGTGGTTGTCATTCAGGGGCTTGTTTGAGTTGCCTTTGATCAAGTGGGCTCCATTTCCCAGGTCGGACACATAGTGCAGGTAACTGGAACCAGATATGTACAACATGAGAGGATGCAAGAAGGACAGGAGCTGAAGGACATGAAAGCATGGCATTATGAAAAAGGACCCAAAACATGGCATTGCAGAGGTTTCCGGGATATAAAATCAAAAAGTATAAACATTTGAAAAGTGGAATAAACCTCTGAGAACTGGAGCGAGAGTGTGCATGTGTGTGTTAGCTGCTGTTGCTGTGCGCCTGTGCATTCAAATGTGTAGATATGAGAGTATCGGGAAGCGCAGCTGTCTGAAAAGTGGCTCAATAATTGGCAGGTTGCAGAGTTAACAAAAGGTTGTGGGCTGTGCTGAACAAATTGGTCTTAAATTCCTTTGGTTTCCAGGCAATTTATGATTCGCATGCTCGTTTTAATTAAAATGTATGACTTTAATGTTCAGCACACTGAATAACACCTTAACTCCAGGCATTACTTAAAAGAAGGTCATTCTATAGCGGCAATTCAGCAATAAGAAACACACCCTTGTGTAGCTGATTTCCTTTTATGTCGGGTATTTGTTGTGCCTTCATGAAGATTAAAAAGAACAGTAATAGCCGACAGCCCTTTCAGTAAATATTCTGGCACAGAGGTGATAAGAAAAGAATTTGAATTCCCATAGTAATGGCATAAAAAAACTGTCAAGAATTATATTCTGTTTGGAACCTGTCATATACTATGAAGGGCTGCATTATTAAAATCATAATCCATTTATATGGAGATTCTTACATGAATAAACATCTTGCTACACTGATATAAAACTAATTCAACACAGTTTAAAGCTGTTTCCCATTTGCTGGTCTTTACACCTGGTGGCAGGTAGGTCTGCCCTGCAAATGAAGTAATGTGTTTGTAAAGAGAAGAGCAGCATGGTGAATGTGGCACGAGCTGCTACCTCGTCTGAACAAAACACAAGAGAGCCACCCACACCAAATCAAACTTCCCCTAAAAACGTTTCTGGCAACATCACTGTCGGACAAGCGATCTCGAGGCGGGGCTCCGCAAACACCACAGCAATTACTCCTACGCCAAAAACTGCTGTCATGTCCAACAGAAAAGGAACAAATCACACTGTGTCTTATGGTCTAAAAATGCCCAGTGAAAGCACTTAAAAGATGTAACATAAATGAATTTGACTAGATCTTGTAAACACAACGGTCGGTCCAATTTGTGCATTCATGCTTGGGCTTCACAGAGAAGTATCCACTTACCCTTTGACCAGCTCCACCACTATGAAGTCATTTCCATCCCCACTGTTGTACAGGATGAGGCCATCAGAGGAGGTGGTTTTGAACTGAAAGAAAAGGTGCATTGCGTAGTAGGCCTGCAGGGTGGTGAGGGTCACGTAGCTGGAGCGGGACTTGAAGGTGACGGGGTCGGCGATGATGTTCTTGAAGCCGATCATGGCGTTGAGCTCGCAGTAATCGATGTCGCCGTTTTTACACAGGTCGATGTAGGCCATGCCGTTGAAAGAGAGGCTCTGGAGGTGGCCGATGAAGTTGGACGGCACCATGGACATGAAGCGCTTCTCCGTCACGATGCCCGTCTCGATGTTGTGGAACTCCAGCTGGGTGTGATCGCCTGCCATTTGACCTTAAATCAGCAGAGGGTGGGCGGGAGAGAGGATGTTATATGTGACAATTAAATGGTCAGATCCAGATCCATCATAATGCACATTTTCAGATGCAAATCTATTTGAAAAAAAAGTTTTGTCTTTTTTGAGTTTTTCTGTGCAAACTGTAAATTAGTCATGAACACTTCTTTTTCTTGAGGTTGTACATTAGGTAATACAGCATTGAGAATTTTTCTCTGCAGACAAGTACAAACAGTCCAGACTGTATATCTTAAAATAACACAACTTGTTTTCACATTCTGCTGCTTCAGGCTCCACATACAGTCCATCGAAATAGTTTTGTTGTAAAATGAAAAGTACCATCAACTTAAATGGGTAGTATTCTTCCATAATGACAACAACATATTGTGGCTTAGTATTAATCTTTCTGTTAGATGACATGTTTTTAACATGATGTTTTGTTTTTAGCAGCAACATTTTGTCCAACATGAATAGGAGACCTTTAATAGCGAAGGCTCTCTCCAGATTAGCAAAACATCTAACCTTCCACAGCACAGTTCAGTACAGATAACACACTTGAAGTTATCTTTCATTCCGCCATAAAGCATGTGTCTTACCTAGAGTCTGAGAGCCCGACAAATGTTACGGATAATGTGAGTTTACAAGGAGAAAAGCATGAGTCAGTCAGAGGAGCAGAGGGTGAGAAGTACCTTCCACAGGCAGCAGATCATCTACGGTCAGTTTCAAACTCTTGCCCCTCCTGAACACACGCACTGTGTGCCACTCATTATCGTTCAGATTCTGACCCGCAAAAATAGTCTCTGGACCTTTGCCTGCAGGACAGTCCAAACAACGGTTAACACGCATGCATGCATACACACCACACACATTACAGACAGGCTGAGAGATAGAGAGGGAGGGAGATCGAAAGGAGGACACAGTGGATGAGTTAAGTAGTTTGACAGAGGCAGAAAACATTAAGGTAAACATAGTTAATGGTCCATAAAAACACATCATTCTGACTTGCATTTGCTGTACTGATCGCACCATTAGATAGGGCATCAAATTTCTGAAATCAACACCATTTTCCTCAAACCAAGAAGAGGGAGGCGGTAATCAGGATGTCACATTATGATTACCAAAAATATTCACGCTGGCTATTTTGCTGTAAATGTATAGTGTCTAAACAAACATGGGGATAATTAGACTTTTCATTATAGCTGGTCTCTTGTTTCTTGTGCCTCCTTTATTCATTCCTATCAGACCACTTGGTGGCAGCAAATAACTACCAAAAGGCTACGCCAGAGCAAGGCGCTTAACCACCGAGCATCACTCTCCATCTTGTTTACCTTCGACAGTGCAGCCCAGGATTTGATTTCTCTCATGTCCACCACATGAAATGAAATAGTGATGTGGAAAGAAATGGTTGCATAATGGAAAAGAACCCCTTAAAAGCTGAACAGACAGGCGATTGTAACTGGAAATTCAGGAAATACAGAATGTGATTTTTTTATCATCACCCTTGAAAATAAATGGGTGTTTTGAAAAAAGGAGCAGCTCATGTTGTCAGTAACACTATGGAAATTGCATACATTTGATTATCAAGTCAAGCACTTTGATTAAATCCATAAATGACACCAAATGACCATTCAACTGAACACTTCACATCTCTGAATCATTCCGTCACTGACTCCTAAAACCAGCATTTTAATATTGCATAAAGCGTGTCACAGCTAGCAGGCGGTAACGGAGACGTCACACAGCATCACGGTGCCAAAAACCTCGGAGAGATACAATCAAATTTAGAACCACAGATAAATCAGAGCGACTGCACCAAATCTCTGCGTTCTCATGAGCAGAAAGAAAAAAAAATCTCTCCAAGATACATTTCTGCATTAAGAAACTCCAACATGGGTCCATTTGGGGCAACACATTATTTTTTCATGCAGCCTCCGTCATAGAGCATCTTTGAATTGCTGCGCTGCTCTGATGTTGCCCTGCTGGGCACACGTAACCAAACAGGCCAATGAGGACGTACCACTGTGACAGCATTAAAATCCCCAGGCTCCGGATACCTAGCCCACAGTGGGGAGCATTTCAGCTGGGTGCCAGGTTAATTCCCCTGCGCCCATTTATGGCTATTTATTTCGTCCTTTTCTGCAATCTTCAAAGGCCCGATGCAATGTGTATGCAAATCTGTGGGTGCCAAAGTACTGGGACACACTAAATCTCAGAGGCACAGTTCTGCTTTGTAAGCACTAAACACCGGGGCAGGATTGAAAACCAGACGACTGGCGAGGGATTAAGGAGGAGAGATATGAAATAATGGGATGGAGTTGGACTTGAAAGCATGCTTGATCTTTGCCTTCCGTCATCCTGTCCTTGTTGCTCTCCAAGGAGGAAAGAAAGGGAAGGGGGGGAAAAGAGGTCAATCGTATTAAGAAGCACATTCCTGCGCTGCATTCACCACTGTAGGACCTGGGCTCACCCCTGTAGTGCAGTCTGTGGTCCAAACAGCCAGCTGCTGGCCAGACATTAAGGGGCTTTAGTCCCACTGTCTGCCATGTCCAGCTCTCTCCAGCGCCCTCTCTGATGGTGATCTATCTGCAGTGAGGATCTACAGTGATCTCTCCCCGCCTCATTGACTTCAGGCCCCAAGGGAACAGTGGAGAAGTGTGGCATGGGGCGGCATGAGAAGATGTGATTATCCAGTCAATCAGCTCTGGCTGGCTGGATGACAGGCCGGATGCTGGTGCCGCCTGCCCCGACGCTGTGACTCACCCAGGTGGAGGGAAGAGGGACTCGCTGACCAAGCAGCGGGCTACTACCGCTGGATTACCGTCAACACAGACATCAAAAGCACATGGCACGGAAAGCTGAGCAGGCTGCCATGCTGGGGAACCTGCTTGTCTGATCAATGCATTGCTAACTGAAAACGTTTAAGCAAGTAGAGGTTAAATGGCGTTAAAACAATAAAAGATGACAATCAATACTAATCTGCGGCAGCCATTTGCATTCACCTTTATTTGCTGTATAAGCGGCTCAATGCAGAACATGCTGTTTTCAACGCAGCTCGATCCGACTGCCATCACATTGTTGAGATCGGAGTATGTTTGAGCAATAACTTGCATAATCATCTCTACAACGTACCTGCTGGCTTGACAGGGAAGTCCCTCAGCCTGCTGTAACATTTGGGGATGTCAACATTTATTCCCAGCTTTTAATTTAAGCAGTTAGTGTTTGCACCAAGGACCATTGAGCCCACATGTTTTATGAAGCTAATTCAGCGCAACCATAAAGAACCTCTTCATAATTGCTCCTTAATTTCAAGCACTTCACAGTTTTTTTTTTCCCTTCACTGGACACTAGAAACATACAGAAACATAATAAGATTTTAATTTTAATGTAATTAAGATATTGTAATTTTACTTCTGTTGAAGAGAGGGCAGTCTAAGCAGGTGAGGGTATTTTATGTTTTCCAATATTTAAAATCTTTTTTCAGCCTTTGATTGAGATTTGTTATATTAAAAATCTAAAAGATGACTATTATTTTGAGATTTAAGGGGGGAGTCAGTTGCAGGGTCCAGAGAAAATATTAACTCTGTGGATTATCTTTCATTTTCTAAAAAGTAAAACGTAAAGTTTGCCCCTCCTCTACAAGCTGATAATTTCTCTACAGTCCCTTACCAGATCACAGTTTGTACTGTCATGATGGGGGGATATTTTTTTAATCTTCAGGTCGACTCATCTACACTATAATTGTTCAGATACAGATAGAATTGAGCAGTCATTCTCACCAAAGATTAAGAAAACTTCTTTTACCTTTCCGAGCATAAAGGTGAGCAACATTAAACCTGCATACCGACGTACATGGTTGTGAGAGGCTGGAAAGACTCCTTTCTGTTTGTTCACAGCAAAGCCAGGCTGAACACTTTATATTTAATGTATTCTAATTGTAGTAGGCGTTCAGTGTCTTTAAGCAGTGTGATTTGAATGAATATACACCAGCAAGATTTGAGCATGTTAGAAATACAATGGTCTGAATAAAGAGGTTGCAATAAAATGTTAGTAATCATGAAGACAATGGTCCTCAAATAATTATTTGTCAAGATTACATGTTTAAATCTAACCACAAAACTGCTGAGGTATTTAAAGATGTTGCAAAAATATTGAATTTGCATTGACTGGTAAGTATGCACATGCTTCACCCCCTTCTGCATCCTCCTAAATCACCTGCTCATCTATCATTTCTAACATGCACACAGGTGTAATATCCATGTAAAAGAATCTCCCTCTGCTATTTCACACTAAATAAGTCAAAAATGAAAGATTGATGCGTGGAAAAGATCAATTATGAGAGAAAAAGGGGCCTTGGGATGTTGCTCAAGAAGGTCATGGAGAGAATAATCACATAAAGTTGCCCTCATCACCGCATCCCGGCTACACTGTAAATTGTGATTATCCCGCAGTTCAAGTTAATGAATAATAGAAGACCAGAATGGCAGACCAAAAAAAAAAAAAAAAAAGCCAATCTGTCACAAGATATTTTTAGCTCATATATTTAGTTTGTTGTCACTCAGTGCCTGTTAACAGTGTTTAAGTCAAAGTGGCAGTGTTTTCTTCAGACAGCTCCGGGCAGCCCCAGGGAGCCGAGGTCCCTAATTGACAGTGATGTGTTCTTTGAGTCGGTGCTGAAATTCTTCATCCACCAAGCTGACCGGAGCTGCAGCGCCTGACAAGACACATTAATTAACACAGGAAAAAAAAAAGAGGACGAAAATAACACGGAGAAAAATAACAACCTAGAAAAAAAAAATGAATTAAACGCTAACTCCATAAGTGGAAATATACTGGCTTAACATGGTTCTTTCCAAGAACTTTAATTAAACATTTTCTGATGACACAATTAGGTTCAGATCTATTAAAGAAAGACCAGCTGTTTCCTGCTTTCTTCTCTATTTTACTTAAACATTAGCTTTCCCTTTGGCGCGAAAACACTGAAAACATCTACAGCATATTTATTTTATCTATAAAACATAAGTTAATTTTGGGAATGTGACAATATGACACAATGTCATTTAAGACTTTTATATGTATTGAGAATAAAACTACAACCACATACAAACAGAATTCAGACAAACATGCCAGCATAAAGCTACTTAAATGCAAAAACAGGCCGGTGCTGTATGGTACACAGTCTATGTTTAATCATCCAGCCTATTGACACATATATTTTACACTGCAATGTTCGATGCTAGTGACCAACTATTGCACTATACATCTTGAAGACTGTGCATTTTGTAAGGCTCCACCAGCTCCACGCTCATCCTGCCACCATCTATTTTAGCAAAATAAAGTGTGCAACTAAATGAGATTGGAAAATAGTTAAGAAAATTGAACCCCCCCAAATAAAGTAATCAGTCAAACGTGTGGCAAATATTTGTATAACAACCAACCGGTGTCCATGTATGCATGGATTATGCTTTCGCACCATCCTCATAAACCAAGAATGACCTTTTAAAGCATTGGAAGGGGGAATTAGAGCTTAGAGCTGTTTATTTGCATACACAAACAAGGGATGCAATCCAAGATGCATGAACAATGCTATTTAGCATTTAGAAAGGTGTTAAGAAGGGCTGGCTCTCAGAGGCATGTCTAGAGGTCACATCATGTGATTCTGTGTGGAGGCGTTTGTTGTGTAAGTCTCCGCTTCTCATCAGGCAATGACCTTCAAATATTGTAACACTTCACACACACACACACACACACACGAGAGATCCAACACTCACACTGTTTTCAGAGGGAACACTTTGTCCTTATATACAGTATGTGACACTCTATTATAGAGCTCAAACCGTCTAATTTCTGTTGGTGTTTACTGATGCCGAGAGTGTGCCTGTCACTTCAGAATCATTAAACAGGAAGGAGGCTCACGTATTATGACTCCAGCGAGGTAATTATTAATTCATCACTGTTCCTGAATAATAAATGTCAGGGATATTTACCTCCCAAAATATTGCAATGTAACCTCTGTGTTGAAACACACACATACACAAACACACACACACACATATCCCAACCATGAATCCCACAACAAGATCTATTCTCGCTCCCTCCCTCTTTATCTCTTTCTTTCTGCTCTGTGAGGCAGGTTAATGAGAATAATAAAATCACACTCTGTATTTCCTCTGTGCCTTCAATGGCCTCATCAATTTACAACTGGCGTGAAATACTGAAGTAGAAAGGAAACCAAAAAAAAAGGAAAAAATGTGAGGAGGGGAGAGACGGGGAAATCATGCATGTCTAAAATACCTGCACTTCCAAAGCATGCGTTTTATATCAGCCTGAATTCATGAGTGAAAAGGTTTGTTAATTAGAAACAACAACAGTGTGTAGAATCGCAGCTGACTGCCATATTTGGGTTTGTCATTAATTCAAGCCTCCCTCCATCCCCAGTGCTCATTATTCTCCTGGACAGCTGATGCACAGAACACCACCAAGAAGTTACCATAGGACCTGACATGATAAAATGTAATGTCTAAATGTCAAATGCAAGGTGCAAGTCAGATATGTTATATATAATATCAGTGCACTGATTGAACTTCCACTGCTTTAGGTTGTTTTAATGTGAGAATCATATAATGGCTGCAGTGAAGAAACCGTAAACATATTGTATGTAACAACACTTTAACAGACTAAAACATGAATGTCCAGAAACAGTAAGAGTGAGAGAAGAAGAAGAAGAAGAAGAAGAAGAAAAGAAAGGTGAACAGTAACTTACTGGTGGTACAGTTAATCCTGATACAATCTAGATGGGGAAGAATAGATGAGAGATAAATTCATCTTTCAACGTTACAGCTGCAGACATCATTAAAGCATACAGTCCACCCCTCTGGGGACACACACACGGACACGATCCGTCCTCTGATGCTCTCACCCGTGGCCCCCCGAGCTGCAGCGAGCTGGTGAAAAGCACCGCAGTGTAGTTGTGCCAGAGGAGGTTCACAGCATGTTCCAGCAATGCAGAACAGGAAATCATGAGAGCTGAGGTTTGGTTAGAAGATGTTGTTTGTGTTGTTTTTCCATATAGCCAGACAGCTTTTTTATAAACATACTGGAGGATTTTTGTGGTATCATCTATTATACAGCATGAGAGCATCAGATTTCGGTCAGCGTCAGACAGGGCCAGTTGGAAGCTATTCTGATTCTCCCCGTCTCTGTTTGTCCCTGTCGGACTATCTATGCATCCATCTACCCCTGACATGATAACGCTTCTACCACTGTTAGTTGTACCTCTGTATTTAGTCAGATTCACTAAACTTCAGATCACAATTAATGACTAATGCAAAAATTTATGAATGCAAAAATGCTACTATACCTCATGGTGCAATATGTAAGACTAGCAACGGAGGAAATAACTACTATTTAAGTGAGTACAGTTTATTGTTGCAGAGCATTTCCATTTTATGCTACTTTATTCTTCACTACATTTTAGAGGCGAATATTGCACTTTACACTCCATCATTACCATCAATACAAGAGTATTCGAATCTGCTGGAGCAAAGCAAAGCCATGTAGACTGCCACTTCTTCTGTCTCTCCCTTTTTTTTTTTTTTTTTTTTACCTCTCTGTCTCCTAAGGCTCAGCTCATGCCGTGCTCTGAGAAAGGTGACCCAGATCGAACTCCCCTCCCCTCCTTCCCATTTGGCCCTGCCTGTCGTGTGTCGTCAACCACAGCAGAAAAGTGGTCGCAAACAGCCAGAGACCGACACTGGCCCACCCTTACAGGGAATGCTCTGCTTTCTTTTGAAGGAGGGACGAGGGGAAGAAAGGCTCGAAGGGCCGACGGCCGGGGACAAACTCAAAAACTCTAAAATGTGTCAAAGATAATGCAAAAGAAAACAAAGCGCGGCGGCTTGTTGTTTTCATCAGAGGGCGTCTTTTTGTAGTCGTAACGATCTGACTTGTCGACCCTGTCAGTGTGTGGCGCTGTTGTGTCTTCCTCGGCGGGACACGTGCATCCTTGTGGTTGACAGCAGACACAGACTGTCTACTTTGTATGCGCCGCTAAACGGCTCCGCTTAGGGAGCCCATTTCTGTTTAGCCAGTGGAAAGGAGAAATAGATGGCTATCATTTGTGCAGCATTGCTCTGTTTGGGAGATATCAAACTTTTCACAGGCATCATTGGATTCTTTCCTGAGCAAATAAGCACACAAACACAAACTTGCGCAGACGCTTTCATTTTGTCCTCAATTTCCTTTTCGCTGTAGGCAGGAGTGCCATTTAAGACACAGCTGCTGATTTGTGTGCATTCCTCCGTATATGAACAAAAGATTAAAAAAACGTGTGTGTATGCAGGACGTTGATTGGCCACAACTCACAATTAAGAGCTGCATCGTATTAGTTAACCACCAGCTGAGAGGAGGTATGATATTATAAACAAACTCATCTTCAGAAGGATTTCTAGCTTCTTCATATGAACGCTATCTGGATGTGTTTGCAATGAAACGGCAGCAGGAAAGAGCACAGCAGTATGTGTGCTGTAAGGGCAATTTCCTCTAGAGCAATACACATGTATGGATGCTGATTTGAGGTCAGTTGATGGAGTGGGCAGCGAGCATTCCCTGCTGGGCAATGGCAGCTGTGCGCTCAACTGGCAGTGAGCGGAGAGCCGCAGACTCTTGCCATTGAAAGGCTTTTACACCTTCTCCTTCTATTCAAAATGCACATATGTGTGTGTGTGTGTGTGCATGAGAGAGAGAGAGAGAGTGCGTGTGATGCGTGACTTTGCAGTCAGCGTATGTCCGAGGCGTTACCTAAATTGACAGTCAGGCGGACGCGACCGCTCTCCAGCTCCAGACGCAGGGTGTCAGCCGAGTCCCGAGACGTGGTGGCTATTAGGATGCCGTAGGCTCGCTGGGAGCGGAAGCGCAGAGACACATCCTCGGCCTCTGTGTGCATCACCACTGGCAGCTGGACCTTCATAAACTTACTGCCGTCGTAGCTGAGGATGGTCGCCTCTGCAGGGAGAATAAGCAGGAAAACAAGATGAGTGATGGGGAAAACGGTGTGCAGCAGTTTTACGGTAAACCAATGACCCGGGCTGTCGGTTCAGCTTTAAATGATGTCCTATTTCTGGATATAATTTAGTGTTGTGACGTACAAGGAAACACATTAAGGGGGAGATATTAAATAGTGAATATGCATTTGGAGGTCACCAAACACATGGCGAGAAAGCACATTATGTGTCTGTTAAGCAAATGTATTCAGGTGCTGCCACTGCAAGTCAAGCAGCCTGCACCGGCTTGTCGTCCAGCATCCAGTCCATTCATAGAGGAGTGAGTTGACAAACACAGGGACAACTCGAGTCTTCCAGGAGAGTCTCAGACATGTGCTCTGCAGGTTTGTTAGGGAGACATCTCACTGACAGCCCAAGTCCTTTCCGACTGCAGATGAATCTAACAATTAAGCTGCTAGAATTACAAATGCAATACAAAATCAATGGGTCAATTCAAAACTCGGTGAGTAAGTGACTCCTAAAGTGCATGTACACAGATATGTCATCCAGGAGCGGCGTGTAAAGACTTGTCACAAGTCGAGCATCACATTACGCTGTGTACTCCAGCTGACAGCCAGCACAACTCCCTGCAAAGTCTGAGCTCTGTGCCAATTTAGAGGGTGGCCTCCGTCGGTGAAAACACAGAGTATGGAGGCAGGCACATGTGAGGACAGAAGTGAAAAAAAAAAAAAAAATCACATTGTGACAAACGGATAAAAATCTTACTGGAATGGAAATAAAGGTAAACTCCATCAATACAAACCAACACATTGCTTGTATTGTTTTTACAAGAGAACAAGTGGCAGCCTTGAATCCACAATTTCTGTATCTGCAATATAATAGTGACAAACTACAAAAGGACAAATTGATATTGACTGAGGAAAAAAAAAAAAACACAAACGGCGACAGAATCGTAATAGTCTGTGGACCTTGAATATTGAGCTTCTGCTCAGGGTGACTGCATTTACTCAAAGCATTAGGCGGCTGCCTGGAGAAATGCTGGGGAGATTGTTTAACGCCGGCAGGAGGTTGTAACAGCCTTTCCGGTAGTGTAACTAAACCATAACCCAATAACAAAGCCATTACTGCAGCTGCAGCGCTGAGACAGATAGAAGCCGAGTTGGAGGGACGGGAGATGGAGAGCGGCGGGGGCGATAGGGTACCAAGGTACACACACCACCTCATCACCACTTCCTCGTCACACAGAGCCAATGTCACATCCATCCCCTGGGATGACTCCGTCACATTCCTCACCCAAATCCAATTTCTCCACGCCCTCCTGGGGTATGCGGCAGATGACAGGGGCGTGTGACAAACGAGTTCTCACTGCTAAACTGTCTGCTTCCTGCCAGGCAGCAAAAGCAAAGAGCTGCATTTAGAAACTGCGAGCAGATGCCAGGAAAAATGGAGCTACTGTTCAAGCTCTCCTAATACTTGAAAAATGTTTGTCACTGTATTAGCTTGCACTTAGAACCAATGAGAGCGTTTTCAAGTAGAAGCAAGCACTTGACGTGTTCTTCATGTGTAACTATATGCTAAATACTGTAAACAAATGAACAGTAAGAGCTGTTCAGGTGTGTGTTTACAGTGAGAAGATGGGAGTTGAAAATCATTACTGCCAAACAATGAGTGACAGATCTGAGTATTGCACTGTATAAGATTTCCAGCTCCAGCATGAACCCAGCCCCTTTTAAAATGCCTCCGTCTGAAATGGGATCCATTATATTTGTGTGTGCTCAAGGTGAAAAGGAAACAAAACACAATGAGACAAATTGTGCACATTCACTAATATGATGAAAATGTGTTCATCTCTTATCCATTGGTTCAACACTTGTTTGTTAATTACCACCTGTAGCCAGTAAACAGTACGGGGGTTAATTGACAAGGTCAGAAGAAATGTAACGATGACGTACTCATTGCAACATAAATAAAACATTTTGTTTATATGAATAATCTTGATTTCTCAGTCTGAATAAATGGATCAAATGAATCACAAGTGGAGAAAATATTGCATTTCATCCAAGATGTCACCTCTGCTGAGATTTATATGAGAAGTTGTCTAAGATGCCACAAATAAGAAAAGTCCAGGTAGATATGAAAATATGGAGAATGACATGTGAAGGAATCATCACCTAATGCAAAGTGAGTGCCTGTCAAAAATCCAATCCTGGAGGTCCTCAAGTCATTTTTAATGGCACTCCGTGTTTAATATCAAAATAAATTGAGAGGACTGAAGCTGGAGTTTCTGTCTCTGCCAACCCAACAGGAGGCTGTCAGAGGGGAGATGGAGCATACCAAAACTAAACCAAGCATTCATTTTCCGTCTTGTAAAGCACAATACAACATTGTTTTCTGATTTTCACAAGAAAACAAGGAGTGATGGGGGGGGGGAGGACCCACTTACAGAAGTAACAAATAAGGCTGTGCTACTAACAAGGGGGAGTAGTGGCAGACAGGCACACAGTTCTTCCTCCATTCGCCCCCAAGGAGAACAGGCTCTGCAGGAAGGGAGAGCTGTCAGCTGCATGTCACAGGATTGTGATGTCCCACAGTATCAGGGCACCAGGCCCAATCCAATTCAAAATTTGCTGGAAAACACCTGCCAAAGGCTTTTGGAAAATGTTTTCATGGCTCAGAGATATCATAAATAATTCAAAGCTGCTCATGTCTTCTTCACCGCAGCCCTCTTTGAGTATCTTAGTATACCCAATCCAAGAAATAGACTCACTGGCTATTAAATGTGTGAAAACAATCTGCCAGCTAAGTAGATTTCCAGAGACGGAGGAAACTATTCTCTCTCTACACAGAAAGAAACAGCAGCCATCGCGGGCCAACTCCACGTCTGTTGCTCTGTGACCATACGGCGACTTCATCAGGGCTACGAAATGAGAGCAGCGATAGAAAATGGATCAGTGTGTCCATTCAGAGTGGTGCAATCTGCAACTTCAGCAAGAGCTGTCGGGAACACACGCCACAGCCAAGATGGTAAAGATTTAGTATGTGCGAATTAGGTTTTTCAGCCCATTGAGGCTATTAAAGAAGAATTATCACTTAGTTAAATGATTTACAAGTTGTTCTTTGTTCTTTGCTGTGCTATCAAGGTCTCTCCAACAAGATCTATTATATGAAGCTGTAGAGCATAAAAAAGCTGTAATGTACAGCTTAAACACAGTCCTTTGATAACAACTGAGGGACTCATTGAATGTTTCCTTCAGGTTTTGTGCAATAAAACAAATTTGATTTCACTCCAAGCCAAAACCTCCACTCCACAACACAGGCTTATATCCCCAGAAAATCAACCCCCAGTCCTCTTACAGTCACATTTTCCATGTTTTTCAACCAATTTTCTGCACATCTGTGTGCATCGCTGAAGGGCGTGAGACGACCAGTTCTCTCTAATTTGTGGCTATATTCAAGTGTGCTGAATGGTGACTAACACACAGTGTGCTGTCAAAGGGCATGGCTAAAATGTGCTTTAATGCTAAAACTCAGCTGTATTCCCCTTTGAGGGCATTTCACAATTACGCAATAACATTCTGCACCTCTTGGCTTTAGCTTCGGGCCAATGGCAAATGGCTTTATGCTCTGAAAAGCAATAAATGTGCTAAAAGAACCCGTTTTTCTATAGTTATAAGAATTTAACATATAATGGTGTGTATTTTATTAAATGTTGTAGATGCTGCCGTTGTTGACTATGGTTAATATCCAGCGCCTATTATAGATACTGGCAATAACAGATTGCAGTATTATGGATTCTTGCTTCCAGATAACGATGTTCTCTAGAATGTGTCAGATCACTGTATTTAACAAAATAAATATGACTTTAAGCTCATGAAATCCCTCCAGGTGAGCAGGTAAAAGCAGGAACAAGCACTGCTAACATGTGCATATGTCAGCAAATATGTATGCTCATGTGTCCAGTGTATGCGTGTGTACACTGATAGTTGTGCATCGATCCGTATATTGATCCTCAGCACTTATCTTCATTAATCGTAGGCATGTGTAAGGACACATCCATCTGCAGCCGCCGTCCGTGTGAAAAAAATGCAGGTGTTGTCAGTGCTGGAATCAAGCATGTCATACCTCATTAGGGAATACGTGCATGTGCTGCAACACACCTACTACACCATCTGGGAGGCTGCCTTAGCCTCACACTGCAAGACTAATATTTGGGCTAATTAGCAACTGTAGGAACAATGAAGGGGAAGACATTTGGGATGCAAGGGGGAAAATTGCTTTGTCTGCTTAATTAAAATCTCTCAAAATAGGGCGAATAGCTCCGCGGTTCTCTTCCGAAACCCCACCTCCTGCTCCTTGCACTCGTTGTCGTCTTCCTCCTCCGCCATATGCAGTAGCTGTATTTTGCCACCGGGTGGTACACCATGCATGGATAAGTGAGAGCTGTTGTAATTCTTTTGACAGCTCCTCGGCCTGCTGGTGCCTGCTTCATCCTACCAGTGCAGAGGCAATCTGGAGCCATCAAAACAGCTGGCAGCACGCCAGGGCCCGTCCTCTGTACCACCGCTCCCACACACACTCTCGACGATGCCAGTCTCATACGCAGAGCCGAGACAGCCAGAAAACAAGAGAGTCGGACAGAAGAGCCGAGACACTGCAAGACGCTCGAGTGTTGAGAGGGAGTGGAGGGGGTCAGGGTGGCGGGGACCTCCGTGCCGCGCGGCACTTCCTGTGAAGTCATTTCAGACACAGAGCTGCATGTTTTCTGCTTTTGTTTTCAGCGGAGGTCAGAGTGGATTATATCTTTTTGAGTCCAAGAGCACTCTCCGGATAAGTAATTATCTTACTGAAGTGAAACAATCTGTATCCCGTGCCCACTCCACCTCCCTCGTATACTATGCCCTAATTCCTGTCAACTCATTAGCTAGAATGGAAGTGCACATGTGGAGACTGGGAGCAGGGCAGAGCCAAGCTGAACTGACACATTTATCAGAGATGGAGGACGGTTGCTTTCTCTCATTCCTATATTCTTTGTTTCTCTAAAATGAAATATCAATTCCCAGCATTAATTACATGACTGCAATCACTTTGTCACATTCATGACGGGATAAATTGAATTCCCAACATCATCATCTTTCTGGTATCACATGCTTTTTGATTTATTTCGCTTCCCCTTGACTCAGCAGATTTTCCATCAGCATCCGGCCGTATCATTAGCATCTCAGCCAGACATATTCCGCAATCCCAATTACAGGATATTTAGGCAACACCGCTTTACAAGGTGAGCGACTTGAGCGCAGACGAGAAGCACGAGCGCATGTAGAGATGACACATGTGACTGCGTGGGACGTGTTACATTCCAACCGGAGTTCATTTTTTTTTCTCCCTCCAATGAGAGAGGCTGTCCCTGCTGTCGTTCCTGTGCACATGCTTCACGCTGTGATAACGGTGTGACATGCTCGGGCTCTTTTTGACATTTGCCTTGATTATGCATATGTTAACTGTTTTTGCTCATTTGCTGCTAACGCTCCGGTGAGATTTCGTGATGAAGAGCCCATACGTACGGCTGCAACATAAAAGCTCTGCCACTTGAGAGCTTTAGGGATTTGAAAGGATGTATTATGAACAGTGTGTAGGCTGATGGTAATATTTGTGTTAATATTCATTATAAATTCACTGTATACAGTAGATTTGCACACAGTGAATATCTACTTCAGCTGCTGCAGTTGGTTATTATTAATTCATGAACAGAAAAATAAACATGTCATTAGTTCACTCATCTGTGCTTGAGTTAAAAAAAATCTATTTAATAATATTCTTAAGACTCTCAACTGATTTTATTACGCCCAAAATCCGGGGCTATTAATAAAAGTTAATATTGCTAATCTCTCTTTGGTGAATGAACTATGCATCCGATATATTTATTCACTCAGTCTGATTATGTAAATAAGCCTGAAATTCCAATTTTAGTCAGATAATAATTGCCTCTGAGCAGACCATATTAGCAAGAGAAGGATTTGGCTTCCTCACGCAGCTGGTTGTTGTTTTAATCCGGCTAGAAATCGAAGAGGTCAAAGGGCAATCCTGTGGTCGCAAGGGCCAAAAAAGCTAATACTGAACAGGCAAGAAAAGCAGGGTGATGCTGAGCTTTGCATTAGAGAGCACAGGACTTTCCTTTTGACTGCTTCTTATTTTCTGCTACATTGCAAATACGGTGACAACAAAATACGAATACAGTATAAAGGATCTGCAGTGGAGCACGAAGGCCAGTTTAGCAAGACAATCACGGCGTAACTTCAAGCAGATAAACTGTGTGATAAGATAGACCAGGGCTGCTGAAGTTGAGCCCTGCTATAGACAAAGATATTGGTTATATTGCCATAACAACATGAAACACTACTGAGGAATTTGAGCGGGGGTTCATTTCATTTTAACACGAACACCTGCGCTTTCCATGTGATCAACTCCTGCAGAGTCAGGTGTACGTCTGCTCCAGCTAAGAGACGGAGCTCTGAGAGTTCACCGTGTGACACTCACTTCTCCTTTTTCTCTTCTCTGGAGGTAATTGGGATAAGTATTCTGCACCAGGTCTGGTCATGAGCGAGTGGTTTGATGAGCCAAATGGTTAGCAGTAGACAGCCAATTTACAGGCTAGTGTGCACGGCGGACGTGACCGGCAGCGTCTCGGCGGTGCATCAGTCACCTGCCACTCAACATAGTCTAACATCAGCCAGTCAACACTTGGCGTGCCCTGACTCATTCTTTCTGCCTCTCCGTGCCACTTTGTTTCCTGTCTTATACTGCTTTCAGTTTGCTGTTTGAGAGCTGCTGATGTTCAACCATCAGCCTAGATAAAAAGACCACCTGCAGGCTTTTGTCTGGTGACACCGTTCAACCTGCACTTGAAAGGAGGTCCCTTTCAGACAAAGAATACTAAAACTGCAGTGTGTATAATTAAAATCTGACTTTTTCTGGCTGTCTGTGGTGTCGCTAATATTCACACTTGTACGATCCCATGCCGACCTCAAGACAATGTTCAGTGAGGTGACAGTTTGTCACCCCACGCAGCCTCATCACCTTCTCACACTGACAAGAAATGACGGCCTGGGTCGAAAATGAGACAAAAAACAAAATCCTACCTCTTTCACAGGAGCGTCCCAGGTATCCAGTCCCGGAGCAGTCACACACGTAGCGGTTCCAGCCCTCTCTGCAGACCCCGTTGTTTTGGCAGGGGTTGCTCAAACACTGTTTGGGAGGCTCCTTAGAGCAGGAGGGCTTGACCCCTGCAGCCTTCTGGACCTCGGCCAGGCGCCGGACGTCCTTGCTCTGTCCGTCAATGAATAGATCCCGGATGCAGCCCACGTAGCCGTAGTTGAGTAGTGCTGTCCACACCTCAGTGGGGAACACCAGCCCCATCTTGTTCTCAGGCAGACCCCCGAGGTAAAGATTGTCATCCAAGTCCAGGATCTCACTTTCTCCAGGGGCTGTGTAGGCAGTACGGAGCGTGTTGATAGAGATGGTACCTAAAAAATAGAAATACAGTGGGATAGTTGTTTTTTTTTTATCTTCTTCTTTTTTTGAAAAACTATGAGTTGATTTAGCAGATGGACAGATTTTACACCTTTTGCTGACTGTAGAAGCCACAACACACTACCTGCCCTGCAGTAACACAAACATGCAGAAATGACCCATTTAAAGATGGCCCGATGAAGAAATTAGCTTAATTAGTGTTATCCATCTGGACAGGGTCAGGATTTTCTTCATTTAGAATGACTGATGAGTGTTGATAAGACACATTAATCACAGGACAGCTAGTCTATTAGTAGCCTAATCTGGGATCCCTAAGAGTATCCTCTCCATTTTCCCTGGATTTCCCATAATAAATCTTCTTTATCTATAAAGCAGTGGTCATAAAAAAGAAAGGAGAGGAAAAGAAAAATCGTTGCCCCCTCTATCATTTCAGCCGACCAACCAAACAAAACAAAAAAAACATCATAGCCATCTTTTAGAACTTGATTAACAGACTTTTTTTTTTTTTCCCACCCTGTCTCTCCTTCTGTTTGCCTCTCCAACACATAAACCTGCAATGAGAGTTTGTGTGTTTCCCCACCATGATTTATCGCTCTCATTCAGGTTTAATTCTCGATCTGGAGCACGGTAAACAACAGCGGACATGACTGGACTGTAAAGCCGAGAGAGAGGAAGGCCTTACTCTGAGACTCAGACCAGGGTGATTAATTTGTATATGGATCTGTTACTCTCAGTGCAGGAGCCATTGTGGATCTTTAATTAATGGAGGCTGCCTCCACTGCCCGCATCCTCGTCCAGTAATCTATATACCGCCGCTGAGGATCCGCACAGGCCACTGCCTGGGGAGAGGGGCCGAGAAATAGAAGCGGAAGGATGCTCAAAAATAAAATTGCCATAAAGTCATAATTTGCATTTTGAGTGGCAGATGCATGCCATGGCAGATATGAGGGAGCTATTAGCTGATTGCCTCGGGCTAAATGGCAGAGTCCTAACTCCTTGTATGTGGAAGAAGAGAGCGGCTTTTAAGTTACTTTTCCAGTCAAAGTGTTTATGTTGGGAAACAAGCCCTAAGCCACACATGAATTTTCAACAGGGCTGCCTGGCACATTTTAGAGACACATTAGACATTAAATGGGGCCTTTCACATTTCATTACAGCAACCATTAGCATGCATGAATATACATATCACAATTAATTATTCGTATGATAAATACCCGCAGATCTTTTTTCAGTAAAAGAACAAATTCATTGCATTTTTCTTTGCTTTTTGATATGTTAAATCTAAAGAAAGGCTGCAACAAAATAATTTTAAAAAATTACTCTTATTAGATAATAATAATTTTGATTATATGTGTTCTTTAGAGCCAAGGTGAGAGCAGTCTTCTTGCAGAAGTGCTTGAGAGAGACAGCTAAGGGCCTAGTGCACAATGATTAACCTGGTCCCACTAACATGTTCCAGCTCTTTTCTCGGGGTCTTGGCCCCAGGCATCTGTTCCGGCACTTTCCTGCCGCCACCCACTGCCCCAGCTCTCTCCAGCCACAGCTGTTGTGACTTCCAAGCTTTGCACACTTGGCAAGGGCCACCCGTCACGCAGCCAGAACAGCTCCCTTCAGGTTATAGCTAACGAGCTCACTACATCAAACTCATTAGCGAGGAAACTTTTTCCTCGGAGTGGAGCAGGTGCCCGGCTGAAGAATGAGCATCCTTGTGGTCAGCGTGAACCGTCGTGGAAGCGTCCACACTCCATTTATGTCACAGCTCACCGCGTGACAGGTTGTCGCCGCGGTAGGAAAAATATATTCGGTTTGTGACATTGCTTTGTGAATGATACATCCACAAATACTTGACGAGTCATCATCTAATGGCTCCTATAAATCCTGTGGTATCTACACTTAAGTCTTATTACAGTCGTAAACAGCAAACAAGGATGCTGTAAGTCTACCGTAAGCATGTCTGTCTAAATTGATGTAAGTGGGAGACGAGAGAAGGATGTCAGCATCTTTCAGGCATCTGCTCAGAGTGCTCTGCTCACTTGTCACAGTCCTGTAAGGAAGTGTGTAAACACAGTCAAGCTATGTTAAGTCAGAAGGCACTATACAATCCCATGGGGACGTGTGCCATCATCAGGCTAGCAGCATGAGAAACATAACACACATACACACATTGCAGGACCGCCTATGTTTGGAACAGCGTTCATCGCCGAGAGGAGAAGGGGATGTGTCTCTGCGAACGCTAGCGAGCATAAAAGAGGAGGAGATGGATACAGAACAAGATGGGAACATGGAGATAAAGATGTCTGGAAAGAAGATGAGGGAGGGGTATATGATGACAGATAAGAAAGCAGGCGAGGGAACACAGCAGCAAATAATATCTCGTGATGCAAGTACAGGGTGTACAGTCTAAGAGGGTTGATCAAAATGATGATGCTGGCAATACATGAGGATGAGTTACGGTGACAAAGATCGGCATTCCAGCCCACTTTACAACACCACGACCGCATTTCTGTCTTTCTCCCTCTTTTTCTCTATGGCCTGACCCTGAAGTGGTAGTCCATCATCAAACCTGAAGGCAGGGGTCCAAATGACAGCTCAGATCTCTCTCGCACTTTCTGCATCAGCAGCCAGGCTCAGCTTGGCATGATGTCCCCTAACCCCACTCACACATCCCCAAAACATGTTAGACAGGGGATTACTACAATCCAGTTAGGGCGATACGGCCAAATCTCTCTATGTGATTGGATTCTCTGTAGAGAGAGAAGCCTGTGAGTGGGCTCTGGGGTTGGGTTGTCTATATGTGTGTGTACGTGCATGCGTGCCGTTTGTGGACTGTAAAGCGTGCCCTTGATTGTGTGAAGCACTGGTGCGCGTGCCCTGGCAGGAAGTGGGAGCTACAACGGAGCAATGTCCGTGTAATGTCTCTGATGAGTGACCCACGGCACTCCTGGCCAGAAGCCCTCACTTAAAAGGAGAGTGTCTCTGAGCGTCTCTAATGCATTGAGGTTAGAAGATGCTGTCTGAGAACGAGAGTCCATTTACAGGGTTGCTTCCTGCGGGAAGAGCCGGCTAAACTAAATAGGGCAGGGATCATTATCCGCCATTGTCAGGGCTGTAGGAAGTGCTGCACATGGAGGACCCGGCTGCAAATAATTATGTCCGCTTGTTGTCTTGCACTTATGTTTTGAGTGATGTGCTTGGTGGTGTGTATTAATAAACATCTGACACACAGATGAAAAGTCGAGCATACCATATGTTTTTGTGTGTTCTCGGGGGATGAGCATTATTTTTGTGTGTTTTAAAATCACCTTAATTCTAGCTAATATTAAAAAGTTTAACAAAAGGGCGCTGGGGTGTATAATAGCCTACAAGAGCCAAGAGCCATCGAGGGCATCTGTGCGATATCTTTGTGTTGGGCATCTGAGCAGTATTCTGGGTGCATACAGTGTGTTCTGGTGTTTATAGATCTGGGTGCATATTAAGTGGAGTTTGATTGTACATATGTGCTGCTATGTCGACTGTGTTTGTGATTGCCCAAGACAAATTTCCCCTTAGGGAGACAATAAAGGCTAATCTAATCTAATCTAATCTAATGTTGTAGGAGGGACTGGACTGTTTTATTGGGCTTCACGTGGACTATTAAGACTGAATAGTATGTTGACAGAGATTGATTACGTTCTTTCAGGCTCTCATAAAGGTAACAAATTGGTTACAGCGAGACGCTCATGCACTTCTATCACAACATGTTTTTACGCTTTCCGAAGTCTACGTCCACAAATGAAGCATTTCTTTGTTTTACAAAGCTCTAAATCAGCTTATACCCAAGTATCAATATGCAGCGATGATTTATGGAAAAAAATAAATATAGAAATCCACATTTAGAAAAGCTTTTGTGAAGGTTTTTGTATCACTCGATTTGGACAAATCTGCTATTTAATGCACCATTAAAATTACATGTGTCCTGTGGGAATGGAAATCACATGAGGCCTTTTCAGTACAAAAGAACTGCAAAAATTATAATGCTTCCATTTGAGGTGCCATGCACACATCATTACCCACTGCAAACAATGGTGCTGTGTGCAGCTCATGGAAATCTCGAGATGCAAGATTTTAGATTTAGGAGGACTGCAAAACTTGCAGGATTTAAGTGGCTTAAAGTGATAGGGTGAGTGAAGATAAAACAGCACTGGTTAATTTGAAAATTGCTTTGTAGCTACAAACACTGCCGTGTGTTGGCTCTCTGGTCATTTTGTTGCTCCTCTCACATGGGAAGTCATCATGATGCAGAGACCTCTTTGTGTCCCCTCGCAAGTGTTGATGTCTTAGACTTGAGGAAAGGAAGAAAAGTTATTGTGAAATGTCATTAGTGCACAGCTCAGCACAGCACTGTGCAGTAACTGTCTCGGTCCTGGGAGAGACCACCTCCTGTTTCCATGGAAACTTAGGCAGGGTAGACAGAGTGAACGGCGAGCGGAGCGAGCTCGACTAACAAAAAAGAGACGTTCAATAGCTTTGTGTGTGTGTGCGTGCGTGCGTTAGTGTGTGTGTGTGTGTGTGTGTGTGATGCATGTAAGCATGTGGGGGTGGATGATGGGAGGCTACTAGACAGATAATGAACACAATCTAATTTAGCGAGGCAGTGTTTCTTATAGTTTGGTCTACCATAACTAAATGTTGTAGATTTATGTTATTTGAGAAGTTGCCCACATCATTTTCTTTCACAGTTAAGCCGAATCCAAGCCACTCAGTAGTGCGTATTACTGTATATGACTGTATTCAGCCACCTCAACCAGAGTATTGGAGCTGAATTAATTCAATTTTACAAAAAGAAAAAAAAAGGATCCTCTTCATGATTAATGCAGCTGAATGTGGAATTTTGAAAAAGCACATCAATGGCTATAGGCTATAGCTATTTTAACAAAGTATATAGCTCAATTTAGACCACAACCCAGTGTTGCTTTGGGGGGTAATGAAACAGTTAATCTAATTTCCACCTCTTGAGATGGAGTGGAAAACATGGTCAAGGGGTATATCTAATTTGCAGCATGACATTGTGAGGCCTTGGCTCTAAGCACACGCTAACAAATTGCTGCTTAGATAAGCAAATCAACAGGGACCAGAGCAGCACAACCCGGGGCTTAGAGGACACAACGGGAGAGGGGGCAAAGTTATTTTGTGGCAAACATGTGTCTGGAATCATGACATGTGACACACAGGTGACAGCATCTGAAGTTAGGTGACTGCCATCAAAACCATTTTTCATGAAATGGCTCGAACTGTTTACAGGAAGCATCCAGTGCAAACTAATGTTTAATTTTCAGTGGTGGTGTAGAATCAGCCTTGGTGAGGATAATTTATTTCACAGAAGAGTTAACTGTGACCCTACAGCAGTACTTTTGTTAAATAACATATCTATATGATGCACAGCAGAACTCGAACTCTGTTGATTTCTGCTGAATGTCACACTGTACGTATGAATCTACTACATGAGATCAGACTACAGACTATTTCACCATCTTACAAACAAACATGCAAGCATGAATGTATGCAGCTGCCCTGGGAGCCTTACATATTGCAACAAAAGAAAACACATACAATATAAAACATCTTTGTCAGTTTGACAACAAACGTGCAGCATAACAAAATGTGCTGTAAATCCTGTGCATACTAGCAAACATGAGCAAACAAATCTGACTCACCCGATCGGATTGTTTAAAATGAAACTGATTTAAATTGTCAGATCATCTTCCAACACCACTGATGGAGAGCAACTTCAGCAGGTTTCTGTATTTGAAGCATGTTATGTTATGCTGCATATGTGTGGTCAGATTTGTCAATGTGTTCTTCAATTTGCACATTTTACTCCTTTGCAACATTTTTTTTTAAATGATGCGCCAAATTGATGAAGACGTTGGCTTCATTTGACAGTGTTTTGTATGTTTGCTGTCTTCTTACATTGTCACATGTTGAGCTCTCACCACACTTTCCTGTTACACATTCTTCATCTCTAAAGATTGTACATGTTAATGACATTGGAAGTTACCTGATCTGCCATCTCGCTGGAAGTCCACATGGTACCACTCCCCATCATTGACTTTCTTATTGACCGCCTTAGTCTTTGTGGTTCCTGAGCCCATGTCCAGCAGCAGGTACAGGTGGCCATCCAGCATCTCAATGGCAAAGAAGTCCACCTTGAGAGCCTGGGGACTCTTGGCGTCCTTCGGCTGCTGCTTGGGCTTGCCGTGGCTGAAGAGGAGGAGGCCGTTGGGCTCCGTGGTGCGAAAGTCAAAGGAGATGGAGCCTGTCTTCTTAGCGTTCCACTTATTGAGGATGATGAAAGACTCCGGCGTCTCGAATGTGATGGGGTCCAGAGTGGCCACATTCTCGCACTTGAAGGCCACGGTACCGTGGATCTTCATCTTGGGATCGCCCAGCTTGGCCAGCCGGGATAGCTCAAGTCTCACATCGTTGTTTTTGTATACAACCTGAATTGGGAGTAGAGAAAGAAAGTAAATTCTACATTTATACATACAGCAGCATATCTCAGCTACAAAGTAAAGGACTCTTCTGTTGGAGACTGTTAATGTTGCAGGAAATCAAATGACTCTTGTATAATTGCTTTTAAAAAAATAATGAGCTGGATATGTCAGACAGCAGTTATCCATGTGACATTTCACCCCCTCAGGACAGTGTGTCATAAGCAGGGCTCGCACGGCTCAGCCCTCAGTCATCTCTTTCACAATGCACCTATGCATGAGAGGATGAGTTTGTCTGGCACCAAAGGTCACTCACATCACCAGCTTTCTTTGCTCCCCATTTGAAGCCTTTAATACACATGCACAGTGCACTCTGCGCCGGGAGAAGTGCGAATAGTTGAGACATCCATTTTGACTCTTAGCATCAGTGTCAACTGAGGGAAGAGACCGCCTCAATTTAAAAGGCAATGGTGACAAGAGAGAGAATGAGAGAAAATGAAAAAGAGAGAAAATGATTCTATTAGGTAGCATCTCCTGGGATTGTATGTGAAAAGCGAGATGGAGAGTGATAAATCTAAACTGCTGCCTTGATTGCAGGTGTGGAGTAAAATGCTGATTAAGGCCCCTGTTGCAGCCTGTGATTAGAATAAAAGTGGGCAGATGATAGATATGCCTCTCTAAAGCAAATTAAAAAGGAGTGCATGAGCATACCCATCCACATTGCGACATTCAGTATACTGTACAATTTAGAAAATTGAAATGCAAAAAAAGCTACATATTTTTATGCAGCAGCCTTCATATCAATATCAGTTTATGTTCTCAGACATTGTAAACCAGACTTTAGTTGGCATCAGAGTGCTCAACTAAATGAAGTGCATTAGTGCTGTGACCTTTGAGATGCCAAGTGCTGGAGAGCTGAGGCGCAGACGGGACAGACAGTCGCATAACCCATTACAGAGAATGAACCGTAATGTCATTAAAAGACCGATTAACCACAGATGAGAATCACCATCTCACATAGTAGAAGTTCCAACCGACCAATTTGCCAACCTGATCATTTTTATTTACTGTTGTGTGTGAAACTCTCTTTAATCTCCTGTTTCAAAGTTATAAAAAGAGACGTATTAAATTATGCTTGTGAAGTAAATCTTCAAAATATTGATCAAAACATATCTCTAAAGACTTAGTAGCAGCAACAGTGTGCGTAGGGGAGGGCATCACACACCACACTGTGTAATTGGCAACAGTCTTGCAAAAACTTAGAGAAAGCCATAACCCTGTCATTATCCAATCTCCGTAATGAAAGAGTATCTCGTGTAAGTGCAGCTGTAATAGCAAGAGTCCCAATGTCTAGTTACAGCCAATTTCCATATGAGAAACTAATTAACATTTTGGTGAATGTCAAAACTTTTTCATTAACTCATCAGCGTGGTCATGATATTTCAAAATGATCGCACCGCACACACATAGCTGAAGTGTTTAAATATAATGTGTCATCAGTCTGCAAAGCAAATATTATGAAGACAACGAAGACTTTTAAAAGCAAAGCTGTCAATATGCCAGGCAGAGGGAGCGACTAATGTTTAACAACTACACCCCAGGGGGCACAAGCCACATCAATAATCTCTTCCACATCGCTCTGGTACTACTAATTGGAAAATAAGGTTATCAAGTGATGGAGAGCCACTGTTTTTGGTTAGTATGCTAGTATGTATTTGAATAATGAAAGAGTTCTAATGGTGCATTTCTATTGCTTTCAACCTGACAAATCAAATGAGTTACAGCTGTGGAAAACACTGCCCATGTTCTTTATTTGTTGCCATGCTAAGCGCTCACCTGAAAACGGGGACGCCTCCGATGGGATTGCATTTGCATGGAGCATTATGTTTATCACTGAGTCAGATCTACTGTGTGTAACCGTTCAGGTAGATGGAGCTCATAGCGGTGCATCAGAATTAGGTAAGCTCTGGCTTAGTTTCTTGTAAATGCTTTGTGACTGACTGTATCAGACTGCATTTAACTGCAACGAAAACAGGAAACAGATAATGGCAGGCTTTTATTCCCACATCTTTATCTTCCGTATAAAGAAAATGTACTTTCACAAGTCTGACTGAGAGCCAAAAGGAATGCTTTAAAGATTTCACAGAAATAGAATTGGAATAAAAAGGTGATCTGACAAGAATCTCATGACACAAGAAATAATGTAAAAAGGAGCAAAGGAATAAGAGATGGTATCTCTGCTTGCTGGACTTCAGTCACGTAGGCTTAAGGTTCAACAGATACAGCCAATAAACCCAAATCAATTCTTCACAGTCAAGACAAAGGGCACCTTTCAGAGTCAAAGGAGCTTTGGTCTGAGCTACAACTGGTGCTGCACTAGTAGTGCTGCACTAATTTGTCATCAAGCGAGGGCTGTGACAACTGAGCTATTACTGCACCACCGTTTGTTTTGCCATCAGAACCAACAGGCAGGCGTGGCGACTCAGACTGGAATCTGCACACGAACGCTGCGACAAGGCACTTCGGAAGACGCAATCCATCAGGGCCCTGAGCTTGTGCTGTTAAACCACCGCTCATATGTTATCACAATATGCACAGAAGATGCTTCGATTGTATTTAACAGGCTAGATGAGATAATGCTTGTGCTAAATGTACTAAAAACTAAAAAAGTAAATTAAACTATTGATTGATTGAGTATGATCTTCATCTCTTTTTTGGTATCGACGTCTGCATTGTCTAGTGAAACTAAAAAAAATAACATTAAATGATCCTGAACAAATAAAGAGGAGGAATTAAGTCTATGTCACATCTCCTGGGAACGATCACAGCTATGATCCACATTTTTACATTTTCGAGCATTTCTGCGCACTGATCTCAGGACAGTGAGAACAGCTGCTGAGGTTAACCTGACCAAGAGCAAGCTTGTGGATGACCATGCATGGGGTGCACAACTTCAGAGACATGTAGTTAACTAAGACACTCTTCTCAAAAACCAGCCCTGTAATGAGCCGTACATGGCGTGTGGACATGTGGTCCTGCTCATTAAACAGAGCTGCCTCAGACCTCTGCGAGAGGTTCACTGAGGACGACAGGCTACGCTCGAGGTGAGAGACAAAATGTAGGACACCGAAGGAGCGAGGGAAGGTACAAAAAAGAAAAAGGAGAGAGAGAGAGAGACGAGGAAAAAGGGGGAAACAGCTTTTGAAAATAAGAGATAAATGAATGGATCATTTTGCAGTACTTTGGAGATTTGCCTGGTAGATATCTTTGTGGATCCCTGGTGGCTCCTGAAGTAAACGCTTAAGGTCAGAATCCCTATTAACCAGTAAAAATAAAGAATACTACTGTACACCTTAAAGTGACGGGGTATAACGTATGAACCCTCTGCTGGAGAAATTACCTTTTCTTCTCCCTCTCTTGTTTCATCCCCAGGGATGAAGTGCAGACTATATACTGTACATACTCCCAGAATACTAGAACACATAAGTAAAGGAGCGAGTGACAAATGACGCACTGTAAGTCATGAGCCAGATTCAAGGGGTCTATTACACCATGGAGCACCCAAGATACAAATTGTGCTGAATTCAGTGCATCGCCTTACAGCGGAGCCTATATGTCAAACACTGATGTGCATTCCTGCACTTTGCTGTGTGCTCTGTTTTGCACAAAGTTGCACATTTCTAGCAATTTGAACTAATAGTTAACAGACATACTAGTACTTCTGACAACATCATGCATAATAGTAATAAGGTTAGTCATTTGGTAAGTGGTCTAAGATATGATCTGCTAACGCACGTTCCCCAGTGGAAGTATAGTCAAGTGTTAAGTGTGTCTGTTGGCTGCCTGCTCATGAAAATTCAACCGCCTGATCTCAGGATCGCCGCTCCTCTTTGAAGTCCACCTGACAGAGCCGTATGAAGCCCTGTGGTAAATCCCACCCCGAGACAAACTTCTTCATGTGTGGCGCGCCGGACCCGTCGACGTGCATGTGTGTACAATATTATGAATGCACTGAGGGGGCGGCAGAGGAAAACTAAAATGTATGTGTGTGAGTGTGTATGAGGACAGGAGGAGAAGCAAACTAAAAGCAAAGTGTAAATGATGAGACAAGGTCAGTGTGTGGGTGGAAGGGCCTGTGTTGGTGTCCTGAGGTGAGGCCAGTCATATCCTGTACACCCACCAGCATCAGAGTGCACACAAGAGCGGTGTTTACCTCCTTGAGGCAGCCCATGAAGTTGTTGCTAACCGGAGAGCCGGGCAGGTCAGCCGTGCTAGGACTCCCTCCAACATAGAAAAAGTCGTCAGAGCCTAGCATGGTGTAGTCTTCTTGTGTATATCCTGTGGTGGTGAGAATCCCATCCACGGATATTGTCACCTACACAACAAAGCACAGGGAAAGGACACGCTATACTCAGACAGCCTCTCTACTACAATGTTATTCCCTTTCTTTCTTGTTGTCTATGACAGACTTCCCTATATTTTTTTTTTCTGAAACCCATTTTCATGTCTGTTTTCATTGTCTTTTTTCTTGTTTTTGTATTATTATTTTGTCCAGTTTGATTAGTTGGAAGACTGCAAGCCTTCAAAGGAATGCTATTCTAGTTAGAGAGTTAGTAAACTGCCCATACTACAGTGTTAGTATTGCCCGTACTGCAACTTAAAAGTACTTTAGCAGACACAAAAATGGTGTTAGTAGAATGTTATCTAGGTTAGTTTAACTATTAATTCCATATTAGTACGTCCAGCAGTTCTACAAAAAAAAACAAAAAATCAAAACGTGCTACTGGGTTAGAGAGGGAGCACATGCTCTGAAAAGCACAATCACCTTTTAGTATAGGACAATGACTGAGGGTATTAGACAAAAACATAGTGTGCATGCATTTGGCTTTTCTTTTTGATTACGAGCATACAAAAAGAAAATCTTCCCAAATTCTCGATTGGGATACGAGATCAGTATTTTGGACACTTGCCACAGTGTCACATGCATGCAGAAGCTCATGAACACTACCAGACCACAAAAAAGAAATAAGAAAAGCACCAGAGAAGCACCAATGACAAACACAGCTCAACTGTCACGTTCATGTTGACAAATGGGCGGTGTGACATTTGCAACACGTAGTCAAAGTGCATGCCATGCAAAGTGAATGGGGGATACAACTGGCTGAGCCAAAGAGCATCAGGCCAGCCAGACAGGAGAGGGTCCTCATTATCAACGACAACCTGATGCAAAAGGCTTGAAATGATGCTCCTAAAAAGGTGGATCAAACAGAATTGGACAGGAAACAAGTGAAATAAAGAGGGTGAAACCAATGAATGAACCAAGAAATTAAAAAGGATTCGAAAAGTAAGCAGAAGAGTACCAACCGCAATTTCCCTTTTTTTGTAAATGACGTCTACAGTAAAAAAAGAAAGAAAAGAAACACACGGCAAACCCAAACTAAGAAACAATTAGAATGATATCTACCGAACAATGTAGTTTGTTTACCATAGCGTGTCCAATGCCTGAGTGCTTTGTGGAAAAGGGGGGAGAAAGGAAATTAAAAACTGTGAACAGAATAACGATTGTTACTCAAATAATATATGATGGTCAATACTGTTAGTACATTGTTAAACGGCAAAAACCATACTGGTTAGTAGAATGACACATTCCATGAATGATGTTAGTTTCCAAAGCATGTTAGTAACAGAGAAAAAGGGCAAAATAAGTTTAACAAGAAAAAAGCAGACCAAGGAAATAACAAGAATGCTCCACAGGAGGTGCCAGAGCTCAACCAGTGACTCCCTAAGCTCCTCATGGTGTTTCTTGCACCATGTTCTGTATGTGACCATTCAGTAGCAGGAAAAACTCCCTTACCCAAGTCCTGACAAAAGGTTATGATTGACAGACATCAAATGGTTCATAAGAAAGAATGCCTAAAGCACATCAGTTGACCCTCTTTAACAAAGTCCTAAGTTCAAGACCATTTTAAAGCTTTATTTCTTTTATTGGTACCAGTATTTGCCTTCTTTTGTACTTGGTTTTAGGCTTGAGACCAATCCAGTGTATCACACTTTCCGGCGCTCATACAATACTGTACCTCCGTTTGGTCTTATTGATGAACTTTAGGATCACTTTACTGCAATGAGACAAAGCAAAGAAGACCCTGACACAGAATGAGGAGGATGGCAATTTTGATTCCCCCACAGAGCATGCACTCAATATGCTTGGTTTTCTTTCACAATTTGAATGCAGTGAATGTTCAAGCTGGCCAAATCCTTAGGTTTGCCAATAATCAATTTGCTGATTATGCAAAAGAAGCAGCTTTGGTACTGAGGTGAAGACAAACATTTCCCACCAAATGAGCAGGAACAAATCTAGAGATGCTGTCTTAATGATATGTTAGGAAAGCTTGTAGTTACTATCCTTGGATTTCATATCAAGTATTTTATGTTGGACACAATAATCAGTTTGATGCTCTAGGTTAAATAGCAGGGAATGTGTGCTGTTCTATTTAGCACAGGCTAAACAGTTTAATAAGTCCTACATACTGGCTAGCAACTTTAAAACTTTGATAAGCCACATTCATAAGGCCATCAAAAGCATCCACTTATCTTCTTCATCGTAAAGATGTTGAATCTAACCCTAACTCAACTCTAACCTAGACGGTACTATGATCCAAGGTGTCTTCACCTGCCTTCTTCAGAAAATAAAGCCAATCACATCCTGCTGGCTTTGGCAATTGATCTGCCTAATGGCATCTGCTTTCTAATGGTATCTGAGGAAGATGTTGGGACCACTGATCGAAATCAGGCCAATCTGTCTTGTTCCGTTACTGTCTCTCCCATTGATGAACCCCATTTCTGGATGGTTGTATAGATGTCTCTCTGCATCAGCCATCTCGAAGACACATGGGTTCCTCTGAGCCAGCGCCAGCCAGGAAGTCTATTGTCTCCACACTAGCCTGACTGACTGGGAGCTGCTAGTGAAAGTAGGAGCATCAATGGAAGACAAAGAGGGCATATCCTGGTTTTCAAAGAAGACCAAGGATATGAGTCCTCTCTTGGATTTATGCCTAATCAAATTAGAATCTTTAGTCAACTGGAAGAGGAGGTCCTGCTGCCCCAGTAAACAGGTGCTGCACCTATAAGTGGAGCTGGACTCTGGTCCAGAGTCTCTGAAACTAAATGAACAGCACTTGTGGAAATGACACAGTAGAGTGTAAAGGGCCACATGTCACCAGCTGAGCTGTTATGCAGGTACTGGGACCATAGACACAAAACACCTTGGATTTGATCCTAAATACCAACACAGACAGTCAACAAATCAACCCACTGTAAATGGAAGCAGTTGTCGGTATAGCTGTGGCAACCTTTACCCAGCTGGGATGTGAATTTCCAACTAACAGCAGACTCACTGGTGGCTCAGATAAACTAACATGGGGAAGCCAGTAGTTATTGTTGAAAGCCACTGAGAATGTGTTGAGCCTCAGCAAGTCTTTGGTCTCTTCAGATTGGTCACGAGTCCAATAGACTGGCACTGTTGTCATGTCCAAGGGCGGTCTGCCACCAGTGGAGTGGCAGCTGCATCCTGACACCATTTAGTATATGTTGGCCTGGAACAAATCAGTAGTAGTTAATCTGTTTGCAACGCAACAAACACTCACTGACCTCTGCAGCTTCGCTCTTGCCAGGACAATCTGTTCCTGCAGGTGGATGCACTTGCACATGTGCACATACCATACAGCCAAAGGCTCTGCTTTAAACCCTTCCTTCATCTGATCTGATTCCTCTGGCCTCGGTGAGAATCAGGCAAGAACCAATTTTGTTGATACTCTGGCCGGTTCCCCATTTTTTGAGCAGCATTGCCACAGGCGAATGGCTCTATCTGATGTGCTCTGATGTTAACAAATGTAATTGGCACAAGCTGCTAAACGAGATTTCTAAAGAAGTTTAATTTGTAAAAAGTCGTGCTCTCTCTAACCAGGTCACACTGCGACTCCATAGTCTTGAGAGAGTCATTAAAGCAGAGGTGAGTCTTCAAGACCATGTAGGAGAGCCAGCTGCAGCCTGTGCTCATAGAACTTTGATTTTCAAAGCTTAATCCTAGATTTAGTTATGTTTTACATATACAGGATGTTTATACCTTTTATGACATACTTTCAAAAATGTGCTTCCTATAAAGTACAAGATATTGACATGATGAATTAAGCTTTTCTCATATCCCATCAAATAACTCCTAAACACTGATTCCATCCTCAATAGAAATTAGATCTCAATAACTGTACTAACATTGAAATAAACACAGCTCAACTAAAATTAAACCATTTCACCAAAAAATATTTTGTTGATACAGTTGAGACATTTGTGTTTATTTCAATGTCTCTGAAATATTGAAAGCGGTGACAATTGTAATTAAGGGTAAATAAATCATACTAATATACTGTATGGCAATTTAACATGATAGAACTAATAAACCCAAATAAATACTTCTTATTTGTTGTAAAACATCTGAATCAGCATTAATGCTTTGGATGCTGCTTCATTCTTTTCTCCCTCAAACTGTAACTTAATAGAGGTCTTGATCCAGGTCTAGATGTCCCTGCTCACTTGTGGCTCTGTTTTATCTCCACCATACACCACCATGATTCAATTTAGCAATCCAATTAAAATGTCTGGAAAAAATAATATATTGTATGATGGTAATGATTTAAGTGCATTTGTTTTGATTCATTTACTGAGTCTCTGCATCACCCTCTGTACTGTTACCTGACGTAGATTCCTTGTTACTTTGACATCATGCCAATCATTGTCATTAAATTTCCCATTGACTGGCTCCACAAGAGCTTCAAAGGCTCCAGACCCCAAATTAATGACGAGTGAGACAGCCCCATTTTTCAGTGCCAGGTTGACGTAATCAGCTGATTTGCCCGTGTGCAGCATCAGTCCATTCCTCTGTAGGGTTTTGAATGACAATGTGATTTCATCACTGCTGCTTTGAATCGGGTTCAAGGACAAGTCGTAGCAGAAGAACTCAGATCCTTTGAAGGTTGCCACATATTCTTCTTTTCCTGTGGAGACAGAGAAAGAGAAATGTGTTGCATTAATATCTCGGCCTTTTGGGTGCCCGTTGGGAAGCTGTCAGAAAAAAATGAGAAAGAGAAAGTCTCAAAATTGTTGGATTAATAATAAACATAGCGAAATTGGAGAGAGGGGGCGAGTTGAAATGTGATGGAGGGTACATTTAGAGATATGCTTTCTAGCTTTCAATCACCATCTAGTACCTACCTTAGCCAGAAAACACAGGTGTGACGTCTTACAAGTACAGTAGTAGACAACTGCTATTTTTGGACTTGACGTCACACTAAGTAGAGGTCTGCCTGGCACACAAAATACTTCACAACAACGATTTCTGTGTACTGTTTCTCATGCTATTGTGTCTTTGTAATCAAGGCTGCGTCCATCTTTTTTTTTTTTTTCAGATTCATATCATGAAAGCCTTGATGGCTGCAATCCCATTCATCAGAGCACAAATGAGACAAGAATAAGTTATCTAGTGTTGGCATGACAGAAGGAACGCACGCACCCACACAGGGAAGTGACCGTGGTTTCACCTCATCTGGGTCGGAAAAACGATAGACGCATCAATGTGGGGGAAATACAAGGACTCACTGCTACATCAACATGTAGTTGTAACTGTACAGCTGCTCTACATGGCAATCATGAACATGCAACTACAGTCACACGCAACCATATGCCCACTTATGTAGCAAATGGTAACAAACTTGTAGCTAATTTACACCAGTCTCACGAGAAGATCTGAGAACAGCAATCATCACTTCAGCCCATGCAATCCGACACCACATTCACACAACCATAAAATAATATGATATGAAAGCACCCTACGACCACATCACATAAAATGATATCCTCCCACACCTTTAAATGAATTATGTGATATGCAATACCGTCACTTGCTAATTTAAAGTCTACACACACTCCTCAGCCGGTTACACAGAGATGTGCACACACACATTTATAGCTGGAGTACTGAAATTCAAACAATTAAAGCTTAACAATATGACCCCCCCAGCAATGGAAAGCACACTCTCAACTAACAGAGACCACAGGCTAAACAAACACTGACTGAGATATCTTCTTACCTTTACACAGATAAAGTGGACCACAGTAGTCAGCTGTCTGTTCATTACTTTGCTGGACTGATATATAAAGTAGTTTTGGTGTTCTTTGGAAAAACACAAGTAATGAGGGGGCTCATTTGTGTTAGTGGTGCTGTTGTGTTGATAATATGGCATTAAATCTGACATGAAATTCAAATCACACACACGTTGATGTCAAATCTCCAAGCATCGACCACATTTGAACAGTGACTCCTGCGACTTTGTGACTCTCTTAAGCCTGGAGTCGTATTACCTGGCTCCCCCAGACTTCCAACGCCAGGATTTAGGCTATCCAGTTTCCTGACCAACAACCTCCTAGATGCTGAGTGTCTGCGACTTCAGGAGGGCAGAGTACCAGCGAGGTGACACAAAACACACATGTTGACTGTGTCTGTTCATTGTCCGGGCATCAGGGGGGTTAGTCTCACAATGCAGTCTCACAATAATGCACTAAAATTAAGGATGATGTTATTATGGGTATTTTGTAGGATTATGTAACTTAGCATAAAAAAATGCCACATCTACCTTAATCAATCGCTGATTTCTTGCACCACCCAGACTCGGCGAGCATGCTAAGTGACCCAAATCAAACACACCCAAATGTTGCAAACATCTGAATCAGGTGGATGGATGGATAGGTGCATGCTGGGTCTAGCAGAATGTTAAATGCTGAAAGGCTCGTGGTGAAATCCTCCAGCAACGACTTCTGTGTTTGCTACGCTGCTATGTAACGTCTACCTTCAGTGAGGTGTGTGAGGCCTTTCTGCTGTTTCTGAGCATTTGTGTCACAGTTGGGACTGCAGAGTCTCACTGAGACAGAGAGGTGGACTGGTTATAGTGGGACAGACTGGTTATAATATGAATTGAGAATAGTCAATTTGAACCAAGAGCACATTGTTGAACTTCGCTGCGTACGAGGCTCACAGAATGACGTTCAGACAGGTGAGTACAACAAGAACCTCGGCATCCATGTAGCATTGTGTGTGTGCTTTGCAGTGTGTAAAAACTGTGCAGCTCTCTTTGCTTTATTATGTGTGTTTGTGGCTGCATCCACTGTGGAGTTTACATTGTTTAGGCATCTCTGGGTTGTCTGCTTTTGCTGCTGTTTTATTCTGCCGTTAAAGTGGCAGTTATTTCACTTCTGTAGCCTAATATTGCTGGTTGATTTATTGTCGGTTGTTTGTGTTTAATTGCCGGAGTTTTGTCTCTTTTCTGGTTGATTCGGGCTATACAGAGGAAGGCCAATGCATATTTATAATTGATAATCAGTGGTATGCAGAGGCTGCAAAATCTGTCGATACACATGGAATTAATTGTCGCTTTGGACATCAGGGCTCGGTGGGGTGATAATGTTCCTCTCGTGTTGTTGGACTGACATTGGATGGAACTAAATTTGTTCCTTAATTTAACAATAGTATCATATATCACCAGATATCACCCAAATAATTTTGAAAATGTAACACATATTATATTTTAGCTTTTTGTATATTTTAACTGACTTACTTTTTACCTTTATCGAAGTACATTTTCAGTCAAATACCTTTACTTGAGTAAAATTTCTTTGTAGTATTCTTTCCATCTCTGCTCTCAATACGCTCGAGCAAGTCTGCATCCATCAGCCATCAGACATCCTCAGATATGACAGGGGCTTGACAAAGCAAAAGTAACCTTGATGAAAACCTGAAGAGTGTTAGTGTGAGATAAAAAAAAAAAACAAAGCGGCACTGAATGTCAGAGGGTGATGCATGTGAACACCCATTAGAAAGCGTTTAAAAACAGGTTTAGACAGATAACAAGCCATTAAAGCCACTAGCAGAAAATAAACCACCAAAACACAAATGGACCAAAGCATTCAATTATCATAAATGGAGAGCGCTGCACATTTAGTATAATGCTTGCCAAAGAAACGCAGACACACATTCCAATACAAAGGCGCACACACCAGGCACCCAGGCATGCATGCAACAACACAACAAATAAAAGGGGTTGCTGTCCACAACAATTTGTCACCTCATTGATTCCCCCTTAAAGGCACTATAGTACACCTCTGGGAAAACTGCAAGGGGCCGTAATTGAAGTTGACTGGATCTCACCACTCTTTGGTCATTCCCTCAATGTCTGAGCCCCCTATCAGTGAAAATGAGAGACCTCTACCCTCTTCACTAAACCCACCCATCCTCGCTCCACAAGCTCAGTGACCACATAACAAATAGAGCCAATAGTTTGGGGTCATTCTCATCTCTCTCTCCCCACACATCCCCCGTGCCTGCACTTCACAGTTAATTCCCCTGACCAAAGGAGAATGAATTGTGTGTGTACAGCAGGACCGCTGGTAGGAATTTAAAAACACTTGGGGCTTGGCCCAGAGGCAGTTTCAGGATGAGGGGCATGTACGTCCTCAGAGTATAGTACGTCCATTCAAACGCTGGTGGTCTGGTGTGGTCTGAAACATGTGTGGGACTAAATGAAGCAGAACAATTCGAGCATCAGTCTGCACTCAGCTGCAGGACGTTTTGATAAGGAAAATGCATTAAATTAAGTTAAACAACATTTGGCCTCATATCATTTTGACCATCATCTACAGAACTGAGGGGGGGCGAATGTGAGAGATGTTTGTCCTAATAACTAACAAATTAAAGACATATTTTTTACAATGACAGCGATGCTGGCAAAGCACGGCTTGTCAATCTTTAGACGTTTAACATTTGGAGTCATTTCACCATCACCCTCTCAGCCAAGTCAAGCGTCAGGCCAAGCTCGCACTCAAACTTCCATCTGGCTACTAATGGTAGTGAGCTCACAAGCACACAGCTGGCTCCTTTTAGCTGCCTCTCCATATTCAGATAATAAGCCACTCTTCTATGCAAACTATATTCCACATAAGAGCCAGGGAGGCATATACCCTGTATTTGTCTTTATTATCTTACCGTCCTAAAGCTTAGACCCAAATAAAGCTGCAGGTGTTTTTAGGGGAAACAGACTTCATAACAAATTTACAACGAGGAGCCTTTATACTATGAATCAGCTAATTAACAGGTTTTGGGTTTTTTTTTTAACAAATTCTGCAGTTCTTGAATGAAAACTATGGCCTCGAGATTCATGTAGATCTGAAAATGTCTTAATTTGGAGGAGGGGTAGTCGGAGCTAAACAACCAGGAGAAGCTACACATTTATGGCCCTGGAGAGTCACTGTGTGGATGCATGCCTTGTAGCAGGACTTGACCACAAGAAAATCCACGAAGACACATACAAGCTGATTTTGATCGATATGATTATGTGTTCAGTGAAAAAAAAGATATTTTTGTGAGCATCCAAGGAGGGTTGAATCTAGGGCAACTGGACATTTTGCCTCTCATCTTAGGGGCTTCTTCAGTTCTGGGACTGGAACTGAAACGTCTTCAAGCGTCTACAACCGAGTCCAGTCGCCCTAGATTCAACCCTCCTTGGATAACTATGACCTTGATGACTGAGAATCCTCACAGATGTTTCAATGTGAAGTTTCTCTGTAACTCTTTCTTTCCTTTTGGGCCCAGCGGGGGCGCTGTCACACTGAAAACAGCACATCGCAAAGCGAGGTTCGGCCTTGCTCTCAAAACTTTGACCTATTTTGACCAAAACAGAGTTGAAAGCTGAGTGAGAACAGACTCATTGGTTGGCTATAAATACAACTCTAAATGAATGTTGCAACACATTAGCTATAACCTCACATAATATGTCAAACATGCGAGAAGTTCAGATCATTTAAGAGTTCTGAAAACAGATTAGTGTTGCTTCAGCTGTAGCTTTGATTCTTAGCTAAGTGTCTGAAAGCTGCAAACTGAGGACATATAAAATAATATATTAAACAAATTACACAAAATACTGTTTAAATGCTTCATGCTTTGGCTTTAATGTCATGTATACTGCAAAATATTTGATTTCTTCTACTCAAATTACACATGACTGACAAAGTCATAACAAATGCAGACGGTGGCGTAGCTAAACGCACACATGCCAGACTTTAAAGCAAGATCATGTAAAATGCTGACTACTAAATCAAACATACCCCACCTCCTTGAGGAGTAAGGACACCCTGAAAGTAAAATCTGACGTTTTTGACAATTATCCCATTTACATATGCTTAAAAGGGATAATGGCTTCCACCTGAATTCACCTCATTAGACGACTGTATGCAAAGAGTGTCGTGAATATTTTGTGCAGTGTATAATTTGTGAGCCTTGAAAGGAAGGTAGTGAGCAGTATGTACACCTGTGTGTACATCGCTTTCAGACACAGGATCACAGCACACATAGCAACCTGCAGTGTTAATATCTAGCAGCAGATGTGTCACTCAGATGTGTTATTTTCCTGCAGAAAAAAAAAGGCGACTTGATCATGAAGAAGCCGACTGTTTTGTCATTTTTTTCTGTCTTGGTATCTGGGCGTGTCCCACTTATCTCTCTGGGCTGTCCTATGGTCTGCAGTCAATCAAACTACAGCAAACTGCTGGCACCTTAATGCCCTTGAGTCATAAATGGAAACATGGATAAGAGCCAGCTCCTTGAGTCTGTTTTCAGAGAACAGAGGACAGAAAAAGACATGAACAGAGTGAAAGTGTAGCTCCTAGGGAAAGGCCATAAATAGACAGACAGGTAAAAACTTGTCACAGACTGTTGTTCTGAGTCATTCAACCTCTTTTTGAACAAAAACAGAATAGCGATGCCTTCACCTGCACCCAAGGTGTTCACAAGTTGTAAAATTTACCATTAGCAGAACATATTTTAAACAGCGTTGTCTTTTCTTAGATTCAGGAGAGTCGTGGTAAATATAACTGCGCTGTGACACACTGATTGTCCCATAATCTCTTCTGAATTTAAGACTGTCCTCTGCCACACAAATAATTGTTAATCAATAGCATGTAATTGTTAGTGCCATTCATGAAGCTCATTCTCCATGGTCGCATTACATTTACAGTTGTGGCGCAGAACTAACGACCCACATCGATGGAAGTAATACAATTATTTGCCACTCAAATTAAATTAGTGTCACAAAGAGTCAAAAAGGTACGGTGCTGCACGAAGCTAAACGTATAGCTCCCTGCAAGAACAGAGGAGGCAGCATAAATGTCTGCTGAGTACGTTGAACTAAATCGCTCATTTATTATGAAGCACCGAGGGGCCACAAGCAGGAGCATATGTACAACAGCGCCAGCGCGCGAGTGAGCGACCAGGAGGCTCCTCATCAGTCACTTTGCTCTGACACTAATCTGGCATCTGCTACTCTATGGCTGCTTTTTAAATTAGCTCGCCACCCAGGGGAGCACGCTGCCTGTCAACATCAAATCATGACACAACAGTCAGAAAGCGACTCAGCGGGGTACGAGAAAAAAATTACCTGTGAAATGAACGTCAGGGGTAGCCGTGATTTTAATTGCCATTATTCTAATCTGTGACATTTTTTAACCAGAGGATGTAAGTAATGGATTTGTCAGAGAAGCCAAGACAAACTAAAGGCGAAATGATGGAAAATTATAAAAAATGCGGCATAATTTACCAGTTCAAACACAAACATTGCATTGTTGTATGTTTCTTTTAAGCTGCTGAAAGCATTTCACGCACACTGCATTAAAAAAAATCCATTTAATAACAAATTAAATGGCAAATTATTAATGACAAAAATATGACTGTCCTCCAGTGGCAACAGAGATGTTTTAAGGGAGTGGGGTAGGGGGTTTATAAGCATTGCTAAAACTGATACAGTAATTATGTTGCCCATCTCCTCATGGTGTCGTCGTGTTCATGGCAGTCCCCAGCATTAACTGTGACTAACTCTACATCACTGTTTCCCTGACAGAGATCTCTCCAACACCCACCCACTAGAAATACCCTTCTTCAGCTCTCAGTAACAAGCTGAAGTAAAAAAGAGCTTGTTGTGCCACCCTCGGTTTTCTAAGGTTCAGAAGAAGTTCACGGCTCGAGAGAAGAAAAAAAAAAAAGGGAAGACACACTTCCAAAGTAGCACCTGTGGATTTTTAAGGACAAGATGTTCCATAAATAAAATTGGATGATAAAGCCATGCAATGTGGAGACCCAAGTTGTTTAATCTTCAAAGTGGGAGGCGGGACTTGCCAGGGGGGGCTTCAAACAGTTTCAGGGGAGGCTCAGCGAATGAAAGTGAAAAAAATATGACATTAGTTATCAAAAGGAGATCACAAAGAATAGCTTAAATGTATGTAATTTGGTTGAAGAGATACAGTATTACAGTTTGGGGGATTTTTTTTTCCAGAGTCAGAAACTAACAAATGCCTCAGGTCAGACCTTTTTAATGTATTTGCTGTTGTCTGAAGTTACATCAAACAGCAATATTAGGCTATCTCGGCTCAACAGTTTAGTGTCTATGGGATCAAATAATAATAACAATAATAATCCTATAGACATCCAAGAATTGAGTGAGCTATTTCCAAGCTTTGTCTGTTTGTGTCTTTTCCCAAGCTTTAAAACCCCCTCGTCTGTGGCAATGCACTGTGACTGACACTGGATTTCACTCTGTTCCCATTCACTCCCTGTTTCCCTGTTTGACTGGCAGCCTATTAAAACGATACAGAAGTTAGTGTCTGGCGGCCTATTAAAATGATCAGAAGTTAGCGTCATGAAGCCGGCCTAAGCCTCTTACGTTATGACAGAGAGAAGAGTTTCTGAAGTGCTGCTTTCTTTGAGAACATATTTTATTACATGATTATCACACCATTCAAAAAGACTTAATAAAATGTCTCAAACTACTCTCTCTTTGCAAGGTAGGCATTCCCAATTCATTTATTTGCTGTATTTCATATCAGTCCTTGTTGGGGGGTTTTTTTTATGTCTGCAATAAAAATTAAATCTCTGTGCAGCAGATTGTTTTTGTTGCTGATAGTGTTGACAGAGCAGCAGGGATGGACGAGAAAGCCTCAATTAGCTCAGTTAAGTGTATCCAGGCACTTAACCGGAGGAGTCAGCGTGTGCGGATGTGTGCGAGCATACGCATGCTAAGTTCTGTCAGACGCCACACTGTGCGAGCTCGATGTACAGTGTCATTTAGATTCACAGTATGAAGGATGTCTTGCCGTGCTCAGAGAGGGTCCCCTCCCCCGGCGTCGGTCTGCAGAAACACTTCGTCCATAGTAAATTCACTCATAATAGCCTTCGTCATTCATCTTGTCAATTGTTATTAGGCACTTATTAGAACATGTGGCTGCTATTCTGCAGACTGAGTCATTTTGAGGTGTGTGGCAGTGTGTGCAAGTGTGTGTGTGTGTGTGTGTGTGTGTGTGTGTGCATTGGAGAGCATACAAGCTATTTAGTTTTAGTTTTTTAGGCTATGCACTTTTAACTGTCTGAGACTTTATGATTAAGCCAGTGTACCAGTTTTTCCACCTCTTGCTTGCCAGACAGCTCATCAAAAACTAAAGATTATGTTCATTATTAATAAATCTATTAAAAATCAATTATACTATAAATCTATTATTTTTGATGAATCATTTAATTGATTAGTCCATTAAATGACTCGGCAAGCAGTCACAGGGCCTCTTCATGTAATAACATGTTGTCTAACTAAATAACCTAAAACCTGATTATATTCAATTTTCAGTGATATTTAAATCCTCACATTTAAGAAAATGCAAGTGAGAATGTTTGACATCTTTGCTTGATAAAGTCCTCAGCAATTCATCAATTATCAAAATATCTACAAACGACTTTTCTGTTGAATCGACTAACTCTTTTTTTTTACTGGCACAGTTTTGCATTTCATCTGATATCATGGATTTGTAGAAGCACTGTGCAGGAGTCATAGCATTCTGTTTGAATTGACTCACTACATTCAGCCATTCAATACAAATACAGCCACCTGACTGTAACACACACACACACACACACACACACACATAAATATCTCCATATTCAACCAACAATGACAACATTTAGAGATGAAGGTGGGACAAAAATAATGGAACATCATGACTGTAATAAGTAGTAGTATTATTTTTTTGCCTTCACATTAGCTTAAATCCTCATTTCGGTCATGCTGCATACTGAACCATATCTAGCAAGAAATTTAACTAGAAGACAAGCCTCTAGTTTTTTTTTTTAAGGGACAAAGTAGGAGGAAACTTACTTAACATTCTGCTTTTCAGAACATTCCCAATCCAACTGATTCACACTGCATTTAATCCTGCAACCTCTGAATTTGTGTGTACGATTGTGAGTGTGTAATATTGGAACACCATAAGAGAAAACTGTTTGCACCACAGGGTGAATTTGGTCCTGCAAATTAGCCACACGTTCCACGGTTTGTACACGGTTGTGCGGGACAATCACCACACCAAATGATTTCCACGCAGCTGCTGCCAACAGCAGCACAGATAGCACCACGTTTAACAGCTGGCGACAGGGAGAGCAGGTAGAAGGCATCCTTGTACTTCCTCCAGAAACTCAACCAGATGTGGTGAAAAGGGTGAAAGATGCCTCATTAGACTGTTTTCTTATTGCCTAGTGTTCCATTTTTGTGCTCAGTATAATATGAGTCAAGATGTTGGATATTGGAGTAGGGCAACATAAAATATACTGTACACTGACAATAATCATGTCAGCGATGACCATGATCAAGATAAAATAAGATATTCCTTCATTAGTCCCACAACGGGCAAATTTGCATAAAGATGATGATATTGATGTTTAGTATTGTGACATGCATTTTTATTATAGTGATCTGCAACTGCAATACACAGCACAATATAATTAGAATGTAAAAGAAAGATGGACCCTCCTAAGCATATCATGGTATACGTAATGTTATCACAGAAAATGGGACTCATCTTTCACTTCTCCTATTACTGCTATCATTTTATATTCATAAACATTAATAAATTGCTGCTGCAGTTTTTCCATGGAGAGGAGCTTAACAAAGTCAAATCTAAATATCGGTATGCTGGATTGTTCATTACAGAAAAAGAGCCATGTTTACAGCAACTGCTGGCACAAGCTCGAATGAAGGTCACGGCTACATCCTGTTATTAACAGCCACTATCTGTGTCAACATCTCTCTAATAAAGTATGATAATGTGATACATATAGCATTTCAAAGGTTATATGGCATCATGCTGATACCTACTAGAAAAAAAATGAAATAACGGTTTGGGGGTCGACAGGAGTGCTGGAAACCAGCCAATAAAATCTAATAAAACCGAGCTCTAACAAAGACTCAAACAGTCATTTTAGTGTGTGTCAGCCAGATCACACACCGTCCATGTCTGCTCACTCTAATTGGCAGTGTCTCAATCAGCCGAGTAGGCAGGGCCTCCTCCGGGAGCAGCTCCCACAAGGACACAAAAACCACCTCATCCACAGCTGTAAATGGCATCGCATTGTCGATGATGCACACACCTGTGCACACGTTCATTCATGCATGAACACACACACAACAGGTAAGGAGCTGATGTGGACACGCACGCACTGGTATCTTCTCCCGAATACCCTTGACACGTATAGTAGATGAAATTCTAATAACAACAATAACTCCTGCAATGTCTCCATCACAAACTGCAATTTCCTCACACAAACACAAAACGTGTTTCAGGCAGCTTATAAAACAAGGTATTATGTACAGACTCCCAATTTAGCGCATTAATCCTCATCAGAGAAAATACTTCATTTCATTCAAACTGACCACTCTGCAATAACTCTGCTTTTAAGATATTTGATAGCATTGAAAACACAATTACACAGAACAAGCTGTTTCCAAATTAATCACACACACAGATTTTTGTGTGTGTGTGTGCATGCTCTAGATACTCTGTTGAAAGGGTTCTATGAGCATCACCGAAGGGATTATAAGAAAAGTGGAGAAGGATTCTTGTTTAAAACTACACAAGATTCTTGAGATCAAATATATGTCTGAGATAAAAACAGGCAGACATTTATAGTTGGCAGCTGGGCCATTAAACTAGATCTTTCGGTGCACTCCCCCACCGCCATGAACATTTCTGTGGAGTGGATTTAACAAATAACCCCCCAAAAGCAGCATCTTGAGGACTTAATGGCCCTGGCAAGAGACAAGGTAGTCAATCTCTTGACGATACACAGGAACCTCTTTTTATCCGACGCACAGAACACCAGGAAAGTCTAAAAGCAGCAAAAGCCTCTCCGGTTCTTTGAGTTCAGAAATAGCAAGGCCCAACAAGAGGCAACTATATCTAACGGGACATCAAAATAAGAGGAAAAGTGTAAACACAAACACTCACAGACAGACAAATATGCATGTGAATACCCATGTACTGGGGCAAACAAACACGGTATGAATACACATACACGGCAGCACACTTCCAGCTGCAGGGCTCTCATTTGCTCTCAGCCCATTACAGAATCACAACAGCATTACAGTGAAGAGGGAGCGTAATGTGCTGAATACTAATCTGCAAAGCCCAATCCATTTCTAGAGAGTAAATCCAGGGGATAATAATGTAAGCCTTGGGGAGATGGGGGGGATCAATATCCTCATCAAAGAGAGGCATTTTGATATTAATGTATAGTTACCACTTCACTTAACCATACATATATTTAAAGAGCAGGAGACTATAAACATTATTATTTTTTCCCTCCTATAGGAAATGTAATGAACCCATCAGCACCAATTTATCACAACTGATGATAATATATGAGCGATTACTTACTATCAAAACCAATGAGCTGCATGAACAGGTGTGTAGTAACGTTTGATAGCGGCTTTCTGTCTGAATGAGCCCTATTTGAAATGTGCTCTCGGCAATAAATCGTTGCCATAAGCATCTTAACAAGCTGCTCCATTTGAATGTACCCTTGTCAAGGTTGCCAGCGCAGGCCTAAAGTGCACGCTGCGAGAGAGCAGCACAGGTTACTGTCCACTTTTGATTACCGGAGCGGGGGGGAAGCGGTGTCTGACTGTAAAGGACTGGCATTTGGCAGATGTCTAATTTGGGCTGTATACATGGAGACATTCCTCAGACAAGAGCAAAGTCAAGAGGCGCTGAGGCATGTCATTGCACAGAAATAATTCATGTGCTAATTACATTGCCAGTGTGTCTCAGGATGATTTCTGTGCAGAGCTGCTCTTGTCTTCCCGGCTCTCAGCTCCGAGATCCACTCCCTGTCTGACACAGCATGAATCCTTGATAGTGAGCAGACACCCAGACACATCAGCAGAGACGCTTTCTTATCCTCATCGCTCATCCCTCATTGCCCAGACAATGCATACATCAACTTAAGTATTGGAGCTACAAAGCATCAGTATGTCCTTGGTTGGACTGTTTATCGCACTAGCGGGGAATTACACTGCTATTATCTGCCATTTGGATATTTGGACTAATTGTATTGGCTCAGTTTGATTCATCAAGTATTTTACCATTGTGGAAAGCTCACCAATGCTAATACAAACATGAATAGAACATAGAAAGATGTGTGTATGGGTACATTCCTCTAATGGAATAATTATATTATATACAGTTTCAACCTTGTACAGAGCATGCCTTTATTATTTCTATTGAAAACGAATATGGATTAATTCTGAGAAACAGAAGGAAAGAAAAAGAAAAAGTGTTAATAATATATAAATAGACTTTGTTGCCAAATGTTTACCACCATCATAAGTGAAAAATGCTGCAATGCATTTGCTCTGCTGGAAATGTGAAAATGAGTGATGTGTCGTTTTCTACCAAGGATTTACTGCAGCATCAGTAGCGCTCAGACCTCAATAAAAGTAAAAGTACTTAATCAGCTGTGGCGGAAACACTTACTGGTGTATTTTATGAGCTGCCAAAACTAATTAAACCATATAATTTGGAAAGTCATCATCATCTGGGTCACTGTCATAACCTTCATTTCCTAAAGGGTGATGGCGTGAGAGATGTCCAACTACAGAACCCAATGTTTGTAAAAGAAAAAAATATGAATGTAAGCAAAACATTTAGAACCTCAGACTTATTTCAGGAAAAAACAGACCTTGTATCAACAAAGGTACCATTCAATTATGTATTGAGTTATGTAAATTACTAGTATAGAAGAAGTTTGGGTCATTGTTTTACTTTGGAATAAAATTTAAATGTGCTTTCATTTTCCCTGACAAACTACAAAAATAGGACCCAGCGTGTAAGGAAACAGTATTTTCCTTTAATGTCTCTGTGGTTGCAGCTTCCCAGCATCACGTCTTCCACTGCCACACACACATACTTTTGTTCTTTCAGTCCCAAAGTCAACACAATGAGATCAGATTGTTCATTCATGCCTTTCATACTCTGACACTGGCGAAGTGGCCTGTCTGTCAGGACCAGTTCTTTCAGGTGCAGTGAGGTGAACTTGAGATAAATGTATCCTGAATCTAAACCAAATCTTCCCGGCGCATCACCTCGGCTCTTTCATACTCAGACAAGAGAAGGGAACAAAGGGTCCTGCAGTTTGGTGTTTGGTGCACGGCTTCTTCTTCTTCTTCTTTTTTCTTAAATTGGGTGGTTTTTTTCCTTTGCTGTCAGATTTTTAGTGGTCACTCAACAACAGAGGTTCACCAATAGCCTACGTGTGTTAACTCCCCTGTGGTGAAAGAACACGGCACAGCACGCCGAGCAGCATCATTGCATGTTTAAAAATGTGCTCCAATGAGCAAAACGCTGCAGGACAGTGAAGCCTGACAGAATCCCAGCATCACCTCGCCGAGCTGCTGGGCAAGGTCACCAACACCAGAGTGGGCTTTTGTTCTTGTTGGCTAAAGGATGGCAGTTTTCAACTTCCACTCTTAAATTTATTACATTTTTAATTTTATTTGTTCGTCAATCCATTGCATTCACACAAACTAGCTGATAAATACAATATCTGTGGAGTTATCTTCTTACATGTCGGACTGGGTAATAATCTGCAGATGCATCATGGGCTTGGCCGACTATGTGGTGTCGCACTAATACATGCACCGAGGAATTTCCCCGGGACCTACTGTGTGCATTTAGCATCAACACACCCGATGCCTTTTCTCTCCCAAGTCGCCTGTTGCAATGCCAGCACTGCACTGAAGGGTATTTGAGCAAGGAAACACAATACATTCCTCTTTGTGTCTCACAGAAAGCCCTCCAGCTGTGAGTAAGATCACACTGAGATATCCTTCGCAGTGAAGAACCAGAGGCACATGTGTTTGTACTGAGCCAAACACTCCATGGCAATGGAGATGAAACCCAGGTGGAAGGCAGAATGCCTGATACCAGAAGAGGAGCGTTCATACAGCAGTGCCACCACTTCAAAGGCTAAAACACCTCACTGAAGTTGTGCTAAAAATAAGGACTAACTGTGCGCTGTTTTCACTTAACAAGCGAAAGGGAAGCATGGTGCCACTTTACGGCTCAGCTCAACAAATAGCACTCTGGAGGCTTTAATGAAATCCAGTCTGGTAAAGGGGTAAATAAATATATAGGTTTAATTAAACGGCCCTGCAAAGCAACATGCAACTGTGCTATTGCTAGTCCATTCCTCACTTTCAGATCAGGTCCATCGCTCTAATTGCATTTACGCTGTCTTCACCGAGGTTCGTTCGCAGAGGGCTGTCTCGTACAGCACCTCCATCACCTCAGCGATTGATAGTGGCAGGACCCCCTCCTCACCTTTATCAACAGGGGGAGATTGTCCACCGGCAAAGATGCTGACCTATGGAGGGAAAATTACTCACTTTGGGGTGTTACTCTTTCAGCAGCACTATGGCCCTGCTGACACTAGACCAAGGTCATTTCATAATGGGTTGTCCAGCTGCCACTCTGCTGTCAACAGGCCTGAGTGATGAAGGAGAGTGCAGCCAGTTATGGCAACAGAAGCCAAGGCTACGGGAGCTTGATAAAGATCAGCCTCCATCAGGAGTGAAAACAGCCAAGGAAGAGGAATAGAAAAAAGATGATCCTGCATTTTGCCTCCTAAGCCTTCAAAGCGGTGACAAATAGATCTGCTTTGTAGCCCGCGTCTGCGAGCCGCTCTGTTTTGCATTCTGCTGGGAGCTGCAACAGCCGTGCCACAGGAATAAATGCATGTGATTGGCTAGAGCGGCCGGCACAGTGCGACAATAGCGTGAGAAGTATTGACTGCGTTACAGCTCTTTTCTCAGGTCGCTGTCAATCCTGTCAGTCCCATGAATTGATCAGTGGGGGTCCACAACCATCAGAGTGACTCATCCAACACAGACACGACGTTGCAGAGTCCAATTTGTTCTCCTGGGCTGAAGTGACTGAAAGTTTGTACTTTAATCTAGGTTTGTTTCTTTGTTTTGTTCATTCTCAAGAAACTCCTTCTGTAGAGCTCTAGTTTTAACATCTTTATCTGTATATATATACATATAAATATGTACCATATTTGTTTTTTGCAGACATTGTGTCTGACCGTGTACTGCATGTCTGACCTTTTAACCTCTTAAAAACTAGATCAGCCTGAGGTGAACTGTCAGTGTTTGTTTCTCAATCCATGTGCGTGACCTGAGGTGAGCACACTGCTGGTGTCAGGTCTGTGTTTTTGGGAACACCTCACCACAGGAAGTAAGACTTGCTTTGATTTTTCTTTACACACATTAAGCGAGTCTCTTTATTCTAATTCTAGTTATTTGTACTTGTTGTCTATTATTGTCTATGCTGATTTTTCATTATTATTGTTAGTGGTAATGTACTAGTAACCTTATATAACACAGCTGATTCAATTTCAATTTACTTCACTTGTTAATTGTAATAATGTAACAATACATTTCACTTAACAATTTCACAATATTGCAGCAAGAAGAACTAAGAAGCCATTTGATAGGTAGCTTGGTTTTTAAAGAATTTAAGAATCAATCAAATAAATGGATTAAAGCTCAATGGAAGCAAATTGTAGAATCCCTCAATTGAATATAATTGTATTAGAGTACAGGAGTTGTCATATTGCTTCTGAGGAAAATCTCTTTCCTTCCTTTGTAATGAAAATGAAAACGTTAAATCCATTCATGAAAAAGACTTTGGTTGAGCTATTTGACTCCTCAAAGGATGCTTTACATAACTGAACTTACTGTCTGTGGATGTGATTTAGAATCAGGATCATTTCCATATCTTATATTATTAGTATTGCGGTTCATGTTCAACATTTAACCATTACAAGCGATTTAAAAAAAGATCGCAGTCAAAAAAAGTGTTATTTGCTTGAAGTCACAAGAATAGTGTTTTCACAGTCTGTGCATGTGTATCTTCAGTTTAGTTGTCTGCTTTGTACTCATACAGTGTTATCCTGGAAGAGACTGGAGACTTAATGAGATTTTCTTGTTTCAGCAGTTTAAAGACAAAGGAGTGATTCACTACATACATAGCCTAATTCCATTTTATTCCTTCTGCTGTGACATGCACACAGTATGCAAAATGCACTTCTTACAAAACTCACCAAAAAAAGAAAAAGTGCACATTTGTGTGTGTGTGTGAGCCCATGCCTCCGCTGATGCCTCTCATGAGGGAAGGACTCCATTTCTACAGCGTGGCACAATAAAAGCCTGGAAATGTAGGAATTAATTACAAGAACAGGGTTGCTTTTTCTCTTCCTCTGAAGTGCGCTCCAGAGACCGAGCGAAACGGCCCCAACAAGGGTCCCAGCATGTGCTTCTTTTTACTTCTTAAAGAAATACATATGAGACAAAGAGGGACAGGGGACGGTGCAGACTGCTTTTAGTCCCTTTTTTTTTAAACTGTGTTACTTATATAAAACCCTGTCATTGTGGTCTGTATCACTGCAGCTTGGTATATGCATTCAGCTTTTCTCATCATGGCATTTAAGTGGAATAGAAAATGAAAACATATAATTCAACCTGCTCTGTCGTATCATACTGTCACACAAACGCTTGTTGACAAAGACAAACGCGCAGAGTAAGTCAGCTTTCAGCTTTTCAAACGAAAGGATCGTGTTTGCTGTGCTACTTTCTGCAGAGTCCTTCTCTTGTGCTCTCCATCAGGGCCATAGCCCTGGGTGACTGAGCCTTTTTACCTATCTGCAACATCCAGCCACCTGCCATGGAAATCACGGCTGTTTCCGCCATATGTCTCAATGTTCTGCCAAGCCTCTCCGGTCTGTTCCGCCTTGAGCAAATTTCATTATGGGATGGCTGGGAGCACTCGGCGCTGCTCATTAAGGCTATCAGCGTGGCACGTCACCGTTTGTAACACGAGGGATGCAGGAGGTTGAACACCCCCAGCACAGAAGATCGCTTAACAACTTTAGCAACTGTATAACTTTTATAAAAGAATTGGGGTGTAATGACATATGGTCTTCTCTCAAACACACACGAAAGCCATTTTAAGAATTAAGCCATGTTTGAATTTCGCAATAAAACTAACCTTATGCCATTGGCTGAAAGAAAATTAATTACATCACAGGACACCTCAAGAGTTCAAAAGTTTAACAAACCAACTAAAATCTTTGCACAAGTCATATTAATGCGAGGCAACAGAACTTCTGAAAGAAACACATGCTTACTCTTACAAATGAAAATATGAAGTCATAAGCAATAAAAAGCAGCCTTGCTCAATTGAATACACACAGGAGTTTTATTGCTATAGCCTTACTTGCTCTGCTATGATCAGTAGCTTATATCTCATACTGCTGTGTAACTATAATGTCTGGTGGCCTTATGAATTGCCTCTACGTGTGCTAGTGTTACTCTCATTATCATTATCCTACAAATATCACATGTGACCAGAGTTGCATAAGTGCAGGTAGCTAAACAACACTGATCAATGCCATGGTTCTAGACATGTAATAACTCTCACTGAAACAGAAATTAATATATGCATACAACACAGTGACTCAACTACACATGCTGTTTTGGCTTTTCCTAATCTGCTGTGTTGTATGTGGAGCTAAACAGCTAATACACTCCTGGCAGACTATTTTGGCTATCTGGCACACAATGTGTTTAATAAGACTGAGCTGATTTGCTAAGAGATAAGACACCCTCCACTATCATACATGAGCCAGTGTTGTGTTGCCATGAGGCAGTGGCAGTTGTCCACTAACATGGTCAGCGTATAGCCAGATGGAGCTGAGCCACAGGGATCAAACGGAGAGTTCTGCTGCTGGAGGATTCCTGCCAGCTAACACCCACCACCCTCTGACATTTCACTGTCACACCACTCTCTATCTCTTTGCTACCCTTGAGGAAGAAATGAGTTCACTTTGCTCAGGTATTACAGTGGCAGGGCTCAGAGGTGATTCTGAGCACCGAAACAATAAGAGCTTATCTCGCCGCCTGTCTTTTGCATTGTTTACTCACGATTGTATCCTTTGTGTTCTCATGCGAGGAGGCCAATCTGTGGCCTGTGCATCGGAGAGGCAGAGTTTAGCCTCACTGTTCTTGAACAGGATGTTCACTCAGCCATACTGGTGCCGTGCACCCGGAGCCATCACAGTGTATTAACCCCTGTATGCTGCCTGGCACTGCCTCGCTGGGCCGCAATTCTAGACTGCTCCTAATCCTGAGGCTCCCCCGGGCCTCGAGCTGGCCGAGGGAAGGGAAGCAAGGGTCAAATAATGCTGAGGGAATTTCAAAAAACAGACAAGGAGGCGGGCAAAATAAAACGATGAGTTTCCTGGCTCGGAGATGGATCTGTTGTTCTGTCCTTCTGACTGAGTGGAACAGTTACAGTATGTGAGTGATGCATGCTGAAAAGTGCATCGATCTCTTCTCAATAGACTCTTGTCAGAGATGGATGAGATACAATGGTAACCAATCAATGCCTCTAGTTATTTACTGGCTTTGACTGTCAATAAGCCTGTGGGTCTAAGGCATACTGGTTGTGGTGCATTTCAATGGTTAGCAACATGGTGGGTTTAGAGACAAAGAATAAACCTCTCTGATTTGTGTGCAATATTTTGCATCTAACATCTGAACCATCTGAGCAGAGTTTGCCAGTTCCAGGGTCTGGACTGGACCACGATCACTGATGGATTAGAAGGTGCTTGGATATGGCATGGCTTCTGATCATTAACAGGAATTCAATGCAGGCTTACATGAATAATACACAGTCTAGTGCTGCCCATGAGGAAGGAAATAACAAAAATAAACACACAAAATGTAAATACAAGAAACAACATTTGCTGTAGGGTGGCTACATTGAAAACCCAGAAAAAGAAAAGTCACATATTTTTTTAAAACCTGTAATAATAAATGACCACTGTTGGGCAGTTAAAACACACACCTGAACACAACAGTGACAATCACCTATGGCCACCTTGTTAGCATACAATTACCCATTTGCACATCTAACAGATATGAAGCAGCATCAGCGTTCATTTAGAGTTGTGTTTGTGTCCAGTTGGTGATTATGAGTTGACCATTCATTGTCCTGCAAGCTTTGTTTCTGGTCTCAGTCCAGAGACATATCTGGCTCTTCAGCTGCTGAACGCTCAACTATTTTCATCAAGTACTTGTTAACTTTGAATGCCTGTCCTTTGGCGCTGGGCAGATAGTTAAAAGAGGGTTATTAGAACTGCTATTGCTGTAAACAGCAGCCTGCTTTAGCCAAAAATGAGAGTAAAGTTGAGAGAGAAAATGACAGTAAACAGTAAAGAAGGTATGAAGCATTGTAGAACTGAGGGGAACTGAGTCGGGTGAAAATCACTATGGGTTTGACATTACTAGTAAATCCTTTCACATTACAATTAGTCATTTTATTATAAATTGTTAATATGAAAATAGTCATTATATCTGCATTAAATATTCCAAAGATTTTACCTAAGCTTGCATAATGATTGCACAGAAAACTCACTGCTGAGTTTCTTGTGAAGACTCAGACCTTATGATGGCAAATACCAGCAGCTTTTCAACAGGAAAGTTTCTGCACTGGAATTGAACCTGAGCCAATCCAACAATGTGGATGAGCGCACAATCAACACTGAGGTCCTGCGTTCGTTTTGCAGACAATGACAAACAGTGGAAGTGTTGACAACTGTCTCCCTCCAAGAACCTCGGGCAAACAGCAGTAGCGCAGCGGGGGCATGATGGGCTGGCACTCAGGCATGATGAAGGGCACGACTTCACATCCAAATGACCCACACCAGCAGCTATCAGCTCCGCACCGTTAGAGAGGCAATCCACACTGACGTCTGCCCTCATTTACTACAATGCTTACGAAGATTAAAATAGCCAAGCAGCTTCAACATATATAGAGAGCCGAGGGATACAGAGCTAGAGGCGAGAAGTCATTTGTGGAAACTCGGCTATCGTTGTTGTCTCTTTGCGGGGCCTTTTTTGGGAGCTGAGACCGTCCTTCTCCTGTGACCCCAGGGTGGCAGTCTGTCAGGCAGGACTGACACCAAACCAATGCCTAATGACTCTTAAGCCATAAATATGGCCCCGGAGTTGACAGCCTGGATCTACAGTTCCCCATTATCTTGATTCATTCCAGCACAAAAGGAGTGACTCTGCAACGTATTGTGGCCAACTTAAGGAGAGATTTTAGAGGGATCCACAGACATGCCCCAGTGAACTGCAAACTGGCTGAAGCCTATTCTTCTTTAATTAACATTTACAGGTCTGTTCAAACAATCTGTTACAATAGACCACCAGGAGGGGCTCTCGGATGGATGCTAGAGTTTAAAAAAAGGCTTTTGCAAGACTAACATAATTTAAAGAGCATTTCAGCACTTATGAAAGATTCATAGTTCATCTCTTACGGTAAATCCGATTGTTCTGCTTTCTCTGAGCTAAGATCGTGGACCCATATTTCTGGAGAACATTAATTGAAATAGGGGCAAGGGTCGGTTGGTCGGTTCAGCTGCTGGTCAACCGGAAGGATGCTAATGCCTTCCAGCGACATCAAAAATGCAAAGTGTGAGACTAGGTTGATAAATATTTCACAGTTTCTCCCCCAGATGCTTATCTAACACATTTTTGCCATTTGGACTCGACTCCCTTACAGTACATGTGTTTGTGCCTACAGCTGTGAGGATCAGCGGCGTTTCACAATGATGAAGATCTGAAGATGAAACATCACATCATGTCCTACAAGCTGAAAGATTCTCTAAATAAATAATTGAAAAATTTAAAATTTCTAATGTTTCATTTTGATACCAGCTTTACTGTATAAAACATTACAGTGATATTGATATTATAATAAAATATTAACAGAGAAAAATGGAAAATAATTTTTTTATTGTGTTTTCCATCCATCTAGTGTAAAATTAGAATTTTTAATTAACTTTTTCTGTATAATTAACAATGAGCCATTCAACTAAAACAAAGGTACATTAACACATACAGAATCACATTCAACATTCAATTTGCCTCTGACTGGCTAGAAGGGCTGTCAGACACACACACACACACACACACACAGACACTAAAACACTTGTTTAAGATAAGTAGTGTATAATTAAACTAAACTAAGAGGCACAGCAATGCTTTGGATTAAATGCTAACACTATCATGGCAACATGCTCCTGTAATGTTAACATGCCGAGGTTTAGCCGGTGTAACGCTCACAATGTTCACCATATTTGTTTTTGCTAATTGCCAATTGCATTTGCTAATTAGCACTAAACACAAAGTACAGTTGAGTCTGTTGGGAATGTCAATCATTTCGCAGGTCATAAACCAGAGTATTGGACATATTGAAAATTTGACACGATGATGGCGCTACATGAAAAGTGAGGAGATAAAAGTTATTCACAATTCATCCAGAGGGGAACATTAATGTCTGCACCAAATTTAATGGCAGTCCATCCAATAGCTGTGGAGATATTTGACTCAAAACCATGTAAACCTCATGGTGGCGCTGTAGAGGAAAAGTCAAGAGATCACTAAAGTAATTAAAATACATCCTACAAGGGCCATAAACTGTACACACTTTAATGTCAATCCATCCAACAAGATGAGATATTTCAGTCTGGACCAAAATGGTGGGCTGATCACCTGTTGTTGGTCTGAGACAGTGTGTGATCCCCAGTCTTTTATCTACCACCCTTTGCTCTTCATCATGTGCTATCATGTGCAGCACAATGGTTCAAAATGAGCATAATATCTAGGGAGATTGGGCTACTTCAAACTATGCACTCTAGAACAGTAACTCCATATCATTACAACAGAATAATACAAGAGGATAATCATTTCTACAGGAGAGGCTGAATTTTGCCCTGCTGGGTGTCATGCGGTCTTTGCTGAGTGTAGTTATCTCTGAGTCTCCCCCACTGCTTATTTACACAGCCATGTCATTAGATTACACCACTGAATGTGCAGCTTTAGCGAGTCAATCTTTCCATTGTGCGTCTGCTCATAAAACACGGGCTGCTGTGGCAGTGGTGGCCAATTACAGCGTAGATTAATGTTGTTGACAGAGAATTTATTCATACAAGGTAGTGGGTGCCCAAGCTTTTCCCCGGGCGCTGGAAAAAAAAAAAAAGATGCACTCTGTGATGTTGTGCCAGGGGGAGGAACTTCATTACTCACAGCAGAGGCTCGGCCACTAGTGTGAAGGCGAAGAGAACAAGAGAGAGAAAAGAGAATAATGCAAAATACTGAAACTCAGGCCTGCTTCTGCCTCGTGTCAAAAATGCTTAAAAACTGCTGCTTATTGATCAGTGTAATGTACATAAATGGCAATAATCTGAGGGGCTAATAAAAATGTGATGGATGTCTCCATCCTTCTGTCTCCCTCCACTCATGTGAATGCTGTCAGTGCCTCCGGCCCCAAGGTCACCTGCGTTAGCCTTGGCCTCAGCTCCCTCCATCCCCTCCCAGCTTAGCATGCAGACCATCCCAGCAGCCCTGCAGACCACAGCTCACTGTCAGGACCGCGCGCAACACTGATAGAGAGGAGGGCAGGCCAGCAGCTATAAAAAACAGAATATATATGAAGGTAGGGATGGAGCAAGCGGCAGGAAGAAAGAAGGAAGAAAAAGCAGCCACCCAACCAGGGAGCATCATAGTTCAGAGTGTATCCCATACCAAACTGCGTGCTGACATCATCGGGCAGGGATTTCTAGATTAAAAGAAAATATGCCTTCATGTCATAGAAGGTAGATGATCTTTCTCGTGGCTAAAACAAACAGCTGTGATATCAAAGGGCTGCTGACGGGGTGAAATTGAACTGTAAAACAATGTGCCACGCCTTGCAACCAGTGTCTGTCTAATACCAGTACATCACACATCACGACACCTCATCAGAGTGAAATACAACCACTGTGTTTGTACAGTAAATGCACCTGGGGACTGCAAAACCCTCAAATTGAGTGGGGCAAGTCTATTAAAAACACAGAGGAAAAAAAACCAAGAATATATATTTGCGACATATTCTAATTTAATTCCTTGTATGATAACGCGCAGTCTGTTCCATTTTACAGCCCCGGTTCCGATGCAGAAAGAGGGCAGCTTCCCCGCAGCTCTGCGTCTGGTCATGCTCCCTTATAGCTTGTCACAGACCTCAATTGCAGATAGTAAATGAAGCCATAAATTTGATGGAAGTCCATAAACAGGGCTTTTAAATTGGCATGCTGTTTTTCCTCTCTGCTGAATAATGATAGCGAGCACTTTAACACTGGTAAGACTCGGGGAGATTCCTTTTTAGTATTTATTTCCCAATTTCCTTTCATATCATCAGCCCGCATCGCATCGCTTCCTTAGCACGTTCAGTGATTTCAGAAAATGCCACGGCCGAGATGCAATCTTTTACTGGAGCTTAAAAGGTGCGTGTTTGTGTGTGTGTGTGCGTGTGTGTGTGTGTGGGCACGTCTGAGCCTCGGCAAAGACCTTGTGAAACAAAATGGCTGCAATGAATAAAGAGTGAGTGGGATTTATGAATAAATAGAGGCAGATCGCTTGTAGACTAGAGTGATGGACAGATAGATGAACCTTTGCCAGCTGAGATAGGGAGCTGATTTGCACTTTGTATCCCTTCAATCCCTCTGTCTGTGGGGGAAAGTGCCGTCTCAGCGTGTTACTGGCAGGCGGAGGCGGGAGGGGGAGTAAACACGCCTACTCACCCAAAGCACCCTCCTGGCTGGCCTGTCCCTTACTGTCTCTCACAAGCACCACGCAGAGGCCTCCAACAGCCAGCAGCTCCACTAAATACCTGCATGTCTAACATAGTGCATTTCAAATCTTACTGTTAGTGTTATTGTCGTCAGCTAGTCCTTTTATTTGCATTTTCTGGAGGGTTGCAAGATGTATCTCTGATTTTTTTCCTGTATATTCTGATAATTCACCATGATTTCCACAGCTTTAGAAACCAAATTATTGTTATTTTGCAAGTGCCAGCAGAAGAAAGTTTTTTTCACTCTCATTATATTCCATGATTCTTGTTCATAAAAGTAATATTACGCATTCTTATTAATTGACTTAGGGGTAGAGATACAACCCTAACTTTGCACATAATCTAGTCGTCACACTTGAAACCAAATAATATCCAAATAACAACATGACAACAGTCAGACAAGTATGTTGGATGCATATCTGCAAAACCCTAAATTATACACTGTATGTTGTATTCATTTCCAACAGCAAAAGCATTTTTTAGAAGACAGACAAGATATTATATCATATCTTTATCTATTGAGCTACTCTCAGCGTAGTGAAGCATTTCTAACCACAATGTTGATTTTATCATCGTCAGTATTATATTGCTCATATTATCCACCTCTATCCAGATAAAAATGACAAACACATCTTTGACAGTGTTTGGATTGAATGCAGGAAACTTTCCTCGACAAATGACCAGTAATAATGCTGTAGTTTGACAAAAGGGAACTCCATTGACGTATCCGACAAGGTGCTGTCAAGGAACATCATTCGAGAAACAGGAAGAACACGTAAATGAGTGTGCCATTACACTGGAGAATACAGAGAAATGGCTTGAGGAGGCAGAGACAATTAAAAATCAGAGAGGAAATACTCGCGCACACCATGATTAAACAAACGGTTTGGCAAAGACACTGAGATCTCAAGCCTCATTTGTCTGCTCATAACATGATTAAATTGTCAAATGTTTAATTATTTTTGCCACTTGTTACTCCGAGTTATCTTTGTCCATTTTCCTGGGATCTATTTTGATCTCTGTCCAGCAACAATACAAGTAGGACTACGACTGTCGTGCCTCCACTTCTATATGTCTGAATCTCTGTCACCTTTGTAAGTACACTTGTCATTTGAAATCCTGCCAGAGTTACAGCCCCTGCAGAGTTAAGTTAAGTACTAACGAATAGCCAAGTGCTAGAGGAGGGCAGTTTCATCCTTGAGTCATAAGGAGGGCTAAATAAACTAATTAAAAAATATGGCTGGGAGCATGCTGTGTTCAAGGGGAATGGGTTTGAGCTTAATGAGTGGCTTCACATCAGGAAACATAGCTGGGGGCACAAACATGCCGAAGCCCTGTGACAAAGCTGGTGTGACTGCTGCATCACCTTTGCTATTCGAGTCCGCGTCCGCCTCCGCGTGCGTGCGTGCGTGCGTGTGTGCGTGCGTGCGTGCGTGCATGCGTGCATACGTGTGCAAGCGAAAAGAGAAAGAGCGTGCACCCGTCCCGTGGTGAAGCCCTCCGCGGTCGGGCTGGATGGTTGGCTGCTCTAATCACAATGCGAAGGAGTCTCTAGGTGACTGGTACATCAATCTGACATGGCTCCTCAGGCAGCTGAGAGGAGACAAGGCCCCGCCAACTAGTGCCATGCCATGTGATTCATTATGCCAGTGGGCAAAAGAAAGAACCTCGCTGCATGGTAAAACTGACACCTGAAGAGGAGGTTAAAAGAGGAGGAAGACATGGAGGGCGTGAAAATGTAAAATGCAAAGACAAGTGGCGGAAATTAGAAGAATCCTGCAGTTAATTCTCCGTGGTGGCCCTTGTAACTAAAAGATCGATGCTGTGATGGCCCTTCTCTGCTACACAATATGACAAGTGCGGCTTTACCCTCAAATATACTGTATGTTGCTGTCTTGTTACAGTAAATACAGTATATAAAGAGCCTGGCACAGATTGGTCTAGTAAATGAAACTGATGAATGTAAACCTATGCATTACAAAACAGCCATTTTAATCCTACATGTATGAGTGACTGTGCTGTTAAAGACTATTGTAATGATGTGTTTCGAGCTATTCTATTACCCTGACATCCTTAATACATTATAATTAGTTCAGTGCATCTCCAGAGCACCTTTTGAAAGATTAAGCTATATAATATTGCTCTACAAATGGTCAAGCCTTAATGGAAGATAACAATGTGACCATTTTAGCTCCTCTAATTTTATTATGAATCCTTAAGTGAAAGTCAGCAATGCAGACTAAAAGCCCCATTTTCAGTTAGTTATTCCATGATAATGAAAGGATGAGTTCCCAGTCGCATGCAATTGTATCTGACATGTGAGTCACATTTCTGAATGCTAACCAGTGTTGCTTGGATTTCATGTAGTTTGCACACATTTATGCGCATTTGAATGTTTGTACCGCTGACGATAAACACACCTGAAAACATGCGCTGCTCATTTCCCCCGTCTGCTGGGACTTTGGCCAAGCGAGGCATCAAAGACAGTCACTTACCTCGCTTCATAGCAACATCTATTCATCTAGCAGTCGGACTGTAACTGGGAATTACAGTCATTTATTATGATTTTCAGAATGATTTGTCAGTGGAAGTGAAGCAGCACATTCACGCATCCATTCACAGTTTCTTTGCTGTTAGAGAGGCTGATTTGTGAGCAAGATCTTTCTCTTAAAGTAGTTCTGTAGCAGAGGTGCTACTGAAAATATTTTCATCTTCATCAGCCCCGTCCAGAAGCCAGGATGAGATTCTGGACCACTTCTAGGGCTGTGTATCTCCCCTTCTGTGACAGATTCAATATGCACCTCAATATAGACTCAATAATTCAGAGCACCTCTAATATATTTGAGGCAGTCGGTTTGATATGATTCAATTCAGCCCTGTCTCAGCGCAATACACAACAATATAATGCAATGCAATTTGTTTCAGTTTACTTCAAATATGGTTTTGTCACTATTTGAAGGATCTTTCAGAATAAATCAATCTAAAACTCACACAGAATACAGAAGCACTGCTGTATGTGTGTAATAAGAGTCTCTTGTGAAAGAAAAGTCTGTGATTGGCTTTGATTCCCTCAAAACTGACACTAATCTTAGACATTAATCCCGGTGCATTGATTTGAAGCGTTTAGTTATTATAATCCAGGAATAAACCCAGACAAGTGCATAAACATAAGTTTAAAAAGTCTCTGTACTAAACTCTCTCAATTACATTTTCAAACATTCTCTTAATTTGCTCCTTTGTTTTATCCACCAAGGAGACGTTTTATTAGGTAAGAGTCATTTCTTACAGTAGATAATGCACAGGATGACACACATAAATACCCAGACATAAAGTCAAAGCCAACTTAAGGCTGTGTGGAAATCACCCAAATTTTGTTATTGCTAGACCTGACAGCAGCCTCTGACACTGACAATCACGACATTTATTACCCAGAAGATTAGAAAATTGAGTTCCTGCTGTGTCATTAACTGGCTCCTTTCCTACATAACAGGCATGACACTCTCTGTGTCTCCTGACAACTTAAAATCTGACAAATGTAACGTGTTGTGGGGTTCCACAAGGCTACATTCTCAGCCCCTCACTCTTCAATAATTGTTGATTGTTGTAGACAGGAGACAGGAGATCCACTCCAAGCTGATCTCACTGTCTCTGAAACCCAGCGAGCAGGTTAGAAAGCTAAAAGTTGTCTTGGATTTGGAACTCAGCTTCACAAGCCACACATGCACAGCATTTTACCACCTAAAAAATATTTCCAATTAAATGAAAAACCGGTTCATGCATTCATCTCCTCTAGGCTAGATTACGACTGTGGGAGGGCTCCAGCTCATTCAAAATGCTGCAGCCAGAGTATAATTTGGACAAGAAACAACAAACATAATAATATGCCTATACTTAATTCACTGACATCTGATAAAACACATAAAACAATATAATAACAACATAAAATACAAAATTGATTTTAAAATATCGCTCACTGTTTACCAATCAATCTGATCTCTCTCTCTCTCTCTCTCTCTCTCTCTCTCTCTCTCTCTGTCTCTGGGTGTGCGTGGGTGAGTATGTTTATGTTGGTGGGAAGGGTATGAATATTCTCAAATGTCTCCTTTATATGTGTTAACATATGTATTCATGTTCCATTTTGTTTCGTTCATATTTGTTGTGTGTCACATTGAGCTTACACAGCATGAAATGCGCTACACAAATGTAATGTAACTTGACATGATTTCACCCAAATCACTTGATGGCGCGAGGCTTTTCCTCCTGTCAAACTGCTTCATCAAACCTCTCGGCCTCTGCTGTCTCACCTGCAGACTGCAGCTCCTAAAAAAGCTGCTGTCTTGTTTGCTCAGTGTGATGCTGCGCTCTCCAGAGAGGAGCAAACAGACTCCGTAGTGAACACTTCATAATCACGTCACATGCTGCTGCTGTCTATCAAGATGAGAGAGTGGCGACACGAGTGCACTACTATAAAGAGGTAAGTTCAGCTGAGGTGAGAATAATACGGACACCAAGACAAAGAAATATACTTAGAAAAACTACATGTTCTGCAACTTTCTTAAAAACACAGGGTCTCTTTCTTTTTTTTTTTTAAAAAAATTCAAACTATGGAACTCAATTAAAGTTTGAATAAATAAATAATTTAAAGGGGGGAAAAAGCTGGAACACTTATATTCTACCTCAACATCTGTCTCCAGAGGATTAAGAAATTGTCTCATATCCTCTCCGGAGACACCTGCTGCTGCCCTGCAGGGCTAATGTCACCTTCATCTGGTACATAATTGTGTGTGTTTCAGCAGCTGTCCTGTCACACTGACAAGCATCTTATGACACACACACACACACATGCACACATGCATATTCCCCCCTGTCGCCCCCTTTCTGTTCTTATTTCCCCTCAGGCTCTGTCCTATCCTTGTCTCATCAGTGGGCTGTACCTGCAGCATGACATTATAGACCAGCAGCAAAATCAGCAGAATTTGAATATGACATGTTATTCAGCCTCAGTTTTGAAAATGCCCCTCAGCAGCGGCTGCCTCCAAAGAATAATTAAATAAGCAAAGATTTCTTCAAGTTGCCATGTTTAACACTGAGGGGCTTCAGTAACACTGCAAACGCACCACGAGATGTCAAAGGGGAATGATTTCCATTTTAAATGTGTTTATCCAATCAGTGTCTTCGAGTGAATAATTGTTGCTTGTCATGATTATCCTAACAAATTTATATTTATGTATAAAAAGAAAAAAAACCCTCTATAAAGGGTTAACCTTTATTTGTGCTTCAGCAAAGTGAAAAATATCATACAAACTGAAATTAAATTGTTTCCTAAATTATTATTATTAGTAGTAGTAGTAGAAGTAGCAGTATATACTTTTAACATGGATCTTCTTTTCCTAGTTTTTACCATTTGAAGTTTTGAAGGTAGAGATGTAGTCGTGCCTGCAATAAAAGTTGAAAGCTAAAGCAAAGGACCTGCCCACATCCCATTTTCTAGTTAACATCCAATTGATGGTGGTCTATATTGTGGTATTGGACACAGTATGTTATTTTAATTAACATGAGCTAGACTGACATTAGCTAACCTGCATACCAGCGTGACTGTCTCTGGAAACCGATCAGAGTTGCAGAGGTTTTCATTGCTCTGGACAATTCTCTGAACTCTTTTCCTACAACTGTGTTTTTTTACAAAGTAAACCCATGAATCAGGGCAGCGCTATGATTGAGACCAGTTCAAATCACATGAGCTCCTCCCAGCCGGGACCGAGTGTAACTTAAAACTAATACACCAGCAGAATCAGAGATGCAGATCTGCCAAAGTGTGTCAAAAGTGTCATTTTCATGGAGTGATGACCCCATAAAGACAGTTTTATGAAGAAATCTAATCACCGTTAAATTGTGGTCTCTCAGTAATTTCACTCATGCACTAAATCTTGTCATTCACCTTTCACTTCCCCTCTCCTGACTGAAATGGAGAGGAGGATCATCCTCAGATTAGGCGGGGGCAGGTTAGCAGTGCAGGCGATTAGATGATAGCAAGTTAATAAAGCTCAAATAATTGCAGTCATGTTCTTTTTTTCCCCTTTTTTTTCTGGTGCCATCAGACGGCTACTGGTCATCAGAATGAAGAATTAATCCAGAACATCGTATAAAAAATACAAAAGCATGACATTACGAGAGCTTGAAAACATAAGTGCAGCATTTATTCTATCTATTCGGACGGTGAAACTACTGAACACGGCATCACGTGTTCTGCACATTTCCACTGCCTATTGGGAGAAGCCATGTAAATGTTGAAACATACTGTACGGTACATCTTCTCATGCACATAAACAGTGGCCTGGGGGCAAACTCTTCCAGGGTTACGTCATGAGCAATCAACAATTTTACCTCCATGATTTGTTTTCCTGCAGCCTTTGCACGATGCATCCATGTCCATAAACACGAGCGCTAATACCGCACGCCGCATTGGGTATATATTCTATACTTGCTGTTCTGAAGTCTCTAAATCCATCCTTTCTGGCCTTCCCCACCTCATGTGTCAGGCAGAAGGTTGTTTTCCTGTTGAGTACTTTATTTTTCCCCTCCTTTCTGCCACACGATCATCTCTCTATTTCTCTCTCTCAGTCTCGTACGGTGTGCTGCAGCCCCATCGCTGTGCTCTCTTCCAGAGTTCAGTGATGAGTACATTTCCTCCTGCTTCAAGGTGAGTCTGTAGGTCCTAAAAAGCAACAGGGGTTTGCCTGGCTCCATACAGTATTTACTATTATCTACTCCTACCTCAGCCTGACTGCCCTTATGGGATGAATCTGACTGTGGAGCATAGGCAGTGTATGGCCATGTAATATTGCACACTGAGGCTACAACGATTTAATGTTGAGCGTTACACAGTGTGTGGCAAGATCCTTCCTGTGTGTTTTAAAGATTGTGAATAACAGCAGCAACTAAGACATTACTACACTTATGAGAAGGTCTAACAAGGCTGCAGTGACGACTAGTTAATGGTATCACGATTCAAATTTGCACACCAGAACTACAACTGTGGGCTGAAACGTTACTGAAATGCTGCAGCTGCATCAAACAAATGAATGCAAATAATAAGAAGAATGTATAATATAAACACACTCTGCTGATGCATTTTAAAAGGTTGTTATAAATGTAATGTTATTTTCTACATCTCATTTTCACTGGTCAGAAGATTTTTCATTTGAACATGGGAGCATTCAAAAGAGCTTTTCTGTACTGTAAAAAAAAGGCTTTTAACACTGAACAGAAAATCAATAACAGTCAGTCAGTGTATAGCAACATAAGTCATGTCGCCTCTTAATTCCAGTAGTTACATGATAAAACAAATGTCTACAACAAAGAGAAGAAAGCCTTTACTTTATAGGCTCAAACAACCAGTATCAAATAGTTAATGACATTTGGGGATCACGTAGCTTTATAAACAGCCTCTTTCAATTATTTCACTGTTGTACTTTTGCTTTTTATTTTCTTGTTTATTCCCTTCTTTTTCTTGTCTTTCTTTGATTGCATTAAAGGATGTAAATTATCCGTTCATGGAATTCGTCATAATCATCATATCAAAGATATCAGTTTGCACAATCATCCACCAAGGCTGATGGATCTGAAATGGTGCTCGCACGCAATAGACTAAAAGTGTTTAAACACGAAGCCTATATTTAGAGTAATTCATTTTTATGGCACGGTTTGTACAGGGATAAAACATTTGATGTGCATAGGGAGGAAAATCCTGAAAAAGCTTGTGTACTTTTCACATTATCCAATTAGTTCCCTTTCTTCTGGTAAATCATAAGCCAATATCAGATCCAGTGTCAGCTGAAATATTTTTATGTTGGATTAGTATTGTAAATTCAGTGATTTGTTTATCCTGAGGAATATTAAGAATGTTTTCCTCACGCAGCTGGTGAGTGTGCTAGATTTATGTCAGGGCCTCATTTGCATACTTTTCAATGACCTGGATCAAGGTTGGAAATCAACTTACTTTGTTTTTTCTTGTATTTCATTAACATGAAGATCATAATGTGCTCATCCTGCAAAAAACTCTTTTTTGCAAATTTCCCCACTGTGGGACGAATAAAGGTTTATCTTATCTTTATCTTATCTCTGAACCTCAAGCAAGAACAACATGTACAGTAGACAGTCCATTGTTTAGGGGGGCTTTCAATTGCATTTAATGTGGCTAATTCTCTTTTGTGAGCTCTTGACAAATAACATTACACTTCATAGTCTCAACATCTTGTTACCAATGAACCTGTTTACCTGTAGAATGATCCAAACAGGTGTTTTTGGATCAGTCCACAACTTTCACAGTCTTTTGTTGCACCTGACCCAACTTGTTTGAAACATGTTGCTGCCATCAATTTCAGAATAAGCAGATATTTACAAAAGCCAATGAAGTTGATGATGGTTTTTATTCATGTCTCATTCCAATTTTTTTAGAATCAGGGTTGTAATTTGGGTCACCCACAGAGGAATCCTTGTCTTTATGGCAATAAGAAGAGATGATCATAATGGAGTGGCCTTTTTCAAGTCAGCTGAGCAGCATCTATAAGAGCTTATGACACTGAAGTCATGTAAAGATATTTTGATTTCTGCAAGCACGCCAAACAAATGTGGGCTAGACGACTCCTTACTAAAGCTGTAGCAGAGCCAGAAAAACAAACAAAAAAAAAGCTTTATGTGTAAAGTGAGGGTCAATAAAAGGCACTAAGCAAAGTCCATTGTATTGGATTTCTCATACACAGGAGGGTGCTTTCAAACACAATAACTAATGTAAGAGGCAGCTGTAAAGAAAGGTGAGGAACAAACTGTCAATCACCGGAGTCAAAGGGGTGACATTTTTGGAGAAGACGTATATAATGTGGTGTTGTGGTGGTCTTTCCTGCCTGCACATGAGCAGTAAGATTCACTGGTGATTAGATGAGCAACCATTGGCACAGAGTATTAAGTGGATATTAATTTTCCCCAGGGTGCTTATTAAAGACCTGAGCATTAATGATCGAATTCCCCATCGCATGATCCTCAAGGACCTCTCAGCTGCTTTCTGACAGGATCCTCAACTCGATAGAATGAAACGGCAAGGACAGATGCATGTGTGTAGATGCAAAACACGCACGCACATACAGGTAGACACTTGTAAAAATCAATACAGTCTTGTATTTTTAATGCACTTTAAAAAGGAAAGCCTGTCTGGTGATTCAAAGGAGATGATCACAATATTGCCATATAATGTTATCTGAAATTTTAGGCAATTGCACAGCTGGGATTTGGAACACCCAATAAGATAGCAGACATAAAAAACAGCACTTGAGTTAGAGAGTAAAATACTAAATAGTTTAAATCTGACTGATCTTTTCAATTGTTCCCATCAACTCTTCTGCCTGAAGAGAAAGAGACACCAAAAAAAAAGCACATAACCACTAAAATCTGAGCAGGGGAAAACCAAAAATCAGCTTAGCAGAGTATCCAACATTACTGTTAAGATGTTTAACAACATCATAAAATATTTTAGCGATTCCCACTTGTATAGTTTCACTATCCTTTTCTGAGTTATGTTTTCTCTTAGGAAAAATGTTTAGATGCTATTTGAACATTTCAGATGTGAAAAGTTCCACAAGTAAAACTGTATTTCAACTCACTCTAACTATTTTGTTCCTGGAGTGAGAACAGCAATTACATAGTACCTGCCTTTGAGTGACTAGACAAAAACTTCATTAACCTCTAATGGCTTTATTCAAAAGGATCACAATGATTAATTGCCTTCTCTTAAACACACAGTTCTCAGGCTCCCTTGTGAGCTCTAATTTGGTTCTCACAGCAACAACGGTCTATCAACTGGCCAATAACTGACTTAGTAAATCTAATAAAGCCAATATCAGCAATATTTTAAGTACTGTGCAGCTATCAATCACGTTAAATCAGCTGTCATTCTTTGCATTTCTGGCAACGGGCCGAGCTGATTGGGATGCAATTGACTAGGTGGACTGTCAGCACATGCCCTGCACTGGTGAGACTGAGTCTGAGTCATTAACACTCAACAAGCACGGTGCAGCCCCAGGGCACCCTGCTTTCTGACAGTAATGCATTCTAATCTTGTCAGCCCATTGAGAGCTTCAGCTACATTACAGATAACAGGAGAAGAATCAAACGCTGCTGTCTGTCAACACATCAGATCAATCAGGAGCTAAAAGTCTGTGGGGCAGCCACGCATGCGACGCTACTCAGGCCAATCACCATAAATACAAGACAAAGACTCCTGGACTAAAGTAAAAGAAATCAGTGCTGTCTCCTGCTGGTCACAAACACAATGTCCCAAAAGTGATTTCAATTAATGTCCTTCTTTCGCACATGCAGTCACTCTCAGCACAGACGGGAGCTGGTATATTTTATTCAGAGTGTGTTAGTGAAGCTCCAGACAGTGGTGAGAGGAGAGGCAGGGAGCAGAGCTGAGGAGGGTTTATTTTGAGGGTTTGGCTGTGCATTATTCAGCAATCGGATAGTCAGACATGTCAGGTTCACCTTCTCCAGCATCATTCCTCCCTCTTTAATAAATAAAATCGCATTCCAGTTCGGTCCTAATTAAACAGCATGAGCTCTAGCTATTTGTAGGTAATGATTACTTCATTTAAAAAGTCAACAGTCTCAATCAGCACTAAGCAGCAGTTAGATGTGGAGGCAGGATTTTGTAAGGGATTTTTTTTTTTTTTCAGCCATAGAAGCATCTGATGCATCACTGCAGTATGTGGAGCAACTCCCCAAACACATGTGAAACAAACGCTGTTTAAAAAAAACATAAATGAAATATTAGGCATGAACTTCCTGTCTACTCGCACTGCATGATGTACATGTGTATAAGTGGTTTCAGGTAAATTCTATCTGGTCTGTTTCCATCACGTTACATTTCCAGTCATCCTGTATACATAAAGCGATACTTCAGACCATTAAGTAGATTCATTATTCATAAGGAGATTATTACTTTGCTGGTTCACTTCCCATAATTGTCCTGATATTTTTCCCTATGATCCATGGGTACAGGAAGTGCACAAGAGGGAGGATAAACATCATAAATAATCAAAAGGATGTCATCAAGGCAGACATGGCTCAGAATACAAAGATGTCCCATGGCAGACAAAAAGAAGACTGGCCACGAAGAAAAAAAAAAAAAAAAAAAAGGATACATACTGTATGCAAAACACACACATACTACTCATCTTCAGAGCATGAAATAATATAGGAAATTAATCCAAAGGCAGATCACGGTTAATACATTTCTAAGAGAAGAAGAGAACATACAACAAGTCTGTTCTTTATGCTCTTCCTTGTCTGCAAATGCATAAACTAATATATGTGTGATTGATCGATATAAACAGAAATCCAGATGAACAGAAACATGCAGTACTATAAATTAATGGAAAAACACACCTATGCTACAAATCAAAGAACCAAAGTGAACCAGCAGTTTGCGCCCTGTTCATTCTGGTCTGGCGACACCATGCATGAACTAATCTGAAACGAGAGTTCTCAAGAAGATTGCACAATAGATGACTGACAGTTTCTCTCCTCACCGAGTCATCAACATGACCTTTTCCCACACCTGATTGGAAAAACACACCACTTACTGAGCTGTCTTTGTTTCAGATTTTCAGTCTGGAAAAAAGACATAGTGATCTGTTCCAATAACATGACATTTCTCACAAACTGTCCACTTAAATCAGTTAATGAATACAGCTCAGTTCTGCTGTTCAGCTGTCATATCATGTTGCTGTTTAAATCCACAGCTCAACACATCAAAGTCTATTTACAGTATCATGGAGTACTACTGCAGCATATGTGGATGTTGTATAAAGCCTTTTGTGGCTCCAGGTGGAAAAATCTCATCATTTGACTCAAGTGATGTCACCTAAGTCGGCTTGAGTGGGGGCTAAAGACTACAAATTTGAAAATGAAAAAATAAATCTGGGGGGTAGATCTTATCAGTCATCTGTATTCTGCTCATCATCTCTGCAGCTCAAGGTTACATCCACAAGCAAACACACCCAACTACCCAACCAAACTTTTGATGGTCGAGTTGCATTGTGGGTAATGTTGGCGCATGTTTTGACAAGGAAGAAGATGGTGTCGACTAAAAAGATTGTATCGCGGGTTTCGATGCATCAATTTTGGTCCTTTTTTCAACTGTCCATCATTAGTCTGGCAGCGTTATAGGAGTGCAATGCTAAATATTACCTTTAAATAGTGAATAGTTTTCAACAGGTTTGCTGACTGGTCTGTTCAGACCAGGCTGAACTGATTCTTGCAAAACGTTGTTGGCTGAGCGAGCCAGTTTCAATTTATGATATCATCAGGAATAATGAAATACTGCTTCTGTCAACTCACAACATAACTAACCAGCAATATTTTCATATATTAGTGAGATCTTTGTGTGTGCTATTTCTACTAACAACTTCGTAATATGACGCGCCTGTCGATCCCCTGAATAGAAACAAATTAGGCTCTTGCTGCAGCTTTAGTGGAAACGTGTTCATTTTCACAAATTAACCAGTAGTGCAGTTGTATAAAATCTCAGAAGTGATAAACATTCAGGTTTTTGCTGCCTTTTTCCAATTATGCTTAATCACATTCATGTACGTGCCAAACTTTCTCTGGCTTTATAAAAGTAGATCCAAAATAAAGCTGGCATGTGGGTTGACCTTATATTCAGCTCAGGCCCTTATCTCATTAATGGAATAGATGTAAAAGTAAAGAAGACATTCAGATAACAAGATCCTATATTTTTGTCCCTATGTCCAACATCTTTTAGTCTGTTTTTGCAATAGAGTCAAAGAAGCTTTGACCAGCTCCCATTTAGAAATATATAAAAGGTAACATATGTGCAACAATACACAAGCACAATAAATATGTTTGGTGTGGAAAGAAGCATTTAGTGAACAGACCCAAAGGTAACAAAAGGGAATCGAAGTGTCTCTGTGGAGCAAGTGCCTTCGTCTCTCTGACTGCTCTGTTTGTCCATTTAGAAATGTCATCGGCTGCCGGGACTCCCCAGGATGCTGGCTAAAAGCTTCACTACAATGGTCTTCCCCTTTTACTGACTGAGCTGGCGGAGAGATAGTGCTCTGTTTTTGTGTACCTGTGGTCACCAAGAGAGTCTGAGAGCAGAGGTCTTTATCCTGGACTAAACCCAGGCGAGGATATTAGTTGGCAATCGCCCTGGGGAAAGTTACCGTGCAGCACAGATAAGAGCTTCTCACCGCAGCACAGAAGACAAAAGAGTGAAAACAGCACTCAAAGATACACACATAGACATATCACTGATGGAATGGATGTAGCGTTATTGATATTATCATTTATTTATTTTCTATTTCTTATACAACATTTCTCAAAAACTACTCGCCCAAATGTCATGAAGTGATGTATCAATATTCACGGTTCACACATGGTTCTGTCTGACCACCACAGGGGCACAATGACATTATATTATAAGTCGGTTATAAAGTTATTAGCTGGATTTCCTAGGATAACTTTCAGTGTTTTATACTTTGTAATGACAACCTACCAACACCAGAGGCCAAAATTGACTATCGGGCATTTTGCAGAGATATTCATTGGGCACTCCGGTAAATTGCAGTGATTCCAGTGTTCAGGGCAGGAAGTATTGTCTCCTATATGGACCAAAGCAGAAAGTAGGATGTGGAGGTTTGGATGGTGTGATATGTAGCCCATGTGACTTTCATGCAGGAGGCAGGAGTTCTTGTACTGTCACAGGCCTGCAATTAATGTCTGCCTTTTGGTTATATGTAACCAAGATGTTTGCCTAACCGTGACCAAATCTTTAAGTTGCCTAACCTGAGCCATAATTTATCTGTAATAATCACCTTTACCTTAAAGCAGCTATAATCACTCTTTTATAATAACAATATATCAAATGACAATATATACATAAAAAATTACCAATTAAAGAGCTCGATCATAGTGATGAGCTGACAGAGAATGAGAATTATCACTTCAGCTTTATGGAGCTTTATAGTGTTTCAGCTCACTCATTGTTAAGCTGCCTGGCCCAAACTTTACCATTTTGGTTCACTCTCACCATCTGAGAGGCAGCTTTTTTTTCACAGGAAAAAACTCTAAAAACTCCCTGTACACAGTCAAGTTGGCAGAGGCCAAAAAAAGAGAAAAAAAGCTAAACACAAACATGACTCCAAATACTGTAAATAATACTGTTGTACCTGCTGGATGTGTTAACAAGAACTGCTTGCTGAACTTTGCCATATCAGGTGCTGATATGTCAGTGTTTATAGCCTGTTTGTGTTGCCTCTAAGTTGCCAAAAAAAATCAGCTCTTGCAGATTTAACCAGACTGTAGCTGCAATGATGCTGTAGAAAGTAAGAAAAAGGTTGCTGCCGTGCTTCACTGAACCAGGCTTGTTTCAGAACTGTCCTTTATTGACGCTCCCATCTGACAATAAGGTTGTTTGTCTTAAAAGTTAGAGATGCTTTAACACACCTTCAAAACTAATTGACATCACTCAGATCCTTCCCATTGCAGTGTAACTGATGCTCATCGCCGACACACCTCCACACAACTGTGTAATGAGAAACTGCTTAAATTGAGCGCACATAATTAATATCAGTTGGCGCTCCATATGCATACCTCCAGGAGGATGCTTGACGATGTTAAACCAAAGTTATAATTATGCCATTATGTAGCAGTAACAGTGATTTCTATATTCAATGCAGCCCTCAGGCCTGCGCTGTATGTAGAGGGGACAAATCCCATCTCAAGGTAGAAGGCAACAACTTCACAGTGGATACAGTATGTAGTAGCTCGTTAGATGAAGTTCCTCCAGGGACCAGCTTGGGATGGGATCCACACGGGTGGCTTTGTTACCGCAGGCGAGTCACCAGGGAGGGGGACACAACAGAGATCACAGGAAACAAACAGTGGAGCCAATCAGGACGCTCTCTGAATTACAGTACAAACTCCCCTGTTCAAGTTACATGGCTTTAACATTGTTTTTCCCTCTCTCCTAATGTATGTCATTAGTGGGAAAATCAAAGGGGGATAGAAGAGGGCTCAATGGAAACAAAGTTAAAAAAAAAACCCAACAAGCTGTGTCTTAGTTCACTAATAAAAAACAATGTACATGAAAAATGGCCATAACTTTTAAGAATTTATTATGATAATTCAATCAAGTCTGACTGGACACAATAAAACACATTCTGCAGAGGATATGTTTTTAGTCCATTCATTTTTGTCAGTGCTTTAATATTAGCATATTGATTTGACTTGCAAATCAATCAACAGTCCAGGCTGCACATCATAACCTTTGTCACAATAATGAATTAAGGCCATTTCTGACCCTTACATTTTTAATGGGCAATCGATCAAACCGAACAGACAGCGTATATAAATGAAAATGTAAAGCACTGAATGAGAGAGTACTGAGAGCATGCCCAGATAGTCCGAGCTGTAAATTATGGAGACATGGTGCTTAATGGCAGATGTGGCTCCCAGGGTCACCCTTTATTAAGGTTTGGCCCTCATAAATCTATTCCATATGGAGTGCTCATTGTCACTGCTCGCTAGTGGACTGGCAATTCATGAGGCCTTAGAGAAAGAGGTAAAAAAAAAAAAAAAAAAAAAGAATCACGTAGAGTCCTGCAAAGCTCTACATTAACGAGGAGGCAGGACTGTCAGCGGCTTCAAGAAAAAAAATGAAGTAAAGGAAACACATCGGGAAATGTCAAAACTCCCCAGTGGGATCCAGCAACACTTCCAACAGGATGTGGGTCACAGTGTTCGTGTCACACACTCGCTACACTCACGGACATTGTGGGAAATCTGTTCAGTGTCTCTTTAAAGGGCTAAAAATAGGATGTTTCTATTGATGATTCTATTGAGGCCGCAAGATGGCTATGGTACTGCAAAAACAACAGTACTCCAAAATCAAATCAGAGCACTATTTTTTCTTTTTAATCAAACAGCTAATCCAATTGTTGGCACGTTTTTGCAACCCGATAAGAGCATGAACACCGATAAGAAGAGTCACTGTATGCAAGTATATTGAGAAAAAACTGGTGCAGCACATACAAGAAATTCACATTATTGCAAGCTAAATGCAGCGCTGGGTGAAGGCGCATGGACTCTCACTGAATATTTCAATGGCACAAGACAACAAGAGTCAGATCTTAAAATGACAGTTTAAACACCAGTGGGGGAAGCATATTTTTCGGTCCACAGGGCCCGCTTTATGAGCTGTGTCTGTTTTATTGCGGTTCGGTCCGAGGATGCTGATGGTTGGTGTTGGAATTTATTGAGTCAGCTTTGACCTCCTGATACTTTGCACAGTCTTTATGGGTCACCAATATGGGTCGCAGGTCATGAATTACTACCAAACAACAAGCCAGTGACTTGTTATCCATCAAGGGACACGGGGGAAAAAATTAAAAGACACTTTAATGCCTTTGTGACCTAAAGTCTGTTTTCAGTGAAGGCCTGTTAAACAGCCTTTTAAATATACTGTGTCCAAACATAAACTGCTCTAATCAATATGTTTATATTAACCATGATCAATTCGCTAGGTATTATGTGAAAAGTATCACCTGCAGTGCTGACCTCACAAAAATTTATCACCTAACTCCGTCGTTCCCCTCAGCTGTAGAGACTCACAGACAGAGTTAGCAACTAGAGTGAAGTTTAGCAGCTTAAGAGACAGATATTTCGCTCACGAGTGGTGGAGGCCAAAAACAGAGCGAAAGAGACCCTACTGACCCTACTAACCCTAACCCCACTGAAACACAACTCCAAATAAATCAATGAATACATGTTTAAGCTTGGTAAAGCAGAAAAAATAGTCCTGTTCTGCTTCTACTTCTGTTTCACAAGTGTTCAGTTTTCAAATATTTTTTCCATTCTTCATTCATCGTTCTTTCTAAACACCTTTAACACGATACTGCAATTTACTGTTGATTACAAGTTTGTTATTCAAAATCTCCCATGACCTCTGTCGAAACCTTATCTGCCAATAAAATAACTATTTTATCTTGGTTAAAATGTTACTGTCCACTAGATTCCTATTTAGATTGAAGTTTGATCAGAAACTATATCTGAAAGGCTCAGACATATATCAGGTTTCAGCCGTGACAGAAAGTGTAATGAAAATAGTCCTGTAGTAGAAAATATATTGAAGCTAGTGGAACAGAAGCTTGCTTGAAAAGATTGAGGATTAGAGCAGATTAATGAAAGGTTTGGGCCCAAACAGTGTCCTTGTCCCTAATCATAAAATGTATAGAATCCATCCAACAGTGTCTGACTGTAAAACGGGTATTTCTATGGTGTGATTACCACTTCCAGCCCACTATTCATGGCCCATTGATTGTATCCACTACAAGTCTGCTGCTTCTCTAAATGAACATTTATTCTATAAAACAACATTTATAGAAGCTGCACCTGCATGCAAACGTCTTAAGCACTCAAGGTTTGTAATTCAGTCCAAACAAACACTTTCATACAGTATTTCCTTCACCTTAATACCAGCTTAGAACGCTATTAATTCTCACATTGGCAAGACTCAACTATCACTGTTTCCTATAGGGACTATCAAGGTCTAGAGGAGCGCCAGACACCGTGACAAAAACAGGAAGACGTAAAGTACTAGAAGCTCTGTAAATATGATATGGCCATTCAGCAGTAGTATGAATATTTTTGCAAACAAATTGAATTGAAGCTATTATTTTGCAAACGTTTATTCAACGTGTCTCAGCCCACATCTGCAGCCCAATGTGGCAACACGTCATATCATTATTCTTTTCATTATTATTTCTATTTCTATTTATTGTAGTCCACAGCATGATCTACAACAGCGGCATGATTTTCAGTGTATTGCTTGAAGTCGAGCATCCAGTATCAGCCATCACGAGACTCTTCTACACAGCAGTCATGGAGTGACACTTGTTTGCATTTCACGCACCCAATCGCTATTATCTCTCCTCCTTTCATTCCTCTCTACACTCCCCACATCCCGCACATTGAAGTTCTGTCATTCTCATGTGCAAGCGGCATGATTTATTTATACAAGTGTCTCTCTGGAGAATGAGCTGTTACTCTCTTCCTCCATCAGTAAATGCAATCTCACCACAATATGGCCGTGGCAATTTGTCTTTATTTAGGTCCCCATTTGCCTTCTCAGCCACTGCTGCGTGGGTCATTCTCTTCTAGTCTGCCAAAAGGAGGCCTTTAGCTTCCACACTACCTCATTTGTCACGTTTCACTCTGAAAGCAATATTTCAGTTTGGGCAAAATATGTATATTGCAACACTCATGTCTCGCCATGGCTTCATGAGAACTGATATTCTCTGATATCAGCGGACACAGTTTTTACTGTGGACTGAAAAATATATACAGTATATTACAGAGATTGTTTTTCCACTGTCTACTTACACTCATTGTGTCTGATTGTTTGGACGGCACTTTCTAATTAAAAACAGATAAATCACATTATTCACACTGGAGCATGCAAATGCTACCAGCTGACTCTTTGTGTACTTTGTGGTATTAAGAATGCTAAAAGCAAAACAAAAATACTCAATTATGACTAAGATGGCATAATACCACAAAATACAAGTATTTATATTATGCTTTGCCTTCATGTGGTTGATATAACAGACTTAAGGATCTTGAAATATAAGACTACATTTTTCTACATCTTTGTTTAATCTAAAAGCAACAGTGAAATAAAAATCAAAGCAGCTGATTTGTTTCTCTGTTAGTGGTAGGAAATGAGTTTCACTGCCGTTAAGGGGAAGTTGTTTCCTGCGCTCATATGCTGACAATGTGCTTAGCGCTCTAATATGAATTCACTTGAGTGGCCGCAGCCTATGTAGGTGTGGCTCTGTTCCTACTGTGGTCTGACCCAGCAGTGAAGACTGGGCATCTGACTTGAGGCGCTACATCTCCGGACTAATTACAGCGAGGGTTGCCAAGCAACTGCAGCAATTGGGGCCTTGCGGGTCCAGGGGTGGCCTAGTGGTCCAACCAGCAGTAGTCAAGCCTGTGAGGGATCTTCATCTGCCCCCGGTGACCCTCTGACTTAGACAGAGGGTCCATGCTCAGCACAGCCTGCTGGACACTGTGAGCCATGAACTTTGCATATACAGCACACAACTGAACATGGGAATTTACAGGCTGATGTCACAGTAAAACTATTCCCAATGTATTAAATGTCCACACCTTTAGCCGGGGTTTTGTTTAGACTTTAGTTTAACTCCCTTATTTACGGTGAACCCATCTGCACCAACATACAAGCTAAATATTTTTCTAATGACTTCTTCTCATACACTATTATTGACTTAATTCCACATCACTGCATCCCTATCCCATGTTTAGCCTCCTTGCATGGCAATTACAAGGCTGTTTTGTCTTCTATGACAGCATGGACACATTCAACACATGCCATCCCTCCTCCCCCATGCCCTCCTGTTCCTGTCTCATTGTCTTATCCCCCGGTGAGTTATGTCTCTCGAAGAGAGGCAGACAGCGGTCCCAAGACCTCCTCCTCATAATTACCACCCTTGTTTTTACCACAGGGATGCCAACAAGCTAATTACTGAGGAATAATCACATGTTTGTCAAGACCCCTGCAATCTTGGGGATGTAAACTGCGCATCTCTTGTCAGATTGTCTCGCACACACAAACATGCGCAGCCCGTCTCCTGCGCACACGCTAATATAAAGATTCTTCTGTTCAAAAACAAAGGTGGCCATCTCTGAAAAATGATTAATAAAAGGTTGTTAATGATGACAAATATATTCCGTACTTGTGGAATTCAGGGCATTTTTTTATGTTGCCAACAGTCTGGCATACATATACAAGGCTGAACAAAAGCACAATAAGCCTCGATTACATGCATGTGTGCCAGATGCATTTTGAGGTCATTCCAGCTTTTGCGGACCACTTTGTATTCTCCATGTGGGTGTAATGGCTGAAGATGCTCTGGAGATGCTATCTTCAAACAGCCACCCACACGCACACACAAATGTGAAGTGCATGCTTGACCTTTATATTGTAAAAAGCATATCACACACTGCCATGCACAATTAGCAAAGTGCTTCTCCACATTTATAGTACTTAATGTGAGTGTGGCAGAATTAATTCCAGTGACAGACTCTAAAAGCGTATGTTTAGCCGTAATTGTTCAAACACACCTACTTAAGCAGCTAATGTGGAATGAAAAAATGCAAGCAGAGTGACTTGACGGGCACGCTGGCATAAATACGGTAAATAAAATAATAATAAAATAAAAGCAAACTGACATCTATACGTAGACCTTTATGTTCGTTTGTCCAGCTGCTTATTGTTTGTCTCCGTCTTGCATAATTATTTGCCTTGTACATAAGAGTGGTTTGCTATGTTTGCTTCAGCACTGCATGCATGTACACTAAGAGCTTGTGACAACTGGAGCCTATTACAGCCTCCCAACAACACGCCAACAGCAGCTGCGGTTGCTCCTATTCTGTTTGACTCCATCTACAGATCCGAAGAAAACATTGTTATTGCATGGTCATTAAATATTTTAAATAGTTCTTTATTTTCCTTATAGCCCAGTGCTACATATTCTGTATGTTAAAATGCAAAAATGCCAGCATCACTAGATGCTTTACAAAGCTGTATTTACCCTGCAGTTTGTTGAAGCGCTTGTGTGTTTAATGCTGAACTTGTGAACTGGGAACTTCCTTTTGAATATTTACCTCTTTGCAAAGGAACAACGTGAGGACATTTCACAATTGCATCATCCTTTTCCTTACAGACTTACACTAATGTTCACCCCATGGCCTGGGTCAGTGCTGACGTCTCAGTGGCTGGAGGCTGTCCATTGTTTTTGTGAAAGCAGACTTTATTTAGAAACACCAATTTTACAGTTGTTTTTATTCTGCAGCATCGGTGTAACAGTGAAACCATGTTGACCTGGTTCTCTTACATTTTTAGCTCACATCAAATTTTTCAAGTTTTGTATGTGTGTGTTTTTTTGGCCCCAACATAATATCTACTCCAGAGCGGGGTGTCTTGGTTAGAGCAAGGTGCAGCAAGCAGGTCATTTCTATATTTAATGTTTAAAAGAGCAATGCTTGACTTTGGGAAGGGCAGCTAAGTATTTTGGCTAACTCATATCTGCTGTTCAGCCATTCAAAAAGCTGAGGCAGCAGGCTAACCACAAAACTGCTTAATGCAAAGGTTCACCATTGTGGAAAATTAACAGCGAACAGGGCGCAGGTCCATGCAATAAAGTGGGACAAGTCGATGTATTGTTTTAGCATAAAGGTAGTTGTAGATTGTAACTTTTAAATATGCAAAAAAAAAAAAATTGTCAATGAAGTACCAACATTACATGTTGTTCTATGTGTCAGATGTTATTTTTGCAACACACATGAAAATTCTGAAACAGTAATGCGTTCATGAGAAACTTCTTAACAACATGGTCTGTTTTGCAAAGTCTGGCATGAACTATAGAACAAAGTCAGACGGTATGTCACACCACAACACCAGCACTGATACCGCCTCTCTGACTTTAATACTGCTCATACTGTGGTCAACATGACAACTGTAATACGTATCTGTTACAGAATAAAAACAATGGTCCGGTTGGCTCCTTCTCACTTATTCTCTCACTTATTAAAAACACACCATATTATTATATATCTTAGCAACATGACAATTTCAACAGCTGCCAATAACCAGTATCATTAACCATGAACCTCTTTTTCAAAACAGATAAGACATGACATATGAGCAGACAACAGAGCATAAATCATGACAAAAACTGACTGACAACTGCTGTTACAACCTGTCTGCACACATTAGACCTATAATTTTAATTTAGATATGTGAACTAATTCATCATCAGGTACACAGGGGGGAATGAAGAAATGAAAATACGGGTGAGTGACAAAAATGAGCCCATTCAAACCAGTGAGAGGGACAGAAAGAGAAAAATAAATTCAGGAACCTTCGACATGAAATAACCAAACCTGATTGTAACCTTGACAGAAAACAATGTGTCCATCGCTCATAGGATGAAGTTGATTGAGAAAATAAGTTTTCAGGGCCTTTACAAGACGGGAAAGCAAAGTCCTGTGTTGTCCATTCATTCAAATGATCAGTGATGAATTAAAAAGAGCAGTGATGAAATCTAATCGCCAACTAGTTTTCAAACCACTGAAAAATACATTACACACACATACATACAGTTTGAAGCTGCTTCCTGTTCTAAAATCACAGCCGGGTCTAGAGAAGTAACAATTGAGAGGAGTGTTGTCGTCTCTTTGGGCGGTCGGGTCACAGCTCCACAGACCCGACTGCTGCCTCCACACAACACACACTTCTCCAGTCAGCGCCAAGGTGCCCATTATTTATATTACACCATCACACAGCGGGGATTGGTGCAAGGTTGGTGACACTAAAATCTAGGACGAGCGAGGAGTGCCGAGGAGTGGTGGTTGTCCTAACATCCTAAAGACTAGTTCCCTCTGTTGATCTGCCACTTCACTGAATATTCCCTTTATTCCTGCGTTTGCACCCCGTCCCCGTCCTCCCTGTCCCCCTGGCTCGCCTCCCTCTCTCCTGACCTCCTTCTGAGCGACTGTGGTCCTTGCAGTCCACACGTCTAGTCATTAATAACACTCTCTGCTCTGTTTTTCCTGCCAAACAGAGCAGTGCTTTCCTGTCAGCCTGACACAAATTAATTCCCCTTATTTATCTTCTGGCACCAAGGCCGACATAGGCGGAATAACTGTTTATGGAAAAAAAGGACAAAGAATTATAGATGGTGTGTTCTTGATGACAGGGCCATTTGTTTCTCAAATAAGACTCAAGATAAAGTTCATAACAATCATTTTGATACCAGAAAGCCTTTGTCAGCTCTCTTTTCCTCTTATCAATTGCCGACTGAGGGATTTGTGTGGGTTTTTTGTGTTATATAATTATGCTTGCATGCTAAAAAATGTGTGTACACACTTGATGTATTGGTTTGTTCTTTGGTGGCTTGTGTGTTCTGGCTTACCACTAAAGTTAAAGGGACAGTGTGATATGGTTGAAAGCTCTGTATAAAGCAAGTAAGTGGACCTTGAGTTAGGATTGTTTCGTCAGACATGTTTACATTCAGTAAATAGTTGGATGTATAGAGAATCTAAGTTTGACACCAGAGACGAGTTTGTATCTCATCAACAGTCAACAATGGTTTCTATTAACAATGGAGGTGAATTAATTCTAATCTTAACCAAGTATTGCTGAAGTTCTCCTGCAAAAAATCTGACATTATGATTGATGACCAACTAACTTTCACTTAATTTTGAATCTGTCATCATCCCTCTGCACAACAAGGCCTCTGCAAATGGTCTGAAATGCAGCAGCACGTCTGGTCTTCAATCAGCCAAAAACAGTTCACGTCCTTCCACTTTTCATTACTTTCTCTTGGCTTCCTGACGCTACTCACATTAAGTTCAAGTCAGTAAGAATTTCCCAATTTGGGACAAATAAAGTACATCTATCTATCTATCTATCTATCTATCTATCTATCTATCTATCGCTCACGAGCACAGCACACACTTCCAGTACATGAACGCATTCAGGTTTATTAGCTTTCATGCGCACTACAATTTGCAAATGAAAGAAGAAAGAAAGAAGACCATAGTCTGACCATCACTGTGCGGCAGGAAATCTCAGCCCAAACTCTTCTCCTGTGTCGTCCCTCAGTGGTGAGTCACCATACTTGATTTGGTCAACAGAATCCCTCTCTGTCTTCCAAAATCAACCTACCTCCTCCAAGAGTACCTACTCTCTCTCTCTCTCTCTCTCAGCATTAAAAACTAATAAATATAAATACCAATACCTAAACCTAGGCCTCTTTCATACTTATGTCATTTGGTCTGAACCAAAATTACAGACGAACAGAACAGACGAAAAGCTGTGGTCTCAGTCCGGATCAAATGGTTTGACTTGTTTGTAGTTGTTTTTTTTTTAGGATGCTTTGGACTTTTGGACCAATTAGAGGAAGTTCTGGCCGGCTATCATCAGAACTGGAAACAGAGAAAATGCCAAAAAAAAAAAAAGAGTTGCAGTAGCAGACGTGGAGAGGAGGAGAGCAGATGTTTAATTGGTCTGTTAACAGATGGACATTTGGTCTGGTCACTTTATAAAGAGTCAGTTGGAGAAAACTCACAAATAATCGAACAGTAATTATTTTCCAAAAGGATGAGAAAGAGAGAGACCGAACTGACACCGCGCTGACGTCAGACACACGCCCGTCCATAATGTATACATGTATAGTTCTTTATTGTGCTTGCAAAATTGCAATGTAAAACTAACTAAATGTGGCTGGGCTCAGTAGACACTGCAGACCTGAATGGATTTTTAGTAGTATAATTATATAAACCGTAAAGCAAATTGTTAATAAAACTAAATGTCAATACACGTCTTCTTACAGTCCCAAAGAACCTGAAGTTCCTCAACAATCCTACTGTACTGTTACACAATGCACAACGTGGACTCCATCGCCCTCGCTGTACTGTATATATAGGTCCCACAGCAGCAGGGGCCCCAGCATCTTCCTCATTCAAATCTAAGCTGCTCCAGCTCCACTGACAGTGAGAAATGGATTTAATAGCCAGCGAACAGCTTGTCAGCAGTCTAAAAAACCACAATGTTAAGAGTTTTTTTTTACTCATCTCTGGATCCCCAGGGCATTGCAGTGGGAGGGATATTGGGAAGATTGGAAAATACCAATGTCAACATAAGATTCAGTTTTCTCTCACTGTAATGTATATGATTCATTGTCTATTCACTGTGAAGCTGCAGTGCACATGGGTTACATGTATCATGAGAGCGAGTGCTGAAGCCGCCTATAATGTATAATAAATTAAAGCCGGAGTTTGATTGGATCTGTTGAGGTTGCTGTTGTGTTTTATTGCTGCTAATTACTCTGCTGTTCCAAACGTGTAATGAAATGACTCACTGAAGTGGTATTTGATTATATTTAAAAGCTGACGGAATGACAATGACGCTGCCGTGCCAACATTTCCAGCCAAACATACTGTACCTCTAAAATAAGCACGCGCTTGCGCTGAACAAAGTAGTCGGGCTCTTCATGCAAATGAAAGAATAAAAAGGGAAGGCGAGGCAGAGGAACGCAACATCTTGCCTTTTAGAGAAAATATACTGCAAATTTCAATTTTCCAGAGCAGTATCTTCATAGATAATGTAATGTTTTCGTTCTCCCTTTCCAGGGAGTGCTCGGAGTGGTGAAATAATTTCACTGATAATCTGCCTCTGGGTGCACTCCAGGCGTATGCATTGCTGTACATGTACAAGGGGAACTTTAGGAGGAAGAGAAATCCAATCAGAAGTGCATCAGCTTTATCACTGCGTTACCGGACCAGAGAACAAACAGCATTCAAAGGACGCCGTGCCTTTGTTATCGGGTGCTACATGTAGCGGTGTACTGCAATACCCTCCATCAGAACAGCTTTAAAATGAAGCGACGTGAGGAAGGTAGGTCTGGCTCTCCCAGCAATAATTGTGCAGAGCCCTATCTAGCTGTCGTCTCTCCAGGGGAACAGTAGGCAGCTCAGGGGCGTGTTGTTATATTTCACACTTAATGATGTGCAAGGCATCCTCAGCTCTTATCTGCGGGCCTATTTTAGTCACTGACACGGCCTCTAAATTACACAGCAAATGCAGCTCCAGCAATGTTAAACAGTTTATATAATGTTTCCTTGGAACCACACTGACAAGTTCATACAAATATCTTTTTGGGAAAAAAATAATGAAGTCTGCCAAGATTCAATTTGGTAAACTTTTATACATTTTTGTGCTGTGAAAATGTAGATGCATTAATGAATAACCTATGTGACAATGTCATAAATAATAAAGCACGTTGTCCAACTTACTAACTGTAGTTGACCGTAAAATCTACATATTTTAGTATGTTTTGAGTCTGATATAAGCCACAGAGATCTGCAGATTACATGTTCAGCATGACAGGCTGTTTACCACCAGCTAAACAAACAACTGCCAATGAGTCAATATTGCTAAATCCTTTATATATACATATTTCTTTCTCTGGCCGTTGAGAGTAAACAATATAATTTTTTTCTTCACAGTATTAAAAGAGTGCTTTTATACTAACACACTGAAATTGCTGATAATTTAGTGTCAATGTTGCATACAGTCAATCATAACTCATCACATTATTAAGTGTAAAAACATTCAATGAAAGAAGAAACATTCAATCGAATTCATATGTCCAGCCGCGGTGGGGAACATGGTCATTTTGAAGCAGCCACACGCAAACTAAATATCAACTTCACTTGATTCTAAATGAAAGTGTAGGATTAAAAGTAGTCCCAAACGACTATATGGCCTGATTATATCATTCTAAAGCCTTTTCAAAGATGCCTTTTTGTTTAATGAATCAGAAAAAAAAAAAAAAAACACAGAGCAGTATTAATCCCTAACTGCTGTGCAATGGGTCGGTGGGTTGTTGCATAAAACGTCATTAAGTTTGGTCGTCACATTAAAAAGTGTGTTGGCCTTGAACTGTTTAATGTCATGATTCTCCAGCTGCAGAGAACGGGAGCAGAATACAGAATTCATACATAATTAAAAGAACATCACCTCCCTCTGTGCGCGATTCTGACTTTTATCGTAATAATTTATGGATCAAATCTTTGATACACTACAGTATATCTACAGTATATCCGTGTACTCAAAGGTATTCTGCCTATGTTTGTTCCTCTGAGCATTTTTTCTTATCATTACATTCATTTTACTTGATTTACCAGAACAACTTAATTGTCATACTGTGTGTTTAAATTACTGTTGGTTTAAACTTAATACTGAAACCCCAGGTTTGAATGTTACTTTCTTGCAGGCGGAGGTACATTTTTTAAACTATAATACCCAGATAACAGAGAGACAGACCCAGGATATGAAAGAGATTTTCTGAGCAGAGCACTCCCTTGCTCGGAGATAACTTTGCAGTAAGCTTTGATTTTTAATTTCCTGTGGAGTGAAGTGACCATTCTCAGTGCCAGAATTTAATTTTAGCAGGTAGGGAAAAAATGTGTGTGATCTCAATTACGGAGGATAGGACGCCCTTCTGACATCCCCTCACTTTGTGATGCTGCCTGATAAGATCAATTATTATGTAGAATCTTGCCGACTGTAGCTTTAATCAAAAAACTGCTCGCTGGCGTTCTTGCAATTCTTCAGTGGAACCAATAGGTGCTGGCTCCAGCCTTTGCCAAGCACTATATACTCCCACAATGCCAAACAGCTTCTTCCAGCAGAGCTCAGGGACGATGATTTCTCCCATAATAAAGCAAATATGTTAAACATCAGCGTACAATCTGTCGCACTCACATCAAATTAAGTGCACTTCACACAAAATCTGTTCATCAAAGACTCAACTGTTACTGGGAATAATGACATTTCATGATCAGCCTTGCTTGTTCCTGACTAATCTTTCAGTTAATGAAATCCACAAATGCTGTTTTTACTTGTCAGGGTGGATGTAAAGGCTAACTGTGTTGCTATTTAAACACTGTTCCTGGGGTTTGCACTACTTTGCCAAATGAAGTACTCACCGCCTCACAGAAAAATCTGGCCCAATCCCACGAGCTCAAAATTATAAAGCCCACGGATAAATAAAGGCTGACTCTGAACAAAAATGAAAATTAATGATGCAGGTTGGCTTCACTCAGAGAGCCACTTTAATTCTTGGGAGCCTTGCTGTGGTAGCACATTCATGGGAACATGGACGTTTTGACAGCTCCCCAGTGACCTTCACCTGAGCTCAGGGACGGGGAATTACGGCCTCAGCAGGGCCTTCTGAAAGTAATATATTTACGGTTCATTATGTCATTCCCCACAGGCAGAACAGGGTTTATCAAGTACTAATAAGGGTGAAATCTCCTGTTTTTCAAAAATCAGCCTCCACCTTTTAAGCAGGGAAATGAGGTCCTGCATAAAAATCCCAATGTAATTCTTTTTTGTTTTAAGATTATAAGTGAGGAAATTTTTAATCACAGATAAAAACCTGGTCAATGGATGATTCTGCCAGTATGATTCTAAGACTGACAATTCAATAACTCAGAGTGCAACTATTTGCTCACACCAAAATGTGAACGAAGTCTGAGTAATTCAAATCCGACTCTCGCTTGCTTGATGCTGTATTATCTTTTGTTGCACTGCACAAAGACAGCAGGAGCTACACAATGACACCCTGTAAGATGATCGTTCTTCAAGTAGCGTAATTGTAGTGGGAGATTTCTCTGAGGCTTGTACAAAAACATACCTATTAAAGTGACGGAGATCGGGAAGAGAGATGATAGATTACTAAAACACTATAGGGAATAAACCACAAGTGAAATAGTTAGTTTCATCTATAATTCATGAGCGGTGTTAATGGTACTAGAGAGATGGGGATGATATTCCCCAGTTTTATCTCATGAAGATATTTCGACTGTAATACACATTTAACCATTTATACTAACAAGACAGCACAGAAATGATCAGCTTCGAATTATCAGCATTATAAGGAAATCGCATGTCATGACTTCAACCCTTCAATTTTTTCATCTAATAATCATTCAGTTTGCGGTGTGATAGTTTTGAACCACTCGAAATAAGACATTAATAATTTGAAAAATCCTATTTTAGAAAAATGAAGTGGGTTTATCACATCACAGCTTGTGGCATTCACAGATATATATCATACTAAAAATCAACAGCCAACCTCTTTATTCAAACCCAATCAACCCGAAATATCAACAGTCTGGTTCTAGCTTTGGCTCCTAATGTAAACACGGTGGGCATGTTCCATTGAAATTCTCAATCGTGACTGTATTTGTGGATGTAAATAGTAAAACAAAGCTTGTGAAAATTTTACTTGAACATTGTTTTGACCGTTAAGCTGAGGAGGGAAATCAGTGTTGTGATTTTAATACATGAGGGTTAAACCACTAATCATTGTGTGCTTCACTTTATTTGGCAGCAGCGAGGCCTTTCTTCCTAAATAGTCCTTGCAAAAAATTTGGATTCATGCAATTACATGTCCTGTATGTGCTCTGTGTTATTCACCATGAGAAATAGTCTGGATGTCTCTTCTTTGGTATTTTGGGACCTGCTGTATGAGCTAGGAACAGGATTGCAGACTGACTGAAACCCAGGTATGCAAGGTATCACCGTGCTCTTCTGAACTTCCTCGAACAGCAATGAAATGAAAAACAGGAACAGTGCTGCCTTTTTGATGTTGCTCTGCGGTGGATCTCATCCACGAGCCAAAACAAGAACGCACTGATAACTAGAAACTCATTGATACAGCAGCTATGGATCAAATGGGGTCATGTAATCTCCCACTGTCTTTCATCGGCTCGTTTTTCTCTCCCTAAGGATGTGTGGGCAAAGCACAGGTGATTTGAATCCGAGGAGTGGAGAGAGAAAGCCGAGGCAGGAAATGAGAGGGGAGTGCAAATGAATAACACAGAGGCGGATGAATTTACTGCATCCAAAGTGAAAAACACGTCTTTGGATGAGCAGCAGGAACAGGCACGCTAATAAAGCAGGATGGGTTTAAATGTAAACCTCATGTCTCATTCCCAGCTCCATTGCTGCCATTTCAGGAAGTACTGTATGACACAGAGCCTGAATGGGAAGGAGACTGCTAATTGTAAACCAGCCAAACCTTGGCTTCATTATGTGCTACTGGAAAATAAGTGTTTTTCTAGTTCTAGTTCTTTCTGTTCTAATTTAAGGGGAGATAAATGACCAATTACAAGGTTTTTTTAAAAAAAAAAAATATATATAGATGTTGTTTATTTCTAGACACACATATAAGTGAATAGAAAAGTTTAACATGTCCGTATGGTGTTTTTTTTATATGCTGAAAGACATATCGGCTGAGCTTTACCATCTTGGAACTGCAGCGTATCGATGACAGTCTTGGGAACACGCATTCAGACATTCAGGATTCCATGCATCACATAGCTAAGGAACCAATTATGTCAACTTGCAGGGTGGACTATGGAGAACAGGCTGGTATCAGTGAAGAAGACAGGTGTAACCACATATTGGTATTTAGGAAAGTAAGTTTCTCTATTTTTAAAACAATGGCAGAGACGGAGAGAGTTTTCAGTTGACAAATTGCAAAAGGAGAAATGATGAGCCCAACAACAAGCCAAGTCAACATACTGGTCGACTGGTAAGTTTTTTTCTTTCATGTGTTTTATTCGTTGACTGCAAGTCTGCAGTGTGCTAGATAATATTACTCAATGTTAACCTGCAAGTTACACGATGATTCATGTCAAATGCTGGTGGGACATTTTATAAGGCTCGGCGATGTTGATGAAGAAAGTTATGATCTCTGCTGATGTGAATGAGGTTTGTGTGTTTGATGAGCAGACTCGAAGCTGCAGGGGGCAGTGCAGGGGTGGGCGGAGACAGAGGCGAGGACCATGTGCATATTCACAGATTTCCACATACAACACGAAGGCAAAGGTATAGAGTTATGTCTAAGCCAATGTAAGGCACGAAGGGATTTCTTTTTTCATGGAAACAATTCTAAATATGTAATTTTGAGTATGAGTTTTTGCTGGGTTTAATTAACGCGAGGAGATGAACTTTAAATACTGACATTTTTCAGTGCAGTAGAAGTATTAATAGAGGAAACATTTCTTAAATAATGTCCACATACCTCAGAGAATATTTCACTAAAATATTTTCTGTCCAAATCACCTCTCTGAGCTGAACATTGGAGCACCGTTGTAACCATCCAAGGGGCTATGACAGCAATAAAAGAACAACAAACAAAACAGCATAACTTCAAATATTGCCTCATGGTCTGCAAAACAAAGCTGACACTACAGTGAATTTATGTCTGAGCTCATCCATGAACTGCCTGCTCATTTTCATTCTCAGTCATGACTGTTTACATTTTTTTGAATACGAATTGTTCATCAAGAACAAAATCCTCAGCCAACGCCATCCCAGAGCAATCAAATTAGCAAAGAGTTGCTTTGTCAGAGGAAACCATTGTCAGGATCCTCAAATTCAACAGGCACATGTGGTTAACAAGCGAGTATGAGAAAAATGTTGAAAATGAAGTCATATGCAGTCATGTGGCAGCAATTGAGCTAATTTTAAGTTTGCATATCAACATTCGCTCAAAAGTCGCCTTCCTCCTACTAAAACACAGGTAAACTATGATGACTGATAGCGGCACATTTTTACCCATTAAAATTCATGACGCCTTTTTGTACCATTTGTCTTCCAAGAGGAGCAGATATGGCACTTTGCTTAAAATTAAACAAGGGACATGAACAATTTGTTAAACAAACATGAGCTACTCAAAAATAGATATTAATGAGATGCTGCTTCACTATGATAGAGGAAAGTGTCGTATTGTGCCACTTATGCTATTATGCAACTTGCATTTCATATGTTCCTCCTCTGAACAAGGGGAGAAAAAAAAAATCTTCATACCTATTTGCAAGAGGAAGCACAAGGAGAGAAGGGAAATATTTTACATACATCAAAAGGAAATAAAGAATGGTTCTGTCCCTGGGGACATGTTGGTCTTGAGCGTAATGACTCTCAGTGCAGACCTCCTGAGACAAATTGCCACTGACCCCCATGGATTTTCCAGGGCACACTCGATTGGAAATGGACTATTCAATTTCCCACAGGGAGCCTTGCCATTTCCTCGCTATGCATCATTGAAAAGGCATCCACTTTTGGGTTTGGCCGGTCGGGTGAAAATATTCACAGAACGTTGTATCAATAGTGCAAGAACTCTCAAGTCCTAATTATAGTTCCATTTATTGGATTTATGGATTAAAGTCAAGCACTGAAATTAATAACGGCTGATTTGTTCTGTTCTTTGCGTATATTTAGATCTGTGGAGAGAAATAAGCGTCAATACGAGCGGCAAAGGTCCATGTTAAAATTTGTTTTACAAATCTATACAACGATTTGTGAGTAAATTGTAGTGATCATTAATACATTGTTGTGTTCAGTTTTGCAAATAAATACAACCTGACCCAAGCTAATGTCAGGTATTCCAGATATTCCCATATAATCTGGCAACATTTACACTTTAAAACAATTTCAAAGATTCTTATTTTGTATTCCTGTAGGCTACAAATCCCCTGACAAGTAGACATGGTTACATTGTGTGCGGGGACTTCAAACTCGTGTTGCATTCATGTGCACTTTTCCAACTTGGAAACCTGAAACAAATGTTGCTTTTAACAAGCACCTAAACACTACATGCACTGAAGGACAATTAAGGAGTCTGCACATCCATGAGACAATTAAAATGCACAGGTGCTATTTTGAGTGTAAAATTGGAAATATATATGTGGAATGCTGACTTTGATCTAAGTAAGACTGCATTTATGTCTAAAATTACTTTATTCAAGTCAAACAGCATTTTGTTTGTGGATAGGAAAATGCATTTGAAACAGCGTAATTCATTTAAAAATCATCGTCTATAATGTGCTTTAATCTGGATATGCCACGAAACACGTCTGTCACCGCCGCACTGACACTTCTTTCTCTGCATATTTAGCAGCACACACTACAAAGCCACAATGAAAAGACTGGGCAGCAGTCACGAGAAGGACAAATGAATACGTATTGGAGGGTGAATGATTTCATATGAATTAGTCACACTGTATCCCTTTTCTCCAGCACGTCTGGAAAGTAACACGCTGCAGACTCACAGCGTAATGGGAGAAGATGAATGAACCATTAAAGATGCGGGGAAATAACAATCTCTTTTGAAGCTAGCTAAGCCACTGGCTCGCTCTCATAAATCACCTCCACAAAGCAGCACTACTGTACCATATGTCGCTCTATAAACACGCATTGTGTACATTTTTATCTCATTTCATAGCGCACGCTGAAAGGATAAATATGACTTTATACCCCATACAGTACATCATAACAACACCTGGCAGCGTTCCATCAGCGGAGGCCAGTAAAACGGCCGTAATCCATGATCCAAAAGCTGAACTATAACTAAACAAACAGACATGCAAAGGATGCATTTCAAAGTCTACAGCTGAAGTATAGGTATCTCCCTTTTATCTATTTTCTGCTAAGATTCATCCACTCCCTTCTGCAGGCCAAGAAATAGAGTTTTTCATCACTGCAGTCTCTCGCTGGCATCGACCAGCAATATTGATCTGGAGCAGATCTCCTTCCACTCTACCTGGGGAGCCAGATGAGCCTTGTTCATATTGATCCAACCTTTTTATTCTACATTCTCCTTCGCCCTTTCTTTAGGTCGGGGAAAAAAATATATGCTTGTCATCTTTTATAATAAACATTCTTTGGTGAAGGCGTTGATGACTATTAATCCAATGGCTGCTGTTGGATTTCGTTATCGTCGATGATCTACCTGAGAGGACAGGAACGCCGTTGAAACCTGCCTTCAACCTCAGAAAAAAAAAAAAAAAAAAAATGACAGTTCAGAGATGTGAATGCATGCTGCTTCTTATCTGATCGAGGATGCTGGCGATGAAGCTGAGGCTGGCACAAAGAGGCAAAACATGTCTATCAGAAAGCCAGACAGGCAGGTCTGATGCATGAAAATAAATGTTTGCTGGAAACAAACAAACCTAATTTTCATCAAAAAGAAAACACTCGTATTTAACTTCAGGCGACAGTCTGAGTGTTTCTCCTCTTTGCCTTCATTACTGTATTTTAATAGTCCGTCATAATCGCATGCCTCTGTTTTATAATCCCACTTTATCACTCCTCCTCTCCACGTAGTACCCCCTCTTCTTTTCTCTGCCCATTTCCTTGTGCTCATTCTTTAAACGCCTCTCTCTGTCTGCTTTAAGTCCTTCACTCTCTCTGTGTGTCTTCCTGCCTCCCCCTCAGGAACAGAATCTGTGGTAATGTACTAATCTGTGGAGCTTTAGTGCAGTCTTGCCAATCTGCCATGTCAAGATACACAAATCTCACTCCAGGCAATTACAGGCCTTCTTTCTCTGCACTGCAAAAGAGTCTGTTTCCCCATCTCCGCTGCACTGAAAACTGCCTCTGCGACCCATCAAGTACAATTAGCTTTTTTTTTTTTTCTTTTTTTTTTGTAACAAACACTGATGGCCTTGAAGTGGTCTGTGGAAGTGGTCTATGTAAGAAGTAATAATGTAATGTAATAATGTTTGTTTGGACAACCTGTGCCGTTGGGTCGACCAAGAAAACAAGTGCGTCATCAAGCTGGCTGCGTACAGAGTAAATGGGGATATACTGTAAATGGTGCCCTAATAGTTTGGAGAAATTATAGTAGCAGTAGTAGAAAACTTTCCAAAAAATATGTCGGCCATCTCAAACACACGCAAAGCACAATTTTCAACGTTGCTGTGAAATGTCATCATCAGTCACTCTGAGACACTGATGACATTAAAGCCATGGTTCGACAGCCATTGACTTCACTCTTGGTAGTAAGGCTTTCAGCTACCTGGCCTGTATCGACAGGGCTGATAATGTGGTGCTCCATTTGGTTTAGCCTAGATGGGATTAATTGCACTTTTTTTTTTTTTTTTTGTACTTTGCTTTGATTTTTTTGAAAGCTGTTCTGAGTCAGCTTCATAGACAAAGCAGGTGGTGAGCTGAAACTTGGCCAGGTTTCACTTTCCTGGCTGCTGTTTTTTTTCAGCTCTCTACACCAAAACCTACAATACTATGCTCCAAAATAAGCTGCTGATCAGATAGACGTGGCAGTCGGTTGGAGGTTGGTTGTCTCCCAACCTGGCAACCAGGACCCTCTATCTGAGGCATCACTAGACAATTAACATGCAAGCATATTTCTTCAACAAAAAGTTGTACTTCTCTTCTTACTTCTCTCTCCTTTTCTCATGTGAAATATTGATGGTTTCGCCCCTTAAGGCCTCCAAAGATTATTCAAATAAAATAATCTGAGTGGAGAAAATTACTTTGGTTTAACAGCTTATTGCTTATATTAAACCTGTGATGAGGGGTCACGTGAGGACATCGCTTTGTTCTAAGAGATGTTCTAAGATGCAAGTTAAAACATTAGGCAAATATCTACCAAGATGGCAAACGGATATCAATTTCTCTGGCTGATAAAGGTTTGAATGGTGCTGTTGATAAATTGGGTTTTTGCAACATAGCATTGCATTGAGTGTTTCTGGTAGTCAAAAAGGTAAAGATGACTGACTACACATCAGCTCTTAACTTTAGGTGGAAATGTTTCATATACACCAACGTTGTTTTGGACTTGTCAATATTGTCTTCATGTTGTTCCATACGGTTTCCAAACTTAGCTGATCCAATTAGTATTACAGACTCCAATATATTGGATCACTAATCAAAATTAGTTTAGTTAAAATTTGAGCATCACCTGGTTCAACCAAATAATCACATCCTGTCATATCTTACTAAAACAATTATGACAACACTTATTCATCACACTCTCCCCTCCTCACTCTGGCATTAATCATGTTTTTCACACTATTGTTATTTGGGAACATGAGTAATTATATGTGTGAAATTAGTTTTGACATAATTTCGGTGGCATTCTCTTGAAGCACACGTACGCGGACACTTTATTGTTCGCAGACGAACAGTTCTTTTTAGACAGAGCCACAATTACACATCACAGTCGCAGCCCTGAGGGGTCTGCTGCCTGTGGCTAATGAGGGTGTCAGTGTAGATAAAACTGTAAATCAGTATTTGTTAAATATATTTTTATTTCCAACAGGGGGATTTAAAGATATCTCAGGGAGGAGCACGCTTCCTTTTGGAGTTCAATGACTGTCGCATTAAGGGATGAGCTTTGATATTTAGGACGGTCAACAGCAATGTTTGCTTAAGCTCGCAAAAATAAAGGTACGTTAAAACACTTCTTGAGGACTTCTCAGCAAAAAAAAATCTCAGCAAAGATGTTAAAAAAAAAATAGCTGCTGAGACTTAAAACCTGGAACTGAGCAAAGCTGTGACAGTTGCAAAATAACGCCATGGTAAACATTTTCCTTCACCTCCATGCTTATAATTTCTGAGTGACTTTCTCTTAAAGAGCTGTTTGAATGTGACAGAAATTGCAAGGCAAACACATAAATATAAAGGCAAGTCCACGTCTTCCTGTAAGCGCTTCACTCATATTTTGAAAGCTCTGGCTGCTGGAAGAGACAGGCTACATATAGGATGTCTAAGAACACAGCAGTTTATCGTCACGAGAGTAAATCTCCTGAATTAACACGGCAGCGTCTTAGGACATCAGACGCGACACTCAACTATATCGGACCATGTTTTACATATTATATTTTCATCACTTCCTGATCGGGGTAAAACAAAGAGCTGCTGATTTGTATGCATTATGAGATTCAGCCAAGCTCTTAAGTTTGGGGTTTTTAGACCAGATGGTGATGATGTAACCCATATGCCGAGACCTAGAGATAAACCCGATTGAGTTTTTGTTGAAAATTCTTAGTCAGCTTCTCAAACAGCACTTCCCCTGACATTTTACATAATGAGAGTCCAGATGACCACTCACTGCAAGGTGTTATTATCTCTGAATATGCCCTCCAGGAGAAGCATGAATCAAGACGTTCAGAAATGAGCGCTCGCTGTGCCCCGACACTAAAGGACGTCTTTAAAAATTCTGACCGCGCATCCATCACACATGTTAGCTATCGTTCAAAAAGAAATTACTGCAACCACAGATACGCTTAATACCTCGTGTTAAATCCGACAAATTGTAATCCTGGGGGAAGTCAATGGAGCTGAAAGGATTTCACTGACAGTCTTCCAAGTTTCATGTGAAGCTACAAAGGCAACATCTGTTGTGGATTCAACGCACACCACATGGTATCGTGTTACCTGTCAGATAAAGAAGGCAGACGAGTCTTGACAAGTTGCACTCTGACATGCCGTTCTGCATTATCTAAAAGAAACCTGTTGCGTTTGCATCGCAAAGGTGCCAAGTGCCTCAGATGGGCTACTCTTTGGTTGCAGCTGTCATCCGAAAATATAAGGTGCCTCTGAGTTAGATGCGCTAAAATCTAATCTCCTGGAAAATTCTGACAAATGTGTGTAAGGCTTCAAGATTTCTTAGAGCGTCAAGAGGGAACAAAGAAATTCTAAAGCATGCTTAAGTTTTTTTTATCCTATAACCACCAATGTCATACACACACAATGACCAACACACCTCCAACCCTTTCAGCTAAAAATGACACTATGAATATGTTATAAAAAAAAAAAGAAGAAATGTGACAAATCTTTCTATTGCTTGTCACAACAGTTATTTCTAACTGACATGTACCTGTACAGTCACAGTTCCTGTGTAAACAGTATGTTGCCATACCCTGACAACCGGCAAATTTTCAGCTGTCATCTCACAAACCTGTCAGTCTAACTGTTAAAGCAAGAAGGAGATGTGGAGCCTGTGGGGCGAACCAACCCAACCCCTATAAGAGCCAACGTGGGAGCGACTGGCGCTGCTCTGCCGCGTTTCCTTCACCTGCCGCTCTGGCATTCTCCTCTACTGCTCTTCGCTCTGGTCCATAACCCTCATGAGGTCACTTACACGAGAGCCAAAACATACCAGAAAATGAAAATGGCTTCCACTGCTGGCCGCTGTGCTGTCAGGAGCAAATGAAGCCAGGAAAGCACTCCGTGTTGCAGCTGGAGCTCTATCACTGCAGCAAATTTCACAGCCAGAAGCGGGATAGCAGAATGAAAGGTTACAAATGACTTTTTATGCAGCTAAAAATATTCAAAATACATAAGTAGTAGCCTGTCAGTGCTGCTATTTTTTTTTTTTTTTTTCGAGTGTGAGAGTTAAAGCATCTAGTGATGGAGCTCTTGAAAGGCTGCTTCATTATGACCTTTGCAGTTATGCAGATGGTCAAACTTTGCATAATATTGGACGCTAAAGCATCTTACTGAGCTTTTGTTGAAGTAAACGGGAGGTACTTCAAAATCTCACACACTATATGTCAAGTGAGGCTTTTTCTGTGTCTTTCACTGGCCCAAACACACTCCTACCCGCTGAGCCGTGCTGAATCCGAGCTTAAGTACTATACCGTGCCATCAGGAATGCAAACATATGCACATCTCCTTAAGAGATGCTTTTTCTGCAGTGTTAGGTCAACATGTCCTGGATTAGATGGGACACTAACATTAGATATAGCCGCTGCACTTGTTATGATGTTGGTTTTGTCACGGATGCAGAAGCGTAGATGGATCTTTATCTATCTTGCATTGATTTAATTATTCATACTGTATGCACTTTATAATGCAAATATACCACTATGTGTAGAGCAAACAGTGACGATGGTATTGTTTTTGCCTCATGTAGTTGGAGTTTTATTCATAAAACATCACACACACACACACACACACACATGCAAATCCTTGTATTAATTTTTGACTGTTAAAACCCAGAAACCACAGTGGATTTGTACGTGTGAGAACATGACTATTATCCACACTGTGTTAACTCCTTCATCGGCTGTTAAATTGTTTGATAATTTGACGTTCAGTTTCTACATGATTTCACGCATCTAGCAGCAAAACCATGAAATACAAAAATATGCCAGCAAACTTGAGAAGCAGAACCTGAGACAGATTGACGGAAATGAGACTTAAGTAACTATTTGAAGGCATCTGTCAGCCTAACCACTGTGTGACACCCTCTCAAACGGCACCGGTGTATCAGAATTCTCTAGAATAAAAAAAATTAAAAAAAAAGAAGCATCGTAAGCATCCATTTAATTTGACATGCAAAATATAGCTCATCATGTACAAACAAACTCGCGAGGGGATCGGCTTGGCCACGGTGTAATGAAAAGGGACAATTTCCATCTTTAGCAAGTGAAAGCAATTACATTAGAAAGTACACTAATTTAGAAATAGCCCAGTTGTACCTGTAAGCCTGTCTGCACAGCCTGCAGTCGCTCTTAAGCTGCACGTGGCAGTTTATTGTGATGACAGCAATTAAATACCCTGTGATTTGTGTGCCAGCGGTATTATGACTTATCCTACTGTATGCCCTGCTCTCTGCAGCTGGATGGAGAGGAGGCTTTATGAATCCAGCATTGGTACACCAGCTGAAAGCAGCACACAGAAGCTCTACCATCCTCCAGGGACCGGCCATGAAGGATAAACCATACAAGTGGTTAACGTGACACAGGAGGTCCTCGAGGGGGGGCTAGCATAATACACAATATTCTCACAAGCATGAAGCAGACAATGAATACAGGCACTGTCCTCGTTCCTGGATTTAATACTCAAGTGGGGATATTTGTTTGTGGCCACACAGTACATAAGTGGACTGACAAGGTTTCACACTGTAACACGGGGGACGACTAACAATGGCCCAAATTAGAAGCCGTGTGCTCGGATTTGTGCCTCATCAGCGTTCTCTCGATCTCTCCCTGTGGCTTTCCTTCTGCCACATCAGAGCTGGGTGTTTGGTGTAGTGTAGTAAAAACCTGTGGGTTCCAGATGAAGCCATATAGTGTACACTAAAAATACCAGGCAGCCTTGAGTGTGTAGAATGGGTCAGAAAGGGGTTTAATAGTTCACCATTTAACTAGTTAACGACTATAAAACTACTGGTCAAGACTAAGGTCAGTAATTGAGCAATAATGTGACATGTATGTTTCAGATAGAGAAAAATCCAAATGCCAACATCATTTTTTAACATAATGAGGTTAGTGACAACTAGTCGAGGGATTTTGCAAAACTTTTAAGTAGAATTACATTTGTTGTACGTTTGTCAAGCATGTGTGCAATGAAAATCCAGCTTGTGTGCATCCATTTGTAGAACCATAAGCAATCAGCAGGACTGTGGAAATGACACTTACCTTAGGAGATGGAAAATCAATCTCAACGTTTTATGATGGGGAATGGTTTAATTTGTGTGTGTGTGTTGGGGTGTGTGTGTGTGTGTGTGTGTGTAAGAACAGTATTCATGTATCTATCACTGCAGCTTCCAGCAGCAGAATATCTGACATGACAATAGCTACGGTATAATTCCTGTCTACACAGCATAAAGTAGAGCCTCACACATCCACAGGGCACTTTGAAGACTTACCTGTTCAGATGATGCATCACAAGTATATGATAAAAGATAGCATTTAACATGAAGCAATATTTTCTATTTGCAGTAAAGAAATACTAGAAATGTTCCAAAACTGCTTATAATTATTTGCAAAACTAGAACTAATAACATAGTAAATGTCAACGCAACAACAAGAGCAAGCAAAATCAAGAAAACGGTTCTTTCAGAATGCACGTGGAACACTTGAATGTCAGAACTTTTCAAATTTGAAGCCATACAGTATGATTACATGTTATTCCCCAATTAGTAAAGCACACACACACATTGACATTCAAGTTTCCCACACTTCAGTAAGCTAATGATGACTTGCTAAATTTGGCTTCACTTCAGTAACCAACTTGAAAGAATCAAAGTTTTACCTTGAATGCTCAGTAGGGACCTTAGAAGCCAAGCTTCCCCTCTCTGCCCTGAGGAGGAGAGTCAAATGGCAAAGATCAGAAGTCCACTTACCCCACAGGGAGAAGAGGTGAGGATCACAGCCAGGATGGGAGGCCCACAACACTATGATCAAGCCTCACCCGCAACCCCAAAAACCCATTACTTGAACAAAACGAAGTGTAGTTACCCCTGGGTGGTGGTGGTGTACTGGAACAAGGACAGCAACTATTGTGTTCATATGCCCATGTGAGTCTCATTTATGATTCCCATGCATCAAGCAGAAAAGAAACAGGTGACACAGCTTACATGTGTGAATGCAAAGCGCAAGCGGCACCTACCTTGAAAAGCTTTCATTAATAGTTGAGAAAGCAATTTTTTTTTTTGTTTTGAAAATGCCAATGACTTTATATACTTCATTTATAGCATGAGTATATAATGCCAGAAAACACTGCTGTCATAGTTGAATTAACTCAGAGAATTGAAAGGGTAGTACCTTTACTTTTACCTATGAGATTTGATGAAATGTTCCATGAAGAAAGCAGATTCCAGACAAAAAGGGAGAACAAAAGGAGAGGAGACACCAATAAGTGCCATGGTCAAGTTGGAAAAGGACGGACGACAGGAGAAAGAGGCTTGATGGCTACAAATATAAGAGAGGAAATGGGGGACTAACAAAAGAAAGTGGAAAAGGGGAGAACAGTACTTCACATCCCTGCTGCATGATAAAACACACACATGGGAGGATGGAGATTGAATGGACAGACCGCCCTGTGCAGACGCTCGCAACATGCATTACAGAAGCAAGGACAGATGAGGATTAGCTTAAAAATTCAGTGAGCTCTTTTCCACCACCATGCATTACATTCTAATAATGTTAATGCAAATGTCCCTTTACTTGAACCGCATCAGCATAAAACATCAGAACGTACAGTGGATGTGAATAATTAAAAAGAAAGAAAAGATGGAGAGGAAGGACACCCAGCAGAGTGGGGAGCAGAAAGCTAAATGAGCTTGAAAAAGAGGTCATACGAAAAAAGAAAAAAAAAGTCACTGGGAGAATGAAGATCAACTAGGTCATTCAAAATAAGTGAAATGACGGCTCATATCTGAGCAGCTTCAAGCCTGAGCGTCGCGCGCGCGCGCACACACACATTTCTGAGCACAATGGGAGCAGGAGGGACAATGGAGGAATGACGGGAAGAAGGAACAGAGCTCATACCTTGGTCGCCCATCATCAGGTGTGCCAGACCTTAAAGGAAAACAAGAGCACAGTCAGCAGAGAACAAGGGATCATGGGAAGCTGTGTGACACTGACACGCGGGCATCTCTTACAGAGCAGATGCCTGTGCTTGAGGAGTGTTGGGATTAGGGAAGAGCGGGACGGAGAGAAAGAGGAGGGTGCACAGACAGGGTAAGGCATGATGAGCATTTAGTCAACCGAGGCAGGTTGCAATGCATCATCAGCCACTTACTAGTCATTATTCAGAAATCTAAATTCAGCTTGACCTTTTATTTGCTCTCTCTAAGAGGAGAAGTACACAAGACTATCATCCAAAGAGCAGTCCCTATACACAAATATACACTGTTTTACCTTGACCTTCAACAACTGTGCACATAACATGCGCCACATATTTTGTCATATAGGAAAAAAAAAAGTGATTGGACATGGTCGGGTCACTGTGCCGCTTTGGGAAGCAATGAGTACAAATTGCTTAAATTAACAGTTTAATTGTGCTACAGTCATTTGATTGACACAGTTAACCGTGATATATTAACCATGAACAATGGGCTCTGGGCTCAGCTCGAACTGCTTTGTTTGAGATATAATTCATTGATGGATCCATTTCCTCTCTGTTCTGGCATTAACATTTTTTTTTTAAAGTGGCAATTTAACTCCCAACACTTTCAACATCAGAAAGCTAAAACCGCTGAAATTTGTTACAAACTAGTTCATTCAAGTGCTTTCCATTCTGCTGTACTGTGTGCTTTGTCATTAGTTTTAAAATGTGGGTGATTTGTCCCCTCGGAGTGCTGATATAAAGGAAAAAAGTGAATGATCATTCGAGCTACTGTAATGAGTAAATTTGCCCAGTGGGGGATCAACAAAGCTTATCTTATCTAATAAAGACAGCAATGTGTGAAAAGCCTGTGTAGAAGTGGTTATGGTCACATTTTTAATGACAACATACTTACCAACAAGACATTTCTCATGTCCAACCAAATAAAAATTGCACATACTTTCCAGATTGATTGAGAAAACTAGCCTAACATTACTGCTTTGTAGCTTAGACAAACCAGCAGTACTCTGATGCTACTCAGAATTGTACTGCTGCTGTAGTACAAAGTTAGAAAAGCTAATTCTAATCTCATTCTTCAAGACAACGTGAAAAACGTAATTTAGGTAAATCATACAAACATTATCACATTGAGATGTGTGATGACTCCCATCAGTTGACACATGACACAATTAACTTTTTCGGCAAAAACAATATTTGCTTCAAAAACCTGAGAAACATTAATTAGACAATTGGAAAAAAAAAAAAGGGTGAGGTGATGCGGCAACAAAACAATGAAAACCTGATTAATCAGACTTACCAATCCAGTCACATCAATACCAACACCAGTATAAAACATTTGCTTACACGTTACTAAGGAGCCTTAGTCATGAAAATGTGTAGGCTTACATAATACAGCAAGAATGGAAACCAGCAGTTAAGATACCCACCTTCATTATAGTTGTCTTCTGGAAGCACGGACAGGCAAAGAGAAAGAGAGGAAGACATTCATTAAGCAGCATGCAGACTAGTACTGGCCATTGCATGTCGTAACCATGCAAGGCATTAAACATCACATGCAAGTGACCTATCGTAACCCCTGCAGAGGAAATGCTGATTTATGCATAGGCCTTCATTTTGTTGTCCACTCTTTTTTTTTTTTTTGCTCGTACGCCGACCTGGAATACAGGTTGTCACTGAATGAGCCCTTCTGAATATTCGATGTGACCTTGAAGAATTAAAGTCTTTCGAACGACTCTTTGTTGGTGGCAGATGAAAAACTGGCATCACTGTTAAAAGATTGAAGAACCAGTATTGATAATGAGATAAAAGATGGTAAGGGGGTAAAAAGTAAATCATGAGTCTTGAGGCCGGTTCATCCTGATGTGTTTTCAGTAAATCTTTTATTTATTCGACTTTTTTTTTTTTTTTTTTTTTAAACATGATGGACTAACTTTTGGTATCAACAACTATTTAATTCAACAGTCTCAATGGAATCTGTGCAGTGTTTTTTTGTTTTGTAAATGAAAAGCTGCTCTACACCGCATGTGATGAAACGCACTGCAAGAGAAAATAAGCTAAATAAATAGAGTTGGCTGTGGTATAGCAATGCCTCGAAGGTTTCACAGCGGGCAGTGGGGTCTCGTGACTGCAACTCTATTCAGGTGATTTGGTCGCGGTATTGAAAGCAATGACCAGTGAGCACATGTTGACGATGCAAAAGGAGATTGTCTCCCAAATGAAATTGTCCTGACATTAAGTTGGGCAATCAAAGTGAGGTTTGTGGAGGGGAGGTGAGGTGTAAAGTCATTCGTTCTGAAACAGGAGGCCGAGAGCAGAATTACATGTTGGCAGAGTAATAGCAAACAGGTGAGGTAACCATCATGCTGCCGGAGGGAAAATAAATTGGTTTGACAAAATGATGTGAGCGGAGACATGCAAAAACCAATGAGATGAGAGTGTGTAAGGGCCCGACTGCCTATAGAAAGAACAAAATACAGTCAGTCAACAGTTCTGTTCATCATCGAGTGCTTTGCAATTTGCCTGGAGACTGAAGATTCCAGATTTAATATTAAAAAAAAAAAAAAAATCATGAAAGCAGAAATACAAGAAATGGTCTGAAATTAAAAAAAAAAATATGATGATCATATGTTATTTTGATTCATTAATAAAACAATCATGAACTGACATCACAGAGACATAGCATGCAATGTTTAGTCAATATTTGTACAACAAAAAAAAATGGTCCTGTAATCAATCCAGTTACTGCAACCATGCGGCCAGTTGGGCGCAAGAGCCCGATTTCCACTACAAAATAAACTCCTACCTCTTTAAAATGGTTTCTTGCCCAGATTCAAGCGATTGTTTGACCCAAAACTTACCATCACCACTGGTTCCCCTTCCAAATCAGACACCATGCACAAAAACCAATCCAAATCAGCATTTTGTGAACAAATTACAAGACAATGAAACAAGACAAGACCAATTTCATAAAATTTGGAGTAAAATTTGTTTACATTTTGTAATGTAATGTAATAATGTGAAATACTGTTATAAATTAAAATAGCGCCTCATTTATCCAAGCCCTTGAGGAATGGAGGATATTCAGGATATATGTATATAATTTTGGAAATAAAACAGAAATTGAATTCAACATATTTGTTCAAACGTGAATTCTGCACACAAGCCAATCAAAATTTAACTTTGATACGTTGACTCGTGTGCAGCTTTATGTATCATGAGGATCTTATTTCCTGATTTCAACAGTTTGGACATCGACAGTAGATAAATGAGATTCTATTGTGAAAGAAACTAAAAAAAAGTGCACTTTGTTCACAAAAAGTCAGCTTGATGATGAAAAGCACACAGCTGGAAAAGCATTCTGACAAGGCAAGCATGAAGCTGGCAGTTGCAAAGTGACAACATGAGAAGAGAAAAGGAAAAGAATCAAGACCATTTTGCTGATGTCCAGACCCCAAAGACTGACGTTGACTTTTGCCACAGTAACTAATATTTCCTCAGCTATATTTCAATTCAAGTGGAGGCCTGTTCAAGAGCATTTTGATTTGGTTTGTTTTAGATTGTGTAGAAGGTTATTGTGCAATTAACACCGTATTATAGTGATTCCCTTCCTCTAATTATTGGTGATCAAAAGCAAATTTAAATCAGATTTAGACAAACAATGACTCATTTACAGTATTATTTGTTACAGCTTGAGAGGCATGCAGTATATAGCATCCATATCACATTTACTTCACACTGAACGAGAGCTACACACAATTTAAATCCCAACAGGGGAGAAACAGACATAATTATGAACAGCAAGTTTCTAATTACAATACATAAAAAAACAAGATATTGGTGCTCAGAGAATTTGATTTGGTGAAGGATTATATGGTAACAATTTATGCAAATCGTGTCCAGTGGTATAAGTAATTATTTTTGCAATCTTCAGTGGCCACACTACATGAGGTTTCATTTTAGTGTTCTGAAGAAAAGAAGCTTTCGTCTAACAGCAGTATCACCTGACAGGGACCATTAAAACAAGCCCACTATCACACACACACACACACACACACACTTTCTTACACAAATGTACCCAGCTGGTTACATCCTAATCCAGAGACGTAAATCCATTTAATCCCCTTGACAAAGTGATCCCAGTGCTATTGTGCTGGTAACACTACACCAAAATGCACTCAACTGTCTATCAGACGATCTGCATCTCTGATGGCCGTCGGTCGCACACGTGACGTATGACTCATGGAAAATAATTGCATTACCGTTCAAACTGATGCCTCACTAAACGAAACATCTGGTGTGTGACAGCAGAAGCAAATCAAACATGATAAATAAACCAATACATCGATTTCTCTTTTCTCTTTCATTTCCCAATTCAAACCTGATTCGGACTCTTCAACACAACCGTGACGCTCTGACTGTGAGCTCCAAACTGTGACAGCTGATTAACGCCAAAGTGACAGTCTGGAGAAAGCCAAACTCGAGGCGCTCAATCACTATTATACATCACGCTGGCTACCATCAGCCAGCTCGGCAAAATGTCTACATCCATGTCTGTCCTGCAGCATGTCTGAATGCAGCTGGCTGAGGAGACATGGCGGGTTCGGGGTGACGCTACATTTCACATAAAGGAACATGTGTCACATTCACTAGACACAACATCCAGCAATAGATATAATTCATTTTTCTCTCCCATTTGACGATTTTAGAACATCCTGTCTGCCTGAATCAACGTTTGCTCCTCCACTCTTAACATCATCAGCTTTGCAACACTTTAGGTTTGTTGGAATTTTCCCTGTCTCCGTTTTTTTTTTTTGCTGGATTTACAGTATAAATTCAGAATTCAAGAGATTTTATTTTAACTTCTTAACAAGCACTCTCTGTTTAGGAGCAAGCCCAAAAGTAAATGGTTGCTACCCTTGAACCCTTTTGATTGCAGTCATGATTCTGGTTTCTTCTGAAAGAAAACTCTTTGAAGTTTTCTGTCAAAATGAATGTAAATGAAACCAAATAAACACAAGCGTGGTAAAAAATATGTGTTGGTTTTCTATGCATCTCCTGTTGTCAGCGATATTGGGATCCTGACATGGTTCACACAGATAAAATTGTGAAGCTTTGTGCTTTCAAACGAAGTGCATTTTGTCAAGGTTGAGTGAGGATTCAACGGGATGCTGTCACAATTAAGGCAACAACCACCCCCCCCCCATCCAGCATTTATTCAGGCTGCTGCTTGTTAACACGACCCACACCAGGAAAACATCTTGTGCTCATTTTTTCCCCCTCCATCCTTTACTCAAAGACCATGTGCAGTCAGAGTTGTCTTTCAATAATTGCTTTCAGTTGAAGAATTATTTCTGCAGCCTGTTCTAAGAGAGCCTAATTGTGTGTGTAATGTAGCAGCTCTTAAACAAATGGCCCCAATCTCTCGGAGAAAGTTATGTATTTAAAAAAAAAAAATGAAAATCTGAAAGTCATTTTACCTTAAACTTTTAATAGTAAGTTTGACACCAAAAACTGTATATGTGTTCATATTCTTCATCTGTAATGGACCATTTCATACAGTCATTATCCCGGGAACTTTTTTCTTTCTCACAGGATTGTGCTTATTTGGTAAATCATATCGGGTCAGTTATTAGCCACTTGAAAATGGGCAGGTTGTGTAAATGAAATGACATTCTACTTAGCCTACTCTTCAACCTTTTCATTAGTCCATTGGGGGAAAATCGACACATTATTACAGTTATTTTTTATGCAATTTATGATCAAATAAACTCATTTTAATATGAGTTACTTTGGCTCTGAAGCAGCCGCCTCTCTCCGCCTGTAGCCACCACTCAATGTCTAATCTGATCGGTTACAAATCACGAGTAATAGCCTATCAACACTGAAAGATAATGCAGGGCGAGCGAGCAGCACTTTGTCTTAATCCATTGGATTAAGACACACTTTTCTCTTTATGATTGTAGCACCAGTTATTTTCTGCCCAATGAGAATTTGGTCAACAAGAGCATATCAACAATCGACCAACTGAACAGAAGGTCTCAATTCTAGTTGTATAATATTTAAATTTTCTAATCAATGTAATGAAATGAAAAAGAAGTGATATGTTAAATAACGTTCAATGCTATGAATTATTAAGCAGCTGACACTTCCTAATGAAAGCAGTTCAATTCCATCTTAAATAGCCTCAAACTGAAGCAGTTTATCATGCCAGCATTGCTTTGAAAAAGTAGGTCAGCTAACACTATGTTTCATTGTGGAAAAGCTTAAACTCCCATTGCCAATTTTTTTCTGTGTGAACATTTGGATATCTATTTAAAGGTGCTGCAGAGAGATTTGCAGGCTGACAGCGACACATGGCAGTGATGTTTAAGTGGCGTCATGCACGGTGCATGTTTGCAGCGTGTTTGCAGTTCAACCTAAAAAAGAGGGTAACATGGTGAGTCCAGCTTCTAGGATGCAGCAAATCACTCACTGTTGCTCTGAAACTTTAATTTGCAATTTATGATTGACGAACGATAAAGAATGGCTCCTGCACACTACCTGCTGTTTCATTAACAGACAGCACCTCGACTGGAATCTCCCTCTGTATCTTGAATACCTCCTCAGATACTGCATGAACCTCTAACTGAGCCCTGAGATTTTATGCTTCCCACAATGCAATTCACTAGTGTCTTCAGACCCTCACACACACACATCAAGTTTGCAACAGAGACTTTCAGTAAACCATTTTAAGTCTCGAGCACGAGCCAAGACAACCCTGATGATGTCTTCAGAGTTTTATTTCGACCTTTGGAAACATCCCTCCACAGCCCCAGTAGACATCACGCAACTTCACAGACTGAGTAGAACTCCTTTTGACAAGTAAACTGAACTTCATAATATTGGCGGAGTGCCCCTTTAAAATAATTTGTCCACATGGCATCCTCTAACAAAAGCACATACAACACTCTAAAATGTGTTTTAACTCTTGAAATTTCCCTTTTCCTGCACTGTTATTAATCAGAGGGCACAAATGTCATCACCACACATGCAATGACAAAGAAGAACAGAAGGCACTGAATCCATTGCCGGCCCATTAGACAGTTGCAGATTTGAAAAATAGTAGCAGGAAGGCTGCTCTAAAATCCCTTGTCGCAGAGGCGCTTTAAGGGAAAAATGTAAAAGCCTTGCAGCAAAGGTCAGAGCGACCAGAAGATCAATTTGTTGTTAAATTACAATTTGGAGCAAATCAAGAGTAATGAGTGTAAGTGAGGGCTCATCTCTTAGTACCACAGCCTAAACTTAATGCATCTATCTACCAGAGGAGTGTTAGTGGCATTACACAGCTGACCATCTCCCTCATTATCCTCCTCAAGCAACAGCAAGAGAGGAGAGAGAGAGAGAGAGGAAACGGGCTGAGTGACCAGCCACTCTGATGGAAACTGATAGCTCCCACAGCTGTGGCTGTACGGCACAATTTCTACTCTCGCCAGCTGAGTCAGTCAATGGTGCCACATGTACGCTTTCAGAACTGGAGACCATCTTGTGATAGGATCACACCAGCTGGGACGCCCATCATCACGTTTGTGCTCTGACCCATGGATACTCAGTAGTCATTACTACATTATTACATGAATACTCAACACTCATGGGCTGGACCGCACCCACCTTCATTTTGCCTTCATTTGGATGTTAACTACACACGGCTTTCGTGACTCATTCGAAAATCTGTCCACAGATGGACAGACATATATTCATGTTCTTGCCAAACTGATCTTTTACCTCTTGCTAATAATGAAACATTCAGGACTAACAGTGTTTAATGTTGCACATTCCTTGTGTCAAACGAGAGAATATTTCAGCTAATGACGTATATATGTCAATACTTACAGGTTAAAAGTTGTTCTTGTGCATGTGTGTGTGTGTTTGTTTTAATAACCCAGTGGGGACATTAATGTGACTACACACCAACCCACAGGACATCGTGTTACTGACAAAATTGAGGTCCCAATGGGTCCAGGCTGTTTTTTGAGGGTTAAGACTTGGTTTTAGGGTTACAATTAGCTTAAGGTTAGGGTATAAATGTTATGGTAAAGGTTAGGGTTAGGCATTCAGTTGAGATGGTTAGGGTTAGGGGAAGGGGCTAGGGAAGGCATTATGTCGATGGAGTGTCCCCATGGGGAAAGTGAAACAAGTCTCGAGTGTGTGTGTGTGTGTGTATGCGTGTACATGTGTGTATCGCGCCCTTGCTTGGACCAAACCCACCTTTGAACTCTGCCTTCATTTTGATCTCATCTACACACCATCTAGCAAGTTTGATGACTGCCTCTTGCACGGTTGTGACCCTATTGCATTGTCAAAATCAGTCCACAGACAGACATATAAACACCTTGCAAAATACTCAAAACTATTTCTGTGGTGGTTCCCACTACAATAGGTGTCTCTAAAATCACATTTTGCCATGATGACACACACAAACACACACACAGACTCACAAGGTAAGAACAATACCAGCCACGCTGTTGCGGCTGGGAACAATAAACTCCTCATATTCACACCTTTCTGTGCGATCACCCCTCTGACACTGGTATCCTCATAATGGGACAGTAATAAATCCAGTAGAGTTCCCCATTCTTGCAGAATGACAATTAGCGTACAAAGACTTTAAATGTCATTACACCTCAATTAGTCCGTATTTTCTCCTTCAGGTTACTTGCACGTGGAGATGTTCTCTACCTGAATACTGATCACAGACTTAAAAGACATAGTTTGACATTTGAGGATGCTTATTCTCTTTCTGTTAGATGAAAAGACCATACCACGCGTGCATGTCCTAAGGCTAGAGCTAACTGACAGTTACTGACCGACTGACCAGCATGTTACAGCAGATGTCAGATTAAACACATGAGATATAATGTGTTAATCACTGAGCTTTAGAGGTGCTGGTAGGCAGCTGTTTCCCTGATTCCAGTGCTTGTGTTTTATGTTATGCTAAGCTAACTAGCTATTATTATTATTAATATTACCAATTCCATATCCTCAAAGAGAGCTAGTGTCAGTGATTTAATTAATCTTATTAAGCAGCTGCTCTGGGGTTCACAGGACAGATGGTTTGTGGACAATACAGTCAAATCCAGACATTTCCAAAGAGACAGCCCAAACAGAGAGGATTGTGGGAGCAGATGTGCTGAGGACCTCACCATTCTTTTGCATCTTGTGGGTTGGAATGATCCAACAGGATAATCAGAGCAGCTTATACAGTAGTTCTAATAACCTTAATCCCAGGATTGAAAATATCTAGGATAGTATTACAGATGTGGAGTAAATCTTTTTGGCGATGCAGTAGCTGTTAAATACTTGAGTATTAGGCCTGGCAGGGGAACCAAGAAATCAATGTAAAGTATCTGCTCGACTTATTGCAATAGAAATCACAGCCTCGTGTTGAAGCGATATGTTCTGATGTTCGCCAACCTTTTCTAGCTGAATATGCTCGGCGGTTGCTTAAGGAAAGTGTAGTTGTGGCTCCCGCTGTTGACGTGTGACAAATCCCTATCTGAAGAGCGGCTCTTCAGCTAAAGTTAAAAAAAAGTATTAATAAAGCACACTGAGCGTTAAATACAGTTAAGCTCTAAGTACTGTTAACATTAAGCTACATCCCTTTCCATTATAAGTGACAAAAAAGGTCCCTGGTGACAATGCAACCAAGGATTTGTGCCAGCAAAAATCTGCATTGACTGCAATAGTGTTTTAAATGAGCAATATGTAAGAATCTACCTTTCGAATTCATATTCCAAACAATTAGGGGGCAGCATATCACTAGAGTAGCTTTGAACTGCGTCTGTTTACTACCACTGTGTAGCTACTGGTCCTATTAACGAAGCCGACTCTGCTCAGAGTTGGAGCTACGGGACCGCCAAGAGCAGGAGGTTTTCAGGGCCAGGGTGGGAGGGGCTAAGCAGACAATGCTGGCAGGGAGCGGCGCCTGAATGGGCACCAGAACGGGAGCCGGGCGAGCTGGCAGTGGAGCCAGGCTCAGCAGCCTCCTGGACTGACGGAGGCCAGTGATGACAGGGAATCCAGAACTGAGGTGATTTACAGTGGGTCTGATCAGGACTCTGGAGACGATGGAGACATGATAGGTTCAGGAGGGGACAGGAGAGACGTGAAGCGGACGTCAGGCATCAGTCAGCCGTCACCTTCAGAGCTGTACTGTCGGACTATCGCCTCTTGAGGTACAAAGTGGCATTACGAGACAAGACCTAACTTCTACTTCTTCTAACTTCAGTAGATATCTGTGCAACACAATACACTGACGTCTTTGACATTACATCAAAACCATTTCTTCACATTCTGCTGAAAACTTTAGTTATTTTTTTAGGTGATTTAACTAAACCTTTAATCATCTTCTTGAATTCACAATCTATATCAAGGGTAAAGATATAGATATATCACAAGATGGAACAACCTCTTAGTCGAAGTGCAAAATAAAAAATAAATAAACCCTCAAAATGTGACACATAACCTGCACTACACTAGAGTCAAGTCAGGTTTATTTGTACTGTTACAGTCACAAAGGCTTCAAAGTCACGAAAAAATGTTCCTGAAAAGTGATTTGTCTCCACACTATCATTAGCCTGGCAGCTTTCAAATTATGGCAGTGCACTTTTGACTTGTTTTTAGCGTTTCAGACGACTCCTCATGAAGGATGACACCCAACCAGCGGCATCAAAGGCAACTTATGTTCAAAGCGAAAAATATCATCTGCAGCCTGGAATTTAAAGAGGCAAATTTTCACCTCGAAACAGATTTATTCTGTATCTTCATAGGGGAGATCAAACCTTTCAGATTACATAGAAAACATCCTGGTAATTATGCAAAGCGAGATATTCTTCCACACAAAACCTAGGTATGAATGCGGACGTCATCTATGATAAACAAACAAAGAAGAAGCTAAAAATCTGCCAGGTGTCATACATACATGACATTACTCCATGGCAGTGGTTAAACGATAACAGCATTCAATCAGTGAATTATGCATCTTGTGATATACTCTAAACTCCATATGCAGCTCAGCATGCTTCAATAAGAAACACACCACACAGCCCAGTTTAGCATGTGTGTGTGAGTGTGGCGCGGATATTCAGACGTGTTTATTTGTGCAGTGGGACGAATCCCGTTTAAAGGAGGAGTTTGGTGTCAAATAATTTCACAAACACCCTTTGACAGTCAGGAGCAGTTGTATTTAAACAAGGCAAAAATCCTCCGGGAAAATCCCTCTAATCTCTTGATCCCAATATCTGTCTTTGGACTCAGAGACAGCAGTATACTATTAATCTGCTTTTGTCTGAGTGAAGCTGCAGTCGGCTTCGAGACAGAATGACACTTTCAGAGATACAGCGGGGGTCACGTGGTTTGTGCTCATACGGCGACAGACGCGCCTGAAAGGGAGCGCTCATTCAAATTAAGAATTCATCTTCCTATACAGTGTGTAGGCGTGCAGCTTAATTCATATGTGTCAACACGAGGGAAGCTAGTGAATACTTAAAACCAGGTCATCGGGAATCGTACATCTTTCACACGGAGCATCCATATAAATTATCTGCATGTTGTGGTGCTTTTGAGTTGTCAATCACAAGCTGCTTATTGAATTCACTGGTTTTACTGAACATTTTCCATATGTGTGAAGGAGATGATCTCTGATTCTTTCCAAATACCAAACTTTACCTGTGTCATTAGCAGCCCTGGGAACATTATTATAAGATTGGCCACAAGATATTTCCTACAACTATAATCTTTATTGATTTATTTGTTTAAGATGTTAAATGCAGTCTCGTACCATTAACTAGTTTTCTTTCAGCTCAGTTGTTCAGCCACCCAATATAACCCTGCCCACTCCTCCCCTCTATTGTTGCTCTCAGTATGTTAAGTTTAATTGTGCTTGGGGACACAACTTGGCAAAGAATGTGCAGTACCGACTTGAGGCACGAAGCCAGAACACAAACCAAACAGAAGTTTCACTTTGAATTGAGTTGAGCCTCTTCGCGCAGAAACAAATATATAGAGAGTTCAGCTACTGCAACAGTACAACACGTTCCTTTGCTGGATGTCCTGCGCAGCTGCTGCAGTACACACAGTCCTGCAATAGTCAGGATCTCCAAATTATCGATTTAGTGTATTGAGAAAAAAATGCTCTCTCTCTCATATTGTTTAACACCAGAAGGAATTTGTCAGTATCACTGTGGCCAAAATGTTATATTAAAGCTGCACTAATCAATATTTTTACAGTAACAATTCATCAAAGGACTTCACACAATGTGAAAGGAGTCACTGGTGGTGACAGGATATTATCAGCTGAGTTCCCACCAGCTCAGAGCCTTTCAGCACCTTTGAGCTCAGTGTTATGGTTTTATGGCCAACGTATGTACTGCTTTTGTCACCAATCTCATCAACCTCATTTCAAGATGCTGCAGTCGACTGTTTTCATCTAAATAACTCTGATAAACCTGCTGCACGCTACCTGCTCACCACCAAACCACAGACACACAAAGTTAGCTGGTGAACATGGTCAATTTAGCTACTAAAGAGATGTATTTCCCTTAGGCGTTGGTGGAGACCAAAGAGAGCTAAAAGGGAATATATACTGTGATATTCACCAGAAAAAAGACCACAAATGATGTTATCAATTAATGTTGCTTTGTGTCTGTTGGATGAGCAAATATGCACATTATACGACATATGCATATCAACTTCTGATAATATATCAGTGTTGTGTTTCCAGCTTGTTATGCTGCCTCCAGTGGCCAAAAATATGAATTCCCGCTTTAACCCCTGGAAGAAACACTGCTTCACCAGCTCAATTAGGCTAAGCAAAAAGTAATATTTACACAAGGCCTGCAGCCACCGGGAAAGAATCTCTTGTTAGCACTGGGTAAACTTGAAAATTTCAGAACTTGTTATAGAAAAGAGCTGCTGTGGTTTTATCTCTCTATGCCTAAAATACACAGCTGCCAAAGAAATCATCACTAATCAGAATAATCTGTAATCAGAGTACTATCTGTGTGATGAAAATGTAGGCTTCTGGGAAAAAATACCTATCAATCCGGTCCCAGTATTCAATTTGCATTATGACGTTTCACGCCTCCTCCTCCTCCATATACCAAGTGGTGTTATAGCAGGTGGTGAGGCATCATTGTGACAAATAATGTAAAACATCACCTCTAATGTAATCAAAGGGTTGCCAAAGTCGTCAAATTGCACTGGCAGGACATTTTCCTTGGCAATCCCATTGCCACTGATTGAAATTCAATTTGTGTGAGACATTAGTGTCATGAGAAACATAACAACAAAAAAACATCAGAAGAATCCATGTTTTTTTACATTATAATCAGTGAAATCCATGATCAAGCAGCAGCCTGTGATTCGACCCCTCGACTAAAAAACACTGGCTGGGCCTCTAATCAGACGGCCTGTAGCAGAATTAAACTTTCTGGATCAGCATAGATAGCTGAGTTGTTGTAATAAACACGAGTAACCTTGAGATATTTTCAGGCGTTGTACACACATTTGTGACACTGTAAGATCAGGTTCAAACTATTAACTGTGGGAAGAGATTCAGGAGAAGGTTTTTCAGGTTATTTTTTAGTCATCAACCTAAAGTATTAATAATTTGCTGTGGAAACAACTTACTTATTGAGCATATTTATACAACTTTTTGTCTCCTGCATCTGTTGCATTAACCTTCCTTAATATAGCAGCAAGGCACAAATCTGTTGTGATGTTGCTGTGTTCAGTGAATAAAATAATTCACATAACCAAGCTGGCTGATGATCATGACTCAAATGTGAAAATAGGTGTGACATAATTTCACTTACTGTAGGCTACAGTCATTCTTGGTACCCTGTCATCATGCATTAGCAGCTTAATGAAGTGGCTTAAGTTGTCTGACTGTCTGTCCTTCAGCGAGTGACGTTGGTTTCAGGGATTTCTAACTATATCTTCACAGGGACCTAGAGGCTGTGCTCTCAGCTCAAATCACAACAGTGCAATGCAATCACAGTTATTTATTGCACCCAGTCAATGTGAGTTATCCTTTGAATTGCATAATGCTAAAAATGAAAAATAAAATGCTGCACAGCCTTAGTTCAGGTCTGCCCTACTTTTTTTTTTTTTTTTTAAACCAGGACTGATTTATGTTTAGCTAATGTACGATGAAATAAACAACATCATTCCATTTTATCAGGATGAAATATGGAGCTATGCAATGCATCTATGTTATTTCCCTAATGAGAAACAAGAGGACAGATTCTGGGAACTTACTGGCCATAGAACAGCGCATTTAAATAATTGTTTTAACCGATCAAAGGGATTTACGTGTGCGTGTTTCTGTGCGTGTGTGTGAGGTCATGCAATGTGAAGCTTGTGGTCGGACAGGAGAGAGTTGACAGGTCTGGTGGCAAATCCTGTAATCCCTTCATCTGATCAAAGTAATACAACAGCTTTTAAATTACTTAATGGAAAGGTAAATTTACTTCAGTGTACTTTGGAGTTAGAGCAACGTATGGACTGTAGGTAAACCCATGAGAGGTCACATCTCTATTACTATGCTTCTAGTTTTCTTCAATTAAATTTGATTTCTACTGCTGAATATGGATCCTAATTCTGACTCTGATAAGTCCATTCATTCGAGCAAGGACACTAGCTTCATTCGCTATTTTAAATTCATGGTCTGATAATATTTTCCATGCACAGGCATTTGCAGTAGTCGTGGTTCTTGCTCGTCTCCTCCCTGCAGCTCAGGATGGAGAGAAAGCAAGAAGAAATACCACATTACCTTCGGATGGGGAAAAAAAAAAGAAAATCTCTGTACTTGCTAGAATACTGAACTCGTTGGCAAAGGTACAATTTGGCGAATGCTTTCATCCAAAGTGACTTAAGGTACCGTGGGTTCATACAATTTCAGCATGGATGGCTCTGCGGGGAATTGAATCTTTATGTTTTGCAATGTTAGTGCCGTGCTGAAATGAGCTATAAAGAGCTACCAGTCTTTCTTCATTGCGGGCAGTAATACCAGGTTTTATGTGGTCTGGTGTCAAACATAGTGACGCTAAAAACATGTCTGACAAAGACATAAAATAGAGTTGGTATAAAGAGTTCAGTGTGAACTAAGGTTTAAGGGTGCTTTAGTTCAGACAAATGACATGTGTTGAGAAACCTCGTTGATAACTCGGAGCAGTCGCTCTTTTTTGTTATGTGTTTAGATTTGGAAGGCGAGGGAAACAGGTTTGCTGCTTTTTCCTTTTATTCTCTTTTTACAGGCATGCAAGCAGAAGGATGTGATGCACCAAGGCCAAACATTCCCATTTTTGCATTTGAACTAGTCTCTCTCCATGTCTTATTTATCAAAGCATATTTTGGCAATTTCAGGAGCCTCTTTTGTGCATTTCTAGCTCTGTAATCTGGCAACAGCGAGCTGGATTTAAAGCTGCATTAATCAATATTTTTGTACAGACAATGGATTGAATGACTATGTGTAATGCAAAAGGGGCCACTTGTAGTGACACACCCATAAAGAATTACCACCCAGCTCTGCAGTTCCCGTTGCTTTACATGCCTTCATAGTGTCTTTCAGCTCATTGTTTTGGTTTAACAATCTGCAGCTTTTATTGCTTTACTTCACTCTCATCGCTTTCATCAACCCAATTTTCAACAGCAGCTTTCATAAATCCCCTGTATGATACCTGCAGGAGACAACATTAGTGAGTAGCTGGTGAAGCATTTAGCAGCTGAAGAACCAGATTTTTCAATAAGGAGCTGGTGAAGTCCAAACCAGAGCTACAAGAAGAGTGATTATACTTAAATCCACTAATTCACAAGGTGGCCAGAAAAAGTTCAAATCAATTCTAATGTCTGCTGGATGGGTAATTAGGAAACTAACACATTTGCTGCAACAACTAAATATGATAAAGTGGTATAAGTAAAGATAAGATAAACCTTTATTCGTCCCACAGTGGGAAAATCTGCAATGTCTGTCACTCCTTTGTTGTCAATGTCTGTCACTCCTTAGCCTAGAAATGAGCAGCTACTACTAAACACGTGAGACCAATCAGCAAACTAACGAGAACAGATTTAGACGATGACGCACTCCAAACTGTAGCACACCGCCTCTTGAAACTCCCAAACCTCAGGAAAAACCTATAATACTCATTGTTACACTGAACAGAGGCGGTTGGTCGACTGTGTGAAAGAACAATGTAACTCGAACTGAGTGCCTGCTTTTATGTTACGGCTGAGAGAGAGGTTTCAGTCCCACACTGTGCTTTGTGGCTGCCTGGGGTGACGGCGGCACACGTCTTCACTGACATATCGCCTGTTTGTCTTTGAGGCTTTCGTTGTGTAATCTTGTGGATCCACCGGCTTCAGTTTAGTAACCTGCAGTTTCTCATCTGCTGTTTGACGTGGTAATTCAGGCGAGATATAAATAATAAGAGAGCAGATGTACAGCTATCAATATACACCTTCAGGATGAGTCTTAGGCGCTTCTCTCGTTCTCAGTGTTTTGTTACCCACCATCTTGAACCTTGTAAAATGATTTTCAGTGCTACTCCTGAATCTGGAAAAAGGTGACTTCTTTGTCACTGTGACCGCAGCACAGTTCAAATTAGTGTAATAAGTGTTTTTTTGTCCTTACAGTTGGGTTTTTTGCTCACTTGCATGTTTACTCGTGAACATATTGTTTATTGAGATTTATTTAGCTGAACAGGTTTAGGAATGTGCCCATCAACATCCAATCAAACTTCAAGTCACTAAGTCAGTCCATGAGTAAATCACCTCCCACTACATGACAAGTGATTAGACATAATGGATCTTGTCACTATTGCCATCGTACATTCATTACATGGAGCTCTTTAAACAATAACTGCTCATCTTTCATGCAGCACAAGGGCGATATCTTTTACATCATTCATCTTAACACTGCAATAACATAACCAATTAGTTCTTTCATGGCCATAAAACTATTAACATCAGCACCCACCCCGGTGTGAACATTATGATCTTTTCCTGCAATTCCTTGACTAATGAGACTCACACACACGCACACGCACGAACTGGACACATGACAGCACATCCTAGCTTTCGAAATATTAAATTTAGAGCCACCCAAAAACTTAACCCTGAACACTGAGATAATTAACTTTACTCTACTTGAGTTAAAATGTTTATGCTGTTATAATGTTCAGAGGACTGATTGCTTGTGAAAATAGTATTTGAATATTTTTATCTACAAAAATTTAAAAAGAATTGTGCAGATGATTTCATGTGTCTCTGTATCAACTCTTTTGCCTGTTGTAACATTGTTCCAGGTGGAATCATATATAATCATAGTTTATAAAGCTACTTTTCTTTGTTCTAATTACTATCATGTCATAGTGACCTTATATTTTTAGAGGAATATGATCCAACTCATGTCATAATAGTAAGATGACCTTTGGAAATTAGTTTTTAGCAAGTAAGTAAGAAAACAGATCACTGAGTCTTTGCATTATAACTGAATCTTTACATGTGAAAATGACTATGCTAAAATCCCTGAATGTTTGTCTATGATGTAAGAATTTAATCCACAAAACCTCAGGTTGAAAAAAGATATCATCTCTTGGATAATAACCTGTTAATATATTAACATCAACAACAAATTGCTTCTTCTTCATTTTGTATTAATCATTCTCAGCTTTCCTGAGCTGGACCAGTCAACAGGCTACGTTTTGCATATCATGCAAAAAGATGGCTGCCAAAAATGAGTGAGACTGCATTGTGATTTACAATACAAGAGTCTTCTGAAGAGCCTGAGACATTTTTCTGGTCTCCAAAGAAAAAATGAGCCAAATGAGCACTTTATAATAAACTTTTAAATCTAGTATAGTAGAGCAATTAACATAACATGTCTTTTCTTTATCAAACACCAGTGCCAAATGCAAACTGATCTCTCACAGTGAAGCAGGTTTAAGCCTTTTAAAATCAGTGCCCAGTGTGGACAGAGGGCTCTTAGTCAGGGTTGTCCAATTAAATTTGAACACAAAAACATTTTTCTCTGTGCTGAAATGCAATTTACAATAATATCCAAAATGTAACACGGCAAGTTAGTGAAACAAATAATGGAAATATTAAATGACTTGTGATTATAGACTGTGAAGAGTCTGCACTTGAAAAGAGCAAGAAAGAGAATAATAATACCATTTTGGGTGACATGTCCAAGTGTATCTGCTGCCACAGTTCATTTCTGATCTCAATTTATTCAGGGTGTTTTGATGCAGGATGGCAATGCTGTTTCTCACTGATGTGCAGTGGTTTAGATAAACAAATACCTAATGCTGCCTAACACTGAAAACCTGTTCGTGAACTACAGCAACAATCATTCATGCTGTCAGTGCATGAGGTTGGTAAAAGACCCTGTGCTTCCTTCTGCTGTATTACCACCATCAACAAACCCTGAATACAGCAGAAAATAAAACATAAGCCTGCACAGTATGTAGAGGACATTTTAATTAGTGGTATTTCATATTTGCCTCATTGACTAACGGCAATCAGATGGGAATATCTTGTGCTGCCGTAGTAAGTTATCCAACGCTGGCCTAATGAGCTTATTGTTAATAAAAGATTTATGTGCTTGAATAAAGATACAAGAGCTCGTGACATGGAATGTAAATTATGGCCTATATATATATATTAGTCCATATGTAAAATGAGCCTTAAGGTCCACCAGTAATTGAAAAAACTTTAAAAATAGATGTGAAAAAAACAATACACACCCCTCCCCCATCAACGCTCGGCCTGACCAACAAACCTGCTCCTCCCCAGCACAGCAGTGATCTGCCAACCTGTGTGAAGCTCTGCACCCAATACCCTGAATACATTTTCATTACAAACAACACGGAGGGCGAGAGCGGAAAGAGATCCTGATATTATGGTGACAATATTTGGCCACGACACTAGTGACACTATTTTCACTACCTCAAAGAACCCCATGTTCTCATTCTGTACTGACCAGCTGGGTCTCTGGCTCTTTTATTCTCCTGCATTAGACAGCTCATTTTTTACCTGTTAGAATTATAAAAAGGAATTAAATGATACCACAGTTTTGAGGGAAGTCGTTGATTTGTCATGCTACAGTTTTTAGAAAATGTTATTATAATGATAGATCATAATTCTATGTGCTTAAGCTGTAAGGATCAATATGCAACTGGTACAAAAACATCACCCAGTTAATATTTGGGTTCTCTAATGTTGCCAACTCCACAAATCTACTGGATGCTTTTTACACTGTGTGACGCCAATGATGTCATTCGTGTTTACTCCATTTGACTCGTAGATGTTTACCCCCGCTGTTGCATTTGAGGTAAGCCATTGGAGATGATGTTTCATAGGTCAACCAATCCCTATGGAGCTGTTTGATAAGAATGGAAGACACCTTTGGGGATGAGGAGCTCCTGCATGTTTTCCTAATGAGGCCTTGCAGGAGATTCGTTCATTACAAACAACTGTATTGCAGATGAATGGCACACATCATAAGTCTGAGGCAAACATGTGGCTTAAGCCAAATAGAGGAAGGGAATGCATGAATTTAGGATTGATGGTAATTACAACAGGGGACTTGAATTTATTTAATTCAACTCGTATTGCGGCTGACTGGAGAGGCTACAGAGGGCGTGCTGTACCGACTGTATGGATCAAACTGAATCCAGATGTCTTACCTTCACTGCAGTCCTTTCCTTGGAACCCCGTCTGAGAACAGTCACATGTGGGTTCGTTGTTAATTAAACTGCAGACTCCTCCATTTAAGCACATGTTGGCTGTACCGCAGAGGTCCTTTAAGACCCCTTCGCTGTTGACCATTTCAGACTCCGTGTTGTTGACCTTTACGTCTGTTATCCATCCAGTGAAAGGCGGCTGATCCTTGACCGCAGCCGATGTCAGTCGTAACGCCACAGATCGTAATTCCGGTGGTATTCCGCCAACAAACAAATGGCTGAAAACAGTCATATCCCGTCTTTTCGACTTCACCTCGACCCATTTTGTCTCACTGTCCACAATCAGGGTTGTGTTCTTAAAGTTTCTCCTTATCGTGACCGCGTGCCACTGGCTGTCGTTGACCGCTGTGTCAGACACGACGGTGGCGGGCTCGGCGCAGAAGATCGAGAAACGAAGGCTGAGCTTGCCGTTCAATATGAGAAGTTCTAGAAAGTCACAGAATCCCTCGTCGTCGAAGTAAACTAGCAGCCCGTGGGAACTCTTCGTTTTCATGTTAAAGCTCATTTCGCTTTCGCAGCACGCGTTCCACACTGGAAATCTAGCCCACTGTCCCTCAGCACCTGTAAATTCTAGACAAGTGCCAATTTCTACAAAGCAACAAATGAGCAGCCCAACCCATATGATATGGGCACCATGTGGCTTCTGTAAAACCATTGTGTGATCACAAATTCTGTGTGGGTGGATAGAGACTTATTGGGCTAAATTTACTTAGAACCTTTGCTTAAGCATGAAATATGTTGGGTTGACTGCAAGAGAGTAGACTGGCATTGAACTAACTGTCTACATGGATATACAAGTGTGACCTGATGCATTGTAGGACGAAAGAGTAAATGTTATAATATATCTGCATAGCAATAGGCTTGGCCGACACTTATTTCCTGAAGCAAATACCATCACCTCACACTGTCCAGGCCACTGGCCAAACCTCTCACTGCTCGCGCCAAAATAGTTTGAACTGTTTAAAGGTCCTCTCTGCCATGGCTATTTAGAGCAAAGTGACAGAGATTCAAATATCCATTGGGCACACTCGGTCTAATTTATGTAATTATGGAACAGTCCCTTTTGGTGCCAGTTACAGTGTGCACGGTTTCACTTGAGTTGAAATGGCAGCTTTAATCTTCATGCTCATGCCAGCATTCTTTGGCAGGTAACTGGAAGCCTTTGCTCGGGGCTCTTCACCCTGCATCCTCTGTAGCAATGAGAAAAAATGCCATATGGAGCCACGCTGGCTGATAAGCTCAGCAAAAGAAGCGGTCTGTCTGTCAAGGCAGTCCTCAGTCCCGAAGCTCCCTGCAAAAGAAAAGCACATTTAATACACTCTCAGCCTTTTTAGCATATCCATTCTCCAAATCCACTTTGGCCACAGCCTTAATCAAGAGTCAGAGTTGATGCTATGATTAAGGCAGAAGCCAATCAGACACTTAAATCCAGAGAGGCCTTTGTTCCAATAAACACAAGCTGTATCATTATATGAATATGAGCTGGGCTTTCCAGGAAGCATCCAGCAGCACTGGACAGCTCCACTGTATCCACGCATCACTTCATCTCCCGGCCAAACACTGTGTCGGAAACATGGTTTTCTACATGCAGTCCCTCTCAGACTGTGCACATATGCATGCAAACATCAGTAAATAACGATGTGTGATGCATGCAGCCTGCATCATTAGTCTCACCAGATGTTCCAGCGTCTAAAAACAAATTCCACTCACTCACACCAAAGTAAAAAAAAAAAAAAAAAAACAGGAAACCACCGATTCACAACTCTCATGTTTTTTTTAACCAATATGACTTTTTGCATACACTCGCCGCAACTTCTGCAACCGTGCATGTCCATTAGAGTCAGCAGCATTCCGACATACATGCATCTATCGGCTGGCCTGTCCTCTGTTGAAGACCTGACATGAGCAAAAAAGTGCGTCATTTGATTCACAATGGGTGGCTTGTGTCAGACGAGCGGCTCGGGCTGCCACTGGGTCTCAGTCAGACCCCGAGATGTGCTCTTACACGATTTGCCTCGTCACTATTTTTTCTCGCGGAGCACGAGACGCATTCTGCAAACGCGTTAAATATTGAAATGAAAAAAAAACAAGCTGGTTGAAGAGATTAGTTTGCATTTCAAAGCAGGGGAAAAAACAATGCATGCATGATGGGATTTACTTATGCACCACTTTAAAAACAGACCAACATCTTCTCCATATGTGATGAACGGCAGGAAGGCATTGAAACCATCCTCATGCTTTAACTAAAATGTGGGCTCACATCTCCGCGCTCCGTAAGGCTCCATTTCGCCAAAACGGGACAGCATCTCATCAATAACATGCCCCCATACCTCCACATCTTCCCCCGGCTGACAGCAGCAAAGGGCGCACTATAATTAGAGTCTTATTTCATGCTCTTATCTGCGGCATTTCTGCAGACGCTCGCAACTGGAAAATGCAGAAACAAGAGGATGCGTTTTTCTGTTACCTTTGCGCGCACACCTTTACTTCTACGGGACCCTGAACAGTTGGCACAAGAGGGAAAAGCAAGAAAGAAAAAAAAAAAGATGCGATTTCATGCAAAAGCACCGAGTAAAAAAAGGGCGACAGTCCGGGTTTTTTTTTTCTGTCTGTTTGAGAGCCTCCAAAAAAAATATCCACTCCTGGCAAAACAAGATCTGCTTTCAAGTGAATCACAGCATCAGAGAGAGAGAGAGAGAGAGAGAGAGAGAGAGAGAGAGAGACTGGTCCACTTCACTTTAACTCCACCAAATACTCACAGGCTGATAAGAAATTACCTTAAATATTCAGTCCTCCAAGTTTGCTTCCAGATTTAACAAAAAAAAAAAAAAAAACTGGGAAAAGGGAAAATGTAGAGAGCAGATCAGGAGCCAAACATCCAGTTATCTCAGAGGGAGACAAGGTGCAATCTGGCTTCCCTGTTGAGCTCATCCAGAGACTGTCAGGAGCCTCAGACTGAGCCTCCGTCACGTGTCTCCCCTGGTCGTGTCTGCCGGGGAGGGGCTGCATGCAGCAGCAGCAGCAGCACCTTGGACAGCGCCTCTGCCTCCACCAGCAGCGGACAGTCATGGAGGAGGAGAAGTTTGGAGATCAGGCTTGTTTAAAAAAATAAATAAATAAAATCTCCTGTGATTGATCCATTGATCGAGCTAAAGGGTGTAAAGGCACGGAGGCAGCTCACATGTGCCTTGACAGAGAATAACTACAACAACTCCTGGTCCAGTGTGTGTGTGTGTGTGTGTGTGTGTGAGATCTGTTGAATTATTACCACATGCAAAAAAAAAAAAAAAATGAAGGGCAGTGAAATCAGCCAAGCAAGAGTTGTCAGTTCTGGGGTTATTATGAGATCCAGCTGAGTGATTAAATATTCAAGTGGTGCTTTATTTTTATGGCATATTTATGGTGCATCTCTGAGGAGGTTCGTACCATATTTCAAAAGGGAAATAACCTTATAGAACATCCTATATACTGTTCACCTTGTCTAAAGAGGACCTACTTTAACTATTAATTCTGGGTTGTTGTTTTTTTAATTATTTGTGTTTAGTTTTTTTCTTTGTTTTATTCTTTAACATCTATGAAAGCATGTTTGTTTCCACACTGAAATCAGCTCTATTCATCCACTACAGTGGATACTATTAGCAGAAGACATTTGAGTGCCATTCATAAATAGTGTGCTTCCTTCCATTGACTATTTTAAGGTTGGAACAATTAACAGACCAAGGCTAAAAATCCAGGATGTGGACTGGCGACTGGAATATTGCTACAGCAATCCTCTGGCCAGGATCTAAAAGCCAGCCCATGTGAATGAGTAAAAGCGAGCGCCAGTTCGGTACATCAACAAGCTGTCCTTGAAGAAGGCACTTAAAGCTTGAAGAATGAAATAGCTGCTCAATGGCAGGAAACACTGAGGCACAAGAACAGGTCCTTGTGTGGTGCTGTCATTAACTCTGTTTGGACAGTAAAGGAAAGGTCACTCGCTCTGCATGCTGAGACATATTTTGAAATGACAGCTTATGAATGTGAAGAGCAAACATTATGATGGCACTCGCTAAAGTTTTTATGCTGATGATCGTGGCCTCAACAAGTGCTGATGTATTAGTATTTTAAAACCACTACAGCTGTGTATTTTGTATATTTCTTGTAGCTCCAGTTAATATAAATGTTTCATATAGAATAATACAGTACTGCAGTTGTGTACTATACTGTATGTGTGAGATCTGTGATGGTCCAGGGTATTTCCCTTTTTTTCTATTCAGTGAATGTTGTGCTGGCCACTGAGTCCACTCCCCACTTCCTCTCCGTGACCCTAATTACTAGTAAGCCACACTTTTGCATTCTGCATTTTATCCCGGTTGTCAGAACCAGTCAAACATCCACATTTATCACTGGCTGCTATAAAACCACTGCACACATGATCTCAATATTAGACCTAATTTTGTATGTAAGATTAATTAAGGCACACCAGGAGTTAGACAGTTGCAGTTTACTGTATAAGGTTAGAAATTAGGTAAGACAGGTAGGTAAATTGATTAATTTGTTGCTCACCTATGGGTTCGCAGAGTTTATTAAGCCACTTGATGCTAATTTCCAACCCAGTAAATTCATGCCCATATACATGAATCCTACAGATTAAATTTCATGACTGCTGTGATTCTATGTTGCAATTTAATGTGCACTTTATAAACACATGCAAGTTTTATCCAACTAAGCATGCGTGATGCACGTTTCACCCACACCATCCAGACTCTGCGCCACAGTTTGTGGACTCACGTCTGGTGCAATTGTGGTGCAATCAGTCTTATGATTCAGTGCTGAAAAGCTGCCTCGTGTGTTCCATGTGACCAGTAACCTCACACATTTCTAAAAAGGCAAGCACAGTGAGAAGATTGCATTGTCGCCAGGTTCATTTCATCTAAATATATATATATAAAACTCTTTCCTGTTTAATTTTCCCTCTCCCCTTTCGGCACTATTTTTCTGTATGCTAGCAGAGTTAAGATAACACACATGAGTTTAATTTAAAATACATGTGAATTTTAATGGCTCAGTAGTGTTGGAAACAGATATTTGAACATATATTTAATTGTACGAAAGGTCTGTTTCTGTGGAAAGCTGCAGTGAAACTTGTTAGTTCACACATGGAACGTATGAACTATCAATCATTAAAACTTCCATTGGCCATAGTATTAGCTTGTTAGTGGCATCTGCTGGCTTACAATTATCTGATATGTAATTTATAACATTGATAAATTTGAAATTTCAAGATGCAGCACAACATTTAACTTTAAATGTTTGAGGTATCTACACCTCAAATAAGTGTAGATCACAAAATTGGTCAATACCACAAGGCTTGATTTTGGTGGAAACCGAGTTAGGGATTATGTTCACCCTGCAGCACTTCTCCAGGCTCACAGTATACATGGTAAAGACGCACTAAACAAATGAAAACATGTAGGAAATACAGTGCAAGAGTGGAGAGACTGACTAGCTGGACAATTAGTAGCTCTGAAACTGCCACGTGTTTCTTATTGTACAAAGAAATTGGTTGATCTACAGACTTTAAACACTGATGCTCCAGTAAATGTAGAAGTCATAAGTGCAAAGAGGCCTTGGTCTGCAGGACTCAGGGTTTAGAAAATATATTTTTAAAACTTTTGAGGTTACAGTGTTGCTTGTGTCACTACGATGACAGATTGAGGGGAACAGAGAGATAGCGCATTCAAGATTAATAGAGGTCTAAGCTTTCTGGGTTCATTCGGGGAGAAGATAAGGCAGCTTTTTGTTCATACATTAGTGATCTCTCACTTTCCAAAGTAATACAAGGCAGGAGTTTAAAAATCAATATAACATTGAAATCCATTTTCTTGAGTTATTAGCAAAAATATGTTTAGGTAGGCAAAGTGTACTTAGTTACAGAATCAGCTTTTTTTCCCCCTCATCTTCTTCCGCTGAGGCTGTTTCTCTTATTTAATGTAACTGGATCTCAGAAACCATGACACAGCATCCAGACATTTCAGAATGTCACACACATCTCAGATAGGAAAAATGTCACCAGTGGGACAGCTGATATATAAAAAAAACATTTTCAAGTTTTTGCCACTAACCTCTGATCTGCCTGTTCATATGTGCTGAATTATTTAATACCAGGAATCAGGCACTAAAAATATTTTTTTAAACTCCTATGTACTCATTTTTATGAACTTCTGGACCACTGATACAATTCTCTCCAAATTTGAGTAAAGTGAGCTAATTCGTTTAACTCAATACTTTCAGCCACTAAAGGCCAGACAGTTTTAGGACTGTGCTCATATTTGACCAAATCAACAATGACTCCTTTGAATTTTTGTGGGTTACAGACAGATAAACATTTGGCTCCTCTTCCTCTTTGCTGTACAGGCTAAGCACTTCCTGGTCCAGTCTCTCTGCTGAATGTACAGAGATGAAATTGATATTGATCTTCTCATCTAACTCCAGGTGAGAAATCAAATATATTTCACCAAATGTTGGAGAAGATATTATTTAACACTCCAAAACAGAGGTAAAAGGAGGAGTGCATTTTTGTAATGAAACATAAATTCTGCCCGAGTGGACCATAACAGACACGTAATGGGCTCTTGTGAGACCAGATGCACCCTTTGACCACCATAAATGTATAAAGTGCTTCCTTGTCGTTTAAGGCCTTATTTGCTTGTGATGTTGAAATGAAATCTGGTGCAATCATCCATTTGGAGCGATTTCTTTAGACTGATGAGAATATGGCTGCAGACCAAACAACCGCATGACTTCCAACCCTACTGCGGTTTGTGGTGACAATGCATCATGGGCTGACCACAGGAATGTGCTGCAATGTATATGTGACGTTAGCATTAATTAAAGAACTGAAATGCACATGATATGTCTGCTGTTCATGGAAGAGATCTCATGTGACTGAACAACCATTCACACTTGTGCCATATGTGACAACTCCAACAATGGCTGTTTACACTTTGCCTCAAGTGTCTCCAGTGATTGTGATGACTATCATTACATCAGCCAGGAGCACTAATGAACCAGGTGGTATCTGTGACCCCACAGAGGTTAAAAACCTGAGACTCTCGACCAGTCACTTAGGCCTGAAGAAGCCCTTTGGGTGAAGGAAACATTTATAAAAGTATCTCCAACCAAGTGCCCTAGATTCAACCCTGCTTCAATAACCAGGACCAAATGACTGAGAATCCTCAGACGTCTCATATCTGGTTATCTGCACAATCATTATAGCTTCACTCTGGAAGTCAAAAGGGGAGCAAAACAAAGTGTGTGTGACTATATTATCCACTACTCATTAAAACAAGTGATCTTTGACATCGACCAATTCCATAATAAAACTGGGATACAACTTGCCTCTGTCCTGTGCTTTGTTTCCAAAGTCCATCATTATTTATGACAGACAAGTCCAATTGCAGTCCCGACTGATGCTAGTGACCAATTATAAAGCTTTAAAGCACAAGTCCAGCATGACTTCATCTTACATTTTGTATAGTGGAATTCTTGAACATGCAGCAGCTTTTACAAATGTTGGCGCTCGATTAGATTTTTAGTTCTCTGATGCAAGACGTTAACAAAAAATCAGGATCCCGTCACACTGGATCCATTTAACGCAAACTGACCATTCTTTAAGCCTGTAACAAACGTGGGAGCGGGAGCACAGGAAACGGGCCCCAAAATGCATACACCCAAGGCTGAGCTCGGGCAGTTCAATTATTCATTAACAAAATCAAAAGACTCACATGGGTGGTCGGGCAGGCCAGGGTCAGAAAGAGAAAATGCTGTCCAAACAGGCAAACAAGTCCAAATCGTAGCATGAGAGAATAAAAAGTCCAAAAACAAGTAAGGTTTGGGGTGAAATGCAAGGCAAACTTTAAAAACACTGGGAGCAGACAAACATGAAGACAGGCTGGCACAATTCATATAAGGTGCAAGGATGAACTGGCAAAGAGAGAGAGAAGAGAACACACCGGCTAAATACAGGAGGAGGGGAAGGTCACAGGTGAAGACAATCAGTAATCCTAAAGGTGGGGAAGTAAAGTAACTAAACACACCTGAGGACACACTCTTACAAAATAAAACAGGAAATGACTCGACTAAAACCCAAATCATAACAAAGCCTCACCTGCTTTCCATTCTCACGTGGATCATAAAAATAGTAACTTTCAATTTTTACTTTAACGAGCAAGGGGTTTCCCTCAAAATCCAATAAAAAAGCAGAACAGGGGTGTTAACATAATCCCACACTGTCAATCACCAGCCTAATGTTAACAATAGTCTCAATATGTCAATTAACAGTTATGCACTTGTTGACAAGCATGTGATTCTGAGTGAAAGGTGTTTTTTTGGCTGTCAAGATAAAACATATATGTCTCGAGGATGGTGTGTTAAGCATTGAGGGGAAAAAACAGGTGTGAATGGACCTTGATAATATTGAACTGTTTCTCAGACTGGGCAGTGGATCTCCTGCGGGACCAGAGGAACATGGTGAGAATTTATCTTCTCCCACACTCATTTAAGAAACTGTGGATTTATTCATGGCAACTCTGAACCTACTGTATGATTTACTCCAGGTTAAAGTTTCTGTGGCAGATGAAGTACGCTCCTCTGTGTAATTATCAGACAACAGCATAGTGTATGCTACTATAATATCACAATTTCAACAGCTGGAAGTTCTTTATTTTACTTTCACAGATGCTTATTTTTGTGTGTGTGAGCTAATTTTTTACAGTGTGAATCTGACTTTGGAATTATTCTCAAATGCAATGCTTTCATTTCTTCTTTAACCCACAGCTGAATAAGGATTACAGATTAATTTTATTCAGTTTTTTTTCTGGTTGAGGTGAGGTTATAGCAGAGGGGTGTGGTTACAGAGTTGGTTGTAGGTGGAGAACCGAGGTGGCTGAGCCAGGCAGCAGGGACAGCTGCATGTTGAAAGGCTGATTAGCAGCCTGATAGGCCAGAAAGCATGTGCTTCCTCTCTTGGTTTAGCAGTGAGGATGGGAATAAAGATGCACATACATCTGACAAGGACAAAAGCATACTAGCTGAGCGCATTTGTCTGTCTTGCACCCTGAATTCAATTTGCATTTCAGTGTGTCTGGAGCAGATGTGTGTGTAGCGCCAAGCGCAGAAGATTTTATCAGGTGCATTTGTACAATGTGATCAAAAACAATATATATATTTTCAAAATAATTTCTGGTGCTGTTAAGTTTTTGTTGACCCTGTGCCAGTACCTGCTCCCCAGAGTGAAATAAAGAAGTGGACTGTGGAAGTTAAGCAAATACATAATTGCTTTTAAGGTGACCATAATCTTACACTGGCACAGTTCTCTCTCAAAGGAACAGGCCTCGTGTTTAAACTTTAAATCCTCCTCAGTGATAAAAACTTCATCATGACGTAATTTTACTCACCTTCACGTTCACCACATCAAACAATGTAGAAAATTGGCTTTAAGGTCTATCGTATCCTCTCTCACTCATACATAATTGAATATGTTCTTTCTCATTCACTGGCACAGATCAATCATCTATCAATCAATCAATGTGGACGTTCATGCAACATGATGTCATCTATAACAACACGGTCAACCGTGAAGAGTTCTCTCTCAGTTCTTTAGTAAAAGTTGCTCTCAGCAGCTTTGTGAAAATGTCTTAAGTAAACTCTCAGTTAGGACATTTTAGTGACATTCAGGAGGACTCTGAATACGGCCTCTGAGCTTTTATGACGAGGTAAAATGCAAGACGTGCAAGTTATTCCGCCCTAACAAGTGCAATAAAACTACCAGAAGAGTGACAGAAAAGTCAAGGCCTGACAAGAGCTCCTACCAGGAAACATGTCTGAAGATATTGTAATGAGTTTATGGTCAACACAGAGAAGAAAAATCCAGTTTTGTTTTCAAATCCATCATTAAAAACCTGTGGTGAAGATGTCTAGAACCAAAAAAAGGCCTGACTGAATGGCTCATGTCATGGACCATCTGCTGGCTGAATTTCTTAAGCTGTCATAGTCATTTAAACATTGTTTTCACACACTTATTAAAATATTCAGAGCAAAGAAACAAGTGTGATTTTTCATTTCAGATCAGTTTGACACCAACCATCCAGTTTGTCTTCACCCCAGAGATCTTTGAACCTTGCACGTTGAAAAACCACGAAACACAGTCTCATTTCATAACAGTGGGGACACACTGGGCCGGACTGCATTTACTGAAAGACACAAATTGTCTTTTTATCCACCACGTATGAGTCCTCATCCCTCTAAAGTAGCTCCTTTTTTCCCATGAGACTTTTACCAATCACCAGCTGTGACCATTTCTCTCTCCCTATTGAGAGCATCTGTATCCCCCTAGATTAAAGCTGATTGAATTTAGAAATCTGTATCATTACAGCTATTAGATTAGGAGAGAGGGGAAAGGACATTGCAACTCTGAATTTCATTTCAGAGGAATTAATGAAACGTAGGAGTGTGGACCACAAAGAGCTGGTCACATGTCCAGCTTGAATGAGCTTACTGATTGTATTGACTCTTACATAATGACCCTACTGAAGATGCATGAGAAAGGCATTAACATGCCAAAAAAAATCTGATTAAAACCTAGATTTCAAAGCCTGACCAAACAGCCCGGAACAAATTGCTTCACTCCTTATTGACATAAGATCCAGGGATTTATCGAATCGATTGATTTTTGACCTTGACTATGCTTTTCACAGTATTTGCATGTGTTTGTTTTGGACAATACGTTTCATTGTACATTTACATATCGTTGCTCTTCGTATCCACAGTACAGAACAGGTTGAACGAAGAAGTTTCATCAATCCAACCTTTTGATTCTGTGGTTTCAGTGCAGTGTTTACTAGTCGGTTTTAGCTGAAATGCCTTGATTTAAACGGTTGTTACAACCGTGAACCATTTAATATTCCTCATGTATGATCCATATTAAATATTTTACTTTTTTACCAGCATGAGCACCACAGCTCTTCAGAATTGCTTATATTTATCTACAGTAGGACTTTATTTTAAATTGAAGTGCTGCATGATTTTTTTTAAAAAATTTTTTTTTTACTGTATTTATAAGAAACAAGAATGATGAAAAACAATGGTTGCTGTTCCACATATAGTATGATCTGCAAGCTTCCAGTGGCATAGACTGTTTTCTTTTTTGGCACTAATCCAGTCTTAATTGTTTTTTTTTCTCCAAACTTTGCATCAGTTGAAAGATGCTACGCTCACATAAAAATTCTACACATGGGAGCTATGAAATTCATTCTTATGTTTTCAGTGGTTGGTTTTCATCATTTCAACAGCCTCAGATATTCTCAGCCAGCCAGAACTTAGGGTTGGAACATTTTGTCTCATTATCTGTGTTATTTTCCATGAATAGAAGTCAGACTTTGCTGAATGACATTCAGATGTCACAGCTTAAATTAATGCTTTTCATACGTACTGGGTGTTGAGTGTCTCTCTCCTGACTCTGGTATGAATGTGTGTATTAGAAACTTGCCTTAATGGCTTTTGCATGTGTTTCGGTGCATTGTAGAACATGACTGGATCATTCCCCTCGATCCTGCTTTCTATCCATCGTATATCTGGGACACAACATTATCCTTGTATCTCTGGGTTTTTTTTAAAATCTTCATGCCAAGCCACTGGTCCAGCAGGTCCCCACAATCTGGGAAATGCTCCCTAAAAAGATTGGGTCAGTAGATCACCTGGGATCATCTGAGGCAGCACAATGCTCCTGCATTCACGAAAGATGGATTGATTTTCCTCTCCCTGGTCTTCATCCACTCTTATCTCCACTATTCATGAGATATTCAGCCTGTGTTGCCTTGGAGACTCTCATAACTGTGTGTGAATAAACATGCAAGCAACTGTTTAGCAGCAGTATCTGTTTGTGTGTGCAAGTGTGTGTGTAATTCTTGCACATTTCTGATGAATAATGGACTTGAACAAGGACCCTCTAAAGTGCTAAGGCAAACCTTGACCTTGGTCGTATCAGTAAATGGGCATTAATCCTCACTGATGCATGCAGCATCATTCTGTGTTTTTCATATCTTCCTCCATCAGGTGCAGCCATTACAGGATTAATTGCACACGTCTAGGTGGAATTTCTGGAGTTGAGTACTTTGCAAACACAACCAATGTTTTATTGAGTCTAAAACCGGACTGGCTTGCTTTTGTGCATCAGTTCTGCTTTTTGTCCACCCGGTGTCATTTCATGTTTCTGTGACCTTTACAAAGTCTTATCAAAGTCCCTCCACGCAAGATTAGCATCTCTATGGATTCAATCTAAATTTATTTCAGACTTTGCTGAACTGTCAGTCGTCTACAAGAGCTAAACTTGGCAAAGTTCACGAGATCAGCGCTGGAGAGGGAGTTACAAAGGAGGAGTCCTATCATTGGCCAGTATCTGTAAAGCATATGATAATGTGGAATAATATTCATTGGAGTGCAAGCTGGTGTGAAATGGCCTGATAAAATGAGAATGTTGACACACCTGCTGATCACAAATAGTAATCCCAGCATTTTATGGCAGCTTCTTTGCCTTATCGTTTGGGATTGTCAGTGCTATTGCCATAGAAAAGGCTTTTTGCTGAATACAGGCTCAACACCCCCAAAATAGCAAAACAGCAAGGGAAAAAAAGACACACACACCCACCGACAATATATTAGATATATTTCATAGCACACTAAGAAGTGATTTTAAACTAAAATTCAAAATTCCATTTGGTCATATTTTCACTGGAGTTTAACTTCTCAGATATTGAACAGGACTCCAGTGAAAGTGTGTCTGCATGAATTTCTTTTTATAACAGATCTACTTTAGTGTATGTTGGCCCCAACAAATTTAAATTTCAAAGGATCCCACACGCAAGTCAAGTCCAGCTTTTTGTGTGTATCCTGAATGTCATAGCAGCAAAAACTCTAAGAAGATGAAGAGGAAAAAACTCATAAAAATACAATTCTACAATTCTATTCATTGCTTCATTCAATGAACAAAAATATTACTAAGGAAAAAAATCACGGGAGCAGACACACAGTGAATAAACCTCTCGGGTGTGTATCTCATTTATGAGAATGACAGAACATCTTTGAACTACTACAGCTGTCAGCGGTCACCAGCCTCACTGTTTTGCATTCAACATGTGCAGAGGGATGTGCGTACGTGCCGCCTCCTACATCCATATATTTGAATTTTCTGGGGTAATTGCCATCCATGACACCAACAATGGAAAATAAAATATAAAGAATATATATATATGCTGTACTTCTGGACAGCTTACATTTAGATGATTTGAACTTCAGGTCTTGCCGGTGTGCTAAGTTGCAAATGAAGAGATATAAATGCTATTCTCAGCTCATACATCGGCAATATAATAATTTCAAAGTTGGGCAAACACAGAACGGACACTATAAAATGTTTAAAATGTAAAAGGTACTGAGATAACATCATTGTGTAACCATAAGATCATGTGACCTGTCATGTTTTCATGCAGGTTATCAGTGCTTCCTTTTCCTATGAATTTATTTTTGTCACTCTTCACCTATCTTACTCTGCTGCTTTTGCAAACCTTAGAATTGAGAGGTTTTTTTTTTTTTTAATGCATTATTGATTGAAATTTGAAAATAACGAGACTTGCCAAAAATATCACATCCTAAGGATTTTCAAAACAATGTGTTAAAAGCAGTCTGCTGTCACCGGGACTCAAAAATGGCTTCGTGGCGGTGTGTCTGGAGTGCAGTGATAAAGGGACGATCAGGCAGACACACTCTGAATAAGTGATTAATGGCCACGGAGCTCTATTGTTCTTGTGCTTAAAGATTTCTTGTCTTTCACTTCATTAAACAGTTAGATCAAGTGGTTTTTCAACAGAGAGCTGTTTTGAAATGCACAGAGCCGCTAGAGCGACGCCCGCCGTCTGAGTGTGTGTGACACTGTGGTTGATGACGAGAGATAAATCTGTAAATCAATTAAATGAATGTAGGGTAGTAATTTAATTCTATAAAGATTTCTTTCCTCAGTGTATTAACAACTGATTTGTTATGTTCTGAAAAAAAAACTACAAAGTAATTTCCAGCATGAAGGACGCAGATGTGCCAGTGGTTTCTCAAGATCATTGTTGGTTTAACTCACCCATCACATTATCGTGATATAAGATAAGATAAACCTTTATTCGTCCCACAGTGGGGAAGTTTGCATATATAAATTTCAAATCTAATTTCACTTCAGCGTTTATGTCACATAAATGTTGTTTTCTGGTTATAATTGTATAAGAAGGGAAGAACTGACTCATTTAGCCTTGTAGTTTTTCATGTAGCACAAAGTATCAGTGAAGAATTCACCCTGTCGACCCTGGATCTTTTCATGGCTTAAGACTATGATCATAACTAAGACTATTAACCTGATTCACCAACAATACAAGCTGTTTGTTCCAGGCTTGAAACACTACGCCTGCACCTTCAGAGCAATTAAGCATCCACTCTGCATTCAAAGGTTACAGCCGTGATGTTTCCAGCAGCGATCACTCAGCACGCTGAGGGTGTGTATGATAAGGGTAGACACTACAGGGCAGCAGAGTGTTTGTCTCGGCTCAGGATGCCGTCACAGACACAGACAGGAAGCAGGTCAGTGGGTACCTGGCAGCACTGGAGTGGACCATAAGTGCTTCTGCAAGTAAGACCAGACAACATTTACCTGTGATGTCCAGTCGTCATGGCTTGTTTCCACTGGAAGCTTTTCAGAAACTTTGTCTTCAGTAGCCAGGTTTTGTTGCCAGAGTTGTTATGCTCTCTCTCTCTTTCTCTCTTCAACTGGAAGTTTCACATTAAAAGCTTTTTTTATGGTAAGAAAAAAATCCAACAGTAACCTTATTTTCTTTTAGTCTGTTATATGTACTGCAAACACTGCTTACATACAGAATTCAGAGCATTTTGGAACATTTCTGGTATTTTCTGGTGTAGTATTTGACTCTTTCTGTGATGGTCATGACTGCTGATGGCTCATTCTCCGAGGTCAAGACAATTTATTACAAACAATCTGAGCATCACCATGGGACCAGACAGGCAGAGTGGATTTGCCAGATGGTCAGCTGAGAACAAGTTGGACCTTGGGTACACTTGATGACTTTGCCCAGTGCAACGGCTACGATGCCCTTAAATCTGCGAGTCGGTCTATAACAGAGTAACTGTAACTATACAAGTTACAGGGGTTAGAGTTTGGCAACGTGTGTCAATATATTAAAACTATTGTACGGCTAAGTAGTAACCACTTGGGTGCTTTTTATTTGTGGCTTCCAAAATGATCTGAACATTGTCTCAGGGGTTTAACCATCTTTTTTTTTTATGCTAAATTGAAAAACAGTTAAAGGCCTTTAATCAATAGTATCACATATGCATTTTATTTTGCATAGAAGAGGGCCATTTGTCTGTTTTTCAGTCGGACCCATGTTCTACTAATGTCAGCAAATCTTGATGCTGATGTGCATACACAGACTCATGTAATGGCGAGCAACACCCCAAATAGCCTCACACATTACAACTCGCATAAGAAAAGGTATAGATAACCATAATAATATTGTTCACATGAGGTCAGATGTGCCGTCTTGTGGCCGCCCTCATGAGGTGAAAGGACCCGTGGGCCGGCAGGATTGCTCCTTATCATCCTAAATTCTTTTCTCTCTTGGATTAATGCGGAAATTACTTTTACATGCCTCAGTAACTCGCCGCATTAACAGAAAGACTTATTTGTCTGTCGAAGATTGGCCAGTAAAACACCAACTAATGATGAAGCATGTAGAAACCACGGCGCTCCTCAAACTATTTATACCTCCGTAAGTACACCTCAGGAGAGAGGACATTCAAAGGGCAATCATTTGGAAATAGTCTCAACAACATCACGGAAATGATTTTTGCCTATCCAAAGAGAGGGCTCAACTAAAGCCGGTTAATGTATTCCAGCACCGAATCCTCTTTTAACTTGTCTTCGAAACATATTTAAGGAACAAGTCAAGTAGCTAAAAACGCAGAAATTACAGTCCTGAAATTGAAATAGCATAATGCTTCAAAGATTAAAGTGAGAAGTAATTTCATAATTCAGAGCTTACTTGTACTCCAAGTAAGCCAGGCAAGAGCTACAATTAAAAGTGTTTAACAGCTGCAAGGTAAAGGCTGGTTGCTTCCACATGTCTGTTGCTGACAGGAAGAAAAATCAGCCCATTCACAACCATCTTACTCCCCTGTCCTTTCTTCGAGGAAGGGAAGAGGATCGCCCCACTCTGTGGTTTCGTCAAACTGCCAACCAGGGCCCGGGAACACACTTCATTAACCACTCCTATGGCAGAGGATGGTGGCTTTTCTAGACAGCAAGCACAAATCTGAAGTCTTAGGAAGACCACAATGCATTATACTGAATAGGCTTGTCACTCCTGCCCAGGTTCATTTCCTTTTAAGTGTGAGCTTGAGTCAATCAAAGGAAATGAGCTGAGAAACCCTGGCTATTATTTATCAGTTTATCCACCGAGGTTGTTTCATCACCAGCCCTCCACATGTCACACGCTATAGGAAAGGTAGATGAGTGAGAAAATATTTTCAGCCTTGGAACCACACTCACACACATTAAACAGACATACGACCAGCAGTTGAGGGTAAAATATGTTGTTCGTTTAGGCACATTGAGTCAAGAACCGCAGGTACGAACAGAAGAAGTCCTCAGTGGCAAGAGTGAAGGAAGGAAGAGGATTTTCTCCACCTTTCTCCACATGGGGAAAACACATGTTTGATTCAGGATTATAATGCCTCAATCTATAATGCCTTGATTTTGAGTCTAAATATCTCACCAAAATCCAATAAAATGTAAATAAGATATATGAGCAAAATCAATACTTCATCTCATGGCTAAGTCAAACCATTTTATCTGTTTTTCTCTCACTGTACTGCTTTGTGACACGTTGTTTTACTATTAACATGTATTGAACTGTAAGTTGAATACATTTAATAATCTTTTCAGGTCATCTAGTACGACTACTGACTACTACTACTACTACTACTGGGCTTTGTTCTGTCGTCACCTGCTAATTTTTGGACAGCAGGACGTGAAGAGAAAGTTCTTCTCTCTGCTTTATTTTGAATTAAACTTACTTAGCCCACTAATGGAGCAGAACAAGCACTAAAACAACACAAGGGGCTGCGCTCAGTGGAGACGTGTTGCTTCAGGTGCTGGTGAGACGTGAAATACAATCCAGAAAGTCCAGTTTAGGTAAAAGATCCATGAATGCTTATCGGATGTGAAAATACAGCCCAGCAGTTTATAATACGGTTTTACTACTTTGGAGAGTTATCACAATGGCAATCATTTTATCTCTTGTTGCAATGATCACAAGGTAAACCAGCAGATATAAAGCATTCATGTCAGAAAGTAATCTGCCCGAAATACTTGCTTGTATTTGACTGGATGGACAGGATGACGTTGCATTGCACTGTTGCAAAAGTTGAACAAGTTGAGTCACATTTTTTAGCCCCGTAGAAAAATGTGAGAGGTTTAAGATAAGAAGAAATAAAGCAAATGTTCTTGCCCACATGCACAGTGAGCATAGCTGTTCCCTCTTTCCCCACTGTCAAGTGCAAAGATTGGAGCTGAGTTCTTGAATTATAATGGTATCATGTAAACCAACTCATGTACACCAATGGGGCGCACTGTCTCATTTGTATGGTCATTATTCACAGTGATTTCAACAATCCTCCACAGCATCCTCAATTAAATGATTATTCATTCATTTATTTTCAGTTATTCACCGGCACTCTTTTTTTTTTTGCTGCTAATTATTGCCGCCCTATCAGGCATTACTGGAGGAAGTGAGGGGATCTTAATGATTTCTGAAGAGACTCCCTGTTAGAGTCTTTGGAAACACGTATCGGACTATAAATGTACATGCAACCTCAGCATCATTGCTCTGCGTGTTCCATCTTACAGCATTAATGTTTGATGCAAACATTCAGCACAACAAGTGGTAATTGTTCTCCTGGTGTGGACTTAATGGCACAAGCGTCTTAGCAATGCATGTAATGGCAGGTAATCCTGTTCTTTCAAAGTGGGGAATGAGGGCGATAAAAGCGAAGCCACAAGTTACACAGTGTTACGCCCATGGCACAAATAAGCATTCGAGTCAATCAGGGTGCAGGTACCGTAGCTACTCTTTATTCATGCCAAGTATACACATTTATTCTCTTTGGTTTCAGCCCCACACTTCAAAAAAATCAGTGTCTCAGAGCCGAGTGTTTGTTTCTTCTTATTCGTTTTCCTTGGAAAGATGGGGTTATATACAGTACACTGTCATTCTCTGACAGGTCATTCTCAAGTACATGCGAACATGGCCGCTGTTGATACCACTGCTGAAAATGACAGGTAAATCCTTAACCGTCAAATTGTTCAATTTCAGCAGCTGCTACAGGTGCGACGCCTGAAAACAGACACCAGCTCAGCGTTTCAGCACACCTCGTGATGAGCCAACTCTCGCTGAGTTAAATAGAGGAAAATATTGTCAGAATGATAGCTGGGGAATGTGGCACACTGTGGACAAGACATATACGTTCTAGGTAGTGGATGTGCTTTCTCACCCAACCTGCATGCTTTTACAGATTTCAGTAACAAGGTCCACTCTTCCATTCTCTATACCTAACACTTGAAAACTGAAATAACCTCCTGCTTCAGAGCTAAACGCATTAATTTAATGAAGACATTTACATTGGAAGTACTCATTACTTCTCCTCTATTTGTGATTCTGTATTTAGAATGTAGCTGTAGGAAAAGGAAGGCTTTCAGTGATGGAGTTGGAAAAAGCTAATTTTATCTCTCTCATTTAATTCTCTGACAATATCTATAAAATTGATTAAGACTTTAAAGAGCGGGTATCCTTCCTCTTAAAATATTTAATTTCCCATTATTCTAATCAAGACTTACTCTGGCAGTAATAAGTGTCTGCCAAACAGCAGACTGGAGGAGCTCACCCATGTGAAGAACAGATCTGGTGGAATATCTCCACGTCGAATGACGACAAGAACAATTGGCACCTCAGCCGGTTCCTGGGATTACCCACGTGCACGTATCAAATAAAGACTGATCAGTGATGGATATGGGTGACGAATGAAGCCTCTACAAATAAACATACAAACCATCTAAATGAGGTAAGACATCTCATTATGTGGGGTGTTAAGATGTGTGAGTGAGTGTGAGTCCAATGGTGTGAATGCTGCCTCAGTCAAAGCCTGATACAGCTGATTACTCTGTGAGCTCCATTATTGCCCATAGGCTGTTTAAAACACATCAGTGAGCCACATATATGACATATACCCTCATTATCATGAACACACACACTGTAGTTTGTTCTCATTTGATCCCACATACACCACCTTTCTGCAGTTTATACTCACTAGAGCACCAAACATGTATCAGATTGGTAGTTCAATATTTTGAAAATGCACTTATTTGCTTTTTTTTTTTTTTTTTTTTTTTTTGCTGAGAGTCAGATGAGAAGATCGATACCACTCTTGTGTTTGTACGTTATAAATGAAGCCACAGCCAGCCAGGTGAGCCTAGCTTAGCATAAAGACTGGAAGCAGAGGGGAACAGCTAGCATGGCTCGGTCCAAAGTTTAAGAATATGACTACCAGTACATCTAAAGGTCACTAATTTCAGTTTTCACCAAAGCTAATCAGCTCCTGGCTCCTTGTTTGAGTAGCTTTTGCTAAGATGCGTTTCAAGGAAATTATTAAATTAATTTACATATTTGTGATTTAAATTTTCATTGGGAATTCATTTGAATTGGTGACAATAACAAGTGAAAAAGTAGATAAAAGTATGGATTATCATTTATGTTCTTTCAAATCAACTCCCAAAATCTGTTGTTTCAAACTGATCATGTCATTTTTTTTCTCATCTATGATCATTAATTTACAAAAACATTCATATCAGTCCACAGTGGACATTAACAATCTCTGTCCTCAGATGGCTCAACTGTAATGCATAACACAAACTGGCCATGTGTGTCTCAAACTGCAGCTCAAAGTGCTTTACACTGAATCCATAGTCTTTCCTGTAGGTAGAAAAGTCAGGCGGCCAAGGTTCCCCTTCATCTTTCCATCTCAGCTGGGAGATATCCTCATTTAGCTAAATTAGCTCAAGTCAAGCTTGGCTTTAATGTGCAGGCACTAATGACATTCCAAGGTTAAAGTGAGGAGTCAAGCATTGATTTGTACAGTCTGACTTCAGTGTCTGTAATGAGAATGAAAAAAAAAAGAATCAGGCCTGTGCACAAGGCCACCTGATGGAGAAAAAGGGCCAACAGCTGGAAAAAAAAAATCCAATCCCATAATTTGACCCTGATTTCTACAGCGGAAAGCCTGCTAGGTTTTACACTCTGACATTTAGGTTGTAGTGTTAATGGCATGTTTAAGTGGGAAGGGTGACATTTCACAGATGATAATAAATTAGAGGCGAACTACCTGACGATATACGTCATTAATAAATGCGTGCGCTCTCAGAAGTGACGTGCAATGTGTGCAAATTAACTGAAGCGTGTGTGAGAAAGAACAAAAAAAACAAAGCCAAGTGACATGTAAAAGAAAAAAGAGTGAGAGGTTTGGAGATAGTCTTGAAAGTACTGTTTTCACCTGTAGCCCGTTTTTTAGTATGAGTGCATATGGAGATTTGCTCTGGAGGTTGGATGGAGTGATGAAGTAGGCTGAGATAAGGGATGCAGAGGATTATTCAATCAATCACCTGTAGCCGTATCTTTACACAGCTTGTCTGAGGAGACACAGGAAGTAGGCTAGTCAGTGCCTCGAGGGATAAAAGCAGAAAAAAAATGAGACTGGGGGTCACTCCAGTTCACAAACGCTGCCCTGCCAGCTTTGTGCAGGAGAATGTAATTACGTAGAGATTGTGACTGCATGTGCATGCCAATTTGCTGGGACACTTTGAATAACTGTTACACTTTATGTCACATCATATCACAGCATTACCGCAAATTTAAGTGTGTAAGCATCTTTTCTGTTTTAATTAAACTTTAATAATGCACATTAGATCTGCTGCATTCAAAGTGGAGAAAGAAACGAGGCAACCTAATATGTCATACATGATTGATAACTTCTAAAAGCACGCTGAGAGTCCATCAGGGAAAAACAGATATTGAGATCTGCGCTTGATCTCCACAGCATAAAAATCATCCTGCATCTTAAAGGCAATATACGTGACGTAAATGTAAACACAAGGCTTTGTCCCACATCAAATTCAAAAATGGAGCTTTGGGAGCTGCTATCGCTCACAAATTAATTGACAGATCTTTGACAGATGGGCAAACACAAGACACAAATTCTGTAAATTTGAAGGAATTAGTTTAACATTTTGGGAAATGTGCTTGTCTTGCCAAGGATTTGTTTAGAAGATTGATACCTGTCACATCTGTATGGTAAATATGAAACTATAGCCAGGAGCCGTTTAGCTTAGCTCAGTATAAAGACAGGAGTCAGTGGGAAGAAACATGGCTCTTGGAGGTTGGAACAGTGTAATAATAAAACAGAATGTGATCATTTGCTAATCCTTTTTGACATATACTAAATAGAAAACAGTACAAAGACATATAGAAAGACATATTTAATGTGACCTCATCAACTTCATTTGTTGTGGACTGATCCAAAAACACCTGTTTGGATCATTCCACAGGTAAACAGGTTCATTGGTAACAGGTGATAGTATCATGATTGGGTATGAAAGGTTCATCCTGGAAAGACTCAGTCGTTCACAAGCAAGGATGGAGAGAGGTCCAACACACATGATTGTATAAAGGATATTACTACATGGACTTAGGAACATTTCGTAAAACTGTTGCCATTAAACACAGTTCATTTTCAAACTCTTTTTATCATTTATTTTGTACGCAGCGAACCAATTTTTTTTGGAATCAGGGGTTATAACAAAATCCTCCTACCAGCATCTCTAATGGTCACTAATTAACAAGTCCATGCTGAGAAACAGTCCAACACATAACCACCCTGTTACACAGTGAAATTGTCATTTTTTCTCCTTCCACTGGAAGACAGATCTTGTTACCTTTGAACAGAACCAGACTATTTGTTTTCAATTAGTCATTACATGTTGTTCATTAATGTATTGTGATGCTGCTGATTTGTTTACATGAATAATGTCTGTAAACACGAGCCTATATCTTTCATCTATATGTCAAACTCTTGAATGACTTATGTGAATATACGTGTCAAAATGTGACAGACTGGGTTTTTAATTGGCTGCATCATGGGAGGCAACAAAGTGAGTAAAAACAGTCTGTGGTGTTAACATAAAGAAAGTTAGTTCTGGCTTGAACACTATTGAATACATTAAAGGGATCACAACACTGCTGCCAGTAGAGTATTTAATGATGGATGAACGGACACAATGAAGACATTCCACTTCTTCTTTCTTCATTTACATCCCCAATCTGCGCATTATAGGATTCTACCACTTGTGCATCGTTTCTAGTTTATTTCCCACCGATATAAATTATTCTTTGACAGTATCTGTGCAATCTCTCTCCTTTCTTCTCTTTCATTCTAAATAGAGTCGGCTTTGACGCAGCACCATCTTTCATTGCATAAGAGAGATAACACTTTCAAATGCTATGCCCTGTTACAACGAAGATAAAAGGGAGTGTGAGATAATATTAGAGGAAAGGTATGAATTTTGACGCGTGAAGGTTGAATCGCAACAGGCAGATAATGTGTATTTTTAAGATACAGTACAGTGATATATTGGTTTACCCAAAAAAGAGAAAACAAAGGGTACTTGACAAGCTTAAAGCAAAAAAAAAAAAAACCTCTTGGGTACTTTGCAGTGCATAATTCTTGAAACAGAGTTCTGTGAGTGTGTCCTTTCAGAAGAACTACTGCGTGTCCCACAGATCCACTAATTTATTCTGCATTCGCTTCTCTTATCACAGAGCATGAAGCCTTCTGGACAAAATGTCAGGGGGCTCAATTGACTCATTGGGTGGGAGACTTCAAAAGTAAATTTAATTCAGAGCAAAAAATCTATTCCTGAATAGGTTATGGTATCAGGCGAATATACCTCGTGACCGCAAAAGGGATCGAGCACAAGCTTTGTTTTCGTCCACTTTCAATGGAAGGTTTGCAAATAACAATCGGTGGGAAGAATGAATGTCAGGCTGCTGCTACGTTTTCACTGTTGAACTTTACATCATCTTTTAAAAAAGGAGCAGAAGGGCTTGGCAATGGAGGAGTCCTATTGATCCTTGGTTTCATTGATTTCCTCTCTTTTTTTTTTTTGTCAGTGGCAAAGCAAAGGGATGGGAGGTGCAGTAGCTGTGAGAAGGTCTCTCTCTGAATAAGAATTGTGAAGCACTGGGCACCAGGGTGAGGTGCTGCATGAACAATAACTGCTAGTGCTGCTGCAGATTGTGCTGCACTCCAGACTTGGTGTGCTAAGGGGCTCTCACTGCAGATGTGCTCCTGACACGTTACACCAGGTAAATTGCCGAGACTAAATGAGACCCCGGAATATATTGAATTCCTGTCGTCTTGATGCAGAGAGACGCAAAGAGACATGCGGTCTCTGTCTAAAAGCTCACTTAAAAGCTTCCTCAATTCCCGTCCTTACATATGTGATGTGACCAGGTAGCATCGGCTCCCAAGATGCTGGCTGGATGGCTACAATTCAGTCCTACAAAAGGTTGCATATTGAAATAAAAAGCATAACTGAACAGGCCCTGCTTGTATTAGAGCTTTGATTTAGCCACGTCTAAAGTACAATACTCTAAATCCATCAAATCCAACATCATAGAAGAGAATATGTATTAGGGAATAATTCATATTTTGGCGATGTCCAACAAGATAGCAGTTTATCACAGCAAAATAAATAGCAACAAAAAAGAGGCCAAATAAAAAGCATTAAAAACAACACAGCATTCTAATTTTCTCTCATTTTTCGAGGTCGGTGCCCTTGAGTTTGTGTTACGGTATGAAATTACAAAAGAGGTTTGTTATTTTTTTTTAATTTTATTTTCCAATTTCTGTTTGTTGCTGACAAGGGTAAGGCTAATTTACTTTGGTATTTTAAAGTGTTCAAGAGGCTACACCAGTGATTTCACATGAGAGTGTGTGTGAACTGTATGCCAGAATGTACATTGTCTTTTTGTTATGTGCTGTTTTGTTTGGCTCCTTGTTTTATGTAACGTGTCCTTGGTAAAAACTGAAACCTGGACAGTCATTAGAAAAGAGGACGAAGCTGCCAGTGAGTTCCTACTAAAACATTTCTTGTCCAGCTGCAGAGTCCCTAGATGCAAAAAGGTAGCACTCCGAGACAGCCCTGCAAATATGTTGCCAAGGACAAATGCATCTCTCTTCGGTTGAATTAGCATTTAAAAAGATGCAGATGTTGAAGAAGATGATGTTTTCTTAACACATCCTTTGGCTGTCTAATTCAGCTTAAAGACCTGTCTTCCATTTCGGGGTTGTCACAAACCAGCAACGTGGAGGATGTGAAAGAAAGAGAACTGACCGAGGGTTTATCCGAGAACACTGGTGACGGAGACACAAGAAAGAGCAAACATGCAGCAGTGAAGAGGAAGAAACACTCTGTGACACACAGTTTTGCCAGCGTGAGTTATCTCTTCCCTATGGCTGATCTTCAGTGGTGGCTGGCTGAGGTCGGACTCACGTCTCGGCGAAGGTGCTGAGGGAAGAGACCAGGTGAGAGGCTGCGCTGTAATTCATTCCCTCAGCTGTGTGAACTCCATGAGTGGGAACAACCACACACTGCTTCCTCCTGTCTGACTCTGAGCTCCTGGGACCTTTTCCCCAACTAAATTGACTGAATAATCAAACCACGGGTGAGTCATTATATTGATATGCGTTTTGTTTATTCTTACTGAAGTTGCAAATAACCCTGAACCTCCACCCACTGCAATGATTGTCAATATAGTGGTCTGGTTTTCCTCTGTCTGATTCTTCTGCTCTTGCTTATTTCCTTATATCTTGATCATATTGGCTAGCAGCATCACCAGCCTCAGTACAATAAGCAACATATTTAAGCTATGTGACACTAGTTACATTTACATTCTTACAACTGGTTATTCATAAAACAGTCAGTGCATAAAACAAACATATTTTCATTGATTGCAAAAGAAAAATAATCGAGAAAAAACAGCTGAAAGATCATAATAGTTGCCGTTTTTTTTATTATCTTAATGTTCAGGTTGGGCAATTCAGCATAATTTATATTTCCACACTATTAATCACATCAGGCATGTTTCCTCAGTGGTTAGCCTCACAGCAAGAAGGCTTCGGGTTTGAACACAACCAGGGCCGACTGGGACCTTTCTGTGTGGAATTTGCATGTTCCCCGTGTTCACCAGCGTTTCCTCTGGGTGGCCTCGTAACATCCCGCAGTTCGCTCATGAAGGCCAGGTGAATTGGATACTCTAAATAGCCCATAGGATTATGTTTATTTATGTTTGGCTCCGCAGGATGCTCCAGCCCCCCCACGGTCCCGCAAAGGAGTAAGGATATAGAAAATGAATGGATAATTACATTAGTACACCACATTCATGCAATATTCAACGTTTTGCTGCTTTGAGTTTAAACAGAAATACACAGTAGTTCTAACTTGCATATATCATGGCTGCTGTAGTTTAGTACATCTGAGGTAAATGATTAACGGGTGTCGAAAACGCTTCAGTGTGGATTTCCCACTGGTCAAAACACTCCCACGAAACACTGCTTTATATCTATTTATCAAACTGTCTTGCTAGTAACTACACCTGGGATGGAAATTCTGCTTGTGCTGTCATCTAGCATTTACTGCATGCACAGACCACGCCCTGTAAAGTACAACACTTTAAAATGTAGTGCAGTGCAATACTACATAACAGCCGGGTGTGGTCACCAACATTATAACTTTCTGACTCAAAGAGGTCAATATGACAAGGCTTTTCCTCTGAACAAGATTTAGGGTATATTTCATTAACATCAGCAAATCAAACTTTCAGATATCAGTGATTCTGGTGGAGACTGACCAAATGTTATCAATATTCTGTTATGACAATTTCAAATGTTAAATACATTTTGTCTTGTCATAGTAGGCAAAGAACAGGTGGTACTAATAACATTAAAGACAGCTCTGTTCTATTCAAGTGTCCCATTAAGCTGTGACAGCCGGCATGTACAACACCAGCACCTGCTGAAGCTGATGTAGTTAAGTGGAATTCAGCCATTATTCATTTTATTATTTACGCATGTGCTTCTACTGCTGTGACACATCAAAATGAAAAAGGCCTGAATGTGTCATTCTTTTTCATCTGCATGTAATTTGCATTTTTTTTTCTGCTCATTTCCCACCACTTATAAAATAATTTCAATTCCAGAACCTACAATTCCCTTCCTCTCCAGCAGTTGTCCTCAGCTCTTCCCACCATTCCTCGCTCACCTGTCTACACGCCTTTCATTACCCTAATTAACCAAACCTGTCCACTAGCCGCAAAAAAAAGGGGGACACAAATGCAGGATGCCATTCAGGCAGGTTGAAGAAACAAAAGTGAGGTAACAAAACTGACAGGCAACAAAAAACTGAGGGAGCTGGCAGAGTCCAAAAACAAGAAGAAATATCAAAAACCCAAACAAGAGAAATCCTGAATGGCACAAGGAACAAAGGCAGGAACACAGACGCGGGACACGAGCGACAAAAGCGGACGACCTGACAACTGAAGGAGGGGAAACCCACGAAAACACAAAGGCGGGAAGCAAAGACAACCGACACGCCTGAACAAAGACTCTTTCAACATAAATCAGGAAACAACGAGACTAAAACCAAGACATTACGGTGCTATTCAGCCTCAGTGGTCTAGTCTAAGTAATCCTCTTTTTAACCTGTGCTTTGCCTCTGTGTCCTACTTCTAAGTCGCCTCAACACTTGTCACAGGCAACAACCACCATCCGAACCTTTACTATCGATTTACAGTTTAGTAGGTCAAAATAGCATAATGACACAGACACATGACAAAAAACATATAGCGCAGGAAGAAAGTAGGTCAGACATGAAGGTCATATGATTGCATGTTTGATTACCTTCGGTTGCTTGTATTTAGTGATATGAAATGTGATTTGCTATTTATTGGCATCGGTGATGCTTCTATTCACCCATCCACAGTTTAAAATCCCAGGGGGCGGCTGTGTGGAATTGTTAAGCATCACAAAATTACCGAGGTGATAGGACGGTCTCTGGTGCAATCTAATGAGGCTGTGTTTGTTTACCTCTTCCCCTACACTGCTTTCAGTGGTGTGTGCCAGCATTTGCACGACATGAATGCCAGTGTTTTGATAAAGGTCAATGAGAGTGAGACAAGGCCGTTGAAGTTTGCCTACTTTAATTAGCTCTGGCTTTGTGCTCCCTCCTCATCCTGTAGTGTCAGTACACCCATGTTCAGCCTTCAAGACATGTCCAGAACAAAGACGGGGCTGAGAGGGAGCCAAACGAGAAGGGAGAGGTTCACTATCATCAATGATTCACTGAGATGAGACACTCGAATCACTCCGGCTAAAAATAGGCGAAAATGACGCTGATGAATTCGGGATGATCTGGGAGGCAACCTGTTAAAACTGGATTATTTATAATCATTGCTGTACTCGAGGTTTGACCACTGTGCCCACAGGAGCTGGATCACTCACTGAATTGCATTTTTTCGTACAGAATTACAATTCATAGATGTGTGTGAGCATGACTGGTCTGTGGTTTATGAGTTGCAGGTTTGTGGAGTTGCAAAAATTTTAATCAAGACACATCAAAATCCTCTGGCTCATCAAATACACCAATGAGAAAGTTTTACCGGCCGCTCATTCTTACCTCTCTCCTAAGGCTGCCAGTAAGAAAGAGCAGGAAACACTGAAAAGGTCAGATATTTGTCACAGACTTTTAATGGGAGGTGGTTTTATAGTGTTTTGGTTGGACACATATGCTGGTAAACTGAAGCTGAACCACTTCTCTGAAATTGAGAATAGAATTTAAAATCCTTCTTCTCACAAGTCCTAGCACCATCATAACTTCAAGTACCATAGTATCCGATTACCTTTTTTTACCTGAGTTTCTTTTGGTTCCTAGAGTCTCCAAGATTGTACAGTAATAATAATAATAATAATAATAATACTTTGAATTTCTATGTGGAACTTGCATTGTGCTACTGTATGTTTTCTTTCTTCTTCCTCTCTCTCTCTCTCTCTCTCTCTCTCGCTTTCTCTCTCTCTCTCCCTTCAGTGTATCTAAAACTTTTTTTCGTTTTATGAACAAATACCTGCAAAACTAACGTCATCTTCATCAGCCTCGGCTTGTTGTCAAATGTTAGCACGCCAACATGCTCACCGAGATGGCGACCATGGCATCTATCGTAGCATTGTCATTGTGGAATGCTGACTTTAACATTTAGCTCAAACACCAAGCATGTCCGGCCTCACAGAGCTGTTAGCATGGCTGCAGACTCTCAGTCCTGTTTCCTGTCTCGTTGAAGTTGCTGTGGCAACACATGAACCAAGGCCTACAACAGTGAAATGAATAGAGGCACCCTTCAGTCCGCATTATATAACCCGCACTACATTAATTCAACTCAATATCCTAACATGAATTTCAAAACAACATCTATGCTTCAATAACACAGCATGTATGTGTTATTTTACACATTTGGCCAAAACTAGTTATAACAGTGAAAAGATTGTAGGGATAACATTATAAGCAGTTCACAATTAATTTGAACTAAACCCTCATAAAAAAAGTTCTCATTCCTCTTGATGCTGGTGCTCACCATCAACAGAGAGTTAAAATTAGACCTACATGAAACAGCAATTGTGACCTCATGCCATCTACGTCACTACAGAGTCTTTCTGCTGTAGGAAAACAAAGTTCTCGTTTTGTGGTCATTTTCAATAGACTTGTTATTTAATGAGAAGTTATGAACTCCTTGCTTCCCAAATCCAGCAAATTACACTTCTCCAGTTTGTAGAGTTGCATGTTTCAAATGACAGTTATTGAAATTCTGTCTCACAACAAAGGTTATTCAGAGTTAATTAGAAGTGGACTTTGACTAAGCTGCATCCTGCCAATGGAAGCATAAAGTATTCTATAAAGATTCATCTGCATATCATTTTCATGTAGAGGTATAACTACTTCAAAAGATAACATTTTTGCAGTCATTAAATTGGGGAACCGCCCTTAAAGAAGGGGAAACAAATACACCAAGTTTATTATTAAATTGAGTAATTGAATTGAATTGTTTGAATTGTCGACACACTGACCTCTGTCTTCTGCTTTAAAGAATACACACTGACAATTTCTTACCAGAGACATTTATTTATAGCTAAATGTCTAATCACTGAACAAATGAAGGATTAATAAAGCATATATGAAGAAAATACACAAACAAATGTCCAATGGTTCCACTCAAAACTAGTGGAAACATGGGCTGGTTCACCAGATAGAACCAAGGGTCCAAGATTCTGGCTCAAGAACCTGAGCTAATCTGGTTAAAAAGGGGTCAGAGTTGAGCTGCTGTTGTTGAGTCAAAGGAAAGAATAAAATACTGTTAATTTTTCCAGGAAGGCAATTTAATTTTATGGTAGGTCTGGTTTGCATCTTCAGGTCAAATCACAGGGGAGAAAAAGAGGGATTATGTGGTTGTGTGTGTGCATGTGTGTGTGTGGGTTACAGCCGAACAAAGGCAGGTTGAGAAGTGGAGTACATGCTCAGTCTCTTGCTTGACTTGATTTCTAGCTAAAATAAATGCAAAGAGTCATTTTATTATCTTCGCATTTACCGTTGCTTCGTTATCTTGACAAGACATATTTAAGGCGGAGAGTTCAGATCTCAGCAAAGTTTATTCAAAACTTGGAAAATGTGTGTGATGTAGCAGTGTACTAGAACATTAAAGGTCATTGTTGAGAAGATGTGGAAAAGAAATATCATGACAAACAATAGCAGAGTAAAAAAAATGCATGATTTGTGATGGCAGCCTCTCTCACGGTGTGGACACCAAGGAGGTGGAGGCTCCACAAATAGGACAGGTCAGTTCTCACGTGAGCAGTAGCCTGGTTGTTCCTATCTGTGCTGGTCAACAAGCAATTCTGCTCCTCTGCTCTTTTGTAATCACACAGCTGATCTTTATAACAGACTCATTAATTTATAACATGAAGCTTTTTATGTGTTCCTGGAAAAGCGAGGTGTTGCTTCTTCTGCAACAATGAAATTAAAAGGACGATCTGAGGGGAGGGGCTTCTTCTGCCTGGGTGTGTGTGTGCGTGTGTGTGTCGCTCTCTGTTTAGACACAACGGACAAATATGTGGAATAAGTGCATAGTTTAAAAAACACAATCACATGGCGCAGTACTACTATTTCCAATAAATATAGTGGATGGGCAGATTTTGACATTTCATCATGTGGTGGTAAAAATGTAGGGGAGAAACTCCAGGAGAAGGAGAGTGGCAGGGGAATCAAAATGGTTGACAAGCATGTGCATATTTCATCATTTATTAGAATCAGATCATTGTATCATATATACTGTTTGTAATAGATTATCAGCGTAGTTTCTTGCTAGATTGAGTTGCGGCATGCAGAGAAATTGGAACAGGTCGGCTGCGAAGCTTCGTCTAAACAGCCCAATTGGTTAACATGGGCGCCAAAAGGAAGTGGGAAGCACTTTGCGACACTTCCACCTCTTGCATTTTCACACCACAGCATGTTAGAGCGAGCTGATCTTAAAGAGCTGCATAAGAAAGGGGTGACAATCTGTCTATGACATCAGTCGGCCCACATGCGCGCCAGGCGAACTGCAGCTAACTCGATAGCAGCAGAGTCTTTTAAGCTTGTCAGTTTTACAGTGTTACAGCGAAAACATAGCCAACGACAGAAGAGGGTGAATAAAAGCACAGAACATCAAAAATAAATGTGCTCCATCATAATTTTTTGTGTTGAACCATTTGCATAGAAACAACATGGAGCCTGCGCAGCTTTTCCTCGCTTTTTTCTAAGGGACATCACATGTATTTGCTTTGCCCTGGGGGAAACTGTAATGCACTTCCTCTGTTTGCGCCCTGGGAATAGGCAAGCCCGGGTCTAATGTCTGCAAAAAGTCAAGATGACTCACTACTGTGCAAGTGTAAGTATGAGGGTCGACTGAAGAGAGTTAAGAGGGTCCTCAAGCCGCCTGTTGGGGACTTTCACTCTCTCCTGTATCGATTACTCTGTCCACCATGTAATTAGGCCTCAGTGAAAGCAAGTGGGAGAGAAATAGAAAAGGGGAGGGGGGGACTGGAGTTCTGGTGGATGAGGGCCATTTCTGTGTGTTGTGTCAATAAAGGAAGAAAGGAAAACAAGGCTAGATGAGAATCTCCGTGCGTCGCAACACGTTATCAGAATCATCCGCATGAGTCTAATTGGGTTCAAAGCAAATGACACATTTATTCTTGACTAGATTGTGAAAAATAATATGTAAGAGAGCTGATTTGTTTGATGAAATTTGTTTTCCTCTCATCAAAGCACATTAACCATTTAACACTAACATAAAGACACTTATTTACTCTCTTTCCAAGAGTTAAATGACGAGATCAGTACCACATTCATATCTGTCCATTGAGAAGCTGCAGCAGAAAGACTGGCGATGGCTTTCCTTGCTCTGTACAAAGGTAGTTTTTAATCTTTGTTTTTTTCTTAAACAAACAGGATATAACATGCTGATTAATGAGTGTTAGAAGAGCTCAAAGGCATGGTTTCCCATTTCCAGTCATTGTGCTAAGCTAAGCTAACCTGGCATCTATATTGGATGTACACACATGGGGGTGGCAACTCTGGCAAGATAACAAATATATTCTAAAAATGTTGAACGATTCCATTAACATTTTTTTTAAAGCTTGTGCACTGTTAGGAATTTCTGTCTGTGTCTGCACTGTCACACAACAGTTTAATTGGCCTTATTGATTCCCTCTAGCCTCTTATTAACATAATTTCATAGTTAATGTTTGCACTTGCATGAATCACCTGGTTCAGGTGCTACTAAATTACTAATGGTCAAAGTGCACAAGAACTTCTGTAATTGCAAGCAGCCTAAAGCGGTGTGACTATTACTGAGCACTTTCAGAATAAACTAACATTAATATTTGGTCTCTTTTTAATTTGCTTTTCTGTTCTATGACCTTCCTGTCAGTCCCCTTCCTTGCGAATGAGAAGAGTTTGCCCCGCTCTTGGCTGCTTGTTTTTCTTTTTTTTTTTCCCGTTCCCTTCGGAGCAGGACATTTTGTGTGTAAAAAGCTTTGCTGGGTCCCTTGACAGTCCACTACATGAAATTGCTGGGAATACATCCCTGCAGTGCAAATTCCACTTAGTGAATTCCTTGAGGTTAGCAGACATGTTTTCTTACGCAGCTGTAATAGTTCGAGGAGGTTGAGAGATGACACTGTACTGAAGAGGTAAATGTGGCAGAATCATTACAAAGATCACAAGTGCTTTGCTTTGTTACTGCAGGTTGGTGAAATAACAGTTACATTAAGATGATTCAAATATTTTCATGTTCAATATTTCTCTTATTTTAATCTGATGTGTGCTGTTTCTTTGGGTTTTTCCTCTTTCCAGTGGGCTCTGTGTTTACACCTCTAATCCATAAAGTAAAGAAGAATAAAAACACTACTGTTCTTCTGATGCTTGTTTCCATTTTCTTTTTGAGAAAATAAGAACTGCTTCTGCTTCTTTCTTCCGATGCCAATTCCCAATTTGTAAACATGATGTCTTTGAAGGACGCTTCAGTCAAACTATACCATTTATTCATGCTGTAGTGACTGAACACATGCACAACACATTCACGCATGAGTTTTATTTTCAAGATGAATTTGTGCATTTATAAAAATATAATCATTTCAAAAAACAAAGACTGCACCAATTTAATGATGCAAATATGGAGGACATAGAATTATTTGTTTAGTGAGCAAATACAAACTTAAAACCACAGTTTTGACTGTTGGTTACTAATGAAAAGTATTTTATAACAAATCTAAAATGCACAGGGGAAATTCTGTTTTATACCACACAGTGGGTTTTGCTGCTCTGTTGCTCTTTCAGTCCTGCAGCATCTTTTTCCACTGCTGCCTAACAAAGAGTGGACACACCTACCAACCTGTTCTGTATAATCTCAGACTGGCATTTATTCTGTCCCACACAAAGGCCACCAGGCTGGCAGAGCTCAGAGCTCCTGACAAACAAGGCAAACAAAACACATCCAAGGATATCGCACATTTAAATCTGCTGAGACTTTGCTTATCAAAACACAATTACACTGCGGTGGCAGCTAATTATGACCGAATTAGCCGTGATAAAAGCAGGTCCATTTACATGAGAAGAACTGAGGTGTGGTCCGGTATTAGCGGCGGATGTGGATTCAACAATGAAAATTAAACATCCCTTTAATCACACAGCTTCTGAATCCATTCAGCGTAATTCTGCTTAACATTCGGTAATGCTGATTTGGTTACAGTAATTATTACTGGCACCTCAAGCATGAAATGTGTAAAGAGAATCCCCGCAGGCAAAACTTTCAGACACTGAAATGTCATGTTTGGGTAATCAGCATCAGAGAGTGATTGCTTCCATATTCTGTGAGTGATGGTGAGTAGATAATAAACAACTATTAATCATGATGTAACTTAACTTGTAATTAAGCAGTTGTGGGTAGTTTGTTCATCTGTTGATAAAGATTACACCTCTAGTTTTAAGAGTCAAACCAGCACTACAGGATGTGGTGAACTACCAAATTTTTGAAATGAAAATATGATAAATAAGATGTCTGACCATTCCATGTGCATGTATTAAAATGGCAAATACTGCAAATACTTTACAACACTGCAGTATCACTGTTCACATAATGTGCAATATCCTACATACACTTTGAATGTTGCATAGTACACTTAACTTTTTTAGCTTTTTTTATATAGCTAAGTTTCTTGTTTCTTACGTTATTAATTTTATTACTGTTATTCCTTTTTACCCTTTTTCGCTGTTTGTGAAGGGAAACAGACAAAACAAGAATTTCATCATATGGTGTAACCGCTGTGTTTTTACTATACATACGACAATAAACTCAAAGCAGACAGTCAGAGAGTCTCTCATGTTCACAAGTTCATCTAGTCAGACAAATATGTACACAAAATGTTAACCACTTCATAGACTGTTGTGAAGAGACAAAGCATCAGTGATTACGTTTAGCTAAGAAAGACATATTGTTTTTCGAAGGGCGATACTTTTTGCACATTTGAAAAAATCATATCACTTTTACTTACGTCATTCAAGCCTTTTTCATATTGTCTTGTTCTAATGGAGGACAGGCCTTTCTAGCAGGAAGTCCTTGGCTGACTTATTTATCATTAGTATGCTAGTGATTTCTTACCATCATGAGGGAGAAAACTTCCAAAATAAAGTCGCAGTAATGAAAATTTGGCTCATCAAGTTGTTAAAGTGAACGTCTGTCCACATGAAATAGATAAAATGGGAGCCCTATTTCCCAGTATATAAGTCCAGTATAGGGTTTTAGATGGAGCTCCAGCTCCTGAGGAACGTATTGACTTGCTTTGGCGTACTAAAGTTTTCACCAGTCTCTTGTTTACTTCGTCTCTCTGCTGTTTCCCACTTGTCGTGTAGCTTGCGTTGTGTTCGAGTGCTGCGGCCCGTTTTATAGAAAGCAACTTTCTTCATACTTTGAATAAGCAATATAATAAGATGAATGTGCAAGGTTGTTGGTTCTCAGCGGTATTGGCGGTAGTAACAAACAGTCATATACTGTCATTCAATAGTGTTTAAAGCACATATGTTCTGTTGTATTGCATGTGTACTCACATCATGCACTTGTAGTATTGCTGGTCAAGGACCGCATTGAAGAGGGGGTCAGCGGTTATCATGTTCGCTAACCAATCTTAGAGTCTGATCAGAAAATTTAAAGTCTGAAAAAATACAGAATTATAAATAAATATAAATTAAATCACGTTTATCTGCCAACACGTTCACATAAATTTAAGAGAAACAGAGTATAAATATACAAATGTCTCTCCGACACCTTTAAAGTAGCTCATTTACAGTGCAAGGTTTTTATTTCCAAAGGTGCCAAAGTAACAAATTCCATTTCCTTGAGGATAAGAAATGGCAACTGTGTGAATTTCTCAGTAACATTCAAGCTTATAGTGGAGACTATCTCAAGGTTTAAGTTATAGTACAATAGTGAGGCCATATGAAAAATGTAATTTCCCTCCCACCTGCTGCCTTAATCGCCTACTCTCTTATGTGTGCCACATTATCCATCCAGTTACAAAAGGGTTTTTTTTATAGAAACAAAATAAAGAGGTTACACTTGATGAATAAGGTTGAAGCTACAGATGCTCCATAAAACTACACTGAGGGGGAAAAAAATGCTTAGATAAGACTGTCATCATAAAGAACAAACATCAGAAATTGATTGGACTAACAACCTTCAAGCGGGTTTTTAATTAACGTAACTTGTTACATCTTCTCTTCTGACAGAACGCGGTGCAACAATAGTATAAAAGATCTTAAGAATAACAAAAACAAGAATGTGCAAGCCTCCAGACTCAGCTCTTCTAAAGAAAATGAAAGGATCTTCAGTGCCAATAATGTGTTTGATGAGCAAAAAGAAAGCAAATATAGTCAAGTGCGGTGATCCAGAGAGACCACATTAGGAGGGGGAATCCTGGTGCTGTGTATTAGACTCTAATACAAACTCTAACACAACCCTGATTCCAAAAAAGCTGGAATCACTTGCTAACAAATTCTGTTTACCCACGATGTTGAAGTGTTACTGAGCTCATGTAGTAATCTCCTTTATACAATCATGTGTGTTGAACCTCACATCATCCTCACTTGTGATACTATCACCTGTTACCAATGAACCTGTTTACCTGTTTTTGGATCAGTCCACAACTTTCACAGTCTTTTGTTGCTCCTGTCCCAACTTGATTGAAACATGCTGCTGGGAAATCAATGGTCAAACACTAAATATATTGTCTTTGTGCAGTTTTCAATTGAGTATTTGTCAAAAAGGATTAGCATATTACATTTTGTTATATTTGTGTTTTGCACAGTGTCCCAACTTTTTTTTGGAATCAGGCTTGTATTAGAGTATGGTGATAGAAAAATGATCTCATATCAAGATACCAGCAGCTTGCATGGACTAACATATACTGTACCGAGAGCATCAGAGGAGAAATAGATCAAGGCTAATTAACAAGAAAATCTAAATACTGAGAAGGTACAAGGGCTCTTGAGGCTTGGAGGAGATATCAAATGCTGGAATAAAAAGGAGAGCGCTGCACGGAGGAGAATCCCTGGATGCATACTGCTGGTCTGGGGCCAGCATGGAGGTTGTACTCTCTGACATCAGTCATTATGAAAGACTTAATTAGATATGAAATTTAAATGAAATGTCATCAATAAACAACAGCTTAAGAAACATTTCTGTCAAGGTGGTGGTAAAGAGAAATTTGTAGATTGTCACACTGTAGATTGTGACATTTGCCTCTGCCAACAGAATTGGAAGGAGATTGTGCTGACACACTTGAAATGATTTATTCTTTGAATCTTGGTCGCGATCTAAGATTACCATCATTACATGCTTTTTGTCTTTTTGCCATATTACCTTCAAGTGTTTATGGGAAAGTCCAAATTTTGGACTTGGCTGTTACATGGAATTGCATTAACATGACACTTTGCTAGAAAACTGGACGGCCAGTTTTCTTGGCACCATGTCCCATTGCTCCCAACAGCCCTACTTGCATGAGGTGGGAAGAGTGGCACAGCCTGGACAGTGTTTATGCAAATCAGCTGGCACAATTTTGGTACCTATTTTGGCATGAAATTGTATGAACATTTCGGCCCACTGAGACCACCAAAAAGTTAAGCCAGGACTGCACATGATGTGTGTTGACTTTAGCTTCTTGTTCTTTGATATACCTGTATATACAGTTAGTGCAGTCTTATAAGGTGCCATTTAGTATATGTTCAAACACACTTCCAAACACATCGTTTTTGACATGATACTAGACTTTATTCTTGATGTATTTACAGAAGCAGAAAATGTAAATATACACACCTGTGTTTGCCAAGTATATTTCAGTTCTGTGGACCAGACAACATTTTGATCGCTGGCTACCTTCAAACGCCACAACTTCCAAATCGTCCCTTGACCACAAAGCCTTAGCGTGCGCTAAAATGCAACATGTCAGCTATAATCGACTGTGATTGTTTTTTAACATTATGCTTGGCTCCCAGCTTTGCCTTGTCGAGCACAGTTACCTTGACATTGCATTCCTTCTTGTAAATGTTTTTTTGGTGAAATACTGTGATTGAATGCTTTTAAATTACAATTTGTTGTGTGTTTATGTGCAAATGTGATTGCAAACTGCTAAAGGAGGAAAAGGAGAGCTGTGGTGTTGTGGTCATTCTGTAATGAAACACTGCATTAAAGAACCACTTTAAGTAAAGGCCGTACAGCGCCGTCCACAAATTATGTCTTTCTCCCATTTGCAATGGGACAGTGACAACGAGGTCTCTCTCTTTCTTACTCAGTCTTCCTCTCTGTGCATTACACAGGGGACATCTATCGAGCTAATGATGCCACGCGAGGATGAAAGGAATGTGCCTGAAGAAAAGATACGCTTTTCCACAAACAGGAGGATAACTACGCTAAAACAATATCACAGGCAGCACTCAAAACTAACTCCGACACATGGTTTATTTTGGGATGTATTTTCCTTGCTTTGTTGAATGATTTAGTAACAGTGTCAGTCTGTTTAATGCAACATAGAGACAATTAAAGGCACTGTAAAATATTGAATATTCAGTCCATATCTGTCTGATTTAAGGGTTGAAAAATGACAAGACACCACAAGACAACAGTATATTGACTGGTATTGTGGGATGTATCATTTTCAGAGACCGGGTTTTGCCATCATTTTGCTCTCCACACTTTCTATTTTGGGAGCAGCAGGATGGCCTTGTGTTTAGTGACACTGCGTCTGAAGCAGAGGACACAAACACCCGCCCTGTGTAAACTTAAGCAAAGCGCCTACAAGCTTGAGAGTTAACGCTCTACACCTAATCCAGTTCTCCAACCGACCTCCGCACAGAGTTGTGGCATGTGACTTATAACACTGATCAGATGTCCTTGGATCTTTTAGTCTGTATTATTACTTTAATTTTTTTTTGCTCAGGAAGATTTTTTTTTTTAAATCACTGGCCTGCTTTCATAATTCAGAGCATGATCAGCAGCTTTTAGCCAGCGGTTATTCATCATAGGAAGTGAAGGACAGAAAGAAGATGATAGCAACAACAGAACTCACAGGAGTGCATTAAAGGGAAGAAATTAATTTGGTGGTGGCAAGACAGAAAGTATAATTAACTCACTAATCAACTTTTAATCAACTATTGTTCCCTTTATCCACTGGTTAACCCTCTTTATTAAAAAAGGCACCCAAAATAGCTACAAGTTCAAAGACAATATGTTCAATGTTTGACCTCATCAACCTCATTGATTTTTGATGCTTATTCAAAATTTGATGGCAGCAACATGTTTCAAACAAAAATGGTGGCATCAAGCATCCCTGTTACACATACTTTTCATACATTTAAAACCATACCATGTGCTGACAGAGATACGTTCACAGTCCAAAGATCCAACCTCCAAAGCCAGTGCTTGCAATATGCTGCGCTGCCCATGGGATGTCAACAAATGAGAAAATAATGAAAATGCAATGGGCTGGGCTCTAATGCTGGAATCAGGTAATGAAGACAAAAAGTAATCCCCTGTATAATTTGCAAGAAAAACAGATAAAAGGCAGAGTGCGAAACACATGCAGAAATGAGTCAGTCATCGTGAAAATGGAATTAGAGTGCTGCTCCATTCGGCTTTTAGCAAAAGCAAAATGAGGATTAGCTGCTTTTCACTCATGAGTCATCATGCCTCAATGGCGTTAGCAATCATTATGACATTCTTAAATTGATTCCACCTGGCTTGATGCTTGTTAAAACACAAATCAATGACTGATGAGCACTGCAAATGAAATCAAGTCACTGATTAATTCCCACATATTTGAATGATACTTGAGGAGTACTCCTTGTTTCCTGGTCTAATAATGACATTGCATTTCTATTACCGTCTGTGCAGAGAAACTTTTTTTATGGACAGTTTTGAAGATTGCAATGTTGTAATTCTGTCTTTCCATTCAATGGGACATCTCTGAGGCTGAGATTTATTTGAGCAGTTGAATAGGTATCTTCCTGTCACAGAATTATATTTCTGACTCAAGGCAACTTTACAGTCAGTGATTTTGGGCGATCTGAGACAAAAATTGACTATCGTGAATGCGGTAAAAAAGCAAAATGGTTGTCCTAGATCGTGCTGTGAGACACGTCCCCTGATGACTAATTTGGAGCTTTGGCAATAATAAAGAGGCACACACATTTTCATAAATGGTTTTTTTGCTGGCTCACAATAATTCACTAAAATAAGGATGACAGACATCAAAATGTTGCCAAGTCCGTGCAGAGTTAAAGAACTGCAAACAAGATAGCAGTGAGCACGCACTTGTTTCTCGCAGTGTGACTGCTGCTACGACACGAGTCTCCAAACCAACCAATCGAGATACAACAGGAAATGAAGCGTAATACAGCAGCCAATGCAACATTTGATAAAACTCTCACACACAGAAATCAGAACGATGCAGGTAAAATGAAGAAGAGTGTTTGTGAGACTGTGGAAGCAGCTGATGAAATACTGATGAAATATATATTCAAATATAAATATAAAATGCATCGTAGCGCTACAATTCACCACATAGCACATTCTGACCAAATTGATATCAGATATAGACCAAGATTGTATTAGACCCATCTGCACTTTACAATCTGACCTTTAACAGCAGCTTTTAATAACAGTCTCTCACTTTGAAATGCTCTTGTCTAGTGAATATACTCTTCAGTGAGGACATTATTTTACTGTGATCTGTGATAAAGTTGTATGTTGTTGCAGAATTATCAGTCCCACCAGACTAGAACGGCCTCACTCAGCAGACTGCACTCACACAGCTTCCCACTGTTCTCTGTTTCTCAGACTTGAAAAAGTTAAGTAAAGTTAAGTCGGAATCCTGGAATCTTTGTCGAGCTTTTATAAACACATATCGAGCATTTGCGTGACAGTGAGAAGAGAACATTTTGCTTGGCCACTGCAAACAATCCTCAGCTGTTTTCTTTTCCCATCTGGCTTGTAAAAACTACAAAACAAAATTCCTGGAAGTCCCTGAGTACACACATTCAATCCAATCATTTTTATCAGTCCTGTTATTTTACCAGGCTTGATTTTCCATTAAAAAAAAAAAAAAAAAAATCATAAGGCTTTCACACGGTCTAGATTAATATAATGAGGTAATGCACTGGGAATCTGCAGAGAAGTCATCATTCCTGAAAGCATCACAAAGCCGTTACTACACCGCTCAGCTCTATTAAAATGATTTATTAAAATGTTATGTGGCTGTTTACAACACAACACAGCGAGACGGCGTTGCGACTTAAGTGTTTCCTGAACGAGTCAAATCACAACAAACTTTATTTGACTTTACGGGAGCTCTCCGGAGAATCTATTAGCAACCGCAATCACAAGCCAGAGGGCGCAAAGTCGTGCATTAAAATAACATGTCTGCATGTTCGGCTTCCAACACCATGAGCCCGTGAAGACCTGGCTGATTGTTCAAGCTCAGCCTTTATGTCCCCACATTATAAATGATCCTCGATTTTTTATGTCTTTAATGCCTTTAAGTTCACCTTTGCCTTATGTAATGAAGTGGATCATCTCAATGTTCTCAACATTGATATTCGCAACTGATCCAAATTACAGCCAAACATCTTTTCTCTGTAAATCAGAAATTCCTGATCTGTATTGACATTTTCACCACATGTATATATGTCAATACTCAAAAGACAGTCTGAGGTGCATCTCACAAGTTCATTGCAGATGCACAAGGAGAGTCGAGAAACTTGGCGTAGCGGTGTTTCATTAGTTAGAGTATTGAAAGCAGTGTTATCAGAAAATGCGCAACTGTGCTGCATTGTCAAGTAAAATGGTAATAAGTTTGAAACTTTTGATTTTCCAATACAGATGCTCACACAGGGCGCTGAAACATAATTCATCTTTCCAATGAACAAGTAGTGTACAATTCAAAGCCGTTTCTCTTTCAATAATGCAAACTTACACTCAAACTTACAATGTTGGCCCAAGGGATCAAATTACATCCTGTGCTCAGTGTGAAGCTGTGACACTCACATCTCAGTCTTCAGCAGTGAAGCTCCGAGTGAGCGATTACATAAATTGCTATAATAATCTTTTGAGATGATATATTGTAGAGTGATGAATAGCACGGTGGGGGGAAAAAAAAGGATAATTAGAAAATGAGTTGGTTTAGTAAGGGTTTATTTTAGCCAAAATCCGCTGTGTCTTCGCATTACGTTCGCACCGTGCCACTGCAGGCGCAAACGTTCAGGGTTGTTTGTATTCCATAAACCGATCAGAATTGTCAAGGGCAGGCCGCAACGAGCTCGCTGGTGCTTTTGCTTACCAGCGCTGGGAGAGGAAACGAATCGAGAAGCATTTTGCACATGGGTTATAAAAACTCTTGCCAGTAGCCATGCAAGAGTGTGTGTGTGTATACTCTGCAAAATTTCTTTTCCTATAAACATACAGATGTTGAAAACACAAAAAGACCAGAGGGAGAGCAGGAAGAAGCCCAATGCAGTTGTCAGTGGGAAAGTTACTGCAGCTGCCCACATCTCTTAAGTTAGATATGTAATTATGTTTCTTTTGTTTTGTTTTGGGGTTTTTTTTACAAGTTTTTATCTTTTCTTTCACCTGAGCTGGGCTTGGTGAAGGAAGGTGAGTCAAGGTTGCCTAAATATAGCCCAAGCGATGGCGCTGTGTCACATTGTCATGGCTCACCTCAAACCAGAGCTCGACCTCCCCCTAGTGAACATACACCCATCATATTTATCTACCGTATTATTTACTTACTAATTTTGTTTTTAAAATTTTGTACAGTGACTCATCTTTATTACACAACCTGGCTGACGACGCTCACTGTATCTAATAAAGTCTCCTATTAATTATGCTCATATGCAACCATTCTGCATTGGTACTTTATTGTTCAATACAAATGCTTAGAACAGATGCTCAGCGTGGAGAGGGTGAAGGTCAGGGTGCTCGATGGGTGTGTTGTACAACTTTGACACTTGTTTCTCACCTAATAGTCAGTGTCGACATTTTTAGTAGCCATGAATAATATCTTTCTACCTTAAACCCAGTTGTTGATCAAACCTTAACCAAGAGCAGAACCTGCCTGAATATCCATTGTGTTTCTCCCAAAATATACATATGCTAAATACTCATGCTAATCAACATGCATCTACTTTACACAACACTTAGAATAATCACACTGTTACACAACACGTTAGATGTGACCTGACGGTTGCAGATTTAGCTGCCGGCGAGGAAAATGTGAGCGGGGAATGTGGACAAGAAAATCTCTGTCTTCTCTCCACAGCAACTGTCAAGGTGCCTTTTAAGCCCCTTAATTAAGTGACCTATAATAAAGACAGTAGCTGCAGTGGGCAGCCCTCAGGTATGTCTGTGACCTAAGGACCGTGGCGCGTATGTGATCGCCCGAGGAAAACAGACTGTCCAGCACAAATTTGTTAAGCTAATTTACTTTCTTTCAAATGAATAACGGTGTATTTTTATGGCCGAGCACATTGCCAATAAAACAAACAGTGTAGAGAGAGACAGCTTGGGACCAGTTTAAGCAGCAACTGACAAATGCGGTTTTGCAGGTGATTTGCTTGTGAAGTGTAAATTAATTACTTGTTGTTTTAGAAAAACACCCACAAACATTTCTTGTTTTAAATAAATGGAGTAGAAATCCACAATTAAAGTGTTTGTATTTAGAAGTATTTTCTCAAAAACATCCGTTCTGCACTTTAGTGTTATTTTGCCTAGTTTGAGAGACACAGAAGTCAACATGTGTTTAAAGGTGGATAAAAAAACAGCGAAAATTGCTTTAGAATATAATTGATCGGTGATCCGCCTCTTATTCATTCCTTAATGGCAGATTATAATTTTATCTTCAGTATTTGTTTGGCTCGTTCGTAGATTTAATGAAAGAGTGATTCGCTCCCTGCTGATTTCGACGTTCACCTCTAATAATTTCTAATACACTAATTACTATTCCTGTTATTATGCTCCCATTTGCAGCTGTGTATACTTAAGTGAAACAAGTAATTATAATGAGGACCTGACCTCATCAGAAAAGGACTCACAAATCCTCAACAACATCACCAGAGGAGCACTGCTGATAGTAATTACTATTTAAGTGCCTCCATGTATCCTATCCCCCGTCCAGACTGATCAACTGATGGTTTCCCCTGGATATTCGGTCAATGATTCAAGCTTGGATTATTCTTCAAAACAATCGTGGCCTTTTGTGACCACATCCTAATAACAGTTAATATAACTTCCTACCTGAGGTTTGTCACTGCTCGAGATGGTTGTCTGCAGTAACTTGTTACTTGTGTAACCCTGATTCTCTATGGACCATGAGCGAGACATCTCACTGTGGGATACACCCCCTCATAAAGGTGGCAGGGAAGAGATTATGACCATCCTTAGAAGTTCAATTCATTAACATGGTCAGTGTTGCTGCTTGACTCTGGATACAATTACAACCCCAATTCCAAAAATGTTGGGACTAAATTTGCTGGGATTAAATATAGAGTTTTTGCAAACCATCAAAATGTGATTTTATCAACATTTTACACAGCATCCCAACTTTTTTGGAATTGGGGTTGTAAAACAATTTTATCTCAGAATTGAGATTAAGATTGTCTCTCAATTTTTTTAGATAAACTTTTGAAAACATTTGTTGCATTTTCTATTGTCTTGATTCTCCTCCAAATACAATGATGAAAATATGAATGTGGTGTTCTACTTTGTTTCTAATTTTTGTTTCCACTACTGTTTTTACACATGGGGGAACAAAACATTAGAAATTAGAAATTAGAAATTGTTTAAGATCAGTTGTGGCTGTTTAAGATTCAATACCACTAACCTCAAAAATGGCCGTACAGAGCAGAGACTCTACTGTCAAGTGTCGACAAAACCCGAATAATGAATCATGTTTTCCATTTGGTTGGTCATTTTGTGTTTTTGGTTTTACCCTCTCTGCCTGTGCACTGTTCCTCCAATGGTGCTTTGCAATCTTTCCTATTGTTGATGCAGCTGAAGGAGAAATTAGAAGTGTTTGGTGCAAATAATCTTCCTGTGAATGCAAAGGAAACTAACTGTCATGCAAGTATGAGATAACATGAATACAACTCAAAATTTGGATATTTTGAATTTTGCCACCCTACTTCGAAGGTGTCAATGTTACAACAGATGAAGACCTTCATCTCTGTCAGGACAGGTAGAGCTTTACGTCTACCTGAGTTGTTGAAAATATTTTTGAGTCCCTGAGAAGGTTGTGGCTGTATGTACCTATAGTGCAGCCACTTAACCTGTGGAAAAGTGAATTTGGGTCACAAAGTCAACTCTGTAAAGAACAGACTGCGTAAGAGGAGTTATATAAATGTATCAGGCTCATAACAAACCACTGGCGGTAGTGACGGTACCTGCAGGGGACCAGGCTTAAAGAGATGTCCGATACCACATGCATCACTAGGTGTGTGGCAAGACAAGGACAAAGTGAAAATATCTTCTCTCTACCCCTAAAGAAGAGAGCACCAGCTCCTTTCTCGGGCCAGACTCTGCTGCCTTTGAAAACCTTTAAAGGATGAGAAGCTTCCATGCAAAGCAGAAAAAAAAAAACAACAAAAAGGTCCATACAGAGCAACTTGAGCTTTCAGTCTCTGTACACAAATATACCACCAAAAGGAAAAGTTCTTAAAGGAGGGCTTTGTGGCTCACCTATCATGCTGAACCACAACTATAACAGAGAAAAAGTGAGAAACAAAGCTGTTAAAGAATAACACAAACTACTACTGCAACACTGCTGGACAAGGACTACAGCTTTAGACAGGGCATTGTGTCTGGTGTGGTCTGTAGCTCTGAGTCATCTGTTCAGCTCTGCAAGAAGCAAAACAGACACACTTCTGAAAGGCAGCGGCACAAAAGCGTGGAATAACCTGATCCTCATTCACGCGGCTGCAAACCTGCCGGCACATCAGGAAATGCCCTAAAAAAGATAACAGCAGATACTAAAAAAAGGAGAGAAGTCAACTTTGTGAGTGACTTTACCCAGAAAGAAGAGTTGTTGAAAAGTTTGACATTTCTGAAACCCTGAGCCTTTGGTCTGTATGCAGACACATTTCAAATATCCTGATGAAATAAATGAAGTAATGAAAAGGTGGGTGAGGAGAAGACAGAAAATCAGGTTAAAGATTAGACTCAATTTGCCATACATTATAATCAAATTATTATTTAGTTTTATCAGTACAGACAGTCGAGGCAGACTGGATTATTTATTTATTTATTGATTAAAAGGGCTTGCAGGCAGGTACAGGTAGGTAGGCAAGGAGGTAATGATACAGGTTAAGGTTCAGGTTAAGGTTCAGGTTCAGGCTCCAGAGGCTTGAAAGCAAAAACTCAAGGCAAGAAACAACAACAGGGAAACACTGACCTCGTGCTGGTATATACTGAGCTGATGAGGGGAAATGGGAAGCAGATGAGAGAATGGACAGAAGATCAGGCAACAGCAGAGCTGATGAGAGAAAGTGAGAACAGGTGAGTGGGAAAGGTCAGGTGACCCCCAAGGCCTAAACCCTGAACTCTTACAGACTTGGAGTACCTTCACACCCAACCTGTTGGCCAGTACAGATTTCAGCATGTCAATTAATAAACACTGCAGCTTCTCAAGACCAAGAAAAGTCCAATTTACTGTTTCCCAGCAGATGGACAAATGAAGGCGGTTAAAGCCCCAGTAACAACTCCAAATACATTTAAGAGTTCTGTGTCTGCAGTGGAAAGACAAAACAGATTAGGCACATGCAGGTATGGGTTGGGTACGGGTTTCAAGAGCACAATACTGAGAGCGTTTGGTGGAAAAGCAGCTAAACTGAACTGATGGACATTGTGACAACATGGGTACAAAATGAGGAAAACAGAGCTAACATGGTAAAGAGATGGTGCAATTGCACAAGCTTCAGAGAGATGTTAGGACCAAAACAATAAAAATGTTCATCTGTGCACTATTGAGCACTCCTTGCCACACACAAGCCCACACTTCTCTCAAGTCCAGAAATGTGAGTTTGCACCTGTCATCTATGACTTTGTTTATTTAACCTTCAACCGACCGAGTGAGGTCATTTATGATCCCAGCCATATATGTATATATGCTGTTGTGACATTTTTAATTGGTAATTGATATTTTCAATTTAAATTTTTACAGGAGTTGTACAACTGGTGTGGCAGGATAACGAAAAGTTGTGTATGTTTTTTGACATTACAGGCTTTGATTTTATTGTCATTTTCAATTTTAATGGCTACATTGTTATGTTGTGCGGGGAACGATGGCTAACAGACCTTGAGCAACAAGATTTACTGCTGCAGAGGCCTTGAGGCAGATACTTAATAACCAAAGTGATGATGAAAACAGCTCAATTGATGGAGATAAGTCAGCATCAGACAGTGAAGATCATATGTCTGAGATGTCAGACCATTCTGATACATCATCTGTGAGGTCTCTCCCATAGTAGTGGTTCCTCAAGGTGATCAGGACATGCCCAGAACACAGCCCCAAACAAGTTGTATATGAAGATTGTGTTTGAAACATAAGTGACAGTGCAAACAAGCATGAACCTCACTATTATAACTTTACTGTAATGTGTTGACAGTTATTCCATACTTAGGCATCTCATTTTGATAGATACAGTTTTTGGATATTTCAGCAATGATCTGTTCTTTTCTTTGGGACTCTGCAGTCTAACAAGTATCTTTTACTTTCCTATTACTCTTCAAAAGTCCCACAGTGTGCAGAAAAAAGAAGGATCGTTTAGGCAATGGAATGAGGAGAGGGTCACCTTCAGAGCTTGTCTAATCCTTTAGTTCATCTATCCCAAATTTAATTCACTTTAAATTAAAGATAAGGAAAAGTTTCACTCAATTAACTTCAAATCCATGGATAATGGCTGATGAAGTAAGAGCATCATTGTAGGTTTAAGATCTACATGTTTTCTCCGGGAGATACCTCGACTGCTAATGAGACACAAATAGTTGTGCTATAGCTGCTCCTGTCAACTTCTGATGGGATCTTTTAACAACTTTATTTATCTTTTAAGTACAACAATTTTCTTAATCTATTATGGAATATTTGCAGTGTGTCTGAAACATTAGGTGAAGCAGACTATTGTACAGTATCATCTGGTTTATCTAAGATGAACTGACCACTTTACTGAGAGGATGGTACCATGTTGGCAAATGCTCCACATGCAATACATCTCTCACTTGTCGAAATATTCAAATGTATTGCTCATACATATTAATATATTTTGATTATTATGAGGCATAACAACCTCCATCCTTGAGTGGTTACTTTTGTGATAGCAGGCGTCAGAAGGGGGGCAATGAAATTTGTAATGTCTTATCATCTGATTTTTATTGAAACAATCTAAGGTCATAGCTTGCCACCCTTTAAAATCCAAAATCAAAAGAAGCGCCTGGAAATGTTTACAACAACAAAAAAAAAAAACAGTTTCGGTTAACACAGTGTTATAACCCAGTGCTGTCATTTCAAAGGGACGTTCGGTTGAGCACATGTAGCCGGTCCTCTGCAGGAGTCGCAGCAAAGGTGTTAAGAGTGGAGGATGTGAAAAAAAAAAAAAAAAAGTTGAGCGGAGAGGGGTAATATTTCACGGTCCTGTTTTGTCTGGTGGCAGTTATCAGCAGCTGCCAGTCTGATAATTGCTGCTCGAGGCCCAGTGCTACTCCTTCAAGTCTGCGCTGACAGCCCAATTCAAGCCTTCAGCCACGGGAGCTGCTGCCTGCTGCTGTGTAGCTGTTGGGATAACACCGGCTTTTATTCCATATCATAGCAGAGCTGCTTGTGTCAAGTGCTTGGTTGTAATAGTCTGTGCGAAGTTTGCCTCATTCAAAGCACTCAAAGAGCAAACATGCGATATATATGTGAGCGTTGTATACACCAAATGCATTGTACGTGTGCACATTGTCTATTTGCTCTTGTGGCTGACACAGTTGTCATTACTCTCCAGCCTGTGCATGAGCGCTATACAGAGTCATATCATACATATTTTCTGTCCGGGTTAAAAATGTATAGCAGGGTGCAGTTGGCCAAAGTTTTTGTCTGGTCATTTGTAAAGTGTGAAACAAGCCAACATACAGTGCAGGGGTGTGTGCGTGTGAAGAAATATTAAGAAGAAATAGATTGCAGAGGAGGGCAAGAGAAAAACGACAGGAATTTTCTTTGATTTAAGACCCAGCTTTCCTCTTCGAAGAGTTGTGGCTGTGTTGTGTACAATCAACACGCTCTGTCACTTAGCCACCAGATAACTGATGTTCCACTCCCCTCATAACCAGAAGCTATCAGTCTGGGACTTCTGCTTGTATCTTTCCTGTCGTCTCTCAAGTAAATTACAGCTCAGCAGTTCCAGATAGCTTGATGTTCTTTCTCTGCCCTCCAGCTCTCTTTCTCCTTTGCCCTTCATTTCTCTCTTTTATTATTTTATTTAATGTGCAGATGGTGTTCGGAATTAGGATGTTAACTCAACAGGAAATTTAAGGAATAGGAACCGTTCAAATGTTAAAGGCGTAGACATATTATGGTCATTTTCAGGTCCATACTTTTATTTAGGGTGTCTACTAGATTTTATTCACACACACACACACACACACACATATGCCCCCTCTCTGCTAACAGGGCATGAAGAGGGGGGGGTGGCAGGTTAATAAGAGGGATGCATTTTGTCCATTTTTTCATTTCCCCATCAAATCACTTTGTGGTTATTGTCTCATACTGTTATTTTAAATACCTGTAAGAACAGTAGCTAGCTCACATACATTCTGTGCATTAGCTTGCAAACAGTCCACACACTATGAGCATATTCGAAAATGACAATGATGAAATGATGAATGAATGATGAAAATACTTATATGTGCTGCTAAATACTTATACTTAATATGTGAATAAAGGCAATAATTTGGTAAAAATTGGCCACAATGACTGGAGATTTCTGTTTATATGATTGTGGTTGTACTTTATTAATGCCTAATCTCTGTTATTACATGCAATGAAACAAGAAACAAAACACAACGTCATTGTTGACATTGTTGTAATACATATGTAAATAAAAAGTTCATCTTATGTGTTAGTGAATTTTCAAATATTTTAGAATGGCACTTTTTTTCTGGTGAGGGACCCCCAAAACCAACCAGATTCTCCCCAGTGTTGACTCCATGGCTGTGGCCCTACCGACAAGCCCAGTCTGCTCTGACCGGTCAGATCTCAGCTTCTGCACATACTGTGTCCCCACACAACTGTATTTTCTTCGTAGGCTATAGCCACACATTAAAATATATCTTCTGAAAAATAGTCTAGAGTCTGCGTAACATAACTACTAACTTTCAGATTAGTTGACCAGTGAAGTGAGTTTGCTTTAGCTGAGTTGAGTAGGCTTCTCTAGCTGGTTCTGTGTGAGTGGGCCGAGTGTTTAGTTTAGCCATAGACCATCGAAGAGTGCTGCTCCAGCTGTGTGAAGCCATTAGACTATTTTTAATGAACGAGAAAAAGCAGCAAAGGTCAATGTGGATACATCCTGTCCTGACTTCAAGACAGGAACATGGTGAATAGAACAGTCTGATGAGGGACCTGTGGGCTGATCCTGTCAGGTTCAGAGTTTACATCAGGCTGAGCTCTGACTTGTTTGACCAGCTTCATGCCCTGGTGATCCAGAAGATCTACACCAACATGAAGGAGCTCATCTCCACTCTGCATCTGCTTACAGTGAGTTAGATTATTGTTGTTGAAAATACCTATCCCCTCTTCCTGTAATACTCTGATTTTGAAGTAGTGAAGCACCTAATACTTTATCGCTTTGAAAGCTATAGATAATGAAGATTTGCAGAACAATCAGCAGAGCAAAAACAAAAACAATATAATAGGTAACAGTTGCAAGAGATCAGCAATGAACAAATTAAAACTTGGTCTTATGCCTCTGGTCAAAAAGCCTCACTAATTGATTTGACATTACATCTCCAGGCTGGCTGTCCTTTATGATCCCATATTCATGCTAAACTAAGTTATCCAGCCCCGGTTTCATATTTAAAGTGCAGACATAAAAATGGTATCAATCTGGCTCCTGAATAAGAAAGTGAGCATCTTTCGACATTTCCTAAAATGTAGACCTATACTTTTGAAACACTGTTTGCGGTTGTTATTTCCTCCACTGACGGGGAACAATATGATAATTTCCTCAGTGTATGTTACACACAGAAACAGATGAACATATTAACACACTACACTTGGAAAACCTATAATTATATAATCAAACTGTCAAGGTCTTAGTGAGAAATCTTTGAATGATGTTGATGCATAAATATAAAACAAAACTGAGTTCACTGGAGTCCTATTGCCTCAATTGCCAAAAGGCATATATACAGTACAATGTATTTCACTCTTCCCAACTCTCATCCAATATTTATTTCCTCTCTTGTCTAACAGCACTAAACAAATAAATGCTGTACGATTTGTTATATAACATTTTTATGATTTGCTGTAGCCGACACAAAGGATGGAACAATTTCCCATACAAACAAAAGTCTACGGCGATCTGAGATGAAGCAGGGCACGATCATGAAAAACACACCAACAAGTTAAGAGCAAGGTCATTTTTAACATCTTTAGGACTTTTTCTAGGCTCAAAAGAGATAAAGATGAGATAAGTCGTAAAACATTAAATACATCCTTAATAAATGAGGCAATTTGAAACATTTATCTAAATTATTTGTTTATTTACCTGAAGGGAAAACCAGCTCCTAGTACTGGTGCAAACATAACCTTGTTGGACCAGGTTGATTTTGTAGGAATCACCTTGTCAAGATTTCGGTGTTCTCTTACCAATCTACTGCTCTGGCTTTGAAAACGGGAGGTGTTAGCTAGAGGTGATAATACTGCACCATCCTGCTTTCATTAGAGACGGCGCGGACAGAAATAGAAGGCTCAACTGGAATTAATTACACCAAATGTCACATGGCTGAAGATTAGGAAGAAGACAACTCATCTCGCAAGGTTTAACGAGAAAATCTTAATAATTAGTCCCACGGGAAAAGATCCATCAAAATAAGAGAGCGGGGAACACGCAGTACTTTTCAGCTGTGAATTAAACTGTATGACTGCATCAGTGCAAATAGCGCTTGGCATTTGTATGGATTTTACAAATCGATATTAGTTGCAACTTTCTCTGTTGTGGCTGTCATGGACTTATTTGCATTAGGTTTCTATGCAGTGAGGAAACCACGGCTCAGTGGTCTCATTATAAATCACACTTGGATCAGAAAGCCTTCCCTACTTGAATATGCCCTAATTAACAGGTGACTTACCTGCTACAATTGTTTTGACAAGCTTTAGAAATTTTCATCTAAGATGAGTCATTTTTGATGCATGTGTTTATTTGTTTGCTTATTAGTTGATTCATTAATTGGTTACTCTGTAAAGTTGATTTTTTTTTTGCCAACAAACTTGTGATGTCAGAGCTGAACATCTAAAGGTCACATGTCGCTCTGGTAAAGTTTATTTCATAAATAAAGTAATTTTGGTGTCGTCCTGAGTGAACTCTTCGTGCTGACATTACAGTAGATTTCCTGGGTGCGCAGTGTCACAAGAACATGTAATCTGCTCACAAACAAAGCTGCTCTAAATGAACGGAGTGACAAGAGGAAATCTAAATGTCAGTTAATTAGAATGATAAACCCTCTCGTAGGAACACACCATATAAATAGTGAAGCAGCTTGCAGCCTGACAAACATATTTTTTATTGTTGTGGAGATGCAGCTTGCCTGGTTGCAATTGCAGTTTGCCATGGTGCACCCTGGTGTTCAAAGTGCCAATTTGTGCACAGTCCGAGACAGTCCTGGAGACAGATATTGTGTCTGGAGTACCATAGCAGTACATTACAATCACAGGGTTCTGCTTCCAGTTATCCGTCAAAGCGACTTGGAAAAAAAAGAAGATTGTTAATGCCGTCGCAGGCCTCTTCAGTACAGCTTTTCTGATTTGGCTCTGAAGTTACATTTCACCTCACTTGCTCTGTAAATTTGTGTTTCATTTCCTTGCTTTGTTTTGCCAGAAGATCATACTTCTCTTTGATTTTTTTTTCTTCAGTTGTTCTTGATTCAACGTTGCCTGAAGAACATGAAAATAAGGCCGTCATTATTCACTCAAACCAGTGCTGTTGCACAATTCATTTCATAGCTCCCCGCCTCAGTCTACATGAGTTGTTGGATGTAGAGGCTGCTGCAGTGATATAGCACTTGTCCTTGCTGTGAAATGATCCATCTGCAGGTATGTCTGTCTGCATCACAGGCATCCTCTCACTCATTCTCTCCTCCGCTCCCCAGATGAGCAAAAGCGCCTCATTTACTCAGGCTTCAAAGACACTGCCTTTTCTCCCATATGACTTCTCTTCTCAAGGGGGTCTGTCTTTCCCTTTGAATCCCAACCAAACAGGCTTTGATGGCATCTTTGTGTATTACATGAGTCAACCACATTCCGCTGAGAAAAATATGCATGCTCTGTAGTACCAGCCATGATGTAAAATGGGAAAGAACTCAAACTTGGCACCATTCAAGTCCTCATAAAAGAAATGGATGTCTTTGCACAATTTTGCTATGTGGAGTTAAATGTATTAGAAGCCATGTCAGACATCAGTTTTGAAAAACACAACTCAGTGTGAACCTTCAACCCAAAGAAGAATAAAAGACAATCTGCGCTGGCTCTTGCCTATGATGCAATATAAATGATATGACACTTTTCTAATCTGTTAGCACAGAGCTGGTGGCGATATATGATTTACTAGTTCCATTCATGTTCTCTTCAAAGTATTTATTACACAATTTCTGCAGAAAAAAAAACCCCGGCAAAAATCTTCTTCCCTTAAATTTCTCGGTATAGGAATGGATTTTCACTGCCTTAGAGGGAACACTGTTGGTTAAATATAAAGATTATTTAATTGTATTTTCAATACATGGAATGGTGATTACAAATCATTGACCAGTGGTGCAGAAGTATTTTGCATTATCGATGTGCAGCAGCGAGCGGCACACTTGGCTCTATCCACTGGAGAGAAGATGAGCGAATTCAAACACGACGTTGAAACGCACCAGGTTTGCACGATGAACTGAACATCAGGCGAGTGCACTCTTGGGAGTTTCTGTCTTTCCTATTTGTTTTCTTCTTGTATTTCTGTTACATTAAAAATGCTTTCAGGTGACTAACAGCAGAGCTTTATTGATCCAGAAGCAGTTGTTTGAAAATAATTGTAATTCTGTGGTGGATTTCACAGCTTTTCACGTGAGATCTTGGCAATAATCTAAGGCATTGGCAATTAGCAATTATATGTCAATGCCTGTTTTGAATAGTTTTAGTTGTGCAACAAAACTGTATGCAAACTATAACTGGTTTATTCAAAGAAAACTTTATAATGATTTATAATGGAAAGGAAATGCACCGAAAAACCTACCTACCCTGTGCCACATACAAACACTGTCTTTTACCTATTTCAAAATGTGAAACAGTCTTTAGTCTCTAAGGCACACTACAGAAACAATGTTTACTCCATTATATGCTTGGTGTTGTCATTTTCATGCTCTGACAGTCACATAAGCTTCCTTTGTTTGAAATGATATCTCATTTAATCGAGTCATGCTGATGCCCCCTGCATGCAGTGTTGTTAAGACTTCTCATTCCTCAACTGCTGTAAGCAACATAATGATTATTATGACTGAGGTACCTCAGATAAATGAGTCAAAGCCTTTGCATTTCTGGCAGCACTGGCAGCTTGATCATTATGGTCCATCAGATGCTGATGTAACTATGCACAGTGATCAAAACAATAGCGGGGAGAGGACAGTCACAGCCATTTTCAGCTGTCAAAACAAGAAAGTTTGACAGTTTCTCCTATGTTTGCGAAGCCCATATGTCTGTAACTAATATTAACAAAATGGGGAATTGTGACAGCCGATATTGGACAATAAAAGGGGAAGGATGAATTTGAGTATTATGGATATTAGCCGTGCTCATGTGTGACAAATCTACTGTTCTTTCACTGAATAACAAAGAACAAACTGAGGCTGTACTGAAAGAGTGTGAGAATAAATATAGATATGACTTTCATGTGCATGTTCTGCTTTACAAGAGTTAGCCCACAATCTTCAAGTGTTATTCATAAAACTGGCCCTATTTGAATTTATAATACAACCTTACTTCCAAAAAGGTTGTGACAGAACAGGTGGAACAGGATGCAATCATTTGCAAATGAACTGTGTTTACTGGCAGCAGTACAAAGTGTTCCTGAACCCATGTAATAATATCCCTTATACAATCATGTGTTTGACAAAGTGTTGAACCTCTCTCCATCCTTGCTTGTGAACGACTGAGTCTTTCCAGGATGAACCTTTCATACCCAATCATGATACTATCACCTGTTACCAATGAACCTGTTTACCTGTGGAATGATCCAACTTTCACAGTCTTTTGTTGCTCTTTTGTTGAAACATGTTGCTGCCATCAAATTCAGAATAAGCAGATATTTACAAATATATATATATATATATGTTTCCTTTACTCTAGTCCTCTGTTTTGTCAGACTCAGTGTGTGTTTTCATCCCCCAAAATATCTTGAGGATAAGGCATTTTTCTTTTAATGGCCCTGAGAAATGAATCCATACTTTTTGTTTCCTGCAGAATCAACAAACAATGCGTCACTATGCAGCTGCTTTCATGAAAACACCAATACATTACCCCAGTCTCAGTCTCTCTTCAGTGGCTCCCTTATGTACACATAATTGATGATAAGTCCTGTGTCTGGCTTCTGAGGCATTAGACGCTGTTGAGGCTGACTTATTCTCCGTAGCTAACACACACTCTCCCCTCAGAAGGTGCAGGACTCCTCGTCAGATGACACGTTGAAAAGAAAACAGCTGGATGCCGAGTCCTCGCCCTCCACAACCCTCTTAGTGAGGTAAGCTTCTTGCCACTTTCAGGGAGTCAGATGCCTCCCGAAATCCAGACTGAAGACCAATTCATCCATCACAGTTTACAGCCGACCTTAACTCCCACCTCTACGGCCTTTTCCTTCTCTTTATATATTTATCATATACTTTCCTGTTGTCATTCTCTTTCTGTCGAGTGCCCTGATATTACCTGGTTCTCTCATATCCACTTACACAAATGCACACACACACCAGCACACGCTCTATCTCTCATCTCATGTTTTGAGTGTCCTTGTTTTTCTCTCTGTGTCTGTGGCCACTGCTTTGTACAGAGCACTCAGCGTCTCTCCTGGTCGTAAAAAGCACTCCATAAATAAACTCAGGCTAACTTCAACACGCTAGTTAAGATAAAGGCATTAAATAAATGTAGCCACTAAGTCGCTCTAACTGTTTCTGTCATCAATGTAAAGTTGAAAAAAAAAAGTCACTAATACAATTATGTCCCAAAGACCTGAACAATTGCGATTGTCATTGTGAACATTTTTTTTTTTCATATTCAGTAACCGTTTAAATACGTTTATTATTTATTGGTATTGGTCAGTACATGTAATAATAATCACAGAACCTACATGACACGAGAAAGTCACAGTGCTAAAGGTAAATATAAATAGAATGAAAAATATAAAATAAAAGTAATATAAACCTTTTTGTTACACATTTTTATTTTTTATTTCTTATTATTCTCTATATACATGCAAAAAAAGGCCCTGTTTACTTCATGATTGATGACATTTTTTAACTGTAAAAATCTGTGGAATTTCTGTGCTCATCAGAAATGTTTTAATAGTACACATTATGATTAAAAAGTAGCATTTGTTATGTCTGCAAACCTTGCAAACGCATTAAAAATGAAATCTTACAATGAGTTTTTAAAGAAAAGTATCAACCCCATGTCAGTATCGAGAGGTCATGTTTATCCTAGAATGCCGTGAATCTGTCTCCATTGCTATTGTAGTGAACCTCAGAAGTTCAAATAGCCCACTACATATAATAATATATGCCTATTAAAGTCACTGGGACAAGACAAGACAAACCAAAGATCAGATCAGAAGCAACTTGGGGTTCAGTGTTTTGCTCAAGGACACTCTGACATGTGGGCAGGAGGAGCCGGGGATCGAACCCTGCAGTTAATGGACGACCCGCTCTACCTCCCAAGCCACAGCACTCGAGGGATGACAAGGCAAGTGTGGGATTCATAGTCCTTCTTTGATAATGTCCTGCCTCGGTAAAAAGCCTACAGCACCACTTCGACCACAGACCCACCCAAGCATGATCTGGACTTTATCCACTTATTTAATAAAGCAGACAGACGTCCAAGAGTCAAGCAGTTCATTTCTAGCTTCTGCTTTAATCATATTATTCTGTTGTTCTGGACTGTAAGCCCCCTTAACTGGTGATTTACTATCAGAGCAACATTTATAAATGATGTCATACTTTATACAGTAAATGTCAAATCGGTTTAATGTAATTCTTTCAGGGAGTACAGGAAACAGGCATCACCCACTGTTTAAAAAAAATCTACTATGGAAAATCAGCGACTTGAAACTGAAGACAATGATATGAGCTTCAGTATGTATCAGCTCTACTCTGAATTCTCCTCCTGTACAGATTACAGGTCGGACCTTTCTCCAAAAGCTTGGTGCAACCATGCAAACAGATACGAGCCTCAGATTCGACATCCCACTTTTTACAAAGTAATATGATCCTGCATGTAGCCCTGACCTTTCTTATCAGGAAGATAAAAGGGTTGAAAATGAACTTTTATAGCTTTTTTTTTCCTAATAGATTCACAACTGCAAAAACACTGTGAAAGGCCAAGTTTTTAGCAGAAACTCTGCGAATAACTTGACCATGACATGATAATGATATGAAATACTGTTCTTTTTTTCTGAGTGTGGAATGACCTTCTAAAAGAAATTATTTCAAGGTCAGTCAGAAGATATGAGAAAATATGTTTTACTGTTTTTTCCATCTCATTTTGATGCTGCTGAATTCACTTATGTCATCTGTGTTAGTCTACTATCCTAAATACAGTATTTTGTTTGATAGTGAGTTAAACAGACAACGACAGTCAAACTTCACTTATAAAAACATGAAGGAAGAAAAAAGTGATATATCATTTAGAGAATCTCAGCCATGGTATTGTAGAAAAGACTATTTTTGATTGTAACAGTTTTTATTCTCCTGTGACTCGTACGCAACAGGATTTTATCATAAATATTGTTAACATAATTTTGTTTGTAATTCAGCAGCTATTAGATTTGTTTCTAGTTCCCTGTAGCTGAACATTGTTTTTATAGATGCAGCACAAGCAAAATTCAAATTTCCTACTATGTTGGACAGCACAGTGCATGTTGAATCTCAACAACCAAACACCATCAGCTTTAATACATATGTGCTCTGTATTACCAGGTTATCATAGCTAACATTAATCACGTCCATATAAAGGTCACAGCTTAGGGTTAGGTTACACGAGCTAATGTTGTCAGATGATATGATTTTGTAGTGAGTTCTTCTAAATTTCCTGTATTGTTGAAAACCAAAAGAAGACTCCAGCCAGCAGGGGTTAGTAAGTTTCCCAGTAGCATGGAGCTGACCTTCTTGAAAAACCAGTGGCTGCAACATTACCCTTCACGATAAAAGAAAAAAAATTGTCTTTATTATTTCAGTTTCAGTAGTTAAATATTGACATAACAAGAAATTATCAATTATAATGAAAACTATATTTCTTAATGAATATAAATGCAGTTTTCCATCTCTATAGACATGGTCACTAGGTTGCCATGTGAGGCTTTCTGAAGTTCCTTTACTTGCTTTTCTATGACAGCCCATGCTTATGTGTTGTGGCATGTGCAAGCTGCTGTCAGTCCTATGACAGGAAGTAGTGGCAACACTGATATAAAGTGATCGATGCAAATTGTTGTGCAAAAGTCCACAGCAGTGACCACAAGAAATGAAGGGAAAACAAGGAGACCACAAATTATTGAATTACTGAAATAATAACAGTTATAATACCAGCAGTCAGTCACAGCCGATGGCTCACAAAAGCCAGAAACTGCTTTTGTTCATTTCATTATCGTACTATTGTTTGCCAAATTTCACATCGCTCCCAAATAAGCTGGTGCAAAATAACACCCCTGAAACTTAAAGTTCTCACCACTTTGCCTTAAATCCTTGACACTCGCACAAAGACTTTCAGGTTGTGTCTTTATTTATTATGACTGTCATTTTTTTGTCCCAGCCAGTTGACTTTGCAGTCTGATCGATTCCCAGTGGAGCTTGGACTTCGTCAGTGATTTAAAGAATGGGGAGTCCCTGCTTTTCATACCCTTGAGCTGTGTTGTCTGTCAGTGGGCACATCAGAGCTGTCACTCACAAGGCGCACCAGAGCATGAACTGGTAAGACATCGGAGATGTCACTGTTCCCTCACTGACAACTGACGGAGGATGCTCCTCCTGAAGGTAGATGCCACAAAATAGTGATTGTAGTCATCAATTACATAAAATAATATAATATAATGGTTTATGTTGTTGCTTTAACCATTATTGTCTTTATTTAATATACTGTATTTTTTCTCAATGGCGACTCAAAATAAATCCTTTCTCTGGTCTTTGAAACACAACATTATTTCTTTTGCAGCATGTTTTTGCAGAGCTGTTATTACAGTTACACGTCTTTTCTCTGCTTAGCACTGTTTTTCTTGTGCTTTCCTCTATCTTGGCCTGATATTAATGTCTGTTCTCTCTGCCTTTGTCTAGTGCACACACCTTCTCAATCTTCTGTCCATTATTGATGCTGTTCCCTCCTGCTATCATTCACACGGCTTCTGTCTAAATCTCCACCCAACCCTATCACTGCCTCAAATAGTAGCAATTACAATAACTAGCTGTTGTATTTAAGTATTCCTGCAGGAACAACAAACAATTTCAAGGCACACATCAAGGTGGAGATGCGGCTCTGTGTTGCTTATTCAGTGTGAAATACCCAACGGTGCCATCTTCCACAAGGACGACATTATCTCCATGTAAGCTTCATTACTGCAAGATGGGCTGGAATTGAAATGCGTGATGTTTGTGTGTGCGCGCGTGTGTTTGTGCGAGTGTATGTAAAGTTCAGTCCGCCTAAAGATCCCCTCAGTGCGATTCTTTGCAAAGGCAACACTAGCATGCACACGGTGATTCCTGTTGGAGCTCCGATTTAACTTCGATAACACAATTGGTTATTTTCTCCTCATCATGCTGAGGAGACCATTTCATCCCGTTCCCTTTACTCTAATTCACTGCCAGTTTCAATTAAGAGTCATAATTAATTTTCGCCCTGCCTGGTAAAATGAGTCCGTTCATGTTGATAAAAGATGACACTGCCAGTTGATTCAGAATTTCTATTAAGTACACTCCAGAGTCCACTTATTGTTGGCAACTCAAGGATTAAAACATAAAGATTGCATTACATAATCGATGGAATTGCATTTCTCTCACAAACACGCTAAGAGATATTTTGTATTCTCTGCCACAGTGTTCATGAACTAGTTGGTATGCTCTCGAAGAAGTAAGACCGAGTGATTAAGCTCCATAGTCCATTAATTGCTAATGGTTGCATCACATGGAAAGAAGCGAGAGCGTCGGTTGAATTTACATCTTTATAATACAGAAACTGTCAGAAGTGTTTAGGTCACGACCTCCTTAAGGCCAGTCCAGTGTAGAGTATGAAGAGAGAAACAGCAATCAGAAAACTGCATTGTTGCTCCTACATGAGGTCTGAATTTCTCCTGCAATTACCCACAGTAGAATCTAAAAGTATCAAGAAGTGTCTGTTAAAGATGAATTTTTCATCTTAACCAGTCAGAAAAACAGCTGGAGACCCAACGCTTCCATCGCTTCAGACCGAGCGCACAGAACGGAGACTGGTTTTCAGTCCTCGAAGCGGGCTGAAAAGACTGTTGGCTCCGAGTTACCACAGTCTGAACTCTCCCTTCTCAGTCGGAGATGACGCACGGTTGCGGCAGCGGCGTGGCGAACAGTGCAAACAGGATGCTTCCACCGATGAAGCCCTCCAGAAGAGGTACGCAGCGATCGAACTTTTATTACCAGATGAGAGCTCCGGCACCACGTTCTGACTGCGGTGCGATGGTGTCTCTGGAGATTTTTCATCTGGCTCAAAGCGAGATATTTGAGCTGCAAAATCAGCACAGCAACAGCTCGCAGAAAGAGGAGTAAACACATAAACAGTGGAGAAAATATTGGGTACAAGCTACAACAATGGGGTGCATCATTTAAAAGACATAGTGAAAATTCTGCTTATGAATAGAAATAAATGAACAGTTTGACATTTTGGGAAAATGCTTCTTCACTTCTTCAGAGCTGCACTATACATTGGTGCAAAGACAAAATCCACCAGCACATGAGAGTAGTGACTTCCACAAGTGTTGACCATCACCTCATCACCATGAGGTTGCAAGATAACAAATGAAGTCACTACTTCAAGCCAACAAATAGTCCAACACATTACCCTCATACAGCTGTACCTTGTAGTTTTCACACTGCTGCTTCCCCCCTTTTGCAGTTTTTATGCTAAGCTAAGATAACCGTCCATTTTTAATATAAAAATATTAGAGTGGTATTAATCATAAGCGTATTTCTTTTAAAAGACTAATTAAACCTCTGACTTGTTTAAATCCTTGAACCAAGTAAGTTGTTTAAAGAACTAGAATGGTAGTGATTTATTTATTATTTAACAATAAGCTTTTTTATGTTCAAATATTTATTAAACTAAGACATATTTCTTAATCTGTTACATCCAAACTACAGTAGGATTCATACCTTTGACTGCAATGTGTTTAGCACATAGAAAAATCTATTCATATCACTTGGGAGTGTATTATATGTGATTTTTGACAGCAGCCAAGATATTGAAAAGTTCCTCTCATTGCTCAGTTTTTATACATTGCATGGTGGCATGTAAAACACAAAATGAATTGTAAGATTGAGGATCACAGTCAATCAAGGAGAGGCAGATAATCAAACAGGCAGGAAACAAACAAAGGCAGGAAGTAAACTAAAACACATTTGTGGACTCCATGGAGCAATGGGTCCAACTGAACCACCTCAAAGTCCAAAAATGCATGATTTTTTTTATTATTACTTGTTGCTTGTTGCTGAAAATAATAAAATGATTATTGCTGTTGGCTGGTGACTGTACAGTGATAAGTTTATTTTTAAAAAGACAAAAAGTGGGGTAGCAAAACCATAACTTTGCTCCTCCTAATTGAATAATGGGGATGCATTTGCTCCACTTGCTCCGCTGCTCGGGCACCTGTGTGTGTCCCATGCGGGTTCGTCTGTGACAGTTAAAAAAGAAGTTCTCAAACTCTCCAGCTCAAACTAAGGTCATTAAAAAGTGTTGCCTCTGCTCAAAGCTTGGAGGCAGAAAAATGCAGCGTTTTTTTTTTTTTTTTTTGGGAAAGATGACTACAACCATTTGTTTAGGTGTTTTGAATTAGGATGTAGCTCTTTTCAAAATCCAAAATAGACTCATAGCAGATGTGGAGTGTTTCACATTTCATACATTACATTTATTATATATATACATGTTTATTTTGTTCAATTTAAATCAGAGTTATGATACAGTCACAATCTATTATAGATATACAGTGACATGTGAGTAGCTTCATGTCTTATACAGCTACTATTATTGACCAGTTACTGTTAAGGGTTATAAAAAATCATATTATTAAAGTATGTAATGAAGAATATGGCATGAAATAAGATGACACTGTGGCGTAGTATTTCCCCATGGAGATCATTTTAAATGTCTTTATTAGTGACTGTTAAAATTGGAAATATTAATTTCTCAATATTGTTATTTAATCATGGATTTTGACAGTCTCAATACAACTAGAAGAGGTTTGGTTCTTCGGCGTGATCGCAGTTAGTCTCATGCTATTTCCCTGTTTTGATGGGATCTCAGAGAGCTTAGGTCAAGATTTATTGTGTCACGGGCTAAATTGGTTGCTTTAACATCCACATATGGAAAAACTATGCTAAAAATATTCTTGGCTGAACTCTAATATAAATTTCCCCTTTTCCCAAACAGCCATTCACAGGCCATGTCACTGCAACTGTGGAATGTGATGACTGAGAAAGGTCTTTTTTGGAGCATCGTGTGTCCTCCTTTCCTTGAGGCAGAGATGGCACAGGCCTGTGTGACTCATTAATCTGTTAGATTGGAACAGTCAGAACATTCGAAAGCCATGTCCCCTTCTCCCGCAGTGCGATTCCTTTGATGAAACAGCTTCCTGGGATCCAGAGGGGGCAAGAGAGGCTGTAACTTATGTTTTCAATTACAAGGATATTCCATTTCACAAGTTTCACATTGCACGCTGCATCTGTCTGCTCTATTTGCATGAACATCCTCTGGTTGCGTTTGTCACAATCAGGCCCGGGTCTATGGGGAGACTTGGATTGGCTATGCCCCCACTTTAGGTTTTGCAGTCTGTTACTCAGCCCCTGACTAAAAATATGGAGTAACACAGTTTTTCTGTTTTTATTATATGCTTGAGTGTGGATTATTTCCCATATTTTCCCCCAGTTTGGAAGGCCTGACCCTGATGGTCGTTACAACAATGATCATCCAGAAGGTTGCGTCTTCAGACACTTAAAATTGGATGCATAGATAATAGTGCATAGCATGGATGGTCAAAACTGATGGTAAATTATCCTGGCAAGTGCTGGATATACTGTATGTAAATATCAGTGAGATATTCTGCAGAGAGGTCCAGTTTATACGCTTTATCACAAGTAGCCTGTCTGAAAAACAACTTATTGATTGGTCTTGGCTTCTGGCCATTTGGTCTAAATGTACCCACAGCACAAACAGCAACCATCTCATATATCTTTCAAGTGCTCTTGTCTGCTCAGATGCATAACCCCAATTTGCATTTTTTGAAAACGTTCACTGTCTCAGGCAGAGATGCCGGCTACAGAGGCACACATGAGGAAGTCTGATGCCTGTTACAGTATGTGGAGAAGACTGCCAGCATAGTTTCTCTGAGCCACTCCCAGAGCCAGTTCTCATCCCGAATGGTGACTTGTGTGAGCTCCTCCAAGTTTTCTTGCAGTCTTCGCTGAACCTCTGGTAACACGTGCCCAGTAATGTCTTTAAATTCCCATCTCCCTCTGCTGCTAGTGTAGAGAATTCAATGGGCTAGTATTCTACAGTATATTCCCCTGTGCTGTCACGGAGCATTAAGTCATCTGTCAGCTTCTCACACTGTCAAAAGATGGCCGAAATCCAATTGGAATGCCAGACAAAGTGGGACTGGGCGTAACAATAGGGAGACTAGAATGAATGTCATGATACGGTACCTCAAAAGCAGCCACAAGAGATAAAGATGTGGTGGCCGGGACTTTGACCCCTGGCATTAAGCTGCTGGACAAAGGTAGAAAGAGCAACAACCTGCTCTTCTAGGTTTCTCATGGGTGGCAAGAAGCTGCTGAACCGTGCTGGTAAGTTCAGCCATTCTCTCCTCTGCGCGCTTAAATCTGTCTTCCACCTCAACGGTGTCATTCATCTGTCTCCCCTGGGTCCATTTATACCTGATTGTTGGCGTAGGCTTATTACACAGGTTCAAGCGCAGAGAGAAGGCAATATTTCACAAATGTTAACTCACAAAAAAGAAGAAAGAAGAAGAAGAAAATAAAGATAATGCTTAATTTACCAGACTGAAACTGGCACACACTCAACTTGTGCTGCAAAGATAATTGAAAAGTACACTTATTCTAAGTTTATGCAAACAGACAACAGGCAAGATGAGACAGGCTATTCAGATGATTGTAGAAAGGTGTTGTCTCACAGGCTCCAAGTCTCAGCAGACTCTGCAACATAATTCAAGACATGTGTCAAACCATATAAGTAAACACAGCAAAGGTTTGTAACTTTGCCAAGTGTGGCAACATGGTGTGCTTTTTTTTTCAGTGTCCAATACTGTTAATTAAAAAAAATGTTTGATATGTGTTGTGTAGTGTGGCAGCAAAGCAGCTTTGATGTTGTTAGTTAGTTAGACAGTATGTGCTTGTATCTTGTACTCTTATATCTAATATATATGATCTATTGCAAAAGGGTATAATGAATTTTTAGATTATCAAATATAGCCATGTGGCCGTGTCTCAGCAGAGATGAGGTTGAGGGGCCTGTTGAAATGCACAGTAGTATGCTGCGTGCAGACAGAGCCGACTGGAGTTGTGCAGCTATGTATACTAATGCCACTGAGTTTCCAAATAAGAGTAGTGGAGGAAAAAGGCTGGGCAAATCCAAAATCTTACTGCAAACACAATGTCATTTTCCTGCATGCTGCATTCATTTCTGTGCTTGAACACACTGCATGGATGACCATCGGTGTCAACATGCATCCTCGTTTGCATCCCTATAAATATATAATAAGAGTGCATTAAAGATTTTTCACAGCACCGCAGGGTTGACTGCAAATAAATCATTAAGTCATTTCACAGGGAGCAAAAACAGATATTTGCAGAGAGGTGGTTTATCTATTCTGTTGTGATAGAGCTGGCATCACAGCTATTATCCTGATTTCTCTCTCTTTCAAACCCATTCTCATTCACAGGTCGCCAAATTTCAACGCTTTGTCACACCCCTTGGCTTCTCATACAGATGCACAAGGCGCCCTTCAGCATCTGTATGAGACCAGGCTTTCAATATTAGGCCCTCAGAGCAACTGCTCCAGCTGTCCATTCATTCCGGTATTAACCCGACTGAGGCGCTACAAGACGCTGCGAGCATCAATCTCACTGTCAGTTCCCATGTTCAGCTTTTCTTATAATAATATCCTCAATATATCTCAACACAAAAACGAAGAAACGAAGAAAAACAAAGTGTCCATAATCGGTTAATGTTATGGCCATCAGCTTTACTTTTTTCTCCTTCGGTTCTAAGATGTAAGGTTGTTTTTGTCAGTTTTAGACACCGGAAGAATTCATTATTCAAACAAAGCCAGTCCCCTTTGCATGGCCTGTTTCAAAACCATCACTTAATTCAAATGTGTTCATGTGTTTATGGAGGCGTCCCCTTCACACACACACACATACACACACTTACATCACTTGACAGGACATTACATGAACTTACAATCAGTTCCTGGAGACTTACCCCAACCTTAACCCACGTCTTCACCCTAAAATTTAATGATCTACGTCATGAGGATTTGTGTCTTGTTCCCATAAGGAAGAAGAAGAATGCTGGTGAACTTTATTGGATGACATGGCTCAATATTGATTTTGTTTCATCATTCTATGTTTTAAAAAAGATGATGTCATGTTAAATATCCTCCGCCACACATTCTGGGAAATATAAAATGAGCAACTTACCACCAGCAGTCGAACAAGACAACACGGTGCCCTTCCTTGACCCGGCCTTTGCACTAGATCGCAGCAAATCTTATACCATGGCCCCATAAACGGGATGAAGACGGGTTTATCAAACTGGACTTTATATTTCACTTTAATAGATTCAATAGACTTCATACATTGTATTCAACCTCCACTGTGACATAATTATATCAAATTATATTCTAATTACATCAAATTTTAAAACTACCATTCTGTAAATACATTATTAACATTACTTATTTATGATACTTATAATTATTCTCTGTGTGCTTGCATTGGCAAATAAAACAGATTGATTGATTCTGATCGAATGAGCTATCTCATGCTGAGATATAATCCAATAAAACAAGAATCATAAATATTAAAAAAAAAAAAAAAAATCTCCAGGGCTGTGTAAATAGTAGCCTACTTATATGCCTAGGCATCATTACAGCCATTTCCCCCCCCTTAACAATAATTAAAGTGATCATGAGGCCTTATGCGTTGATGCTGATGTTTCTAATGGGATAACATAGCAAAGGCATAATTTGGCAAGGCATGTTAATATTCAATTATTAATAATGAAAGTACAGTTCGTGCACGAGTCATTCGTTCATACTGCTTGTTTTTCTTTATTTGCACAAGTATTTTCTACAATAAGAGACAAACCATATATAAATATAATGCCCATGTTGCAAGATTAGTATTATGTTGCTTATGAAACAAGATGTAAGAAGTACACGTGTATCTTAACTGCACATAGAGGGTCACAGTGGTTTCCAAGCGTGCAGTATCCTGACGTAACCAAAAAGGTTTGGTTACTGTGTGCATATTGCATATTCAACATTATTATTGTTATTATAGTTATTTAAATTGGCTATTTTTTCCATGTGGAAGCAAATAATACACAATTATTTGATTAAGGATTTTTCTTAGATCATGATTTACTATACCCCTGGAAGAAACCTTGAAGGTAAAAATCTATCTGTCTATTCTTATTGGACTGAATAGGCACCGTCTTTGGCTCCTGTATCCAGCCCTTCTAATACATCCATGTGCTCACAGCGTCTTACACCACAGTCAGGTTAATATTAGAGTGAATGGACGTCTGGAATGGTTCCTCTGAGCTTCTAATACTGCCTCAGATGGATTTACGCTGGAGTTAGTTGAAAACCCTCTGTGTCTATATGGTACTAAAGGGTGCGTCAGTGTGAGACACGGAGGGGCGTGACAGAGAGTCTGTATTTGATGACCTGAGGATTAGAACGGGTTATTTACTCATAAACATGCCCAAGCATCAACGTAATGGCCTTGAGTCTTCCATCATATGTCATTCAGGCATATTACCTATATATTTTAAAATACTTAGTAACAAGTCTGCAGCATATGCCATTCTCATATGCTGTGAGTATTGTTTTGATGGAGGTGATGATGTGGAAGTAATTTGTTGTTGGAGAGGAGATTAGACTCCACCATTTGACAGGTGAATCAGTGTGGACTGAGGACAACCCCCTACCCTCCTGCACCATCTTCCCACACCTAACCATCTTCATTTTTAGTATTTACCATTTATCATCAGTCTGTCTATGGATTCCCGACAAGTCCATTAAGCAAGAGACACCTTAATGGCTCTCGCTGATGATGGAGAATCCCTTGTCTGATGAGAAAGGTGAAAAAGACTAAAAGTGTAACATCACTTTGACCTTTGGGTCTATATTCAGTCACAGAGATGGGTGAGTGAGGTGGATTGGCATCATCACTCTCCCAAATCCCTCAACTGTCAGAGATTGGCCGACTGAAGTTTTTTAAAATAAATGAGGTTGTTCTGATTTGCTTTAGAATAGTTTTGTTAATACTGTGGGAGACGGTCGAGCACAAAACTGCACAGTCTTATACCAGAAAATACAATCTCTTTGTTGAATCGCGGTCATTCCAGGTCACTATCCTCCTGTCACCCTGACAGCTAGCCGGATTGCCTTACCTAAAGATATTTTCCGAGATGCAATAAAAAGATGCTATAGTAGAAAAGCTGACGCGGTGAAAATCCTTGAGTAAAGACCATGAACGAGGACAGGAAAGTAAAGACGGTAGAAGAAAAGTAAAAGCGACGCACATTGGAGCAGAAAAGAGAAACAGAGGAGAAAGCTGCATATGGACAAAGGAGGCCTATAGTGGCTCGGCTGGCTGGAGCCAAGAGCCACGGCTGAGCACTCTCCACTAAAGATAACAGCATCACCCCAGCTAGATTACAGGCCCCAGTGATGGGCTGTAGGCCCAGGCAGAGATTAACACTGGCGTTCAGGTCTTTCTGGGACCTCGTCCCAGCGCTAACACTTACAGAATGAGATCTCTACAGGAGTACACAGTAGAAGCCAGACCGCCTGTCCAATGAAGACTAAATGATCAGGTAATCTGGTTTACACGGCGGCTAAATGGTAAAGAGCTCCATCGTGGTTGATAGTTGCCAAAGGTAAGCCCTGCTGCACCCTGTTGTAATATGGAGCTGTGGAGATAAAACCAGTCAGTTAAGCTCAAATGCACAAGGCAGGATATGAATATAAAACTATGGGGATTTTTTTTTTTTTATATGTTGATAAGATGTATACAGTAAACCAGCATGCTTTTTTTATGTTGCTCTTGTTAAATGACACAGTTGTGCATGTTGATTCATTTAATGCATTCATTCATGAACACACACTCACAGCAACAATTTCCCAATAAGCACGACTGAATTTCAATTCTTCACAAAATGCTTCATACTACTCTGATGTGTATTTAAAACACAAATAGAAGAAACTATCATAGCCTAGTGTTGGAAGTCAGAAGTCAAGGCTTATGTTAATACACACACACACAATACTCAGTGGAATATTACCTTAAATCCTGCCTGAGTTATGAATGGAAATAAGCCTTATATTACACATTACTACGACGGAAGCCACTGTAAAGACGAATGTGACAGAGGAAAGACATTTGTTAAAGTATGTGTAAAATGGAGATTTATCAACAGCGACAGGCAAAGAGCTCACTGAAGTGTAACAAAGAGAATAAGAAACCGCAGAGACGGATAATTTCACCTACATTACATTTCGTTAAATGTATCATACATTTTCCAACTGAGATCGGACCGTATTGTCTTGTCTGCGTCGGATCTGTCTCGTGAAAATTATTCATTTCAAATGTCAGGCGATGCACTGTGTCAACCTCAGGGTAAGTGAACACCGTGAAACTGCGGCGGTATCAACTACATTACACTCACCTCTCTGAACTCACTCCACACAGCAGAGCAACCCCAGCTGAAGAGCTGACCTGAAACACATTACCTAAGTAATGGTGCAGCCGTAACTGATGGCAGTGGTTGTTGGCAGGCACTCCACATTCTGCAAACTCTGCACTCACCAGGACACCACGACCATTAAAGTTAAATATGCACTGTCTCACATGGTTCACGACTCGAACAAGATCCAGTTCAAGCTGGCAAGAGGTAGCATTTAAGTTGAAGTGTGCGGGCTAAATCACATTATGTTATAGCGACCGTGTTACGCACAGATTGCCTTCACGTCCCATACTCAAACAGATCTCAAACATTAACATCATCATCTAACAATAACCAACCCTGTCTCCTACAAGATACATTTCTATACTTCTAATTTGGTTTGCCAAATACGTTTTGGAGGAAATGCAATTGCTGCCTAGATCACGCTCACCGGCAACAATGGGGGAATATTGTCGATGTGAAGTGGATGCTGAGGCATAACAAAGCTCAGGACTTTGACACCAGAGACTGGAGTTTCATAAAATGTTAATCATGTTTTAGTTGAGTGGATATTGTAGAAAAAACTAATGAAATGCATTGACAGTGAATGTTTTGCAGGTGAAGCCATAATGAACATTTTGCGTTGGCAGTGAACTGTTTGCATATATATTAAAGTTTTCTAGTTATGTTGATATGTAACATTACGTTTTCTCACTGTATGTAAATCGCTGTAGTTGTACATGAACATAATTTGTTCATACATAGTTTGTAATAAAAGGGAAGAGCAACAGCACAGGGCACCTTTATCATCTAAAATATGAAGACTACAGTTTCTTAATGGAGGTTAGGTTATTTTTATCAGATTCAAATATTTTCACCCGCTGAACATTTACAAGCTAATATCTGAATGAACACACAGTACTTCTCTGTTTCATCATCCTTTCCTATGTGACAGTAAGGAAGTGTTTCAGCAGTGAGTATTGAGCAAACCCAGGCCAGAGTTCAGATGTTCAATACTACTGACACACGACATTTCCAGATACCGGGTGGATACTTTAAATATTTAATGTCTTCAAATTGGAGGCATGCATGGAAATGAAATCATGAATACGCTTATCTTAAACTCACATCTGGTTAGCCTTAGATCAACAAGCGTGACCCACTGGGAGCGAACAAGGAGGAGGGGGTTTGCTCACGCTTATTCAGTTTGTATAAGACGTACTTGTTTCTTTTTGTGCAGAACACGCGCTTCAGAACTTGTTGTCTATTGCTTGTGATGTAGGTTGTGCTGTGCGAGTATAGTGCTTTGCTTCTAGAAACGGGTTCGCATATTTCTTGTGTGCATGTCAGTGTCTGTGTGTTGGCTCGGAGGAAAAGACTCAGCAGACAGTGACTGAAACGCCTCTCCTCTGAGAATATAGTAGCTAATAGCAATCTCAGTCCTTGAGTTTTGAGGTTATCCCATTCAATCACTCGTTTCCACTTCAGCAGGCACATTACTGGGCTGCAAAGAGACCCTGGCACTGTGGTATGGCGAGCAATAGAATCTCACACCGCTGAGTGAATCTTGCACAATTTCTTCCTTCACTTTGTGTTAAGTTAAAACCAGAAGAAATAATCCCGTTGAATGGGATTATTAATTGAAGAGGCGATGTGTGTTTTAGGGCTTCAGACATCAGTCATTCTGAAAAAGCAGAATGAGACGGCTATGTGGAAAGCAGGCTGTAATGTTGTGCCATCTGTGCTCTGTGCCAAAGGGAGATTCTTCCTATTCACACTGCTGTGATTTCCTCTGCATCCCAGCCCAAGGTGACTGACACTTACACAGTGGCGGTGCAGCATGCTCAGAGAGCCATGGCTTCGTTTCTGACAGTCGGCGCAAAGGTTTTGACAGGACATGACCCCACTGATAATATAATGCCAGGCTCTCACTAAGGAATTTGCAAATTTTATTTTTTGTAGAGAACAGGATTTTTTGAGCCTTCAAAGAGACCAAAATAACCAACAACAACAAAAAAAACAAAACAACCTAGGCTTACATTTGGCAAACAATGTCAAACTATTTCTTTAAGTCAAATTGGAATTTAGATTCTAAATGCTTTTAACATAAGATAAGATAAGAACTGTATTAATCCCGAAGAAAATTCTTCATAAATCACAGCAGCAAAAAATACAAAATACAACTATAGTGTATGTTAAATATAAAAAAAGATACTGCAGCTATTGTGCATATTTTATCCTTTTTAAGAGTCTAAGCATTAAGTGATACTTGATGCAAATCATAGACACATAGCAGAAGTTTTTGTCCACTGTCCACTGTCCATGAAGAAATTTGACAACATTGAGGAGGAGTCATCGTGCTGTTAAGTATCGGTTCCTCTCAGAAAGTGCCAAACTGCCACCTTTCACTCATAAAGTAAAAGCGCCACTCGCCACTCATCACTTTCTACCATTAGCACTTCTTCCTCATAGACGCCATTTTGTGTTCACGCTGTTTTGGCAGCGCTGAGCTCTCACACACTCAGCGCTGTGTTCGTTACCCAGCTAGTGTTCGCTGCCCCTCTTTTGCAGGTCCAAATGCGGCGATGGCAAATGACCAGATTGTCAAAACTCACAGCAACAGGTAGGCTCTCTGTTAGTCCTGCCACCCCAGCCCTTTTCCCCTGTGATTTCAATTATCACACAGATTAACATTTGGAGTCGCAGTTGGCACCGAAAATTCACGCCCACAAGAGAAACACAATGTACAGGCTGCTATCACAACAACAAAAAAAAATCTACATTGTAATTCCAGTTTGGCAGAAAGTCTATTTCACTGAATCTTTAGAAGTTGTTGTAATAAGTGTAAATTACAGCACATTGTTTTCTCTCCTCCAGGTTTCATCTCCGCATTGCTCCGCTGCTCCGCTGATGGTCTTATTCTAGGCCGTCCAATATGGCGGGATTGGCTTGTGGTCTTGTGAGGTTTTATGAGCTTTGTGTGACAGCTCTCCTCTATCCTCTCTCTCTGTACCTGCCTGATTCTAACACTGCTTGACACTTCTGCTGATGCATAATTCAGTGAGGAACTAATTACCCTGGCAGCTGGTACAAAGAAATTTCCTCCCTGCCCTACTGTTGCGGCAGCTCCTCATACTTTGTCAACAGAGAATTTCCTGCTGCCGGGCACGGTACCACACACTGCAAAGAAAACTACGTCTCTCTTAACCATCCTCTCTTTGTATGGAAGAGAAACGAAGCTGCTTTCAGGATTATTTGAATGAGCACTGTGACAAGCGAGGAATCTGCATGTGAGATGCAGTCGAGTAAAATATTCATGGTTGTCTCCACCTACAAAGTGTGATCAAACTAAATGATACAAGTTGGCGGAGCCGGGTTCATCTTTTCTTGATTGCACCTTATTTATAGAAGACAACATAAATGTAAACAGTGAGGATTTCTGCATTGACTTGTGGAAGATGGAAGATTAACAGGTTTGTTGTTTTTTTTTGAGTGCTATTTCAGAATTTCCATGAAAGCTTAATTGGGGTCGCATGAGTTTTTTCTTTTTTCTTTTAACCATGAAGATGAAACAGCTGTGGTGCCACTTGAAGAACATACTGAAGAAATTCACCATGATGGTGATACTCAGTAAAAATATATTAATTGTGATCAAACCTTTTCTTCTCCTTTGAATAATTGTACCAGAATTGGCGAAAAAAGAAGTGGAGCTTTTCTTTCACAAAAACACTACAGTTATTAAAATTGTTCACAGTTTATTTTAATACCACTCTTAGCCGTCTTGGATAGAATGTGGGCCAAGGATTTTAAAGTTTGTGTATTTTCTTCCTAACATCCTCAAGCCAGAAGACCCCTGGAGCTAATGCCACCGCAGTAATAACTGCGAGATTCACGCTCTTTATAATCAGGCAGCTCATTTGGATATGCATCAGTCATGCTCCAGGCAACGGTTTAGAAACACTTCTCTTCTTCTGTGAAAATGTATCATTTTGGTTTAACATTCAAATTAAGTAGTTGATTCAAAACACAAACTGAGCTTAGAAATAAAAAAAAAAAAAATCTTCTTTATTGCCAAGAACCAACATAAATTGTATTTTCATCACATAATTGCAATATTAATTATCAAATAATGACTTGTTTATAAGGAAGCCAGAATATCCCACTTTAAATGAGCAGTAAATAAATATACTGTATATATGGATTACCCATGTGTCTGTGAAGAGAAAAATATGACATATATTGATTCTTAATGCACCATTAAGTTAATGCATAATGTGGTAAATAGCATTCGGGATACGCTGTGAGCGCATTGCACTGATTTGAGCTTGATAGATAACTTATTCAAATGCTGATATAATTAGAGTTCATATATTTCAAAACAGTATTGCCTCGAGATTCTTCATCGGCCCCCCTGAAGAGACTGTGCAGCAGCACTGCCCTCTGTGAATTTCAACATTAATAACGCTGTCAGCGGCTGAGCCAAAATCAAATGGAGAGTATATAAGTCATTAGAGCCATAGAAGTTATTTCCTATCTGGACATGCTATAATGTGTGTTGTGAAAATGAAATCAGTTAGAAGTTTGTCTGCATTTTCTTTGCCTATTTTTACTGAAGCAAATATTTCTTATATGTATTCTCTGGCTTTTACAGCTATCAGAGCACACAAAAATGTTGACTACACTTAATTGATTATATAATGATGTGATCGCTCTATGCGGATATGTGGATTGAAGTGACTTGAATCTCACTTCATCCTTGATTCACCGGTTTAAAGTCTACAGCATTGCTGGTGGCTTGTCCAGGATTGTCCTTGTTTCAAGCTGGGTCTCAGTTGAGAGTCATGTGCTAGTAGTTCAGTAGATATTTGGTCATAAAGTATTGTACAAATCAAAATCCTGACCTGATGATGGCACTGGATGAACCTTCAGATTTCATGGAAACACATCCAATTGAAAAATTTTACAAATATCAATGTAAAAAAAAAAAGGCAGAAATTATCAACGTCCTTTCAGAAAAAAATCATCTTAAAACCAAGCCAAGACTCTACAAAAGACCATGCCAGTTCATCTTGTAGATGTTGAGATATTTCACAGGATGAGAAAACCTTGACTTGCTGGTAGCACTAAATCAAAGTCAGGGGATCATGAATGTCTGCACTAAATTTCATAGAAATCCATCTAATAGTTTTCGAGACATATGACCCAGCTGACAGACCAACATTGCCATCCAGAGCCACGTAACCAGCATTTCTAAAACCAATATTTAGATTAACCAATGGTACATAGAAGCTCTAAACATCATGTAGACCTGGGTCCTTGCTGTTGTATCATATGCAATGCAACGTTCGTATCAAAATCTTGAATAAGCTCGAGAGCCATTTGGAAATTATGTTTGTGCAGTTTTAATAAAATGCAAGAATTACGTGGAAACAAGTCATGAACGTTTGTGTGGATATAAAAACATTTTGTTTGTGGTGTAGAAACCATATTTAGTTATTCAAATCCTCAGAAGCATTTTCCTGGACAAAAAGACAAAAAAAAAAAAAGAGAGGGCGAAAGTGTAGAAGTGGGAGAGGATGATGAGTGTATGATAACAGTCTGAGAACAGATGGGAGTGCACGGGCTCGTGGTTGACTGTGGAGGTTAATTGTTTATTTGCTCCAGTGGCCGTAGTCTGTTTAGATTATTGTTATCAGGAGGGATTGAAAATTCGACGGGCCGGGCCTTTAGGAGCGCGGCTATCTGCAGGCTGAGCACTGCGCTATCTCAAATATGAAAGGATGGATGCTATTAGAGGTGCGGTGTGATGCTTTGAGACACCAGAGGCATCGGCAAGTGTGACACGGAAAAAGTGTGATGCTTTCATTTTTTGGCTAAGGAATTTTGCCTGGTTGTTGACCCACAGGTTCGGAGCGATGATGTGATGAGAGTGACAGTTGACAGTTTGTGGAGCATGCGGGTTTTTGCTGGCCTTTAATAAATGTCCAGAAAAGTTTATAGTGGTATAGATTGAGGGAGATGATGTATAACCTGAGCTTTCAGACATTCATAGTAAGCAAGGTCAGCTCTGCCAGTTAATTTAAAATAGGAGCTTTACCTGTTAATTCAACATTAGAGCTGTGGGAATAACAGACTTTAATCACCTGAAGGATTTTATGGTTTTTGTGTCTCTTTTTTTCCAGCGGTGCGACGATGCTGTGTCGACATAAGTTGCTATGAAGAGCGCTGGTAAATATGTCAAAAGTGTGTCATTCTGACAAAATGTACTTACATCTGGTTGACAGTGCTTGAGTTGTGGTGTTATTTCAACACGTACTTATTAGTTGCGTAAGACTGTCAAGTTAGTAGCATGTTTGCCTTAAAATAAAGTCGTAGTAGCTCGGGCAGCCGAGCCAGGCTCATAACTCCGCATGACAGTGTCACATTTTGAGCAGATCACTAGAATCCAATTAATCTTGGTTATATCCACATAAAGCCCTCCTGCTATTTCATCTAATGAAGTCAGGCAGCTTCCTCGTCCCTCCTCCTCCTCCCTGCTCTGTGTTCTCATGACAACAGGCTCCCCGTCCAATACTGCCGACTGCTTTGTTGCCGTTAGGTGCGTTGCATTTCAGGCTCTCACGGTTTCCTCAATGACTCACAATTGCAGGCAAGAGATCAAAACAATTCACAGTTATGCTATTTCTGTGGTTACCACTTTATTACGATGGACGCTTCGAGCACATGGACGTGAATCTTTGAACAAAAGCTCGGGTGAAGCCTCCTGAATATGAGCATTAATTGTAGCAGATCGGGGTCATCCTCAATATCATACCGAGTTTTCCTAACTGCTGAAGTGTCTCTCTCAAGATGAAAGGCTTTAAACCTGCTTTATATACGTTCTTTCCTGCGGATGCTAGATGAGCTTAGTAAACAAAAGGACATTAAGCCCATCTTGTTTGCTCCGTGCGTCTGCTGGACCAGATTAGTCGGTCCCTGCCTCTCAGCAGAAGATGGGCCCAGATGCAGAGCGTCTCGTTCTCGCAGTATGAGTTGAGAGGCGACACGTCATCTGACGGGGACAAAAAGTCTTAAAGAGAACAAGGTCATTTCCACAAGTGTTGAAGCAGAAACATGCAAAGTGGACACTACCAGGGGCGACCTTTCAAATGAAGCTCTCTGTTACCTTAATTGATATTTCAGGGAGAGAGGAGGATCCATCCCTCAGCGCTGTTTTGACACATGCAGTATCTGATAGGACCGGCCGTTAGCTAATAAATCTTTAGAATTTGTGGCTTCCTATAAAAAGTTTCCCTCCAAAGTGAAAGTGAGCATTTTCTTCAGCACCACTGACACAACACTGACAGTTCTGCATGAGCTGTTTATGAAGCCCACTCTGCCTCTGTGGAGTGAAAGCTTTTACAGGGACATATCCACTCCATTAAGGCATGACCATGACATCCCTGAAGGACGTCCGAGAACAGTCAAGTTGCTACAACTCCTTTAGTCTCTTCTCTCTTGCTCTCATGTACAACTTCTGTATGACTCTCTTGTACAATTCTGCATTGGTCTGAATGCTGAAAAACAAACAACTCAGCTGTTTAGCTGTTATGAAGCTTGAACAATTTAAAAACATGTATGTGCCCTGTGTTGATGTCACTATGCATTTCATCTGTATCAGTGCCGGGGAGCTGCAGCACTTACCATGCATGCAACCATCTGACATACATAATTCAAGATCACATCCACTATCCATCTGAATGTCCCTCCGTTGTACTATCCATTGCTCTAATCCGCCCTCATTCAAACCTCATCCTCTCTCATGGCCTTTTCCCTGTAGCCACACAAAAGTCTAAGCTTTGCACTGTCAGCTTAACGTAGGATCACACAAGGCTGTCATCGTGAGGACGTGATCAAAGCGGCTCGCACAAGGCCCAGATGCACCATGCCAATAGCATACCTTCAGTGTGACTTTACAGTGAAAGACCTCAGAACAGCAGGGGAATGCCAAATCCTACTCATTCATAATACAGTAGATGGCCTCTTAACAATTACCAGCAGGCTGCTGAACTTCTACTACAGGCAGAACAGGAGCACAGAGGTTAGGATGAGAAACATAAATAATGCAATCCATGGCAATATTAACAAAATGCTTCCCCTATGTGTATGGATATGTTCATCCAACAGAAACAGTAATGCTACAGTTTTAGAATTAACATTGTCATATCTAAATACTGAAGGATATAGTTAGTATGATCAGGGCTGTAATGGTTTGTGAATTCATGCCAAACCAAGATGACGGTCCAGGGGTCACAGTCTGGTGCACAGAGCCACATACAGACCCAAGCACCTGCAAAGGCCGGCCTGCAACCTTTAAATCTGTTGTTTAGGAGCAATTTAGGTTCCCGGTCAGCTACAAGTGCAATGGACAAAGAGTTATGGATGAGACAAGGATAATGTCAGTATTCGACTACCTACTCTAGTGGCTATTGATTTGGTCAAAATGTAGCATGTAATATTCAGTATGCAACAAAAGCCAATTCTGCAGTTTGTCAAAAGTACCTGGATGTTGCACTAATTTGGAAAAAATCTCCTGTATGCATCACACCAGTCGTCCTTACAATTCCCATAATGCAGAACACTGGAACGGTCACTGTTGAAATGGTGGACAGCAAAATCCCTGCATCAGTGGTGGACAAGGAGGAATATAAATGTAAATACCACTGATAAGGAGAGGAGGAGAGGAGAACAGTTCACAATTGCAACTTGGCTACAGCCTGTCTGTAATAAATGTACAGCTACATTATGATAAAGGATAGGATATGATTGATATCACAATAAACTGTCAATAAGAAAACAACACGACATACATAACTTAAATCTAATGTTAGGTTATATTATTTTGTTATTAGAGAAAGAGAAGGATACAAAAGCCCTTATCAGCTGGCAAACCAGCAACAAAATGTTCTTTAGTGGGTGGTTAACATTAGGTTTTTAACGGTCAATGTAGTTTTCGCACTAGGTAGATATATATGATAAAGTTACATTTCAAGAGTTTGTTGAATTTTCATGAATAGAACCTTTTATTATTTCATTATTTTTTGACAGAGAGTTCATCAGGGAGCCTTTTCTGGTGGGCAAAACAGAGCCCACCAAGGTGAAGCGAAAGTAGGAGAACATCCTAAACCTCTGTTGGATCTCCTAGAATGCCATCGCTTTTTTTCTGCTGAGAGCTACACAAGTCATGATAGTAACAGGTGCAGTTGTCATCCCTTGAATGTGCGTGTTGTACACAAGTTAAAGGCCCCTTGGACAGGAGTTAGCACAGAGGGACGAGAGGCCATTGCAGCATTGCCCCAGAAGTGGTACAAATGAACGGATGAGGCACTGGGCTGGAGGCCTAGCATTACGCCTCTGGTCATCATTGACTCATCTGGCTAGGATGTGGCCTTCCTCACCCAGGGAACCCCGGGCTGAGGCAGAAAAACAAAGAGAGAGGGAGCCCGAGCGGGTCCAAATCCTCAAACAAGTCACAGAGAGGAACGATGAGAGAGAGAGAGAGACATGGAGGAGAAGGACGGACAGTGGACAGAGGTGGAGAGGAGAGAGGATGAACATGGAGAAAGGGATGAGAGAGATTTGATGTCACTTGTGGAAAAATGAATCTGTAAATAAGGCTTAAATAAAAGAGCTGAGTTTTGGTGAGTTATTTTATTTATAGAGATGATTTTGTTTGTTCTAGTGTCATTGGCGGTGTCACATAACCATAAAATACTTGTTTATTATTTAGACCGGTAATTATGTCTTATTTTTTTATGGTATCCTGGAAACACATTAATATAATAATAATACATAATAATATATAACATCTGGCAGTATTTTTCACTGGATGGTGTATTTTGTATCACAATGAGGGAGATGAGCCACATCTTCATAAAAATGAACAACTTATCGAGACAACAGGTCCGACTCCTCCAGCATAGCAATGAGTGCACCCTGGTGTTTATAAAAAATTGAAGAACAAGTATAGCCACCATGGAAACACAGTTTACAGACAGACTTTAAGGACTTCTGAAGGAGAGTATAATGTTAACTGCTTCTTATCGCGAATGAATAAAAGAATGAATGGAGCTCAGGTGTGACAGATCTAAATGACAGGCTGTGTTCATACAGTCATTTTATATTGTCATGTTAAATATATGCCATATGATTAAGCGATTACAGAAACCAGCTGAGCCTGAACTTACTACAAAGAGACCGAAATAGAACTTACTAATTAAACAAAACCAATTATTGTTTGCCATTTTGTACGTAGTTACATTTACACATATCTCATGCTGTCTTTTATCTCAAGAGCCCCAGTGAGGGAAATAAAGATTTTTCTTCTCTCGCCTGTAGAAAGTAGCATTTTCTTTAAGTTCAGTTTTTAAGCTTTACACTGTTTTCTAATAAACATGTTTGCACAGATTATTTCTTGACTTATCTGACAGTATATAGCTATGTAAGGGTAAGAGCCTGACCTCAGCTAACCCTTGATGAAAACATGATTTGGACTTTGATTTGTCCCGTTGGCTGTTATTGCCAAAGGAGAAATAATCACAATAGGACCAAACCAGCGTGAGCATTAACACAAACAAATCTGCCATCAGTCAGTTAGTTTTATGAAAAGTCGTCCAGTTGGATCGAAGCAATTATGACAAGGATGATGTTACACTTCCAAAGCAAAAGATACACGAGATAATAAATAGACTCCTGTGCACCATTACGCCTCAAAATCAGTTAGTAAACCTGGATTGTGTAGTGCCCAGAAGAACTGTTCGCATGCAGGTGTCCTGTACATATCAGACACACAGCTCTGCCGTACAGCGCGAGTGCTAATTTGAGCAGGAAAACCTGAGCGCTGGCCCATATCGAACATATGGAGACCAGGAAATTATTTGTGCAAATCACACCCTATAAAAAGAAAAACTAATAAAGGGGGCTTAGTGAAGCAAGCTCCATTTTCCAGTACACTACACCTTGAGACAGTGACAGAGAGAGCTCGAGAGATAGGGTAGAGTTAGGCAATTGTGTTGTCGATGAATGTACCCAACTTCCCCACTTCGTCATTTATCTTGTTCCAAGCAGAGCGCACAGACATTATTCCTGCAGCCTGCAACGGCATCTGATGGTGCAGCCACATGCAGTGTACTACGCCTCACTTCTCCTTTTGGTAACAGACAATGGTGAAGAATAAAGCAGTCTGCAGTAATGTCCAGATTTATAATGTTAACTTACACTTAGCAGCGTCTTTTTTTATGGTGGATACTGGTGATCCTTTACCCAAAGTCATCAAGCACACAGAGGATTGCTGGTTGGTCCACACCAACATTTTTTGAGACTCACCTGACACCACATTCAGACCTTGAAATCGTAGCAAAGCTAAAATGTATGTGCATATGTTTACATGCAAACACAAACCTTGGCTTGGCCATTCACACGGAGCTTTGCCTGTGTAACTAACACTGGTTGATTAATGGAGGTACCCAGTCTTGCCCGAGGAGCAGATAAGCAGCCTATCGCAGCTCTAAAGTCTACATGACCTTGAGAGAGCACTGTACATGGAAATAGACCTAAGGCTGCTATTAGCTCAGCCCTCTCTCATTTGGCTCCACTCCAGTGTCAAAACTACTGTCTGCTTACATTCACACTCACAGCCTCAAGAGCCAACAATCGAGGGATGACACTGGAGATATGCGCAACTCGAAAATTCATCTCGCTCATAAACACGTGAGCAGATGATTTTTAAAGGGTCAGTTCACATAAGAGTAAAAGTAAAGCACAAATTACATTTGCTCAGTTGACAGTCGGTGCAGACTTTAGGAATGAACTGCTACCCGTCAAGAAAGAGTCCAGAACACAACCCCTCATAAAACAGTGAACTGTTATTTTTTTACATTTTACATTTTGTTGGAATTAATGAAACATAAAACATGTAAATTAGAGAGCTTTAGAGGTCCTTGTGGGTGGATTTTTCCCAAAGAGTATTTCCCAAAATGTCAAAGTATTCCTTTATTATTTTTTTCCCTCTGTCATGTATGCAGGGCACAGACTGTACACATGGACCACACAAACTCATGTAGTACAAATAGAGCTGTGTTTGTGTCCATTTGGGAGAATATCTGGCCCTAAGCCCGCCAACTGTACAGCACATTTCCATGACACGCATTTGGCAGAAAAATGAAAAGATTAGATTTCATATCTTGGTTGAACTCCTCCTTTGTGCTGCAAAATGTAATTTGTACCTTATTGCAGTTCTACCTGAATATCACAGTGGAGGTCTGCACAGCGGTTCACCCTAATGTGTTTTTAAATGTTTCACTTGCCTTTTCACAGATGTTCTAACTAACACTAATAAGTCACATTATGTGTTTTTAATGTAATTGCTGGGAGCTGCCTCAGCAGGAGGGCCAAGACTGTTTCACACCCTTATCAATGCACTTTGAAAATTCAAATGAACTCATTTTCTGTTGCACATTTAACTTTCTTAAGTAGAGCCAGCCTCATTTTACTCGGGCGGCTGTGATTTCTTTTTATGTCCCTTAATATTACCAATGAAAATGGCAAAAAAAAAAAAAAAAGTGCGTTATCTTTACATGACTTGGATTTGACTTTAATGGTAGAAGAACCTTCAGACTCTGTGATTGTGATTGCAGCAGAGCAGAATATTGCTTTTGCATTGCTATTCAGCTGTCTTGTCTACACAAAAGGTTTGCCATGCACCCTGGCAGTGCTCTGTTGGCTCCCAACAGCAGAGTGACTGAAAGGTCAGGCTGTCTGTTCATCTCACAGCATGAAAGAACAGCAGCAGGGTAACATCACGTGAACAAGCCGTGCTTCACACAATACACAATAGACGCGCACAATAGAATATGTAAGACCTTATCATTAGTCTGTGAATGAATAGATAAGACTGAAGTGTCCTAAATGTTAGCATGCACTATCTAAACAGCTGAACTAGTGTACTGCCATACACACATAAAAGGATAAAATCAGAGAAAATCCCTCCTGTTGCTGTGACATGCACTGAAGCAAAGACGATTGATTTTTTGTATTTGATAAGCAGTGTGTGATATCTTTATTCTCTTTGACAGCTAAAAGTGGTTTGGTATTAAGAAATGTGCTGTTGCTTGGTTCATGCATGCATTCCTATCAAGCTGTCAGCATGTAGCCTTTCATACATAAAACCAGACACATCTGTCACTTTTATGCCACAGACAAAGAGCCCTTTGCTCACTGAAGGATCCTCTGTTTGGGGACTGCCCATTGTTCCGACGGACCATTATTCCCAATTCTGATAGTCCAAAAAATATCCGAGAAGACTCACCTAATGTCCCTGACTGGATAGAGTTTGTTGCTTGGTTAGGGTTAAGGTTATGGTTATGGTTACGATGGTAAAAAATAACACAAGGAATCAGAATAATGGTCCGTGGGAACAATGGCATGACAAATTTTGCTAAAGAAAGCAGAAAATACATGCTCAGATACAGCCTTAAAGATCAATATGCAGTGCAGTCTGAAGGTATTAGGACGCAGAGGCCTATTTGTTGTTTTGACTCTGTCCTCCAGCACATTGGATTAGAAATGAAATGATTATGAATAAATGAATACCTTCCCCAATGTAAGGGAACAGAAAGTCATTTAAGAAGGAAAGAAAGTAAGAATAGACTTTAATAAAGTCATTGTACTTGATATTGGGTTGCAAATCCAGCCGCTGACTGGCTGCTCTATCACCCACTGAGATCAGCAGACGCTTTGTGTCTTCTTTGGTGATGCCCTTGCAGTTCTGTCCTGCAGCCGCTTTCATTTTTTGCTTGTTTCATGGGATTTTTGCCTTCGGTTTATTCTTCATTCAACAGCATCTGTCTCTATTTTTGACCTTAAGCAACCCCTTGGTCACCTTGTCTGCATGTTTAGGATCATTGTCCGACTGCATTGCCTCAGACTTGGATCATGATGTATAACCCAATATCGATGTGAACACCCCCAAACAACCTGAGGTGAAACTTTAACCTCATAGTCATTGTTTCATTTCAAATCCAATATGCGGGACGTGTCAAATCAATAATAAAATATATATATATAAAAAAATATCCCAGTTTTAAAGAGATGTATGAGTCATCAGTCCTGGTGAGTCATTGCTTTACATCGAACTGTGTCTGTTTCAGCTCCATTGGAAAGTCAGATACTTCACTAAGGACAGAGGACCTTTTCACACCTGCAGGTCCAAACCAAAGTTCACATTTCTGTTACACTGAATTTATTTAATCTGGATTATAATTATGTAGGCACACTAATGAAATACACATGTCATACCTATATCCTGTCGTCACCTACGTGAGCTGTGTCTCCCTATAAATCTTTGGTTTGTAGATAGACGAGCGTCTGATGTTCAATAAATCTCTCTCTCATCCTCCATTGAAAATAATTTTTGTGGTTTTTCCAACTGACTCTTTATAAAGTTGTTGGACCAAATGTCAATTGAACATTTTGTTTTGTTGTGTTGGTTTTCCTTTTTCCAGTTCTTGCCAGAGCTTCTTATAATTGGTCCAAACAAATCAAATGACGGTTCAGTTTGATCCAAACTGAGACCAAGGTTTGGCTGTTTGTTGTCCAGACCAAACAAGGCAGGTGTGAAAGGGCCATATAACTCTTGTTTCTAGCACATGGAAATTCAGTGGGGCTATTAAGATGTTAGTGTAAAGTTTAACTACCGTTTTAGATTGCACAAAATAGATGGTGCACTGCAGGAGTTCACTGTGGATTAATTTGTAAAATGAAACAGTATCTCATATATTACCCGCATTGTATAATCAAGAGTTTTACCTATTTGTGAAATTCAACAACTTTATTCTAAAAATACCAGGAGTGATCGAGAGCACTGCTCTTGATTTCACAGGGCCTGTGGCACTGAAATCTGTTTACATCACAAATTACCTTGAGCTCCATGTGCACAGGGGGCTCAGAGATGTTTTGACAATATATTTTCGTGTATGATAAATATTAAATGGCATATTAAACCGAGGATAATGATGTTTGTACTCAACCAGTGTCCCACAAAAAGGAACTGATGGAGAATACAGAGGAAGCACATCAACCCTGAGAATAAATTGTCCCTGCATCTCCATTTGCTCGACCAATTCCAAGAACTCCGAGAGAGGCGATGTGGATGCAGTGACATCGGAGTAAACCATTTACAGATCAAGATTGGCTGATTGGCCCTGACAGAACAGAATTGCCAGCCGAACAGTCTCAGACTGTAGCCATGCTCCTGTTACTCAGTTAAGGAGCTTCCTGCTTCTTTTTTGCTCACACAAACAGAACTCTTTACAGGCAGTGAATCCACTCAGCCTGAGCCCCCAGGGACGACCCTTTACTTTTAATCACAGAGGCTTGATATGAGCTGTATATGAAGATATATTGGCCATTAAAGTTTAAGTAGGACAGAACTTTATGCAGAAGTAAGGTGATGTTTGTTCAAGTTTTTCAGAATTGCATCTGCATGAAGAAACACTTTTTTTCCTCTTTGGCCAATGGAAATGTTGAGATTGAGCATTCGTAATTATAAAGAAAATTATCTCTCTGTGCTGTGTGTTCATTAAAATATTAATTACACTAATGAGTCTGAATTTGCACAAAAGCCTATAATATAAAACATTAAAAAATTCAAATTACTTCATTACAAAGGAGCGGGTTCCTTTCAGGCCATTAATAAAGCTATTACATGAATTTCCATCGGCACCTCGGTGCGGAGATGCTCTTATCAGAGCCTAGCCCAGCTGACAGAGGGAGGACAGAGATGTCTGTGTCTGTGGCGTGGGCCACGGGGAAGAGGGAAGGACATGAAAGAGGAGAGAGGAGTCGGTCAGAGATACCTCCAGTGTGCCTCGGGCTATGCCCTCAGCTCTGTTCTGATGGCCCCCCTACGCTGTCAGACTCCTGCAACTATCACACACATTTCTAATTTCCACTGATTCCCTTTCTAACATTCCTCATCAAGCAAAGTTTTGGTTTGACTCGCACCTGTGATTCACTTTCAAATGTGTCGTTTTCATTTCGGCATCTGAGAACTGCTTATTTATGGTTTGTACCATTATATTGTTGACTTGATACGTTAATGTGGAAACCAAACAGCATACTACGATGTACAGTATATAACCATTTGGCTCATAAAATGACTGCGGTTTATTAGAACCTGGGTCTTATTTAGAAATAATTGCTGACATCTGGGGACTTACTAGGTTGTAAATAAGCCAACAATTGTCATATATTATCTAAAAGATTTTACTTGACCTTGAAATGTCTGCAGACCTTGTGTAAGTTGCAGCATGTGATCTTATTGATCTTATTGTGTTCAATAGTTTTCTTTTCAGACTAATATTAAGGTTTCTTTAAAACCTGTATGATAATCTGGCCACATCTGCTTCTTGTCTTTTCTGTCATTTTGGGAGGACCAAAACTACAAAAACAAAAACTAAGCTGTAAAATACCAGCATATTGATTCTGTAATGACATCCTGACCTGATTGTGTAAATTTGCTGGTTTTCCACAATAGCAATCATAGGAGCAAGGACAACATCACAAATATGAACAGGTCTGAAGACTCCTTTCATTCCCCTTTAAAATGATTTAATAAACTGTCTAAATCTTACATTTAATTTCAGATGTCATGGATTCAAACTGAACACTACTTCATGCCTAATATATGTAGTTTATTCAGGACCTGCAGTCTTCCTGCTCACAGTGTAAAAGCTAACTATCAGTTATATAAAATTTCATAAGAACGACTCAGATCTCTAACCTCTCAGTGAACCTGCGTCGCACACACACATCCTCAAATTGATGTAGCAGCCAGATTAGTTTTAGCTAATTTTAGCCATCTTCGAATTTATACTGTATCAGTAATGGCCGACCTCAGCTGCAAATAAATGTGTTTAGACAGCATTAACTAGAGAATGTGACTAGCAAGTCAGAAGAAGTGTGAATGAACATGACGTGGATTCAGATAGTGAGCAGGCGGCTGAGCCTCTCTGTCGCGCTCTGCGGAAGAGGTGAGACTGTGACAGGTGCTTGTTAGTTCATTAAGGATGGCGAAATTGAAATTGAAAACATGACATTATTGAGGATGACGTATCCCCGTCTCTCTGTAAAATAACACCCTCATTCTCAGGGCATGATTTATTCCGACTGTGCACAACATAAATAAAACAGAATGTGATAATTTGCTTTTCCTTTATGACATATAGTCAATTGAAAACAGTATAAAGACGATATATTTAATGTTTTTCCTCATCAATTTCTTATGCAAGGATGGAGTGACGTTCACCACTTTGTCAAACACATGATTGTATAAATTATATTATTACATCGACTCAGGAACATTTCATAAAACCATTGGTAAAAACAGGTCATTTGCAAATGACTGCATTCTGTTTTTAGCCACATTTACGCAGTGTCTTTTTTTTTAAATCGGGGTTGTATTTAAAAGTAGAAGTTCACAGCAGTTGTAAACAACACCTTTCTTAGACTTCCTGTCAATCTCGTCTCAGCTTGTTGCTGAACGGTACTCCCCAGACCTCCTGAACATCAGAGGAGACATATTTGTTTGTGCTCTTGCGTCTGTTGGTTCTGCTACAGGGTGCTGGATTTGGAATATTAACTAATGTTTTGGTATCTTTTCAGACATCAATTACAGATCATCTGTGCTAATGAGCTTCGGTTTCCTTCTGCTGAGAGAGAGTGCGATGTTGGAAGGTGTGATTTAAGAACATCAAGAGGCACAAGGAATTGATTACATAATTGAACTCAGATATCTGTTTATCTTGCCTGAATCAATACGCCAAATGCAGAGTTGAGCAGGTAAATGTTGGCTGACTTGCAAGTGCGTCTCTTTTCACACCTTAAAGCTTTTAAAGGATTATTCAACATTAAGAGCTGTTTTAACATGCAAATCAAAACTCTTGGGACACTCTCATATTCTCATGAGGAGCGTTCATTTTGAATTCAGGTTTCTGTGTCACTAATGCCGACATATAAATTAAATTCTGGCAGTTCGGTTAGCATATACTCATAATGCATACCGGGGCACCATGGTCAATTTATCACAGTTTTATTTTTCTCTTGTACTCTGTCAAACATCAAACAAAAACATTTTCTATTATATTTCACTTGACAGTAGGCTGGAGTCTTTCCCATAGACTTAGTGTATTGGCGTTGCTTTCTCCCACGTGTAATCTTCCCAAGGCTTTGATGGATCGCTCCTCTTGGTAAACAACAAAGTGTATCAAGGAGTAAAGAGAGGTGAGAGATTGAATACAGTGGGAGGAGCTGATTACCTCTAATCTTTCTCTTTCCCTGGAGTGAGAGGGCACCGTTTCCCAAAGGCCCCCTTCACTCCTGTATACTAAACTCAAAAATCAAATTGGGCATGCTCTCAAAGCCTGTCAGATATGATGCCAGGTGGGTGCAAATGCAAGGATGCTCAGTGTGACTGGAGCTGTGTGCTTCCACGCCAGAAGGTGGAGTTCGCAAGAAAAAAAAAAAACAATCCCCAATGTTAAAAAAAAGCAAAGACAGCATGTGCTTTGGCTGTGTGCTGAAAGACACAGATAATAATGCAACAGAATCAAACAATGCGCAGTGGAGAATACTCTGCCAGCTGGTTTCATGATCTTTCAAAATGGGGACCAGTGGAACGAAGATCTTCTGTCATCAACCCATCACATTCAAAATGCAATAAACAGTCATTTATTGATTCAAGCTCAGGCGTATGCAGATTTCTGTACATGTTAAATTGGAATTGGAAACTGAATTATTTTCATTTTGTTGTGTAAGAAAATATTAAACAGTTTAATGATACTGCAGTTTCAAAAGAGGGTTTGACAGCATGTTTCTGCATTTGGTTGTGTTTTCTCACTTGGAAGCATTTTAAAATAACGCTGTGCATGTGTTGTCAAATTGGTGAAGATGTGTTTTGTCTTTTTGCAGTGCGCCGAGCTCTCAGGAAAAAAAAATCACTTATTCCCACAGTACATTTTACTTTTCATTACGTTGTTTCAACACAGTCATGCAGCAGCTCCAACACACTTTTGTGTTAGTCCTGTGTTATAAAAACAAGGGGTGACACAGTCTTTCTGTCTGACTGTCAAAACTCACAGCAACAAGTTGTCCGGTAATGATTGTGATGATAACTATATTGTGAATGATGATTAAAAGAATCAAATCACGCAAGTCCGCTCACGAGTGGAGTAATGAAGGAAGTGCAGATGCAATGGCTAACATCATGTCAGTCCCCCAGTTGGATCAATACCTGTGTGGCCATTTGAATTGAAGATTTTATAAACAATTGCATGTCCCTTCACACACAGATCAAATAAAACCAGACCAATCAAATTACCAGAACTGGCTTTGTCAGTCAGTCGAATAGTTCACCCCCATTGGAGAACACCAGTGGAGTTGGTGCTATCAGCAGGTGTAGTGAGCCTCAATGAGTCACTGCGTTTACAGGTAAAGTCATAATACATCAACGTACATGACATGTATATGATGATTGTCAGGTGAACAGCGCTCATGTAGAAGACAATCTGCAGTAAGTTATTTCAATAACCTTATGTGTCGATGTAATATTTGTGGAGCACCGTGATGGAAGTGAAGATCTACAATGTGGAGAAAACAACAGTCTCAGTGGCTCCTTGTGCTTTCAGCGGCTGACTCAGAGGATGGATTTCTCTCTGCGGAAGTGATTCATTCTGGTGTCACACTCAGTCCGTCTGCCCAAAGTGGAATTAATTTAAAAGAACAGGTAAACTGGAAACATGCACCGTAACTCCACTCCACAAAAACAACAAAGTTACTGTGTGGCTGGAGGCCTTTGCATCATGGTCATCAAACCTGCAGTGCAAGTTTCTTTTTAGCCACACTGTCTAATGTCTACTGTCTTTCTATTTGGATTGTAGTGTCCTGCAGGTATTAGGCTCCATCGACTAATTTTATACAGCAGTGATCTCCCACATCCGAGACAGTCTGACAGACCTCAACTTCATTGCAACATGTCTCTCACCAGGCTCTCATATCACTCTGGATACTGTGCTCAGACATTAGGTACCACTGAATTATCACATTATACAGACATGTCAAAATGTTTTTTTACGGGGTATAACTCACACACTGCATTTACATTATACAAAACAAATACATTACAATTCTACAAAACACTTGCAATAGATTCATATGCACTGCACGAATAATCATATTGCCTCTAGAGAGGGAGCCAAGGATACATTTCCTCAGTATTTTTGCAAAGAAAACCTTGCTATTCAACCGATTCAAGGAGCACTAGTCCCCAGGTCCTCACCATGGCACCAATGAGAACACATGCAAGAAGAAATAATGACCCTGCTTCTTTTGCGGTTTTTATTCATACATTGTATCAGCTATTGGCAGTTCTTTGAAAAGCCTCGACAGTATTTGGATGCATGCTGTTTCCAAAAGGCTTCAACACTGACGGGGTAAAAAAGATTCATCCTTTCCCACCGCAAAAGAAAAATGAAACCAAAGCAGATGATGTAATATTAAATTCTGACATAAACCCTGACAGTTTTGTTTGTTTGGGGTTTTTTTCTCTCTCTCTCTCAAACTTTCCATTAATCATTATTAGTGGGGGAGTGAACCGATAACTGCAGCTCTCTCTCTGTGTTTGAGATGCCCATAAGGGTGGCGCAGGTCTGACCTGTTTACTGCCTTCACTGCGGCTCTGTCTGCCATGCCTAACGGAGTTATCCATCTCTCAGCCAGCATCCTGCACCCACTCTCCTATTTTCCTAATGATCACCTCCCCTGAAGCACTAACTCACCATGGAAGGAGGTGGACATGTGATCTGCTTCTCTCGTTTCAGTTTCTCTCGCCGCCTGACTTACAATTTTCACCTATTTCTATATTTATTCAATGTGCGAAAAGAAAAGAAAAAGGAATTTATAAGATATATGATGACAATTGAATTTGCACAATAATGATGTGTGAACAGAAATCAAGTTTCTCACCTATCAAAACTGGCGACACAGGTTAAGTGAAATGGCTTTAAAGAGCAGATACACACAGTAAGCAGCTCCTCAAACAGGCTTTAGGTGTTGCAGGTCCTCTTTGTTGCCTACAGAGGCTTCCTCCATGCTCCATTGCACAACCGCACACACGCCTGTGAAAACCCTTTTGTTTGGCACTGTCATCCTATTGATTTGTGTGTCTCTCATTCTCCTTCAATGACTCTCTTCTTTTGCTCTTCTTTTGTGAATTTTACCCTCCTTGGTGGTAAGTCAATGTGACACGCGAGGTTCCTGCGAGATGTCCTGTCTGTGCTGAGGTGAGAGGCAAAGCCCGGAGCTGGCAGCGGCGCTGGTTGTCTAAGTTGGTTTGGCTTTAAAGCTTTATCTGCATTAGGGCGAGTGGTTGTAGCTGTGAACTTAAAGTGTCAGCGCTATAATATAGATGAGCGTTTTTGGCTTGAATCAATTCAATGACCATTACACTCTCAGTTACGGAGACGAAAACGTATAGCTTAATGGATGAATTATCCATTAGAGTGTACAATGCTGTTACTGCCATGCTGCTACTTTTCCCTGCATGTATACTAGACTTTAATCACAGTTAATATAATTATTTCTGCTGGTATTACCTGGTTCACAGTGTGACATGTGCATGGCTTTCACTCAGGTACAGTTCACATTAGAGTCCAAGGTTGTTGTTTTTTTCTGCCACCATTCAGGTGCAGCGTACCTTAAATCTTTGGTTCAGTGATTTGCTGTGAACAAAGCGACTGAGCAAGCAAGAACCCTGCCATTATCCCACCACAGTCACCATGTTGGAAACAGGAAATGCATCACTGATAATTTGCAGTAATTTGATTAGATTTTTTTTGGTGGTTGAAGAGGACAATCACCTCAAAGAAACATCAATAAGGCAGGACTTTTGTGTAACATAAAGCAGAGTGTGGCAGCATTTTGCCGCTTGACTTGCTGAGGAGTTGGATGTGAGTCAGCCATTAAGCCAGTAATACTTTTCAGACTTTGTGCTTTTAAGCTCAATATGCCCAGAAAGGCTGTTTTGTCAGAGCAGTCATTCATGGAGTGACAAATAAATAAAAGACATATAAATTGTAGGAAATTACTGTGTGTGGGCAATACATCAGTTCAGGAACAGTTCAGCAACAATGTGTGGATACAGAAAGAACCAAACAATATTATCGAAAATTGAAATTACAATAGTAAAAAGAAAATATCTTCAAACTTTAAGAATTTCCAGCCTTTACACTAAACGTATGGACCCACGTGTAAAACAGTTTGTGATTGTTAACACAGATGATAGAGAAGGAGCGAAGCTATTGTGAATAGTGCACAGCAGCAATGGTGACTTTGATTTGTTCACAACAGATGTTCAAGCCTTGAAAGGTCCCTTGATTGTTCCTCCAACACACACACACACACACACTTCCATTCACCAGAGGCTACGATACACAGCCATGGAAGCCTCAAATAGCTTCAGCTAAATAAACACCAGATGAATGTCAGCCTGATTATCTCTGAAGCCTGTTCTAAATTACAGTGTAGTTAATTCATTAAGTGTATTTCTTTGTGTTGCATGTTTCCAACCTGGTCTCTTCAACCTGCGTACAAATAACATAACTTTACATTTTCATGCTGTGTGCAGTGCATATGTCAAAGTCCAGTTTTGCACGCTAGTGAGAAACCAATCCTTCCCATTAACTTCCGTGCAGATCCATAGTCGTGACCTGCATCGTCATGGTAACATAATAAACACTTGGTTAACTTTTTGAAACTGTCTCAGTTTGTTAAGGTTGAGGCAACGAAGCTACTTAGGTTTAGGAGAAGATCGTGGTTTGGGTTAAAATTTGTATGTTAAGCACATGACATAAGTTAAACACTTAACTTACAGACGTACGTTAAAACAAGTCAGCGTTGACTTTTGACTCAGATTGGCCTGTAACCCGGACACAAAATTGGACTTTAGCATTTGCACTGCACACAATTTAAATGTCTAAAGTCATGTAATTACTTGAGAGACTGAGCTGATGTATTTGCAGCATGTTTGTGTAATTGCAGCAGGGTTTTTTAAATGCATGTGCCGTCAAATTGATGAAGACGTTTTCTTAATTTGCTTGTGTTTTGTCTATGTGATTGTGTTTTCTTGAGTTGCAGGGCTCTGAGCTCTCCCAGCCCCCGTAAATGTGGGATCCTGTGTGACATTTACTGATTTGAAGCATTTTATTAGTGTTGTCTTCATATCACACCGATACTTTGGGATGGCACTCAGCAGCAAATAAAAGCAAGATTATGTCTTGCAAAAGATTACAACTGTGAATATGATTTAGACTCACTCTGTGCTCAGGAATGCTAAGATTTATTCATGGATAAACCGTAGAGTTGGTATAATGTTGCCTCACATTTAAATGCCATCTTTCATTTAAATACTGATGCAATCACAGCAGGGTTCAGAATATACAAAAAATCCTTAGATCCTATATGGATGCCACGTTCCATCTTTGCAGCTTCAACGCTGTGTAATTGGGATCAGTCTTCAAAAAGGATCCGTTGGGAGCCCCAGACACGAAGAAGCACACAGTCTGCGTTTGACCGGGGGTTGGTGGGGCGGCAGATCCCTTGATCAAACCCTCTTTTAACCTCAAAAAGGGGTTATGAAGGGTGACCACAGGGGTGTCCATGCTGAGCTCTTGACCGCTGCCTTTGGAGAGTGGTTGTTATGGGATAGAGGCCAGCAGAGTGCAATCTGCTCCAAAGGCACATCTTATACACATTCTGCCTTGGTGATGACCTGATTTAAAGGCTGCCCTCCACTGTTTTCCAACCTGGTTGTGTGCCTGTTTTCTTTAACCCAATTTAGCCTCGCAGTGTAAGACACGGAGAGGCTAATGATTAGCCTAAGCTGCAGGCAAAATGGGACATATTAATGCAGTCTTTGCTCTTAAAGGCACAACCTCGCCATTATTTGGATTTTCAAATGGTTTGGTCTCATAAAAGCAGGCATAGAAAAAAAACCAATTTAAAGCAATTTACTAGACACATGCATGCACATATAAATGAAACATGCAATCATAATTAGTTGACATTTATCTCAGAAAACGTAAAAAATAGCAGATTTACCTTCACATTGTTGTTGCATTAAGAATGTAAATATAAACCTACACAGAAACAAGGCATAGTCATCGTGCTGTCGGTAGGTGCAGAGGGCTGAGAGGGCCGGCTGGTCAGGGACAATGGAGAAAACAGCTGCTTTTGCCCTCGGGCAGGTTCCTGGGATCTGCAGCCAGCACTGATATTTTTTATAGTTGGGTGAAGGCAAGGAGAAAATGACTGTGCTGTGTTTACAGGGAGCCATTAGATGTTGGCGTGCCAGAGAAAGGGGAGTAATGTCTTACTGTATAAATTAAGCGATGAGATAAACAGAGCTCACAGGATCACATTGCCTGTATCAATTTCACAATCATGACATCCACTCATTTGCATAAAGGAATATTACATTAAAGGTAAATACGTGTATTCACCTTCTTCCTGAGTTAGATGAGAAGATCGACACCACTCTCATTACAGTATATGTTTGTTAGCTTCATGTTTACCAGAAAGACACAAACAATATCAATCTTCTAATCTAAAACCTTCCTCCTTCCACAGCGCACTCACATTTCACGCCAATGCTTTAACAGTTAAAGTCACCCCAATGTTGTTCTTGTTCTGTAATGCAGATAGAGAACAGTAACACAAAGATCAATACGACCTGAGGGAATCTGGTTCTATCTCCTCTCAAAAACTCATCAATCTTCTGAACATAACAACCTTGGCTTTCAAATGATTTCTATTGATACGGCTTGTTCATGTGATGGATCAGAGTTAGATCAGTAGCAGTAAAACACAAACAGTCTCTTCCTTGTCCTTCGTCAGTACGCGGCGGGCCTCTGGAGAAAGTGGTCGTCTGGTTGCTCTCTCTGAGCTGTCAGGAGGAAAGCATCGCTGCTGCTGCTGCTGCTGCTGCTTCCAGACTCCAGGCAGGGCAGGCTGCCACCAAGTTGATAAAGTGAGCCATTTTGCACACAGGCAAGATTACTCTCAAGGACAGAGATTAAAGTGGCTTCTGTTTGAGTTGCAACCCCCAACACACACACACACACACACACACACACAGACACAGACAGAGGGAAAGCACAAGCGCGTGCATTGATACTGATACCCTTTTGAATTCATTGTTTGCACAGTGATCACAGCATCAAAGCATAAGAACATACAGCTCCAAAAAACAGTTTACATGCTGGTGCATTGAAGTAATCATTTGCAAAGAACGTCTCCGTTTTGTACAGAAAACCGCTGCTTCAAAGGAATTCAGCAACACATGTACTCAGTGAGTAAATTCCGATATGACAACGTCGCTGCAGTAAAGTGTGATGCGCACACAATATTGTTTGCCTTAATTTTATCTTCCAAATAACTTTGGATAACCTTGCCCCGTCTGACATATTTTTCAGCGATGCATTTCCATCTCATTAATTAACTTTGCGTGTTTTATTATTATTGGAAGTAATGATGGGCCAACCTGTGAAAATAATACTTAAACTGTAATAAAACTGGAACCCTTTATAATAAGAGCTTGACATTTTGCGACATATGCTCGTTGCTCACTGATTAACACTAAATATCACTTTTGTTTAATACACAAAAAAAAAAAAAAGTTCAGAAATGGCAAGTTGGGGTTTTACGGAAGAATGTGCTGGTGCTGGACATTTTCTTAACTCGGCGCCATCATTTGCTGGAGTCCTTTGGCACATAACCCCAGGTAAAACCACTATTTTACTAATTTACACTTAATTTTTTCAATCAAAAACTCACTGCAAGAAAGCAAATAACTAACTGTTAGTTGAGACCAAACAGATGTAGTGTTTAATGCATTTCCTTCCTCCTGACAAATCCTGTGTTTGTGCTGCAACTATTTCCTCTGTCTGAAAATAATGTGATATTACTCCTTGTTACCATCAGCTAATGAACGAGCAGTAAGCGAGCTCACTTTGAACCCGTGGACACTGATGACCATACTTCCATGCAGCGAAGGCGACACCATTGAGATCGGGTTGCTTTAATGGTGGCGTGCAAACCAGATATTTTTCAGAAGATGGTTGGAAAAGTGATTCCAGTTAGTATAGAGCACAGCTGAATCAGGAATTATTCAATCTGATTACTGTGCAAACCAAGCGAGAAGATTTGACAGTGACTGCCATCCTCCAGATAACTGCCTTCATTAGCTATCAATTACAAACATGCATTCCTGGCAATTAATGATTTCCTGTACTAGTAAATGTGAGTAACTCTCAAACTCTTTTTTACATTCCTTATATTTGCATTTTTGCATATTTCAAACTGAAATTCACAATTCAGTGCTTTCTGATCAGACATGACACGCATGCATATTTTGCCAGCAGTTCAAACATTCTTGAGAGGACCGACTGGATGAGTGAAATTCCCTTCAGCGGAGAGTTAACGATTATACACTCTTGAAAGACTCGACACAGCACCCTCTCTTCTTGGCTGGTACTTATCAGAGCAGAAAGCCTTAATTAATTCATGGCTGGCTGATGTTCTGCACAGACTGGTTGAGTTTAAATTATTGTGCATTGTTGAATATGTAAACAGCTGGCAACCAGACGTCTTTAGATACGCTGCAAATTAATAGAAGACCCGCTGGACGTTTAAAGATAAAGTAATTGTGGTGCTGGAAATTATTTGATCCTATATAATTTTTTTGATTCAGATTTGATTCATTCAACACGTCAAGATTTTTACATATTGCGCAATAGACGTCAATGCAAATATGCTATTTTACATTAGTAGAGAAGGAGACAAGCCCTCATAACTTTATTTTAGATTCTAGTGGAGTGAAGGAATTTCCTCTAAAAATTACTCACATTTTCTTGTGTAATTAGGTTTTTGACGAGTTTTTTGCTTTGGCTGGTTCGGGAGCCACTCCTGATACTGGCCTGAAAAGTTATCATTCAGTGTGTGATATTTGTCCCTGCAAATAAAGTTGGCTTGAATCTTGACTCGTTCGCTACTTGTCTATATTTACATAGCCTCTACATCCAGCAGTTTATTACTCTACATAGCTGGATGTCGCACTCTAATTATAGAGCTTTTGCTGCACCATCTTCGAGCACTCTGGAGTGTCTTTAAGCATTTGCCCAGTGGATTGCTGAAGCTATTCAATGCGTTCTATTCAAATCTTGAATTAGATGAGTCTGGTACAAATTCCCTTGACATTACTGCAGAATTTCAAAGGACGCCAGCCCACTCTTCATCTGCAAATCTGAAAAGATAGAGATATTTAAATCAGTCTGTCACACAGTAGGTATTTCAAAATAGCAATGCTGCTTTGCTTTTTTTTTTTTTTTAAATCATCTACTAGAAAGTTGAAGTTATGTGACCTTTGTCAAAACTAAAACATCAATGAGAGGGAAATTGAATTAGCAGCTCCCACATTTACAAGCCAAAGTCTTCCTGATGCTCATCAAATGTTATCGCTGCTAAAGAGGTCACCTTATACCGAAATAACACTCTGTGCTCATTCCCTCTAAAAGAAGGGAGATTTATCCATGCATAATTGAGGGTTGAACCATATGCTTCAGCCTGAGTTCAAGACAGGGTCACGCTGCAATGTCTGTGTGAACTATGGACTAATCTCTTTCAAATATGGACACAAAGTGTTAGAGAGCATTAAACAGAACAAACAACGGTAGAAAAAATAAGCCCCTATTTAAAAAGAACAAACTTCAACTGCATGCATTATTAAGTAAGCGTTTGTTCACGCACCTTGTCTGTGTTTGCATGAGAGATGATATTTGACTGTTTCTCTTGACATATTAGATAATTTTTGATGCACCTGCAATTTCCACACAAATGATTTGCTCTCACTGGGGCTCTGCTGGTGTTCTTGTGTTGTTTTGCAACTCACATCCGAATCCTGATTGTCAGGCCTCTTTTGCAGCCGACAAATGTTTGATTGATTGGTAGTGAGCCTGATATGATCCACCTTTGTAGCAGCGCTTGTAAGTGATTCAATTACTTCAAATCTAAAGAGCTTTTAGATGAAGTACGTATGGCAACAATATTTTGTCTACCCCCTGTATTTAATCAGCACATGAGAAGGACAAAATCATAATGCACAGTGACAGAATGAGAGGATTTAATCTTTTCAGCAATCCCTGGCAGGCTTGGTATTTTACAAGCTTTATTACAACTTGTGACTAATATACGCCAGTAATTTAACATGGGTTTAATCATCAACTCCTCTGCAATGACCTTAACATTCAGTGAATGGTAAATGGTGTCCAGCCATCAATATCAAATGAGACGTTTGTACAAAACGTGAATTAACTTGGAGCACCAAGTTCACTGTTGCAGCCAGAAACGTTTTTTCTTACTCCTCATTCTATAAACATCCATGTGTGAAACTTTATTATGTGCACTCACAAACATCGACAGCACAGGTCCAAGCCCTGCTGTGGGCATGTGTGTCCTGCTGAAATGCATCTGACCCGATGTTCCGACCTATATGTTCATAATCTATAAAATATAATCATAACTGGAAAAGCAGCTTATCAGGAGAAAAAAAACTGAGCTACACTACTTCTACTTATATAGAGTATGGATATTATCATCTGATCATTTCAATAACTGGCAATCCAGGATTTTCTGCTCACATCACCTGCGAGCCAGAACACATTGTAAAATTGTCAGACTGGCATTGATCAGTATTCTGTGAAGAGCGGATGGAGTTCAGTCACAGCGTGCTCAGTGCCAAGAAATGAACAGGGCGAGACATAAAAGAGGCAAAGTGTTATACTGTGATGGTTGTTGTGGAGTGAACAGAATCATAGGGCATGAATTGATACACAGGCCCATTCATCAGAATCCAATATTTATTGAAACTCGAGGAACTTTTAACACATAAAATCAATAATAATAAAAAAATATAACAATATTTCATCCATTATGAGACCCAGGTTTGTGTGTCCCATGAAGAAAAAGGGCCCAAACCCAACCAGGTGACTATGACATGTATTATAACATGTGTAACTCATTCATACAGTCCAAGCAGTGGATTAAGTAGGTCATTATTTGTCCTTCTGCTGCGAGAATCCTGCAATAAAACACTATGTTGAAAATCATAATTTCCATATTTGTTGTCCTCATATTGTCAGTATATCGGCTCCTTGATGCTGCGTATCTGTTAAATCAACACGAGATTACCTGCTCCGCTTAGATACAAAGTCTGCATGAGCCAAACTCTATTTGTAAAAAAAAATATTTTGTGTCAACTTTTCGTGTCAGCTATTTACAGCTGTGTCTTTGAGGCTTCTTTGCATTTGATACCAAACTAACCAAAACAAGGTCTTTCAAAGTATGGCGGCTGGGGGAAAATATCACAGTCTCTGTCCCTTCAGGACAAGTGTCTCTTGTGGAAACCTGTTCTGGGTAAGTGATAGAAAAACATTTTGAGGCCTTTTTAGAATTTGAGTGGATATCTCATAATTTGTTAGTTGCTCAGGGGGGATATTGCTTATTAAAGGCATGAATATTTATGTTGGTATATACATGTATCTATCAACAACATTCAGGTTGTTTTGGGCTTGTGGAAAATAATTGGATTCAGTAATGAACCCCAGCAACTCCCTCTGTTCTTGACACACACTGCAGTATTTGCCCTTTAAAGATAGCAGCACCCAACTGATAGATCACCCCAGCATTATCGAGGGGGAGAGAGAGAGAGAGAGAGGGCGAGAGAGAGAGAGATGTCATTTGAAACGCTGCAAATTGTTGGTACTGTTTGTATTTATGAGCCAATGAGGGTTAATTCTATGTTTTTCTTATTTTCAACAAATCCCATGAAAGCACTGAAACCAACATTGCGTTCTTCTCTAATTTCCGATGTCCCTACCAATCTGTTTCAGCCCATTAATTCTCACCAGACGTAGATCTTTAAAAATGGGTCACAAATATACAGTTTCTTTTTTTAATTTTTTTTTTCCTAAACAGCTGAGCACTGCAGTTTTTAGGAAACTTTAGACAGTAAATAGTGCATTTGCTCGGGATTGTTTTCAGCTGTGGATTCATACATACTGTTATTAACCATTATTTATGGTACCAGGACAGTGTTAATGGAAAAAATACACTACAGTGCCCTACATGTTCATCATGTTAAAGGCACATGTCACCCAGTGCAGTGTAATAGTTTTGGGAACATAATGGAGCTCTGTGGCATCGAGTAATAAGACATATCAGGAAAATACTTGCTCGTAGGATCAGTTTTGTTGGGATTTGTTGACACTAGGAAAAAATACAAGATATCACCAAACCTTCAGGAAATGTGTCCTATTACCTTGGGCTGACACATGACCATGCTCAGTAACGAAAAAGAAAAACATACATGTAACCTTGCATGTACGACCTCAGCCTTCAGAGTCTGATTTAATGAACAGGCTGAGAGTTGTTCCTTATACCTGCCATATGGTCACAGAGATGACAAAAGTAATCTGCGCTGCACAGAATCAGGGAGAAGGGCAGCGTTAAGGTTAAATTTAAGAAGCAACAGAAAGAGGGAAGATTTGTACAGTCAATCACAACAACGAAATCCACTGACAGTACCTGGAAAGGTAAAGTCAAAATAATGAATCAGGGGGCTCAGAGAGAGTTGACGTTCTGAATAAAGTGTGATGGCCAAGAATCTTCAAACTCATTCAAGTACCTTAAACTGGTTGTGTCAGACTTGTCGCTTTTTCTGATTTGTGATAGAGATCGATATCGCAACAAAAACATAACCAGTGTACAAAATACCGCTAAATATATGATCTGCAGAAAAGACTGAGAATATCTTTAAATAGTCCTTTAAATTGCTTTTTAATGCCTCCAGGCTGTTTGTTATTGTAGCAGCATCATACAGATGTAATAATAGGATGAGCTGTTTTTTTTTTTTTGTTGTTGTTGCTTTTTTTATCTCTCTTTCAAACTCGCCGGTGATTAAATGAACCCACCTCCAGGTGTAAGACGGTGCATCAACAAGAAACTTTAAATAGCAAGGTCATCTGGAGATGATTCTGGAGGAAAGTACCCTGCAATGCAGTGTCACAAAGATGGATGTGGTTCATTTACTATTCGGTCAGGTCCATTTAAAATGCTATATCATGGAGAATACTTTTCCATTAGTAATACAGACATTAAAATTAGAGTGAGTTCAGATGACCTGTGCTGCTAAGTGAACTGTAGAAAATGTTAAAGTAATAATCCATTATGTGTGTTATATAAGTAATTACCCCAGTATTTATAAACATAGCATCACATATATTTAGGTAATGCTTCAGAGCCTCTGTGACACTTGAATAGAAGTCTGTCACACACACTGAGCACGACGGCTTCTTTAAATGTAGACGAATTATGCACCTTTAATGAAGCTCTATGTACGATTCTTGCATTATATCGCAAAAGTAATACAAATGCAAAATAATCACAACTGCAAAAGGTGCTCAAGGGAGAGAAAATCTGTTTGTTTTCTTTCACGAGAACAATTTACATATATTTTGCTTTTGTTGGATAAGAATAGAAGAATTAAGCACTGACTTCATCTGTGACAAAAGAAATTAGGACTCTTTTGTTTTGCTCAGTAAAGTAGATACCTGTGTTCTTTACAGAACTGGAAGGAGATAAAAAGGGTTAGAGATGATAACAGACGTGGAGCATCACAAGAATAAACAAAATGCACCTGTAACTGTCAAATGGAATTTTAATAGACAAGAGGTAACTTCCATCAGTGGTGCAAAATAACTATGGTGAGTACATTTTCTCCAGGACTGTACTGTAGTATAGTTTTGAGATCCTTGTACTTTACTTGAGTAATTACATATGCTTTATACTTTTACTTCAATGCATTCAGAGGGAAATGATACTTTTCACTCCGACACATTTATCTGGTATCTGTAATTACTAGTTCAATTAGTTACTAGTGAAATCAATATTTTATACAAAAATAGTAAATGATTTGCAATACAATGCAATGTCAAAGATTATACCAGTAGTACCCAACTTTTTTGGTCTGTGACCCCTCATAAAGGGGTAAAGTTTCACATATGTATGAGTTGTTAGAAGTTCAAGACCCAAAGTAGTACAAGATTTAGGAAAATTCCAGTGCATAAATACAAATTTATTTTGCAGAACGTTGTGTTTGTTTTCATCTTTCCTGCCCCATTAATCATCTCACATCCCCTCTGATTAATCTTGTGACTCTGCAGGGAGCCAGACGGGGAGGTTGGGAATAACTGGACCAACATACCAAAACATGTACACAGCAAGTAAAATTGGCTCCATTGGACCTGTAGAGCCAGAAACAGTTAAATGTCACATTGATTCATCAGTAGCAACATTTTAATCATACCATATATGGTACTGTATATCAGTCACATGGACTGTTTTACTCAGGAAGTACTTTTATTCATTCACTCAAGTAGATTTTGCTTTTAATACTTTATTACAGCACAATACTATATTCGGCAGGAGTTTGAATGCATGACTTTTACTTGTAATGGAGTATTCTAACATTGTTGTATTGATACTTTTACTTAGGTAAAGCACCAGAATACTTCTTCCACCACTGGCTTCCTCAGAACCAAATCAATCAAATCAATCACATTTTTCACAAAACAAATGACAGCCATCAGTATTATATTACAGTCTGATAAGAGGAACTTTAATATTGTCCCTCAGGCACCACAGCCGCAGCATTGTAGCTATTTTCTGACTAACACATCAACTGTGAAAATCAAATAGTGAAATTAGGTTACCAACATTTGGCTGCTGTGGACTGGATTCTCACCGTCACACAAACAGCACATCACGCATTGTGCCAAGCCTTCGAACTAGGACACATACATACACAATGTTCTGTATTTGAACCTCTCCTTTCACCATGAGACGCTCAAACATTCATACATCACAGTACTGTATGCATGTCATGACTGGGATGGTGGAGATTTCTAACCAGCGGTGATCCCGGCTTCAAAGCTGTCACCTCTGGTTTAAATCTCCTGAATAGGCAAAGGGGGTTACATCAACATCTTCCTGGGAAAAAGGACCTTGAAACTGCCCATGTAGCCTCCCATATAGTCCTGTGCAGCCTCTCAATCAAAAGACACTGCTTTTGCATTCAGGTCTCAGTGTGCGAATAATCAAAGATCCCAAAGGACACACGGGGTCAGTGCAAACCCAGGCACAGGCGTGGAAAATAAAAGTTATGGAAATGCGGCCAAGTTCTGAGGAAGAGCCATAACGTCCGCATGGAATTCAGCCTCGACTGAAACGCACGTGGACAAAAAGGAACCTCTGTCTCTCTTTATCCGTGCGTTCAAAAAGGAATATCTCTTATCACACTCGAGCTTAATCCACAAACGATCCTTCCACGGCATCGTTTTAATTATCAGCGGTCTGCTCCGGGAGAGAATCAGCATTTTTTTCTGTTTGTGTCAGAAGAGCAGCAAGATGTTTTAACTCCCTGAGGGCATCCATCAAAGCCGGTCAGGTGATTGACATGAAATCTTCAGGCTGCAGATAAAGCAGGGACATGATTCGATAGGCTTTCCCTTTCTCAAATCTATAATAGCCTACATGTTCACACTGGGGTCATCGCAGTATCCCTGTGCCAACGTTATCGCTTAATTACGTTTAACAATATCTTCTCCTCCACATATTTATTTTTTTGGTTAAAGCTGATCTGCACCGCTTGTGTCTTGCATTTAAAGTAGAAATCTTGCTGGCTCAAGAGGAACAGAGAAGAGACGGGGGGGGGGGGGTAGGAGGTATGCCTTTAGGAAAGAGAGCAAGATCCACAGTGTTTTACCTTTAGCAGCATTTATGTAACAATACTGATGATTCAGGGCTGGATATTTGAGCTGCTATTGCCTGGTGTTGATATTGTGACATCTAGTGGCAGGTATTGATGGACAGAGGCGCAAACTTTGGTCGTTTCTGATTCAGCAGCAGACGTCTGGCTGTGAATACAAACACAATTCAGAAATGATGTAAGGACACGCATATCCAACGCTCTGCTAATCAAGTGGTTAAAAAATGGTTATGTTTTGTCTCTGATTAAGTGTGTGTGTGCTTGTTGGAAAGAGAAGGGAGGGAGCGTTATTTGTTGGAGATTAGCTGTGTGAAGGATAAGTAGATTATTACTGTCTTTGAATAGCCATCAAATTAACCATCCTCTAAACGAATTAAGAGGAAATTGCCGTCCATATACCTCCACATGTTAGAGCCCATATACACTGGCGATCGTTTGTTGGCTCCTTTCGGGCACAACTGGACGTAAACACAACAGCTCATCTGTAGAGTGAAGAGTAAAAAAAAAAAAAGGCAGGATCCTCTGGGGATCGTTTTTATGAGAGCCCCATCATTATTCACCATTCTTTAAAGGGCTTTAAGGATGCCAGTTCCCAAAGGATATTCTCGTGGAGATATTTTGTTTTAATCACAAAAGCTTGCAGTTAAAATTTATGAGGGAAGAAAAAATGAATAATTAACACTTAAATGCACTGACGGGCTTGTGTTATGGCCTCATAATCTGCTCTTCTCCTGGCATTTCCCCAGATTTATGGAGGCATTTCTGTTCTTTGCCGCTGCCAGACAGTGATGTCACAGCAGACCAACTTCAAGACAAATTTAAACTGTTTGCATAGTTCACCCTCTCTGCTCGGCTTCTCATTCAGACGGCAGCGAGGAGAAAACCTACAGCTCTGACGCTGAATTTAAAGGAATAGTTGCACATTTTGGGAAATATGTTTGCAGGCTTTCTTGCGTTAAATGTGTCATTAAGGCACAGAGTATGTACATCTGGACTCACTGCGTGACTGATATGTGCCAGCATACAAAGATCTTACACATCAATAAAGTTCCAGGTCCTGTCTTTTATAACCTCATACCTCTTCCATATGTCTCTGGCTTTAACTTGTGTGATCATGTGAGCTACAGGAATCATGCCAAGCTTTGTTGAGCTTGCCAATCACATCTGCGCTCGTGGTTGTAAACACAGTGTTACACCCATTAAATAACCGTGTGCTTGCCAGGAGGGACAACATCAATCCAGCTCAGCGATGATTAGAGATCAGAGATGAGATCGGCGTTCTGTCGAATGCTGTCGATGTGACACTTCAGCTATCTTCAAATCTGCGGTTCAGAACAAGTCAAATCATGGGTTGCCTCCTAAAAACAGCGAGCTTCATGGGAACCACGAGTGATATTCCCTCATGTCCGTCATGTTTGTAATTAAGAAGCGGCAGACAGACAGAAGAGGAGAAAAAAAAAAATAAGGCGAGTGGAGGGCAGTCTGGTTGTGTAGTTAGTTTTCTGTACTAATGAAGCCATTGCTCTACTCCTAACCTTTCTACAAATTAGGCCAGACTTTCTAATTAATATCCAGAAATATAACAAAGAAAAAGTGGAGACAATTAAAGCGATGGTCTTTTCACCTCTCTTGCTGTCAGCGAAGAGATGACCCTCTCCCCGCTCCTCCAGGCAGGGATCCAGGGACGGCACAGGGTTGGATGGACTTACAACATTAAAAGGTTCCCAGAGAAACCAGGGGAAGACATTTGCATGTCACAGGTTAATATGGGCCTAAATAGCTTGTCTTTTAATTTGAGTGAGTCGCCACAGCCTTTGGCATATTATGTTGTGTGCAAAAAGTTCATTTACGTTCCTCTCTTTTTCATTACAGCCACAAATTATGTAAATAATTTGTTTAAATTACTTAGTACGTAATAAATAATTACAGGGAGTCAACAGTGTTAACCTATATGTCCTTTCACAGTAACTGTGAAGGATCCAAAATATATGTGGCACTTTCACATAGTTCAAAATGAGAAAATGTCATAAACTTTAATATACCTTTAATATAACTACACTGTAATGACATTAAAACTTAGTGAAAAGGGACCACTTTAATTTAAAGCCCATGTACCCTGGAGTTACTCTGTAATAAGAGGCTCTCTCACACATTTTCACTACTTCGTCCTGGTCACAGTGTGCAGTCACCAAGGATGATCAGCCATTGCTTTACAATACCTGAGGTGTTATTTTGTAAAAATGTACAAAACAAATATTGTTATGTCATTTGGTTTATTCAAGCATAGTTCACTACATTATTCTTTATACTGTGTTCTGTCCGATTAGCTTTGTGTGTAAATGAAAGGATACGTGTTCAGCTCCTTAATTGTTTATGATCTGATGATACAGGACAAAAAAGCTTGTGTAGGTTCATCATCATATCTTATGCTGGATGCCAAAACTGGAAACATAAAACAGCATTTTAAAAACATAAACATGGCTATTATAGAGCTAAAGCTATAAAAGTTTTACTTGTTTGTTTGCATTATATGAACATGTTAATTTCAATATCAATACTCTTGCCCTGTTTGTACCATTCTTCCTGGTAATTATATAACTGTACCCCATAATTGTTGAAAAATAAAACAGCATATTTAATTTCTGCTTCTCTTTTGTTGTTCCCTTCATATAACATAACCATATGACGTCTTCCCTTGTGCTTACAAAAAGGTGCTCAAAATGTGTTATTGATACTATAGATATTAGATAATTACACTGTCATTTGTGGGCGGTAATCTAAATCTAAATCTAAAGCAAAACACCAAAACATTTGTGAGAAAAATTTGCACTTTTATTTTAAATACACATCATCTAGCAATGTAAGGATGTAACATGCAGAGATACGAAGGAAAGTGACAGTGAGAGGGTCTGAATCAGAGTCCCACTGGGGACTGGGGGTGGAAGAGATCACACTGACATATCCTGTGCTGTACAGTATAGGAGCGCTCGGTGGCTTGGAGGGACCAGCCACTCGGTGAGCGCCTCAGCTGCAGAGTAAGATCTTGCCTTTGCCCTGACAATCAGACCTGACACCCGCTGTCTGCAGGGGAACGCTGCACGGCAAACCCAGCGATGACAGCGAGAGGGGAGGGAGTGAGGAGAGATGAGCGAGGATGTGAACACCCAAAAGGTTTATTAAGTTGGATTTATTTGCATATTTTAAATGTAGTGTATGGGTTTAAAAAGCTTATGAGAGCCCAAATAAATATTCAAATATGAAAGTCGTGAGTTACATGATGAACTGATTTGTTTGATAGATGTGCTGGAGGTGAAGGTGCAGAACAGAACAAGATTGGGTGCCTCAGTTTGATAGAGTAATAAAAGTAGCATTGAAGAAACTGAAGCAATAAAATAACTTATTTTTGTCCTTGTTTCTTCCTATTCTCTTCCCTGTAACACGCTGTACTATCCACTCTGGCATCTCCAATGAAAAGCACTGCAGCTTTTCTCTTATATGTTCACTGCTGCCATCTCTGTGCGTAGCAGCAAATATAGTGGAAGTTTTGAATTGGTCACAGTTGAGTTGTCAACGCAATCTAGTTTACAAAGCACTTTCTCCCGTATCGACAGAATTTCCATGACATCAAGATTCTGTCAACGTTTTATGCTTTTAGTTGCTTAAAAGCAGAATCTGGCTCCTGCAAAGAAATCAGGTCTGAGTGGGCAAAGTCACTTTCGTACCTCGGTACCCTTACTTATCAGAGAGGAAAATTACCATGTGAAAAATGCTACAGCGGCCCAAGACTTTGCAAGATAATATTTTTGAGAGCAACATCCATCACCTTCGCTTTTTCCTCTGTCTCTCTGGTGGTTTGATAGACAAATGTGCAGTGGTCGCGGCAAAGAGGGTCAGAGCCAGTGCTTCTTTTGTATTTTACATCTTTAGTACCTTTCTGCGTCTAATCTACAGCAAAAAAGTAACAGTTGGTGTGTTGGTTATAAACACTAATTGCTAAAAGCCTTGAATACAGGAATGATGCGTGAAAGTTAAGTTTTGAAGATTTATACATCAGATGATTCATAAGATGCTGAAAGTTGTTCTCATGAGAACCAAAGACATCATTTCCTAATCTCATATTTTCCTCGGTTGCCTTCTTCTCCTGCCATGTGCTCACTCCTTTTGTTATTTCAGACCCTGCCCTGCAGTAACCCCTGTACCATTCCCTATCACCTGACCTCCCTCACCCACCTGAACACCTGTCCCCACTTCCCCATCCGCCAAGTAACATACTGGCCTACTTCCATTCATTCACTGCCAAATCCCACTCTATTGTGTTTCTGCCTTGGCGTTCCAGTCATTTTCTCTGTCTGCCTGAGTTTTGTCTGTTGTGACCCCCTGCCTGCCTTTTGGACTCCTGCTCTCTAGCCTGATCCTCTATTCGATAAGTTTGCCTCCTCTTTTTTTGCCCTACCTGCCTGGTTTCGACTTTTGCCCATTGAGTTGTGGTTTTGGATTCAGATCAGGTTTTACTGATCCTTTACGTTATGATCTTGCAAGTATGGACCCAGCCAACTGCAGTTCTGTGCCTAAAAAGCTGTACCTAAAGAATTATCTTTCACTGCCATGAGCACAAGCTTACTTCCAGTGTGGGGGGAAGCAACATGAGTGTACCCTGAAATCCAAGTGTGACCACTGCAATAAGCCAATTAATCAACAGATACAGAAATATACAATTAGGTTTTGTATACATGGCCTAACAGTCAAATCCACGTGCCCAATATTTGCCAGAGGCAGCACATGAAAGCTGAACAGCACAGGTCCCAGAATGGAGCCTTGGGGGATCTCAACCTAGCAGGTCTTGCATTACTTTTTTGGTACTTACTCAATAATATCAAACTGTCAAAGAGATTTTTTAGGCAATTAAGTTTAGCATCTTAGTTAATACTCTACTGTTACATATACTATTCAGATTTTTGGTAACTTTGACACTGGTACTGATTTTTTTAGTCTTAAGATCTTAAGAATCAGTTTGAGAAACAAGCTCATCGTCCATTTCTAATTACACTGTTTAAAGTGTGCTTTCCTGCAGTTTGCCACTTCTCTCTTTTACAGAAATTATTGCATTTAGACCTGACTTAGTTGGATTTCTCTAAAGACTTTGTACTGCAGGTCAGGCATACTGCCCTGGGCCGTCAGTGCAGCCAAACTACTTTCACATAAATAGAGAAAGATTTCTGCCTGATAGGGAATGACATTTCTTATACCTCTTACAGTTATCTTTTTTTCTCTTCCACCTCACTCTATTATCTTTTTCCCCCAAAGAACCGGGACTCTGTAAATATTAAAGACTTTGCAAGAGAGATTCATTGCTTTATATCAACAGAACCAGGCAGCCGTGCAAATAATACGTGGATGTTCTCAAAACTATTACCAACCTTCTTGCCACTTTGTTTGACTTTAGTGACCTAGTCAACCTCTCTAAAGCTATGCAAAGACAAGAAATCGAGTCTTTTTTCAGTATGTTTCAGTTACCCTGAAATATAATTTGGAGCTCAGTTCTGGTAATTTGTCCTCTCTAAAGAGAATTATCACTGACCTAAAAAGAGCTTCCTGTTAGTGTGATGATAAGGTCAAAGCAAACTGGGCTATTAGTGGTGATTTTACTTTGCCACTAACTCAAACTTTGAATTTTTACAGTCACAACACAGGCTTTTTTCAGGGACATTACAAAATTAAGTCCCCAGGCTTTTAATAAATTCAAGAAGATGAGATCATATCAGCCCTGTTCATGCCTCTTTTTTCTGTCACCTCTGTCTCTCCTTCTGTCAGTCTCAGAGTTGATTTTAAGATTTTAATGATTACATTTAAAGGACTTAATGACCTGATTCTGATCTGTATTGCAGATTGCTGTGACATTTAGGGGGTAAGTTGGACCCAGGAGCGAGACACAGACAAGGGTGAAGGAGTAAAAGGGACTTATTAAACAAAAGAAACTCCAGGATTTACAAGAAAACACAAAGCACTAGAAGACAGGGAACAATCTGGCAGCTTGCAGGAGGATGAGAGGAGTTTTTAAGCTGCCAGTGATAAGGTGATATTGGATGCAGCTGTGACTATAGAGAGGACCCAGCACCTGAGACCACGCCCCCAGCCACTGAAACCGTGCCTGAACAAAAAACTAAAAAATATAAAACTAAAACTACATGTTGTTTCAAGACAAAAGGTGATGGTGAAAAATTCATCCTGTTCTAATATTACACATGTTTCTGTGTTTATTTTTACTGTTTTATCTTACTGGATTGTGCTGCATATTTCTTCCACTTTTAAATGTCTGATTTTACTCATTGTTACCATTTGCAGTATGAAATCTTCACTTATAGCTTATATTCACTTATAAGCAAAGTTTATCATTGCACTTTTATATGTTGGTGCAGAGACATAATCACAAGTCACAGTTTCACAATATGTGCAGTAATGGAAGCCATCACAAAGACGAGACATCGTTATGTTATGGCACAAAGGGACGCACAGGATTATGTGCTACAATACACAGACTGAAAAGAATCATGTGAAGTACAAGGTGAGGTTTGTGCAGTAAAACACTTCTCTGGGAATAATGCATGGAAATAAATAGGGCATATAAACACCTCTTCTGAATGTCAAGGGCATGTCAGATGTTTGTGAGTCTGGACATTTTGTAAGTACATTATGTCTTAAGAACTTTTGCAAACACATCAGGAGTGTAAAAATGACACTTATTGCAGAGTCATGTTCCTTTTTGTTCTGAATTTTATATTTATTACAAACAAACCACTGATGCCTCTATGCACCATATCATTGGTGTTTTGAACCAAAAATAAAAAGGCTATAATGGCTTGGGTTAAAGTCATTATTGAATGGCCTTAAATGAAAACAGAGAGTCACAAACTATTTCTTTGAAAAAGTTTGATTATAAAAATGTCATGCCCCTGTAAGTAAAGTGGATTTGCTTCATTTGATGGAGTGTGGAATGGAGGATTGGCTTAAAGGTAAATGAACAAAGTATAGACTCATACAAAAGTAATCCCAATATATAATCACTTATGACCCACTAGAAGTGTGTGACGATGTATTTATCTGCAGAGACCCTTGTTCTAAAACAAGAATGAAGCTCAGGTTGGCTTTCACCTGCTGGCGACCACTGAAGAAGAGGAAGGGGATGAAGAGTGATCTGGAGTAGATGTAAGGAGTTACCTTTGTTAGCTGCTAAAGTATCACAATAAATGTAACGTTCCTACAATAGCTTGTGTATATACACATTAAGTCCTACTATAAACCAATGCAAAGAACTTTACGTTTTAAAAAAAGAACACATGAGGTCTGTAGTGCTTGAGTTGAGTGCTGAGTTTGATCTTTGAATTATTTTCTGTCTAACACACAGGTCATCTGTACATTTATGTTTGTAACTGTAAATTCAATGCTATGATCATTTCAGTGTCTGCCTATAAAATCCATTGAACCGAGGAGTAGGGACCAAGTTTGGATGTTGTGTTTACATACAGTAACCAACAATTCCTACACCTTTAATAAGCGACCTCATGTCCAGGTCATGAGAAATCAAAGCCAAATCAAAGTCCATAACTTTCAACCTGCTTCCACCGTGATTGATGCTGATGACAACGGCTCACACGTCAATGCTAATTTGTTCAGTTAAATATCTTAATGAACCCTTTGAATGAATTAACCCAGCAAATTAGCATTGATGAATTATCCATCAGCGATGTGGAGTGGAATAACTGGAGGTTTTAAACAGATCAAAAAGCTATGTGTGAAAGTGTTCACCTGCACAGTCGCTGCAGGTATTAAAGCACACATGAAGCCACCAAAACCAGAAAAATATACAGATAAAAATACCAATTCTGTTAAACGCCTTGCACAGTCACATCGGTGTCCTCTCGTGGCAAAACAAACAGTTATTTAAATAGCAGTCATTAATCACGGTTACGTTCCCAGTGAGAGACCAAGCAAACTGGCCCCTCTCTCCAGTGGTTATACCGAGCACCTACAGGGAACTATTCTCTGCTGTTTCCAGATGCTTAGTTCTGCTCCATTTCACCTCTCTCCAAGTTTTTGATCAAGCCTTGACTTCATTACACTCTGGTGTATGATTTTTGAGGAACCATGAAAAGTGAAGCTCCCAGCACCACATTCATGCACTATATATCCATTTCCCCTTTTTCCTTCAAGAAGACAGGAATCAAATATTTTTCACTGAATTAATGCCATTAGCTATGGTTGTTATAGTTTTCTGGCTGGTCATATACAGTAAAGGACATCAGGTCCTTCATGGTGTTTCATGAGTGTGCTTGTTTCAGTCTCTGTTTCAACAAAGACACAATGTGTTAGCCAGTATCTAGCTTTCTCTCCATTGTGTCTCTGATTGCATTTGAGATGTGGCAAGTGACAGAAATATGGATTGCTTGGTTGCATGAGCAATTTCTCTGAAGCCCATAATTGCACTATATTGATGCAAGAGAGGGGGGTTTTCATTTCATATCTTACAATTCCACAGTTGGCTGACGAAAATGGGGCACTCTGCTCTTTGTGAGCCATGACATTCTCATTCTGTACAACAGCCTGCCCCGCTTTGTGTGTGTGTGTGTGTGTGTGTGTGTGTGTGTGGCAAAGGCTGAATTTAGTATTTTGCACAGTAGATGCATGATAGCATTCTTGATTAGGTACTGTATGTGCCTTTTTATTTCAAGCACTGATGGAAACAGAGCTTGCTGCACGTCCTAGAAAGCCGTCTTTAAATAAAGAAAAAAATGAATGCAGGAATACATCAATCGTTGCAGCATTATAGTACAGTAACAACTGTTAACAATTGCTCCCCTGTTACAAGTTAAGAGATCAGATGAAATTTGGGGGAAATGACAGCAGCTGTAAACTGTGCTGCACGAAACAAGTGGGTGAAAGATTCTCTTGAAATCCCAGAACTGCATGATAGCACTGAAACATCACATGTTTCATCAATTATTTACACCCGTTTACAGCAGCAGTTGTGAATTTGGGGAAATGATAATGATGTTTAATTGTAAGCACAATATTTAAAGCTGGTGGTGTGAGTTTCTAACAAATCTTGCTGTGAATGACAAACAGCTGGAAAAGCTTGAAACCACTTTCATGCTGCCTTTTTTTTTTTACACACCTTTTAGTTGCTTTTGCATAATGCCTCTGTTTTAATTCATATACTGTGTTAAACATGAGCCGCTCTCTAGCTGCGTTAATGGATGTTGCCTTTAATAAAATGATGGCATGGTAATTACTATTGTCACGTTACCTTTAGTATTACGTGTCAATAACAGCCATTTCACAAGGACGTAATGAGGAAATGAAACCTCCATGCAGTCTACATATCGTCACAGCAGATTAAAGTGTAAGTTATTGCAAGTGGATTTTGCCTCGTGGCCATCCATACCAGTGTTGAAGCATGTCGCCGTTTGAAGTGGCCGTGACAGCGAGCAGGAAGTAAAGATTGGACTCCATCAGACGTTCAAGTATTTTGCACCAACGAGAGGAAAAGCAGTTGAAGAGTAAAGTTTGATGATGCTGCGACTTCAGAATGTGAGTGTTTTGCATATTTTCTGAACAATTAATTGTATAGCTACCATAAAGCGGTGCTATAGTTAGGATTGCCCTGAGCTGTGAGCGCCACATGCGATCAGCAGTCATAGCGAGCAGCTGCTGTAAGCCATATGGCCCTTTGAGCTGTGGAGGGAGAATCCCCGAGTCCTCATTACACAGCTCATGGACCATTGGCCCAAAGACCTGACTGCTTCTCTGATGGTCTGCATTATCCTTGATATATTCCTACAAAGTGGCTGCTACAGTTCCGCCCAATTTTAAGGAAATGGCTGACAATATTTTATTTTTCCTGTGTGTTTGCAGCTGAAGCAAATCTGTGAATTCCACTGCGCAGTAATCCATATGTGAAAGACTTCAGCTAGCCAACTGCTTAACTCACATGAATGTTTACCCCGAGCCTGGATGGGTGAGTTCAGTTGTGTTGGGCTGGAAGAGAAACTTGTGATAGAAAACCACTCAAAAAGAAAAACACCATTTGGGTTGTGAGTTCAAGAAGAGTCACTCTGAAAAGACTGAACATTGAAAGCTGATAAGAAACGAGGCAAAATGAAATTTAATTTAAAAGAAGGTTGATTGTAAAGTAATGGCTGACATCAAACCGGGGGCAAAGGTCACACTTCTAAAACTTATTTTTGACTCTTTTACATTCCCAGTTTCAGTTTCATTTTCTCATTAAAGCCTCTTACTGTAGGTCACTAAACTCCAAGATGATCAAAATGTTAATATATCCATCTGGGTCACTTTCACTTGGCAGCAATGCAGAGTTTCTTGACTGTGCACTTTTTCCCCTGGGTTTTGTCTCACAGGCTACATACAGGTAAGCTAGAGGAGATTCCTGGGGCTCAACTCAACCTGAGCACATGATTTACAGACACAACCATCCGTGACTCCTCTGTAGGAAAAATCAGCGAAACATATTTTGAGGTACTGGTGACAATTTGTAAGTTAATCATTCAAATGAAAATTGAACTTCTAGCAAAGGGTAATGCTCCTGAGACGATAACCGATTTTTGGCGACTAAAACAATATTTCATTGCTTAAACTCTTTGAATGTTTCATTAATTTTGCTTCATTTTTTTGTGGTATGAAATGAAAAAAAAAGTAATAACTTTGTGAATAAATCAGTGAAATTAACTTTTTAAAATTTAGGCCCCATTTTTCATTTCTTTGTTAGAGTTGTGGAAGTCACGAAGATCATTTTCATTATCAAGTGTTTCTATGTATATAAATAAAAAGTTTTTGTTCCTATTTAGAAAAAAGTTAAAATCGCTGTTTCTCTTAAAGATAAACCAATTCTCTCCAAACAAATTATACCGAATCACTTGAAGCTGAAATCTATAATTTTTCACGTTGTCTTTGTCTATTGCTGTGCTTATGTCATCTAACCTTATTGTTCCAGCTCCACTGATTTTCATCATCATCCCTGGAGAGTTTTGCAACCTGATCAACATATATCAACAGTGTGTGTCTCTTTCCATTCATGCAAATGTTCAAAGCTTTGTTTACTCCATGATACATGAGGGGACACATGAATGAATTATTAATGACACACATTCCTCTTAACCTACTTCTATTGTATGGAAAGTTATTTTTGAGAGTAATGTATAGCAGCAGTTAAAGTGGAAAAATGATTTTTGCTTCTTATCAAGTAGTTCTGTGTTTAAATATTTTAACAGACACCTTGTCATTTTGTTCACTGGGTCAGTATCTGCAGTGAAACAGTCACAATGGTTTCATTCCAGACTCTTCACTATGAAAACTAGAGATATCAGCCTCGGTCTAAGCGAATGCAAAAATGATGAAGGGCATGTACGTCAGAAGAAAAGAGACATTAAACTGAGCAACATAAGCCAAATTTAACTTAATTTGTCAAGAGCGGATTGTTACAAAACAATTTGCAATGCCAGTTTCCCACAATCCTCGCTGTTATTTCCATTTAGCTACATGTTAGGGTCTAATTTAGGTTTTTGTGTCCTTGGAGCAACATTGGGCAATTGCCTTTCTCCTCCTCAGAGTGTTTAGCACAGACATGATTTATCAGGGGCTCATTGATATTCAGCAGCATGTTGACCAGTGAAGTGACAACGCATAACAATGAATGCAATTAAGTTTCCGTGTTTTCAGTAATCAAACTGAATGCATACTGAAAGCATTGCATTCTCACTTGAATGTTGAGGACCTGTTGACCAGACACTTTGACTGGAGCGTCACTATTAAGTAACATGAGGGTAAATTAATAGAAGAGACCACTTGGATCTACTTTAAATGATTTCATTTCAAACAACTAAAATTAAAAATATGCCTTTATGTTTATGATCTGTGGTACATTGTACTTTCTTCTATTGACTGTTGCACTGTATTTCTTCTGAATGCCATCGTAGACATGGTTAATGGCAGAAAAGAACGAACTGTGCATCTTAAAAAGGGGCAAGTGTTTGGACTCTCAACAACTTTCCAGTGCCTATTTAGGCTGCTCATTCAACCAAACCAATATGAGATTATAGCTAATGCGAACTATTAATGATCATTACTGCTATTGATTAGCCATTACTCATCGGGGTAGAGCACAGGTCTTGATAAATTGGATGAATTATGTAATGGCCATGAAGGGTAAAGTTTTGCCATACAAGAAATGAACATGAAAAATTACTCGAATTAGCTGCGTTTAGCCTCATATGAAAATAAAATGCTGAAATTTTAGAATTCAGTGAAAAGCATTACCGTCCATGATGATGATGATAATTGATTAGACAAGATTATTTGATATGACTTAGTATTTAAATGCCTCATTAGGTTTCAAATGTTTGTGTGAAGCGGTAGCTCTTTACATTTCAGTTTATCTCAGGATTGTCTGAACAATAAAACAGCACATGATGAAGTCCCCTTATGTTGCTGCAAACACATCTCGTCTTTGCTTTTAACCTCATTGTTTGCTTAAATTAAATATATATATATATGTCAAGGTATATAACAAATTCTTAACAAATTTCTACTAAAATTGTTCTTACCTGTATAGAAAAAGAAGGAAATTGGGTTTTCAACTAAATACAGCAATTTGACAACAACAAGAGAACAATCAGTCAGTTACTATCAACAGAACCATTGTTACTGAATTTTGGGTTACACCTCTTTATTTACACTGCAATTAAATAATTAGGATGTCATTATCTAATTACTGCTAATCATCTAATCAAGCGAGCAAACAACTGTCCTGAGACACACAGGCACTTTCCCCCCTGAACACACCATCAGCGACTGTGGCTGTTATATAATCCTTGTTGTCAAAGCATACTTATATGTCAGCCCTGTCCATTAACAGCATGTCTATGGAAATATTACTGCAAAGGTCATTGCCTGAAGGAACAGCGAGACAGAGGGGAGAGAAATGTGCGTGAAATAGCTGTGGCTAGTTGCATCGCTGGCAGAGCTCTCTGCCTCGCTTGCCATTTAAAAGCCAGAGAGCTCGGCTGATAATCCCTGTCAAAGGAGTGGGTCTGATCCCCGAGCTTCAGCCGCTATTGATTCCCTGTTTTATTGTTCTTTGATTTCCATTTTACTTATTTAACAAGCAGATGATGGATTGATGACCTTCAGCTCTGCCCTGTCTGGCTTCTCTTCCATTTCCTAAACTCGTGTTTGTCTGTCCTGACTAAGAGCATTGTTTACTGACTACCATCCTCTTTCTCTTCTCAGCTGGGATTTGATCTGTTTTTCCTACCTTTCTCTCTTTAAAGTGTTAATTTCAAAAGTAAACATTGCTACCTTCCTCGCAAAACTCCTGGAAAAAAAATCTCCTAAAATTTTAAAGAGGCTGAGCGGGAAAGCTTTGGCGTGAATAGCAGAAATGAAATGAAGGCGATAAGAGATGTTTCATGCACCAATAGTCTCCAGTATGATAGTGAGCTCAGGGGTGCAGGGCCTAATCTGTCGGATTTTAGGAGTGTGATGGAGAAGATTAGAGAGAAAACTGCTTCTTTTTTTCCCTTAAGTCTTCCCCATGCTTTTTATTCTTCTCTTGTTTTCCCTGAGCTTATTGTGATGTCAGAAAGATTGATTTATTTTAATGTAAAAAAAGATGAAGGAGACATGAGCTCAGCATGAGAAACTACATGAACCACCTGAACAAAAAACATCCAGCAGCTCACAAAAAAAAATCTTCAGTATTCCACACTAGCTAGAGGATATTCCCCTTTTTTTAAAATAAGTGAACATAGCACACACAGCGCTGCACAGTCAGCCCGTAATTAGTCGTAATCTGACTGAATTTGTTTGATTCTGATTCATGTTTACACAGAGAGGCGGCAGTAGCTGAGAGAATTATGCATAAGACTTCATCTGAGAGACAACTAATAACACATTAAAGGCAGCTGAGCACAAGTTTCCCAACACATGTATGGCATATTCATTAAGAGGGGGTTCATAATTTATTCAAGCTGTCATTTCAAAATAAAAGCCTTCCCTCTGTGGAAGGCTTTGATTCCACTGAAGGAAAGGTACTCTGTTGGGGTTAGCGGTCTCGGGTTTGACAACTTGAAGGGGAAAACCACTGGTAAAAAAAACAGTTTGATGGGTATTTAGTGTAATGACGTGTGTGTGTGTGTGAGCATGTCGCACCTGTTGCCTTCAAAACCGCCTGCAGCACAGCAGATGTAGACTATCATATACTAAACATAGAAAAATGTCAATGTTCCTCTTGCATCCCCTGGGAGTGCGGACCTTCTGCTGCCACATGTGTCATGTATCGCTGGAGCTCCGCTGCATCCAGCTGACACCTTGCTAGATTTCGCCTGCAGACACTCGCCTACATTCGGTTGCTAGCTCCGCATCTGGTTGCCAGATTTTTGCAACCAAAATGAAAACATCTAATAAATCTTTGGGTCGTCCCCCACCCTCGGCCTCCCCTGTCAGAATCCTGCCGGTGCACACCTCATTGCCTCCCCGTGGGAGCGGCAGCAGGGCAGTCTCTGTCACATTTGATTACGGCCTTGAAGGCAAAGAGCAACAACATAATAGCCTTATCAGTAACAGATGATTGAGATCTTCAAAGGGCCCGTTCTGCCTCGGTGCCTGTTCATCTGACTGGCCGCGGATGCAGGCATGATCAAAGGCCTCCAGAACATGGCGGCCCCGGCCCTCGCAGTCCACGGCTCGTAACCGGTACCGACTCTGCTCGTGCATCGCCACTGACAGGTGTCACATCTTAGCTTCCTGGGTGGTGCATTCTGCCTACTGATCAGGGAGAGTCATTGTTATTTGATCTCAAATGTCCTTGGTGTCAGATGAAAGTGTAAAAGTTCTAAGATGAAGGTAGATTTTTTTTTTTCAACAATCTGCGTATCCCCAGACCCTCGTTAGATATTCAAGGATGAGACTGATGTATTTCTTCCACGTCTACATTTTTATGACGTGAACAGCGTCGGTGTTGACATATGAAGATTTTTTTGTTCATAATCAAATGGACCACAGTGTGTTTATATCATCAACAGTGATTTGCTGCAGCGGACTGGCAACCTGTTAGCTGGGGCTTTTCTTTTCTTTCCTTCACTGCACACTAGCTTCAGCTCAATTCCTACATGACCATTAATAACAAGTAAAGTAATTATCAGGTAAAGACAGTGAATACATGAATAAATGAATGAGTAATGAACTGAAACTGAGTAATTAAAATTATTCACACCGTTGCGGTTTAAAACACTGTCTAAAGACATTCCAGGTTTTTTTTTTGGTTTTTTTTTGGTGCTATAATTAGAGTGACATCCATTTAGTGGAAGTTGAAAGATGAAAATGTTGACTTTAGATTGAGTCACAAGTCAGAAAAGTCAAGATGGGGCTATGCAGTGATGGTTGTCTTCACTGATGGAACAGTTACGTAGAATTTGAATTTAGAAATCGTTCAAACATAAACATAGAACAAACAGCTCCCTTTAGCTCTGACATGCTGTTGCTCTTCTAAATAATAGTTGAATGACTGAATATTATTGCTGTGGGAAAAACTAGAATCAGAGCCATATTGATGTAGTTTACTGACAATGGAGCCAGTGAACGATGTAAATGACAGTTAATGTTGATTAACTAACCTAACCCTAACCCTTGAAGGCAATCGTGCTTTAAATGATGTGAAGAAAATTTTCAGCTGCACCGAAATACCAAGGCAAATTCCTCATATGTGAAAATGTACTTTGTAATAAATTTGATTTTGATCTTAATCTTTTTACTGACACTGTAGTTCTCTGGTTTTCAGGGGACTATTCACTTATTCACAACCTGCAAGTTTCCCAGGCGTTCCACTCTGAAACATCAGAGGAGTTTTTAACACACATCACTTTCATCTAATCTCATCTAAATAATTTCTCAGAGGGACACCCCTCGACGCTGACAATCAACCTCAGCCTCAACCTCTTTTCAGCTAGGAGCCTCACACTTCACCGAGCTGCACAGAAGTGGCAGCCATGAAACAGCTTTCTTTGCTCCTGGTTGCACATCAAACATGCGTGTATGCTGGTTTTTTAAGTGCAATTTCATTTAGCATTGATTTACATGAGAGTGCACATTCCTGCTATTAATTTATTAACTAACATCACTGAATATTTTGGCTGAAAATTCCAAAAATATTTAGGAGCAACATGAATAATGTATTTCTCATGCAATCGAGTGCTTGGATTATATGAGACAGATGTTAATGTTGGAGACTGCGGTGCAATCTGACTTGCAGTGTACATTGGTTACAGCATAAAATAACACAAGTTAAAGTACTCAGTAGTTTCTCAGGAGTTGTGATTTTAGAAAAGAAAACTTGGCACTTAAATTGCCCACAGTTTTCCATGGGTCATGTGTCAGTGTGAGAGTCAGTTCAAATGTAAGAGAATAGTTTGAGTTGAGGACAGCTTTCCTCCAAGTTTATTCATGGTGTCTTTTAAAAAATTTTGCCATGATGTTTTACAAAGGATTGTTGGCACAGTTCAGATGATTATGGATTATCTTGAAATGACTGCTAGATTTGTCATTTGACTGCCTGCCTAGTGTACCCTGTAATCCCTGTAATCTGCAGAAAAGGAAATCCTTTTATATTTAATTAGTAGACGAGCATCACTGTCAGGATCTGGTGTTCAAATGTAACATTTATTTTTTCTGACATGTCTTTATTGCGCCTCACCGCACATGTAGCCTTTGTGTTCGCTCGGTGCAGCCCACACTCCAGCAACTCTCTGCTTGCAAAAGCTGGTCTTTGCCAGTGGCTCCATCTCTCTGTGTCACTACACTTTAAAGACATAAAGGTTAGCAGTGCGCAAGTTTGCATCCAAAAAGACAAATCCAGAGATTAGAGCTGCTCTTCCTATCTGTATGTTTGCACTTACACTATCTCTTTGTACCAACGCAAGTCATTGGACTGATACCGCTGCACGTTACGACTCTGCATATTGGCGGTTGTCATGCACATAAATCACAGGATGTCAGCAGTGATTTTACTTTCGTACTACTCCACCATTTCAGCATGAAACAGACTGAAACAGACAGGGTGAAGGTGAATTGATATCTTCACACTTCCTGTGTGCTTGTGTGTGCATGATCCCAGGTGTTCCTAAAAAAAAATTGATACGGTTATGATGTTTGAACATTAGCAGGTAATTACCAGGTAACACTCAACATGTGAGTGTTCACAGTCACCTGGTTCAACCCAGGTGTGAATCCCAGGTCAAGTCTTATCATCTGTTCTGACAATATGCACACATTGAATTAGTTACATTATTTAAAAAACTATAAAAATATAATATATAGGCTACATCTTACTAAGATAATATAGAAACACTGTACAATGGGAGTAAACCTGTTTGCACAAAGGGAGGGCTCACCATTATTCTATAAACATGGCAACAATGAAATACAAGAAATGAACAAACATTGGTAAAAATGAGTAACCCAGCGCACTAGATGAGAATCATTGATCAACGTCATTAAAGCTCCAAAAAGAATAGAACAGACAAGATTAAAGAGGAAAAGTTACATAAAGATCATTATTTATAGAAGCGAATGCTTCAGAGGAAGGTGGAGATCTGTCGCAGTGAGTCTTTTCCTCTCTCTCAACTAAAGCATACTGTAAAAGACATTAAAGCTCATTGAAAAGCTGGAATTCATCCTCAAACTACTTTTTAATTTATTATGTTTTATCAAAGATTCATGAACTTGCGTAATGACAACAAGGCTTTGATGTAAAGACTTTTTGTATTGATAAAGTTTGTTGTGCTTTTGACAACACATCCCTAGAAAACTGTAAAACTAATGCACACAAAGACAGACGCAGAGTATTAATACTGTGTATATATGTGTGGATTGTGCATAATCTCTCTTGATATACTGTATGCATTATTATAAGGTATTAAATCCAATTAATTATTAATGATTAATTATTCATTTGTTCATTACATTCCAGTAAGGTTTTCATATTTACCTCTTTTCTGACTGTCACTGAAGACTCAAATAATTTCTCCAACCATCACCTCCATGAACTCAATGTAAACTTCACATTTTGTCAAAGCCTCGGATAGAATTTGTTGCCGTCTGCCTCTCAGACGGACCTTTCAGCAGCCCTCGCCCCCTCCCGTCGTCGAGCCCTCTCTGCCACAGTCATCTGGCACGTCAGAGCTCCACTGATCTGAAGCTGTGAAAAGCAGTTATTGCTCTTCCATTGCCTGTGCGTCACTGGGGAATTATCAAGTCTCAAATAACAAAATACAAGATGGGATTCAGGCCCTCTGAGAGCCCGTCGAACAGCGAGCATTAAGGTTATGCTAATTGCATTAAGCCAAGCCTTCCATTCAAACTGAATTAATCTTGATCTGTTGTTGTTGTCTCTCTGTGGTTTACAATTGCTGTTTGCATTCGGCACTATTACATTATTACTGTTTGATCAGTTTAATTTGCACACAGAGAGAACAACAATGAATGTTAATGTGCGTCTCCGCATGGATTTCCGTGGCAGCTATAAATGTATGTTTTGGCTGAATACATTCTTCATCTGCAGCTGTGAATTTAAGCCTTCCACTCTTTCACTTGCTCTTGTATTTCCTGTGTCGGCGGTGCGTGGCCGGCAGCAGGGGACTGACATGCTGGCCCCGCACAGTCATGTTAAGTGGGAGTCCGCTGCCACCCCTGTCTGCTCCTGAAACCTTGATCCGACCAGATGTGCCATGATAAAGTGGTTGCATTAGACAGTCGCAGTCAGAGCCTGCAGACCGCAAACAGGCCCCTTTCTTCAAACTCTACAACTCCCAGGAATTTGCAAAAGCTAAGATCTAGATTTGATGAAGCTAGAATACTGACATATTTAAATTTGACTCAAAAATACTGAAAGTTAGAACCCATAAAAATTGTACTGGCATCTTCTACAGATTAGCATGGTTAAACCTGCAATAACTGTATGTGAACACAGCATGAACACATGACTTTTTAAGCTGACATGGCAAACGTGCTGATATTCAGGTGATGATTCTCTATACTTCTTCATGACTACTGCCTCTTGTTACATTGTCCTGTCATTGTCGTTTGATTGATTTTTATTCTAAAAATATCTGTTATATCTTTTTGCAGATGTAACTAGTCTCACTTTCTAATAGTGATGTTACTGGTTTCACCTAATAATGTTGTAAAGACTTTGTGCAACATTATATCTTTCAAACAACAAATCCTAAACAGTTATTCAGACAGTGAGCAGTGAAAATGTTTAAGAAATCATCATTTTGGGAAATAGGCCTATTCACTTTCTTGCAAAGAGTTGTCAAGATCAGAAGATTGACACCACTCTCATGTTTGTATGATTAATATGAGCCGTCTTATGTAGCTTAGCACAAAGACAGGAAATCAATCAGCCTGGCTATGAGATACAACATGTTCATGAGTAGTATCAATCTTCTCATCTAACTCTAGGAAATAAAGTGAATAAATGTATCACCCAAAATGTCCAACTACAGAGTTTTAACCACAACGCTGAAAGTTATAACCCTCATAAATAATATATCAGCTCGTACAAATATATGAAGTATATTTATATTAAGTCGTTATTCTTGTTTCATAACGTTGTAAAGATGAAGCATTTGGGGATGTTTGTTCAACAAATCTGAAATAGTTACATGGTAAAAATATTCACTTTCAACAATATCTTGATATCATCTACTGTGATGTCTCACCAAGCTTTACTTATATTATGTGTGAGCAAATTTCTGGTTATTTAGAACGGCTTAGTTCCACTTAGTTTGTGAATCACGGACGGAGTTTTCTGATTGCATATCTATATTTAATATCCCTTCAACTCTTTAAAATTGCATAGTTGGTGTCTTTAAATTGTGGATTTAATTGGATGTAAAGTTTCAAAGTTTAAAGTTTCTTCTAAAGTAAAATGATCTGTCAGAAAGGACTTGACTGCCCTGGAGTATAATGATTTGCGACAACTTTCCTGAAATGAGGAAAAAAAAAAAACCTAAAACACACCACACTAGCTGTAATTGGACTTTAACCACTCCTGCAACGATAACATAACTTTTCATTTATATTACTTAATTTTGAATGTCATCTCATAGAGTATGCATAGAGAAGTTACATTTACCCTTTTGGACAGTCATGACTAAATTAAAAAGGTTCTCTTTAGTTTTCAAATGGAACTCAAACTTATGTAGAATTTAAAGTGAGTTTTGATGAAAGGCCCAGTGTATTTGTGTATTCATTCTCTACAGATAATATAAAAAGCCACCTGTAATCTTCCAGTCTAGCTCTTATGAATAAGAGGTAAAATTGTATTGGTAAAAGATTGAATGCTGGTTATATGCTAGATGTCTGCTGCAAACATCATCCTGCAGACCTTCATCTTACTGTAAGCTTGTAAAAAAAAAAAAAGACCCTATCCATCTGGGTGTTGCATGTTGCATAAGGTGCGTGATGCAGCATTGTTTCTCATTAGTATCCAGCGTGTTAAGATGCCAACTGACAGCAGTCCTGGGGGATAGCTTTGTGCTGCTCCCTTATTTATGTGCCCAGTGCAACTCAGGAACGTCTCATCCTACATGCTCTCCACATCCCCCATCTTTATACATTAAGCTCAACCTCAGGAGCACCTCTGGCAATGCAGAGGTTGGGTATATTTGTCTACCCACTCAGAGAGGCGACGGCGAGGTCGGGGAAGGTTTTCAGACATTTCAGTTTTTATGTAAATGCAATTCATGACATGCAGAAGCATTCATTTGAAGCCGTCTAAAAATAACAGCAAATGCTATTTGAACAACACGTAAATCTGCTTATGTAGACGTGAACAAATTAAAAGCGCATTCATCAGAAAGCTCTCGTTGCCTTGCGAGAGATGCTCCCGAACAGCTGGGTCGGTTCTGCCGCTGATTGCTGTGCCACTGGATGCTTGTATGTGATTGGTGCTGATCAGGTATGGAGGTGGAGGTTTGTGGGCTTCATGGAGAGGTTAACAAATAAGGTTGATTTACTCCTGATTGCCATCTGAGTTTCAGCCTCATTTTCCTGCATTACCTTTGACTGAACCAAATAAAGCTATATGTTACAGGTACAGTCAGTCAGACTTAGCAACCTGAACCGATCTCTTTCAATGCTGCATTACTGACTTTTCTAAAATATTCGAGTGTTCCTTGAGGCTGTTGTACCAGCTACACAGCAGACAGGTGATTATACACACTCTATGTCAGCCTTGGGCCCGTGGTATGGTAATACCGGATGTCATGCATATAGTTTACTCATTCTGCTCTGCAAGCTATAGATGGCACCAGAGATTTTAAACTAAGATGTCAGGGTTGTCTCAAAATTATATTTAAGCCAAGAACCATGTAAATCCTAGTTATTGAACAGAAAATATGAAGACATTTATTCAGCTAGTAGTGGTAGTAATGTTAACGACACAAAAAAAATCAAACCTGAAAAAAATCTGAAAAATTGAGGATTCAGAAACTTTTAAAAACACAAGAAGTTATGTGATATAAAATGAAAACGAACTATGTAAGATTCTGCACTATTTCTAGGTCAGCAATCAAATTCAAGCAAATTTGTGGCAACTAACTTTCCTTGATTTGTATCCCTTCCACTGAAGCATGTGTTTAGATAACACACAGGTGGATTTGAGATAGATAGATAGATAGATAGATAGATAGACAGATATGTAAATCCATCTTCTGTCAGACAGACAGATTTTTGATCTCAGTTCTTGATCGACCAGATGTTCCGGTGCTGGGACCGGGCACAGTCCATTGACAGTGCTGATGCTGCAGAGAGGAGCTCTGAGGATAGTGCCAGTGGTGCTCGCTGGCCCTCTAACCACAGCAGATGATTGTGCTCACTCTGTAATTCGCTCAATTTAGCGACTGTTCTCCACTTACCATTTGCTCTTCTAGGACTTTTAGAGAGTCACTGTTGCAAGATAAATGTGACTACAAACAGTCAACTATGGCTCGTTAAAGTTTACAGGACACCCATTTTACATTATATTGTCCGTATTATCGTAAAAGTATGACTATAGCGAATAAAACCAAATTCCCATAATCTTTGTTTAAATAAAAGACATTTAGCCTCCTGACAGAATTAAAGCAACACTTGCACGCAAAGTCAAGCAGTATTTAAATATCAGAGAGTGAAAATGTTTCGTGACCTAATTGTGACACGCACGTGATAACAAATAAGCATTTTGGATGTTGAGTCTATTCTTTGCAGACTCCTCCTGCGCGTTGCTGTAGGCCCTGTGTCTGGATCTGACAGGGAGGTCCTAAGTTTATGTGGCGTGGCACCGGGGTAGACACACACCATTACTCTGAAGCCCCAGGTTCACGCATGAACATCACACACAGCCCTCATCCTGCCTCCCCCACTGACGGCCTCCTGGCTCGCCAAAGAGAGGGGCTGCCCTGCTTTCCTAGCCTCATTGATTCTGGAGGGTCTCCATCAATTAAATCTGATAGACTTTCGACTCCACTGAACTCGGCACAGCAACTATTCGGGGAAAGCAGAAGGGTCACCCCAATCTGAGAAACTCAGCCACCAAAGGCTCCTTCACATGAATGTAGAGAGACACGTCGTCGGCTGTAAGCACATCCTGACCACGGGCAGGAGCAGGACCTACATTTGATCTCACATAAATCTCAGGCTGCAAACACAAAGGAGCCATTTTCATAATTGCAAACAATATGAATTGTTATTTAAATTGCTGACAGCTATTTTTTTTTCAAACCCTGCCGCCTGAAGGCAAGACAAGTCAGTATTCAGCTCCCACCTCATTTGAGATCAAAGAGGATGTACAGATCATGTTTGCTCCTTTTTAATACCTACTTGCTGCCATGTGGTGTTTCTCAGCGTGTCTGTGTTTGCAAGAATCGACAGGCAAATAAAACTGGCAGGGTTTGTGGTAACTGATTTAAGAGCCGATGTTTGTCATTACTTCCGTTCCTTCAAGTAATTACTCTATACACACACACCTAATTATTGCTAATTTGCATACACAATTCATGTACATTTGTGATAATGAGGCCATTATGAATTTACACCCTGCTGAGATACAACATTTACTGAGCAATACTTTCTAGTAAGATCACTAATAAATGGTGATTATTAGGTTATTAGTTATTTAATGCTTGTTTTTATCAATTGTGGGCTGCACAGGTAATTTAGGCTCATTACATTGTTCCCCATGTGATAGTACATGACGTGATGTCAATGCCACTGTTTCACTTTGTTATTTTACTGCTCTACGTGCCTTTGAATTGCTGCCTGGGGACAAATGAAGTTCTTTGAATTGAACTGGATTGAATTAGAAATATTAATTTATGATGTCAATAACTCATCACTTTGCCTTTTGATGTAGCAGAATATATATGATTAACGATTTGGGATTTCCTGAATTTGTAACTCAATTAACCAATTTATTCACTTTTAGATGTATAGTTTTTTTGTATTAGGATGGTGATAATCTGCATTTTTCATGTCAAATTCCATGATAAAGCCTGAAACAAGACAAAACAATGAATTGGTTTTGTGTTAGGACTAGTTTGTACAATCCCTTAAATTGTAACACTTGCAACTTGCTGGTGTGAATGGGTTTACAGGTGGTACGAGCACAATTCGGGACACATCTTCAGTAGTGCACCTCAGGATCATCAGGTGTTTCGGCCATTATCACTGAACACCCTCACCTGAGGAAGGCCCCGCTGAGGTTGATCAGACCTCAGGGTGTGTCTCCTCGTTGGATTAATGCTCACCACCTGCTTCCAACAAACACTGTTGGGTTGTTGCACTGTCTCCTGTGTCCCATACACCGCACAACCCCAGGAAACTGTGGCCCACACCATTGAGAGCTCTTTGAAGAAGGTTGGTGTGGGTTTGGGATAAGGACGCTTTGAAGCCCAGCCTCACTCCCGGGGACAGCTCCCTAACTCGTGGTTTGCACTCTATGACCCAAGGGGAGTGGTCTTGCAGTAACAGAGGATGATGCACTTCTAGTGTGTTGTCTCTGTATAAAGCCTAAAATAACTTAGTTCTCCGTGTTATAGACCTCAATCAAAAATCATCAAACTATGAAAAGACCACGCTGCCACCTTGTTGCACTGGGTGACATGTTCCTTTGCTATGAAAGTGGGCAGTGCAGTTTATTTTGAGTCACACAAACTGTCCTGATGCTGATCTATTTTCACTTGTGCACCAAATGTGTATTAATCCACAGCTGAAAATAGTCCCCAACAAATGCCACATTTATCCCGTTCTGGTGACATTTGCAAAGAACCACAGTGTCAGGCTGTTTAAGAAATAATTATTTTATAAATATGAAAATATATATTTGTGACCTGTTTTTTTCAAGATTCATATCTCAAGTAGGAGCCATTGCTGGTAGTGAAGTCATAAAGTATTATGGTTAAGGTTATGGTCTGTTAATCACATTTGTCCGTAGAATAGCAGCAGCCTTATCCCTTAATGATGCATGAATGACTAACACAGGTGAGAAAAGTAAATAAATACAGTATCCATGAGTGGGCACAGTCAGTAAGTGGATTTTAATTAATGGTAAACAAATGAGATCATGGTTGAGCTGAACAGTAGAATTAATTAACTTCACCGATCAGATGAGGATAAACAGGTCGAGACTAGCAGCGAAGGAACAAGCCAGTTAGACTGAGGTGACTCCAGACTCTAAGAAAAAACACATCAGCCCGGGAGTTTGCTCGGTCACTGGATGATTCATATCTTGAAAGTTCCAAAACAAACACTGAGCAAAACAATAGAAAGCATTGGGCAATGTAGTGCAACAGAGTTGAAAATTACCTTTGTGAAATTTTCATTGTTAGAGACAGGTATGAATATATACTTATGTCACATGTGTAAGCAATATATAGACTCATTAAACCATTAATTAGCTGTAGTAGCTGTTTGATAGTGATTCATTTAAGAGCACTCCGTTGATTTATTATCGATCCTTAAAAAGTTTATCTGCAAGTAGATGTTTGGTTTTAATGAACGAATGGAGCATGTCATTCAGACAGCGTCAATGCTTTTGCCTTTTTTATGCTTGTTTTTTGACATAACAACACTGTATAAATAAGCAATCCCTCCTGTTTCCAATACAGTATAGCTTGTACATGGTTCAACAGTTGGGGCTGTCGTCATTGACATAGTGAGCAGACATGAGGAGTGATGGGTTATTCATGTGTAAACAAACATGGCATGTGTGCTCCGGGGCAATCTTTTGGAAGAACTGTCATTCTGAATTGCAGCGACTGTAGATGACACATGCAATCCCCCAGCAACGGCGGACCACAACTACACTTCGGTGCACGTACTGTATATTTCGAGGGATCCCTGTCGCTCTGAGCTCCGCGTAGGAGAGTGCAGAGAGTGGTTATGTGCCCAAAATGAGTAAGGCAGGAGGCTAAACCGGCAGCTTACCAACACCTCACCAAAGCCATTTCTGACGGTTACAATTCAGATGAAGAAGCCTGTTTCCCCCCCTGCTGAGCTGAGGCAGGAGAAAAGAGAGCCAGCGCAGGCGATCAAAGAGGCATCGATCGGGTCTGCTGCTCTCGGCCCGGCGGAACAGAGCCTGCTTCTTCTCCAACCGTTCTCCAACGCTGAAGTCGAAGCCTCGGCTCTCCTGAGAACAAAAGAACCGCGGCGTTCGGAGTTTCACATATGGATTCATAAAGCCTCTCAGATTGATCACTGCTTTTGTTTCACCTTTCTTGTTAGTTTTCTTTTTTTCCAGAAGTGCCTAAAAATAAGCAGGGCTAACTGCACTAATAAGCACATGCACACTAAGACATGACATTTTTGAGCGTGGCATTATTGTCCAACAATGCAAGGTGGACTAGAAATGGAAGAGCTGCACACAGCTGGAAATATGTGAAACGGTGCAAGGTGGATGTGCAACAGCTCAAAGGACAGCTCCAGAAACATAAACTAATATATCTTTGAAAATGTTTTCTGCACTATTTGTACTATTTGAAACTGGTGACACATTGATGTCTGTAAATCTTTTATCCTGTTAGTAGACTAATATGGCGTTTCCATGTTTTTCAGTGGCCTGTCTCACCCATGTCTGAAAGAACAGATAGGCTTTTATTTTATTCATGTCTCATGTTCTACTCTATATGTGCGTAAACACAACCCAAAGTTTACGTTTGCAGAAGTTTTCTTCCATTTTATGCGCATAACTACAGTGATCCTGTGTTCGACAGGCTTTTGCCAAAACACGGCCGTCCTATAACTCATTACTGTCCCTGAACGCATCCTGCACAGACACAGTGTTAGGACTGTCAAGGTTGGTTTTTTTTTAAATCACGTTATTAATTTTAATTAAAACTACCACATAATTTGTTCTAAGTCATTCAAAAGCAACCCACATAGCCTAATCCTAAACAAAGAGAAGAAAGAATTCATGTTGTTTCATTCTGTGCCCCCGCTGCCTCACTTGTGTGACAAGTCACTGTGACTCACAGTTACTAAACAGCCTTTTACCTTTAACCATGGATTTTTGTATATATGAATATGATGCTCTCACAAATTATTTTCAGATAGCCTGATTGCTAATAAGACCACACAGATCAGAATATTACATCGGATATTACATTTTAGGAATCCTGCTGGAGTACAAGGCCGTGCATGTTGTGCTTGTACACTGTGAATTTTGAATACAGAGAAATCATCACAGATCAAATATCTAGGTTTTTTCCACGTTTAATCTTGATCATTTGATTTTTGCTCAACTTTTCCAAATTCTTTCGCCACTTTCTTGGATTTAAGCCTCTTTACCAATGTGTCATATTACCAAGTCTAAATATGCACTTTTCACTGTATGTGTCAGTTAGGGTGTGGGAACAGATTTTGGAGTCAAGGCTTCATGAACATTTCAGGCGAGGATGCTACTTTCTACCTCGGCATGATGGTGATGCCAGAGAGTGACGATGGCTGTTAGTGTTTGGGTCTTTGATCCTGGCAGCTTTTCAGCACAACAACAGAGTGTTATTCCAAGTAGCTGCATCTCGGTGACTCTTCGGCTTCGCATTTTTGGTGACAGCTTTTGCTGCCACTAATGCTGTTAAGTATGAAAATTGTAACACTTCCTCCAGTATCATCCCTCAACCTGCCCAAGCAGATTGACTGATGAAGCCTGTCTTGGGAAACTTAAATTGTCATTCTGTATCTTTTGCACATCGGCAGCCCTGCGGCAACAAGAAGTAGGCCTAAACATTTATTTCAGATTCAGATGCTCCTTGCTGCCTGTTACATGCTTAGATAGATTTTAGCCCACATCTCTGTTTGTATGATGGCGTGAATGCAATTATTTACCATTCAGTTCATTTTCAAAATCTTCTAAGCCAATTAATGAACCACTCTATTTTATATAAATAATACATGATCTTATAGTTAGTAAGCTCATATGCAGCAGCAGTGGCCCTCTGTTAAAACTTTAATACTTCAATAGACTTTGAATGTGCAGCATTTTGCAGCCCTTGAAAACTTTATTTTAATTTACCAACTTTCCATATAATGTGACTAGAACTTTATAAATAATAAAGCTTTCTATTTCATTATCACCAATTCTTAAACAACAGTTGAACTTTTTTGGAAGTAGACTTATTCACTCTGCCAAAAGTTAAGATATAAGAAGAAGAAGACTGATATCACTCATATCTGTGTGGTAAATATGAAGCTGAACTCTCTCGTGATAATTAATGAGCTTAAGAGGTGCTGGTGGGCAGATTCTGTACCTCTGGACTGAGCCACGCTAGTTGTTCCCCCCGTTTGCAGTCTTTATGCTAAGCTAAGCTGTTTGCTGTGAGCGGGAATAACGAACCCTTCCAGGAATCCCTCAGATGCATTGAGTTGAAAATAAAGAGGGGCATTGCCTTTATTCTTACCAATACTAATCAGCTAGAATGATTGGACTGCCTCATTCCTGGAGGAGCAGCGTATTTTATGACTTACTCCATAAACAAGATTTATTAAATTTTAGACTACAGCACAGACATTTTGGGCCAGTTGGACCTGGTCACCAGTTTGCACACTGAGGAAGGATGTTTGTCTGAAATGTCTGTGGATTAATAGATCATTTGATTAGTGTTGTGTCCAGCTGATGGTCTCTGTTTTGGAAGATTCAGCACCCGGCTGTAATCAGTGGATTCATTATTTGTCACATCTGATCTTAAATCAACCAAGTGTCTCACTTTCTCTCATTTACCCTTTTTTAATTTGTAAATTAATTAGCTTTATCCTCCAAAACTGAATTATTTAAAATGCTCTCTTCATAGACCACCGTCCTTTTCTGCTTTTCATTTTTCTGGTTACTGTGTTTTATGTATTCACTCCTCTAAGATGTTTCCTTTCCTAAAAAACTAAATCAGCAGCAAACAAGCCATCATTTTATTTATTTATTTATTTTTATCTCATACTGTGTCATCCAACGAATAAAATACTTGCATCACAGAAACTTTGAGCTGGAAACTTTTCAAAGAAGTGACCTCAAAGCTCATCTCAACCAGTGAATCAATCCAGTAGAAAAGATAAATAATGGAGAACTGGCCCTTTGTAGGGATTTTTTTGCTGCATTCTGTCCGGCCTTAATGTTAATCTACGATCTGAATTATATCTTCTTCATTGGATTTGACATCCTAATAGCATATCCTGAGCCATATCCTGTATCTAGTGATAAGGCTGTTTTGTACTATACAGCCCCTCATGATGCTCCTCCTGATTTTGGTCAGCGATCTGCTTTTTGCATCCTTTGATAGAGATTAAATGAAAGAATGATGCAGTGTGACAGGAAAAGGCATCTTGCATAGTTCACTGTGCATCAAATGGATAGATATGTTAACAGAACCATTCTTTGGACAAGGATTTATTTTTCCATGTCTTCGGGACTAAAAGAGCTTCATAGCGCCTCTCTTTTCAGTCAACTCTATTATCTGAAAGTCAAAATTTGATAAAGATGGAGTTAACATGTATTTTATGAGTGTCTTTGAAATTGAGAGGAGGAGAAATGATGAATTATTTATGAAAATCCAGTTGTGTACATGTCACAGAAATAATGTTTGTTCAATAGGGCCAATCACACCAGGCAGCTCCACGGACCTTCTGGGGGTTTTTTTCCCTCCAACACATTGGTTCATATTTTTCCTTCTCTCCCCAATCTTACTCTGTTTTTCTGAAGGCAAGTCATACCTCGGAGGATATGAAAAGTAGCTACATGTGAAAATTGCTTTTTGACAGGAGAAATAGAAGTAGAACTTTTCAAACTGAGGTTTAGTCCTTAAATGAACTTGTTCGCAAACTTAGCTTCATCATGTATTCTTTGTGTAAAGCAGGCGCGCTGACCAAACTCATAACAGCCGTCGAAGTGGTCGGCTCTTCTGTAGGAAATTACTGTCTGTTTTCAAAGCGGTTTTCGGCCATTCATTTTTTTTTGTGCATGTAAGTTTTCTACATCTTTCATGTACATGATCATCAGGGGCTTTTGTGAGCTTTGACCTTTGCAGATTTGTTTATTGTTTTTGCAGGTTGCAAGGCTCTTGCATTAATTTGCCTGTCTCTGACTAATTTGTTTGATCTGAGTCTAAAAACCTCAAGTCGGCATAGAATGCACATTTGAATGGGTCCTCGAGTTCGAGAGAGATGTGTCTTCATCTCATCTCCTAGATGCTACCACAGTTTTCAAATGTGCTTGTACTAAGTCTGAGAGAAGAAAAGAGCAATAACCAATGAGAGTGCTCAGGAGACCGGAGGCGGGACAGCGAGGGAGAGAGGTGACAGACACACAGAACTCTATTATTAATGTATTAAAAGTCATGAAATGAGCTTGAAATGAAAAGGAGATGGAGTGACATGATGAGATGCATTCAAAGACACGCAAAATCTGAACAAACCACCGCAACCAGTGGAGAGAGAGAGAGAGAAAGAGTGTGAAGGGGAGAGAGAAGGAGGTCCAGCAGCTCTGAGTGCAGCAGGTGGAGGTGAGATGATGCTGATATACCCAGTGTCTCAGTACAACACTGAGGTAAATATTAAGATAAGATAAAAATATAAGATAAGATAAAAAATAAATAAATAATATCAATTTGCAAGATTAGATGATAAAAAAAATATATGATGATAAAAAATAAATAAATAATATCAAAAGAGTTCAGTTGCAGTCTGTGACATTATAATCATTTGAATGTTAAGTTCAAATTCAAGTTTGCCACAACACAAATGGCAACTCTCCACCATCTGTTTGCTTTAACAATGAGACTGTTTTTTTCTCTAATTCTTTCTAAGAATCTGTTTTAGTTTGTTCTTTATGAGTTTAGTTGTTTTAAGTTAACGATGCTGCTCTCTACTTGCACAGTGTGTCTGATGTTGCTGATATTCCTGTCGATTAAAAGTTAATACATGTTTCTTTTCTCAACCACAGCCTTCCTTGTGGCTGGTGTATATCTCTTCTGTGTTTTTTTTTTTTTTACACTTGCTCTTTTGTTGGATTCACCACATACAGTATGTCTGGGGAAGAACGCATCACATATGCACATAGAAAACTGTCGCAGTCTGCACCACAGTGACCTCTCACACAACTTTCTTATAATGCTGCAATATTTTAATCCAGTCTTGGATTTGGAAAAAACTTGTGCACCCTCACGTCAACATGACAGCAGCAGCGGGAACTTGGTGATTTTCAAAGTCTTTGTGGCTTTAGATGAGGAATCCTACTGGTGCTGTCGAGGTGAATATGATAAACTAATACACAGTACTGTCGTTTAGTGTGAGTATCAGAGACGCAATGAGGAATTCTCACCCAACAGATCATTTTGAATAATTATCTTCTGAAATGGGACATGTTTTTCTGCTTATATTTAGATTTAGATTTACTTATATTTAAATATACTTTCCATGTTGTTAATTACCTGGTTCCTACTGCATATATTTGACACATATTTATGTTGTTCATGGGGGGTCTAATTTTTTTCCTTTCTTTCTTTCTGCTCATGACTGATTAGCTGTGAATACTATTACTACTACAGTGTCCCCCTTGTCCCCTGACCCCCCACGTCACACACTGTGTTGAGTTGACTTTTTTAATACACTGGCAGGGAGGATTCTAGCAGAGGGCGTAGTTACCTTTGAACAAAATGTGTTTTGAACATTGAACAAAAACTTCATTAACCGTCTTTGATCACACTGACTCCTAATGTTTGGCTGCTCAAATAGATTCTGTATTCTCTCTGTTATCTGTCAGTGACCGTGAAGTTAAATTTCTCCTGGTTGTCAAATTTCACTTCACGGAAGTGTAATTTGACAGCGAGCTGAAATCAGTCAAAAAATGAAATATTTAACTCGTGAGAAGGCACCCTACTGATATTCTCAAGAGACATGGAGCTTGTGGGGACATCTCAGTGAGCTGCTGAATCACGACTGAGTCAGATTACCTTATCTTCATTAGAGAGAAAAAAGAGCACATTGAACTTAACTTTAAATTAACTGATTGCCTCATTTAATACAAAGGGGCACCACCTCTTGGGAACATATTAAGTGAGACACATTCTTATGTCTTGAATTTTGTGAGGTATTTAATTCTGCATACTAATGGAGGCATTTGTCACAATGATCATTTGGCTCCATACGTGATGACGCAGGTGTTGACTCTCTCTGTGGTGGTTAGACAGAAGAAGCAGGAAGTCAAAAGTTAAAATGTGAAAACTTAATTTAAGAATCAGAAGACCTTCGAAGATGCTACAGCACATGTGAATGTAAAGTGACTGTGAAGTGAATGTTAAGCGGTCACCGCTACCCTGTCACAGTAAATGAATGAACTACGCAGCAGTATTCTTCAGTGATGAGACAAGGTGAAAGAAAAGCTGAATGTTCTAAGTAGGCCTGTGTGTGTAATCCATCATTCCTCTGTGTCGCAAAGTGAATGAAAGAATGTAAACACACTTACTGTGGAATATAATTTACGCACCTGGCCATGAACCGTATATGTGTCGAGTGTTGTGGTGGAGCTACCAACCATATAAAAAATCTAATGCTAGTGTATAAATGAAACCTTAGACCGTAGCTACGGCAGGACTGCCATTAACCTCTTGCATCAAGTATAAATCCAGTTAAAGAAGCAAAGAAGCAGTGAGATGCTGTAATGATGCCATAAAACCTCTTAGAGAGGGTTCAAAGCATGTGATAATGGTGGCATATAAGCGATTTTGAGCAGTTCGGGAAGGCAAATGTTTTATCGTTTATGTACAAGAACTTGTCACAGTATAAAATGCTGCAAATGGCCAGTAAATACTCCCTATGTGACAGGGTTGAGTGTTTTCGGTGTCGATGTCTCATTAATGATAATGTTGAAAACAGACTAGAACAAGGTACAAGGAAAGAAAATTGAGAGGGATTTTCCACGAGGAGGGAGCGCTGGGGGCAAACAGTGCCGTGCAGGTAGAATTTACACTACTGTTCAAATAAGATTTATTATTTATTCTTCCTTCAAACATAGACATTTATATAACAAACTCACCAGGTGATGATGGTCCCATTGAAGCACTGAGCACGTGCATTGAACAAATCACTGAATCCATGTGCCAAAATTTTCTTCACTTAAATGAAGATAAAACTTGAAGTAATTGTTTTTGGAGCCAAAGGAGAACGATTAGAAGTTAGTGCTCAGCTTCAGTCGCTAACATTAAAGACCACAAGCCAAGCCAGAAATCTTGGTGTAGCCATGGACTCAGACTTCAATAACTACATTAGGACAATTACAAAATCTGCTGACTATCCCCTAAAGATTATATCATGAATTAGAGGACTTACACAGGATTTAGAAATCCAGGTGATTATCTTCAGTGGCCTCAACTACAGTAATGCTGCCATTACAGGTCTCTTTAAAAAGTCGATCAGACAACTGCAAGTGATTCAGACCTGAACTCCGGCTCTCAGATCTTTACACCCGCGTCCTGTTTATTAAAGAATTTACTTTAAAATACTGAAGTTGGTTTGTACAGTACTGAATGGTTTATGGCCAAAATACATTTCTGATCTGCTGCTATCTGCGTTAAGAATCATCCAGACCTCTCACATCATCTGGGACGAGTTTATTTATCGTCCATGGAGGGAAAAAATAACACAGAGAAGCAGCTTTCAGCTCTCATGCAGCACATATGTTTTCAGAAAATCTGCTCCAACTCTCATTTTTTTTTAAATTAGGGATTAAAACTTTTTTTGTGTTTGCCGCTACATTTTTTAAAATTCAATTTGGGACCACTCATTCATGTTTTCTATTTTTTTCTCTTTCTTACTTTTTACATTGTCTTTCTATATTGCCATGTCTTTCTCTTCATGATGCCTTTTATATCATATGTAAATCACTTTGCCTTGTTGAAAGGTGCAATGCAAATAAAGTAGCCTTGCCTTGCCTTTAATGTCAGAGCCTAAATCAATATAAAGACAGAGCACTGACCGGTGTGACTGTGCTGGCATATCTAATTCATTAAAATTCCTCTTGTTTTGTTCTGTTTTTAGGTGGTCGCAGCTCTTCAACGAGAAATAAGCTTTGTTTTTCCCGGTGGATCGCTCAGGGTTTTCGCTCATAAAGCCTTTTGTAATGCACGGTGCTTAAGGGAATTACAGTGTGTGCTCTTTATACCATGCACAGCCCTAAAAGCCCTGCACAGTGTGTGCTCGTACAGCAGGCAGTACATAACAAGAAGTGGCTCCCTGGTTATATGACAAAGCATGAGTTCAATGCTTTTTCTTTGCTGAAACACTGGAGTACCACAGAGACAGTAAAATCCACATACAGTTGTTATCCAACATTATATTTACTGTTTTGAAAAATACATGTATTTAAGATGTCCTATGCCCAAATTGTACTTATAAGCTATTGTTTTTGCATTTCTTATGTGATCACTTCCACATTTGGTGTCATGTTGTGTAATTAAAATCACTACATACACATCATTTAGGCACCTCTATGCAGTATAAAGATATATTTCCTACATGAACCACTACCTGCAGCTCCTGTCCCTAAAGCATCTGTGCTACATTTGAAATAAATGCGCTTACAAAAATTTAAATATATGACAAAAGCATGTTTGAGTCTCGTGAGTCCTAGTGTGAAATAAATCCATCCTGCTTAAAACTGTAAAATAGAATATCGTGAACTTTATGAGTCCTTTGAAAAGCCTTCATATTATTCAGTACGCTGTGATTTATCGCTGACATCCTGCATTCATCCCAAGGTCACCTCTGTTAGCCTCTAATAAATTTCCTTGTCCTCAACTGTCTGTTGTGATTGCGTTTAGGTTGTATTTTCCCTCTCTGTTAACGTCTCAGTTAAATAAAGTTAAGGGTCAAGGTAAAACTCTAAAGAAGACCTAAAGTGGATGTTTTTGTCTTGTATTATGTCCCCTTTAGTCAAGTGTTATAACTTTACTTTGCATGCCCCTTGTAGGAGCAGACTATTAGAAAGAGATTAAACGCCTGGGTCACTGCAGCTCCAGCTCAGGCTTCACTTTGATGGCAGCTATTAAAGCAGACTTGAAGGCAACTTCTTCCTCTGAAGCTGCCAACTGTGAACGTCACTTAGCCAACCTCAAGCCACGTGGCATTGTGCCTTACTCATCTTCTCAGCCAATGATTGTCCTCTTCTCAACACTTACTTCCTACTCGTGTCTCTTTGTTGTATATTTGTGAACAGTTCATCAGTGGTTTGTAGAAATAAACCCTGCGGTACTTTTGAGGCTGTAATTTTTTGTGATTCTTCCATGTGCGTGCTCAAACCATTTTCCTGCACAACCTTTAGTCTACTCTCCAAAAATGCCAAAATGTGCACCTGCAAGGAGGCAGGACACAGTTTTACATGCAGGGTAATAAACCCAAAAGAGGGTTCTGCTCACCACAGTATTAGCAGCTATAAGACGTAATTTGCATCCCTTTCACCAAGTGAGAAGAAGGTTTGGCTTGGCTGAGAGGATGAGGGAGGCACAGTGCCACATGGCTTGCAGTTGGCTAAGTGAGGAGTGTCAAACCAGTGTCGGCAGCTTTGGAGGAGGCAGCTGTCTTCCAGTCACTCGGGGAACAAAAGTTCGTTCCAGATGTTCGGGCGCTCAGAGCTCAGTCTGCATAAAAGAAATTTGAATATGAATTGGACTGTAATTGTTGGCAAGTTGGTTAATTTCAATAATTGTCACATTCAATTTCAAGTATTTGCTTTAGATTTCAAATTGCCGCATTCAAGAAATTTAAATTCAGCTGCTCAATTATGAGCCTACTGATGAATTCATATTTATGCAGTTCAAATTCAATCTTTGCTCACACTGATCTCCGCTCATAACGAATAAAGTGTCAAATCACATCACATCGTATAAACAGACAGCGTATTATTTAAACAGACAGCAGTTTCATACAGGGGAGGATTTTATGGCTGTTGTGCAGAGAGGATTCATCTACAGCAGCAGCCAGAGTACATGCAGTATAAATGCAGAGCAATACACTTGAGGATTTTATTAGCAAAGTCTTAATTAGCCTGAGTCTTGTAAAAATCTAATAAAATTCAATTGCAGTTGTTCCATTCACTCAGTTTTCACACTAGATGTGTTCATATAGATTTAATGCTTAATTAACCAATTCCGTCCAACTTTCATACATTTTTATGAGAAAAGCACTCGCTGTTTTTGAGTAATCAGTCATTGGTGAAGATTAATTTAGCATTAAACAATGTTGAAGTGAAGAGAAGCCAAAGTCTGTCTAGAACAAATAAAGGGCAAAGAGATGTCAAAAATTACAGATCTTATTCAAGACAAATCAAACAAAAGAAGACAAATCTCTGATTTGCCTTCAAGTATAAGAGGATGGAAACAGTTAACATTTAAATACATAAATATACACGGTTGCTGAATGTGATCAATCTGTAGAGTGCATGACCTGTTTTAATTTGCAGGCTTTTTTTTTTTTGGCGCCTAAACCCTCAACCTGCATCATACTTTTCCCATAATGCCCTTTAACAGCCTCCGGAAACTATATGGCAAGCAGCCATAGGTTATCTGTGTGGGTGGCGATTGCAACAGCGATAGCAAAAACATACTGCAAGAGAGCAAGAGAGGAAGAATGTTTCCAGTGAGGGAAGAAGTGAGACTGTGCTCTGGAATATAACACAACATGACTTGTGGCTTCATCACATTATGGTTTATTGTTTGTCTGAATTTAGTATCTCTTCCTCTTCGGTAATAAATTCCTGCCTGCGTGTTTGCTGAACATTGCAAACTGTGTTGAAAGTTTGTCGATCCCTTTTATTTAGGTTTTCAAACATGGCATTTATCATTTATACTCGAAAATATGTCTTTATATTCAACTTCACTGTGCATGAACAGTATCTTGTAAAATACAATTTGACAACAAAACATTCTTTATGGATGTGCTTTTAAGTAAATCTTACACCTCTTCAGACCAGAACTGTGTTTTGGTGGATGCTACTGTATCAAGAGAAGGCTTTGTCTCACTATATTGTACATTATACTGTATATTTGTATGATGATGGGTGAATCATGAGCTAAAAGTATCCACTCAGCAGGTCATCTGTCAGGGTTGCTGACAGTACCAGCTGGCCCGTTCTGGCTGCCAGGGGTACAGGCAGGTTAGAGGGTGGGCCTCCCACAATCATGGCTCTCCTTTCTATATCAGGGGCAGGAAGCACAGCCAAGCCTCAAGTTGCGTGCCGTCCTCTCGAACAACAGCATAATTGATCCAAAAAAAAACAACAGACGGAAAGGAGGAGCAGATTGCCCACGCAGCCATTCATGTCCAGCACATTACTGCAGGTCCCGAGTTCAAACTGGGTCGAGGATGAAACAGCAGAATCGCAGAGGCTACAAGATCAAAGGCGTGCAAGTGTGTGTGTGTGTGTGTGTGTCAGTAAAGGTATTTTGTGGCGAAATGATGAAAGCGTGGAGATGATAATAAATTGAAAACCCCCTGGACATTACTGGCAGGCACAAGACGAGTGTGTTTATGGCTGATATCTGATTGGTTACCTGTGAATATGTCCTCAAATAGTCCCTGATACCAGCATGTGTGACACAGCAGGACTAAGAAAAAAAAAAGTGTGCGACCTCAAAAGTTTACCGTTGAAGAGATAAACAGGTCAAAGAGGAAAAGAACTTTTAGAAGATGAACATACTTCACTTGTACTTCCACTTGACAAAGAAAAGTCATTTTTAAGAATGACTGTTGTCGTCCGTGACCAGAAGCTGAGATTTCAGAGTGGACAAAGCATTTCTCTTCTCCAGAAGTAAAAATCTACTCCCAGCTAAAGTTTGTCCCTCTGTCACTTCTCAGTTCAGGAACATTTTTTACTCTTATCAAAACATAAAATGATAGTTAATCAAATACAAGTTACTCGTAAGTAAGAATCTCCTGTGATAAACAGAAGCAATGGTGTAGTGTTTTCAGTTTAGTCAAGAACCATTAAAATATTTCTAGGAATTGGATTTACAAGTTAATATGTTTTAATATTTGCGTTTCTTTATTTGCTTCACACCAAATTGATCAAAAAAACTTTTATTCGGTCAAATTTGCTTATTCACTTTCTGAGAGTTCGATGAGAAGATTGATACCATTCTCACATAGTTCAGTTTAGTTCAGAGCTAGAGAATACAAAAAAATGTAATAAATAAATAAATAAATAAGAAGAAATTGCATTTGTTGGTTTAGAAAGAGTTTCATGCTGTAATTATTTGGAAACAGCAGTTTAGCACTGATTGTTGTGTGAATATAAAACACAGTTAAGTCATATAGCTTCCCCCTAAAATCACAAATTGTCATTTCACATTTCAGTTTCTGTGCAGATTTTCTTGCTGTTTCCACTTGCTTCCACTCTTTACGGTAAACTAAGGCAATCTTCTCCCGGAACTAGCTTCATATTTAACACACAGACATAAGAGTGTTATCGATCTTCTCACCTCACTCTTAAAAATAATCTTTCAACCATCAACTATCAACCATATTTGTGCGAGCACATTCATCTGTATAACAAGGCTTACAGGCAACAAATGAAAAATACATATTGAATATGAGAATGTTGAAGGATCTAATTCATTTCTCAGTGATGTCTGAAAAGATTCCTTTCCACGCTTCAGAAATTAAATCTCTTTGTAATGAGCCAAGGAGGTTAACCTAAAACCCTATCAACTCAAAATTACATCTTAAAAGCACAAGTCACAGCCAAATCCAACACCTTGAAGAAGGGCATGATTAAGTGTGTCCAAAAAGTAAGGCTCTAATTTTCCAAGATAATTACCCGCCGTGAGACACTTTCTGGAAGATTTAAGGGCTGACAATTAACTTTGCGATGTAACGACTCCCTTCGTTAGCTTTGGCGTCTGAGGATTCTCTCAATAGATGATTTTTAGAAGTGGGATAATCATGTCAAGCACTTTCTAGGTAAAACCGCTGGCGAGAGGGATCGGCGAGCAGATCAGGGAGGCTGGAGTTTATTTTGGCAGCGTACCTGTGCGTCCTGGCAGCGCTGAGGGTGAAAAGCCAAGCAGTCAGCTGTGAGGAGAGCCCAGGTAAAAACTGCAGATGCATCGTTAATTTTTCCCAGTTTACATTGTGGCACAGACTTCAAAGCTTGCTTTTTTGTTTCCATGTGTGTGCGTGTTGTCTGTCTTCCCTCTGGCCCTGACCAGCCTGGCCTTTCGGACACTGGAGGCAGGTGGAGTAGCGGGTCAGGATAGAAAAGAAAGCAGCATGGATCCTGCCAGTCACACAGGGCCCAGAAGACTGAGTGGCCGGGCCCTGCAGGACCAGCTGGCAGATGGCTGCCTCAGGATAATGACCAGGTGACATCTGCAGAGTGAACAAGCCATCAGGCTAACAGACTCACCTTGACCCACCAGCGAAGCCAAGCTGCCCATTCTCAACCTCCTCCTCCTCCCCCTGCAATTCCCTCAGGTTACACCCACAAACCGAGAAGTATAACAGAAGTTTATTGATTTACTAAGTTTCTCAACTCCTCGAAAAAAGAAGTGTGAGAATGTCCTGAAAAAAAAAAAAAAAAAAAAAAAAAAAAAAAACATTAACAGATTTTATGTGGGTGTTTGAATTGAATTTTCTTTTATTCACTAGAGATTCAGTCGCTGCCTCTATCAATGCCAAATGGTTGGGAGTAAATTTGTCTCTGAACCATTCTTTTTTCTCTTTTTTTTTTCTGTGATTCTAACCAAAAAGTCCTTAACACACCGTATTATTATCTGACAAACCAGACTCGTGGGAACTGACAACTTCTGGTGGCGGGAATATGGTCAAGTTATAACATGATGCAATATAAAATTGCTGTTTTTTTTATTATTATTTTTCTCACAGTGTTGCTATTGACAGGTGATTTTGAAAAGGCAAGGTTTGTGCCTCGTCTAAAGACTCACACACATTGACTACGTGATGCTGTGCACAAAGGTCATCTTTTGACAGCGCTGAGATCATGAAAAGGTCAGACTCCTTGTGCCATTTGGAAAAGAGGCAGTGTGATACCAAGCTGCCAATATAATTTCAGCATGTCTTTTTCATCTGAGTGTTAACACCATACATTGTTTACTAAATAGTTGACTGTGGCTGTATGACTGCTGGCAAGCTGATGTTGGAGATGGAGTTAGGAAAACTTTGGAGGCTGAAAAGAAAGAGGTGCAGTGCTGAATGAAAATGAATTCAGTCGTGCACACTAAGTGAACATGAAGCATGCAGTTTCTGTGTTTTTGTGTTCTAATGTTGCATTGAAAACAAGTAAATAAGTAAGTTAGAAAGTGAGTAAACATTGCATATGGTGAGAGAGAAAGAAGATTTATTGAAGGGGGTTTGGGCCCCTGGGGGGAGACAATGAATAACTTACATGCAAACAGAAACAATGCAAGACTGTATAATTTTGGTATTTTTACTTTTATGAAGCCAAATACGCCTGGAAAAATCGATGTCAGATAGGATGATGTGCATTATGGAAATGTGTTTTGTGGAATACGTACTTATTCTTTGTCAGGACATAATCAATTAATCTCTTAACTTGCAGCAGATATGAAGAACATTAGAACAAAGTGTGATAGAGGGGAACGCTCTGCATACTAAGTACAATGATCACTTACTGCCTACATTATTTTGCAACATGCATACAAACACATGGTTCATTCTAAATGTGAAACCATCCAAAAGAGCAAATAATTTCTACACCAGGCGCTTTTGGTTAGATTACAGTTGTATTTACATATTGGAAGACATGTAGCGCCTAATAATGATGATAATTAAAAATACGTGCTGGCTTTCAATGCAACAATGAGAGTTCATCTTCATTTGTGTTTGTTATATTTTGGTTGTTATGTTATATGAAGCACAAGATTAGTTCAAACAGTTAGGTTTGTGCTGCATTGGCATCAGCTATTTCATTCATGTTTCATTCACACAAACAACCTGGGTATCAGCTGACTAGTAATGTCCAATCATATCCATGCAGGTGTAAGTAACCATTGTAAACTCTTCTCACTGTGACTGCGTTCCTGCTTCACTCAAGCCAATGCAGTTTGTTGCCACAGCTCCCTGTTATATTATGTTACTGTTTGTTAGGTTAGGCTGGTTCAATCATTTATGTTCCTGTCATGTATTATGGCTGATTTGTATATTTAGTATGAATATTTTTGTTGTATCTTTTAAGTATGTATGAAATACACAAAACCCAAATTAACTCATCTGGTGCCAAAGAGATATTGTGGCTGCATTCAAACGATGATGTGTTGTGTAGGGTTTCTTTGCATCAATAACACCAAAGCAGCAAATTAAATATACAGTAGATGACTCAGTAAATGCAGTAGAAATTCTCCTTCTCATTGGCAAGATAAACAACTGTGTTGAGACCGAAATGCATTTATTTGCTCTGTCAATAGCTTATGTGGTTTTAAAGATATCTGTCTTAGATGTGCAAAGCTGGATGAGCATGTCAGATATGAATTATGAATTGTTTATTGTTTAGCAAATACCAACATGCATTAGAGAGCAGTAGTTGAACTGAATATTCATGTTTTGTTTTTAAGATTCCAATAATAGTGGGATGTAGCATAATCTTTTTCACAGTTATCTGGCTTACTTTCTAATCCTGCTCAGATTTTCCTGCATTTCTAGCTACTGAAGTGCTGATATTGATCCATTCTCCATCTCCATCCATTTTCCATCCAGTCCGACAAAAGCCCTGTTCCTTACCTTGCAGTATGTGTGCCAATCACTCTCAAACTGTGAAGAAGCACTAAATGACTTTCAGTCTCAAAGTCTCCCTAGCTTCCCTAAGCTCTTCTAGCTTATTCTCAGTGCTTAGGATGCATTTTCAAGTAGTTAACCCACTTTCTGTTCTTGCTTATAGACAAAATGTACTTCTGGGGTTTCACTGACTTTTGTGTACGAGTGTAGCATCTCAAGACTCTCTGAAACAGCTTAAAGCTCAGACAATGCAAACAGTATTTACATAAACATCCATGGTCACCTTTGAGAATGGTCATGGTCGGATGGGCTGCTTAAGTTCTGAAGAAAGCTGTAATTGGAGGTTTCCCCAAGCTGGGAGCTTTCTGGACGAAAAGCCAGACTGAAAATACAAAATATCACATCCAAATAAAAAGAGGCCAAGTTTGTATTCATATAAGGATTTGGCCAACCCATGAACACCCAAACATGCATCCTAGAAATAATGTAACCTCAACATTTGATGAATAAACAACTTTGGCTACAGGTTCTATAGTGTATGAATTGAATTATGGACTTATGGATCCTATGCCATTACGATGCATTCAGGGACCCAGGGATGCTCTGTCTCCACTGACCTCTGTCTGATTTCATCATAGAGCTAAGCCTAATTCACAGACAAATATAGCACAGACCGGCTCTGTGACTATCTGGAGCCGATCCAGATCCATCCAAACAAAAATACTCTCTCATTACTTTCACTGCAGGGATGTGGAGAGCAGCGATCTGATCCACTGGCATGGATAAATCCATCTCTTTCATGTTCCATCGGCTTTGTTGACTTTGTTTTGCTTCTTTGCATCATTTATTGAAGTAGTAGCTCCATCACAAGATTCATTTAGCCTGTAACAATGTTTTAGTTGACTCAAATACAACAGGTGCATGAGTGACAACTGCATACATGCAGAGCAGACAGAACGAGGAGAGTTTGCTCACGCATGCTTTAAATGCATAGCAGGAAGCAAACCACATGTTCTGACACTTCGGTCCTGAAGCTGGTAAACAAACCTGGCAGTTTGTGGAAGATCATTCAAGCCATTGGTGTTCCCTTTCAGTCACTTCACTTGGTACAACACATGTAATGTATGGGCTGATTGAAGCCGCCTCTATTCATGTCTTCAGACAGATGACCTGTGGCGACATATGTGAGGCCTGGCCTGCACATATATACAGTACATCCATCACCACAGTCATCCCTCAGTCCCCTCAGAAAACCTCTGCCAAGTCGGGCAAGCAATCTACAGATAGTTAGCTCTCTTTCATCAGTAGGCTTCTGCTTTCGTCCACAAGCTTCGTGTCTCAGAATGAACCTCAAGCCGAAACAGGCAAAAAAGAAGTCTGCTGTCTGCTCCTGTCCTCAGGGGTCCGGCGTCTCTTTGCATGACGAAGACCAGCACAAGGCATGTCCCATCTGTCTGAGGAATGGCCACAGCAATCAGGGCATGGTGAGTTAAGGGACTCTGAGGTTATGGAGCTTTTGGTCAAAGTCCCCGCTGGTGACTGGGCTGACCACATGGAGTAGTTGAGGGGTTAGCCAAGCCCTCCAAGAGCGTTCGCCAACCGTCTGAACCTGGAGGTAGACCTTCTCTCCATCCAAAGATCCAAAGAGCAAGGGCATCATCCACTGGAGGCCTATATGCCTATAAATTCGTTGAAGCAGTAGTGTCAGAACACAAATGTCCCATTTCAGTGATTCTTTTGTAGATGTTTTGACTTTCCTTCAGGACCTGCTAGATAAGGGTCTGTGAGTGATATCTGTGCTCCAGTCAGTTGGTCAACACCACACACTTTTTTCCTTTTTCCTCCTGGGCTGTGTGATTTAGGCAGCAGAAAAAAGGCATAATGTAATGTTTATACACTTGACAAGTGTGCAGCATTAATGTGAACACTACAGTGAACCAATTGATTAATTAGAGGTGCTGTGTGGACTGAAGTCTGAAGGGAAAATGTTAGAAAACCTATATAGATTACAAGACATACAACAGGTAGAAACGCTTCACTCAAATCAATATTGAATGTCATTAAGAAAATCTAGCAAAAGTGGCAATATTGATCTGACGGCTGACATATTCTACGTGTATTTTTGGGTGACAGCTCAGGAGATATCTTAATCTCGCTTGAGACCTTCAAATGTCAAGATTCATTTCTCTCTGCTCCCTTTGGAATGATGTTATTATGGTTGGGGAGATGACAGTTGTATCAATTATGCATAAGGTGAGAGTGTGTAGAAGGCATCTATGCAAATCAAGTTCACCCCATGGATGGCAGTGAAATAAATGAAAATGCTCCTTTCAAAGTGGTGAGTTGAGGTAAGTTCCCGCCAGTCAGGAGCTGGAAAATTGAACATCCACCGAGGAAGAGACACTGAAGAAGTTCTCGACTCACTTTGGCCAGTTATATCTCAAATATTTTTGATCTCAGGACACTCATTATTGCCATGTAAAAGGACAATTGATAAATAGAAACTGAATAAAAGAGGTTTAACTTTGCTTTCCAATGTAATTAATTCTTCTCTGTGTAGCTACATATATGTCATCTGTTCATGTAACACAATCTGTTTAAAGAAATAGTTCAACTTGTGTGATGAGCAGATTGACACCACTCTCATGTCTGTACAGTAAATGTGTAGCTGGAACCAGCAGCCGGTTAGCTTAGCTTAGCATAAACGGTAGGGGAAAGCTAGTCTGCCTCTGTCCAAAAGCAACAAAATCCATTGATCTACACCCCCAATGAACACATTATATCTCATATGTTTAATCAGTACAACAACCAAACTGTAAAACCAACAATTTTCTTTTTAGCAATGCTAGGCTAGCTAGTTTCTCCCCGTCCAGTGTGCCAAGCTAACGGCTGCAGGCTATAGCTTCATATTTATCATACAGACGGTGGTATTAATCGTCTCCTCTGAGTCTCGGCAAGAAAATGATAAAGTATATTTTCCAAAATACTGCTGGATATTGCTCTAACGAGAAAATTTTGACTCATGTTCCTTTTTCTAGAGCTTTCAGCAGCATGTCATGGTCTTCCTCAGCAGATGGAGTTTGCTTTGTTATTATGGCAACTAACAATTGTGAGAACTGACAACTGAACAGCTCCTCTGCTGTGGAAGACTGTGAGATGTTGAAAGCTCAAGAATGAGCAAGCAAGTGCCTTGAGTTCAGATTTTTTTTTTCAAACCAAGGTCAATAATTTTCAATCTGTCTCAGAGAAATACAAACACTCCCACATTTTATCAGACAGGGTAAAAAAGTAATCCTGTTAGAACACATCAAAATTCAATGGCAAAAAAAATGGCTGTCACGTAAACAAAATGTCTGTCTAATTATGTATCTTCTGACTTATGGACTCGATCTCATCAAATCTAACTTGCATACACGACACACTGTATGCACACAGAGAGGTGATTTGTATGCATCAATATTTACATCCATATGTTGTACGTCTATAGGAGACAGGTGTGAGTAGAGGCTGTGTGTATGTAGGGGAGTGTTTGCAGAGGGTGGATGGTCCAGTGGGACGTTCTCTTGCTTGTATCCTTCCCTGTTCCTCTATATCCCTTTCTCCTCCCAATCCTCTCACTCTTTGTCTCAAAATCTCTGTTATTATCTCTCTCCTTTCTCCCCGGCTCCAGAGCTGCACATTCTCATATCAACAGCTCCACCAACAGGTGGAGAAATGCCCACCTCGGGTTTACACTCCATGTTGCCATCAGTCCAAGGCAGTGAAATGCAACACCACATATTTTCAAGGACTATGTGTTAAATTTCCTGCTAACTGAGAGCTGTTTCCATGTGAACTGTTCAGGTGGGGGAGATTATTTATTGTCATTCGACACACAGCGATGCTGAATCAACAGAGCCGCAGGATAAAAGAGGAAGGACACTGCTTGTTGGCACAGAGCTGCTCTCATCAATGTCTGTGTATAAGTCAGCCAACGTAACACCCAGGAAACGCTCAGTAAATCACCCCCTCCAAAGAATCTGTTAGACTTTGCATCTCCATACTGCCTTTCATCTTCAGTTCTGCATGACGTCCCTGCAAAAATAATTGTGAGACGCCCTAAAACATCCACTCTATGTATTCAGCACACACACACACTGATGCAATTAAACTTCCACATCCATCCACTGGGGGGCAGAGATGAGGCACCCAGCCTTTATTTTGTGCCTGATCTGTAAACCGCTTTCAAGCATTTCAACTCAAAAAGAGACAAATGGTTCAGGTGAGCTGTGGTCTGCATTAAGTAACACCTAATAACAATCAGTAGCACAGCATATGATTGTGTGGTTAGGTTTAGCAAGACATAGAAAATTTCACTGTTGAAAACAGTGTACAACAGAAGTAAATTTGCCCCTCAAAAGATTAATGAAGCGTCTACATTACTGACATTTAGGTCAGTCAGAGAAGGTCAAGATAATTTGTTTTCAGTCAGATGCCTTAAATTGCTTTTATTTTGGGTTACATCCACTTAGCTTGTGTAATAATCTATGGTAATAAGCATTTTGTGATGGAAAATGTTTCTCTTCAGTTTCACCATCCTCTTTTTAGATCATACCACCAGAAAATAAAGTGATAACTGAAGATTTTTCTTAACGTTCATGGCTCATAGCATGTAGAATGACCTGCCCCTCAAACTTCACATATATTTAACTGGGTTGTAATTGATACATGATGTTACTGTATTTGCTTTGTTTTAAATTTGGATGATATATTTCAGCATTAACACCATAACGTCCAGTTTTCCAATTTTATCTTTATGGATGGAAACATCATCTGATTCCACAAACTTTTATACATATTTCCCCAAAATCTAGCCTGACCTATTTTGCATGTTAGGACATTTTGGGATCTTCCAAAGAATTCAAAATACAGTTCTGTGGATTTGGAAAATGTTTTGCCTTGTAGCATGACTTTATTTTGGGCAGCACTGCTTTGCAATGATTGTCTGCTCAAATTACAACTTTAACAATCAAATGAAGATGTCAGTGATATTGCAATGTAGAATATTTAGGACTTAGGATGCTCTGGTTTAGGGATTTAATTCAACTCAATGGTGTGTCAGTTAGGACGGATGACCACATACAGGAGGTTCCACACTTGAATCTTTTATTATAAGGTTGTTTGAACTGGTTTCATCTGACAACAAAGGAAAAGGATAAAGAATATTAACTAGACACATTCCTAATTCCATAATACATTTACACAATAATCCAAAGGGTCATTTAACTTCAAATATAAACACCATAAACCTATTAATCAAGAAATAAACATCACAGAAAACTAATCACCACAGAAAACTGAATTGTAATCAACTAAGGTCATTTTAAATGCATTCAAATCAAAGCAACTTGCATGCCATGTACTCAGTTCAAACATTTCAAAGGAAGGCTGAGACATCCACATGCTCCTTTGTTCTCCAAAGGAAAGGGATGGCCACATGTGGTCTGGCTGCTATATAGCCTCTGGGCTCCGCCCATCCAGGAAGGGGAAAGCAGGTAGGAGTGGTTGGGGATTTTTCCTCCAGGTAGAGGGAAACAGGTGGGGAGAGAGGGCTTGGGGGATTTTCCACAGCAAAGATTTTAGATGTTTTAGAAGTAATATAACATGCAGTAAAATTTAGGCATTAAATAGTCAAGCTGAACTTCCATTGTAGTTCAAATAACTAATACAGAGGGAAGGTAAATGTATGCAATATATGATTTCCTTGGGGAAAATTTGGTCATAGGTATTAGAACTTGTGATGCCACATTTTTGACTTGATTCAGGAGTGTATATTGGCAAAGGATGGTAGAGAAAATGGTGCATAATAATAATAAGAACAAGAACAAGAACAAGAAGATATTGCAACTGTTGCTTAATTAAAAAGTTGGTCTTAGTTCTGCTCCAGGTATCAGACTTTCTGTCAGTACCTCGTGTCGCCGGCAGATGTCGCTGCTGCCGTTTCAACCTGACGCACAGCCGGAACTCGACGTGGCAGGTCTGCAGTTCACTTCCTGTATTTTGTGCTGTGTTGACATCCGTCTGTCTCAGTCATTTCTCGCAGACTTCCTCGGACTTTGCGGCGTCTCCTGGCTCATCTCTCAGGCCGGTGTCGGTGTGAGGGCTGCGGGCCTTGGTCGTACATGAGCAGCGGGCTGTAGGAGCTGTGCAGCCGGACAGGAACGATGATGGCCGGGCTGCTGGTGCTGTTTGTCGGGGGGCTGCTGGAAGTCTGCAGCGGCGTCTCGGCTAACAGAGGCGGCTATCCCTCCTTCACAGACGAAATACCTTTCAAAATCACCTGGCCTGGTCCTGAATTCACGCTGGTGAGCCTCGTCTTTTAGTGTTTTTAGAAACAAATGTGCTGTAAGTGGTCAGACAGGTGTTAGCTGTGCAGCTAGTTTCTTACACCCGAGTGACAGATGTTTGTCTTGGATTTCAGCCAACTTCAGGAGCCCTTTACAGAGAAGATGACTTTGTTATCATGACAACAACAGAGAAGGAGAAGTATAAATGCCTCCTGCCTTCACTGTCAACTGGAGACGAGGTACGCAGGAATAATATCTGCATCAACTATATAACTAATAACTATGACTGTAACCATGTCAACTATATCTAAACATTGTTCCATGAGGGGTTGTGTTTATCCTTTCATATAGGCAATCCTAGACAGTTTTTTATTGCTCCCACAGAAAATAATTCTGTACACATTTCAGATATTATTACCCAAGTTATTTACATATCAGGCAAAACAGCTAATCTTTGTCCCACTGGGTTTCTGCCTGGTTTACAAAGCATACTCTTCAGGTGTACATATTCCACTGAAGTGTATGTCAGGGTTCAAAAGACACAAATGTGCTGCTTCATTCATACTTTTCTGAGAGGTGGATTACTCTGCATTTGTTTAGGAGAGGAAAGGCTTTAAAAAAGTACTATAAAAAAAGGTTCTGCATGATGTGCAGCCTGATTCCACATCGTACAAATATGACATGGAAGCTGTCTGTGATTGGATGTTTCCCTCTTTCCTCAGAAGAAGAGAACTGCAATGTCTGTTGAGTTCAGGCAAATTCTTTGCTATGCTGTTTATTGTTTTTTTTTATTGCTCTTGTGTTTTCTGACACAGCTCCCCGACGCTGCCTTATCTCTCAGGCTCTTACCTTTGTTTGGTGTCTTTTATTGTGTTAGGATGATGATAAGGAGTATACTGGGCCCAGTCCTGGTGAACTGCTGGAGCCACTATTCAAACGAAGCAGCTGCTCCTACAGGGTGAGACCTCTGAAGTTTCATTTTCATCTCATTTCCCTCCTACTGGAGCGGAGAAACTGAAACCGTGTTCAGAGTTCACGCTTCATTAGCAGAGCATGACTTTAAACTTAACGTTATTTTTACTGCTGTGGTGCTGATAGTGTTTGCTGAACTGAACTCTAAACTTGATCTGGCAGATTGAGTCATACTGGACATATGAAGTATGCCATGGAAAGCATATAAGGCAGTATCATGAAGAGAAGGAGACGGGTCAGGTCAGTGTTTTGAGTGGGTAAAATGATGTTAAGTTGACATGAATGAGAAGCCAGCACTTACAGTACAGTACAGTATGTGCTGAAAGTAATCCTGTGTTTTTCCTTAGAAGATTAGTGTCCAGGAATACTTCCTGGGGAGTATGGCACAAAAGAGCCAGTCAACAGAGACAGGTGAGTGTTTTAGGAAGTAATTTTATGACATTTTGTTGGTATTGTTTATAATATATTATTGGGTGTATTTGTCTTTTTGTTATTGGGCTAAAGCTTAGAATTCATCTTTCAGATAAAGTCGAAGAAGCAGAAAATGTAAAATCAGCAGCTGAAACAGAAGTAAGTATTATAGTAAAACTTCAATAACCAACCAGATTAGCCAGCTGGCTGTCAATTCTCACATTTGTCATCTTTTTTCCATTTCCGTCACTCCTTCCACTGGTGTCCAGGTGCCCACTAAGAATATAGAAGGTCAGCTGACTCCCTACTTCGCCTTGGAGATGGGAAATGGGACTCCCTGTGTGCTGAAACAGAACAAGGCCCGCTCCACGTCTGTGCTGTATGTCTGCCATCCAGAAGCCAAGCATGAGATTCTGTCTGTCGCTGAGGTCACTACCTGTGAATATGAGGTGGTGGTGTTGACTCCGCTGCTTTGTTCACACCCAAAATACAGGTAGATCTGTCAAAACAATGCAAGTTAAATATTTCGCTCACAGGAATGCACCTCAGTAGATGAAATAAGTTAGGAATTCTGTTTTCCAGCAGATGAGAATCCTGCTCACATCGTAACTGTTTTCCACCTTGACATATATCCCTTGCAGGTTCAAGTCTTCCCCGGTGAACGCCATCTTCTGCCAGGCTCTGGCAGGCTCCCCTCTGCGGCCTCAGCAGCTCACCCAGTTGGACAAGGAGCAAGAGGAGCAGCTTAAACCACCTTTCAGCGCCACCACTGAAATCAGAGAGGTGAGACGAGCACAGAAATGACAGAGGGTGGGAAAATGGCTATTGCCTGTGCAGACGACACCTCGCTCAAATATATCTTTGTGTTACAGGAGGAGGCTCCACCAGTGAGAGAGGAGGCCTTCACCTCCACTCACAAACCCATGACTGTTGGAGGGCAGACTCAGGTCACTGTTGGCACCACTCTCATCTCTCGTCTGACAGATGACCAGCTAATCAAGGAGTTCCTCAGTGGCTCATACTGTCTGCATGGGGTGAGGGTGTTCACCTATTGCACCTGAGCAGTGTTTCATAAACTATTCAGTGACTGTTAAGATGGCTGTAATCATCTTAATGTGTGTGTTTCAGGGGGTAGGGTGGTGGAAATACGAATTCTGTTACGGGAAGCACGTCCATCAGTACCATGAGGTAAGAGTCCCTCTGCTGGGTCATTAATGTGGAATATCTAAAAAAAAAAATCAAATGCACAACCAATGTGATAATTTCATTGTTTTAGCATTTGTACAGTGATGAACATGTTCTTTGTTGCTCCAGGAAAAAGAGCAGGGAAAGAACATCGTGGTGGTCGGGAGCTGGAACGCCAAGGAGCACATTGACTGGGCCAAGAAGAATGTTGCGCGATCCTACCAGCTCAAAGATGATGGAGTGCAGAAAGTCAAGTAGGCCAAATAATGTTATTGAACCATAATCTGGATCCAAATTAAACTGGGACTATGGTTGATTTTTCTCTCTGTTCATTTTATCTTCGCTAGGTTGGTTTCACACTTTTACGGCCACGGGGATGTGTGTGATCTGACAGGGAAGCCCAGACAGGTCATTGTCAAGCTCAAGTGAGTGAACAATCGTGGAGGCGGATCATAGCACCAGTTCAGTGTCACTGCCCTGACTGAACACATGAGTAAGACAATACCCTGATGTTTCCCCACTTGATTTACTCATCTTATTTCTCGTCTCTCTGTCAGATGTAAGGAGTCAGAGTCTCCTCATGCTGTCACTGTCTACATGCTGGAGCCTCAGACCTGTCAGTACATCCTTGGGGTAAGTTCACTTGTAACCAATGAGTCACAGTCACTGGAAAAAAAATAAAACACATGCTTAGTAGCAGTGTGTCAGGTTCATGCTGAACCTCAGCTTGTCTGCTTACCTTGAGAGCCAAATAAAAGGACAGTGCTATTCCTAACTGTAACCTGTGTACTAATTTACATCGTAAATAAAAATAAATCTTTTTCACAGCAGACATTTGAACTAAAAACACAGGTGTGACTAATACAATCATTAATCATTGCATTGCATTGCCGTAATTGCTGGTAACTTCAAAAAGATTTGTGAACGTGATAAAGTTATTTTGATAAAAATTTAATCTCGTTTCCCCAGTATTAATTTTTTTCCTATTTTTTTTCCCCCTAGGTTGAGTCGCCGGTCATATGCAGGATTCTTGACACCGCTGATGAACATGGACTTCTGTCAATCTCCAGCTAACCTGACGGAAGATTATATGACAGCAACGGCGCATGAAGGACAAGGACAAGGACAAGGACAATGACAGACAGAGAGAAGCTGCACTCAAAGAGAAAGAGGACACTTATCATAAAACAGAAGCCTGCTTGGTGGAGAAAGAGAGAAGCTCATGACACTGCGCTAAAAGCCAAAATCAAGGTTAAACTTGATCCTGAGGCTGGACTTCATGTAGGCTCGAAGCCCCGGCCCCAGCCCTGATGAGGGCAACGCTACGTCACAGCCTAATCTAAGCGGTTAGTTCAGACTTTGTGAAAACAGTGAAATGGGGCCGGCGCCTCACTCCAAAAGGCAGTAGATTTTATTGCCTGTTCATCATATCTATGCTTCACTTTGTGTTGATAAATTGCGAGCAAAGGAGTAATGAATCAGGGGATTTGTAATTATCAGGGGAATCAACAATGTTCAAGGTGGTTTTATTGTCTTTAAGGTCTATATTTGTGAGTGTGTGAGCATGCGTGATATGAAATGATTACCTGCTTGAGTGTAGCACTTGTAGATGTGGGGTGGAAAAAAAGTGAGTCTGAAAATGTTTTGCAGCAGTGAGAATGTGCGCCGTGTTAATTTACAGGATGAGTGAGTGTAACTTATGCATTAGAGGGCGCTGTGGAATAGCAACAAAGGTGAGTGGTTGATTTAAAAAAATTCATCTAAGTTTGTAGGATGTACAGAATGTCCGTGGATTCCTGTAAGAGGTATGCTGTGGTTTTATGAAGATGCACACTGGGATCCTGATTACTGCTGTATCACAGGGATGAAAACCAATGCAATGAAGCAAAGAATAAAACTAAAATATGGACACCTCATTCATAGTGTTGCATTACCACACAGGAAAAAAGAACATTTGAGTTGGCAACAAATGTCTCTCCTTAATAATTTCAAGGATAGCTAATTAATTTACAAAATATTTTTTAATCCATTGTTATTAATGTGTTAATTCATTATTTCCCTTCTGGACAGAACAGAAGGTATGTTGATCCTCAACTGAAGGACATCTAGCTTAGCAAGTTGTCATGCTGAATTTAAGGCCACCAGAGGGTGCTAATGCTATATTGTATATTCTTTTCCACTAATGAAAACCATTTTTTTCATTTGACCAAAAGAAAACAATTGGACCTGTAAAGGAATCAGCACAGTTTAAGGTCAAATTTACACTGAGGTGTTGAACAGGAGCCACTGCAGTTATTTCCCAAACTCAATCAATTTTAGTCAAGAAAAAAAGACTGATTCTGAACTGAAGGTCTGCAAAACTGAATGTAAAGAACATCAGGTCACACTTAAAATCTAAAATCATCTGGATCAATTCTGAAATACTCTCTAAAGCTGAATCGCAGTTAAAAGGCTTTTACATGATTATATCAAAAGAAAATAACACAGCGTTGGTGAGACATAAAATGCCAATTCGAAGTGTTGTTGCTCTGAAGTATCATCCCTTATATGTCTAATATATGTAATTTTCACATTCTATAACTCCACCTCCAGTGTTCAAGCAGAAATGAGGGCTGAAAAAATACCATAAAAGGCTGTAATTAACAGTAACTTTCTTGATCTTTCATTATTGACTCATCTGCCATTATTCTCTATTATTGTTTTGTCTAAAAAAATATCAGAAAATAGTTTTAAAAAACACGTCCTATTATATTTTGCGAGAGCCAAAGGTGATGTCTGAAAATATCTTTTTTTTGTCTGACCAAGAGTAAAACCAAAAGATTTTAAGTTTACTATCATATTTGACAAAAAAGGCATCAAGTGCTCACATTTGAAAAGCAATGGTTTTGACATTTTTGCTTGAAAAACAACAGAAATGATAAATCAATTATCAAAATAGTCAGTTCATTTTCTGTCAATTTGACTAATTGATTAATCATTTTATCTCTAGTTAAAAAAAGTGAAGGCACACATCTACTGCACTTGCCAAACATTTATTATGTTGAAAAGTGTATGAGGTTCACAAATATATTTTTCTTAAGAAGCAAAAGTCCATCAAAGTGCAACCACATGCCATCGACAGCCATGTGTGGGCCTGTGCAGGGTTTCATAGCGGCCCGACATTAAACACTGAAAACCTACACAGTCTGGGGTTATAATGCCACATGCGTGCGCAACACGGGCAGATTCATGTGAAAATGCAGATCTGTAAAATTATAAGTCGATTCAATAACAGTAAATCTTTTTTGGAACAGACACATTCATTACAAATCTATTGCTTGGTTTTAGCTTCCATGGCAAGGCCTAAAATTCTGGTTCTGGTCATTTTTCCACTCAAGAAAACTTAACATGTATTCCCACGGTAGAAGAGAACAAAAGGTTAATACAGATTCCAGATACATAAAATGGGCTGTTTTGATGTTCCTCTTTTGATTCACATTTCATCTAAAGCCAAGGTGAGATTGTCCAAACCTCTCTGTTCAGCAGCTCTTTGACTAGACTGAGGGAATGGGAATCTGGTGCACTGAGGTGCTTTCAAAGTCTTGCAGTGCGTCTTGGTGAGTGTGGTAGTGCATGGCTACATACGACTTGGCAAAGGCAAATGTCTGAGAGCTGATAGGCTGCAGGCTGGTGGGGGAGCTGGGCCCTGCAGAGGGACTGCTGTTGTATATACTGTAGTAGGGCTCAATGCGGGTGTTGATGGGTGTGGAGGTGCTTGGGGGGCGTGGCTTACGCACACCTGTGGCCTTCGGACTACCTGCACAATCCCTGGAGTGACTGGGCCCGCAGGCCTGGTCCACCAGCCTCCTCTGGGGCTTGGGTGACAGTACGTAGGCCGAGTTGGTCTCATGATGGGAGGATTTATTGCGATTGACTTCCAGGCTGCCCTTCCCCATCGCATGCAGGCGAGTCTTTTGCTTGCAACAGAGAAAGCCCAGTGCCGCCCACTGCATACAGCACAGCACACGGCGGCGGAGGCCTGCGCTGTTGCGGGAGTACACAAAGGGATTGATGCCGGACTTCAGAAAAATGAGCACAAAGCCGCACAGTTCAAACTGGTAATGTGCAAAGCTACTTTCTGGTGACAAAACGTCCTGTGCCAGTGAAACTCCCATCGGCAAGCAGCAAAGCAGCACAGAGAACACTATGACTACACAGGTGACAACCGCCTTAGAGTCTTTGGCTGTGGCCAAGTTGACAGTGGACACCAGCTGACAGCAGGTGGCTCCTTGGGCAGCTCCAGGAACCAGAGGCTGACTGGTCTTGTTGGCATAAGAGTGCGTCTGAACATTCTGCAGTTTGTTGTAAGTCTGGTTACGGTACAGAGAGGGGCCTTGAACAGCACACTGCATGCTCTCAAAGCCTGCTGCAATGAGAGGTGGCGGGGGTGGAGGGCACGTGGCATCCACCGTGATGATGGGACATTTCCTCACTTGTGCATTCTTTCTCAGTGTCTGAGCTATCATCAGATAGGACACAGACACCACAGCCACACAAAAGGCAAAGTCTGCCAGGTAGATGTACAACACAACCCTGGCCTGTCCACCTCCCAGGCCGAAGTGGGGCAAGCAGGGTCCATCTCTGCGCGGGTAGGCTCGCATGGTGAGGAGGGCAGCCATGGTGAAGCTGGACGTCCACAGCAGGGCGGTGAGGGCCAGCGTGCAGGGGAAGGAGGCGGTGCGGTTGGGCTGCTGCCCCAAAACCATGCGCAGTCTGTGCAAAGCAATGACAGCCACCGTCTCCAGGGACATGATGATGAAGCCCGAGCTGGTCAGGTGGAAGGCAAAGCAGAAGCTCTTGGACACGCCGTCCCCTCCGCCCGCATCCAGGAAGAGCACCAGGGCGAACATGGGAGCAGTCACGCAGCAAATGAACAAGTCGCAGAAGGACAGGTTGAGGATCATGAAGTCGAAGTTGGTGCGGAACTTGCGGAACACCGGGTCGAAGAAGGACAGGAACACCACGAGGTTGCCATAAGAGCCCAGGCAGAAGATGAAGATGAGGAGGAGGGAGCAAAAGGTCAAGGTAGCGGTGTGGATCACGGCCCAACCTGACGGGGCCTGTGTGCCAAGGGTGCCATTGAAGTTCTGCTGTCTTGGCACATCCACCAGGTCTGATGGTGTAACAGTAGAGTTCATTGTATTACTAAGTATTTATAAGGATCCCAACGTCATCGATTTCAACATTACTCCTCTGTATGGAGTGACGATCACAGTATCTGCTGCCTCCGCCATTGCTGCCACCTTGGTAGAGTGCTACAAAGGATACAGTCATATATTAGCTATTGTACACAGATCATAGATTTGATAACATGCACCACTGATGGAGGGGACTAGTTAAATTACCACTGAGTGTAAACAGGTGCATATTTAATAAGAAGCTGTGATGCATTGATGTTAGACACAATCTACAGTAGGCTGTATCTATGCACCACTGCATTTGGCCAATTATACCTGACTCCCCCCCCAACACACACACACACACACACAAGAAATCCAGAGGAGATGTGCACATCACTGTTTTCCTAATGCATCTAAATTTCAACCTCGGATTACTTACACTGATAATGAAAACACAGCCTACCATCTGTAATCCATCGTGCCTCCATCATCTTCATTTGATGCAGCCCGTCTTCATTTTTCAGGCAGTACGATGGTAAGTGAACGCACCGCGGCTTTGGAGGAAGAAAAAAAAAAACCAGATCGTGCAAACCAGAGCAGCTTCCCGACAAATACAGACACGAAGCACGTTTCCTTACATGTCTGTGTTCATTTTCAGAGCGTCTCCAGTGCAGATGCACGGTAGGAAAGAGGTTTTCTCGGGCGATATTTCCATCCTCGTACAGGAGCGACGGCCGCTGGACGTGCGCTGAAAGATGAGTATGAAGTCACTGCCTACGTTTCTGAGCATGAGCATAAGAACTGCATTCAACCAGAGCTTCTCCTCGATACTTACACTGATTTATTACAGAGGGACAAAGGCTCATTTGATCTCGAGATCTGAAATATTTACAGATAATTTTAATTCATTTTTTCCCCCTGCAGATTTATTGAATATTTAAAAAAAGAGGACATTGAGGTTTTTATTCATATTATCTGAAATACATTATTGTTATATTAAATAATTATTAGTGAAATAAAGTAAAATTGTAAAAAAAAAAAAAAAAAAGCTTTAGTTTACTACATTTGAAAGACTGTGAGATCAATTCAAAGGAAAAACATCAAGTGCAGGTTTTGTTACAAACAATTTATTGTCATCTCATTCAATAAGCAAACATTACATCTAAAAAAAAAAAAAAAAAAAAAATCACTGCAGTTTTGGCACTACACTATACATAAGTGAGGTACTAAATGCTTCAATGCTTAGACTGATTTCAAGTCATCAGGGGAGAACAGACGCAAACCAAAGTCATGTCATCTCACTGGGTTTTTAGAAAAAGGTCAATGAAATGGAGGATAAGAAGGGAGAGGTCAAACTTATGTTCAGGCGGTTTTGGTTGTTTTCTTTGCACCGAGACACATGAAATGGTCATCAAACTGTGCTCAGGTCCTCACAGCAAACGCGTCACACAGCACAGCAGCGGGGAGGAGCTTTCCCGCTCCCTTTCTTTGCAGGAGTAGAAGAGAATAGGCTCCACTGCTAAAAGCTCAGCTGTCTACTTATTATCAGAAATATTCTCTATGAAAAAAAATTAAAACTTAGCACTTCAAAAAAGTCAAATAAATAAATAAATATGTTTGTGCATATTTGCTATACCATGACATATACATACAGTACATGATGCATATAATCATTTATAGAGCAAACAGCCACACAAACATTGTGTGTTGCAGGTGTCAGTCTAATCTAAACAGACCGTTGATCAATAGTCGATTCTCTGTGGCTTCTTACGAACACTTCACTTCTGTAAGATAGTAAAGAGTGTGTCCTACGCTGGACAACGTGTTGGCTCAGAGTTGATACTTGGGATAGAAATCCTGAGAAATGTGTGGGACACTGGCTGATGTCTTCAAGCATCCCATAAACACGCACACACACATACACCCGTGCACATGCACACAAACAAACCAAAAAAAGAAGAAAAAAAATAAATCTGTACAGTAATGTTACAAACTGCAGGTCGTTCATCCCTGCTATGATTGATCCTTAAATATTAAGTATAGTAGAAATGTAAATCGGCTAAATACATAAATACACAACTTTTCCATTCTTGCGTGCCACAACTCAGTTGCTCTGTGTGACACTCTTCTTCCAGGGTGATGCTGTGTTTTTCATCATTCGAGAACTGGAGCCTCCTCCCCAATGCAGGCTGGTATCTGTAAACCTGGGGTTGTCCCAAACTGGAAAAAAATGAAACACAACAGTAAAAAGATGTTCCTTTTTTTCCCCCGTAAAATGATCTCTTTAGTAGCTTTATTTTCATGGTATTTAATAATGAATAACAACCAAGACGAATGTCTTTTGGGTGTGTTTGTGAGCACATTCACTGAGGTTAATTTGGTGAAGTGAAAATGCTTTACCAGGTTTTAGGCATAGTAACAGGGGGAGACCAGTAAATCAGTCAGGACCAGCAGCTGGTCATCTGTGAACTGCTGCTTATGTTGCTGCCAGTTGTCATGGTGAGTCCGCCGGAAGTTTGACAGAGTTTTCTTCACAGTCATCTGGAAACAAACACACATTATGGCTACATGGCAAAGGTTAAAAAAAAGGTTAAGGGATAAACCCATTGCAACAATATAAGGTGACTATTGGGTGATGACACATACTTCGATGGGTTGTGTGTCATTCAGGTGAGCACTCAGGTCCATCAGCAGCTGGGGCATCCAGGTGGGCACATCATATGGGCTGGAGAGAATACAAGCGCTCAACCCGAGAACACCAGCATGGCGCCGCACAAGGTCTACAAAAACACAACAGGAGGGATTCCATTAAAATGACAGAGAGCAGCGTAGCGAGTGCGTCATCACATATTCTTCAGTAGTTAACTCTTCCTTACCGGCAGAGGGTATAGTGTCCACGATAGAACCGAGCTCCCTCTTCCTCTTCTTAGGCAAGCAAGTCTTGCAGAGAGCCTCAAAGTGTGCCTGCATGGGGGTGTCCATGGACAGGAAATTGCACTGGAGGAAGCCGCTGAGTGTAGTGGCAGCCATTTCTCTTACCTAGAAAAACAAAGGCAGAAAGAGGTGATGTATTGTGTCACAGTATTACAACACATATAATGGTGCAACTGAGTACACAGATTAAAAAGCTGATTATTCTGGAACTTGCTGCCAGTGATTTACATAATGTCCTGAAAAGAATGAGGAATCACAGCAGTGAGGTGCCCTTCTTGGCTATGTGGTGCTCTGAAAACATGAAGTGTATTTTTAGGGGTCCCTGCAGTGAAGCTCGCTCTTTTGTTTTCATTATTCTTTCTTCTGCTTTCTCATTAATTTTTCTATAATAACTAAAAATAAAATACATAATAAATGTATGTAAAATAATATAGAAATAATATGTAAAGATAAATATAAAATACATTGAGCCAAACACATAGACTGTATCTGCCTACCTTGGTCATAATACTTTTCGTTTCCTAAACACAAGAGTTCTATCTTCTGGCCACCTTGGCAGAATTTAGCTAGTGTAGCAGCTGTCTGGTCACACGAGCCCCAGCACCTTACTGGCAGCCTCCTCTGTATAACGATCACAGCAACAATGCCATTAGGCAGGAGGTTCCACTAGTGCATACACTGGCCAGCTGGATGGAAATAGCAAATAGCAATACCAGTGGGGACTGGAGGTGTGTGTGTGTGGGAGGATGCTTCTCTAAAATGTGAGCTAAAATGGTCCAGTGCACATTTTATGGCCCTAAAAGGTAAACTTTAAAATGTGTACAATGCAGATCTTGGAGCAGCATTCTCCTAAGGAAAAGCTTCTTAGATTAAACAGGACCACCACCAGGGCAAATTGGTTGCAGACACATTTTTGTAAACCCTGAAATAATAAGATTTATTTCTCTTAAAAAGGAAGGTAGCATCCTCAAGCTTAGTGCTTTGTGTGACATGGGTTACTGAGTATTATAACAAAAGAAAGGAGATAATGTATGCATAAAACTTCTTGGCACTAGTCAAATTCTGTGAACATATGTATTTGTCTAATAAAGGTGATTCTGAAAAAAATGAGTGTAATCAAAGTATCATAGAGCCAAAACCTATAAATCAGGCTTAGGTTAGTTTGAGAGGCCAAATAAAAATGGCTACTTCCATCCATCCCCCACTTCTCCTTTGTCTCTACTCCATCCCTCTCCCTCTCATCCTCCTTCAATCTGGACGTTATCTCCATAGCAACAGATTACTGCAGCCTGTGGTTTCCATAGCAACAGCAAGAGGACCGGAGGGGGGGGACGAGAGTGGAGAGCCAGGAGGAGAGTGCTGAATCACTACAGTGGAGCTCAAAGACAGTGAGAGTGCCTGCTAGCACAAACAAGCATGTTTTGCCCGATAGCCTGGCGATTATTATATAATCAGGCTGCCATGTGTTGGTTCATCTTCCAACCATCTTCCAGTGACAGTTATGACAAACGGACTACATGTTTCAGGGGTACATTTTGACTGATTTTAGTGTTTAGTGTTTTTACCTCCAGCTGCTCGTCCTCCAGCAGTCGTATCACCAGCGCCCGGACATCATTCACTGCTTTCTGGTCACTCATGAAGGTGAACAGGTTGTAAAAAACCATAATCTGGAGGTATGTGAGCACCGTGTAGCGAGCGTGCCAGGAGCTGCTGCCAGCAATCTGCAACGCACAACGACAAACCCATCCCACATCAATAACATGCTCTGAGTACAACATTCAGGTTTTTTTGTAATGGAGCTCGACTTTGAAAATTTGTATAATATCAAATCGGTTACAATAGCAAAAATCAGAATTTGTGAGCACGAACACGTCCGAGCTGTTGATCTCTGCATGCATGTCATACCAATCCACAGGCTGGAACTATTCAGTTTCTAATCATTAACTGACTTATTACTTTGTTTAGTTCTCTGTATTTTCATGTGAAATTAAAATTGTTATGTTAATATTAAATCACCTGAGAATCCTCCAGAAAACTGTCAGTTACCTTTTTTCAGACTCACTCATTTATTCTCCAGGGTATGGATATGGTACTGACACAATATATATTATGTCACAGATTAATATAAGAATGAATGTTCAGCAGGGCAGACTAAAAAAAAATCCCCTTCAGTTGTCATTCCCTTTGATCTTTTCATCTTTCTGCTTATTCATCTTATGGGTTATATAGTGTGAGGGTCTATAAAAAGCCCAGTCATGTGTGATGCAGGTGAAAAGTGGAATAACAGCCACAGCTGCCAGATAACTCACCTCCTGCAGGGCGCTGAGGACCATGGGGATCTGTTCTGTGTAGAGGAGTCCCTGAGACATCAGAGACAGGCAGGTCTTCGCGTCCCTCTTCAGTTCATCGTAACTGTCATCATTCTCAACGGGAGCAATCTGGAACAGAGGACAGAAATGGGTTAACAGGAAGGCAGGCATCATTTTAAGTCCTTTCATGGTGTGCACATTAAGAGAAAAATTTGAAAGATGGAAGTGATGAAGCTAGCGGATCAAGGCTATGAATGAATGAGTGTTTCACCTTGAAGAGCAGGGGCAGCAGCCGGAGTTGTTCTGGGACAGCGGTGGAGAAGGAGCGACCAGCGCTTGCAATCAGCCACTTCAGCACTGCAGACATTTGAAGACAGAAAATTTTATGTTTCGAAGAATAATTCTCTGCTTTATTTGCGGTGATTTTGCTTAAAATGAACTCAGCCATTCCTACAATAACTATTTATTGTGACAGCTATGTTCAGACGTTAGACCCTCGACCCACCTGTTTTGAGGAGCTTGATGGCTTGTGTTCTCTCATCCTGTTCTCCCACCTCGTTCTCCTCAATCACGTGGTTCTGGATCTCCTCGTCGCCCTCGTTCAGAGGCTTCAGCTGCAACAGAATTCGCTCTGTGAAGTCCGAGATGCGCGGGGATGTGGTCGGCTGAGTGTACGGCAAGTTGACATCAATCATGAAGATGTACGTGAGCACACTGGAAGGACACCAAATCAGAGAGGATAAGATGAGACACACAAACATTTTTTTAAATGTAAATAATGATCAATAGTACAATCATGGTAACCAGAGATGTAAAAATGACCTCACCTGCCAATTCGTTCCCGTACGTTCTTGTAGACCTGTGTGAGTTTGGGCTCCAGGTATTGTAGCAACCTGTGGAGGAGCTCTGAAACACGCCACTCCTGCTGAGCCAGGCCTCCTTGCAGCACATACAGACGACTGCAAAGGAGAAAGAAGCACAATCATCACAGTTTGTCAGTCACATCAACATCTGCTTCAGGCAGCAACCTTTCTACTCACCAGGCATCGACAAAGGAGCCCCCCTCTCCGTTGACTGGAGACTCCATTAGCATCTCAAACAGCCAGTGAAGCTTGCGTGGGTCTCTGCTCTCCTGTACGAGACAGACAGAACGGAGTCATATGGAAGGTAGGATGAGTGACAGGAGTTTAACAGATGGAAGGATAAAGACATGATGGATACCAACGAGCAAAAGCTTACACAGGCCGTGGCGATGCAGGTGCCCCAGTCTGCATAGGTTTCAATTGTGATGTTGGACAGGGCAGTACGGAGCAGAGGACACAACAGCTCCCAAAGGCTCTCAACCTGTAAAAGAGCATAAGTGTATGTCCTGGTTTGTTCACGATGTAAGGTGATTGATGATCTGGAAAACACCTTCAAGATGTTGTGCCCAGAGACTGACCCAAAGAAACATCTAGCCACATTACTACGTGAGAGTAAAACCCGTACCTTTGTGTAGCTCCAGTGCTTGCAGCCTCTGATCAGTCCGGAGATGATCTCTGCAACACAACGCTGTTTGCTCTCGTGGGAGTCGGCCACCAGGCGCTCCATGTGCGGCCGCAGGAGAGGAAGAAAGGCATCGTTGAAATTGCGGAACAATCCCTGAAAGAGCAGAAGGAGGGAAGAGGTTCATTTCTTTGTCGGTTGACTTTGGTCGGTACCTGCTCTTAATGCTAAACTCAGAGAATCTCACCTTGAACAAACAGAACCTGCGAGGGCTGAACTTGTCCTTGCCCTTACGGTCCTCAAGAGACAGAAATTCGATGAACTGGTTGATGAATACCGGGTCTGAGAAATGGTCGAAGATGATCTGCTCCCGCTGTTAAAATGTAAATGTAAAATGAATTTTATTAGATGCAGTCAATATTATTCCACATTATTGTGTGTGTTATATTTATCTAAGGGTTGTATGAGGTGTACAGAGGTGCACAAACCTCTGTCATTTCCTCTCTGGTCAGGTTCTGTTTGGGTTGCTCCTCCAGTGGCGCATACATCAATAGTTTTCTAAAGAACAATGAGGTGATGGTAAATAAAAACAAAGTGAAAGATGTTGTTGGACAGAAATCAAGAGAAACAGATAAATATACCAAGACAGCTGAAGACAGTCAAGAAAACAAAATAAGTCAGAACAAGCATTCTGAAATGAGAACCTTGGCCAGCAGTAGTATCCCCAGTGAGTCTTCTCCACAAACACACAGCCATCCCAGTCCTGCTGCGTGCGTGGCAGGCTGGTGCTGTTATACTGGAGCCACTGGTTGTCTTGACGGTCCCCTGCCACCTTATCACTTAGCTCCTTCACTCCACCTATCAAAGATGAGTGAAGATTTTTGAGATGAGCTTTAAAAACTATAATTAGAATGGAAATGAGACGCAAATACTGTCATGTTCCTTCCCAAGATAGATTAGACAAACAAAACCATATGATGCTTACAAAGCTCAGAGGGGCTGACGGGGACTTTCTTATGTGGTCTCTTTATTTGCTTCATTACCCCTGCCACAGCTGCTATCGCCACCTAATGGAGAAAATAAGGCATTTCAAATAAAATAGCCAAAGGAAAGAATGGAATTCATCCATATGGCGTTTGAGAATTACAGCATTCCTACTACATGTGTGTATTCCGCACCTTGCGGACATAGAGGGAGTCATGGTTGAGGCTTTTGACAAAGAACATAACGGCAGCCGGTGGGAGCTGGTGGTCATCTCTCAGCAGTAATGACAGGAAGCCGATCGCAATGTGTTCAAACTTCCAAGGCCTGGAACATTAAACAAAGCAGGTGTTGCAGACAGAAAATATAAACATAATCTTATGTATACATAAAAATGGGATTTGATGGAATGAAAATGAAATTAACATACATGTTCCTGTTGTTGATGGAGTCCAGCAGATCACCGATGAGCTGCTTGTATTTCCTACAAAAATTTAGAACAATATTAGTATTTGCACCTGTTTTATAGCCAAATCTATCTCCCTCACACTAAGGTTGTATACATATTAAGTACATCATCTTAGCAAGTGTTTTATTCCACAAGGGCAAAAGACCATGATGTAAACTGGAGTCACAGAGTTAAGTAACTTTATATCATAGTTGCTCAAAGAGGAAGCACATTCAAGTGAGCTACAAGGTCTTTGGTGTGGTGATGATTCTTTTGTCTTACTGGTGTGAACTTACTCAACAGACTCAGAGTTCTTGAGCTCCTGCCTGTTCAGACCCTCTGCTGCTTCTTCCTCTGAAGGAACAGGGTTCTCGGGAAAAGGGTTTGCTGTGATCATCAGTTGTTTGGCCACAGCACAGCACTCGTCAGGGATCTAAAGAGATGGAAAAGATTAAACACACAATATCAGAGATAATTTGTTAAAACATGTGGGAGGGGACAGAACTTAAAGCAAGCACCATAAGGAGGGAGTGATTTGTTGGCTTGTTGGGTTTTTCTCACGTAGTTGGAGTGCTGCAGGATGAGGCTGAGTGCCAGAGGAAAAAAACAATGTTTTATTCAACCATGTTTTTGACTAGTTTTATGGACCAGTTTAACAGAGTGTGAGGATTGTAAGGTCAGTGTCATGCCCGCAGTACTGGTAAGAAAATTCTGGTAGCTTCAGTAAGCTTCTCCTGAGTGAATTTAGGGGTAAAGACAACAGCAGAGAGAGAGGGATAAAATGGTGTTTTGATGTTAAAGTAGCAACACCCATCTGACTCATTTATACCGATAATCTAGTGATTCAATGATCATTTTGTGTGGGATTACCTTGAATGTTCCTCATCAGAATTTTGTGGTTTCTGATTCAGTTTAAATGGGGCTCTGTACAAATTTACCTCATATTTTCAATAAAAACAAGGAAATTATAGGATAATGATGAGATCCTCAGCAAATCTAAAATTTCAAGATATCAGTATTTGAGTTATTGAGGTTCTATTATTATAGGTGAGCAACAGTTTGTGAAAGTATTCTTAGTGTTTTTCTTACGGCGAAGTCGATGCCGATGGTCTCGTACTGGCGATGGATTTTGTCTGCAAGGTCATCGAAGAGCCGCACAATGGAGGGCTTCTCCAGAGACATGGCTGAGCTGAGACCAGAACGTACGACAGCGGGCCACGTCAGAGCAATGCACTCCCAGTCGTGCAGATTGGCCAGGCACACTCCACTGTGATTCCCCAGAAGACAGTACAAGGCACCCTGGAGACGTACACAGAATGTTTATTAGAAAATAGTAAATTTGAACTCTTGAAAACGTAAAAACTTTGCTTAGTTTCTGTGAGCTTCTTTGTTAGAGAGGACTATCATACTTTGAACTGCTGCTGTGTGACGCTGCTGTTGTCGGGGTTGAGAAACTCTAGGACATGGGGGATCAGATCTCTGCAGCAGAAATTGTAGGTTCCCAGTGCTGTGAACAACACATTTTGAGCTCTGCTTCGAACCTAGAAGGCAATAAAAAGTCTTAGTCATGGTATTATTTACTTCGGGCGTATTAAGCGCACGGGTCAAACTTCCTTTTCATTTATGATGTGTAATAGCTTCAATAGCTCATTTGATGGTTATACGGTAAAAAACAGGAAGTAAACAAAGGCCTAATAAAATGTAGATAATGCACTGCTGTAGAGTGTCCTGTGAACTCACTTGACTGTAAGTGCTTGTGGAAAGTCTCAGCAGGTCTCTCATCAGCTCCTGATGAATGCTCCTGTACTGGCATCCTTCCACTGTCAGCTTTCGCAGCTGATAAAACATAAAGATTAAAGGTTAGAAATGGCAAAATGCTATGACACCCAAAACGTTAATTTCTTTCTTAAGGACTTACCTCATGCTGGAGCATGACTCTGTCTATTAGCAGGGCTCTGATGTGCTGTTTTCTGCCGTGAAGCTGAAAATACAACAAGGCATTGTACACATTAAATTACCAGTTCATTCTGAACATAAGCTCCAGTATAAGACCAGTATAACTAATGCATCTAATGTAGGCTTTGAGGTAGAGAGTGCGTGGTTTATCTTTAAATAACCATAACCAAAGTATGATAAAAAGTCAGATTTCTCACTCTGTTTTCCATCGATTTCTTCACAAGGTTGAAGCTCTTCCAGCGGGAGTCAAACTCATGTTTGTGAGAACCTTTGAAGTGCAACAGGTCGCTGATAATCTGAAAAGTATCCCAGACAAAAATATTGATTAGTGTTGAATGATGGGATCACGACTTACACACACTGCTCCACTGTGGCTTTCCAAAAAATATAGTGTGTGTTTTGTTGACAGGATTTGTAACCCAGTGGTATACAGCAGCTTTTTAAACATGAGCCAACAGGCAATTGTGCTGTTTAGCCTGAAACACATTAGATGTTACTGCCTTCCCACCTTGATGATGGAGAAAAGAGACTTTGTGTCATCTTCAGAGTGCTCCAGGATGTAATCTGCAAGAGGAGGTAGAGGAAGTCAGATGGCAGCACAGAGACCTACAGTCTATTGTGAGCTTGCCTGTTAGGATGAATAAGACTACAACTTGGTCAGGGTTGAATAAAGATCACAAGTGAATGAAGACTTACGCAGCAGCTGTCTCATCACACTACAGACAGCATCTCTGTAGTTCTCCCTGGATTCATCTGCAGGTAGAGATAATATTATAGTGTCAGATTATGCTCCAACAAACCTTATAATTTATATCTATTGTGAGCAAAACTTTTACCATCAACAGTTCTTAAAAAGTGTCATACGCACCATACACCATTCCTGTATAGAGGGTGGTCTCATCCAGATTCACCATGCTATGGACCCTGGGGGAAAAGCAGGTTCGAAGCCACTTAACTACACAACACTTAAAATTATGTCTGAAAGCAAATTTGTAGAATTGAAAATGTAAGATAAAAATGTAAATGTAAGTAATAAGACTAGAATTAAACTAGTATAATTATATGAGTAACTCATGCATTCAATGGGGATTTCTCTTTGATTTCAGTATCAGGCCAAGTGAGCAAATCCAATGGGCTTTGATCTGTGGGTTTTAATGGGATGTGAGCCATCACTGGGTTTAGGTGCCTCTGCTGAATCTACTTTCTCATCAAATGTGAAATTAACAAACTCCTTGGTCCCTCCCTCCAGAGAACTCAGCATGTCTGCTAAATATTTTCTTAAAGGAGACATTTTTTTCTTGGTCAGGAAAGAGTTTAGTGTGTGAATGCAACTGCTCACAGTTCCGGGAGGGGCTCTCCTTTCAGTGGAGGCATCAGACCCCCAGCTCCTAGGAGGCAGTGCTGAACAATGGTCAGGCTCTGGAGGACATCATCTCTGAAACACAAAATCAACACAGATCATATATACATATACAGGCATTACAGAGCTAAACAAAAGAAACAAGAGTGGACCAAATCCAGTCTACAGTTAGTGACCTCAGTAGAAATCAGAATGAAATTTCTGTCTGGAGCACAAGCGAGCACTCAGACTTGTTCCTCCTCACCTGCTCATGTCCTGTTCTCCCTGTGCAAATCTCTGAAGGCGCTGCAGTTCAGGCTGGAGGATCAGGTCCAGCAGATAAAAAGCAAAGGAGGTCTCCTCAACACTTGGCACATGCCACCGGATATCCAAATTCCACAGGTCCCCAGGCCGACCCCAGTCCTACATGGGATAAAGATGATGAGGAAAGCTTAGTATTTTTATACATTACTTACACTATGTTGGTCTATTCACTACAAACTACATAAACTGCATGTCTGTCTGTCTGTCCTGGGAGAGGGATCCCTCAGTTGCTCGTCCTGAGGTTTCTTCCTGAGAGTTTTTCTTCATCCCAATCGAGGGTCTAAGGATACAGGCTCTTACACGTACATACATACATACATAGCCATATTTTTGCTCATTTATTGCAACACGACTGTGGTTGATACTTGCTGGACAAAATCGTGATTTACAAAGCTCCGTCTCTTTCAGTGTTTAGTGGCCGAATTAAATGGAATGAGATATACCACTGCATTAAAAAAGAAATCAATATAGGTACATGGCATTATTTAGAGACCATTTAAAGACTGACGCACCACATAACACATTCCTCCAGACCTGCACTACTGCTGGCAGCTCTGGTAACCATAAGGGAGACATCTCATCTCTACTGTGGTACAGGAGACAGTAATCCAGCCAAGTGATCTACTATCCATGCCTCTACCAAGGAAGAGACTTAATGAGATCAAAGTACAGGCAATCTTCACTGACTAATGGTCTAAAGAGAGGAGCAGACAATTAATCAAACCAGGTCACAGTGAGTGCCAAAGAGAGTTGTCTGGTTTAAAGGACAAATGTCTGTAATTGTGAGTGTTTCTTTTATTTCTAAAACACAATCTTGTCCTGGTTTGGAGAGGGAGGCGATGTGTTTTTCCCTGACAGATATATGGGACAACCACAACAAAAAAAGCACAACCAATCAACATTAGTACCTTGATGGGCAAGTAGTCACTGATTGGTTGATGGAAACCTCCTGGCACACTGCAGTACTCTGTGGGGTAGATGAGGGCTGAGGAGCGAAGGATGTGGTGCAGCAGGTTGCAAGCTAGCGTGTAGCCCTGCTTACACTTGAGGTGGAGGGTCAACTGCAAAATCTGGACCAGGTCTGAACGATAGGGCAGAATCTTGTCACCATCCACCCGAGTGACCTGTGGTGCACATGGCAAAGATGGAAAAATAAAATGCATTATAGGTGTTGGTAAATACAGGAAGGTAGGGGTTAAGTTAGTGAGTTGTGAGTCATCTAAATCACCTCAGACAGTAGCTGGAGATTCCACAACAACTCTTTGTCAAGCTCCTCCTCATTTAACACTTCCTCATCTGTTTAAAAAAAGAGTGTATCAGTCCGATGACAAAAGTGGAAGAAAACATGAGTCATGCATTTGAAAACCTCCTCCTCCTTATAGAAATGCTTATCCATGCGTGGTGAGCACTTACTGACAGCGATTTGGTTTATGGCATTACAGCAGTGTGGCACAAACATCTTGAGTGACTCTGCAGGGTGACACTGAAAACAGAAGCGCAGCAAGGATGAAGATAGCAAACTAATACACTACAATAGGCCCACATGAAGAGATTAGGCAGACGAGACTGACCTTGGCAGCAGCTCTGCACATGTCAGCCACCATCCTCCCAGATACTCGTGTCTCAAAGATGTTGGTGGTTGCAAAGTTAAACACCTTTTCCAGAGCCACCTGTTAAAACAATGTGACAAAGGTGTTCATATGTAAATATAAATGATAAAATGAAAAATGTGGAATGAGACAAGCGTGTGAGAACTGAGTCTTAACCTTGAAGATGTCCAAGGAGCACTGTGTGAGAATGGTGCTAAAGGTGGAAGACAGGCCGAGCTCTACAAGACTCTCCAAATGAGTCATCTTCTCCGTTTCTGTTTCCTCTCGAGTTTGTTCCAGAGTGCTGCTGTCTATCAGGGCAAAGCATCTGTGCAGATGAAAAAAACACCTTCAGAAGTGTTCAGATATTATTTCACTTAAATACTGAATAGAGAAAAGACTAGAGAGAAAGATTTCTTCAAAATCATTAACAAATTATAATGTAAATCCTTTTAAGCCAATCATTTAATCAGTTGACCTATAGAATGCAGCAATGTCATTGCTATCACAACTGCATTACTGAGAGAAAATTCTGCTGATGTAGGAAAACTCCACGTACCTATCCATGAACTGCAGCACAAAGTCTTCGAACTCAGCTGAGGCTGAGCACATCTCTCTTTCCACCTGAAAGTCATATAAAAGATATGGAAAAGCTATATGCAAGGATCATTTAACACCCTGCATTTAATTATGACAAGGGAAGGCCAAGTAATAGTGAGTCACCTCTGTCAAGTCCGTTCTTTCATGTAGGGCAGACGAACAGTCCACCAAAGGCACAAGAGTCACAAACGTAGCAATGAATTGGAATGTGATCTGTGGGGACAGGAAATGTGTGTAAAGCTTATATCACATTTAAAAACAAAAACAAAACCACCAGTGCAATAAGAAGATAGACGTGAATAATGCTGGAGCACACCATGCATTTGCTGAAGTCATTTGGGTCGACGCCTGGCAGGGCCCTCATGAGAAGGGGCAGCATGTGAGTGGGCCCCTCAGGAAAGCGCTGCCCTCCTGACACTAGGCTCCGTGCCACACCAATCATGCAGCTCAGAGTGGCTGTCAGCTGGTGAGGCTCTGTTAGAGTCTCCAGAGCAGGGTATGTTCTACGGTAGAGACAGAGAACAATTAGCCCTTTGTGTTCACTTCAGTGTGGCCTGGTCTCTTATCAAAAAGCAGAAAACTAGCATCAGTTCTGTTGATTGTGATGAAGCAGAACCTTGGTCAATTTATCCACAAGCTTCTCTTGTTCGATACAAACTTACTTCTCCAGCACGGGGGGAATGACCAACTCGGGCCTCATTAGAGCAAGGTTTTGCAGGGCCTGGGCTGCATCGAGACTGCCCGTCTTGCTGAACATGGCCAGCAGAACCGGCTGCATCATGCTCTCCACGAAGTCTGTGATATCCTCTTCTGTGAGCTTGTGACTGTCTGGTATTGGTGTGAGCCACGTGGGCTTCCTGTAGCGCTCTCTGTGCAGCCGGCGCACCACGCTGGCTGGGAGACGCTGGAGCAGCTTCATGAGCTTCATCTGGACATGAGGACAGAGGGACAGAAAGACAGATACATGACAAAGTGGTGACACACAGGCGGACAGTGCGCCTCCATGTACTCTGGACAAATGGAGAGGTAGAGGGTCTGGAGCGCCTGGAGACACATATGACATAATGAACATACAAACACAAGCAAATACACTGTGAACAAGGCTTTGTCTACTTGTATGTATGTGCAAATCATGGTATCAATTGGGTTTTATGAAGGAAATTTCATGAGGCAAAACAAGAACACTAATTTCATTACAGAGTGAGATTTATAATTTCCACTTTTCCTGAGGCTGATGCTCTCAAAAGACATTAACGTTCTTGGTTACCCATAATATATCATGTCCTGACTTACTGACACACTCCTTTCTCTTAGATGATTGCAAAACACTGTTTACATGTAATAAAACTACAGCCGAGCGGATGAACAGTTCACAACATATCCAACAGCCTAGAATACACAAGCCCATCCCTCCGGCCAAAAATAAAGGTTTGTGTATGAGGACACGTTGGTGCCTGTGGTGCTTCAAATCAAGTACAGGGGGATCCTCAAAACAGAAAGGCATGTGGCCAGGTGCCCAGTGACCTTTAATAGCACTGCAACCGTCTCACTCATATGTCCTCTTGTCGTTTCTGAACTTGCTACTGACGTAAACCCTGACGGCCGGCAAGATTCAGGAAGTTTCCTGGAAAACTGATGACGAGTGACTGCGTCCTCTGTCACTGTAAATGTTGCTGCAGTGTGCCATGGTATGCTGTGTTAACGGGGTGATGGAAGTGTAGTTGGAACAATCTGGAAGTGTGATGTATCTAAACTCACTGGGAGTATGTAAACCGTCATGATTTCATTGTTTATAATAATCCTTATGCTTCTTTTGTTTGGTTATTTCACCTGAGAGTTTGTACTTGTCAGTTTGAAGTGGGCGGACGTCGGTTGGAAAAACAGATGTCACGCATTTCCCTGCACCAGAGTTAAGCACATTTGAATCACAATGTATGACAATTGTTATTCTTATGTTGCTGCTACTACAAATCATATCTGATCCATCCACATCTACACGGTTCATATGAGTTCTGAAGTGTTGAACTCTAAAACATAATAATAAATAATTTAGGATCTTTTTTTTCTTTAAACTTTAGCTTTGTTGCTTATTTAGTCTTGAATATCTAATGCTATGGAGAAAGATTTGAAACCAAGCTTTCTGAGGCTTTACAAAAATTCCTCTTCCCTCTCTATCAACTATTTGTCTCTACACACAACAGAAAAGTAGACGTCTGACCTATTAACCTGGTTGGGTCACTAAAAAAAGTTGCTGATGCTGTAACTGTCAATTATACTGAACTGCAGCTCCAGAACACTAAATTTCTAATGGACAGTCTAGTAAAGCAGTCCAGACTGTTTATGGTTTCCTCAGTTCCACAGTCATCCAAAAGAAGCGAGAAGTGACTCACCAACCAGCGGCCATGGTTTGATGGGTGGAAGAAGGATGCAATGCTGTTGAAAAGGCCACTGAGCTGAGCTTGAGCTTGCTTGCTGGGTCCTCCCTGAAATTGACATAGTAAGGATCACAATATAATTCTATTCTCAATATAATTCTTCCACTAACTGTGGCTTCAATTATTTATAACTTATGAAGTATGAACTTACCAGGAGTGATGAGACCCAAAGCACCACGTGGCTGATGTCGTAGGCATTGGTGACATATCGTGGTACCATCATCTGACTGGTCCCCACAGGGAGATTCAAACTCCTCAAAATTCTTGTGAAAATCTGAAATGTGAAAAACAAAACAAGTATGGTTTAATATTCAATATTTTATTGTTGTGGTCTTATTTGTTGTAAAAGTGATCAAAAGCCTGTGACATTTCATTGGGCTTAACAGGAAGGGTATGTTTATGTTTATCAGGGACACATGCTGCAAAAAAAGCATTGCTCAAATCAGTCATTCAGCTACACAAACATGATGCAATTCCCTTCCCTTCAGTGACCAAGAGCAAGATCAACAAGGAAACTTAATAGTTTGTTTCCCTGACAAGCAGCAGTGGCCATGAAATACACACCATGAGCCAATTTTGCAAAGGTCAGGCCTCACATGAGAGCCTGTCAAATCCCCAAATCTCCAAACAAACAAGTACGAAATTGTGTAGAGGGTGGCGGAAAGAAAAAAAAGCAACAAACCTTAGGGATGTAAGGGTCCCAATCAATGTAGCCGATATTGTCATTGGCCAAACGAGCAAAGAGATTGACCAGATGCTGCACAGATGTAGGACAACATGTTACACTGGGAAGACAGAAATACTGACTATTGTACATTCAGGTATGTTTTGAACAAATTAAGCTACTCACCACTTCCCAGCTGGGGAGATTTTGCACAGACACCCATAAGCTGATCAACTCGTCAAACCACAACCTGTCAACAAACAAATGATTACAGAAGCAGAAAACAACCCTACTAAGCACATACATGTGACTTTTAACAGACAGGCGGCAAAGGGAAACTTCAGCGAAAGTAGAGGTGTGGGGAAGACTCATTTCCTTTACAATCCTCACTGATTCATTTCATAGGTACACCTTGCCTGAACAATATGCGGAAAAACAAATCATACTGAGATTATTTTTTACAGATATTGCGACTGTGATATGAGTCAGTTTAGTGGAAATGGTCATTTTTGCATTCCATTTTTACTGAAAAAAAAAGTATACAAAAATGATGACGATGTGATTTTTACCAAACAAGCAGGCTCCCTTACGTCTGGAGAATATGATTTGTAGCCCGGGGCTTCTCTGTAGCACTGCAGTGCTTTCATTTATAATGGCAGAGTGACAGCAACACATTATACATTTATCAAAAGAAATTGCAGCTCCTATGATTTGGATGTTGCAGTTCGCCATACCAATATTTCAATTCATTGTTCAGCCCTTGGTACACCTGTGTAAAACATATTAGTGTAGCGCTTTATTTTATGGGTCCATAATTCTGAACAATTACCTAATCATTTAAATCCAAAATCTATATATTATTTAATTGGTGAACTTACAGTTGATTAATTATGACTAGTTAAATGTTAAAGCTGGTTCAGAGTTAGTGCACAGCAGGTAAGATGAACATGCTAAAACGTCAAATGTGCCTATGGCCTGGCATACAATTGAACATATATGGAAAATTAAGTATCCTAACACAAATGAGAGAAGCAATAATGTTTCAGTTTTGAATGGAGCAGTTCTTTAGTGGAATTTCCTATTTTCATCATAGTTCATACCAAATCACAAACTTCTTTACAAGAAATTATTAGGAAGCTATGGACCTGTAAAATAAAGTGATACACAAGTTCATGCTCCAGAAACACCATGTTTTTCAAGGCATGCAAGATTCTATAAACATCTGTTAGGAATTCATGTCCACGCTAACTCCAAAGTATTACACAGTTTTGGCCAAGTGTCCTTCCTGCCAACGGCTGCTCATCGCAAAGGAACTCTACTGGGTAAAGATCTGAAATATACACTTAAGCCACTGTCATGACCCTGGAAAAATCTTGGCATGATCTCCTGCTTTGTTCCCCTGGCCATGAAGGGATGCATCTGGTCAGCTCTCTAAAACATTGTTTCAGCATTAGGTAAGCCATGACATTTAAGAGATGCTCTGTCAGTATTAATGGACCTAAGAAATCCCTCACAACATCTCTGCACAATGGTGCAATGATGTGGGAGGAATGGAAAAGCAGACAATATGGTAATTAATACAAAAATGTATGTTATTAATCTTTAACAATCAGTAAAAAATACTGGGAATCATTAACAGGAATCAATGTGTGCTTTTTAATCTTTTCTATGTTAGGAAAACATAGAAAACTGGAACTGGGTCTTTGTTCTTTTTTTATAGCATTCCTTTCAATGTGTCACTATGGGATACACCCCCTCACATACAGTATTCACAGAGGCACTTATTTCACTTTGCCAACACTGCGTAGCTGGCAGTCACGACGTCTGTGCTGAGTCCCTCTGCCTTTATACAGTATATGGCTGACACATAGACGCTCGTCATTCATTCACGTCTTTCTGCTTCAGAAGCCGAGCTATTCTTTACCGGATCTCAAGGCTAACTCGCTCAACTGCCCTCAGACTGGAGCGATATCCTGGATCTCAAATATATGTAGGAGAGGATGAGAAGTTTCTTACTTGAACCCCTTTTGGTGCAGCTCTGGAGGCAGAGTCGTGGGTAGGAAGAGCTCGAAGTAGCTGATTGCTCTTTGCATGGTGACATCAAAGGGACAGAGGAGAGGTCTCCACTCATCCAGCATCTCCTGAGTAGCAGACTCTGAAAAGTATCTGCATGAACAAACAGAAAGAAACAATTCGATTTTTCTTTGTAAAAATGAAGCCAGTGATAGATGATGACAAGAAAGTTAATGATATCACTCCACAGCTTACGAACAGATATATATGGACACTCGAAGCATCTCAACCAGCAGAGCAGCTTAGAGAGCGCTACAAAGATAAACAAGCCTCTTAGGTCCCTTACAAATCACATCCTCACACATCTGACCACACATGAGAGACTGAAGCCAGACAGCCACACTTCACTGTCAGATTTTTAAGAAAAACAGCATTAATTTAAATATACGCCAAGACTTTATGCAGTAGCTTCAAAGCAATAACATACAAAAATCATTTGATCTTCATTTTGAGTTACTATTCATCATAGTAAGTAGTAGTATGTTATGTATTATGTTCACATTACAGATAGAGGCCTGACAAACACATGAACCAGCAGCTTCTGAAATTTCAATGTTGGAACGCTATGTTCTATAAACGGGAGATTACAACTCATACACCTGCCACATTTTAGCTGTTAGGGTAAATCCTGTGGTTCCACTGGGCTCATAGTTCCACAGGGGGATTTTCATGGTTCATTATGTGCTTGTGTAAACCCCGCAGGTTATTTCAGGTCACCTAGCCTCCTCAGCGATTCCAAATCCACTGGGGGTCTTGAAAAAACTGTTACTTCCAACCAAGGCCACTTCCCTCTGCCTCGGTGCTGATCCACAGCGTCTAGGCAGCTGACCACAAATCACTCTCCCTTCTCACAGAAACAGGAAACTCTCACACAAGACGGAATTAGATGAGATAATAGGATTATCTGCCTAAGTGCAAACTGGAGGGACGAGTCCTAGTGCTTGCCTAAGATATCTGCACGCGCACAACTAGGGTGAACACAAACAGGGACCTGCTGGGGACAACAAAGCTGTGGAATGATCAAACAAATTAGTGAAGCCTGAAAAGCAACATTTGGATTAGCATTGAAAATATAACCAACATACAGTATAGAGATTTTTCTTCCCTTCCTATCAGCTCAGCTTTACAAATGATATTAAGATGTACTTACGGTCTGCAGCTTTTCACGAGTGTTTTCAGCACACCTTCCACAGAGCTGCAATAAACCAAAATGAAAGAGAAACGTCAAGGCACATCAAAACAACCACTGAAACATTGATGTTAGAGTTAAACAATCTTCACACCAATGCAACTTGACTTTGATTGCATGCACACAGAAACTTCTTTACACTCCTGACTGGTGTACAGTGAACAAGAAAACCTTAAGGACTGGTGTTTAGTGAGTAAATTGTAATAAAGAGTCATTAACAGACTGCAATCACTTCACTGAAAATAAACATAGTAATTGTTTTTAATAGTGGCCGGCCTCCCTGACTGGCTTCATGCCAAGACACAGATTTCTAGGTTAATAGTTCCACTCATTCATAACACGTCACTTTGAACTCAATCACCGCTTTGACAATTTGTTAGAGGTGGTATGGGATTTACGACTAATAATAAAACGTCTTACACATCACAAATTCCTGACATGATTATCTTCACATATAGCCTGCAAAGGCAGGACCGTGGTCACATAACAGTATCGAAAGCTTGGGACCAATATAACCACAGCTTTTGAGCTCCCCACCCACAATCCCACCGATCTGCTCAAATGCAAGCTCAAGCCATGCCTTGTTGGAAATGCCCTGCCAATCCCACTCAGCAACTGGTAATTTATCCCCACAACATTCAAGTCTTTCTGGAGCTAACATACTGCACATTCAATACTCTAACAATAGCTGAATTACAAGTGACACTCTGCAAGCCAAACTGCATCTATCTAAATGCATGTTCCTAGACCAACGTTCAGCACTTTAAGCCCACAACACACAGGTCACAGTCCAGGGTCAAACTCATGCACTGCAAATCCAACAACAACAAGAACTAGGCAAACTGAGTGTCCCGTTACGAAGCGCTCAGACACTCAGCGAGAAGGAACCCCACACTACATGACCTTTACATCTGAGTTGAAGTGAACCCTCACGTTCACCCCAACACATTCCAGGAGGGGAGGAAACGTGACAAGAGCTAGCTCTCCTCCGTGACTCCTGAAAATGCTGAGTAGTAGTGCAGGTATGGCTAACTTTAAAGCAAGCTGCGAGGAGGGATAAGCAACAGCAAAAACTCCTCAGGAACATGGGCCTAAATACAGATAATAATTGTTGAAAGATGGTTAATGCAAACACTAATTCCCCTGCTAAGCTTAATTAGTAACTAATGTTCTATAATGTATCATAAACATCAACTATTACTTCCTAATATGGTCGCCATCATTTAGTTACTGTATTGGTGCCACATTATCCACTATCAAAGAAATACTGGGAAACACAACCTGACAGAAATCACAGAAAAAAATATTAAAGAAACTACACAGTCTATTATCACTGTCTTGTAGTTGATATGGGGGACAGGAGAAGGGTAAAAAAAAACCTTTTAGCTGCAGTGCGACAGTCTCCGATATGAGTGAAATGTTAACATTGATTGAGTTGTGATATTTATTGTCATAAGCTGCAAATGGGGTGTCCAGTTTTTGTTTTCACATGCAATGTATAAAAAAAAACAAAAAAAAAACAAGTGCCTCAAAAGATGAATTCAAAGTAAAACACAAAGAGAAGTATTGTCCTTACCACCTCTGAACCATTTTAATCATTATGAGTTTAGAGGATGAACGAGGCCGTGGAGAACTGAATGTGAAAGGAGACAAAGGCATAAAGAACACATTCAGCACACGACAAAGTGCCAATCACTCAAAAATATCAACATACTATGCATACAATTTTTCATGTAATCAGAGTATCATGTTTTGTGCGCTTTAGTATAGTTTTGAAAGAGGTGGGCTGACAATCAGCCAAAGCAGCTTGCTTCCATCAGCTGTAACATAAAGTGGTGTGCTAGCAAGGCATTTATGTGATAAACATACAATGTTCCCATAGCACCATAAAAGAGCACCTCGCACTGCTTGCTAAGAACTTCATAGGGAATTTCTAAGGGTTAAACTTCTCTCCCAAACTGTGCTAAGCATAAAGATCATAGTGGACATTGTTCCTTGTAAAAAGTACAGTTACGACGGTTATGTGGCATAAAAAATGTTCCCTTTGTTCTCAAACAACTGGTCAAATGACATCAATGAGATGGTGTTCAAACTACTGAAACGTATAACTTACATAAGAGCAAATTAACATTAACAAAATTGGCTTGTGAAAGCACTCCACTTGATACATAAATATATCCATCTATTCATCAAAGTTGCACAAAAGCACAAAATTAAGAAAGTGAACATTTTAACATTGGTTAGTCTCACAAATCACTAATTAAGCTAATTAAATGTTTTAAGTCATCAGTGGTGGATTACTTAGATGATTTTTTTTGCAAACTTGGAACAGGGCTTTATGATTTGAATGAAAAGGCAGCTAACTCAAGTTCAAATGGATGGGGGTTTGTGTGATTAAAAGCAATGTGGGCAAATGTAGGAATATGGAAAAATCTTATCAACATTAACTTTTCTGTCTGTGGGAAAGTACAGATATGCCAAAATGTTCTGTTTACTACAGTATTTTTTTTTCAATAATTACTCCTAACATTCATCCAAATCTAAGAAATGGAATTTACAGGAAAAAAACCGATGTAAACACACTCCATGGCTACTGAGGCTACTGAGGGTGTAATTAAAGTATACAAAAATGAAAACACTTTCCTTTCCAAATGTGGCTGCTAAACATTATCTGATGTACCACACAACCACCAAATGTGTACAATTTAAATGTAGTAAATGCACCGCCCTCACTGGATATATCAATGACATTCCCTAAATTCTATGATTAAGCATGCTGTTAAAAACAAATAATATTAACAACAACAGTAAAGAACAGAGGCATACTTGGGAAACCAGTTTAGGCCCAGATGCTCGGTCTTGGAGAAAAGGATCCTGTCATGCAGCTCATACAGTGGTCTCCAACTCAACTCAAGGTCATCCCTTGACAGTAGTTCCCTTTTCCTGTTAGATGAATCAGACATACAGATAAATGAGAATAAACACACAGAATCTAGGTCATCATACAGCTTGATCCTATGGACAAAATGCATAAGATCGCACAATTTATTATCAATGGTGAGTTCACAGCATGTTTTACCATAGAATTTAACCCTTGGAGAAAAACACTCAAAATTATCTTTTACTGTGTGTTTAACACGTGTACAGGGTGTTGAGTGAAACGGATGGGGCCCATTCTTACTTGAGGAGGTTGATAAGGAGCCGAGCAAGGCCTTGCATCATGCTGATCTCCAGTTTGGGGATCGTCACTAGCTCATAGAGCAACTTGATGAACAGCACATGGTCTTCTTTGCTGAACTTCCGCCCATACAATCTCATGTACCTAAATATGAAGCGCAGATTTAGGGACAATAGTTTCAGTTTCAACAAACATGAGCAGTCAGACTTGTGAGCATGAAAACACAAACATGAGGTGCTTCTGATTGGAATAATAACAAATAATAACATTAATAATATATTTTTTTTTTAAAGAACACAGCTAAAGCTCAAAGCGCTTTGTTTAGACCTTTGAAATGGACCATGACAAAGTGTCTGTATCACTATTAAAATGCCAAAATACCAGTGAACAGAATCTGGGTCAACCCCACAGTAAACTTTCCATCTCTCTGAGCCGGCAGTGACTCACTCTTGGACAGAGCAATGCGCCAGCAATGGGGACTGAAACGGATTAAAGACAGCCCAACAACCAAGTACGACAAAATGAAACAGCACTCTACATAATCCACGGTCATACTGACAATATTTCTGCCGCCACAATGTGATTCATTATTAAACAAGTGAGAGATAAATGCAAAGGGGGGTAAAATATAATTCTGCATTTATTGGATTTAGTTTTAACGAGCAAGTAAGGCTTGACTTATGTGTTTGGCAATAAACATAATAGATACTAAAAATCAGAAACACTGTAACTATCTCCTCTACAATCAAATAAAAAGCAACTTCAAAGGACACTTATAAGTCCATAAAATCAAAATTTGCCATTTCCATTTTGACATATCTGGTGAGTGATCATCTGACTCTCTGCTTCAAAAGAAAAGGTCAAAGCCAGAAGTGAGTGAAAACAGTAATGACAATGAGGCACTGTTGTGCAGCCCTGCCTGGCTCAGGATGGGAATCTGACACTGTGCTGCCCCGATTATGAAACTCAGACCGTCCCTAATCACACACACTGAGCAGAGTGTAGTTTCAAGGCATAAACATCCAGGTTAGATAACGTTTAATAACCCATAAAAAACACACCAGGCTATTAAGCAAAACAGGCTTTCATCAGATAAGCCAAGGGTGGACAGTTTCTGAGACAGCCATTGACCACATTGTGCCCAGGAACAAACTGTTAGCCTAGCAAACAATATCTTTAACGCTAAATCTATAACACAACGTTACACACCAAAAACGATACCGAAAAGTTTGGTTACTTTAAAAAAGCTCAAGATTGAAAATGAAGTGAGCAAGAGCTGCTAATGTTCAGTTATGATGCTAAAGATTAGCCTTGATGTTACTTACGTGGAAAGTTTCCTTGTCCAAAACAGCACACCGGGCCAGATCTCTCTGAGCTGAACCGCTCGGCCCAAGTTCCCTTTGATTTTACTCAAAATATCATTAGATTCATCGTCCAGCCTGTCCGCATACGGCAGAAGTTTGTTGTATACGATGTCTTTTTGAGGAACAAATCCCAGTGTGTCAGACTGTGCCTTTTTCATGTTACAAATCCCAAGTGGCTCGCTTCAGTCTGCTAGCAAATGTTACTCTGTTTACCTTGGTCCGGTCTCCCAGTGCACGTTGCTGTTATGCTACCTGGCTAATATAACGGTTAGCAATTCCCCAGCTAGCTTAAGGTGAGCTTGTTATGGCCCGCACAGTGACTAAGTTATGAGATTCACAAGTTGATGACACGCTAGCTAGCCATGTAGCTTAACTAAAGTTAGATTCATTTACCGGAAAACATCTTCGGTTGCAATGTATAAAAATATTAAGGCTAACGAAAAACAACGAATTTGTCCAGACAACGCGTTGGCACTCAATTTCCTCTCCGTAATCCTAAAAACCTGACAAGCGGCTAGCCACCTAGCTAAAGTTAGCTCTCTACTACAAAAGCACAGTCATAGCCTCCCAAGGACTGTCAACGTCGACTGATTCATCCAACTACGGCAGAGCAGACGGTCGACGACACCCAGCTACAACCTACACAACACGGCCGTCACATCCGCTTGCTGCCGGGGGAACCACACTTCCCGGCATCCCCCTCTCCATTCATGCTTTTTATAAATGTTTATCCTTGAGCCACTCAAACAGGATGACTTGAAATCCACTTAAGAGATCGTGTCCTTGGATGTCTTTTCTGCTGCAGTTAATTTGCTCTTCGTTTAGGCCTAAATCACTGCTCTCGATGTATTTATTGTTTTGTAAAGTAAAAATATTTTACCGGACATGGTCTGGCTGATTCATTATTCTTGACTCTAACTGTTACTGTCACTACAACTGTTAACTGTTATTATTACTGGTTGCCATATTAACCACAATGGACACTCAAAAAGGCCAATTAATTTAATAATAGTGAAAACCTATTTATCATGATTTGATAATAGTAATAATAATAATAATAATAGTCTCAGTCCATATTTGCCCGACACTATCTCATATTTTGTGTAAAGTTTTTTTTGTGTGAAGTGTTTTACAGTGTTTTTCATTCTTTCATTAACTCTGTTCACATTTGAGTAGGGGATTAATGTATTTATTTAAAAGTATTATTATTATTAATGTTGTCGTTGATTATGTTGATTATGTTATTGCTGATGTTATTTTTTTATTTTAATATTGTTGTTGATGATGATGTCATTTGTTTTGTCGATGATGTTATTGCTGATGTTGTTGTTGTTCACGTTGTTCTTGTTGATGTTCTTGTACTTGTTCTTGTTCACGACCTTGTTCTTGTAATGAATTACTGTAGACTAGTCATGTTTGGTAATAGGAGATGGTATCATGTCCATGACCCGCAGTACACATGGTGCTACTATAGACTGCAGCCGGATCTGCTACAAGTGAACATTGACCGCCATCTTGCGGTTAAAAGCAGAAGTACAAGAAACAACAGCCCAGACAGAAGTCCCACTCTGAATTAAAAAACTCAATTAAAATAAATAAGAATGAAATTAATAAAAATTAATTAATTAATTAATTAAAATAAATAGCAAAAACAAAAAAATGGATAAACGTGCCGCTCACTTTAAGAATAGTGTGGTGTTCAGAGGTTTTAAAAATAAATTAAGCATTGAAGTTGCCTTTTTTTAAATAAAAGACACTATTGTGGAGGGAGCTCATATTTACGTGACCCAGGTTAGTTTTTTAACTTGTGTGTGAAACGTTTGTTCTTATAGACAATCTGTTGTACCGGAAGTTGAAGCGGCGTCGGTGTCATAGCAACCCGCAGAGTTTGTCCACCTGAGTCAAAGAAAACTACCTCTCATGCTAACGTTAGCCTAGCATAACCCAACTTTAATTTGAGTAACTGAAGTACAGCGTGTGGTTTATAAATGACTCCTAAGTCACGTTTAACTGGAATGAATCAGCGTTATATGATATAATCGGTTTGTCCTTAGAGGAGCAGAGATGTGGGTTGAGAAGCTCAGTGTGACCTGTGATGGAGTCCTGTCACACCGGCAGCTCGCATGTTGTGGCTCTTATTGTGCTCTCCCACCGCATGGCAAGGACATACTGATCTACAGTAACATGGACGTCGAGCTGAGGGTTTGTAAAAGTTTTGTTAGTTGTGTGCAGAAATCACCTTTAGTGTTATTAAGAATGTCATTAATTAGCTAGCTAGCTAGTTAAACTGTACATACAACATTGAAGGCTTTAAGATGCAAACCGCAGTGACTCATTTCCTTGTAATGTGAACATTAGTTCTCGTGTATTTTGTAACTGAGCATTTTTTTCATTATTACTTTTAACATAACACAGCTAAAACCTGTTTGTTTTGTATGGGCTCACTATTCTGTATGTCATTACAAAACATGGGCCACAATCTAACAACACCAAATAACATCTTACAGTGTAGTAATATAAGTTATATCGATTTTGTTAAGGTGGGGAAATAAAAGATTGATTTGTCAATTCTAATGCTTAACATGCCTAATTGTAATCAAAATCCTGTATGGCATTAAGCTTAGCCTGACTCATCCAGGAGCCACAGACAGAATGGCTTTGTTGTAATGTATTGTGTATTTTACTGGAGTCTAAATGTTTGTCCACAGCCCCTGCTGCTTACCGGCCACCATGGTGAGATCAGTGCCATGACTTTTGGAAAAGGAAGCAGACCTGTTCTCCTCTGCTCTGCTTCTCCTGATTATATCATTGTCTGGGATATTGAACGGTGCCAGAGGAGAACACAGGAGGGTAAGGAAATAGTTCTGTGTGTGCTCGTGTGTGTGTAGTGCACTCACTCACCCATGGTCAGAGTTTGGTATTAGTTCAAATGTTGTTGTGTTGTTTATTTTATTCACATTAAACTGTAGAGGACATCTTTGCACATATGCGTGTGATCATTCTCCCGAGTGAAAAGCTCAACAAGCCTGCCATCTAGTGAAATATTACCAGATAGTCCCTTCATATCCACTGTGCTCTTGAATTTCTTTGAACATAAACAGACTCGTTGATTTGCTTGCAGGCAAAGTTGCAGCTGGAACAGTTATTGGGACTTTACTGGGTGAAATTGTCCATCTTTCATTCTGTTTCTCTGATGAGCGAGTGGCTGCATGCTCGGGAGCAACTGTATATGTTCTCAGCTCTAAGGTACAAGATGATTAAGACAAATTTAAATATTTAGGCTTGTGGTTTGGCCTGATATATTATTTTCTAGTAATGGATTACAAATACTGTACATTGAGTTGATGTTGATCTAATCTTCACATATGTTTCATTGTTGTTTTCCTCATCAGACACATGAAGTGATCTCTATCTTGAACAGCCACCTCGGACCTTTAACATCAGCAGAGTTCTGTCCCTGGAGCAAAGACATCCTTGTCACCACATCAGAGGACCGCACTTTTAAGGTCCTGACTTTCCCAGTTTACAAATTATAGAGTAAAAATTATTATTTTTATTATCACACTTTTGATTCAGTGACTACATTTTATATTAGTGTACACAACAAATACCAAATATTGCACACACCGTAATAACTAAGTACTTTGTCTTATCTCTTTTCAGGTGTGGGATTTAAAAGCTGAAGCTGTTTGCTACCAGTCTTTTGTGCTTTCAGGTATTTAACATCTATTTAATTTCTAATTAATTTCTCTCTGAATGCTCATATTAATTTGGTGCAGCAGTGGTAAAATCACAAGTTTTAGTGTGATCTATTTGAAATCAGAAACTGCGAGTATATAATTTAGCTACAGCCATCCAATATAGGTGTCAAGACTTATATTTAAGCAGTGATTAGACTTAATTACTCGCACTTTAACTTCACAAGTAAGAAATTAAAATTATCAATGGCATGTTTTGCATAATGAATGATGTAGAGGATCTGAGTCTTGCAAAATGACTGAAAATATCGTATTCTCTGCCAATTTACCGAGACAAATTGTTCCATTCTTTAGCCTCTCCACTGCTCAGTGTGTTCTTCTTGGAGGAGAACAGGCACCTTATCACTGGCTCAACTGATGGACAGGTTAGTCACTGAGTCTTTAACAGCTCATAATCACTATGATAGACTGGAATTCCACAAGCTGTGTAAAACACTTGTATCTGTTTGGTTTAGGTGTGGTGCTTTTCTCTCCCTGATGATCACAAGTGTCACCTGGTGTCCAAAATGGATCTTCAGAAGATGGAAAAAAGACATCAAGCAGGTGTTATTACTGATCTATCAAACGATGACAGAGAATATCTAGTAAAGGTTTTGTGGATGATTTTGAACCAATGCCTTTTCATAAATTCATTGCTTCTTTTCAGCTGCCCAACTGAAAGAACAATCAGCCGTGGATAAAGTGGAGATTTCAAAACCTGTCCTCAAAATGACTTTATGCAGCTCATTTACTTACACCAGTAAAGAGCATAAAAAGTAAGTGAACAATCTTCATAGCATTCATAAACAGTTTAAAATGTTTATAGTAGGTATATGATGCCCAACTTCATTTGGTCAAGAACCACTTGTTGTTGGATTGCAGGTTCTTGCATTGCTAATTACAGAGGTTTGTGGACCTCGTTAACACTGGAGATTTCAGATTCAGCACTGGGTTACTGGTATACCAGATAGGCCCTGTTTAGCTGGGGTAACTTCTTTTTAATTATGTCCGTCAGTATCTTCAAGGAGCATTTCTGTTGAATTGTCAGACCAAGATAAGCAGTTGCATGACGGATAGATGGATGGATAGATAGAGGAGTGGATCTTATTGTGTTTAAGAACTGTTTACTTTATTCATTAGTCACAGGAAATTACTAGGTCCAAGATGAACCTGACTTGTCTCACTCTCAAGTGCTCAAAATAGATAAACAGATCTTATCATGTGACTCACCATGAGGAAGAACTGTTAACTTCATCAGTGACAAGGAATCATAATGTTGAAGCAGGACATGATACTGTCAACACTGTGGCCTTTCTCAAGGGCCCCATTTAGTTCTTGTTTCCACGAGGTGAAAACTGTGCATGATCCAGGAAAATATTACAAAAGCAGTTCAAACACATTTGTCATGAAAAAAATACCAAATAGCTGCACATTCCTACCATTACCACTATATGGATGTCGTACTGTCACAGAAGCCTGGAAAAAATGGCACATCTTTATGGGCTAATTGCTTCACATGTCCATGCAGTCACAGGAAACTTCACACATCACAGGAAACCTTGCAGCCTCGTAGCGTAAACTGTTTCAGGCTGTTCAAACATTTGATGTTATGACAGGAAGCAGGCACTTAAAAAGCACAGACCTAACTCTCTGTGTATTCTGTGGACCACTGGAATGAAATGGACGTTGATTCCTCATCGCTCTAAGCAAAGCACATGATCTCAGAGCTACATCATTTTAACTCTTGACCCAAACAGACGCTTTAGAATGAAATCTAGTTCAACAACAGCATGATGTCCATGTGCAACCACTGTTTAACTGGCTTCCATTTGATGGCTTTTATCACATAACAAGGCTTTTTGCCAAGTGTATTATGGGATAAATATGAAGCTGGGAGACTTACTGGCTTGCCACCTACAGAAGCAGCAAAAATGTGGTATAACAGAGTATCAGTGGATGATAATTTGCATATGCCCAAGGACTAAACATGGTTCTGATGCTTCAAATAAGTTCATTTGGGTTTTTTGTTAAATAAAAGTGCACATCATCATCAAATAACATTTTCATTATCTACTTCTGTGTGGGTCATTTGAATATTTATAGCACCTTTATCCAGAATACTAGCAGGTCAATTTATGATGTTAGTATACTAAAACGCTTATGTGTAGAATTTAAAATTTAGACGTTGCTGCCCCCCAGTGGGAAAATCAAAAAAGACATTGTGGCACAGCAACAAACACTGCTCATTTTTCTACAATCCTTAACATATACCTTCACAACAATTTGAACAATACAGTAATCACATACAAATTCCACACTTAAAGGCTTTAGATGTCACTGTCCTGCATATGTCCAGCATGAAAATAATGATGTTCTAAAAACTTGTCTAACAGAGTAACACAACCTCAGCATGTTGCTTAGCGCAGGAAGCGGATAAAAAAGAACCATCAGACTCAACTCCTTCTTCTTTCTACTCTGTGTGGCAGTAGTTTCCATCTCGCTGGGTCTACATAGTTTAGACTACATGAAGTCAAAGGAAACCTGAATAAAAATCTGTAGTCCTATGGTGTGTCTTGCCACTCCATCACATCAGTATGTTTTTCTTTAGTATGTGGTTACACCGTCTTTCCCCAAATGATCTGAAAAAATGCTTTTAAGGGAAATCCTGTAACACTGTTTTTCCATACATTTCTGTGTGGGCCCCTGCAGGGACAACAGCTGGTTATGTATTGGAAGCTCTGATGGCCTGTATGTGGTGGATCTGGCTACCTCAGAACTCCTAACAGTGCTATATTTCAAAGGTATGTTTAAGCATTTTTGCAACTAATGCAGCATCACTCTACTTTTAGCAGAAATTCGATGATATCATCTTTCATTTTAAGAAACACTGTGGTTCATTCAATCCTTGAAGGGAATTTGCCTCCTCTTTCTTTTTTTCCATATCCTTTGACATAGTTAAGGGCCCACAAAGCCAGGAAAGAACAAGTCCTATCTTAAAGTTGTCGAGGCTAGCAGTATTTTTTATAGGCTTTTAGGTTATGATGCACTAATAGCAACAACTCAAAAGTTACTTTAGTCTTTAATTAACATGTTGCACAGTGTCAACAAAAACTCAACATTGAAAAAACTCTACAAAGATTTATATATTTATATCTTCTAATGATTGCATATCACAATTGTGCATGTGCATGACAATTTCTTTGCATAATGCACAGCACCTGATGACACACTGTATGAACTGGAAATTGGATGTGTCCAAACCCATGACTGATGTTCGTTCTTCTAGATTTCCCCCACCTGAGCATCACAATGGCTGGGTCATGGTCAGTCTCTCCAGGGTGGGATAACTCTGTGAGTAATTCCAATAACATCTTGCTAACCAATGTAAGACATTGTACTGAATCCCATCCTGAATCCTGGACCTCTATCATCCAGTTGGCCTATGATATAGTATGGACTACAGATGCTTGGAACCTATCCCTAATCAGATTTTTCTCATGTTGCAAGTGATCCTTTGAGTCAAACTACTTGCTGAAGGTCTTGCAGGCCTGGCTGCTTTTGTCATTTCTAGTCATTCTTGTCAGTTTATAATAATTTGACTACTGATTTTATCATTCTTGAACTCCTTGTCACACAGATGGTGTTTTTGGTGAGCGCTTTGTTTGCTCCATGCGCGGTCCTGTTGGAGTTACATCTTTGTGACCTAGAAAGGATGTGGGCTTGTGGTGAAGGCTTTTCGGTGTTCCCGAGGTAAACCTAGAGTTAAAGACAAATATTTGCTGATGCTGCAGTATGTTGACCCCCTACCCTTTAATATAGAAATCAAAGCAAGACATCCCCACCATTAGTAAAAATTCTGTATCTTGTTGAAGGGCTACCTGCTAAATACAGTAGTGTATATCTCAGCTGCTTGCATTGTAAATAATATGTTATTCTGTTATTTATTTATTCAGTGCATCCTATATTATGAAGTTAGAGAAAGCAAGTGCTTTTCTGTAGCTCACACAATCATTTGGTTCCAGCCTGGATCTGCTCTGTTCAGTGAATGACTAAACTCTGTGAACAGTTTTTATATGTCTAAGCTTTTAAATCCACATGAGTTTTAATAAAGCTCTCCCTACTGGATGTACTCCTTAATCCAGAAAGTCATACTTATTACTCACACAATAGCATCGCTTTATAAATGCCAAAAAGTTAGAATTCCTCCTCTGGGGAAGAAATGAAAGGTATTACCTGTACGTCCATAAATGATTATTTAGTAAAATCCAGCAGCACCAATAAATAGTGATAAGTTAAATAATAACGAACATAATGAGCTTTTCTACTTAAACAAATTTGCAATTCATGAGCCAAAGCATAATCATGTCAGCTTGTTAAAATTTGAAAAAAGACTGCAGCTGTAGACATGTTGCTTTCTCTCAGACACTGATCACCTGACCTCACCAGACATATGAGTGGGGTCTGTTTTTCAGTTGGCCTCCTGCCTGTAACTCCTTCTGACTCTCATATTTCCATATTAACTTGGCCTATTATATCCATTCTTGCCATCTGGTTTTTCATGAGTCAACAATATCATGGTACTGAGAATTAGAAGGACTAATAATCCACAACGGTGGAAAATGCTGTGCTCCTTCATTTCCAGTAACTCTTTTCCCCCATTTTCAACCCTCCCTTGTTTTCAGTTCTCCTCCACTGCCTGAGTCTCCTCTGAATGCTGAGTTCAAGAAGGAGCCCAACCATCCTAAAAAGAAAGGTCAGCATCCTTGTCGTCTTAACACCCACTCACCTCTCACTTACGCTCATGCACATAAAATAAAAAAGGGAGCTACTGCTGTTTGATGACTCTGGGTTTTAAAAGTATGACCTATTTTATAGTTCACTCCATGTCTGGCCTGTTGGCTGTTGTGCTTGGACACAGACGATTCTCTTAAATCGTACTTATTGTAGGTTTATAGAAAGTCTGTTTGGCTATTACAAGCATGACTGAGAACCTCCTCATTATCTGTAAATGCAGAGGTTGGAAAAGATTCCTTCCTTTGCATTGTGGAGGATGTTGATGTGGCATTCCTTCAGTTTTCATTTGCCACATAGGCAGGTACTTCAAATCATGTAGCAGTAAGAATGCAACACAATTAGACTGATACATTCTCACTAATTAGCCCAGTTTGTTGAGCGGTTGCTTCTTGCAGCCGTGGATTCCGATGTAAAGGGAGCCTGTTTGTGGTTCTTCAGTGTATCATTAGGATCTGGCAGCTTGAAACTATTCTGCTAGAGACCTACATTACAGTATTCTGTGGTTTACATGTTGCTCTTACAGAGGGTTAGCGCTGAGAAAGCCAGTATTAGCTGGACTCCCCACAGCTGAAGTGAAGGGAGCTACCAGTGCCAGACTAAGTAGGAGATCTTCAGGGGAGTCTAAAGGTGCTGCGTGACTGCAATGTCAGAGCGAAAACCACAAACATTTACGGACTGGTGAAACCCACCATGCAGCCCCCCATGCATCTCTGTATTCTTAAGGATATGTGCAGAATTGTATACAAATTACACCATAAAGCTCTGAGACTCCTGGAAAGGAAAGTTGTAAGTCTGGCACAAGTCTGACGGGGATTTTTATTAAGAACTGTGAGTGCAGATGAGATATCTGTTGTCATGTCAAACTGCCATGTAACATAATCATGAAGTGAACCAGGACTGTTGGCTTTTTTAGATGATGATAATCAGCTGCCATTACTTCTTGCATGATGTCACTGGTCTGAAGTGCAGTTGCCTGGATTAAGTTGTTTTATAGTTTGGATAACAGAGGACCACTAAAGCAGGAATTAGCGTTGAGTGGCCTTGATTGTACGTTTAGAACTCACAATACTTTCACGTTTTTACATAGAAAATGATCAAATCAGCAAAAACAATAAACATTAAAATATGGATGAAATTGATACATTAACTTCGTTAGGAAAATGGTTCAATTTGTCCTTAAATGTCACAATGTCTAAAAAAATGAAATGATTTCCACAGGGGGAGACAGGCTGAGATTTATGTAAAAATACTGGGTGCTCGTCAGCACGTTAAGCATCAATGCCACTCTTATTTTTAGAACTCCTTTGCTAGTTTTGGGTCGAGTGAGATGGGAAAACCAGGGAACCATGCAGTCCTGACTAGTCCAGTTTGAATGAAAGAGGAAAGTGTTTCATGCTCCTAACTATTGTTCCATTAGTCACCGCTTTACAGCAGCTAGAGCACAGAGCACCTTATTGTTTAGTGAATCTACTTCACATCTAGGTCTATATTAAAGTTTCATATTTTGATTAGTGTATTATTCACATAGCTACATGTTGTACTACATTCTTCGCCCTCTTTGTACATTTCCCTCCGGTGTGCTACACACATGTTCCACACATTCTTCAGGTTTAACATGATTTCTATTGCTGTCAGACCCTTAGCTTGGCTCCATATTCATAATTCCTGCCAGTCTTCGGTTACCATGCCTCTGATACCTTTTCACTTCTACTCTTGCTCCTTTCTACTTTCTCCTACTGTGTGCCCCACTTTTCACAGGTCAGTAAGGCAATAACTCATACCAGAGACTCTGGTTACAGTCAAAATAATATCTTACAAACATATATACCTGCTATGGTTTATACACTTTTAGAAGCTTGAATTATTTAGTCTTTTTCTTGGGCCACATTCAGCAGCTAACTCAGAGGGAGGTCTGAGTTTTGCCTGCGCCTCATTCCTTCTAATGCAGGCAAACCAAACTGTAAAATCAATCACTGTCACTTCTTAAAATCACAGAGACCAGAAAAAGTCATTTTAGGTCTTGTTAATCCTGACAACCTCTTATGGTTTTTTAGTCCTACAGGTGCAGATCTCAACACAGCAGATAGCAAACTTCATTAATTCTGTGACTGCAGGCAAAGCCTTATTATATGAACAATCATTTGTTGAGCTTTTAGTTGTTGCATCATAACCTAAACATTCTAATGTTTTGAGCTAGACTGAAGAATTTCAATATCCTGAAATTTTTTTACTGTAATGGCTAAGACAGCTTAGGCTAAGTTTGACATAATGAGATAAGAGCTGTAAAAGGAGCACTGCTGTGATTTTATGCAGATATGACTCGACTTGGAAATTTGTCTGAAACTCTCACTTTGCTTCAAATGGCAGTTTAGTCTCAAGTCAGCGTAAATTATGAGATTTTTACTGCCCCATAAAACTAAATGACCATTATATATCAGCAGGGGGTCAATAGGGCCAGTAAGCAATGCCAAATGATTGTGATGCCAGGTAATTAGATTTCAGGCCTAAAATGCTTAGTTTGTTGCATATAATCTGTTCTGGATCAAAAGCTACTTCCAGTACATCACCTCACATACATACAACACAGTGCAACTAGTGTCACAAGACCTACTGTCTACTGTCTTTGCTGATTGATTCCATGCAATACCAATTTGACCTAAGTTAAACACCACTTCACGAAAGCTGTCACAAAGTTCAACTGAGGAAGGAAATAAGAGAAAGGGCTGAACAGATAAATAAATAACATGTACCAAAAGAAAACTCAAATTTCAATTCCAAGGAAAAGGGGAAAAGGTAATTGTTCAGAGGTTGTCGAGTGCACTTTACAGGAAATTACCCTTCAAGCCAAAACTGGAGAGAACATTGACACTGCTAATCAAAGATGAAAAGCATTCCCAGATAAGAGAGGATTGAAAAGATGAAGAAATCCAGTTGTGCTTCTTTTTTTATTATTGTGTTTGGACCATGCTTATACTGAGCACAGAGCCTAAGCAGGACAGCTGACTGGACCTAGCTCTCAAACACTAGATATATCACAGTCAGGTGAGCCTGTTTAGATGTTTAGGGCTTGTAAGTTGAATGATTTATTATCAAATTAAAACTACTGACATGTGTCTATTGCTAACTGAAGCGTAAGAGGTTGCTGCTTTTTGCTGATATAAAGCTTTTACCCATAGGTTTGCTGGGCTATCATCAGGGATTCTGTTATCAGGTTTCCTTTATAAAAAAGCTTTGAAGAATAGTTCAAATACCATCTGTCATTCTGACATATAGAACATAAGCCATATCAGTATGAGTGGATCACACAACAGCACCGATCGATCGGTGTTTTTCAGGTTTCATGTTCAATAACAATCTGTCACTAAACTGGAGTACCTTCCTATCACAGAAAGAAATTCAAGAACTAAATCTAAGAGCTCAAACACACATTTGTCTTGCAGGTTTACTTGCAGTTTGTAATTCTGTTAGTCAACTAAATTAATTCATGAATTAATGTCGGATAAGTCCTGGGGAAATTACATTTTTACGGGTTAATCTATTGGGCTTAGGTTGAATTGGAGTCAGGACTGTAAACCAAATTCATTTTTTTTTTTTCAGATGCAACTTAAATCCTCAGTTGCTGCTCAGAGATTATGTGACTTTTTTTTGACAGGAGAACAGTTTTTGGAGAGCCTCACACATTTTAATGGTTGTGGAAAAAGTGAGCTCATTGTAATATAGTAAAGGCACTGACCGCGACTAGGGAGCAAAATGAACCATCCCACAGTTTGTGGCTGATGCACTTAATGCTCACAGCACAGTGTGGTCACCCGTTAATATTGTATCTTCCTTTTCTAGCACAATCCATGAAAACCCACTACAGCATAATGAGTAGTTCTGTCCTAATTATGGAAAATAATGAACAAGAGTCTCTTTGTCCTCTAGACCTTTGACTCATTGTAACATCTACTCATTTGTATTGTTCTTTGTTTTGGTCATAGATCATGAAGTTCTTTTGTTTGTCAGTCTGTGTCTAATGGACCGCCTCATCTATTTCATAAAGGAGGACTCAAGGAGCAGCCTCTGGTTTTCCACTCAAAGGTGAAGTCATCTGGATACACCAGTGCCCCAAGGTAGGTTCGCAGAGTAACCTTTTGCCTAATAGAAAATCAAATTATAGTTTACTTCATTGTCCAAAACGTTAGATGAGGGTAAAAAGCACCTTTAAAGAAAATTCAAGCAAGAGGAGGAATGAAGTTTTATTTTTCCTTTTTCTTGGATTTCTTTATTTTCATACTTCACTAGGTGGAGCATTGCACTAATGATATGGTTTCAGTGTCACCTGGGCCTGCCCATATTAAAATGTATCGCACACTTACTTACACACTTATACACGCTATAAAACATGATAAATTGTGTCCACGAAATTCTCTCTATCTTAACACTCGACTTGTATAGGGCAGTTAACACTCATCCAGGTCAGGTTAAAGGGGGGGAGACAGCAACTTTCTGGTGATTTTCAGGCGCCCCAAGAGCCCAGGATACACTCTTCCTAACTGGTCATCGTCAATGCAACCTCAGAAAGGCAACAGGGAGTGTAGCCTCCTGGTGCCTGAATAACCACCACACTGTGAACTAGCATTAATGTGACTCTGGGATCCTCTTGGATCTGACTGGTTGTTGCATATTCATGTCCTTCTTTGCCAGTTTTCTCTAGTCTAGTCTAAAGTTTTTAACATGATGAGCACCGACTACTTTCCGCCAGCAGCGCTTTGCAGCTATTTCAACAACATTTTTGAATAGGGTCTGCTTAGCCTTCGCCAGGAGACACTTGGAAACAATGGTTAAAATCTTTGCAGTTCTCCACTAGACATTCCTAGCAAACCCTCTTGTTTGTGTCTCTTGTTTCTTAATGCAGCAATTCAAAAAAGACAGTGTGTAATCAAGTTTCATGAATGAAATAAATCGACACATGAAACATCATTTTCATTTTTTATTGTTTTGTTTTTGCTTTTCAGAAGAACTATGTTCTCACCTAAAACAAATATTCAGAAGAAGGTTTCCTCTAATAAGGCCAGCAAAAATACGTAAGCAGTCCCATTATTACAATACAATGTTGAGAAAGTTTTCAAACGTCATTGCTGATATAAATACTGAACTTCTTTTTTTGTCCTTCAGAGGTTTACTCCTCAGAGATTATCCAGCAGACAGTGCAGCACCTACTGTTCCACACATTCATCTAAGCGCTGGCAACAAACCAGTCTACTGCCTTCAGTATTCAGGTCAGGCTGTTTTGCTGCTGCTACACTGACCAAACATAATCATATATTTAAATGTAGGCCAATCATAATGTTATGAAAATCCTACATATGGTAATGTGTTACCATCATAATGTGTTACCATTTTCTCAAACATTACTTATAACAACTCTCAGGTAAAGTAGTAATAAAAGGTGAGTGTGAGTAGACAGGGACAAGAATTTGAGCATTTGAGGTTTTACAGTGAGAGACGGAGACCATAGATTCATCACTAATAGTGATGACCTGATGGACACTGTGACTTAGCAAACAGTAAAGAGTTATTTACTACACTCAGTTTTGCCCATCCTCTGCTAGAAGGGTGAATTAAGGTAAAACAGTCATTTATGAATTATGACTGGCAATAAATTGAGAGTGAGTCATTGCTGTTGTTACATAATTTTATTACATTTTAGTATTAATGTTCCTGTTTCGTACAAAACTCCCCAGCTGTTTTAAAAAATGCATATTCTTCATATTCATATTCATATTCTTGGTAATAATAAATCAGCTGCTGACTGAAAAATCCTAATAAAAAGATTCTGTGTTTCCTTGTCTCTCCAAGGTGATGGAAAACACATCCTGTGTGGTCTTGGCGACAGCTCAGTGTTATTGTACAAGTCCTCCCTTTGTGGCAATCCAACTGTCTACACAGGTGCGTGAAGTGGACATGAATATCCATACCTTAAAACTCCCTGTGTTTTACAGTATTTGCCCTCAGTAACCTCAGTGTTTTTGACAGCAGTGCATTTGAATGTTTGAATCTTTGGTCTTTCTTTCATAATTCATTATATGCAATATTCATATATTTTATTGACTCCTCACAAATTATGCTCACATTTCAGAGCTATTGAAAGTTAAGATCTTACTCCTGATGCTTTAAAGGAGGACGTTAATACTAAAAAGGTCATCCTCAGCTTGGATTGAGGGTGCTGCCTTATTTGGGCTATTCAGATTAATATACTTTGAAATGGATCCATGGCTGAAGATAAAAGACTGCAGGAAAATCCAAATATTCACTTGCTCAGCTTTCACTGTCAAAACTGTAGATTAAGAGTTCTTTTTTTTACCAGAAAAGCGTGGTTTGGTTATACTCCAATGCAAGAATTTGGTACATGCAGTCTTTGTTCTTGTCAGACAGTAAAACCTTGGTGATAGCAGAAAAATGAAAAGGGCACTTTATCTTTTGAGAGCAACTAGGTTTGAACTAATATAATGTCTTACTCTTGTCTATACACTATCGAAGATAGTCAATTCTGTCTGCCAGCCATCGATCCTCTGACAGGTAAAAAAAAAGGATATCCATGCATCTGTTTCGCACTTGATGGCTCAAGTGCAGCGGGAAGACAGTCTCCTCAAGGGGGCAGCATAGATAAGAGGACAGAAGTTGAGGTGACCGGCAGGTCACCAAGTGCCTCTTCGCTTCACACTGCCTGACTCTCTGAACAGCACCATAAAAGTAAATGTTGCAGCCACACACTGTATCTCCAGGTTGGTTTCAAACCTCTCTTTATATGCAGGGCATGACAAGCCAGTGAGCAGTGTGAGCTGGAGCCTCAACAGACAGTGGTGGCTGAGTGCGTCAGAAGACCAGTCACTCCGAATCTGGACCCATGGCAGCCCAGAACCTGCCATTATCATGGTAAATGTCCCATGCAGTCACTAACACACACTTGTACTCATATATTTTCTTCTTTTTTTATGGATTTTATTCAGTCCCTGTCTCCCTGATCTTACCCACCACCACAACATGCCTACCTTCATCAAGCCTTCACTCACTCATGATTCTAGGCCCAAGTCCTAACCATAAATAAACAGTGAAATGAGGACTAGCCAGAGTGACCTCATATTGAAAAAATGTCCCCCTCTGAAGATCTAAAAACTCAAACTTGTTTAGAAATAAAACCGAATAACTACAGACACATGCCACATTTTTCACTCTCACTCCTGTCCACTGAGATGGCTGTGATTGCTGGCAATATTTTGTCCCTATTTGTGGTAAATGAGGCAACGATGCCACACTGGAATGACAGTTGAACTGTGGTTGCTATTGTGGTTGTACTGTTTTGCTTTGTGTTTTGATTTGTTATCAAGAACATGCTTTCAAAATATAATGTCTCAGGCTTGGATTCTGTATTAGGAGATGTGTACTGCAGGGTGATGGAAAGAGTGCTATGATGAAAATGATGTAATTTGTTTTGTCTGTTACTCATTAGAAACTGGGTCACAGCACCTTTTTACGTCCTGCAGGCAAATATCTGTGTAATGTTCAAAGTGTATCTTTGACATATTGATATAAAAATTGCTTAATTCACATTTTCCTTTTCTAATAAGAATAGCTTAATGGAATTAAAAAAGAGAAAGCCAAATTAATTGGGATGATGAAATGGTGTGTTTCTTGGCCTTTGTCATTCAAAGCATCTGCTGGACTGCTGGAAATCCAAAACTCTGATTATATGCAGAGCCTTCTTACTTCATTGGGTATCACATTTAATGGGACAATCAGAAGTGCGTCTACTTCCCCATGCCAAGTGAAAACTCTGGGGTCTCCCCATGGCTGATGCTAACCATCCCTGCTTTGCTCCACTCAGTGAGATTGTTTTGAGCTTGGCTGGATCTGCAGCCTTTTACTGCTTGGTGTTCTTGTGAAACAGCTTGGCAACAAATGCAAGTCTTTTCAGGGACAGGAGCTTTGTCGGTCTGAGCCAGAATTGTGAAAAGCTTTACACAGTTATACTGGAAAACATGACCTTAAATGACCACATAGTATCCTTACATTTTCTTGTCATTGGAAGTCTAGATAGTTGGTAAATCTGGAAAGCTCATATGTTTGCTTTTTTTATCTTTATAATCTCCAACTATGCAATTTCTGATAAGGATGTACATGCTTGAGTTCACTCCCTCCTTTTGTGGAACAGACTTTCTTTGACTACCCTTTTCAACCCCTTACCCTTTTTGAGAAAACGTCTGCATTAACTAGGAAGAGACAAACAAGGAGAAGTTAGTTGTTTGAGTGTTACAGCAAACACTCAAGATTTACATTATCTATTTTTAATGTCTTTTTTACATTTACACTTTTAGTGGGATAACACAGACACTACAGTTTGTCACTCCACAATTGAGGGTGTTGCATGTATCATTTTGAGTAATTAAAAAGCTGTAGTGGTGTACAGTATCTACTATTAGAGCTTTTTATTGCTTTCAAAGTTCAAAGTGACTGTACTTTGCTTTAAATCACCTCAGGTGATATGGAGCACATAGTCAGACAAAACTATTTAGGGTTTTTCTTTATTAGCATCAATGACATACCCAGTAAAGACATTTAGAGGAGAGAAGCGTTGATAAAATGTATTCTTATTAGTTAATTTTCTTATTAAATTAACATTATATCTTTATTTTAGAAATATAGTTTTTTGCATCATGAGTGTCCCAATAATTTCAAGACATAACCTTGATTTTTGTCTCTTTTCTCTCATACTTTAGGGCGACAGTATGTTTTCCAAACCCATTAGAAGCACTCAGTTTTATTACCTCGACAAATTTCTGCTTCTTGCATCTGGACCCTCTCTGTACTTGTACCTGTATAATGTGGACATCACACGAGATGACATCAAAAGGTAATTACAAGTGATTCTTATACAGAACAGTTCAGCATGTATACTTGATAGTGATGTGCAAACCAGCTATTTATTACACTATACAATGCAAAGAAAACACTGACACCACTAGAGGTTGGGCTGAAAAATGTCTTTGTCTTTTGATGTCAAGCTGAAGTGAGTTTTTCAAAGTCAAGTGGTTTTTACTGTTTAAGACAGTGTAGAATAGGTAGAATACATTTGAAAGAAATGTAGAGCATGGTCGTGGCCTTATAGCTTGTGTTTCTGTCCAGACTTCTACAGTTTCTCTATTTAGGCTGAAGCATCGGAACATAAAAAAATATCCAATTTTATGACACAGTCACAGTGGCATATATTCAAACCTCAAAGTTGCACAGTAGAACCACAGTCTTGTTGGCCTCAAAACAGTAACAGTGACACATCAGAGGTGATGTGCCTTTCTCAAGAGAACATTAACAGGGTAGAGAGAGCATTTTTCCATATTTAAACCATCTGCCAATCATCAATCATTTGCCTTTTTCACCTTCAGTCACCCAGATATTCTCAATATTCTGAATAACTGTCAATACAAATATATATATTGCAACAACATTTGAATGCAGGTAAAAAGGGAAATGTAGGTCAAATGATAGATCTTTTTGAGGTATATGCAGTCCATGTAGAAAGCAGACTTTGTTACTGATTTGATGGAGGCCTGGCTTTATTTAAGCGCTACCACAGACATTGCTGACACTCATTACCACCCAAACTGCTTGCCTGTGCACTGTAAGCTGTCAGGACTTGTTTTGGATGCCAAGGAAATGACAATACATGGCCTCCATGCCCTCTTTTCGCTGTGCATGTTGCTTATTCATCTTTTCCGTCTTTAGGTAGTTATTTGAGTCAGTAAAAAACAAATCAGAAATCAGTTGTTAAGGGTAGTGTCTCTGAATGAATTCTCTCCTACAGCCATATATCTCAGATAGAGATGAAGAATGACAGGTGTGCAGAGTGATTATGTTAAAATTTTGATCATTTATTTTCCTTTATCGGTTTCGAGAATGATGCAACTTCTTCTTTTTCTTCTTAGATATCAGCAACGGAGTGTCGTCAAATTGGCAAGATGCTTGACGACGACATCAGTAACAGACATCACCGCCTTGTCTGCAATCAGTGATTTCCTCTCTTGTATCCTTGTTCTTGTTGTTATTGTTTTTCCAGCAGGACGTGTTATAGTTTAGACTGCATTGATGCTGTGGAAGGCAAAGTGAACGTATCCCTTAAGTAGTTTTACTTGGAGTGTCTCGTTGGACCACTTCCATGTCGACCACAGCAATCAGCCTGTGCTTCATAAAGTCTTCATATGTTGCCTCAAGGCTTCCACTGCCGACTTTACCTGTAAATCATTTAGGTGTCTTTAATTTTTCAGGAATGTCTGCATTCCAGCCCCTTGTTAGGGTTTACAGTGCATTTACTTTCCAATAAATCCACCTAACTGAGCTGCATTGTGATGAGTGATATCCTGTCAGGAGTGATTTTGCACCTTAGTCCTTGGATATACTTGGATATACAGTAATAACAGTAAAAAAAAAAAAAAAAAAGGTTTTGATATTTTTCTGGATTTTGTATATAAGGACCCGTGTATGAATAAATACTCATTGAGATTTTTATAGAGAAGTAATCTCAGAGTCAACTACTAACATATAAAATCTTTTTAGCATGGAGAGATAGAAGCTGTCTGCAAGCAAGCAAACAGATGTATTGAGCTATCTGCTCAACTCAGCACTAGCTTTTAGTGCTGGCCCAAGAAGAATGAGGGAAAGTTGAAGTTCTTTACATTTACTTAGTTAACTTATAAGTTACTGTGACAAGTAAATGTCACAGTAACTTATAACATAAACACTCAGGTGTCCTGCAGCTCCTCTGCAGCAGGTCTATAGGTAACTTTAACCATAGATAACTTTTCCTCAAAGCTGTCTCAGACATTGTTCTCGTGTGTGGCTCAGATCGCTCCATTCAAGTGTTTGACATGAACAAGGGTACAGTTGCCTCAGAGGTGCCTGATGCCCACAGCAGAGCCGTCCACTGCATTACACAGAACAAGGTGAGGTCACCTAAATGTTCCTGTGAAAAAACAGACCAAATAGAAATTCAATCTATTATATGTTTTCTTTATTATGATTGATTATTTCTCAGTTTAAGCCCAGAGCCTTTGTATGTATTTAAAAAGGGGGGATGTTGGAGAAATTGTCTTGTGGCTTGAAGAATTAAGAAAGTTTACCTCAAACCCTGCTCACTGGTATCAGAGAAAAGCGCTTTTCTATAAGTTTCTGATGCTTCGGAGCTCTTGTCAGATTTTCAGATTGTCAATTTTTATTTTGACTGAATCTTACGATAACCTTTGTGAATGAATAGAGGCAAAGGCATCTTGTCACTCCAAAGGCAGACTGAGTGACGTTCGCCCACACAGCGAAGAATTTGCTTGACTTGGCATCACTTGGTGGTGTGAGCCCTATCTTCCACTCTACTCTTGAAGGGTCTACTATTTGGCAGATGTTATAGTATTACATAAGGCATCTATGAGTCTTGCGTGAGTTATATAAGGCGCAGATCGTCTCGGAGGGAATAAAAGTGTTAGTTATAAAAGTTTGTGGTATGAATGAAAAAGGTCGTGGTTTAAAAAAAATGTCATGGTTACCCAGAAGTTTCCATGACAGACAGGCAGGACGTGCCATCATCAGTATCATTCATCTTTCTGAGTGTTTGAATGTAAATCCCTGGTGCATCAGGATTAAGACTGCCATAGGAGATGGCAGGAGGAGATTCCATGCTGGATGATGGCCTTGGAGTAATGCTGTTCCATGATGCAGTTTGGATTTATGTGGTCTTACTCCCACTTCACTGTCTTGGACCAATGTGGGCCCAATTTGCTGGTGTCTAACAAGTAGACAGCTTAGGCCTCTATCCATATCCATTATAGTGCTACGAAGAATGTAATACTGCGTCACTCAAAATGAAACTATAAATATCAGTGATAAATTTATGCCTTCAAGTTTTCTGCCTTTGATTTACATTTCTGTACAGCTATCCTATTACATTTTACAGAGACATTATGGCTCTGCTTTCTCTCCATGTATGGTATGTTTGCCAGCTTTGTAACAGCAATAAAACCATTAATTCTAATCATAAAAAAATATGGAAATGTGGACCTATTGCACAGAAGTTTACATAACTTTTTGGAATAGAGAAAAGTGTGTACGAGGCTTGTACCCAGTGACCCTGAGGTATTGACTATAGTCACTTCTGCATGTTGACCTGTGCATACTTGACACTCAGGCCAGCCTGGATTAGCTGGAAACACTGCAGCTAGTGGCATGGATTAAATGCATTAACCCATCCAACTGCGATGCACTCTTAACACACAGCTGACTATACTCCTTCAACACTGAGGTGCCTGCTCTTTGTCACGCCAGCTATTGTGTGCCATACACTGTGGAAAGCCCGCAGTGTGTTGTTTCAGCTTGGCTATTGCGTCAATGTGGGGTCCTCCGCCTCTGTGCCCGAGGGCCTTTGGATGTCCGCAGGGTTAATACCTGCGGATCAGAGGGATTGCCCCTGCCTGGAGACTGCACACATAACATCACTCTTCCCTCCCCTCTCGCTTTCTCGTCCCGATGCGGACCAAACAGCAGGAAGTGCGGCATGTGAAGCAGCTTTTCCCACTTCAAGTTTCCATCGCCTCCTCTGCAAAATTCACCTGGAACTCATCAGAGCAGAGGACTTCTCGGAAAATGGAACTGGAAATGCCCTCTCAGACTCCCGTTCTCACACTCTTTATGGAAATCTAAACAAAAAACATCCCCACTGTTGCTCGCTCTCTCTCTCTCTCTCTCTCTCTCTCTCTCTCTCTCTCTCTCTCTGTGTCTCTCTGTCTCTCCCCCTCGCTCTCTCTCTTAGTTTGAAAGTCGTGTATGGAATTTATGTATGGATGTGCAATGGAAACTATTTACATTTACAGCTGAATCTCATTGCGGTTCATAAAAGATGGAAAATGTCACACAAAGACAGATTAACAACAATTCTGCTTCCATTCCAGTTTTCTTTGCAAACTCAATATGCTAAGAACTGGAAAATTGTCTTTAATATCACCTCCTACTTTTAGCTAGTAACAATGCTAGCTGGAATAATAATAATAATGATAATAACATTTGCCAATACAGGATATGCAGCAACAAAATGTTCCAGTTCTGGACACTTAGAGAAGCTGATTTACAACCTATTTCAGTCAAGCATGTGCTGACTAGTCATTTTTGTTTTTTTGTGCATATTTCACAGGGCTCCGTGTTCAGCACACAAGCACCGGATTCATACAACCTCTTCCTCACCAGCGCAGTCACAGATGGGGTGAAGATTTGGGACCTCCGCACACTTAGGTACTATTCATATAATCTGTTGTGTAGATTTGTAATCAATGCACCTTTAAAGAGAATATCAGGCCAGGAAAGTGCGATTAAACATCTATGTCAAGTCATTTTAGTATTGTATGGCATTTTAACCAAACTTAATCCCTCAGGCCTCAATCTGGCTAGAGTTGCTTCATCAAATCAGTCAAGATTACCTAAGGACAATAAGTGTTTAAACACATTAAGGAAGAATATTGCTTTTTAATTCTTCTGATATAGTGCAAAATTACCTTATATTCAAATTACATCAACATGAGTGAATCGGCAGTTGTTCCAAAGTATGTAGCTGGGAATATATTTTTTGGCCCTTACTAGCAGATATCCATATAAGGAGGATAATTCAAGTAGGCTCCTTTGGATTTCAAAATGTTCTTTTTGGCCCGATAGAAGGCATTATTGAGTATTTCATTCTTTCATGTCTGAGACTGCTTCCATGTTTAACTCCCCATCCCAGACTCTATCAAAACCTTATTGCTATCTGATAAATATTTATGCCTGGTTTCCAGGTCAACTTCTGGTTCTGAGAGCTATCATCAAGCATCCCTCATGCAGTTCCTCTGAGGTGAAACATATGGATGTATGAAAGCAATATGTAGAAGCATTTCTTCATTTTGTCAGCCCTGTTAATTTTATTTCTCTTTTTGATAAACCTTATGTGTCTGTTTCTGTAGCCAGACTAACCACAAAAAGACTTACAGCTCCCCTAAATTAATATTTCTATGTCTTCTTATGTGAGGCTTTCAGCTAATGGAAGTAGTTAAGTCAGCTCTATGTTTTATGTTCATCAGAGTCTCCCCATGATATAATAAGGCAATATAAAAATTCCTGGAACAATGTGTAAAACTTACATAATGTGCTTGTGTTACTCCTCATCATGATAATCAGATTATGTTATTCAGTGTAGCTTGTTCTTCTAAATGGAGCGATACTCTGGGTGACTCTATTTCATCAAGTTCGTTTGTGTTTAACTGGACAACAAGAGTGTGAGGAAAGTTTTATGGGTTGTGAAAAACAAATCTTAGTGGTATTATACTGACTGAAACTCCTGATAGATTAAATTGATAAAAAGTTTAAGCAGCTACAATATTATAGCATACTTTAAGTGTAGTAAGCTGAAGCTAATGAGAATACTTGAAGTTGAATATCTGATACTTTCAATGAAATCTGTCAACCATCCTGGAAACACGTTCCTAAATATAATTTTCATTAACGTTTTCAGTGCTTTGAGCATCAAAAAGGAAATTCCATTTTCTTCATTATATTGGAGAAGAAAATATCTCCTCAGCACACAAAAGTATTTGAATGGCTCAATACCCTTAGGGGTAATAGAGAAAATATACTTGTTTGTGATTTTGCTGAACTCACTCTTTAATCTATCGAATGAACTTCCAGGAAATATTGAGATATGTAAAGATGCAGTAATGTTGTTTATCCTTAATCTCTGATTATAATGATGTTAAACCAACCAGGGGCAAATTAAAATGGAACTTAGTGCCTTTTCATCAGTCTAAGTTAAACATAAGTGTCTAGAAATTTGGCTGGCAGGCAGAGAATAACATAAAATCACTCAGGAAATCAATGAGACCAGGCGCTCTCTCACAGAACCTGACTGATTAAATAAATAGTCTTGTTTAGTTTGACATCCGCAGTTTTGTCAGGGTCATTGCCATTTTATCAAGAAAAATGTCATAAATTGTTTTGCAATCAGAGTCATTAAGTGAATTATTTTATGACCTCAATGTGCATGTCCATAAACCCTGCTGATGAATGACTGTCTGGGTAAAAGCCTTCACCCGTGGCCACAGCACAGTTAATGAAATAGTGTTCTCATTAGACACACAGCTCCTTTGACAGAAGCTCTAAGTTGGACAAAATTGAGGTTGATACTGTATTCTGTTTTTGATCAAACCAGAGAACTTCCAGAACAACCCGCTATGGGAAATGTACATTTCACTCAGTGGAAACATCTGAAACTCAATCTTAATTTTATTTTGCTCTGTCACCTGAGACGCATCTCATGCCCCTTCCTTTCCACACAGTAATGTCATGTTTTTTGAAAGTCTGCCACGGAGTTCTATAAGCAATGCAAACCACTGGTTTGGTCACCGTTTATTTTTTTAAAGCCCCCAACCTTCATTCACCCTTTGTATTTCCAAATGACGTGTTTAATGGTACAAGGCTCCAGTTTAGCATTTCCCACATTTAGCAAAAATCAGACTCACTTGGATACTGATTCTAAAGATAGAAAGAGCAGATGGTGATCTGTTGCTCCTTAGTTCAGTGATGTATTCTCCTTAAATCTAGTGGAATTTCCATCGTCTGATAAATAAATTCAGAGCAATACATTATATACATCGTGTAATTATATTAAATAATATCAAACAGTGCAAGAAAAAGGAAGCTTTCACCTGATTTGCACTGACACGGTTAAATTGGGTGAAATACAATGGCTGCAAATAACAAGCTATGATTAGCCTGCTGAGTACCTTGATGACTGACATTGAATACCCAGGTGGATTCAGTAACTGTATAGGCTCCCATTCAAGAGGATCAGACCCTCCGCTGCAGTCTGTGTTAGTCATCAGGCAAATACCGGATAGTCATCACTCACACAACACGGTGAGTTGTGTGTGTGTGGGGGGAATTCGGCCCAGCATCTCCTCTCCATTCAGTCAAAACAATAGATCCACATTGTGACCTAAAAAACCAGATGAGTATTTACTTTAACTTGTTAAACTGCTTCTTATCAGTGTGATAGTGACAGCTTGTGTCAGCTCAGCCGCAGACCTGAATGTCCAGATGTACTGATGGGGATTTAGAAACAGATACTTCTCATCCATCTTGCTGAACATGGAAATAATAAGGGGTCACGAGTAGCTCTTGCACAGAAGATAATAAAACCCGTGGAGTTTAAGTATAAGAATGTAATTTTGGAGCAGATCTGAATCATGAGACAGATACTCAAACAATTTTTAACTTTCATTAACATTGCAAGATCTTAGCATCTAGTACAATGACTGCGTATTACAATCTCTCTTTGGTGGCCTGCACATGTAGTTGGACAGAAAGCAGTCGTTATGAAGCACTTGGGGACAGTGGTTCCATGGGAGAACTGGCACAACTGTAACATCACCACAACTGTAAGAACACTTTTTTTTTCAAACTAAGGTTTGGCTATGGAAACGCAAATACGCATATATCATACAATTAATTATACCAGACATACTGTTGTAGTAGTGGTTACACTTGCAGACTTGCATATCATAGAAGAGGGGACTATTGGCCTTGGCAGAGATCTGCTCTCTCTCCGAGTGCCCTTCTGGTTTCCCATTTGATGGGCTACACTTGTTGTCAATCATGCCCAATTTTCATTTGTCAGCCCTCATTTCCTCTCAGTGAAAAAATGAGTTGAGATTATGGTCACAAACTCTTGCCGGCATGCGTGGATGGATGGTGTCGCTAGATCTGCTTGTAGCTGCCTCCACTTCCCTCCAGGCCCCTCCAGTAAGGTTTGTTTTTCTTTTCAGTCAGGTGGCCTTTTTTGCAGTATTGTCAAGACACTCTAGGTTTTTGGCTGAATCAACTAAGTCTAATGAGGTGTTCAGTTGCAGCCACTGAGGCTTTGTGACTTACTCTTTTGAGGGCTGTATGGACAGATAGCATCATCAGCTGGAACGCCTCACAAAATACAGTCATGCCAGTGAATATATTGCATTGCAAACATTGCAAAAAAAAGTTGAATAAACACCTCTCTGACATGGTCTTAACATCAATTCCACAATATAAGCTTCATAAAGTTTGTATTTATTGCTCAGCAATTACCTTGCTCACTGGTACTGGGGATCACATTTCTTTATGGTCACCAGTGAGTATGACCTACTTTCAGTCCAGCTTAACGACATTAGCATGTGACTGTCAAAGACATGCTCTCACCAGATCCTGTCCACAAACCCCGCCGTGCCAACATGCCAACCCATATACTGCAGAGCCTCTCGCTCAGCAAGCTGTTAGTGGCATTGTAAAGACATTACATGGTGTTGCAAACCAAAACAAACGGCACAGAAGTTGCACAAGGGGGCCATTTGTCATCTGCTACCAAGTCTTTTCTGTGTTTTGCTTGAGTCATGCTCAACTCCTTGTCCTCAGCTGTTTGTGAAATGTGAGTTGTGTATACTAATGGACTTTTCTTTTAATGGATTACGTCAACAAATGCACTCAGGTTTGAAATACAATTCATGCCCGTGCCAAATGTATCTCACTTCTCAAGCATTGTTGTTTAGATTATAATATTGTTTGTAAAGATAAATAAAAAAGTCCCTTTCTGTCTCACAGTCTTGCTTGGCACTCAGTTCAGGATAAAATAATTAGTAATGCACTCAATTATATTACTTTATTTAAAGTATACAACATTGTGCTTTCTTAATTTAATCCCACAGGGGTCCAACAAAATTAAGATTGTACCATGACATCACCAGTCAAATATTCAGTCTCTCCTTCACATCAGGTTGATTTTGAGCTTATTAAGCTGATCACTGTGTGCATCTCCTTCTCAGGTGTGTCCGGCGTTATGAGAACCATCTAAATCGCTGCCATCCATGTTTATCAGCCATCTCACCGTGTGGCCGGTTCATTGCCTCAGGCTCTGAGGATAACTGTGTAAGTTGTAATACTCTGGTTTCCCATATACAGTGTGTGCTTCATTCTACCAGTGTATACACTTCTCTAGTTATAGTGTACCCCAGACAGTCAGGTTGTCTGTAAGCGTTCATTTAAGTAAAATTGAATGGGGTGATTAAGGAGGCTGTCCATCAAAACCACATGCGTATACAGTGTTTGGTTTTATGAATTCAGAGGAGTGATACTCAAAAAGTTGATGGCTAATGTGGCTTTTCCAAAGCTTCAACAAGATTGAATATGTGCTTGATCATGTGTCACTGTGTGTCAGTGTCTGGCCAGTTTACAGAGTGTTTGGTAAATGTGCTGTCAAGATTGCAGCAAAATCTATCAGCTTGTGATATTTTCACAAAGTTTTGATGCCTGAATCATGCCCACAATACCATAATGCACAGGGGCAGATAGTCCTGCCTTTATCTTTCCTTTATGTCTACTACCATGTGTGTTGAGCCGCAAAGTATTCTGACTCACTACAGTAAATCATTTTATACATATTTTATATTGATCATATCTTACGTGGTCTTGTAAAGGAGAGCAGGAAAGCAGCAGCATATCTTTATCAGTTTCACCTCCATTTAAGGTGAGGATTGTTCGTGCTTGACTCAGAGATTTTTCTTTGGACCCAAGCCTTTTTCCATAGAAGTCAAATTCAGCATTCATGTTGAAGCAGAACTGTTTAATTGCTTTTCCAGACTGTGCTTTATACTCGCTTTCAAGACGTTTTCAGAAGACTGCCTCCCTTTTCCTTATCCATCTCTCTTTTCTTCTGGTGTACGTGCTTGTTGAAAGCAGTGGAATAATATATGCATGCTGCTGGTTATTATTAATTATGGGGACTCAGCACAGCGTGGACATTTGAGAGCATCTCTGTCGAGATCGGACATTTCCAGCGTTTCTTGGAAATGGGGAGAGTGTATGGTATTGAGCTACTCCGTATTTATTTGTTGCTGCCCTGAGACTTTCATAAGCCAGACACATTTGTACTTGTCTTAATATATCAAAAAGCAATCATGGAAAAAAAGAACCTGAATGCTCTAAAAAGACTCCCTAGATCATATTACACATTTTCCAAAGAACTTAAGGCCAAAAACTATCTAAGTGGAATAAGATTTCACTGTCGATATTAACCTGTTGTATGTTCAGTTGAAATATGTATTATTTTCACCCATTTTGACTTATCATCCTCTTATCATCCGACATGAAATTGATGACTTATAAATTGTTAATCAAGACGTATGTCTGGTGATTCAGTTTTCAAGCTTGTGCTCTCCACTTCAGTTAGTGGTGATATAAACGGATGCATCTGGTGATCCATGTGACATTTAAGCAGTCCTGAAAGAACTTTTTTCTTCCAAGTATCTAATGCCCTGTTAAGCACCACACACGTCATGTGCCTTAGACAGGAGACACTCTACCCACGGACCGTTTGACAGAGCTCACTTGAAGCATTTTGCAGAGAAACATAATACAAAACAGCTGCAGGAATCTGATGAGTCGTCGTCTGGTAACAAACATCCCCACATCTGTTTTTATCTGTGCTTGTGGCACTGAAGCAAACAATCTTAAAGCTCGCTGATTGCATGTAGAAAAAAAAATTGTGCTAACAAGCTAATAACACATTTATTCAAATATTTCAAATGTAAGTGTTGTTTCTAAGATGTTTACACAAGTATTATGCAAACGTATTTGTGCACCCAAGACCAAGTGTCCACACCTTCCTAACACTCATGAATAGAGGGATGATTAGTAAGACTTTTACTACCTCAAAGCATAAAATAATAATATATCTGCAAGAGGTCATTTTGATACTTAACAGTTTTTTTGTTTTCACTAAGAACTACTTAAGTTTAATACTACACTGTTGAAGTCTCCGGAGTCATTTGGGATAACTGATTCTCGCACAGTATAGCATCATTTTATGTCTCTGATTACTGATATCAACAAGAGCCCCAAAAAGTCCCACTGTCCAGACAATCTCTGAACATAGTTACTCCTAGTGATCATCAAGAAAGCTTTAATCAGTGGGATAATAATTACAGTAAACTATGATGAAAAGTATTAACGTGTTCTGACTGAATATTCTATTATTTGCCCCAAACAACCAGTGGATGTGACAATGTGGATGTTTGCTGTATACACACTGACTGCATGTGTCTGAAATGTTCATCTGTTTGCATCTCCCAGTGTCTTTGTACGTGTCAGCTTTGTATGTAGTTGTACCGTATCTAATACCATTCAATCATTTCATGCCTGCCTTTGTTCATGTAGCCCATGTCATTCATTTCAGGCCTATGTGTACGACATCCGTAGCAGCAGCTACCTCCACAAACTTCAGAAACACTCAGACACGGTGCTCAGTGTGGCTTTCAACCCAGCCACACCAGAGGTAAGAATCAGTCCAATTTCTTTACATCCCAGTAAGTAACTGACTACAACAATACTAATGAGTGGATTTTGGTCTAATTCCAAGTTTTGTTCTTTATTTCAAGAATCTTGTGCAGGTATGAAAGAAAAATGTTGAAAAGCAAAAATTAAGGGGTCCCAGTGAAAAACAGCGTCAGATTTTATGTTCTCTTCAATTCAAGAAATTACTTCACCTCTACAGTCTCATTTTAGGACTTTTAATGGAGATGTTTCACTTTAGAAATGTTGCAAAATACATATTTCCAAAGTCAATATAGATACTCAGGATACAGTCAAACATATTGTGATAATAGCAAATAACAAATACTGGTGTATTGTTTTTGAGTCATCATAATTTTCACAAATATTTCAGAGTTGATTACACAGGTCTGCACTGTCTCCACTTGCTCTACACTCCAGGTGCTTAGAAGGAATGATATCCTCAGGCTGAGGTCACAGAGCGGGGCTTAGTGAGACCATCCCAAAGTTCAGGGTGGGTGGACTTTTACATCCATGACCTTGCTGAATTTCTACTAGTAGCCGTGAAAAAAGTCCATATAACGATTGAGCTAAAAGTAATAACTCTTACTTGTGTAATTGTGTATGGTATATGTGGCTTTCTGTGTGTGGGCTTGTGTCTTCGTGTACTGCACAGTATTCTAATTACTAAGAAAACAAATCAAATATGTGGACACCCTAGAATTTCAGTGTCTAAACCCAAACAATAATGCTGCTTGCATCTACAGGCACCACTGAAACAACAAACCCTCCTGGACCAGCACCATTTTCATTTAAAATGGATATCCCCCCAAATCGCTCTGTGGGTTTAACCAGTGGTGGCCAGTTTATGGTCCAATCAGATAATGACTACCGCTCTTCCGTGCCATAACCCTGTGGGATCTAGTGACTCGCTCCGTGCACGGTGCTGATCCACTTTTATGACAGGCCGCCTGCAGGGTTGTTCCAGCCTGTGATTGGCTCGCACAGTTCCACAGTCGAGGAAAAAGATGTATACAGGGTTGTGCTTGTTCAGTTCAGGAGCAGCTTTCCAACTTTCCTGTTTATAACATTTTTACTAGATCCCTTGTAGCTTAACGTAAAAGCATTTTGTTGCACTGAAGGGAAGCAACCGATTCATTACTGATGGTGTGGGAGTGTCAAATGTCAAAAAATGCTTCCAGTGCTTCAGTTTGTTGCTGTGATCTTTTTATTCAGGTTGTCGCCATAATGATTTTAAAGCTGTTTTCTGTACTTGGCCTGCTGTAAATCCATAGAAATTCAAGGACAGTAGAGAGCCGGCCAAAGAAAACACAAAGTAAAGCTTCACATGGGACAAAGACCTTTTGTCTTGAATTGCCATTACAGGAAAACAAGAAATCAAAGTTTACAGTGTTGCTTCATACGAGCATCCTTTCAATGTCTCCAACAAAAATCTCCAGAGCATTTCTTACAGAGCAACAATTCCATTTGGAAATGTTTTATTGTCGAGTTAATGATTTTCCTTTGGAACTGTTCAAAGCAAGTCAATTTGAAGAAGACAGTTGTTAAAATATAATATCACATCCTCTGCCGAACGTCTCGTGAGACTTCTTGTTGACTGTCTTTTGGACTTGAGGCACATGTTTTAAATCTGCACGTCCATCTGTGTAACTCCATTCAGTTAAACTTTGCAGCACAATGATACATTCAGATTTCCAAGTTTGAAAGTGGAAAGTTTGAACCATGGCCATTTACTGGCTGAATTACAGTAATCTGCAGAGTTTGAAGACACACTTCATCAGTCAGAGCATGCTCACTCCCCATCACTGCTTCTGCACATCCTGTTTTGTTTGATGCTTGGACATACGGTCAAAGCACAAACTCTAAAAACTCAAAAAAAAGTTGGCACTACTTTGACGGTTTGACTGAAATTTTATTAAAACAACATTTTAATCAAACAGAAAATTTATAGGATAAATAAGGACACAAATGTGAGCACTTACTGACGTGGCAGTAATGCTTTGACAAATTATTTCCACATGGAAATCTGGCCATATTTCTGTCAAAAATTTGTTCAAATTTGTGCAAATAATCCAAACCTTTTATCTTCACTGTAATTTCATGTATCAAATTATATCAAGTTTGATTTCTTTGTCATCTCAGATGGGCCATCGCTTGTTTCTGTTCTCAGAGTTGTGTCACTGACCATCTCGTACCACAAGAACCTGCCAAGATTTGACCACATTCGAGTCGTAAAACTCACAAATGTATGAAACATTCGGAGGGCTCCAGAGGGTCTGCAGCTAAATAAAGAACCATGACGAGTCTTCCCACCCCGAAAATCTGGATGTCCGCACGGGCACATCCCGATTCAAAGCACGCTGAATGTTATATGTTCCCAACATAGGATTTATGTTGTGTTGACATATATATTGACTGAGTGAGAGTCGCTGAATCATAAAAAAAACCTTAGTTAGGCACAGTACCTGGGTTTTGTGGGTGAGTTGGATTTTATTGGACCGCATGCCTAAATATACTTTAACTGTTTATTCAGGCTTTATGTTTATTTTGGTACTGTAGTCTGTCTCATTCAAATTTAAATTTTAAGCCCAGAAATAAACTCGCCTTCTCGTTCCATCTGCCATATAACTATTGTAATTTATTGAATTATTGAAGCCATTCTTTATTGGCAAACTGCTCCAGTGATTGTCAAGCAATTGTCTGAAGGCAATTAGCACACAGCTGGAGACAGTATTGTCTATTCACCACTGCACAGCTACCCTTTGTCTGCCCACCCGAAGGGACGGAGCTGTTCTTGATCACTGACTTAAATCAACATTCATCGTTGCCTATTTAATCTTTCTCAGGACCTCTTAGAGGAAGGACCACCTCTGAAATTCTAATGGAATTGAGATAAAACTGTATGAAATTAAAAGATGCACGTGCTTCCTTTTTAGACACAGTTTTCCCAAATTCATTTTAAGGTGGTTTGACCGTGAAGGTTCTCATCCATCCAGGTCATGGTATTCAAATAAGGGTTGAATCGACAGCAGCTGGACTTGGTTGTAGATGCCTGAAGACGTTTCACTTCTTCCAGAACGGAAGAAGCTTGTCGGATGAGAAGTCAAACATGTTCAAGCCTCTACAACTGAGTCCAATTGCCGTCAATTCAACCCTTATTTGAAAGACAAATGTTTTTGACAAAACAATCCCAACCTCAAATATTCAACAGTTTCATACAGTCTTCATTAGTGGAGGGAGTTTGCTCAGATGTTCTAGAGAAGGATTTTTTGATTTGTGAGCTCAGTAAATGTTATGATTCCACCCTTTTTATGACTTCTCATCTGTGTTAGCTTAAAGTTAAGATTTGAGGTTCATTCTTCAGCTTTTTATTTACCTTGAAAATGGTAGTATGACAAAACAGTCCCGACTCAAGGTCCACTTACTGGCCTTTGTCCAGAATTTTAGCACTAGCACAAGATTGATGCTCATTTGTGATGCAGGTTGATTGTTTTAAGAGAGAAATCTCTCCTTTTGACACATCATACCATGATATGGAGTGTGGACTGGTACCTGAGGTGCCCTTGAGCAAAGCACTGAACCCCTACCCGACTATATTCTGTATGTCTGTAGGGTCCTGTGTGAGTGCATGTGTGTGCATTTCGAGCCTATGTGTAAGTGTAACAGAGTGTAAAATTTTATTTCACCAAGTGAGATTAATAAAGTAAATTTAAAAAAAACCAAAACATATCTATAACGAACACCAACCATTGATATTTAGTTTCATAGTTTCCGTCTGAATAATTGTCATATTATTCACATTACATCTACATAGTTACATTATTTGTATTACAATGGGTAGCTTCAATTATTCAGTGTAATTGTTGCACTATTAAATCATATTTTTCAAACATTAATTTGACATCGTGAAACTACTGACAGATATAAAAAAAAAAACATGGATCAGCAGGGCAGGATAAATTGTGTAGGTTATTATTGGTAAGGTATTATTGACCTGGTTGCTCATGAAAGGCGGTCTACAGGTTGTGATCATCAATCTGGTTTACATGGGAATAATACAGTTATAAATAATTAGTGAAATGTTGCTGATGCATCCTGCAATGTTCAGATTTATGCTGCTGCTGAACACGGTTGGGTTGTTATACTGCTCTCAGATGAAGCTCACTGATGGACTGAAATATTTTAAGCGTCCTTATGTAACATTTCAGCCTCATAAAAGTGGTTAGACATGGGGAACAATAGTTCAGCCTGTGTCAGAGAAAATTTTTGTAAGTGAAAACGTGAGGATTTAAAAGTATTTCAAGATGCTCCACAGAGACTCTGACATGCCCCCACCATTTATATGAGCACTCCTCTTAATATTACTGAGAGTGTAAGATTGCTCATAGATACAGTCCATACATCAAGGGTTACACAAAACTCTCCTTCACATTACCTGACAAGTGTTTCTTTGCTGTTTTCTTTCTACTTCTGCTGATATATTGAGTGCTTGGCTCAGCTGCTTCTAGTTAACGTTGAGCCAGTTGATCTAATGTCTGACTGGAATGGATGGATGCATATCTTTATTTTTCTTTTGTTTGTGGCCAAAACAGAAACGTGCAAATAAAAAATGATCAGGAGTTCAAGAAGTCCTGGGAAATGGCTGATCAGTCTTACAGTTAAGGTCATGTGATATCATAATAATAGCAATGCTATATTTCCTGAGCTTGTGATTTCTCCTCACCAAGACACGAAAAAGTGCTGACAAAGAGTATCCCCAACCTGTGCACACCTTGCTTTTTAGTCAAACTTAAGGAGCCAGATGTTCGCCATATTTACTGCTGTGAGAACAGATAATGCAATGCATATTTTCCACTCATTTTTCACTCATGTTTTCCACCCTAATACTTAAAAGACCATCAAGCAGGCAGATCTACCTCGGGGGTTCATTCCCTCGGGTTTATTCCTGTACTTTAGTCTGTAATGAGAGATCCCAGCTTTTACTGTCACTTCACTTTGTTGTCTTGTAAAATCTTGTGGGATTTCACTTGGCATACCTCTGTAAAGTTCTGTAAGCTCCCCTGTGTTGGACCTAAATGTGCTACCGTAAAAGTTGACTTGAAGGATTATCTTCACACTTAGCAGTAGGAGGAAGGATTTTGTCTCTGCCTGTTCAACTCATAAGGATGTTTTCTTTTTCATTTCTTTTCCGATTAGGTTAGTGGGAGGCAAACTAAGCTGTGTCCACTTCAGATCATAAGTGAAGGCAGAGAAAAATGCTGTGGCCAGAGGCAAATCCACAGTGACCTCAGAGAAGCAGGTTACTGAGTCAGACTAGAGAAATTCTTCTTCATGGGGCTGTGCTCTGTTTGGGTAACTCAGGTTTCTGTCCTGTCTCACCCCAAGCTATCGATAGCTCCAATTACATTGTTCCACATCAGCAGTGGAAATGTTTTTGTGGTATTTGCCAAAGATCGGCTTATGAGTGAAGTTGATTTTTTTTATAGGACGCTGGGATGCCCTCTCTTTTTCTTTTATTTTTTACAGTAGACTGAATGCTGACAAAACTATTCTGATTTTGTTTTTGCAACCTACGTTTTTAGGAGACTTTGGATATTGAGTCACAAACAGCAAAGCCCTCATCTATCATGGTTCTCTGTGTGGTCCAGATCTTGAGTTTCTACTGTTTTTGGAAGAAGAAATTTTTGATCCTAAAGGCCATTTTCTGGTTAAGCAAATGTTAAAAAAAGGAAAAAAACAAGAAATTACAGTAGGCGACCATAAGCAATGGTTCTCTACAATCTGAACTTTAAAAACAAGTGAATATCAACAAGAAATAATTAAGGAACACTTTTTGTAATGAAAAGTGCAACAAATGGCTGAAGAGGAAAAAGAAAGAAAAATAGGCTTGACAGCTACCAAACAAAACAAGGTTTTGTAATCTCATTAAGACAAAACTTAAAGAGTGTTTGTGTTTGAAAGCATACAAACTTAAATCATAGTGAGAAAGGCTTCCTGTTGGTAACAAGTGTGTTTGTTTCTGTCAAAGTATCCTTGAACAAGACAGTGAATCCCCGAATTCCAGAGATGCACTCTGACATGTCTGCTCGATTTTAAATGCAGACATGTGTCTGGTTGTCGGAGGGGGATACGACAAGAAGTCCATTCAACAATAGAATCAGAATGAAATACTGTTTTCAGTTGCAGTCTTCTGATTTAGTGAGACGTCTCTGAACTTTCCCTGAATTATATTTGACCTCATTTGCACTTCATGCGTTGGAGTGAGTACAGGACTGTGGCCACTTACTGACACAAGCAGCTGCCTCTAACAGTTAACATGTTCCCTCATCCCAACTAGGAAGATGAGCATTGAGTGAATCATCTCATCTGCTTTCAAGATCAGTGCACTCATGTGTCCATATGTCAGCAGGTATCATCCCAGCTCTTTGCAGGCAGACAAAAAAAACGCAGCTGGCGTCCCACTAGACCTTTTTACTGTATCTTTTCATTTGTGGCCATTTTGGCATGTATTTTATCTCTTCGTTTCCTCTTTGCCTGACCCCAGAGAGCAAAAAGGCTGTCTTCTGACTGTAGAGGCCAGACAGCAAACACAGAGCTGGACTCTGCTGACTGCTCCAGAATGTCACATTCGAGTGAGACACAGACTGAGCTGAGACAGCCTCTCAGGAATCAACTGGTCTGAGTTCAGCACAGCTGGAAAAGGCCATGAACAGGAAGTGAGAAAATAAGGAGTTTGGGTCCAGTTGCAAAGTCACAAGAGGCAGTATCACAGACATTGTTTTCTCAGATGGCCAGGGTGTTAGTTAATAGTGCTGTCCTTTCTTTGCTTGTAGACCCAAAATATCAAGGACAGTGTGTAAATTGGAATGACATACAGCTTTTTAATTTAGGATCAAACAAGCAGGATATAATGTATTAATTAATGAGCTTTAGAGGTGCTGGTAGATTGTGTTACCTTTGGACAGAGCCAGGCTAGCTGGCACACACAAATACAAAATATATATGTTGTCAAGCAGCCAGCAAACTAACTTGAAGCTAAAGGAGATAAAAACCTGTGTTGAGAAGATGACCTTTTGAATAACAGTATTTTGCATTCATTATGCAATCTATTTGGTGATGACATTAAACTTGTTTTGGCAGAGATATTGGCAGAGCTAGCGTTAACAATAATAATGTGTTCTGTGATTGTGTAAGCTTTAATAAACATTCACAGTCCTTTTTGTTTTGGGGTGTTCCCTGCATTCTTCTTTAAGAAACAAATTCCGTATGCAGCCTCTGAAGCGAACACATGGATTTCTGTGAGTGTGATTGTGTCAGTGCTTCTCTGCGTTCTGTCATTTTCACCCAGATGGGCCTGTCCAGGGACTTATAAATGAGATATACCTACACAGACTGTCAGAGACTGGTTACAGAGCAGATGGATGGACAGACAGAATCAAAATTTACTGTTACGTCAATTTTTTGCACCATTTTAAATGCCACTTATAATAATATCTATATGATAAGAGCTGAAGTTAGATTCATTACAACTTAACAGAAAATTTATAAAAAAGGAAAATCTGTGTGGACTTTCATGTGTCCACTGTGATGTGCTTAATTGTTGTGAAGCTTTTATTACAATTGGACAGTTTTTGAAAGAGTAAAATAAGAAAACTGGTTACCAATTTTGGCTAATATCAACCTACTGTTAGTTTCCTAAGTGTTAATTGAGAAATAATTGATGTTAGAAATCTAGAACAGAAAATAGGAAAGTGAGGCTTAACAGGAACAGAAATAAAATTTAGCTGAAATGTTTGTATAGAACTTTGTATCTTAATACTATAAATGCATTAAGATGAATAAGTGGCTAAAAACATCTCCGTGAGAATATATACATACGTCACCACCAATACAATCACCACTAGCAACAGACAGTTCATGTACTTGTAAGCTCATCAAACAGGTGACCCTGGTGACCGTCTGCTCCTTTTCCCATCTGTCATGTAGATCTTCCTGTTGATGTTCTGTACAGTAAGACAAATCGCTCCTCATGTCTTCAAAGCCTCGTACCAGTTTGTGCAGACAGACACTCTCTGTCGTCCAGAAGACCAGTGTTGGACAGAAACTGAAAATCGAACCCACATTGCATTCTTAATCATCATTTTTTAGTCCTGCTTTGAACCATTGATTTGTGTCCTTTTTTCTGTAGTATCGAGCCAGCACGCCTGACTATAACTTAACTTATGTAACACATGTGACGCACCATACAAATTCTCAATCTGATTTATGATCCTGGAGTTCCTAGAAATGTTTTGAAAGAGACTTTAATATACGACACATAAAAACAAATAAATGGAAAGGTCATAAAAGAAGATGCAGCCCATATTTTCAGCGTCGTGTCTCATGCCTGACTCCTGTCTTGTAAATTATTAAAGGTCAATATTTTTTTTTTATAAGTGACAAACATATTTGTGAATGACTTGAAAACCTATAAATCAGTGGTGGCAGGATTGCATAAAAACATCTGACATTGCAAATAAATCTTTCAACATCAAACCTATGAAAACTGTGTTTCTTAGAAGTGGGATGTTGAGGAATGCCAAATACCTCACTTGTGATGGCCCAGCGTGACCCCACGCTATACGTCTACAGTGAATCAGCTCGCAACATGTTCTGACTTCTGACCCTGAAGGTCGCCCAAAACCTTCAGTCCTCATCGGCTTTAGCTCGCTTCAGCCTCAGTGAGCAGAGGTTGAAGGTTGCGGAGATGGAATGTGCATGATTACAGATGTTTGCTGTGAGCGTATGACGTAGAAATTCCAATAATGTTATTACCTTTTTAGAAAATCTGTGATTTGCTTACAACCTGGCGCTGCCTGTTTGCAGGGAGGAGTGCGATGCCTGGGCGATTACACAGTCGAATGATTTTGGATGGCAGTTGATGAAGAGAGCTGTGGTTGCTAATGGAGCTGCTCTCTGACCCTCTTAAGTTTTAAGTAGCTATTTTAGCAGCTCGGGGGCAGGACCCAGACAGCTTGGCTATTGTTGATTAAGGTCATTGAGCAGGAGGTCATGGTGAAAGAAGACGCCTTGAAAATAAGAGAGCCAGTGAAATGACCTGTCAAACTGTTTCTTGGCAGAGTCTCAAACGTTATGCATTAAAAAACATGAGGAAAACATATGCTTATGTAGGTGTAATGTGTTTGTGCCTTCTTGGCTGACTTTTTGGAGAAACCCTCTTGTCTTTTGACTCCATGCACACATGGAAATCCTCTGTGTGTCTATAGGAGAGCAACAATCATAATTCAAAGCAATCCATCCCAGTTTAGTCATTGTGTGTTTGACTCAGACATCAAGTATTGTGACTCCCTTTCCCAGCACAGGCATCTGCTTACTGGTAAGAGATGATTTCTCCTGCATAAAACAGTTTTAATACATGGGAAAAAATGTTGGACTATTGTTGCACCAAATGTGGTTTTTATCGCTCCTTGGCACATTGTTGTTTTCCAAGATTCCCGCTGTTAGTATACTTCAAAAAGATACTCTGTTTTTACAACCACCTAAAAATCTCTCACCATAAATGACACTGATGCTCCGCAGCAGATCTCATTCACCCAAGCATTCCTATCTAGTTTGCAATTTGTTTGGTTATTTTCACTTATTTTTCATCATGTAAGAACTCTTTTAAAACTTTAAGTGGCATTATGGGTAATACAAATAACCATGGCTGGATGTATGAAATAGACTTTAAAAGGTTTGTTACACGCCATGGTCTTACACCTCGCGTATGCTTGAACATAAAGTGAAAATGGAGTCGTTTCTGAACAACTGTCTTGGATTATGTTTGTTCCATCTTATGATATACTCTAAGCAGCTGCAGATATGAATATGTATCATGAGCCTCATTCTGTGGAGGGTTTCCTATTGTGTCCGATTGGCTGTCAGAGTGTTGAGGTAATGCTCCCTCACCCTGCTGCACTGGCTGATAGAGACAGATGAGATAATCCTCCCTTCTTGCTCAGAAATATCGTGAAGAAGTGACTGGGTGCATGTGCCACATCCACATGTGAGTGTGTGTTTGCACACGTGCGTGTTTAAATGGGCGTGCAGTGTGTGGATTGGTGCTAGTTTATTGATGTGTGGGTGCCTTATTAATCCATAAACAGTTGACTCACCATGACTAGCATTGGCAGGAACCTCAAGCCCCTCTTCTGATGATTTAGTTATATAACAAAGTTCAGGCCAGGCAGCTTGATGTTTTTTTTGGCAGGTATGGAAAATCAAGAATTTCTATGAGAAACACAGTATAGAGCTTGGTCTTGATATTGCTAGTCTTCCTGAAGGAAGCAGGTGTGTTGTTATGCAACTTGGTCCTCTAGATAGAGAGTGAAAAGGAGAGTGATGTGTGACACAGTTCTTGGGAAATATCTTTTGCAAGCTGAATGTGATGTCATCTTTTTCTCTCTCCTAGCTGCTGACTGGGACCCTGGATGGGAAGCTGAGACTGTTTCAGTCCAGCACTGGGGCCCATCTTTCTCATGACACCAGTGCTGCTGTGCATAGGGTCCCCAACATGACTGCGTAATTACAGCAGGCTGCTGCAAAGACCATGCAGGTTTCATTAAAGCGGTTCCAACCCCTTGGCTAGGATTTTACTGGGAAAGAAGAACGTAAGGGTTTTGTTTTTAGTTGGTGGTTAAATGAAGATCAAAAATAGGTACACATTTAAAGGAGTTTTGTTTTGTTTGATTGAAGTGCCTTTTGTGTTCTCTTCAAATTGTCAAAAGGAGCCACTCATTTCAATTCACTCATCTTTGTTAAACTTCCAGTATGTACATCATTAGACCACTTTTCAAAGTATGTGGTTTGATGGAATATATTTTCATTTGACCGCATTATTGTGATTTGATATCCACTCAGCTACAGTTAACTACAGCTAAATTTGCCAGAAACAATTTTATCAGCAGTTATTCCGTCCACATTCGAAGATGGTCAAGCATCAGATTTTGTTTGTTCAGTATGTGGAACAGATGTACTTCTATATCGCAGGCTGTGACCACTGCTTAACAGAGCTATGACATCAACTGGGTGCAACCTCTTTGGCTGCCAGACACACAGATGCTACTACTGTTCGCAGTGACACACCCATCCGCATTGTTTGAGCTGTACATTTACTCTTCTCTTGCTCAGTCACAACAAAATGTCAGCTACACTCAACTCTAAGAGAACAGAATACACTGTTACAGGGCTACATTGTTGATAATGTGCATGTCTAATGTAAATACTTTGCTACATCTTGTTTATGCCTGTGGAGGTTATTTCTTGTATTAGTATTTGTCTGTTTTCTACACTCGAAGTATGCAGCTCTGTTACTGCATATCCATGAGTATCAGAAAGGTAAGGTGTGCCTCAAGGTTCTATTTTTGGACCACTTCTCTTTTCTTTTTTATTCATGACCTCCTCATTGATTATTTTTTTCCTGCCTGTTATTAGTTAATGCTTTACTGTGGTGTACATATTTCAGTGTATATCCTATGATATATACGTTGAAACTATTATATATACATATATGTAAAAGCTGTATTTACTACTATTATGCAATAATATGGCCCTGGGTGTCTCATACTATACTAATTTATACACATCAAAACTTTATCACATATTCAAAAGACTTTCCAATCTGACTAACATTCTACAAAGTTGGTCGTCAGCAAACAAACTCAGTAAAACAACATCTTACACAGTGGTCTTTGGTATGAGACAGAACCTCAGCTCCAAATCCAACTCTCTGGTTTTAGTTTGTAATGGCGGTACATTGATCCAGAAAGTTGATCAAATTAAATATCTGGCCTGACTCTGGATTCAATGCCAGAAAGAGGCTTCACAAGTTACATTACTGATACTGTTGATCAGAATTATTTTAAAACCAATCTTCTTCCTCTTCATGTCATCTGTAATAATTTCTGTAGATTTATATAAGGATGAATGGCTTTCCACAATCCATGGTACATTCTAATAGCTGTGTGTTAAAACAAATGGCATTTATGTATTTTTATGTCACTGATTGTTTAACTATAGTTTTATCATTTTTAAGTCTGTTTTGTTATTGAGTTGATTGTTTCATTTTTCTTTCGCATGTTTTGTTGTTGTTTTGTTTGTTCTCATGAGTTTATGTTTTGGGACCCCCTTGAAAACTTTTATAAATCTGATAAATCTGATAATTAAATACAATAAACTGACCCTCACTTGTTTTGTTTAGGATCACACCAACAATCAAAAAGCTTATTCACCATACAAAGGTAAATACTGGGGACTACATCATATATGCTTTTAGGTTTAATATTAAGATTTTTCTTTTACAGTTTCCTAAGCATAATCCCACAGTTAAGAACTCATTAATAACTCATTAATATATCCTGAGGACATTGCACAAAGCTATTTCCTTTGACATTTAAAGACCAAGGCATGATTTTCAATGCCTACTGTTCATTTCCTACTATGCTGCCATTATCACTGCCGACATGTTCTAACCTCAAAGCTGCCTTCAGAGAGGCTGAAGGAAAAGTCTACCTTTCTGTAATGGAATGAAATTTCAAGCACCACTCATCCCCCATCTTTTAGGAAAAGATATTGCATTTGACGCATTATCTGACGCTGACGGTGGAGTGATAAATTCACCGATAGGCTGACTCGTCTCGACTCCCTCGGGCGGAGGTGAATTTTCAGAAGATTGCTTGTCTCTTCCTTGTCTCTTGTCCAATAATCTGCATTTGATTTACTCTGTATTTTACTCAGTGCTCTAATTGATACTGAGGCAGACTGCCTGTGAAGATTGTTCTGTGTGCACCAGCGGCCTCGGCTCGGTCAGATGACACATAGCTTTGAAGCTGCACATTATCAGCTGCCAGGTTTCCTATCACAAAAACTGGTGTTATGCATTAATGATAGCAGAGCTGAGGCTGCGTAAGGTCTGTGGTGTGGTGCCTATTCTTTTGTCATTCACCACATTAAGTGTGTGTATGTGTTTGTGTTTCATGCCACAGAGATAGGTATGTACTGGCAAACGTGAGTCTGCCCTGTCACGGTGAGCTTTAGTGTTCCTCCAAGCAGCAGAGACTTTCTACTGGAACAAAACATAATAAATTGTCTATGGAGTAAATTTATGTAGCCATGTTCTTTCTCCATTTTAATGTGCTGGAATGTGTGTGTGTTTATGAGTCACTATCTTCTCTTGAATGAATTAACCTGCTACTCCAAAATTGGGAGACCACACTTTCACAAACCAAAGTGATATATTGGTGTAGACGCGCATTCCTTGTCTGTGTGAGGTCGATTTGGGTGCACTCCCTGGATTGATCTCACCAGTAAAGAATGACGTGTTTATACTCGCATATAAAAGGATTTCAAGGAAAGCCACACCCGAACATCGTAACGCAGTCTGGTCCAAAGTTTGATCTCCCACAATACTTTGTCATTCAATGTGACAGAGAGAAGAACTTATTCTGCATCACACTTTGCAGAGTACTTGGACAGCATTGAACAGGGCAGAGTGTCACACACCGGGGGAAGATACAGTGCAGAACTCACTATCTCGACATTCATTTTCCATCTCAGCATCATCCACAACTCAAACACAGTCTATGCATGCCTGAGACGTTGCCTGGGAAGTGTTTTGGTCGTTCGCTGACTCTCTGGCCTGTGGCCTGAGCTCCGAACACAGGCCTGAACTTTCCCTCATGAGCACTCGATATAAAGAAAACCAACATACATCATGAGGCACGTGCAGTTTAATGAACCCCCACAGACCTCTGAGGATCTCTGCTCTTTTGTTTTCATGAACTCGGTGCAACCCGGAGTCAAGGGAGGGGAATATTTGTGCACATGTCAAAAAACTGCTGCCATATAGCTGTGACTCACACTGACACATAGCTTTTCTGAATATCACATAACGTTCTTTGAAGTAATTAAAAGAAGTAGCCAGGATATTAATGTCATCTTTGACATGAGTCATTTTTGTTTTGTTTGCTGGTAGATCATAACAGTGAGTTAACTTATCTGTGACCTATTTAAGGAGAACTTTCAAATGCTGCATCAAACACCTGGTGTGTGCTAACATCAAGGTCAGACAACATGATATGAGCCTGATGATGACCTGTCATGAAAGATGAGGAGCATCAGGAGCAGAATTGATTGACTGATGCTACGATTGCTTGTTTTATCCCATTTCCCCACAGTCCCAATGACACATGGGACCATTTTTTGCCTCCTCTCACCAAGTTTGACAACTTTGCATAAGGCTGAGCCACAGGAGCACTACTGTAAATAAATATTGTTGGTTCTGTCCGGTAGAATAGTAAAGCTGGTCCATGCTCACCTATGTCACACGAGTCATGAAAGATGGCAAGCTGTGATTGGTCAGAGTCCAACCTGTAGTCTGCCATGTCACTAGGCCAACTCACGGCAACAATTTATGGTTTTTTGATTAACTTATCTGACATAATGATCATCTTGAAAGGCAAAAAAAAAAAATCATGTTGTTTGATCACTTGTATACATTTTGTGCAGTTGTGAAATTAGTAGTACTGCACTTAAATATAGTACAATTATTAGGTATATGCTTTATTTAAGTATTTTAATTTTCTGCTTTATCCACCACATTTCACAGATGGTAATATTGAGTTTTTATATATAGGTCAAGTTTAACATTGAAATACTGCATAGTAAATGCATCTATTATGATAACATATATGATATTCTGATAGTGTCCAGCATAATGTGAGCACTTTTACTGTTGATACTCAAAGTGCATTTTGCTGACAAAATACTGTACGCACTTTTACTTAAGTATATTTTTTTCTTTACACTTAAAATTAGGTCCATCTTCACTAAGTTTACTATTGAAATACTGCCTAGTTAATGCACTGATTATGATACTATATTCTGACAGGGTTCATTCAGCATGATGAGTACTATTGACGCTTGAGGTGCATTTTGCTGATAAAATACTGTTTGTACTTTTACATATGAGTTGTTTATTGGCAATTAGCATGAACAGCAAAAGCCACTAAAGCTTACCAAAAACAAACAATGCCACATGCAGAATGTCAAACTTTCTCAACAGAAACTCCACCCAAAAGCACCAAAAAGAAATATTGGAAAAGTGCTGTGCAAAAACAACACGGTAGAGAGCAGTGATGTCCCCAAAATTTAAAGGCTTATCACTGTAGCCCATAGAAATATGCATTACTAACAGGGTATATTGAGATAGAAGGTCGATAGATAGATTGTAAATGTGTTGAAAAAGCTTTCGCATGTTGCAGTGTTTGCCAGCCTGTGTTGCTCTTCATGTGGTCTACAAATTGCACAGTGTCATATTTTTGGCTGCAGTGATTCAGCACGTGTCACAGGGTTCTGTAAGTCTCACAGAAATTCTTTCCGACTGCAAGATAACTGTAAAGGATGAACATGGGTGTGAAGCCGTAGAGTGACTAGTGAATATAGGTGAAATATCCAGATGGAGCCACACAGGAGGAGCCAGACAGGGAAATCAGCATCTGTGTACTTGACTCTGTCCCGACATGTTCTGGGATGCTGTGTGCAGACAACGACGGAAATTCCGATTAATAGCAGATGGTGTCATCCAGGGTAGACAGCATAAACATTCAAGTGCTTAACACTCGGATAAATCAACACAAGACCCTCATGGAGTTTGCGGGAAAAATGGAGAAAACAGGAGCAAGTAACGTGAGGTGCCAGATTGCTTTATCCATGCCGGGGCTGCTTATCAACCCTGTCGCGCTTTTGTAATCCCACTTTTCAAACAGTAACCTTGACCTTTAAAAACTGAAGCACACAATAAAATGATCAGTTTGCACCATAATTCCTGATTCAGTCCTCATCAGCAAATAACCGTCAAAGCCGTTTATGAGTCCAAACAAATGCTGCATAATGAGATTTGTGCTGCAGAAAAAAGTTAGTTCGAGCTTTCAATGGAGTCAAAGAACCAGTTTGCACAGTCTTTCTTCAAGGTCTTCATGAGGTTAAGACACTTCGTCAGCTCCATTAAGCCAAGGTGCAAGGGTGAGATAAGACGATAGCTTGGCATCTGAGTATAAACCATCAAGTCTCTGCACATTTCTCAGGTTCATTAACTCACCCCCTCAACCTCTAAACTCCAACCTTTCACCGACACGAAGACAGCAGTTCAACATCAACTTCTTCCATTAGCGAATTCCTTTGTTTTTATTGCTGAATTTATTTCCTCAAAAAAGCAATTTTATGTTTTCCTCTCTAATCACGTTTAACCAAGCTGCAGAATTAACAGCACATGTGGTTGAGCTGTGACTGGTGCGCATGGTTCCGGGTGTAGCTTGTTAATCTTTCAGCTATCAATTTGTGATGTTGCTGGTGTTGCATAATCATCAACATCTTAATCTTTTATTTTTTGCCATAAAGTGAACAAAGAAAAAAGCTTGCTGATGCGAATGATGCAAGTTTCAGAGTTTCTGCTCAGGTTTAGTGGGTCGGCAGAGTTTGAAAATGCATCAAAGTGAGGAACATAAAAGCTCAAATACTGCATATCATCTGTCATTCATTCATTTGTCCTTGAACTTAGTTTTCAGGTTGTGTGGTTGCCAACCAACCGTGACTATCACCTGTCTGACTAACTCAAATTTGAGCAACAACTTCAGGTTATGGGATTACTCTATTTCTTATTGTGCCATGTTTTCATACCCTCGAATGAACTCCTATTCGACAGCAAGGAAAATGTCTCCAAATCTAGTTTGCTTCACCACTGACCGCGCCGGCTGTTGCAGGGACGGAGACAAATGTTTTCCCTTCACCATGGCTGCATCATACTCATTTATGCTGAATGCTTAAAACTTTCAATATACAGACAGAACAACACGCCATTGCGGTAGTTTGTTACTAGTCACAACATTTAATCGATAGGAGTTGTATACATGCGAGAATTTTCCCTTTTTTTTTGTAACACTCAGCATAACTTTCAGACTAATGTACTGCAATTGGAAATATGTTTCATGCCTGCACCAAATTTCTTAGAATGAAACACTTGTATTAACCACACTGAAGTCGCAGGGAGGATGGATGGACGGTGGGCAGACAACAACTGCACTTTGCTTGAACCAGATTTAGGTTTTTTTTAAAAAGAGTGAATCTATGGGATTCATCTACATGGACACAAATCTTCCATTTGGAATTCATGCTGTCATGAAAAAAATATAATTATATTGATTGCATTACAGATTTCACGAACCGCGATGATACTAGGTTGGACAGAAGCAGGTTGCCAGCTACGAAACCTGGAGTCAATAATGAGCAGGAAATTCTCCTCTGGAACATTTGGTATTCTTCAACATATCATTCCTGCTAACTGCACCTATCCGCAGCGTGTTTTCAATGACTGTTCTCTTGTATCAAAGTCCAACGTTCAGTACGTTCTCTTCTTAACTCGACAATATGTAATACTTTAGCTTTGCTTTATTCTGTAACCGTGTCAACAACTCCCATAAAAAAAGAAAAACAGCAATGACGTGATCCTCCTATCGAGTACTCTCTGTGTAGCCAAAGCCTGATGTACTGTATCTGGTTCGTCTGTGTCATAGACCTCCACTGTTGTCCAAAAACAATTAAGAAACATCAATGAGTCAAACCGTCACGTTGGTTGACATGTTCCTTCATGATGATGAACATAAGCACTGTAATTTGTTTTTCAAACCTTCCCACGTCCATCATCCTGCTGCCATAAATAGCACTCACTCAAATACCAAATGTGTATTTTTATCTAACCTTTATTTAGGCTTGGATGAGCGTACTTATACAGCAACGCCCTGTTAAGAGTTCAATGAAATTACAGACACAAATTTAAAACAGAAATCAGACAACATACAATGTGCAGGGTCAGTGAATGCAGTCGCAAGCAGAAATGTTCTGGTTATAGAGAGATATATGTATTTTGATTTTTTTGACATTGCACTAAGAGCAAAGTTTTTCCTAAATCAGTTCTGGCATGCGGCTCCAGACCAATCACTGGAGCGTGTGAGTATGGACCATGGTGCCAGAGCTATATGAGATATAGGCTGGCAATTTTCCAACAAGGGCTTTGTAGACAAATAGGTACCAATGTTATTACGTCTCTCAGACAGGGAAGGCCAACCAGCTTTATCATATACAATGCAGTGGCAAGTGTTGTAATTTATCTCCACTAACAGATGTGAGGGCAGAATGGTAGTTGATATATGACATCCCCATCATCCAGAACTGAGAGAGCTGCTTCAACAATCCTCTTTCTACATGTGACGGGGAAACTGAGTGTGTTTCTATACAAAAGCCAAGTCGTAATTTACTAACAAGCATTTCTATGTGATATTTAAATTTGAGTTTTCCATCAAGCCAGATCCCAAGATATTTGGATTTTGTGACCCCTTCAATGTTAAAACCAGAAATTATCATAATCTATATCTCTGGATCTGGGAATGCATGAAATTTGTTTTATTTTCACTGAGTAATATTTTAAAATTAAGGACATCTTGGAGTACTTAAAAAGGGGGTTGATATTTCTCAATAGCTGGTATAACACAAAGCAGGGCAAGTTTATTTGTATAGCACCTTTCAACCAGGCAACTCAAAGTGCTTTACATAAGACATTAAAAAACATTATAAAAGCAATTGCATAAGACAAAATTAAAAGAAAGATTTTTTTTAAAGGAGTTAAACAAAGTAGAAGATGCAGTCCAGTGCAGTCCCAGATGTAATTTAATAAAAGGTAGTGGCAAACAGAAAAATCTTAAGCCTTGATCTTGATTTAGAAGAACTGAGGGTTGAAGCAGATCTCAAATTTTCCGGGAGTTTGTTCCACACATGTGCTGCATTAAAACTGAAAGCTGCTTCTCCGTGTTAATTTTGACTCTGTGGACAATAAGAAGACTTGTCTCAGACAATATGAGCGGTCTGGACAGTTCGTAACGGAGCAGCAGATTAGAAATGTAATTTTTCCCTAAACCATTCGATGCCTTATAAACCAATAGCAGTATTTTAAAGTCAACACTTTGACACACAGGAAGCCAAACCTCTGAGAGCTGGAGTGATGTGATCCTCTCTCCTGGTCTGAGTGAGTGATCAGCTGCAGCTGTTGACTTTTTAGAGCATTACAATTAGTCGAGCCCTACTGGAGAGCAGCACGTGGACAAGGTTTTCTAAACCCTGCTGAGATTTAAATCCTCTAATTCTTGATATATTCCTAAGGTAATAGTAGGCTGATTTTGTAATTGTCCTCATGTGGCTATTGAAACGGAGGCCATGACTACACTGAGATTTCTGGCTTGGCTGAAAGACTTTTACTGACTTTGGCAATTAAAAACAATTACATCAGTTGTACCTTTGTTTAATTGACGAAAGTTTTGGCACAACCACTCACTGATTTGTTCTGTGCACCTAATCAGTGCTTGTATGGGACCATGGTCACCCGGTGATATCATCATACAAATCTGTGGGTCATCTGCAGAATTATGCTAAGATTATTTTGTTGATTTCCATAATCTGAGCTACTGGGAGCTTGTAGATGTTGAACAGAAGAGGCCCGTTGGGATGGCTGTGTCGGGGGCTTGAGGCAGAGATTAGGTCCTGACCAACCGGGTGTATATTTTAACCACAATGAACCAACAATAACAGTCATGCTTTACCACATAAACGGACATCAAAACACAACAAATACATTAAAATGCATACAGAAAACCTGAGCAGCAGATTATAGTACACTAACCCCCCTACACTAATTATAACATGGTGTCTCCCCAAACCCTTAAATTGTTGCTCAAACACCCTGGAGAGGAGACACGAGAGAGGTTCATGACCTGAACATATTGCACAATCAAGCACCAGTTAACACTACATTTAATCCATCATCCTTCTTGGCAAAGGTTATACCACAATGAGCACATTATGTTGAGGTAATTCAACTAGCCAATATGTGAGTATATATGTTTGTCTTTTTAGTGCTGGTCTTCAATCAATTCCAGCTGAGAGGCAGCTACAATATCTCCAAAACACACATCATTAATGCATGCAGCAGTTTCAGTAGAAAACAATCTATTTTTATCAGCACTGTATTAAAATTGTGCTGCAAAATACTAGTAATGAAGATGACCTTAATGATAAGGTCGAAGAATGGAGCCGGGGGATTTTTGACAGAACGACTTGGATGACATTTATTCACTTCTGTCTTCTTCTTTATGCAGGGGGACCATGTGAGCCAATTTCCAGATGTGGGGACTGTGCAAGATAAAATACAGTACGTATGTATTCTGCAATGATGGGTGCAGACAGGTGAAGGAAGGAAAGGAAGAAAGTTGTCCTCACCCTTTGATTTCCTAAAATCTATAGCCTGTAAGGACTCGAGAGGGCCACTGACATTAAAAGACTGAATAAAGAATAAACGACTGAATAAAGAACAAAAAAAACTGAAGGTGGGGTCCCTGCAGTTTCTTGAAGGTTACATAACAAGCACACACAGAGCATCATTAGCACGAATCATATGGAGGTGCAATATTCACTCTCTTTTAGCTCTGTTTTGGTCTCCACCAACTCCTGATAAATATCAGGCTCTTTAGTTGCTTCATTTACCAGCTAGTCGTTAACTTTGTCTTTCTGCCTTTTGGTGCCGGCTAAATAGCAGTGGTGCAGTGGGTTTAGGATAGAGAAGAGCAGTGAGCATGAAACTTAAAGTTACAAGTAGAAAAACCAGAAACAATGAGCTGAAAGATGCTAAAATAGGAGCTGTAGAGTAGAGTTTTGTTGTAACTTAGGACCCCTTTTACATTACAAAGCTATTTGATCCATTGTTAATATAAAAGTATTGATTAGTGCAGCTTCAAGTAAATGTCAGTGTTATATTATCATATGCTGTGTTATTGGATTATTGATACTGATGCATTCATGTGTGAGCAGAATTTTAATGGTGGAGCTGGTTGAGGTGAGGTTTATTTTATATCAGTTTTTGAATGTCAACTTACTCTTTAAAAAACATTGCTTTGAAAATCTTAAATCTTTACAAAGCAACTTGAAACTAAACTAAACTCTGAAATGTAGGGAAGCACAAGTATAAAGTAACAAAAAATGGAAATGCTTGTGAAGCAAAGTAAAATTGTCCTTGAGTAAATGCAGGAAGCTTTGGTGCATAACTTTAACATAACTATTAACTTGATAATAACCTTGTTTAGTTCACCTCCATGAGCCACAACAATGCAGGACAGGCTGTGGAGCTTCAGCTATGCTGCAGCACCTTCTGTGCCCAGGGACCCAAGGCCAGAGCTCCTCCTCCTCCTCCTCCCTCCTCCTCCTCCTCTCTGCTACGCTGAAGAGATCCCACTCTCACTTTGTTCTCTCTCACACAACACTGTTCATGCTGCTCGCTTTCACTGTCCATACACATCAATCTTTCTTTAGGTCCTTTCCAGTTTGTTGTTCCCTCTAGATTTCTGTGTAATACTGCACACATTTTCTTTAAAATGAACCCGGAGTTCTTCCAGTTCTTAAGCTCTTATAAATTAGCTCAATATATCTTACTGCTCTGCCTTAACTCTACACATCCCGTCAACTAAAGGAGGAAAATGGGAATCTGGAAGTTATTACCAAATGATTGCATGTCAGAAATGAAAATTCAGTTAAAAGGAAAGAGGGTGGAAGCGAAACGGTGATTGTTCTTATGTAATCCTCCGCCCATTAACCTAAATGTAGGTAAGAATGAGTCAAAGTAAATTTAGGGAAACACTCCTATTACTTGTACTTTATTTCATTTTACACACCGTCTTGTATTTATTTGAAGTTCAGAGCTCAACCTTGTATTTCAGACCTGCAATTTGGGGACATTTTGCTTGTGTTCAAATAGTTCAAATACACATCTGGGAATAAGTTTGAGCCCACTGGATTGACTGAGGCCCGATTACATCACTATGACAAGCAAGGTTGCGTAAAGCTGGCAGTGTTTGACCCTCGCTAAACATGAGCAACCAGCAGGCAATTAAGGGGGTTCTCACAGCCTGCCATCCTCCAACAGTCCTGCAGGCAACAAAGGAAGTAAACAAGATTCCCTCTGTTCATCCTTCCGCTTAGGATACTGGCGAAGCACACAAACAAAGGTCTGGCAGGTCCGCACTTTCGAGCGACGTCATCTGATTTTGTACTCTTTGTGACAATAACATCGAGGTGTTCCCCTGATGCTGAGTATAATATCACCCAGAAAATATTTAGTTGTGCTGAATTTATAAATCATCAAATAATTGTATCAACAAATTCCACCTGCGGAGGTCACGCATAAACCTTTGAGAAGAGTACAAGTCAAACACTGGCTATCTCAGTTTGATGTAACGCCTCGTCCGAGACACGGCGTGTGAGCCATTTTTTATAAGAAAACTGGAATGTGAAGCAAACATGTGGTATCCTGGAAACAAGTTTTTGCAAGTTTTTATTTTGGTTGTTACACACTAAACTGAATTAAAGACCATATGTATTATCAGGTAATGCAACATAGTTCTTACTTTTTTCTGATGCTGAAGATCATTGTAAAATCCTTGATGACAGTAAACGTTACCCTCTCGTCACATCAGTGCCAGTTTGTTGAAAGTGCAGCATGACTAGCCGACAGCATTAGTGTGTCAGTACACGGTTTGAATACGCTTCAAAGCCAGAGAGTGTAACTAGAAGTCCCGCAGCGTTCTGATTTAATGATTAATGGTGTGTACAGATCAGCTTGAATGTTTTCCACAGTTTTCTTGCTCCCCTGTCGACTTCTCAATTGCCTCACAAAACATATGAGAACAATTCATGGATCCCTGTTCTGTAAAAAGAGGCCTGTCGAGTGACTCCAGTGTTGTTGTAAATTACTACCTGTAACGATCCATCTCACTATGAGAGGAAATGCTCTGTATGTTCTGTACTAAAAAGAAGATCTGGGCTTTTGGACAAGATCTTTAAGCAGGACATTCTGGTGATCCTTCAGGAAGCGGAGGGATGTGCTATCATCCTGCTGTCGTTTAATACAAGGATCGAGAATCAAGAACAGACTGCGTTCAGAAATGACATCACATGCACACTTGAAATGTGTAAAAACTGGCATCGGTTCACACAAAATCTTTTATGATTTCGCTGGTGAGGATCTGTTTCAGCACAAGAGCTATCTCAGTTTCCTGTAGCTTTCTGCAGTCCACAGGCTCTGATTGATGGTTGTGGCTGATGTGGCTCCATACGTCTGCTATAAACGACAAACTGTGTCATCAGGTAGGGAGATGCATTTTTGTCTAAAGTTTGCCGAAAGAAAATAAGCTGCAGCACACGAGTGTTTAAATTTAGGGAAGAGACATAAACAAATGAAGTCAGTTACAGTGAAATTTATCTGACCTGTGTTTGGCAATGGAACCACTATATTATTTTGACAGTGCAAATTACTATTGTGAGAACTTCAGAAACTTCATCGTCTCGGCTGCATGACTGAACACTTGTCTACAGCCATGCTAGCAGCTCTGTGTGCCCGTTTCTATAGCACAGAGGTTGTGATATTTAGCATGCTCACCATTTTAGTTTAATGTGTAAGCATGCTCACATTTGCTAATGGAGCACAGCTGATGCTGATGGTGTTAGTTTTGCAGGTATTTGGTCACAAACACAAGTATTGGATGAATTGAAATTTTGAGCTGATGATGGCACTAGATTCAGTCACTACAATACAAGCTGAGGGGACGTGTCTCAATGACTATTGAGTTTCATGCAATCCATTCAATAGCTGTTGAGACATTTCACTTAAAACCTCAATTATCAACCACAATTAGTGACACAAGAGGAAAAGTAAGAGATTCTGGACCAAATCGATGGACCATCCAACCAACGCTGTCATCCCCAAAGCCACGACGCTGGCATGGCTGAAAATGAATATAAAATAGCTAAATATGAACTCTAATTTGAACTATAGCCAGTCAGGGGCACTTGTAAATATATGGACTACTTATAGCAAATTGTAAGCCATTACAGTTTGATTTGGAGGGAAAGTTTCTGGTGTTTGAGGAGCCCTCGAAGAATCCGACCACAACGAGGATTCTGCTGAGAGACCTAATCCCCCTCTCACACATAAGGTGTTATACGAATAGAGTTTAATTTGTTTGATTTGTTTTGACAAGGCTGCCAGTTATTGGGCACAGAAGTCTGTAACATTTTGAAAGAAAGTATAACAAACCGTTTGGAAACCAATGATAATGTTTAAACTCACCTCCAGACTTGAGCTAAATGGGGAGGGAAACGGCCACATGCGATGCCATAACCACAAGCAAACTAGCACCACTAACTACTGCAGTGAGTGAAGAGCATGGTAAATGAGACAAGTGGTGCTTCTCTTCACATATTTAAATGTATATTGTACATTATAGTGCAATTGTTATGAAAACAGAGCCATTCAGTTCCATTTGGGAGATTATGCAAGCTTATTTTACAATGCCAGCCATTCTGGCCAAATTTGTTTCATTGGCATTACTCAACTTTTGGCATGATCAAACTTAAAGGGGCTATTTGAAGTAAATCTTTGCTAAGAAGTCCATTTCTAACTTACTTTATTTTTTTTTTGCCATTATAACGTCTTTATAACTATTTTATGTTATTATAAGCCCTATTTTTTTTATCATTCCCAGAACCTTTGTATTTTACAGATGATGTGAGATTTGCATGTTACATGTGTCACTCTCTCCAGTTCTCAGTACTTTAAACATTTCAGGTGCCAGATTTCCTTTTTGGATTGTGGTCCTCAGTCACACTGAACCAGTTTTTTGTTAAAAACACATAAACCTCCATGATGAAGTCACAGCTTGGAGAAGAGAACTGGAAACTATAGTTGTTTATCAAACTAACTGACATCCATCACCTTCATTTCATGGCTCCTCCAGATCTCCGGTATTTGTAGCATTAATAGAGGAGTCCACGTTTATGTGAGGATCTTAGGTAAGCTTTGGATCGTGCTGTGATCCAAATGACCCAGAAAGTTTTCAAAAATATCTTTAAAGTGATGGAAACTTGAGCTTTGCAAATTGTGGGTTTTGAGCAAGATATTAGAGCAGTGTGTTCTCGACTGTCTCTTCATGGCACAGTTTGGTGTAAACAAGTCTGATATGGATTTGTTTCTACCTTTTATTTTTATCTCTTCATTTATAAATATTAAATGACTTTGCACGGATAAGAGCACATTACAGTTTCACTCCCACTGCCGACACTCGCTCTGCAGTAGCTCTGCACTTTTTAAAAGTGATGGATGCCAAAGTTTACTTTTTGTCTGAACTGTTTCCACTCTTCTGGTAAAGCATCATTACTCACTGCTGTTTATCACATAGGTAAAAGTGGGTGAATGCAGATTTTAGAAATGAAAGGTGTGAGTAGAGGAAACTTAGTGACAGGAATTACATTCTTAGAATAATGGTTATTCTATAAAACGTCTACTTTGACTGTGCAGCTCTATATTAAAACAGCCAATGAAGACTTTTTTCGTCCATCACTGACATTGCAACTTTGATGATTAATGATTTTAAAGGAGCGCATTCAAACTGATTAAACCCCATTTTGCAAAACTAAACCTGGCAGCTGCACTACCACGTTTCACAAGCGCAAGTCTGTGGAGCATTTCATCTTTTTCCACCCCTGACAGCTTTAATCTGATGTTCTCTGGTCACCGCCGAGTGCTTTTATCATCAGAGAGCATGGCCATCTTCTTGTATGCCTGACTAATCGCTCACTACTGTTTCTAATTTCTGTCAGGTTAGTGAATCTGTGTTGTTGAAAGGCAATCGCCCCCCTTTTGGTCAGAAACCGTCTGTTCCTCGCCCCCCTTTTTTTCCTCTGGATGGAATGCACATCTCCAACTGACGCACACCATCCCTGAGACGTATCCTATTGGTACACAAAACCTACCCACATCCAGCCCTGCCATCCCTCCACAGGGCTCCAAGAAAAAGAGAATCAGCTTTTCTTTCTCTGACACCGCAGAGGGAAGCCTTGGCAAAAACCTGACGATCTCCAGACGCGAGAGGCTGCTGGCCAGCAAAGTGGAAGCATCCAAAGTATCTATTGTATTAGAGGTCATTTTCTTGTTCTTTTTTTTTTTAGTTTCACATTGCAGACATAGCTGGGATTCTCACTTTGAGTTATTGATATTTTGCAAGTTGATGCGTCTTTAGAGTTATTTATGAAGTTTATTATAATGCTGCTGTTATTATTGTACAGCAACACATTCACAAAGTGCAGCTATTGAACATGCTTTTTGCTTTCTTTATCACCACAACTTTGTCCCCTGCAGATTAAAGCAGCCCTCTTCCCTCCATCTTCTCAGTGAAAGTGAACTGGCTGCAGACACAGAGGGAAGGTGGGTTTGATGGGGAGGGGACGGTGGGCATCAGGGTGAGAGAGGGGAGGGGAGGGGTCACCAGCCCTCCATACCAGCCTGTGGGTGTGTGAGCAGGGGGATAAGAAAAAAATTACGCCATCGGAAGACAATTATGTAACTGTGTCCTCCGAGCGTCCCCACAGCGTTCATGCCCTGCAGAGTTTGATTGACAGGCGCTCTGCAGCCTCTATATAAAGAGGACGGAGGAGGGAGCCTCAGTCACTGTTGCGCCTCAGATCCTCCACGCTGTGGATGTAGTGAACCAAAGTGGAACTTTACGCATTTTACGCACGAGGTTTGCAGGAGACACCACATCTCATTCATTTAAGCATCGAGTCAGATCATCAAATAAGTTGCTTTTTTTCCAACTTTTTTTTAAATCTTCTTTTTGTCGGATATCTGATTTACAAAAACTTCACAACTGCATTCATCAGGTAAGTTGCACGGATGGCACGATACTCTGTTTATCCTTTCAGTGTGAAGAGGCAGTGTGAGGCGCGAGGAAAAAGTAGTAATCAAAGTAATCTATTACTTGCTGACTGAAAGATAAACCTGAAAGAGCTGATGGCGATTTGATTTCTTATCAGTCAAGAGGCTGCAGATGTGATGCTGTGAACAGATGTTGTGAATTTCCTCACTTAGGGACGAATAAAGGAATATCTTATCTTAGATTATTGTAGCTTATTTCACTTGTTTATCTGGAAACAGATGGAAACTTACTTACTTACTTATTTACTTATTTATTTATTTATAATGATCCACTGGGTAATTAATTGGCAAAAAAGAAAAAAAAGTGCAAACTCAACATTTGAGAATGACCCAGGGAAAAAAACACAGGACTGACATGAAAACGAATCAAAAGCATTTCTGTTGTCTCTTTGAAGGAGATATGATTCTCAGGAGAAGTCTGTTCTTGCTGCTCTTATCAGCTCATTTCCTCCACGCAATAACTGAAGGTAAGTGGAAAATTTGCAAATTCCTGCAGTGCTTACTCATAATAATTATAGTTTTTAATATGATGTTGATGATGATGATAATGAATGAAATCACTCAAAGCTAACTTGAGGTGCAATCATCTATTCCAGTGAAGTTTTTTGAGGTGAAAAGCTGAAAGTTAAGACTAAGCCTTCTTCACATTTTGCTCTTTGTTTGCAGTTTGCCCTCATTCATTTGCCACATGAATAACTATTATACAAATAGGGCTTATGAACGTTTTCCCCAGCTGTGCATTTGCTCTTGTCTGGTTTGTAGATGGCGAGCAGGAGGACGAGACATCATTTGACTTGTTTGAAATCAGCCACATCACGCGCAAGACTCTGGGGGCCAAACAGTTCCGGGGCCAAAACTCAGATGCCCCTGCTTACCGCTTCATCCGCTTTGACCACCTGCCCCCAGTGAGCCCCCCCATACTAAAACAAATACTACGACAGATCCAAAACAATGAGGGCTTTGTGTTTGCGGCCAGCATCCGCCAGGACCGAGCCTCACGGGGCACCCTGATTAGTCTGGAGGCCCCTGATGGTCGGAGGCAGTTTGAGATTATCTCCAACGGACGGGCCAACACTCTCGACCTGGTATACTGGATGGATGGCTCCCAGAACATGGTTGTATTTGAGGATGTGGACCTGTCTGATTCACAGTGGAAGAATATCACCCTTCACATTCATGGGGAAAATGCAAACCTGTTTGTGGGCTGCAACCTGATTGACAGCTTCATCCTGGATGAGCCTTTCTACGAGCAGCTGAAGGCTGAGGGAAGCCGCATGTATGTTGCAAAGGGATCCAACCGGGAGAACCACTTCAGGGTAAGACAGAGACTATAGCTTTTGTAGCTAAACTAGGATTTCCCAGGATTTAGGACCTTTAGTTTCCTTCCTACTTCAGTCCCTTTGTGACTTTTCCAGCTGTGCTGGGAGAGTTAAATGGCCCTGCAATATTTTGTCACATCTCATAAGTTACAATAAACTAAACTGTGGTCTTAACTAAGTTTCCAGGAGCAGAGACCAACATACTCCCTCTTCAAAGTGTGGCAGAGTGGCTCAGTTTTGCCCTGGTCTTTCTGTATGGAAAAGACTCTAAATTTAGACTCTAAATTGCCCCTTGTGTGTAAAAATGAGAATGAATGTGTGTGACAGGGTCAAGAGTGAACTTCCATTCTTGTTTGTGAATGTGTTTGACTACATCTCCATTCGTGCTCGAATAGAAGAAAGTGGGTATAGAAAATGCACGTTTGTCACTTCTGAAATATGCCAAAGTTGTCAAAATATGTAATAAAAACACATCTTATGTTACCAAACAGGGCCTTCTGCAGAATGTGCGTTTCATCTTCGACACAGCGGTGGAAGACGTCCTGCTGAGCAGAGGCTGCGAGGTCACTAAACCAGGTGAGAGGGGACCTTTTTTTTGGTGTGGTTATCTATAATGTGTTTCACCCTAAAGCTCCTACCATCCTCTATCAGTGGGAACCATTTCTATGTGTGTGACTTTCAGAAGCCAAATGAGTCAAAATAATTAGATTTGCGAACTGTTTCAAGCCCCGATACCTTGCAGATGTGATTGGGAAACTCTTTCACATGCAATCCTGCAAAGCATAGTATCTGTGTTTTGTTAAGTATCAACCATAGCAACTTTACAGACCAAACAGTTTAGCATTCTCAGTTGACTCCCTTTGCATGAATTTAACTCTTCTGGTCATTTTTCATAAGTGGGTCAGAAAGCTTGCATACTTGCTGCAGTATGTGGCAAGATCTCCCACCATTACTTCATGTTTACAGAAACAGCCGTGTCAATGCAGCGGCTTGAGGACGAGTGGTGTGCGTGGTGAACAAAAGGAGATACAGATGCTTACATTTATTTCCATTGGCAGTGGACTCAGGATAATGCCCTGGGAAAGAAAACAGAAAAGAGAAAGTGAATGCTATACTGCAGAGTGAGGAGCTTCCACATCCAGCACACACACACACACACACACACACACACACAATGAAGTCATGAATTGGCTGATTGGGTTGCTTTTCTCAGCTGAAGCTTTGCTCACATGAGGAATAGTACCTTGTGATCCTCAGCGGGGCTCACGCGAAGAGCGGCTGCCACTAAAAAGATTCAGATATCTGAGAAAATATGCAGATAATGATCCTTTACAACGAAGCCAAAGGGGCACCAGATCTGGAAACTGTGTCTTTGGTTTGCTGTGACAAAGCAAATCCATATGCCGTGTGTGTGTATTTGTCCGTGATCGAGAGGTTGTTGCATTTCTCTTGCCACAAGCAGTGTTGAATTCCAGCTGAATGAGTTTATTTGTTTAACAAATGTCACCAAGGCCTGGAAGTTTTCTGCATGTTGGCTGGTACCAGTCAAGGTTCTGCACTGGTAGCAATCTGAATGCCAAAAGTCACTCATAAACCCACACAAGCCACGCTCATAAAAAGTGTCATGTTGGACATTAATAAGCTGTATTAAAACTACCCGAGCTTTTTGCTCCTGCTTAATTCTTTCCTCTATCTGCTTTGAGAAAATAGAGGCTGTCTATCAGGCAGAGAGGAATGTGTGAATGCTTTCACAGGCGCGCTAGCACGCGTTCACATGCACACACAGCGTGAAGACCTCCTGAGATTTGAATGAATCCAGCAGACCGAAAAGCAAAGAAAACACAGCACTGGCTACAGTGGGACATCGTTGGGCAATTTGGACGACTTCTTGATTTAGACTCCCCGGCCTGCTATTAATCTTCACCAATTTATATAGCAAGATCCAAACCAGTTGCTGATATGTGATATGTGCTGTGCTTTGGCTGAATGACAGGCATTCCACAGAGCTTTAATGTGTGTTTCATGTGTTTGTTTTCAGCGTCACACGTTCAAGTTCAGCGGTTTGAGATAGAAAAATCGAGGGCATTTAAAGGACGGATGCTCATAATTACTCATAACACTCCGCCCCACACAAGATGCCCTGTCCTGCTCTGTGATTTGTATGTTTGCCTGTCAGTGTTGTACAAAGATCACAGCTGGCAGACACATTACCCTGGCTGGACTTCTTGCTCCACATTTGCAGATTGAGCAAAAAGCAACATTTAGCCTCATTATGCCCTTCAAGCAACCCTGTAGTTTCAGATTGCATTTCCTTTTACACTCTGCACTGAAGGGGGTTTCTAGTGTAAAACCCATAGTGTTAGTAATGAGGGATAAATGCTGCCACTTAAGGGATTTTCACACACTTTGGATTATGATGTGCTGATATCTAGCTGAGGGTATCTTGAGTGCCTGTGCTGCTGATCAGCTGTAAGGACAAGCCCGTGAGCCACGCAGGCTCCTCATAAATCCATCTGTGTGGTCGCTCCAGTCTGTTAAGTTCATGTTGGAAGTGTCCACTTATCTGAAAGGTCACGGAGATTTATGACAACAGGGTGGTTTCACACGAGGGAGACCCAGATTTCTGCTTTTTGAACTCAACAATACCGTCCCCTCCCTCAGCCAACCCCGCTGCCATCTCTGGTGGAAAGATTTACTGTCACCGTTTCAAACAGATACATCTTTCAAATCAAACACTGCTCACTGAACATCTGTTTTTGGGAACAAAATAAACATTGTAATCACTGCATTGTTGAGATCTTTTGGCCGTCGACCGGAAAACAGGAAATCACAGTCCTTGTGTTTAAATCCTCATATCTCTCAAACATGTTTTCCATCACCAGCCTGTGTTGCTCATTCATTTGCTCTGTTCTCCCCGGTGTATTTTCCTTTTGCCGCTCCAGATGATGCCAACATTGTGAGCGAGAGCACAGAAATCATGGATGTGAGTCCCTCCATCACTACCAACATCATAGGTCAGAAGACGGACGAGGCCGGTGCAGATATGTGCGAACGCTCCTGCGAGGAACTGAGCACCATGTTCCAGGAGCTCCAAGGCCTACGTGTTGTTGTCAGTAACCTTATTGATGGCTTGCAAAAAGTGGTAAGTAGTATGAGTGACATAGTGTAAATCAACAGTATCCTGACTTGTGTTAGATTTAGACGGGCTACTGCCTGTTTCGCTGTACTTTACAGCCAAGTTTCAGTGATGAATGTAAAATCGCCAAAATCTGTCTTTGTGTGAGAGAAGAAAATCAACATTTCAAGAGAAAATTGACATTTTAGGAAAATAAATTATACAATCCTCGGTGCGGCAGCCAGGAGGTAAGGGGTTAGAATTAGGTTACTAGGTAACCTACATTGGTTTGAAAGCAAACAGTCAGTAGCCGCAGGACTGTGTACAGAGTCGCCTGTGACGACTGAACCCGCTTGACTCCTGCTATCTGTGGCAGCGTGAGTCAGACAGATTTTATGACATGTTACATGTGGATATAGGAAGTGTTCCCCTCGCAGCGATGGGGTCCAGTCTAATGTCTGGCTGTGTTTAAACAGCCCATGTGTTTCCTCTGGGAGCCTCCCAGCAATAAGAGAGTCTGGGCATGAACCTTGGGGAAAAAAAAAAAGACGGCTCGGATGAGAAGGGTCCCTGAGGCTCTTCCAGACCGAGTGGTGTCTTAGATTCTAGTGCTGCACACTGCTGCCTCCGCTTTCCAAATGGGAGGACGCACACACGCGCACACATGCACACGCACACACACACACGCACACACACAAACCTTTGGCAGCAGTTTATCGACTGACAGTTCCCAAGTGTTCAGGAGTCCAGCCAGAGATCCCCTGGTCTCCAATTGGGTTGGAGGTTACAAAGTGCATAACTAAGCCACACATTTCAATGGGCTATTTTCTCAGTAACATTAGACATATAAAGAAATGTAGTGTTTGCAATTTGCAGTAACGAGAAGCACATTTTAAAATTAACATTTCACAAGTATTTACAAGTCAATACAATGGAGCAGCTCTTTTGTGTATGTGTTCCTTTTTGACTTAAAAAATTTGTCATTCTTGTTTTTGGTCCATTAAAGTTTTATCGAAGCCTCTTTTTCCTCATTAGGGTGAAAGAAAGACGTCTCAAAATGATATGATGCTTCACAAAGCTGGAGATATGTCGAGATATATATCCATGAGATGGATATATGTTGGTACACTAGGTTGAAAGGATGACAGGATGCTACACTACACATACATCCCTTAATCATTGTGATTTGCACAGTGGTGGTTGTCAGTAATGCTTGTGCTTTAAGTTGACTGTGTTTCGACAGAAGTAATCTTACTTCTATACAGATAATATTTAAGTGAGTAATAGTATTTCAACTGGGGCAGGATATGCTATTCCGCTTTCCACCTGGTGAAAATTAACCTCACATGTGCTCTCCTCAAAGAACCGGCTTGTCAGCAGGTGTATACCCTCACATGCTGAATGGAATGCAATGTACCTTTCTCACGACTGTGTCCTAGTCGTTTCTGACTGATTTCCTTTCTGACTGCGAATCTGTCTGTCGTTGTATGTTCAGACAGAGGAGAACTCGGTCATGAAGGAGGCCCTTGGGAAGATGAGGAACTCTAAAGAGAAAAACATGTGCTGGCAGGATGGCCGCCTGTTTGACGATAAGGAAGATTGGGTTGTGGACAGCTGCACCAAATGTACCTGCCAGGTAGTGCCAAGTCATATGGAAATACATATGTACAGATTTAAGGTGAATTTCACCCTGATTTATCTCAAATATTCTTCGATGGCAGGAGTCCAAGATTGTGTGCCACCAAATTACATGCCCGCCAGTGGCCTGTGCCAGCCCCTCATTTGTCGATGGCGAGTGCTGCCCCGTGTGTACGCGTAAGTAGTCGGAACCTCCTGTTAGCTGATGCTTCCAGCATATAAACACAATTATAAACACACACACGGTTTTATGCATGCTATTTTAAATTAATGGCTCAATATGCCGTAAAAACAATATTCCACACATATTAAATTTTAATACCACAAGGCTGTTGCAGCCAGTTTGTCTTTGTGAGCGAACCACATATTTATTGGTCAAAATATAAGACACTCAGAGTGGCTACTGTGGTTTTTTTTCGGGTTGATGTCATGTGATAAACAGGATGACATAAAGAATAAAAACAGTGCAGTTGTGATCTGTTGCTAGTGCTTTTATTATTCTGTTTCAACATTACATAGCTGTGGGAGTGTTTCTCATGCAAAAGCAGAACAACATGTTGACTTTGTGCTTTTACGTCTTCCAACTAAAGACAGTGAGGATGGCTGGTCCCCCTGGTCAGAGTGGACAGAGTGCACCGTCACCTGCGGTACAGGAACTCAACAAAGGGGTCGATCATGTGATGCAACCAGTAACCCCTGCACCGGACCTTCCATCCAGACCCGCAAGTGTAGCCTGGGCAAATGCGATAGCCGTGGTGAGGATATTTTTTTTAAATAGTTCTCCCATCACTCACTTTTCATTTAAATATATGGCATCCAGTAGTAATTGCCTTAGTACTATGATATCATCCTGATCAAAGTATGCATATGCAATTGCCACAACTGAACAATAATCTAAAACAAACAACATGTGACATATAGCATTGTGGCTCATGATGGAACGGTGGAAAAACTCAGCACTGTCTTAAATGTGGGAAGAGATCCTCCAAAGCAAAAAGAACCGAGTTCACGCCTCCATAAATCTGTTGAAAACGGATCCATCTGAGTGAAGCTGAATCCCAGTGAAGAGCTGGATCCCATGGTTGGGTTGCAGGGTGTGCCCAGTCAAGTTAATTCCAAATAAATCACTGGTTGAGAGGGTGTTCCACAGTGCAATGACTCACCTCCGCCTGTCATGCAAAAATATAAAATATTAATGAGCTTGATCATTAGATGTCCTATATTTGACATGGGGTCTCAGGAGATTTCTCCAGATTTGAAACTGATGAATGTGGTGTTTGATAAATTGTGGGATTAACATTTGTTATTGCTTGCAGCTAACATTACACTGCATCTGTGTGAGTGACTGAATCAGTCTAACCGCTGGAGCATAGTTTACCCACAATGTCATAAATACTGGCACAAGCATCTTAGAAGATCTTTGAAAGTGAGCCATCATCGCCAGCATCACATAATGTTTACTTGTAGAAAATGTGGTGTCCATTTTTTTTTTTTTTTACTTTTGCAAATTATACATGTCTGTAACCATTTGACAGAGTTGAAATCCAGGGATAATACATGACGTGTGTTTTGGTGATCTCTGCCTGATATGTTTGATGTTTGGACCCAGTTCGCCAGGATGGCGGGTGGAGCTTATGGTCCCCATGGTCATCCTGCTCTGTGACCTGTGGAGAAGGACAGATCACCAGAATAAGACACTGCAACTCTCCGGTGCCACAGCTGGGGGGCAAAGACTGCGAGGGAAGTGGCAGAGAGACTCAGCGCTGCACGGCCAAGCCTTGTCCCAGTGAGTATCTCCATTACAGGAGCATCCATGTTGAACATCCAAACATCCTCCTTTCCCTGAGGCAACATTCCCCATGTGTTTTGGACTTAACTCCTGTCTGTCTTTCAGGAAATGTTGACTCAAACCACCTCAATATGTTTTCTCTTGCAGTGTTAAGTTCCAGGCTTCTGATTCTCTGGCTGCTATTCAGATTGTGGACTATTTGGATTATTTAGAAACAAAGCTATGGAGTATTGGATGTGGAATAAAATGCTTGATGTGAAAGATAACATCTTTCTCCGTCTTTTTAGTTGATGGTGGTTGGGGTCCTTGGTCTCCCTGGGCAACCTGTTCAGTGACATGTGGAGGGGGAATCAAAAGCCGGATGCGTGAGTGCAACAGCCCACGGCCTCAGCATGGCGGCAATAACTGTATCGGGGAGGCCGTCGACAATGACATGTGTAACAAAAAGGAATGTCCTATTGGTGAGCACCAGTCACTCTATGTTATGTTTTTAGCCATGCAAACAACAGACTTTAAGGATTGTAATGTTGCTCAGTCAGTCAACCACTTTGATACGGCATGAAATATCTCACCAACTAGTGGGTGGATTGCAATGAAATTTGTGCAGACATTCATGCTCACCAGAGGGTGAATCATGCTGATATTTTTTTTTAGAATTTGTGCTGACAAATTCTTTTAAAAAATGGATTCATCAGTGGTGTGAGCCCCACAAACTAAAACCAATCCCACAGGCTGTTTGCCTGTAATGTATTGGGATGCAGACAAAAGTCTCAAACCTGGCCATATAAAAACTAAACTTTCTGCATGGTTTCATACAGCTAGAGAAAATATGTTCCTTTTTGTAATCTGGGTGAAGATTATGTCCCAGCTGCTGGGGCTTTATTTAGAAGCTTCTACATTGAGATGAAAACCATCACAAATTAAAGTTGAACCATTTGGAGACACACGATACAGATATGTCCAGCAATGTTTCAATCAATTTCCCTTGTTTGTATCCATTCCTGTCATCTAAATCCCTTGCAGATGGCTGTCTGTCTAACCCATGCTTTGGAGGAGTGGATTGCAACAGCTCTCCAGATGGATCCTGGGAGTGTGGCCCATGCCCTGCTGGCTTCCGTGGAAATGGCACTCACTGTGAAGACATTAATGAGGTAAAAGCTCCTGTTTTTATTATATGCATAAACCAGACGTGTATTTAAGACTTCATTTGTCTAATTATTTGTTGGCATTTTACTGATTCTTTTCTTTCCCACCTCTAGTGTGACATGGTTTCTGATGTTTGCTACAAAGTGAGTGGAACGCAGCGCTGCGTCAACACCGATCCAGGTTTCCACTGCCTGCCCTGTCCGAAACGCTACAAGGGCACCCAGCCTTTTGGGATGGGCGTGGAGGCTGCCAAGAAGAACAAACAGGTGATTTGGAGTTACTCTTGTTCAGTGGCAATGACAGGCTACTGATTGGATGACGTTCAAACAGGTGTAGCTTTTGGACGAGTGAGAACAAAATGCGTGAAAGGAAAGGAACAATGTGGGGCCTTTAGCTCCAGGCAGATTTTCAAAAGCAGTTGTGTGGATTTTTGTATGTCAGATCCAAATTTATGAGTGATGGAAGCAGCAGCTTGTGATTTATAAGCCTCATTCTTGCAGTGAGAGTGTTTGCACAGTGTTGAAGGGGAGGCCATGGGCCACCATATATATATGAAGTTGACTCACCTTGACCTGGTATGAGCAAGCAACTCTTAACACCAAACATGTGTCATACATCTCTGCTACTTTCATTGTAAGATCAGAGGCAGATGAAATAGTTCTTTATACTGTATTTTTCCTGTCAATGCTGAATGGATCAGTACTTTTATTCATGCAAAATGATGTCAAGCTTTTTCTTTACTTTGGCTTGACCTGCTAGATCTTTAAAACAGCTCAGTATTTCCACTTTCCAACTCCAACTCCTGCTATATTGTAGGTGTATCACAGGTCATTTCTTTGTATGTCATATTCATAACTTGATTTGAATACTCTTTTCTGCTCCCTTGTGATCACTAAATTCACAAAGTCCCTGGAGAGCTGAAAAGAGCTGCTGTACCACTCTGACCGCCACTTGCATAACATCCCTTGCGAACCATTCTGTCACTTTTCGCCTCTGCAGCTGCTTGTCTTTGATATGATGCCCCAATTTCCCTAACTGATTTGGGGAAAAGGGAATTGTCTCATCGTTGGCACTACAGGGCTCCATTTCACACCATTTCACTCCATTTTGATCAAAGGCCTGTTCATGCTGTCACTTTCTGCCCTATGAACTCATGGAGTGGCATCCAAACTGGAGCTGTGTCTGTAATGAGTAGCAGCAGTGAATACCTTGTGCTGCAATAAAGGGGCAACAGTGGGTCATGGTGGGATGTATGATGCATTAAGTGGGATTTCATAAAATCAACTGCGCCCAAAAGTTCACCACACTTCTCTCTGTCTTAAGCCTTCACCTCAGTTTGCAGTAGTCCCCTTTGGAGTGGCCTTCCAAAAGAAAGGTTGTGGTAAAATAAGTACTCTTGACTTGGACATGTCATCAGAAGCTGACAACAAAATGGAAACCTTGTTTAAAAAAAAAAAAGAGAGATGACATCTTTCTTCTTTTTCAGGCAGATCACATCCAGTGCCTTTGATGTTGGATCTAGTTAGTTCAAATCTCAAATCTCACAATACAGTTGCCCTATTTTTTCTTTAGGTGTGTGAGCCAGAGAACCCATGCAAGGACAAGACCCACAACTGTCACAAATATGCCGAATGCATCTACATCAGCCACTTCAGTGACCCGATGTACAAGTGTGAGTGTAGGACCGGTTACGCTGGAGATGGCTTCATTTGTGGAGAAGACTCAGACTTGGATGGTTGGCCCAATCAGAACCTTGTGTGTGGTGCAAACGCCACTTATCACTGCAAGAAGGTATTTCATTGAACTTCTTCATCTTATTTGATGCGGTCTATCCTGCAGTGATTCTAAACTAGGGTATCTGTAAAACTTCTGAACTTCCCACTACTATTTCAGGATAACTGCCCTAACCTTCCCAACTCTGGACAAGAAGACTTCGACAAAGATGGTCAAGGCGATGCTTGTGACAAGGACGATGACAACGATGGAATTCTAGATGAGAGGGTATGAGAGGTTTTTGTCATGGTTTTATTCTATGATCAAGTTCATGATAACTGAATAACTCCCTAACAACCACATGCTTTCCACAACAGGACAACTGTCCCCTCCTTTACAATCCTCGTCAGTTTGACTTTGACAAGGATGAAGTTGGCGACCGCTGCGACAACTGTCCCTACGAACACAACCCTGCTCAAATAGATACTGACCACAATGGAGAAGGGGACGCCTGCGCAGTGGACATTGATGGAGATGGTAAAATAGCCTAAACAAATAAAACACTTTAATCAGTTCTTCTAGGGCAGCAAATTATTATGTTTATATCTTAAATTCTTAAGAGTATGTCATCAACTGTCCTCAGAAATCCTGAACGAGAACGACAACTGTCCCTATGTGTACAACACTGACCAGAAGGACACTGACATGGATGGAGTTGGTGACCAGTGTGACAACTGTCCTTTGCTACACAACCCTGACCAGGTCTTGAACCACACTGCATATAATGACATGTTCCAATACAACAGTAGGGACAGGAAGTGTTAATACTCTTGTCCTCTGTCTGTATTTATCCAACAGACTGATGTAGACAATGACCTGGTTGGAGATCAGTGTGACAACAACCAGGACATTGATGAAGACGGCCATCAGAACAACCTGGACAACTGTCCCTATGTGGCCAACGCCAACCAGGCTGACCACGACAAGGATGGCAAAGGTGACGCATGTGACTATGACGATGATGACGATGGTATACCTGATGACAGGGACAACTGCAGACTGACACCCAACGCAGACCAGCTGGACTCTGACGGTGAGGATATAACATTTAAAGGGTTTAAAGTTGCAGTATCGGATGTGTGCCATGTACTTTTTAATCATGTGTGAATCCAGCTGCTTTTGTGGATATTTGCCTTTTATAATTTGTTGCTTTCTTTCAAATATTGTATAGTAAGTCATGACATACTATTTATATATAAAGATACATTATGACAGTACTGAGACAGAAATTTCAATCTTGACCTTGTAAAAAATTGAGTTGGCAAAATTATCTCACCACACGATCCTCTCAGTATCTGTTAGGGCTTTCAATTGTATCATGAGCTTCCTCCGCAGAAGGGTTAGGGTTAGGGTTAATTTCCCAGTTGTCATGGAACTGAATGTTTCTGATCAGTGAAAGAACTTTTTGTACATGTTGGCTTAAAATTGAAGATTGAAAGTTCATTCTTGACCTTGGAAACAGCAGTTGACAAAAAAATCCCACCATTAATTTCTATTTAATTGCCATTACTTAATTACTACCATTAATCTCACATGACCAATTTATGACACACACATTAAGTTCAATGTAATTTGGCCTGATGTGGGAGACTGTAGCTGAACTTGTCTCTCTGGGAACTGATAACCTTTAGCTGATTCATAGCTTGTGTAATGGCCCAGTGTTTGTCCGTCTGTTTGCTTTAATAGTCTCCCACGGACTCCATGCACTCATGACTCTGTGATGTTCACATTTAGTCTCCCAGATGTTTTCACAGTTAACAATTAGCTCCACTGGAGCAGGTGTGAAGTATGGTGGCTGTGGAAAGAGTCGACGGCTGGTTTGGCATGGGTGATGTCATCCTGCATGACTTCAGTGAGCCGCCCAGGAGGGCACACGCCAGGCCGTGAAGTTTTTATTTCCTTTAGGCTTTGCTCGTGATTAATCCACAGTGCCCAATTTAAGCAGGGTTACCTGGAGTTTGTACAGCTGTCTGTAACTGGAAACAGACCGCGGAGGAGGAGGAAGGAGGAAGGCCCCGGACACTGACGCGTTCACTTTCTTCACAGCTCGTCAGATAGTGTTTATTTGATAGAATCGTTTTAGCCCCTTGTGAAATAACAAGGATGATGACAGAAAGCAGCAAGCTACTTCCATGCAGTGGCCTTCATTAGCCACTGGCGTCCTCTCCGCTGTGAGCTCCTGGCCTGCAGTCTGCATCTAATAGACTTCAGGCTTCACATAGTTATAAGTATCAGTGGAAGTTGTCACAGCATGAAAAGATGGCTGATTTTCCTTAGTAGACTTGGCAGAGGTATTAAAGCCAGTTTCCTTGGAGGAATTGCTATTTTCCCTGTTCATTTTTCATATTGACTTGGAGGAGCTCCTCAACACTCACTGCTGTGGGAGTATTATGACACTCACATTAGCTGCCATAGAGATTTTTCCAACCTATGGAAAAACAGGGGAAAAAATGTGGTTTATATCATGCATGTCTAATTTAAATTAGGTCAAACCTATTCATTTGATGTTTTTGTTTTTTTTAACAGGCGATGGAAGAGGGGATGCCTGCAAAGATGACTTTGACAATGACAGTATCCCAGATATTCTTGATGTGTGTCCAGAGAACAGTGCCATCAGTGTCACAGACTTCAGGAAGTTCCAGATGGTCCACTTGGATCCTAAGGGAACCACTCAGATTGATCCCAACTGGGTGGTGAGACATCAGGGCAAAGAGCTGGTACAGACTGCCAACTCTGACCCAGGCATTGCAGTCGGTGAGCAGTGCACATGTCTACTTTTGAACAGACCTCTCATGTTAATTTCTTTCTCTTTAAAAGACTTGAAACTCCATTTGACTGAACAGAGCCCTGAAATTTACCATCACGTTTCTCCCACACCATCACAGGTTTTGATGAGTTCAACGCTGTGGACTTCAGTGGAACAATGTACGTGAACACAGACAGAGACGATGACTACGCTGGCTTTGTTTTCGGCTACCAGTCAAGTGGGCGCTTTTATGTAGTGATGTGGAAGCAGATCACACAGACTTACTGGGAGGACAAGCCTTCCAAGGCCTTTGGCATTTCTGGCGTTTCGCTCAAAGTCGTCAACTCGACCACTGGCACTGGAGAAAACCTCAGGAATGCTTTGTGGCATACAGGCAACACTCCTGGACAGGTGGGCAGCAGTCTAAAAGCTAGTTGATCTGTTTTAAAGGCTGTAGCAGTATTAAGTGTTGTTAACTATTTCACACAGGTGCGCACTCTGTGGCATGACCCCAAAAACATTGGCTGGAAGGATTACACAGCTTACAGGTGGCATCTCATCCACAGACCAAAGACTGGGTTTATAAGGTAGGAATTAAAGTTGAGCAGAACAGTCTCAGTGATGAACTTCAAAGAGTCTCTCTACTGTTTTTCTGCCACATGGTCTTTTAGCGCATCACAGAAAAGATGACACATAAGAACAGACATAAATAGAGCACAAGGAAGGTTTACAAAAGAAAATTGATGAAATGTTTTTTTAGCACAAATTTCTGTATATAAACATGATAAATGTAAGGGAGTTGCAGATTGAGGTACAGGTGCTTCACGTCTTTGATTGATGATATATTTGTATGACTGAATTTAGTTACAGAAAATACATGAGCAAGCATCAAAATGTCAACACATGAAGACGTTCTTGTTTGTTTTGTACTTTGCAGGGTTGTGGTCTATGAAGGTAAACAGATCATGGCCGACTCGGGACCAGTTTATGACAAGACGTTTGCCGGAGGAAGGATAGGCTTGTTTGTCTTCTCACAAGAGCTGGTCTTCTTCTCAGACCTCAAATACGAGTGCAGAGGTTAGTGCAAACGCTTTCATTGCTTTTGAAGTGTCCATGAGTGTCTGTCAACTATCACATGCAAAAATTTGTGTTCATAGCTCAATCAAATCTTTTGAGCTAGTTAATGGATACAGCCAGATTATAAAATAAGGACATGATAAACTGAACTCATGAATTACGTAGATCTTTAATTAGAAATGTTATCCCAGGTGTCAAGTGCTTGAACAAAATAAATGTGTGGTTTAAGTATGACATAATTTACATTACATGAACACAATTCTATACGTAAATGTAAGCAATTGTAAAGCAATTGGGATTGATGGGTATTTCAGATGTTAGTTATGTGGGATCTTCTTGGTCCAGACTCACTGCAGTAAATGTGTGCATGTGTGTACTGTAAGTATGTGTATGTGCAGTAAATGTGTATGTTATGTGGACATATACAGTATTTGGTCCACACATGTTGATGTATATACAGTACAAAGATCAGAGAATGGGAGAGAAAACCTTCTCCTTGATGAAATAATGTGGGTAAAGTATTTAAGCCTTCAACATTTCTTTCAAACCTCAGATAAGCCGGAGTTGCCAACAGTGTACACAAGGTAACGTTGAGAAGGGTTATGTGTTGTTTGTTGGCTGAAGCAAGAAAAAAAAGAGTCACGCTATGTTTCTGCTTGTCAGCTTGTCCGTGTACAATGCCCCAGATGCATTGTGAAAGACCTTGTGTGTTGGTCCAAGGACTTCAGATCTTCTGATGAGTGCTAAAGAGTGGAAAATGAGCCTGCAGCCTTTTCATAATCACAGCCATAATACTGACGACACGCTTTTTTGACGCACATGCTGCACTTTGGCACTTCCGCCTGTGTGAATCTCGTTGAGTGTGCTAGTTTTGATTATAGATGTGGTGGTAATGGAAGCTTTTTTTTCTCAATCTTTCCACAGATAACTGAATCAAGCCTGATAGAAAAACATCAGAGGGCAAAAGACAAGAATCTTCTAAAGTAAACATCATGTCAACGCTAAATCCATTTCAACCCAAATGAGACTTTCCATACTTTTCCGTGTTTTGCCTTGATCCATCCACTGGAGAGGAAACCATGGACGATTTCAGTTTTCCTGTCGATACATGGGAAATAAAAAATGATGAGAGTGGTTTTAAAAAAAAAGCCTCTGCAGATTATCTAATTATAACTTGTGTACCTATGTCTACATTTTAAAGGCTTCATTGTACAACCACTTACATTCTGTATGTGCTTTTCTCCAGTTTCCTACTTTCTACACCTTGTAAGTGATTCGGTTGTTCTCTATCTTTTACGGCTTCCGTTTTGCCAAACAACTGATCATAAAGTGTCTGACAAGCATAAACTGTAACCAAAGCATAATCATTTAGCTGCCTCAAGTCCATTACTATTTCTCCTTATTCTTTTCATCCTGAATGTGTTTTTTTGTTTTTTTATGGAGAACTTGGGTGAACAATTTAAATAAGCCATTCTAGTAAGTGCCAAAGATGTTTATACTAAGTCTGTATTATAATTCCTTTTGTAAATTATTTATGCTCTGCTTGTTTTGTTTGTTTGCATTTTTTTTTTTGCTAGAGTTTGTAAATAATTATTTATTTGTTGACACTGACAAAATGCATAATTGAATATCACAAACGTCAAGATAACGCATTACAGTATTGCGAGATTTTTGTTGAGTGTTGTCACGCACTTCCTTTACTCTTAGTCTTAGTCTTTCTTTCAGATAAACCGCTGTGTAAAACTTCGCAGACGATAAACTTCAGCTGCTTTTAAACAATCACATACATAAACACTGTGTGTGTTTATGTATGTGATAGTAGCTGCCAAAGAAAGTTAATTCTGGTGGTATGTGTATGTTAAAAAAAAGCCACTGTGTTTATTTTCTTAGCTGTCCAGACAGGGCCTCGTTGTCCTCACAGTGATATATCACTTCGGGACATGTGGAACATTTTTCAGAGCTTACAAATGGTCCATCACCAAATATTGGCTGCAAATTGGGCTTCTGGCACTTCAGCACCATTTTCTTATATGATATTGAAAGTCTTTTTATCTGTGACACGTCTACAAAAAAGAAAGGAGATCAAGGTAATTACATCATTTTGAAAGGTAGTGAAATAAAGTTTAAGTGCCAGATTCCTAGTGAATTTAATGTGACGTTCACATCACATGAACAGCTGAGAGTCTGAGGTTCAACAGTCATTGTGTGCGACGGAGTCATGAAGATGAAACGCGGTGAAAACATTTTATACAAATATTTTTTTCATTCATATGTTAGTCATAAGTATCGCTTATGGATGTTGTGAGAGGAATGCAGATGAAGGTCCCTAAAAACAAAGTGTGACTGTACAGTGTGGATCGAGGACGTGTTAGTGTTCAGCCTTATTGTCGTCAGTCTGTATAGCATTCGTGTTCGTCCATGTTTGGTTTCCATCTTGTTTATTTCGTTGAGAGTTTGCAATGCACAAAATGTAATTTTTTTTTTGTATACTTGTGTTGTTAGATATACATTTTCTACAAACATTCATGTAAGATTGTCCTGTTTCATAAATAAATCACTTGTACACCATTTTGTTGATTATGTACGTGAAGAGTGACAGATATCCCCTTATATTTACTGTCATACTAATAAAATAATGCCATTTAATCAGCATTGCTCACATGGTATGAAATACTTACTACAATACATTTTAAAGGATAGAGCTAGTGTTCATCTATATTTTCGTTGTTGACAACCATGAAAAGACTAAATTCAAGATTTACATTACACAGTCTGTGTATTGCCCCAAACTAATTTATTCTTATTGAAGATAGAAATCCTTAAATACCTGCCATATATGCAATTTCCATAAACAGCTGGGCAATGTGCTTTTTACCAAATGTTACTCAAACAGGAGCAAATTGAAAATTTTGGGGGGCTATTTTCAGTGGCGGATTAATACATATAGCATTCAATTGATTGATTGAATTATGTGTTTTTAGACAACTTATTAGACAATAAGGCTTTGGATACACATACAACACTTGTTAATAGGATCATTTCATTGTTGGTTTAGGCCTTTGTCATGGAACTGGTTGACAATAAGAGATATTTACAATAACAGTTATCATGTCATTGAAAAAATATCCATCCGACTCTGCTGCACTCAGTGACAGTCGTTGGTCATCTTGCTGACATGACTGTTACAGACATTTCATTTAAAATCAAAAGTGGTGAAGAAGCACTAAAATACTGGTGAGAACATATCATGCTGGTTATACTGCATGATGAGGCAAACATACATGTAGGATGAAAATACTTCTTCACAGTATTATTCTGTTTTATGAAAGCGAAGAAACACTAGGAGTGTAACTTAAATTCTTAAATTTTTCTAATTGGCTTACATCTTGTCTTTGAAAAGTTTATCAAGCCTCATGTTAGTCTCGATTAATGTCTGGGATCTAGAACCTTAACATGCAGCAACAGTACAATGCCATTCAGAGGAAAATGAAATAAGAAACCTCATCAGAGGTCTTTGTGATAATGCACAATAGAGTTTGCAGACTCTTATGGTTTTGAGAGATGAAAAGGTTTTGTCTGTGGTTTTGCGCCAGACCATCTGTCTCACAGTGCGGAAAACACGGAGTGAAGGGGTTAAGTAAATGATGGTGAGGCCAGGAAAAAAATGCGCTATTAGGGAAAATGGGGAAGTCAAAACCTTGCTCTCGTAGCTCTGTGGCAGAGATATTTGGGTTGAGGCTCTTGGAATAGTCCACGTGGCACACACCAAAGACTGGCTATATGGGTCTGGCACCGGCGGCTGGTTTCGAGCCCAGAGCACGTTCCAGGGTGGTTCATAAAGCTTTGCCAGAGGATGTCAATGTGTGACACAGTAAACCAGCATTTTCTGCTGAGGCAAGTATTTAACAGCCGGCAGGCCTTTTAAAAGGATGAATAACCTCAAGCGCACTGGCTCCAATTAACTGAAAGAACATCAATAAAAGTTCACTTTCAGTTCTAAGAAAAAGTGTCACAAGGTGAGTGGTTTCGATTGGCACTGAGGACGAGATCATCATTTCTGAATGATAGTTTGGTGTTGATGTCTATTTATCTTGGAGGCATGGATGTGGAGCTCGGCACCAGATTGTCAGTTTTAACCACACAGAGAGACACAGAGAGAATCTGAGGGCAGATTGGGAAGCCTCTTATTCAAACACAGATTTAAAAGGAGAACTGGTCCCAGTCACAGTGGTGTGAAATACCAGCCTGTCCAGTGCTGAGCTGCTTTAACTACAGACAATAACCTAGACTTTCTCCACTCTACACCAACTCCACTTCCTCTTGACTCTTTGCCCATTTTTCATATCATCTGATAACGTGATTGCATGAGAAGGTGATACACTAGTGAGGCTGGACAAACACAAATAAGTCCTGAAAAGGGGAAAGATCTCAAAACCTAAGGTATGTTAAGAAACCTGCACATAAAAATGTCTGGATCGAGTAACGGCTTTTAAAAAATATGAGTGCTCATCAGTCAAAAATGTCCATCTGACCTGATCACCTGCTCCCCAGAAATCTTATTTTTCTTAGAACAAAAAGAAATCAGCCAGTATCTGAGCTAATGTCATCAGTTTGCACTGTAAATCAACATCTTTTTTAAAGGCATCGGGTTGATCGACCTTATTTTCTCATAGCAAAAATCAAATACAAATATAAATCAAAATCTTTTTTTTCCACAAATACATTGTCTGTTCAAGGAGTTTAAGATTTTAGGAAATACACTGATTAGCCTACGTGAGTTAGGTGAGAAGATTGATACCGCTGTCAATTTGTATGGTATGAAGCTACAGCCAGCATCCTGTTAACTTAGCTTAGCACAAAGACTGGAAACAGCTGGAAACAGCAAACCTGGCTTTGTCTTAAAGTCATAAAATCCACCTACCAGCACCTTTATAGCTCATCATAAATTGTCATTTTTGCAGAAAATCAAACCGCGACCTATACTTAAACCCCAGCCACCCGGTCCGGTGCATCAACAGAAACATATTTTTGATCAAAGACCAACACTGGAAGCATGCGTTTCTTTCTGTTTCCCAGAATCCAAGTGAAATCAACGTTTACTGTTCCCACTGGCTGCTTAATGAGTGAACCTATGCTGTTGCTGAACAAAGTGACTAAAGGGCTGCCAAGGGCAAGTGTGCTAGGAAAGAAGTGGGTCTGTCATTTGAAATAAAGTAAGTCATTTATTTCAGGGCATGAGTTCCTCTAGTCATTGGGAAAATATCCATGCTCCTACTCTGTGCCAACCTCGGGGGTGCACACTCATTGCTCCCAGAAAACAGAGGTGCCAGAAGTGTTGGGCTGCGAGCTGAAGTCCTGCAGCACGAGGGCTCCAAGCTGTCTGCAGGAACCCAGCTCTTTGATATTACTCATGGGTTCGAGATGCTTCACTTCAGTGCTTTCAATGACTGACATCAGACAGTGGTACAACAGTCAGGAAGACGTTAGAGGAGGTAGAGGGAATTGTGGAAAAGAAGGAAAAGAGAAAGTTTTCTCATGCAGCTGTAATTATACGTTTGGACATTTTGCTTAAATCCAGGCTGAAAACAGCACCCATCTTTATGTATATTCAAGAAAACCAACTGGAAGTGCAGTCTTCACAGATAGTGTGGAAGCATGATCCTCAAAGACATCCAGGGTGTCAGAGCGAGGCTTGTTTCCACTTAGGCCTTGATGGCACCGGTGTGAAACCGGGAACAGCTGCATCGAGTCTCATTAAATCAGGTTGTGAAGTCTTGGCCTGGCAGTAACCTTGCACAAAACAAAGCCAGACAGCGCAGATAGCTGCAGGCCATCAAAAGTCTGATTTATCTGACTTACAAAAATAAACTCACAATCACATACAGCCCTCTTATCTTTTGGAAAGCAGAGACAATCGAGATTTCCCTTGCTTCCTTTTTTGCTTTGAGATAAATCACATTTCTTTTAATGGTTTTATCCAAGAATGCAAATGTCCATTAAATTGTCTAATATTTGGAAATGACCGTGCACGTGATACTGGAGCAAAGATGCTTTAAACTTGTGGCTGGAAAACTTTTAACTTTACGTGCTCAAATCTGAAAATTGTAATGCTGAATCAATCTAAAATAGTGCTGTTGAAGTGTCCTTGAGCAAGACGCAGACCCCCACCTGCTGATGGAGTCTCATGTGCCGGGTCACATAAAGGTCAAACAGAAACTGAACCACTGTGAAATGAGAAATAATTTGACATCACCAGCTCGCTGCAGATTCAAAGATCAGTCAGTTTGCTGAATGTACAGCTCTAAACACTACGTCTGAATGGGAGTTGAGATGCGAGAGGTTGTGACAGACTCATAAGTTCCAGCTGGATACCAGACATGTGCTCTGCCACGCTCGCTGATGGGCGCTGCAGAGCTCGCCGTCCACAGGAGGCATGTGGAGGAGTGTCAAAGCTTTTGGCGCACATAAACACTTTTACACAGTCCAGACACCACGTTACACTATGGTTACACTCCACCCGCACCTGGAATAACACTGAAGCCCAATCTGCATGTTGCTGAACTGTCACAAGGCTGCATCTGTTTACTGACTGAAGCCGTAAACCAACAAAAGTGAGAAAAATCAATATCTGGTGATTCATTGTATTTATACATATGCAGACACTTTGCATTTTATATTCATGTTTTACATGACAACAACTGTTTTTTATTGCCTTTTGTTCATTGTCCATTCTGATGCCAAGATGCTTCAAAGAATGACTTAATAACACTTTTTTTGTGACGAGGAGTGTGGATGGACTCAAATGCAACACACCGGAAATGATGATTGATGAAGTCTTTAATAAAGACAAAAGAAATCTTAACTAACAAAAAACACACAGAGGGGTAGTATCCAGGATACTCAAAAAACACCACAGGGACAAGCAGACTAAAACCATAAACATGAAACAGAGAGCAGAGCCAAAAAATAGCATAACAACTAACGGGCATGAAGGAAGAAACAATCCAGCAAAGGCTGAATGTAATGGAGTGGCTTATATAGAGTCCTGATGGTGATTAGCTGCAGCTGGGAACACAGGTGAATAGATGAGGTGGGAGTGGCTGACGGGTGAGGTGAGGCAGAGGCGGGGTGAGTAGAAAAGTACTGGGACCTGAGGTGAGAAGCTATGGCAGGTGAATAGTGACAGACTGACAGACAGAACTTAGACATGACAAGGCTACGAGAAGACAAGACTACGACAAGACTAAGACGAGACCGACAGAACTGAAAGAACTACAACATGAACAGGACCATAACTGACAGAACTATAACAGAGACTGGAACTAGGGCCGAGATCTAAGACACAGAACTAAGACAGAACATGGCAGGACAAATACAAGACATGAACAGGACTCAGACAATGACCACAGACAGAGACTGGAAACAGACATGGCAGAGAATGACTAGGGCTGAACAAAAACATGACAGGCAGAAATGTGGCAGAACAAAAACTAAAGCTACACAGAGGCCTGGCTGGCAGAACTGTGACACTTTTTATTACTTTTTCTACTGACTTATGCAAACAACATTTAGTCAAAGCAAGTCAATTTAGATAGCAAATGTAAACATGAACGCTTCAAAAAAATATAACATAAAACTATTCAATACTATCTACTATCTACCTTTAGAGCCTGGATAGCTCAGTCGGTAGAGCATCAGACTCTTAATCTGAGGGTCCAGGGTTCAAGTCCCTGTTCGGGCGTCAACTTTAAAGAATTTCCCAGTTTGGGACAAATAAAGCACATCTATCTAACAAAGTTGTGAATTTCTCCACTGTGGGACGAATAAAGGTTTATCTTATCTTTTAAGGGGCTAATAAATGAATACACTAACACACACATATATCTGCTTACAACTACAACTTCTCTTCAGTATATGGAGACACACTGTATGTTAAGAGTCAGTGCAGCAGAGGCGTTGTAGGCCTGATGGATCGACACGACAGGAGACGAAGGCAGTGCAAGCTCCCCTCCCTTTTTCACCAGTGGAAACAAGTGATCACACCGTATCCTTTTACATCTCTGATGGGTTTTTCAGCCATGTTGCTCTCTGCTGTAATGGAACATCCACTCATGAAAATACACATGGCAAGCTGTTTGAAGATATCAGCCATTCACTCCTCTCTTTTTTTTTTTTTTTTTTTTTTTTTTTTTTTTAGCATTTTCCCATTACAGAACTGCTGGAAAATCTGTCTAAGATTTCCACTTGTTGTGCCAAAGTAGTTTATTTTAATAATATTTCAACATATGCAATATTCTTACATATGTGATAATTTTCTCTACCTAGCAACTAAATCTTTAAACTGGTGCCTTAAGAAAAGTTTGGGTGTTCTTAGATTTAACTCACAATAGAAAGCTCATATTTACCATCTATGACAGTTTTGTAATATTAATCTAAAGGAAGGTTCTTGCAGTATGATTGAGCTTCAAGTAAACCTCTGAGAAAATTAGGCAATATTGCTATAATAATAAAGTAATCCTTTATAAGTTATCTGAGATCTTAGCTCTAAAAGAAATGCATAAAAACTTCTGGAAACTTCATCAGTTTACCCTTCAAGTGATAAGAACATAGACAGCAGTTAAACTGACGTTAACATTTTCCATATGTGCTCAATATACCGTTCACCTCGATGCCAACACTTCAGCTTGATTGATTGAAGTCAACTTATCTCAAAAGTGAGAAAATGAGAAATTGCAGCTGCTTTCAACATAAATAATTTATCTTAAAGAATATGTGGTGAAGTATCTGACTGCACTCACCGCTGTGACAGCGTGCACCGCCTCCACAACTAATGATATAGCTGGATATATATAGTCTGTCTGCTTGTTGTAAAGTGAAGTTTTTTTATATGTTAACAGCTCTTCCGACTTCTGTGAGAGGGTTGTTGGCTGCACACATGTTCAGAAGCACAGCTGCTGGCATTGACTAGAACAAAGCGATGTCACATTGTGTGTGATGAAAATCTTTCGAGCCAACTCTTTCTCTAGCAAACAGTTGGAACAGTCTTCAAAAGCTGTTTGGGGGAGAAAAAAAATTGATGGACTCTATGCTTGTTGGAGCAGTAAAATTGTGCCTGATAACTTCAATCATTTGTCAAAATGCTGACACAGAACTACAGTGTCTTGTGGATAGTGCTGACGAGGAGGTAGTTGCTGAATTTTGACTGATCATCACATGGATCTCAGGGGCTACAGTCACACAAAAGCACAGCAAAGTACTCAGAACGTAGGCTGCTTAAATACGATCATCATTTTTTTTCATTATTAAGCACTTTTGACCTGAGTGGTTTCAGTTACGGTTTTGCTTTGTAGTATTTATGTCATTTATGTAATGTTTAAATGTAATTGCAACTATTTACAATTAATATGTGAGATTCTTCATCTTTTGTGAGTGGGAAATTTTGACATTTTAACTTTAGCATTCTAACACTGATTAATGTGCACTGTCCGTGATAAATAAAGAAATGCAAATACAAATTATAAGCAACCATATATGTGTGTGTGTGTGTGTGTGTGTGTGTGTGTGTGAGAGAGAGCGATTTCACATTAGATTTCAGTGACTTAAAAAATGGAAAACGGCTTTTCAAATATCTCTCTCTCTCTGAAATGCAGTAAAATCACAAACGATGAAATCATCAAATGCAGAAACACACACATATGTTGAAAAGGGAAGATAAACACGTGCTTTCCATCTCTCTTGCCTCTGAGTGTAACTGGAACAAACTAGTTCAAAGTAATGTGAATTTCCACCCTCTGAAATACAGATGCATCCCTTAAACCATTCAACAGTCACATATCCTCAGTTATCATCATAAACACCATAGTTTCTGTCTGGATCGACTTGAGTGTATATTTTCTGTACAATATTGTCTCTTTGTAAAATAATGATCACAGAGAAACCTCTCCTGCTCCTTCATTGCCTTCTGTGCCGCTGCAGCTGTCGCACTCTGCGCAGAGACAAAGGCAAGGAAACATTAGATAAATCACACTATTCCCTTTTGAATACATTACACTAACAGCACAACTGCTGCTCTCACACATGTGCTGTGACCAACATCCAGAGTTCAGCACATGTGACCTCATGTTGAATCGCTTTCTCATTCCCAAGTGTTCGGATCCCAATTCTGACATCTGTCAAAGGAGGCAGGAGTAAAAAGTTGAAAAATAGGACATGTAATTGCATAACCATGCAGTATTTTAATCTACCTGACCTTGGTGATGGCATTACATCAAATAACTTCACTCAGGCCAGCACTTCTTGGCACTTGTGTCAGGCCTCATGCGTGGGCCCCGGAGAGCAGCAGAGCAGGTGTCTCCAGCAAACCTCCCAGTGTTTCACTGACAGTCGGATGTGTCGGTGGGGCCCACAGTTTCTTAGTCTGATGGACGAGGCTGCAGAGCCGAATCCCGGGAGAAACAGGCAATGCATACATCAGGATCTCATTACTGGCTTATTGCATATATACACTGTGTCATATAAAGTTTAGGCCCCAGGCTATGTTGTCACTTTTTCTGATTTGTACTTTTTTCCTGTACATCCAAGAGGCTAATGCATGCATTCAGAAAATCTGAGCACATTATCTCCTTTCATGACTTTCCAACACGCAGTCATCCAAAATAACTTAATCAGATTTAGCGCCTTATTTACTAACGCTTGCACAAAACCTAAATGAGTGCAGCTTTTTCCAGGTCAGAGTTCATCCTAATTTATTCAGACCATTTGCACTAATGTAGTCAGTCACAGTTTTCCAGTCAGAAGACGAGCTAATGCAGCTGACTGTGCTGTCTGCTCAAATCATTTGCATCAGACTTCTTGTGCAGCTGCGTGGATATTCTCTCTTCCTCCCATTTTCAAAGCAGTTTGTGCTATCACCTGCACATTATGAGGAATATGCACATAGGCATTCTCACAGTGAGACCCAAATCCTCTCAGTGAAGGTTGAGAAACATCCACTGACCTATTACCTTAAAGAGTTATGCAGAGGGGTTGAATGAGTGTTAATTTGTTTCGGGTAAAAGGAGTAAAGCCAGTCACAGCCTATTGACGCAGAATGGCTCATAAATCACACTTATGCAGTGATTTCACCTAATCCTCAGTGCATTCTTTATGCAGCATGCTCATCCAAATTACCCCTGTGTTGCCGAGCCAGTATAGTTCTTCTTGGCTGAAAGCTATTGGCCTTGGCTCGCTGCAACAACCTGATTCAGTCTTGACTGAAAAATGTCAGCTGCAGTCATTGATTTTTATAAGGAAGACTGATTCATTTTCTAGAAATAAATAAATAAATGAACAAGGATCAGTTATTAAAAAGTTGCTCCGCACTCCTAATAGGGTGACAAAGAGAGATTTTGAAGATTGAAGCGGATGTTTTGGTGCTGAGTTGGCCAGCTTTCCCACGTGTCAAAGAAGCATGTAGTCCAGCTTCATTACATCTGGTCTTTAGTTTGATCTCGCAAGGAAGCTTTTTAAAATTATTTTTATAGTCTCTCTGCTTGATTTAACAGTGGACGATAAATAAGAGTAGGGGGATGTCATGCAACAAATGTCAAGAGCTGCGCTCAAAGTCACGACAGTACTCTTATATGGTATCCAATTGCCTGCTCTACCAAAGAAGGGCCCTAGAAGGGCAACTTTAACAGTAACACATAACTCATTTAATGAAAGTTGACATTTCTTGGAACAGGGTAATTTCTTGTGGTGAGGTGCCCCCTCCCAACACATCGTTAAATCCAGTAACCTCATATCAACTGCACTTTTCCACTAAAGACTCAGTGAAATGTGAATGAGACACTCTCTGCCCCGGCTACCCACTTTGGGTCAGAGGCACACTGATCACAGTCTTTTCAGTTTAACAACCAATTTCAAGATGCATGTTTTTGCTGTGATTAATGTTTTCCATTTTGCGTCGTTCTCATGTACTTGCCTCTTGCATAGTTGGGCTTTAGTTATGTTTTAGAAGTACATCTATAAGACAGTAAGATGAATGAACGGTTATTTTAGTTTATTTTGATTTCATGAATCTATTAGCTTGTTTTACACTGTTTACGATTATTTGCACTTCACTTAATGTTCGACCTTCATGCCCAGAATGATGGACGTGCACCAGAAGGATGTTTTCACTTTCATCTCTGCCCACCTTCAATCTGAGCTGAGCACGTGTTCATGTGAGTCGGATTTTGTGACGTCACAAATTGTTAGGAAGCCAATCATGATTCAGTATTGCGGCTTACACAAGCATGATGTAGAAACCTGAAACCTCCAGCACATGTCTGCTGACAATGGACTTTTCAATGAAGCAGGAAACATCTTGCATCCAGCGGTTAAACTCTTGAAAGCAAGTTTATTTGTATATTAACAGATTTGGTTTTTTAAATGATTTATAAGTCGTTTATAAGACAAACTATTATTCAAATTATTTATTTTCATATCTCTTCAAACATGTCTCAAGGGGATCTTTAGTACCATGTTTTCATTTTATAGTAATAAAATCAGCACTTGTGCTACTTGATGCTGCACAAATGATCCTCTGTCTCTAAAGACAATAAGCTTTACAACGCATAACAATGGAGTAGTAGTAATATACTACACCACCTCGAAATAAAATTGAGATTAGTCAACTTTTTCCGGACGATTTGTGTGTGTTACCTTTTTACTTTTGAGCATTCAACATTTTATTCTCTTTTTAAAAGGAGACAGCAACATTAAGATGAATCATAGAAGTAACTCGCTTTACATGAAAATCTTATTGTGTCATTCCCTGAAACTGTCACCACGTTCTGTCAAATCGGGTATCAAAGACAAAACAAGCTGTAAACGCCACATGTGCAGTCAGTATTAAACGTGACTAAATAAAATGATTAATGTTGACTGATCTAAATCAGCCTGACGAGATATTCAAATGCTTCCTTGAGAGTGAGCTGGGTATACATCAATGTTGACTTTGGCTACTTTGTAAAGGTGCTATGGGATTTAAAATTGCTTACACATGTATTCAGACTCTGAGTGAGTTCTTCCTCTGACTTGCACATACTTACTGAACATTATTCCCTCGAGCCCCTTCACACTGTCTTTGGTATTTGAACATAAAGGGCTTCCTGAGCTACTTTACCGTATGTTTGGATCTCTTCAGACAGGCATGTCCTCTCTTCAAGGTTATTCGGTCGTAAAGGACATGAGGGGGCTGAAGCATTATGGGACCTGTAAAAAGAGAGCTTGGAAACACTTCTCAGCAACCCCCAAAGTGCAACAGTCACGGGACACCATTGACCTCTTTTTAGGGGTCTCCGGGTTGCAAAGAAAAATAATCAAACACTGTGTTTTGGCATGTAGGTTCCACACAGATAATATACAGTGTCTTCACTTTTTTCTTTGCAGACAAAACAGAAAATATATGTGCACACACAATAAAAAAGTCCAACAGATTTGTCATTTAAAGGAAAGTAATTTTTTTCCTCTAACGGATCTTTACTTCCCTCTGGAGTTGGCAGGAGGAAATTGTCTTTTTGCTCAAACTGAAGTAAGCACTAAAAGTGAAAGTCTGAGGTTTAACATCAGCCATGAGAAGTATTGAGTGAAGCTGTTTCCACTTCAGCTCTGTCTTACTTTCAGCTGAGGAATATGATTTTCTATGAGAGGAGGAAGTCTATTGAGCTCAGTATTTCCATGAGCCAACTCATACAAATGTCATTATTAACTGTGAAAAATCTGATTGATGCCCGAGAACTTGACTCACTTGAACGTGACCTTTGTTGTGTTGAGAACCTTTAATTTTGGGAAGTGGATTATTTAGCCTGTTAAAGTTATATATGTGGCAAAGTCAGTGGGTTGAGCTTGTTTTTATCAAACTTTACTTTGTATCCTGAAACTTGATTTGATATTGTAATTTAACCAGAGGGAAAGCTTTCCAGGTTCTCGTTTACAAAAGTTTCATAAGTCACAGGCCATGAAATTAAGGGAATGTGCGACAAATAATGCAAAAGAGTAATGAAATATGGGTGCAGTAACTATAAACTTTGTATTTTGGGTGTGAGCCATGTTCATTACACATGAGTGCAGAGCAAAAACTTCAAACCTGCTTGAGAGGAAATTTAAAAGAACTAGTGTTTAACAGATTAATGAGTCCAGTAGTGAAGCGACTGCTTGTAAGTCAGATATTCTTTTTTCCATTTCCATTTCTTACGCACATACGATGCATCACCAGCAGGGGGTGCTGTCAAACAAGAAGCAGCACAGTTCACCAGTTTGCTATGAAAAACTAATATAGACATAATGGCTACATATTAAACAGTGTGAAGACTGAGGAAGCTCATCTACAACCGTGTTCGTTACTCAAATTCAGTCAAAATGAAATAACGAATGACTTTGCTCCAGATAAAACCAAACAGTTGCTACTTTTATTAACTTCCTGATACTTCGACACTTCGGCGAGAAAAGAACACTGCGCGTGCGTACTAAATCAAAGCGACGCAGAGAGGAGAAAAAATAAGAGCTCTCACTCTGTCAGTGTTTATGGCACCAAAAAAAACAACAACGTGTAATTGCATCAGTATCAGGAAATGCGTCCAGGTAAAAACTGTTTTAAAAGTTTGCCCAGTCCAAATCATCCACAAACTAAATACATGTCAGATTAAATAAAGGGATCATATCGAAATGTATAACTTATTAAAGAGCCATATCAGTCACCATGGTAACTATATTTTACTTTATCCCGCAGGGCATAGAGGATCTTCGCAGGCGATCCGGCTCCAGAGTTTCTAGAAGGAAGCGGAGTTTACATACCTCCGCGTGCATCCTCGGGTCCAGACATGGAGCTCAGATGGGTGTGGTTCCTCGAGCAGGGAAGTTTGGTCTCAACAGTGAGTCTGCTGGTGAACACACAACATGCTGAATGAATCCGGGTTCAAATCTGAAGAAGGACAGCTGTGACTCCAAGTGGCATGGACATATACTGAAGTCATTGTTGTGATATTATTTTCCATCTTTGTGAGGTTGAAGGACAGCTCTGCCGGATTAAGGTAAATGTCACGTGCTTCAGGTAATCGTCAAATGTGCATTTGGGTTCTAATAACACGACCTTTGCCACAGTCTGATGAAATAACCTTTGTCACATTTTGTTAGCCTTAATTTCCATGTTATCTCACCACCCACATTTAGTCCTGCTGTAAAGTTTTGCTGTGTTATTAGAAGGTTGCTGTCACTTTCTTTGCAGACTTGCAGGCCTGTGTTTTACCATCAAAAACTGTTTGATGATAAGTAATAAGGAGAGTGCTTATCAGTACTGAGTAACCTTCTGATAAACTTCTAAACTACATTAAGATATATGATATAACTTTCAGAGCCCATTGACCCAATAATACATGCATATATAATGGCACCACCTCAGCTGACATTACATCATAGTTCATGGGTTGAGATATGAATAGTTGATGTCCCTGAGAAAGTCATGTGTGCTGTCAGGAGCAAACTTCATTGGCTGTTTATGTACAGTCCAGCTCAAAGGCTCCATTCAGCAGATGAGTCCAATCAAAGAAGACCTTTATATCAGAGTGGGCTGACTGACAGTAGCTGTTACAGCCCAGGACAACCTGAGCTGATAGCCCTGTTTGACAGAGCTGAATGTTAAAATATGTGGTCTCAAGTTGGGCGTGTGCGAGAGGAGGAGGTGGTTGTGTTTTAACACCTTGACTTCTGCAACTTTTGCAGAACCATGGGCCTCCTGCAGATACTGAAATCCCAGTTCTTGTGCCACCTGATCATCTGCTACGTGTTCCTGGCCAGCGGCCTCATTATCAACCTGTTGCAGCTCTGTACCTTACCTCTGTGGCTGGTCAGTAAGCAGCTCGCCCGCAAGATCAACATCAGACTGGGCTACTGCATCAGTAGCCGTAAGTACTGCTCACTTTCCGTCACATAGGTGATACTGATGTCTGTTGTCTGTTGGCACTGTGCCTGCTGGAAGGAAGAAATGTGTCTTATCGGTGGTAACTTTGAACAAAGATCAAAGATTGACACTGCATGCAAGCAGTGGAGTTATGAATGAGTCTGTGTGAAGCATTAGAGCACTTTTCAAATGCAGTCAAACCCTTTTGTCACAAAACGTACACTTTTCTACTTCATTGTATCCTAATGATCCTCAGAGATGGTAGCTGCCCTGGAGTGGTGGTCTGGGACAGAATGCACGCTCTACACCGACCCAAAGAGTTATGCACTGTATGGAAAGGAGAATGCAATTGTGGTTCTCAACCACAGTTTTGAAATCGACTTCCTGTGCGGTTGGACCTTCTGTGAGAGATTTGGAGTCCTTGGGGTAAGAGACAGTGTCCCACAATTTTTGAGGGGTTTTTGAATTTCAGTGCAGTCAGTCATTTCTTTAACATGCTTTAAATTTTCGTCTTCTTCCAGAGCTCCAAAGTGTTAGCCAAAAAAGAGCTGAGTTATGTACCTATTATTGGCTGGATGTGGTACTTTCTGGAGATAGTTTTCTGCAAGAGGAAATGGGAGGAGGACCGAACGACGGTGGCTCAGAGTCTTCAGAACCTGCGGGATTACCCAGAAAACTACTGGGTATGTTTCTTGCTGTAAAGTCAGTACGACTAAAAGTGATAGCTTAGCTGTCGTGTGATATCAAAGAAATCATGCTGGATTTGGAATAATGCTTTTAATCTATAATCTATTTTCTTGGGGCTAGTTTTTGCTTCACTGTGAAGGGACACGCATGACGCCAAAGAAGCACCAGATCAGCATGCAGGTGGCTGAGAGCAAAGGTTTACCCAAACTGAAGTATCATCTTTTGCCAAGGACCAAAGGATTCTGGGTAACTGTCCAAAACCTCAGAGGAGCTGGTGAGTATTGATGAAGTGTTCAAATATGGCCACCAGTTGTCAGATACTGTGAGCTGGATGTGTACGACAGGGAAAGACCAGAGGCTTCGAAACAAGTGAGTTGTACAGTTAACCGCTGGTGTGTGTTTTGTCTTGTGCAGCTGCAGCTGTTTATGATTCCACACTGAACTTCAGGAACAACGAGACACCGACCTTGCTTGGAATTCTTAATGGGAAGAAGTATCACGCGGACTTGTATGTGAGGTACAACGAAAGGCTTTGCAGACAGGATTGCTACACCTCATTTCCCCTTTGCTGGTGTAATCATTCTGTATCTGAGAGATCTGACTTCCCCTCTTACTTGCAGGAGAATCCCTCTAGAGTTGGTCCCAGAAGATGAAACAGAGTGTGCTGCCTGGCTCCACAAACTCTACCAGGAAAAGGTTGGAGTGTGTTGAAGGTGGAGGAATACAGGGTTTCCCACAGGGAACTGTTCAAGGCCTTAACCCTCCAGATCCTGATGGCCTAAACAGTAGCCATACTTATAAATATGGAGCATTTAGTGTGTAAAATAAGGCCTCAGCTGATTTTGCCTGAAGGTTAATGTTTTATTTCATAAAAGTTGGAAGGATGTAAGGAGGCTTTCAGTGAGGTGGCCTGCCTCCTCTGTAAAACATTGTGGGAGACCCTGGACTGTAAAGTGTTTTTGATGGATTTGGCTTAAGTCTGTAGTTTTCCTCTTTCCTTTTCTATTAACACATTTCATGGCCACTCAACAACTCATTAATCTGAACTAGCTAATGTTAAATATTACAAAAGGTAGTTACGTTTTCTAAAGACATTGACAGCAACATGGCTAAGAAAAAAATGTCTGCATGTGCTTCTTTTAAGGACTTTGGTATTGAGTTGTGTTTTCATTCATGTATCAACAGGATAGCTTTCAGGAGCACTACACACAGACAGGGCGTTTCCCCGGGCCCACAGTGAGCCCTCCACGCCGACCCTGGACCTTGATCAACTGGGTTTTCTGGACCTGCTTGCTCCTCTACCCGCTAGGCCTGCTTCTCGCTCAGCTCATCAGCTCCGGATCGATGCTCACCATATTAGCTTCTGTGGCTCTCTGCTCTGCAGGTTAGTTTAGTGCATTCATGCCCAAGGTGAAGTCACCCTGAAACAATCCTTCTCAATCCTTCCAATTTAACCAGCTCCTTTTTGTCCAAACTTTCCATAAAGCAGCAGATTTGACAACTCCAATGTAAGTCGTCCCCTTTTTTTGGAAAGGATTCATCACTCAGCATTCAGACAGCATTCAGGCATGTGCTTACTTAGCAGAGTTCAACATACACCCATCTGAACAGCCTCACTGGGATGTTAAATGGAGAAATGGTTTCTCTAACAGCATGTCACGGTTTCCACACTAAATAAGCACTCGTGTTTGTGATTGAGGTTAAAATGACAAATTCTGTTTTTCTCGAAGGAGACCAGCTAAATCTTAAACATTTACTAAAAAGTGTCAGTTCAGTTTTAACCAAATGTTTGGATTATCTCCAGATGTTGGTTGTTGGCAGACATTGCCCTTGGCTTCCAATCTCAAAGTGACAAATTTAACCGTATCACTAAAGTCTGATCCTGAAGTGTTTGCATACTTTGAGGGGAAAGTTACTATTGAAAACATGAATTTACTGTGGAAATAATCATGTCCTGCTCAGGATCTCAAAACCTGTCACCGTTTTTTTAATGACTTGCTCAAATAATCTTCTAAATGTACCCTTTGTGAATCTTTCCTTCACAGCTTCACTGGGAGTTCGCTGGATGATTGGCCAGACTGAGATTGACAGAGGCTCAAACTATGGGAATAAGAACGTTCCTCTGAATAACAACTAAAGACTACAGTGCTGTGCAATATGTAAACACCAGTCTGACAGGATCCGCTGGTCTGACATGTTCAAACCCGCTTTAAAGCATAATTGTTAACTCTTATCATGTTGTCTTAACGGTATGCTACATAAGCTCAAGATCATGAAACTGGGTCATGGTGAGCAGCTTCCTGTAGGAAACTTTGGATACGAACGCGAGACAAGATGAAAATGGCTTTACTACATTCTCCTCAAATCAGGGTCAATATTTGAGCAGTCATGACAAATATTTTCACTGGTAATTCAAACAGAAAGTTCAACCAAGTGAAAATGGACTACCTCTTTCATTGTAATGTAAAGCTTAAATGGCATTTTCACAGTGAAAGATAATAAACATTTCACTTTTACAAAAAAAGCATTGGTCTATTAATATTATTTGTCCATAGCAAAGAGTGTAAGAGGAGCAGAAGTTGTGGTGTGTGTCAGTGTCTGCGTCTGGTTGTGTGAATGTTTTGTGTTCAGTAGCAGGAAGGGAGACCAGGCGCCCTCATGCACAGCTGATCAACAATGCATCTCTTTATTACATTAAGAACAGAGAAACAACTTGGACAGAAAGCAAGTATTTCAGACATTTTCTGCAAGTCATGCATGCAAAAAAATCTTGCATATCATAACATCTATGACCACAGTATATGACTAACACTTGAAGTTGGTGTGTTGAACACTTAAACAACTGAACAGAAGAAGAAATTACCCACAGTCACACTGGTAGGATTTATTAAGCTGTGATACATGAATACATTCAATAGTTACATTAAAATTTGCATCACACCCTGATCACCAGGTGCATACCATACTTGTCCATACTTGCATTTTATATACAATGGTTTTGGTTTATACAATGTCACCCATTGGAAAAATAGGAAAAAAATTAAATATCAAGCTATAGTGACCCCTGGTGGCAATGATACAGTGTTGTTGGCTCCTCATATAGAAAGAAGATATTTTAAAAATAGAGTTATTCCATAATTATATATGAGAGACAAGACTCTATCTGCTCAGGAGACTGAGGTCTTTTGGAGTGCAAGGGGCGCTCCTGAAGACCTTCTATGACTCTGTTGTGGCATCAGCCATTTTCCATGGAGTAGTCTGCTGGGGCAGCAGCATTTCGGCTGCAGACAGGAAGAGACTGGACAAACTGATCAAGAAGGCCAGCTCTGCACTGGTTTGCCCCCTTGACCCAGTGGAGGTGGCGGGAGAGAGGAGGATGATGGCTAAGCTGTCATCCATGTTGGAGAATGACTCCCACCCCCTGCAGGAAACTTTAACAGCTCTGGAGAGAGCTCAGCGATAGACTGCTTCACCCGAAGTGTGTGAAGGAGAGATATCGCAGGTCCTTCCTGCAGCTGTCAGGCTGCACAACCAGCACTGCTCCCAATAGACCATACATTTATGTCAACATATATTTATGTCATCACATCTGTGTCAGTTCCATTCATTAGTGCAATATTTCATTTCAGTCAATTTCAATGTGCAATATTTTGTATTTAATATTTCATAGCATCATAATTCCAGCCCATACAGTATATATACTGGTTACATATTTCATTCACATTTGCAAAATGTAACTAATTGCATGTAAATTTGTTAATATCTTTTTTTAGCCTGTTTAAATTGTTTCTTTCTTACTACTTAACTGCACTGTCACCTTTGCTGCTGTGCAATAAGAATTTCCCCATTGTGGGACGAATAAAGGTTTATCTTATCTTATCTTAAATCACAATGACCCTGACCCTTGATATATATGCTGGACAATGCTGCATTCATGGAGGACGTTGGTGGCTTCTTCCCATAACAAATTTTACAAGTCACTGTATGATTGAAAGGCCTGAACTCTGGGAGGTGGCCATCCATCCTGATACACAAAATGATGAACCTGAATTAGGGCTGTGATCTAATTAGATTTTGATGTGGCAGGCCTGATCATAGCAAAAGAATGTGACTCAGACTGATGAAGCCTCATATAAGCTTGGGCAGAACTTTAAAATGCAATTTTTCACACATTTGGAAACATTAGATTTGTGTTAAGAAGGGATCTTTTCACAGCCAATATGGACAGTAGCAATAATATGATAAGAAACAATAATATAGCAACCATGAACTCAAATCAGATCTAAGTATGTGAACTTATCCTTTAGCCTTATTTTGGGTAAAGGGACCCAGACCTGTAAGTGAAGTTAAATTTAAAGAAAATCAAATTACTAGTTAATGATCAAATACCATATATTTACCATATTTATATATATACAGAAAAAGAGGGTAAAGTAGGCTTTCAAAAATGACCTTTCAAGGGAAGAAAAGCTTGAGCTTCCTCCCACTGCGCCTATAAACCCATTAACAGTGGAGCGTGCATCAGAATCATTTTACAGTTCAAACACATTTGAGGGTAACGTCTCTGGAGTGCATGTCCTCATTTCAAAAGCACACACACAAATACGTTGAAAATCTAACAGCAGTGAATCACCAGCAGCAAATCAGGAGTGATGTTAATAGCATTAGATTTACAGTAGCTCCATTTTTCAATAAGCTAATGTGGTTTTACATTTTCACAGCATTAACACATGAATGTAAACTGATATAACCTTGACTTTTAGGAAACGCTCTCACAGAATTGAGGCAGAGTTATGGGTTTGGTTTTGAATAGTTGGTGATGCAGTGGCCATATCCCTGAAAAGGTCATGCTGCCTGTTGGTTTATTAAAACTCCAACTCCATCCAGAAGATGACATGAGAAAATCCAGTCAAAGTTATTATTTATAAGCGGAGCAGGGTTTTTTTTTGCACAATTTCAACTGCACCTGAAAAAAGTCTGAAGAGGTCAAAACTCCAGCAGCACTATGAGGAAACATTTGTCCGATGGACTCTCAGCTTCTATCCTCCATCAGAGTCAACATGTTTCAAAGAATATTTAAATAAGATGGATATTAAGGTGATGATTCAAAAAAATATATATACACATACACATACATACATATCAGCCAATGATAATGGACATAGGTGAAAACATATTTGGTCCATATACAAAAGAAGGAAAGTGCTTTTATATACATTCACATTGCAAGTCTCAAAACTGAGTATAAAGTTGTTCTTTGTGCTACAATGTTGCAGGAGTTTTGACCTTTTCAAAATTAATCTTAATGTCAGAGCAGGCTCAGTGCTATAAAGTCAAAACTGGGCTTGACCTGACAGGTCTGTTTGACAGAGCTGAGTGATGTCATGTTTAAGGTGTGACATGACAAAGCGGTTGTGTATTAATGCTTTGTGTTAGGCAACTTTCACAGAACAATGGGCTTCCTGCTGCAGCTGAAATTCCTGTGCCACCTGATCATCTGCTTGTTCCCGGTCGCCTTGTTTTCAACCCGTTGGAGCTCTGTGCTTTGCCTCTGTGGCTCGTCAGTAAGCGGCCGGCCCACGGGATCAACATCAGACTGGGCTCCTGCGTCAGTAGCCTTAAGTACTGTTCTTACTCTCTGTCACACAGATGATACTTTAGTTGATGGGTGCTGGGTAATGTTTTGCTGCTGGACTCTGTTGCATACACAGTGAAATGATCAATCAGTCTGCATGAAGCAGCAAATGCAGTCAAGCTACTATTTTTTCACAAACCAGACTTTTCTACATTATTGTGTCCTAACAATCCTCGAAGACAGTAGCTGCCCTACGACAGAATAGTAATCACTGTATTAATGCATTAACACCGTGCTTCAGGAGGTCGAGCATAAGAAAAAACACATTTCATTAAAAAAACGATTGGTTTATTAATATTGTTTGTACATAGCAAACACTGTAAGAGCAGCAGAGGACCAGAAGTTGTGGTGCGTGTCAGTGTCTGTGTTTGGTTGTGTGGATGTCTTGTGTTCAGCAGCAGGGAGGGAGAGCAGGCCCCCATTTCTCCTCTCAGTTGGCTACGCTCCAGTCACATGAACAGCTCTTCACCAGCGACCAGTAGACTTGAACATTGCTCCGACTTGACATTTACTCCTCAGCAAAGGCAAAGAAAAAATACATTTAAAAAAAAAAATCCTTCCTAGTGCCCGCGCTTGCCAAATGACAAGTGATAAATTAATTCGAATATTTGGATGGTGTTCATTTCATAAAGGTAAACCAGCGTCTCAGTCCTTTCAGTGAAGCTTACCACACCTTTTTCAGCCTCAAAGGGCGACTGAAATATGATTCCTCCCTCCTCAACTGCCCCTTGGGTAAACAGTTTAAAAGTGCCATAGACTTTGTCCCCCCCCCCACACCCACTCCCTCCCACTTGTTTAAAAAAAAGGAAAGGTATTCCTCAATGCCTTTTCAGAGGTCTCTTCACCAGTGAGAACAACACATGTGGCAATAGTTACTTTAACTTTACAATATTGTTTATACAAGAATTAAAGCCAATCCTATTCTTACAGTATGTACAGTCCCACCCCGGCCCCTCCTCCCCCCAGTCCATGGGTACATAATGACACAACAACCCTATACTCCATAGGTCCAGTTGTCCTCTGAAATGATATCGCATTAGTTCCTCAGTTTAACTCCATGTGCCTTCAGCCATAAGTTCTCCTCTTCTCCACATCCACAGTTCTTTTTTCTTTCGCCAACAGCATGTACAGTAGTGCTTTAATTTGTAAACTTAAAAGCCACAGAGGAGGTTCCGTTCACTCTTCATCCGTACAAACCTGGAACAGACAAGAGACAGCAGCTGTTGGAGGACCAGTTTACTCATCAGCTAAAAAAGTGTTTTCAATCCAAACCTGAAAATATTCTGTGACAGTTTACTCATGAGATGTTGTGTGATTACACAGGGTTTCAAGTCTGGCACAGAGCTGCTTTAAAGTTCAGTGTCTCACCTTGACAAACGGGTGGTCTAGCAGCATGCTAGCTGTCCAGCGGCGTTTCGGTTCGCTTTCCAGACAGTGACCGAGGAAGTCCTTCCCCTCTGTGCTCAGCTTCTCCGGGATCGGGGGTTTATGGCCCATTCCCACTTTGTACATGATCTGGAAGTTGTGCTCATACTCGTGCCAGGGCCTCTGCCGGATGAGATAAATGTAAGAACATGAATGAACATAACAGTATTTACATGTGGTTCTTACTTCTGTTTTCGGCAGAGTGAATTTTCTGAAGTGGTAAAAAAAAGGAAATAAATCGACCACAGTCATGCAGGAAAGCATTTGCCTTTGACAAGCTTAACTAGCATTGGGTTCTGTAACTTTCAGTAAGCAATTTAAAATAACCGTGACCGCTTCACTACTCTGGAAGCTGCAGGTTTTTTTTTTAGGGCTCCACAGAAACAGGAACTTGTTTACAAAACATAGACTTTTAAAAAAGTTACTTTTTAAAATTTAAAACCTGCTTATTTTAACACAAATTGTAACTGTACGTAATATAAATGTTCCATGAAATTTTACTTCAGAAGATCTTTTCTGTCACTCCTTACCTTTCCAGTCACCATCTCAATGAGAACGCAGCCCAAACTCCAGATGTCTGCTGCTCGTCCGTGACCTTCACCCTTTGCTCTGGTGATGACTTCAGGTGCCATGTATGCTGATCAAGATAGGAAATAACAGTTACATAACACAAGCAGTGATTCACAAAATATACAACATGACTGCAGGCTTGAGAATTACATTTGTGCATAATCCCATGTTGGGCAATATATTTGATATAAAAACACATACAAAACAAATACATATAAAAAAGAATGATGCATCCTATACACCAATTACTGAAAGATGAAGATTCATATTAACCGCATACACAGGATATCCAACAGTTACATCACATAATTATCATCACTACTACACAAGTACACAGTTTATTAATAAATCATAGCATGTGGGTGGACATCTATTGGTGAAAGGAGAAAAAATGAAATATCAAGCCACAGTGACCCCTGGTGGTGGCATGCAAATTGGACACAAACTATACTTTCTTACCTGCTGTTCCCAGGGTGCTGTTCACCTCCCCTGGCATAGTGTGAGTGTTGTTCCGCAACTTGACTGAGCAGCCAAAGTCACCCAGCTTAATGAGGCCTGACGATGTCAAAAAGATGTTGGCTCCTGGTATTAAAAAAAAAAAGAGAGAGACAGAATTAACAGTGGGTAAATGGATGCTGAACTCATTCAGAGCTTTCTGCACTCCCAATAAGGAAAAAAAAAAGGTGAAAGAGCATGTGACACTGACCCTTGATATCCCGGTGGACAATGCCATGTTCATGCAGGACATTGATGGCTGTAGTGATCTGTTTACTGTAGAGCCTGATGACGTGTTCCTGCAGCCCCAGTCTGGACACCTCCTCCAGAGTGCCCTCATCACAGTACTCCATGAAGATGTACATCTCCTCCTACAGGAGAGCGCATGGAAATGTTTATCAAACTGCTTCAGTACACACCACGTGATGCCTGAACTATGGCTGCATTTGTTATTTTCATTGTCAAATAATCTGCTGATTATTTCCATGATTAATCGATTTTTTTCGATTGACTAATCCATTAAATCTACAGCTACTACAGCTCTAGTCTGAACAGATATAAACATATGTGTCTCACCCGATGGAGCTCAACTCCAAAGTATCGCACCAGATTTGGGTGTTTAATGCCTTCAAATATTTTCAGCTCATCTGCAGTCTCCTTGATTGTTTTGTGATCGTTCGGCTGGAATCGAATCTGGTTGAAAACAGAGGGAAAAAATGCCTGTTACAACTACCTGAACATCTTATGATTATTTTGAAAACTATTGAATTGATCTTGCTGGAGTACAAACCTCCTTCATGGCCATTAGTTCTCCAGTGTCAACATTAATGCAGGTGTACACCTTCCCATACTGGCCCTCACCTGTCATCATACACACAAACATAACATCACTGCCTGTATGTGCGTTAAATAAACCACATCATAACAAAAGCAGTCAGCAGGTAGCCGTACCTATCTTGTTGCCCCTCTGCCACTTGAAGGTCACCTTCCTTAGCCCAACGTGCATGACGTTGTCATAGGACTTGGGTGTGTGACACACTTGGCCGATGATGTTGCGCTGCTTCATCACAGCGTAGCGTTTGTCCTCAAACTTGCGAATGGAGCGACGGACGGCCTCCATGGGGCTTTGCCTTGCTGCTATGTCTGAAGAAGGAGACAGGAAACAAGATTTGTTAAGAAAACATTCCTGGTTGTATGTTTTAGTCACACTAACATGCCTCATCACTCAACGATCTCACTCACCCTTGGACTGGCTGATAAATGTGCGGAGTTCCCAGCTTCGCCGTGCAGCGCTGTTGGGGTCTCCCTTAGGATAGGAGGGTTCTGGAGAAAAAAATCACGACAACAAAAATTCAGTCGATCAGGATGATTAATCTGCACAACATGGGTCAAACCATGCAGATCACTTGCCCACCTTCTCTGTCCTCTGTGGGGCTGGAGTGGCGGCTCAGAGATTTGAAATGCAACTCTGCTGCAACCGACGACAGACGGTCATTCTCATGGAAACTGGATCCCCTGTAAGGACACGAAACAACCTGATGCAACACTGTGGATCGAAACCTACAGATGCAGATGATAGTCTGGGAGTTTTCTATGTTAATGGACAAATAAAGGATCAACACAAAGTGCAATCCCTTCTGTCAGGATTGTACTTTATTTTGAAGCTCTCAAAATATGTATGCGCCCGAAAACATTTTAACAGTTTATTTATGTTTAATGGAAAATTAAACAAGACACTCCTTCCAAAAAGCTTCTTAATAATGTCTTACAAAGTGACAGAGATTAGCTTGAGGTGAAAAAGTTCCCAGACTTGTGCTTTAAATGAAAACCACACAATTGTATGCGGCACAGTATTGGGGTTTCAAGATCTTATAGAAGAACTGGCAAAAAAAGTTTCTCAAGATGCCTTTTCAAACCCATTACCAGTCCAGCATGCATCAGAGTCATTATACAGCTCACAGACTTGAAGGTTAGATCTCTTGAGTGCATGTTCTGACTTCAAGCACACACAAATAAGCCAAAAATCTAATGGTGGTGAATCACCGGCATCAAAGCAAGATTGATGTTAATAGCACTAAAAGGCGGAATATCAAAGACCACTCTTTCAATGAGGTAGAGTGTGTTTTTTCCATTTTCACACCATGCACAACATTCACAGCCTCTTCCCTTGACCAGACTCGTGTAAGGCCATTTATTCAGATTTGATGACATATTTGCGGGTCTTGTAGAAGCTACATTCACACTTTCATAAATACTGCCATTCCGAGGGTTTTGTTTTAATTCAACAAGAATGTTTTTGAAGCCTACATCAATGCCATGCATTATTATGATAATAGAAGCCTCCTCTAGAATTTTATTTAAGCTGTAGCAAGTCTAGATTAAATCTGAACTGCCATGTAGTAAATGCAGCATTAATTAATTTAAAATTGTAAAAAAAATGACAAAGATTGATGCTAGATTTAAATCTGTGATGTACCAAACTAGAGCCTGGAAATGCTCAATTTACAAAGAATGGGAGACTGGCTTTGTGGCTACTGTAGCCAATCCAATATCTGTCCAAATATCCAGATTTATAGAGCTTGTTTGGATGCAATCACAGGGCTAAACGCCAGAAATCAGCAAACTACCAATTAATAGCTATTGTTTTTGTATCTGAGACTGTGTTTTGACAGCGGTTTCTACCAGGTGACTTGGGGACATGGCTACCTGACGTCATTGGGGCTGCTGCTGGGTGCTTTGGTGTGGCTGTGTTCCCCCGGGCCCTGTGGGACGGGCCGAGGGCCGTTGGGGAACAGCTGGTTCCGGAGGTCGCAGGGGAGACTTCGAGAGCTGTGTGGTGAAAAAACAAACTGAGGAGCTCTGCCTTTGGAGGTGAGGTGGCTTGTGTGGGTGAATAGATTATGTTTAAGGGTGTGATTGGGTGGCTGGTTGAGGGACACACACTCACGCTCACACACACACTGTACAAAAAAAATAAATAAATAAAAAAGACCACTGACACAAACACACACACAGGGAAGCTCACGTCACACACACAAGCTGATTAACTACAGAGCAAAATCAGAAAGACATGAAAAGCAAAGGAGTGTTCACATTAAAACACATTTGGCACACAGATTATTGTGAAAACCTAAAGTAGAATCACCTACCTGAACCCTTCAGTGTTAGGGATGAACAGGTTGGGGTTTGGTGGGTCACTGTGGCAGCGAGGGACCTTTACAGGACGAGGACTATTCCTGGGAGCTGAGAAGAAATAAGATTTGGTTAAGTCACCTACAAAGGGAAAGCTTGTTTGTAGTTTGGAAGAAATCTACAATAAACTTCTCAATCTTGAACTACTGTGAACCTCTCCTGCAAATACAGCACAGCTCTCTCATTTAAATAATGGCTATAATGTTCCTATTGCACATAGTTTTTCTAATGATATGTTCATTTTATGTTTTCCTAGTACTATGCTTGTTGGGCCATTATACCAAAGCAAGTTCCTTATATGTAAAAATGTACTTGGCAATCCAAACCGTGATTATATGATTCCGATGAAGTAACATCACAGAAATAACATTCATTGTGCTCTAGGGGGGCGAAGTGCTCATATTTTTACAACCGCATACATCCAGCGGTCAGATTATTATGTAACCACATGAAAGCCACTGTACTGTAAGTCAAAGACAGACTTTTAGTTCTGTACACAACTATTCTGAGAGACTATTCTGAGAGAAGTTTGCACAAACTTTTGCAGAAATTATTTCGTCACTTTTGGGTGACTTTTGGGTTAATTTTTAAATAAAAACTACATTTAAATTGCTTTATATGGCAGGAACGAGGCAGTGACATTCTACAGTGGACCTGGTTATTTTCATTGCTTTTGTTTTTTCTGTCTTTATTTAATCAGGAAATGTTTGCTCTTATTCAGTCACGCCCTACTTCGCAGTCATAGTAACACACTTTCACACTTGCCCAGGGCAACCACAGTTTTCCACTGCTGGCCACTATGTCACAGCATGGAGCTCCTCACAGGAGTCTGAGTAACAAACATCAGCTCATACATGTGCTTCTGTGTTGTTCTACTGCAACTCATTTGTTATTTCACTGCCTTTGTTTCCCTAGAGACTGAATTAAATCCTGATCTCCAAATACGGAAGACACCAGCGGTTCGTATCACAGAGGAGCATCTTACCAATGTACAGGCCGGTGACCGGGCTATGAGGTTTTCCAATCACATGTCCAATACATTCATTCATCAAAGCTTGTAAATTCTGCAGAAAGACACAGTGAATTCACAGTCAAATGATAATAAATACATCACGTTACAAGCATGCTTGTGCAGTTTGTAGACAAGGACAAAGAGAAAGAAAACAGGCCATTTTACCAGGAAGTCATCCTCTGGCAATGCTGATATAAAGGCAGGTTCGATAGCCTGAAGAAAATCAAAACCCTGAGTCGCCCACCTGCAGGTGAAACATGGCAGTCAATGAGTGTGTCCCAAAACATTCATTCTCTCCCTCTTTACCATTTCAGCTTAACAGAATAAATGTTATAAATGTGCAGGTTTATTTCAGAAAAAAAGGAATGATCTTTAACAGGCAGGAAGGCGTGGAGGGGGAAAGTGGACAACATACAGGTAATCAACACTTTAAAGTTTACATAGAAATATTAGACAAAGAACGGGTGCTGCTATTCATTTATGGTTTTCTGAGAAGCATGTCATTCGATTGTGCCGTACTGAGTGCACATCCATTAGCTGTGATTAATTATGGAACAGATTTCAGTATCATCATCTTTAATCATCATCATTATCTTTTCTGTAGGAGCAGCAAAGCTTTAAATAATACAAATAACAACTGACTCATGTTGACTGATAAGTGTGCCTATTTTTGTTCACATGTTAGTCATAATATGTATTTAAAAAATGCCTCTTAAGTCTCCCAAATGTCATGCTACTTTTGCAGTTGTATTGCATGAAGTAATGAAATCACCTAAAGGCTTCTCTCCATTATCAGAGAACAATGTTGCCTTGGTAGCTTGTTATGGCTTAAGGTGAAAGCTGTTGACATAGAGCCCTAAAATAAACATAGTTCAAGGCCGTGGCTCTTACACAGTGGATAAATATATCATGTTTTACAGTTAATAACAGTTTTAAAGGTAAAAAACAGAAGGACAAATGAGGAATTTATCACATAGACAAAACCCAAATAACTGCTATGACCAATAAAAGCTTTTTTTTCTCCTTTTAAGGTGACAGGAACACTGATCGTTTTTTCATCAGTGATTAATTGTATTAGTAGGATGGCTTATTGTTTAGAGCTAAATCATCACTGTGCAACATACTCAAACCTTTAAATGCTGCCTCAGGATCACCACACTAGGTAGCAGACCCTGCACCCAACCAGAGGGCCTTACCTGGGCTTGGTGCCCCTGCCGCTCTCACATTTGGTCAGGACATAGGTCATCCATTTGCGGGCAAAAAATATGTAGCGCTCCCCGATCCTCTGCCTGAACTCCCCTGACATCAGGCGCACCACCTCTTTGTGGTACTGTAAATAATGACAAACAGCAAAAACAAGAGTGCATTTAGGCTTACTGCCTCACCTTCCCTCATCTGATTCCCTCATCTTATTTCAATTAATTCAGACTTTATCTAGATTTACTGTGTTGCTTACTATAAAATTGAACCTATAACTACACATAGCCTAAACGTTACAGAAGTGGATACGTGACTGTTATGTCAACCCCTGACCAGGAAAGACCTGAGCCGAAGAAAGGGATAGAGTAGATGTGTAGCTTGTGTGGCACTGTGTTACGATTACCTCAAAGGCAAAATTGTAGCCCTGTATCATTGCCTCCCTATAGTACTGATGCAAAGTGGCTGACTCGGACTCCTCCACCTCTGCCTCAAACTCTGTGGTGAACATGTACTCCACTCGGTCAATGGCAGTGCTGATCTTAATGCATAGCTGTAGTGCCTCATCCTGTGGTAGAAGAGAGAAGGAAGGGGAGGAGACAGTATATATATATATATTTTATCTTTTAATGAAAAGGTTTAGCAGAAAACACCAAATTCAAAGCGATCAACAACAACATCAAAACGGAAAAGTGATATCATCCATGTGATAAAACATGTGGTATTGTGGCTCTGAATGTAACAGATGTGAAACTTCAGTGACTTCCCTTTTGAGAATAACACTTAAATCTGTCTAGATAGCAGCGCAGTGTGTTAATAGGTAATGTTAATACAGCAGAAATTCAGGGTAACTGATAGCAGTTGCAGTGGAAAACAGATTTGAAAGTAGGACACCAGCGTGCACTCGTCTTTACAACACAACAGGTGCTTAAACAGGTTAGAAATCATCAGCGTGTGGTTATGTAAGTACCTTGAGCTCCTCTAGAGCAGTCGCAATGAGAGGCTGACTAGATGTTTGCTCCCGGCTAAGAGTGAGCACATCCTCCATGGACTGCTGAAAGGCCTTTCGCTGGGCCACCAGGTGAGCTGACTGCATCACGATCAAGAGCATGTTCTCCACCTGAAAGCACATTGGATCAGACACTGGACATACATTCGCACGTGTTGCAGTAAAAAAGCGTCACATACCTTCATGGCCCTTAAAGTGTCAACAGTTTCCATCTGGGAAACCAGTTTGAGCAGCTCTCCGTCCCACTGAGCCCAGTCTGAGTCAGTAGCCGAGTCCCCAGCTCCGTGTTTACTCATGAGCAGGTAGGCCTCGTCCTCGGCAATTTCATCGGGCTCTTTGGAGCAGTCTTTGCCCGCAGCAGCATTGAGAAGCTGCAGGATGAGAGTCCGCTGATCCTTTAAGCCACAGGGGACAAAAACTTGCAACTCCTCCAAGCCTGGAATCTGAACCTGGATGTAAAAGAAGGTTAAATGGATATGTAAATGACCTGTGGACAGAAAAGAAAGATCAGAAATGTACAAAATTAAGAGAAAAGCAAACACACCTTGACATAGTTTCTCTTCTTCAGTGCCTCCAGGAGACAAGTCACCCCGTTAGTGATACTGAAATCCGCAGCAACTTCTAAGTCCTGCAGAGAGTGAACAAACAAAGTGTGTGTCAGAACACACAGTCCCAGTTCTTTGGTGAGCTGAGAAAACAGGGTCATGGATAAACTGCAAAGTCAGTGATGTTGTGGTTTTCTATTTCAAGGGTGTGACAATACTTCACTGCTGTCTCTCACCTTGCGAAGCATCTTAGCAAAGCCCAGAGCCTTGGACGCCCGCTCCCTGGCCTCATGGAACAGCTCTTTAAGAGACCGACTAGTCTCGATAACCGACCGCCTGGAAGAATCAAAAGGTTAAAAGCTTAAAACACCTCCAATGGGACAAAAAAATACGAACACAGACTGAAACAGAAATCTAACACTAGACATTTTATCTCTCTTACCTGATCTCATCAGAGGCCGTGCTATCATCTGCACTCTCCCAGAATTCATTACCACTCTTCTGCAGGCCGGCATCAAGGAACTCTCCAGTGGATTTAAGCAGCATCCCAGCAATATCACTGCAAAGCGTGGAAAAGTCCTCAGTTTCATATAAATGATCAGAAACACTCTTAAAAGATATGTTCAGATCTTTTGAAGTGTTGAAGGTTTTGCTTCGTGCAGTTATCCTTCATGTTTATACTGGCCATTAAGAGATCCCAAATCAATCTCAACATAACTGATGCCGGACAAGATCCACAGTCAAACACTAATGTCCGTTTGTTTTGCAGGAAAGTGACTGACCAGAAAAGCTTCCCAGACTGGGCCTCCCCTCCTCGGATGTAAGGAGTGATGACCTTGGTGAAGTTCCACTCCTCCTCCAACAGATTCTTTAAGCTGTGAGAGGCCTGAGGCAGCTGCTGCAACATCTGGATCCAACTGTGCATGTAGTCAAAGTAGACCTTCAAAAACAGGGACAGATGTTAAGGATCTCTTATGCACAAGTTGCATTTCAATAATGCATAAAATCACAAGCCTTTCTCTGCAATGATTATACAGTCAAGATAAATCAGACTATTTAAACTCTGTGGCTTTAAGTAGGGGAAGGAGAAAGGGTGGGAGGCTTACCACCAGCATCTTGTGAAGGTCCTCTTCAAACTCATCAATATTGGCATTTGTCTGCAAGCCCTGAGCATCAGTCACCACGCCTCGCAGCATGAATTGATAATACTGCTTCATTAGGAGGCCACCTTTAAGAACCTCCTTACACTCACGCACCAACTGCAGAGCACAAACAACATGTAAAAACACAGAGATTAGCACTTATAGATGACATACCTGCCATGTATTACTGTCTTTAAAGATAACTGTGGGAATTACACTTTCTAAAAAGATCCATCAAACTGCAGGAATAAAAATATATTTCTGTCAGCCAAGTGTGTGTCAACATGGAAATATGGTGTTTCAACAGCTGCTTGCCTGTTTGATGCTGAGCAGTGAAGGCTCTCCAGCGGGCCTCTGTTCAAGTCGCAGTTTAAGGCATTCGTGAATGACGTTGAGAAGGACTCTGCACAGCACAAGGAAGGCTGGCCGGAAGGATGGGAGGTCCATGTCCAGCAAATCCTCCCAAGAAACCTGGTCTTCCCTGAGCTCCAGATGTGATGGATCACTGCAGGACTCATGGCGAGACAACTCTGGCAGGTAATCACTGTACAGCATGGGGTCTGGGAAATCTGCAAACTGCAGGTGAAAGGTGGGTCCAGTCAAGTTAATTCAGCCTGTCTTATAGAACCCGTCAAAACTTGGCTTCATAATAAATCAATACATAGATCTTTTTCATTTTATTTTGCAATTTAATAATCCATCACAGCAGCCCAGTCTCAGACAGGCATCTGCAAAGACTCTGTGAAGATTCATCTGTTTGATTGCACTGCACAGTGTACACCAAAAACCAGCTTGAGAATTGTGCTTGTGACAGGCCTCTGTTACCGATGTTGTGCAGCTACAACTTGGGTCTCCTCCTTCACATTCAGCAAATCAACAATCCAAGAAGTGCTTACATTACTTAGTTTTCGATTGCTAGAGGAGAGCAGTGTCTGAAGATGAGCTGATTATCCATTGCAATAAACTCAATAACAATCCTCTCCCCTTTAACTGCCTTTTTTACTTTTGCTTTTCAAATGTGTCAACACATGTCTCTGTTGTTTATTGCTGGGGTTCAGACTTCTTGCAAGTTCCCAATAGCATTTCCTGAAGTGCCTACATGACTGCTTTTGCTCTCCTTTTCACAGCAGTTCCAGACTCTGGATATGACTGTTTTGGTACAGTGCACTATAGCACCATTATAAGTGGAATATGACATGTATTCAATGGCAAATATGTTTTTTAACATTAGCACAAACTTCACATTGTATTTCACCACACATGCTGCTAATGTATGTGATAAATAAACTTTTGAATCCATGAATTCTTGTTTGACATTTCAATGACTCTTTACAATATGATTTTAGCACTTTTACCTCATCTTCTACAGTATGCATTTTTTCAAGTCTTGTGCTAAACACCACAGCATGCCTCAAGCTGTGTCACTGCCAAGAGAAATCAGTTATTTGTAGAAAACCTAGTTGTGGCCATCGATATACAGGCATACAAGTTATGTCATATGCCAAAATGTAAGACATAGTTGTAATGTAAGGCTTCAACCAAGAAGTTTTTGTATTTGTTTTGTTTGACAAATGGTCCAAAATCCCAAGATTACTTACTTATCAAATTTGTTGTGAAGTACTTTTGTCAGTCAATTAATTGATTAATTCATCAATTCCAGAGGTGTTTATTGCTATCTTATATAACTGCCATCAAGTTAATTGTTCATCTGTAAGTGATCTTATGTAACATAGTAATAATGACACAATGATTTAGAGGGATGAAACTTGAAAATCTTGAAGACTTACTGTAGCAAGAAACTCATCAATTTGCGTGTGTGTGTCAACACAAGACTCCAGAACACCTTTGTTATACACATATATAGACATATGATAATTTCCTGATGTAGCTGTAATAATGTCATCAAGTTCATTTCAGTTCTGTTTAATGCAAGATCATTTAGGATAAATTATGGTAACCATTAAGTGTGCAGGTAAAGAAATGATAGCCTTACCTCCAGCGCAGGAGTGTGGCGAAGCAGTGCTGCTCTAGACCTCTGCAGAGAGCGGTCCATCAGTTTGTGCAGTCTGAGGATCAGTTTACGCAGTCCCATCTGTTTCAGAGCTTTATCCACAAACGGTCTGTAGATTGATGTGGGGCAGAATACTCCCCCTCCTGCAATCACGTCTGCATTTACTGCATTAGCAGTTGGGAGAAACTCGTCTTCTGACAACAATCGGGCAAATTTAGGAGTCAAGGAGGGAGACAACTCTGCCTCTGCTACGTGTCCCAATCCCCCCTCCTCCTCCTCCTCCTCCTCCTCCACGTCCCTGTCCTCTCCATCACTTTCAGCTGTAAAAGTGGCTGTTGAGTCATTCTCCTCATCTTCCTCAGTCCCCTCTTCTTCATTGCCACGGGAGCAGCGGGGTGAAGGGATCTCAAATACAGGCCACCCGATACGGGACAGATCATGGAGGCCCAGCACGGTGGCCATAACGCGCAGCTTCTGGTTGAGGTCCTGGGTGATATTGAGCCACAGACAGAGCGCCTGCACCCTGCCCTGGAAGTCTCGAGCTGCATACTTTTCATAGTCCTTCTGCAGGGCCTGCAAAGACGGGTACAAAGCCTCCACCGACTCCAGCAACTCCATAACACGCTTGACCTGTTCAAATGCCAGCCGCTGGCGCTGAAGGTGCTCCCTGCAGTCAGTGCCAGAGCCCAGAGGCTCTGCTGCATTCATTGCTGATGAGGGGAAGGCGCTAAAGCCCCAGGGATCTACTCCACAGTGGTTGGTCTCAGCTACAGCAGGCTCCCTCTCCTCTCCACAGACCAAATCGGGGACACTCTGACAGTCCCCCTCGATTGCTTGAGAACACTGAACCCCTCTCAGGCTGGCATAGTTGACCTTAAAGTGCAGCACCTCATTGATGATGTCAGGGATGGCCTGGCGGGCAGTGAAAAGAAAAAGGTCTTGGTCGCCGGTGGAGCGTCGTGCATGCCATGCCTGCAGCTCCAACCAAATGACCTCGTTGTTGTGACCCATGAAGGCCATGTTCTCCAGGCCTCTCTGCTCTTTCTCCTTCCTCTTGGAGGACATAGACGTGAGTTTGAGCAGCAGCCGCAGAGTTTCGAAGAACTTGAGGCGGTCGGCGGGACAGTCTGTCCTGGAGGTCTGGCGGTGGGTCCGGGCAATGTGGGGCATAGACACAGGAAGTTTGCAACTGCTGCAGCCCAAGCTCAAGTAATGCTTCCTGGGATCCATGGTGAGGGCGCTGAAAGGGCTCGACTTTGAGAGTGGATCCAACATGAAGGAGCCTTCAAATGTGTTCTTGTTGTCCCTCTCCGTTGAGCGCAGTGTGGCCCTCTGCTTCTTGCCCTGCTTGTAGCTGTGCTCCTCAGGGGTCTCTGCTGGCCTGGGACTCTCTCTCAGGGCAGATGGGCTAAGGTCCACTGAAATAAACAGAGTAAATACATACTCTCTGTCAGTGAAATGCATGTAAAACTGCATGTAAAAAAGGTAAACGAAACATTTTAAAATGATTTCCATATATGCTTCAGTCTAATAGATTTGTCAACTTACCCTTGTTGGGAGACCGACCAGCACTTCTCGCCTGGCTGTTTCTTTGATGTTTGCCAGACATGCGTTTCATCTGACGGGGGGTATACGGAGGTGATGTGCCATACAGAGCTTCCTCTTCCTCGCTGGGAGAGTCCCAGGATTCGCCCACCTCAGAGTTCTGTTGGGATGCATCTTCCACTGGCTTGGCCTGCCTTTCGACATTTAATGGCATTGTGGCAAAAACAGACAAGACAAGACAAGACTATCAACATCTGCATCTTTACAATGAGCGCTGTTACCTGGAAATGATGTTAACAGCAAGCCAACGCTTTGGCATTATGAAACTAATTTCAGTCATATCACAAGTACAACAAAGAAATGTGTGTGCAAGGTCAAATAGTGCTGGGTTGTTTGTACCCATAACAGGGTGTGCAGCAAATCTCCTCTAATGCTACGGCAAACAGGTTGCTAAACTGCAACTAGACTGAATGTCTGCTGCTACCTACAGCAGACTGACGAGTTGTCTGTCCTTTGGAGCCTGACTGGCTGCCTCCCAAATGTGCAGCAGCAATGCTCTGTGCATGACCACAGCCCTCCAGACGCAGGATAATAAGCTGTGGGTTCTCTACTGGCACCCTCTCTTGGTCTAGGTAAACATAATGGCTCAACCAGAGAGGGAGAAATAGTAACCCTCATTAAATCTGTCTGCTAAGTCATCAACCATAGTCCACACGTCAAGATTTCTTGGAAAACTGAGACTCATTCACCCAAAGTGTGTAGAAGTTGTCAGACCATTTGCAAACATGGTGCTAATGCAAAACAGCAAGTCGCTTTCATGTGATTATGGTAAATATTGCGTAACAATATGAATGTGAACATCACAGTTGGTTAACAACATTCTGACTACAATATTTCAGATAATAGAAGGCAACAGCAGAATATGCAGCATCTTGTTCTGCAGAAAGGAAACACTATAATCACTTGAAACACTTCCTATTGTGGGAAAAAAAAAAGAGAGTTCAGGCAGCACGCCTTCCCAGATTACAATGTCAGAGCTTCATTCCCTAATGCCTTTCTGAGGGTTTTTTAATAGGATTAGAGAGAAAGGTTGGAAGGTCTGACCCCGCCAACAAAAACAAAAAGAAAAAGAAGAGGAGGGGCATGAAACAGACGCTCTGTAGGCTGGTCACTATGTGTCCCTCCATCGATCATCTGTTGGCATTCCCCAACACGCGCCTGTTAGCGTCTGTGCAGACACAAAGTTGAAAGGGGTGCACACTCACTGGGGGAGCGTGTGTCAAGGGGAGTAATCGGGAAATCACTTGCTTAAAACCATCTGGCCCACTGCAGAATCTGTCTCCACAAGCGCACACACACACACACACACACACACACACACACACACACATACACACACTCCCCTGGGAGCAGTGGAACTAAATGCACGACAGACACCTGCTGCAAATCCTGCAACTTTATAAGATTCCAGATACAATCAAGATTTCATGAATGAAAGATACTGCAAGAATGACATCAACAGCACAACCATCTTAACCAAGACAGTCTTGAAACTACAGATGAACTCTTGCATGAAAGAACACTGGTGCCTTTATGAGTGTATTGTATGGGAAAATTGTGAAGGGGCTTGTTCTGCAGGAGCAGGACACGACAGTGATCTTTTCAGTATGCAGGCACAAGAAGGCACAGTAAGCAATCTTGTGTGTTACAATAAGCCATTTAGCACAACAACAAGAGACAAATCGCTGTGCTTTTGCAATGCAAAAAAATTGCAACAGGTATCAGGAAACTGCATAACGAAAGCAGATAGAGGCAACCGAGTACGATCACCAGAAAGATCAGATTGTGTGCACATTTGTAAACATTCCAAAGCGTACACGGGTGTGTGGTGTCTGAGGACAGAAATAGTACATGCATGTGAGAGGGAACCAGACCAAGTTTTAAAAAGACACTTCTCTACGCAGAACGGCATGACTAAATCACTCAGGAATGACAGCAGAACCAATGACGCCATCACTGCCGGTTGTTTGTTTGGTTGCCATGAGACACTTGAAGCACAGATTGTGTTGCTGCAGTAAAGACTGCGCAAATTCCTCTTCTGAATTCTTTGCTTTTTCCCCTAAACCTACGTGCAGGCCGCACAGCGAAAGTTACTGCCGTGCATGCCCTGCAGTTAACCATAGCCGCACTATGGTCTACAAGCTGTCCCTGCCTGGCTGCTGCTAGTGAATTATCACTGCAGATGGTGTCTGGCTGGTCTCAATGGCTCATCTGATGGCTCATTGGGGCTCCAATAAAGGCCAATGGAATGCTAGAGCCCCTAGGCAGAAACACTGAGTGCATAATAAACAGCACAAAATCGAGAGTCTTTTCTGTAGAGCGACTGAAGCAGTGATACCAAGGGCTGCCAGAGTCAGGGGGGCCTGACCTTTGACACCAACCATCCACACTATTGTACCAGGAAGGGGCACTCTATTGTATAGTTGTGACACGTGGCCCGTGAGGCCCACAGCTGAATAGCACAGCTGGTTAGTGAGCACACTTGCTCACAATGCCCAAACTAAAGGGGATTTTTTTTTAGAGACAGAGAGGAAAAGGAGGAGAAGGTGGCCGGTGTTTTGTAAGAGCACGCTCTCCACCAATTAGGTCATGCTGGCATAACTGATGCTCAGCAGGCTAAATCCAGATTTTGATTACCCCCCTACTGTAAAAAGGATGTGTCTGCTGGCTATGAATTTCAGTTCAGGGGTTAACTGGTGAGGTAAAGAGAACATAATGCCTATTTGTGCACTTGTATCCAAATCTCAGTGGAGTATAGCTCGTGCATACAAAAGTCTGACCTGGTGCCAATTCCTGAAAAACAGGCAGGGCTGATCAGAATTTGCACCATAGTCTGACAGAATTCAGAAACAATGTACACGACGCACTTAACCCCACCCTTCTCTGGAACAGTGTGAAGCTGCCAAGAGTGGACCTCCCAACCTCTCCTACATGCGACTGTGCAAAACATACAGTGCACACACAACAGAGGAGTCTGCTTCTGCAAGGCAACACACTATATGCAAACAGCCACTTAAATTCAGAAGAATCAGAAAGCATCAGGGAACATCCTCAGTCTAAGAAAAGACAGAGACTTTACTGTACAAGCGGAAGCTCAACACCATTAATCACAACAGGTCACATGATCTAAAGGTATCTAAATGTAGATACTGCTTGCAGACTGTAGGCTGCAGCATGAGCTAAATGGTTTAATGACATGTTTTTCACCTTATGCCACTTGCATCATAAACGCAGTGCAGGCAGCAGTCTGCTCCACCTTGGAAATTTAATCTGAAACTGTAGGGAGTCATAAGCGACACAACTGTCAGTTTCAACTTGCATTTCAATTTCTCGCAGTTGTGCACATCAAAAATGTCAAATCAAACAGATGTTATTCTGCAGAACTATCTTTCCTTTCCTTCTCTGTCAAGTATTATCTTACACGATATTACTCTTGCAACACATCAGCGACATCAATAGTTTTAGTTGTTACAAAGATCCTATTGTTTAAAAGGAAATGGCAGATGAGAGTGACAGAATGTGAGAGCAGCAGAAATTTCTCTAAAGCAGGTGTGGGCAGAGACAGGATGCAGATAGGAAACGCTACAGGACGGTCCATCTGTATTCCACAGCCTGTGCTCCTGGCAAATGCAGGCATTAATGAGCTCTAACCATGAGCATCTCCAGGGCTCCAGGCAGCTATCCACTGCGCACAGTACACCACATCCTGAAATCTCTGGAATGCTTGTGAGCCACAATGTCTTCAGACTGAGAACGAGACATTATCGACAAAGGACTTCTGTACTTGCAGCGATAGTGACGGCCCTCAATTGCCAAGCAAGCGCACAACTCATCTTTCTCAGAACAGCTGCCAGTTTGAACTAATCTCACATTTGGTGTTAATGTCTACACACTTATGGAGGTGGAAAGGGGGCTCTGTTATGAAGACAACTCATTTTGCATGTTGTAAGGCCTGTATAAAATATGCACACACAACAGAGGTTGAACTAATGTTGTGTTCCCGAAACTATGCAGCTTCATCCATGCAACCTTTACTGTTTGCAATGGTCCAAGTTTTGTATGTACTAATCGCAATACTACAGAAATGGTAACTGCTAAGCCAAATTTAGAATAAGTGAAATTATATACCAACTAGTAAAACACTGCCAATGCATATATTTGTGCTCTCGAGTGCACACTTTACCTTTCACCTCAAACTCTGCACACACACTAAACCTGGATATAAAACTAGAAAGAAAAACATGAAAATTAATCTCTTGCAATTGTGCCGACTTGTGACACTGACATGCCTCCAGAAATAGCATGGTTAATGGCTCAGTGTTTCTTCTTCATGCAACAATGTCGGACAGCAATTACAGTAACAGGGCCAGTATTGCACAATCATGCGAGCTGTTTGTGTGTCCACTCCGGACTGAGTGGCCACAAGAGGATAACAACTGTGGCTGGCACTCAATCATTACTGAAATAGCCGACGAAAAAAAAAAAAAAAAAAAAAAAGACAACAAGCTGCTTGCAGCAGAAAACCAGGATTATTGCAGATGACAGAGCTGATCCAGCGTGATAAATGCCTTTAAAGTCACTCAGTCTGCAGACACACAAATGGGAGGACAGGGGGAAGACATAACAGCAGATTCCTGAGGGTGCAAGCACTGCGGAATTTCGATTAGGAGATGCGCACATATGACAAAAACATCTCACGAGTGTGTGTTTGTATGCATTCCCCTGTGAGATTGCAGAAATGTATCGCTCACTAACCTTGCCATCTGAGCACTGCAATCACTATACAGTATGATGAAACATTTATTGCTGCACATGCATTTGCAATAACCAAGTTGAAGACACCTAAAAAAATAGCGATTCAAAATAATGCATAAAGTGCAACCCCATCATCGAGCACATATCATGATTCAGCAGCTGAGAGTGAGACAACAACAACACGTCCGCCAAGTCTAGCTGGAGGATTAACAATAACAGTGGAGCAACATGCTAGCTAAAGCCAGCCAAGTTTGTGCTCCGATGCTAGGATGAAATGCAGAGTCTGGCACCTTTAAATAACACACAACACACTTTCAAGTCCACCTTACGAGGCCACATTGCAAACCTTATCCAGCCTCAGCTCGGTCAGCTTCTCTTGGCCAACTTGCGGCTGAACAATAAAGTGACAAGCGACAGCTAACAGTGGATGTTAGCTAGCTTGTTCCCTGACATGTTGCACTGCTACAGCGGCTTGGTAATTGTTCCTAATGTTACCTTAGCATTTGGCGAGCATTTTGCCTCTTTCTCTAGCGACCGAGAATCAGACGAGGGGCTAGTAACTGCAGCGAAGTGCGCCTGAAAGTGTTGCTCCAAAAAGTTTGCAACTCCAGTGTTGCAAATGCAGCTACTGCACGAAGCACTATTTGACAGGAAGTCGCGTTCTGAGGGATGCGCAGGCGCTCCCATAGAGCCCACTGCGCTGTCACGCTCAGCTCCCTATTTGGCAAGAGCGAGGTCCTGATGGTGGAGTGTCTGTTCAACAAATTCGCATACCTGCTGGGCTTGTAACGATCCGGAGGCTCCATAGCAAAGCGGCGGCTTCTCGATCCTAGCCGTGCATGGACTAAACCATGTCTAAGCGATATCAGACGCACTTTGCACCGTTAAATCTTTGCAAGAGAGACGATTTAGTGTCTCTTTTGAGCACTTTCTATCCGCCGGCACAGTTGACTCTCGCTTGTGCGTATGTGGTCGCCATCTTTCCAACGTTCATTGAGGAGGAGTGCCACACTCTTGCATTACTACGGCAACCCGGATGGGTCATTTACGGTCATGGCCGTGCTTGTTTTTATCCTCAGAGTACAGTCACAGTGAATCAGTTATCATATGGTCGACTCTTGACCGATATGACGAATTGTCATACTTGAAATCACTTGTTCTATAGTTCAGTGGAAAATTTGCCACAAATGACTGGGATCATTTCAGCTAATTATTCATGACAACCTAGTTTATAACAATGAGAATAACAATCCTTTATGAATCCCACTGCAGGGAAATGTACAGTGGTGCAGCAGCAATGTGTTACAATAGAGATAAGCATCAACAAAAAGCAATATATAATAAGTAAACAGGCTTAACAGTATTACATTATTGCGCACAGGGAATATTGATATTGCATGTGAGTTAATTAATAAATTTTGTTGTGTGAAGTCTATTGGGAGCCAGTGAGTCTGGCAGCAGCAGGAAAGAAAGACCTGCCTCTTTACACACTGCAGGTGAAGCAGCCTACAGGGATGATAGCTCAGACATCATTTTCTTTTCTCACATCACCTCCACTGGGTCGAGGAGGCTTCCCAGGACAGAGCTCTGAGAGTCTGCTAAGTCTCTTCCTGTCAGAAGTCGAGATCCTCCTCCACTCCATGGAAAATGGCTGATGCCACTACAGAGTCCAAAAGGTCCTCAGGAGGGCCCCACTCCAAAACACTCCAGTCTCCTCAGCAGATAGAGTGCATTTTAATACACTTCTATTGTCAGTCTAGTTTAGCTTATTATACAGTTCAGGTCTGTAACACTGTAAGATTTCACCATCTTAAAGTCTGTTCCCTGGATGTTACTGGTGTCGGAGGACAGTGCTTGCACCTGTGAAAGTCCAGCTCTTGATTGTGCTATGTAGAAACTTAATCAAAAACAAATTGATTTAGGAACATACACAGCGTGTGCACAATGTCAGCTGAAATATCTGAAAGCATCAACTCTTCAAGATAGGGCCTTGAGATCAGCTAATAACAGGCACACCTTGTGGCTGTTAACGTGACAGTTCATGTTGTGGGGCTCTGGGGGCCCCTGGTGGTCTTTGGTCTTGGGGCAGTCGCCCCAATGTTTACATTTCTGTACACACATGTGACACTGAAATGCATCTAAAATAATGTGCAAGTTCAAAAAAATGGCTAAAAATAAGTGAATGGTATACTCATATTTGGAGTATGAGCTTGACTAAGCAGAGTTATGATTGTTGTTGTTGTTGTTGTTGCATTGTCCCCAAAATGTGCCTGCTTAAATGAAATGAGTAGAGGTTGGGGCATAATGCACAAGAGGTGACTTGGGGTCGCTTTGCCACTTTTCACTCATCCCTGCACAAAAACATCGTGTCTGAACATCTACAGCAGTTACTGATTAATTAGCAACAACAGCAGAGAAATATGTTCTCTCTGTGGGATCATGAAGTACAATAATTCAGAACAATGACTCTTTTCTGAGGTCAGTGTTCTCACCACAACAGAAGCCAATTTGTGATTTACCACCAGAGATGCTTTTCTTCAAGGAAGATCATACTCATAAAATTGTATTTATTTGTGAGAAAAATGATGAATCATGTATGAAAAACAAAATGATTCATTGGAGTTATAATAAACAAAAGATCTTCCTTCTTTTTTTTGAAATCTTTATTTTTCCAAGAAACACTTTCAGTTATAATTGCACATATTTTTAAAGACATTTTAATTTGTATGACTTTTTAAAAATGTCATTCCACACACCAACATATTATTTTCTTTATTAAATACCTACTGGACCGGTTTTTCACTGAGGAAATTCCACATAGCCTATAAGGAAATCCTTGTGAAGAGGAAAAACAGTAATATAAGAATTCAACAATAATCTATCACCTGCAGCTGATATAAAATCTATGCTGTTAAATTCTCAGGGACTTGATCACATGTAAATTTCCCACAGGAGCGGCTGCTCTGTTTCATTAACTATTTAACAGTTTATTTTAAAGCTCTTTCATCTGCAACCTGATCTGCCAGTTTTTCCTGAGGCCACGAATAAAACCTGTCTCTCCACGCCCCAAATTTCCCTGCGCACAACCTGCCTCATATTGAGCAGATGGGGGCGTTTCAACTTCCTCCTCCTCTTCCTCCTCGGTGACTGAACAGCAGGCGGGGAGAAATGTGACAATAGACACGTGACGTCTTTCTGTGGCGTTGAATTGAAACTGAAAGGCGTCTGAAATGAACCCGACAATACCTGGGGGGGAGAGACTCTGACGTCACGCAAGCGTCAGACGCAGCCACATCACCTGCTGCCTTTAGGTGTCAACTGAAACTCGGAAATATTAACGCTATGTATTCAGGAGCGTTTAACTTTGTTTTTTAAAAAGTACAATAATATAAAAAAATGGTAGAATAAGAGAAGTCGTGTTGTTGTATCATTTATAGAAATCAGGCTCTAATGTGCTTTTTTGCAGCCTATGAGAGAGAAAGCAGATAAATCATAAAGATTAAAACATAAACAGATTTTCTGAAAATATATGATTTTTTTTTTTGTAAAGTCATCTTATAACAGCACTTGTCTACCAACTAAACACCTAATGACCACAACTTCACAAGCAGCCTTTTACATGTCGGATGTCACACCGGTCATGCCATTGCATAATCGTGACATTTCCGACTGCACGTGAAAGCCTCAACAGCCACAGCAGGTTTGGCGGAGGGGGAAGATAGTCCTCCTCATTTCTGCTTTGTCTTTAACAACATCCATCTTCCGTCCTGTAGCTCACATTTCCTGACACTTGAGGCGGCTTAATTAACAACATTAGTTTATTATTTTATCTATACAAGCGTAACACCGAGGTGATAGAAGGAAGAAAATGCTCCAGTCCCTCGCTAGTAATTCGTGTGTGCGGCTGATTCAGAGTCACAAGTCGACATGGTATTTTGCATCTCTGGTGCTGGGGTACATCCTCTACCTGGTGTTCGGAGCGGTGGTGTTTTCCTCGGTCGAGCTGCCCTATGAGGACCTCCTGCGCCAGGAGCTGAGGGCCGTCAAGAAGCAGTTCCTCCAGGACAACGAGTGTCTGTCCGAGGAGCGTCTGGAGCGCTTCCTGAAGAAAGCCCTGGAGGCCAGCAACTATGGGGTTTCCATCCTCAACAACGCCTCGGCCAACTGGAACTGGGACTTCACCTCTGCGCTGTTTTTCGCCAGCACCGTGCTCTCCACCACAGGTGAGCCCAGCGTGGGTTCTGATAGGCTGGAAAGGGCAGGTGATGCTGCTGCAGCCCACCTGGTGTGCAGCAAAACACAGAAAATACATTTATGTGTTCACCATTAGGCTTAAGTGTGTGCTTGTTTTGGCCCTCTCAAAAACAAAACATCCGTTTGTCTACTAGGCCACACAACCTGTGGCCTACCAGGCAGGTACTGGGGGAAAAAGGTGTCACATTGATGATGGTTGTTTGGCACCAAAATTTAATTCATCACTTTCAGACATATTACAGCACAACTTATCTCAAGATTTCAATCAGGTCATCAATCTATTTCCAGCTTGACACTCAAGTTAAAAAAAATGTTGCATTTAGCCTTTATCTTGTTTCAGGTTATTTAGGTACACATGTTACTCTGTCTTTGTGTTTCTTCTTTGTCTTTGTTACTGTTTCTTTGTTTTCCAGACAGAAGCAGAAGTGTCAGGAACAGAAGCTCATAAACTTGTGCTTGACAGTGTCTATGTGAACATCATTATCTTACTTTCCCCCAAGACAGTCACATATTCTAAATTAGGCAAACACTTTGAACAAATAGTTTTATATGTTTTGTCTTAAGGCATTTGGAGAGTTTTGCACAACACTGCATGTCTTGTCGTCTTGCATTGCAAAAAAACCAATGTGGCTTGCAGACGCTTCTCAGTCAGGATACCTGGAGAACTTTAGTCTGACTACATGGCAGGAGTTAATCTATGTGGTTTCAACATATGTGATTACTCAGATACCGTGTACAGCTCCTCTTGTCTGAGTCTCAACCAAATTCCGTTGTTGGCCAAACAGAGACTTGACAGACGTCAAGATTTGATATAGATCTGAATCTTTGTGACTTGCTTTTGTTCATCACAGTAGCACTTGATCCTCGTTTGTTCATACTAATCACGACAAATCACCTGCAGTTGATTGTTGTGGGATATTTTCTGTTATCTTTGTTCCTCAGCAGTAAAGACAGACCTGTTACACAACACCAGACACAATGATAGCATTACCTTACATTGCCTTATTTTTTAAGTGTGCAGCCATTCGTTGATCTTATTAGCAGGAGTAGTTGTATTGTGTTAAATGAACACCAAGCAGAAGCTGGAAGTGCATTGTTTCGGTTTTCAACAACACATATCAAATGCAAACCCACAGTTGTTTCCTCATTTGTACACTCTTGTGAGTGAGCCGTGGTATTTTTAACTCTCTTGTTGGGTCCACATCACACAAACATGTTAGGTTTTTGCAGCAATACCTCCTTCAGACCAACGTAACTTCACTTTGTCCATTGTCTGTTCTTCTGTGTAATAAGTCTTATTTTTATGTTATTTCATTTCTCAGCGAAATTGTTAACAGGGTTAAATTTAAACAGAGCATGTATGCTCAGCAAACCTCCCCTGCATGAATAAAGTTGAAATAAGCCAGAAGAATTACAAAACCTTTCAGTTGAGATACATGTGTATTCAAGAATGAGAGGAAGATCCAAATTAAGAAAAACAATCATTACTTTTTATGCTCGTCCAAAAAGAGCTGTATGAAGATTAGATTTTTTTTGCTGTTGCTATGATTTTAAGCATTTTTAAGCATAGGGCATTTTCTTAATTTAGTGTATAATGTATGAAAATGTATGTAATGTTTGATAGACATTGTACTGCATCGTTACATGTGAACTGAAGCTTGCCATCTTGAAAATCTAATTTAATTAAAATAATGAGTATTGCAATTTCAATCCAAAGTGTATGAACTCACTGTAGCAAAGTGATAATTAAAATGTTATGTACCAGTAAGTGTGGAAATAATGAATCATGATGTAATTATTTGCCAGTAAAATATTATTAACTTGTTACAAAGTACATTTGGTTCCCATTAAAAAGAATTAAGCTTAATGTCCGTAAAATACACACAGATACTGTTAATGCTGTGTACTTTAAAACCAGTTTTACTGCACAGGGTAATATATACAAATTTCTGTTCTACTTTATGGGATGATAGGAAATGTTTAGCTCTCATGGTAACATGTTCTAGCAGCAGCTTTCTTAATTGTCATTGAAACATTTCCTGTCCTATTTCTGTCCTGCAGGATATGGTCACACAGCGCCGCTGTCGGATGGCGGGAAGGCCTTCTGCATTATCTACTCTGTGATCGGCATCCCCTTCACCCTCCTCTTCCTCACCGCTGTGGTGCAGAGGATCATGGTGTTCAGCACGCGGAGGCCGATCATGTACATCCACACACGCTGGGGCCTGTCCAAGCCGCTGGTGGCCATTGTTCATGCCACTCTGCTCGCCATGTTGGCCGTCTCGTGCTTCTTCCTCATCCCCGCTGCCATCTTTTCAGCGCTGGAGGAGAACTGGAACTTCCTGGAGTCCTTCTACTTCTGCTTCATTTCCCTCAGCACCATCGGCCTGGGAGACTACGTACCTGGAGAGGCTGTTAATCAGAAGTTCAGGGAGCTCTACAAAGTGGGCATCACTGGTGAGTGCTGATGATTCTTCCTAACTGGAGCTATATCCGTGGCAAGGCTGTAAAGTCTCAAATTAATTCAGCTTACTGTTGATTTTCATCCACATCGAGGTGTTTGTTATGGTACTATGTGAAGCATTATACGGTGTGTCGTCAGTTTCCAGTAGTCAAAAGATATTATGGACTGGAACACAGCAGTTTTATTGTTACTGCCTGTGTTTGTCATAGTCAGGACCATATTTCCCAGAAACTCCATGCTTCCTGTTGCAAAGAGGATATTACTGCTTGCTTTGTTTGCAATGGAAGAACAACGCTGTCTTTATTATTTGAGCCATAAAGCAATCCAGAAAAAAAAACAACCTAAAAATCCAATATATGTTACGTTGTGATATACTATGTAAATGTAGTATAATGATGGTCTCAGTTTGTTCAAGGTAAAGAGTCCCAGTGTCTCTTAGTGTTGTAATCATTTACAGATGGAAGAATATCACACATAGCCGGTTTTATGATGGGAACTTTGACTTTTCGAGGTGTGACACAATCAGCTGGGTCTATTTTTTGACCCAGTAAGTGAAAACTTATGTAGCAAATAGATTATCCAATGCTTCAAAATTACAAATGAACAAATAAGATTCTGATGTATTTGGTTCCTCCTAAGAATAATTTCATATTTTCATAGATTTCATAGATGTCATAGTTTAATGGTTTTAAGATTTAAGATTTAGCTTAACCTTGATTTACAGCCATAAACCTGTTTCAGATCTAGCTTGTAGCACATATGGCAGTAGTGCCTTTATCTCAGCTTGACACACATTCAAATGCCAAATCAGTTACTGCTCTCTAATTTACAATCCACACAAAACAGTTTGGGGTTAGAGACCAAAGGAGACATGATTTAAAGATTTAGTTCCCTGACTGATATGGTTACAAATGCTAGAAGATAAAACAAAAAACTGATCTATAATGCTCTTACTCTTAACACTAGAGGTTAACAGCCTGCCGTGCTTACTGTCATGCAAATTGCTACTACAGGAAGTATACATATATTCTGCTTGAAACCTTTTCACTGCAGACTTCTAAACAACACAGAGCTAAAAAGGGCTCAGTTGCATTAGATGTTTGGGTGGCTACACACTTTGGGTATTATAAGCCTCTGTAGCTGCTGATGAAACCAAATGTTGACACCTTTTAAGCCTTTTCCTCCATGTTTAAAGGCATATTAATGTGTCAAATTCAAGCTGTGGCTGTGCATGAGCGCCAAATTCTACTCCAGTGAACTGTCACCTGCATGTGTGTGTGTGTGTGGGCGAGTGGAGCGCAGCGGCCAGAGAGACGTCATTCAGTGGGCACAATGTGCCAGTCTGTAGGAGGAGAGAAGGCTGTGACAGAGTGTTTGTTTGCACAAATAACACCAGACACAATTGTACAGCTTCCTCCATTAAAAAATACATGTCCATATCGGAAGTGACATCACCTCTCTCTGTGTAACATTTGGAGCATGAAGAGAGAGAAGAGCTCAACACAGCCAGAAATACTGATCAGTTTGTGTCATTTGCTGAAGTGTTTGCCTTTGCAGTCGATGCACACAAGAGTGCTGCTTAGGCAAATATACAGTAAAACTACATTACAGTCCACTATATTATATAGACTGTATTTTTCTAGGAAAATGGGATTTCAAATGTATTTTGCTAATTCAGACACACGATAGTGCTGTAATACTCCTATTTATAGTATAAATGGTAAACAGTAGTTGTATTGCTGTAATATAGTCCAAACACCAGTCTAGATACACCTCTGGTTTCTAGGGGCTTTCACAGGGTTTTCATGTTAGATGCTGCCAGAGGTGATGCAAAGTGGAAGTGAAAGCCTTTCAGTGAATGATTTTACTGTTAGTACTCATCAACGAACATTTAGAGGGGATTTCCAGCCTTGTCTAAAAAATGTGTTTCCTCTGATCCATCACTGAACAAAACACTCCCTCCACTGCCCTCTTGTGTCAGCGCTTATAAACAGCAGGTTTTTTGACTAAGAGTCAAGAAATGCATTACCTGCTTTTTTTTCCAATAATATAAATGAACATAATAAAATATTTTTAGTCTTACTGTATGAAATAGATGAAATGATGTGAATTGTGTTAAGTTCTATAATAAAAGACACTGTTGAGTACTAAAAACAGACTTAAATCTAGGTGAATGTGGTGATTTTCTGCCAGACTCATAAAAGCATGTTTGCTTTTAATACAGTGATATTTAACTGTACTACACAATACAGCTAATTACTCATGTTTTACAAACCTCTTCCCTGCCTGTGTGTTTGTGTCATCAGTCTACCTGATCCTGGGTCTGATAGTCATGCTGGTGGTGCTGGAGACCTTCTGCGAGCTGCAGCAACTGAAGCAGCTGAGGAAGATGTTCTACCTGAAGAAGGAGAAGCCGCAGGACCGCCTCGCCATTTTGGAGCACGATCACCTGTCCTTCACTACTGTGTCTAAAGGAGCCACAGCCCACAATGAGGACAAAACCCAACCATTTGTTAGTGTCTCAAGTCTGGTCTCTCCCAACGATGATCCCATGATCCAGTAAACATCGACAGAGCAAACACCTGTTGAAGGATGAAATGTGAAGGAAAGGGGTAATGCACGCACAAGTATAAGTAGATATAATGAGTAGATCATAAGTCTCAGCTGTAGGTATTCTGCAAAGCTCAACCCTGCAAATTCTTGTAGTAAACTAGTTGAGACTCTTCAGATCAAACAATCTCCTTTACCAAACCACAATACTGACAATAGCGTGCTATGCAGCAAAGGTTAAATTTATGTGCATTAATAAAGGAGAAAATTAATATTTTATCAGTGACTATAAAGACAAACTCAGTGATAAGAGAAGAGCCTTCTGCTGTATTTATGACTCACAGGAGCTAAGCTCCTTTATGAGCTGGATTATTTATTGCATATTTAGGAACATTTTAGAAAGTAATTGGTCTCTTAAATCTAGCTGAAGTATAGGACAGTTCTCTGTAGTCTGTCACAAAATAGTACATAAACATGTATGTATCTTATAAATAGAGATGCTTGACAGGTACGTGGAATGTACATAATCAGGTCAATGTTTTAAGATGTACAGTATAGCACCATCTAGAATTAACACACCTATTAAAGATGAACCAAAGTGTAGCCAAAACATAAAAATAACTCAAGTAATTAACTACCCTGAGAGTACTACTAGCCTGTGAGTTCAGAATTGGTTTACATAATTTTCTCCGATAGAAAATTTTGTAATGCACCAATACATGTTTTCTGGCAGTGCTTGTTGCAAACTGACAAAGTTTGTAGATGAGTAAGCTCTGAAACACTTTATTGCTTTTTAATTGGACTGACTCCCACTGCTATTTTTGAAAAGTTTTTCAAAGTTTCACAGGGCCTGTTTTTCCATTCATAATGTGACTGAATGGTTGACCGAACGGGAGGTTTCAGTTTTCAGATGCTGAACAAAGCATGTAAAAGAATAGACAATACGTTTTGTGAACAATAAGCAGGCTGAGCTCAGAAGACATCCTGAAAGTATGACATATTTTGACAATGAAAGTTTGCACAACAACAGGCGTTGTTTAAGCTGCCAGGAAAAAGCAATTTAATCTCCATGTAAGAACGTAGTTCCACAGTCTATGTTTTGTAGCATTTTTGGCTCATCTTCATAAAGGTGTATTCTGGTTGCGTTCCACATTGTCACATTTCATTGTGAGGGAAAATATTTGTCTGGAGATGTGTGTATTTTCTCAACATGTTGCAGTGGTATCTCAAAGTTTTCCATCTATGATAATAAGCACTATAACTTATTGATTTGTCTGAATGACAACTGTGTGAAAAGGGAAGTGAGGTTAGTCTAGCTTAAAAAGGGAACCACAGAGCATTTTACTGTCAAGAAACAGAGCTCATCTTGCACATGTACTGGAGCCAGGCAGCAGTACTGAAAGAAAAGGGACATGGTTCCAAAGATTTCATCCGTACAAACAGGAGATATTTTTAATGGAAAAATAATACTTTACTTTTATTATGGGCGATCTGTTAAGATTGATAATTGCTCGAAGCAAAAACAAAGAGCTTGGTGTTGAACAGAAACTACTGTATTTATATTATTTGAATGTAGAAAAGTATATTTTTGAATACAATCATGAGGAAGATTTACAGAATTTTGTTAGTAATTGATAAAAATTAGTTCTGTACTAGAAACGGTACAAAAGGGAAACTTCAAAAGCAGCAGGAGTGCAGCTAAAACATCCCAGTTCTGATTATCTACCACATCAGTTTTTAATCCGCTCATCGACCAAGGATAACTTTTCGTAATTGGAATTTAAACCAATGGATATACACTTGCAAATTTATATGACATAGCACTCCTCTGTGTATTTTTAGTAATATTTGTATCTGGATGGAAAATGTAATGACAGACTTACTCATTTCATGCCACCGTCTGTTCTGTTCTGTTTGGCCCCCACACAGACAGTGTAGCATACTGCTGTTTGCAGACTTATCATATTTGCCTTTTAGTGCATTAAATAGAAAGACATGCATTTGTTATGAATTTCGACTATAGGTCTCAGTCTCCGTATGGAGCTGCAGTCCTGATCTCAACTTTCTACGTCGCCACATCAAGACACAGCTGCAGCCTTTTATAAAGTCTTGAATGTAATGTTTTTTTATGCTGTTTGCTACAGTGAGATTTGAGGCCTGACCAGAGTGCAGCATTACTCCATGCTGCTCCGCTGGCTCTGTTAGTTTAGTAGTGACAAGTCTGTTTGTACAGGTGAGCTGTGGCAAGGTGTCACGACGGCTTGCAAAATTAGCTTTGACGGTGTCATCATCCGAGTTACTCGCTGCATTATTGCATTTTATAGATCAGTGGGATTGTATTTCATGTTTGTTTTTTCCCACTAGTCTAGGCCTTCATGTAAACTGTGAAACATTGATACTGTTCATAATGTCTGCTGAGAAAAAGGGAGAACTTGAATTTTGCTCTTAAGATGCTTTACTATGTCATAGATACATTAGATAGATTGATGTCAAAGGCTTCGCCCCTTCAGCGTTAACTGTTTTCAGCAGTGTTTTTCATGTCTTGAAGGTGAGAGCTGTCAGGTGAAGTCATTCCAGTTCTGTACAGGGAGTAAACATTGTGTCAAGGATTACAAATGGAAGCACACTGACATTATTTATTCATGCTGACAAAGGTAACACGCCTGGAATATTTGGAGTCATTGGTTTCTGTACATATTTCTTCATTTGTCGTGGTGCGTACTGTGGATTCATATGCACCGGTGAGTATTTCAGTGTTACCGACGTTGTGATACAAGATTGCAATAAAGCACCAAGGTTTTTATGTAAAAGTCATTTCAGCATAAGAAGTGAATCCATGAACTGTAAGATATCAGTGTGTCTTCAATAAAGTGTTGTTTTATTATTACTTAATCTGACTCCTTTGTTAATTATGTCAACAGAAAGTGTTGAAACTAGCTGCCACACCATGGGTTTTATGCTCTGACAGCGGTTTCATTTTCCCCCCCGCAGCAACACGTGTGATTATATAACATGTATGCTGTTTACCATAAAAGCATATTTGAAATGAATACATGTAAGGGTGAGAGCTGTGGACAATTGCAGGCTTTCAAACACACAAAACTATTTGGGCGAATTGGAAAGAAGAGCAGAACAAATGGAAATGAATGCGATTATCTGTCGGGTCTCGGGCATCATTTTTAAAGAAAGACTTAAATTGTTGGTGCTTGAGGAGGCTATTTCAGTCGTCCGTCTCATCTTTGAATATGAAATGTGGGTGTGGATGTTGAGCACATCTTTGTTTCCATCACAGAGGAGCAGTAATTGAAGTTGGAGGTGAACAAGGGGGGGTCACAGATATCCCAGCCAATGATTAACAGGAAGTGCTTTCTTATTTGAGCATAAGAAGCAGTGATTTGCACATCAGACTCATTATATGTGGCGCAGCATAAAAGAGAGGACAAAATACTGATTTATGATGAGAACCTGCCAAGACCAACAAAGCTCTTGAATTTGCGGTATATATATCAAAGGCTTTGGTTTTACAATACTATCTAGCAGAGAGAAATCCATATAAACAATTTTGTATAAAATTTGTCAGTGTTTATGTGAATCCTTTCATCATTCAGTGCTACAGAATATATTGCACTTTATAGCCATGGGCAGCATGTCTCTCTGAGGAGAGTAAATTTAATTGGGTTATGTTTAGGGTGCTGAAAGAAATGCAGCTCTTTTGTTTTATTCAGCAGCTGTGTTGCTTATTGAACAGAAATGTAATTACCTCTGACATGCAGGCACCTCTCGCTGCAGAGCCACTGAGCCGACGTTCACGTTATCAAGTTTAACCGCCTGAATAAAGATGAGGGGAAGGCAGCTCCTGGCAAAGTATTTATTGGATGCACATTGTGTGAACACAATTACCTGTGGGCGTACAGTAATTGAAAATAACTGTTGAGGATGTCAGCCGGTTTGATACAGTACTAATCCGCCATATTCACACTCGGCACTGAATAGCAACTGGGCCTGTTCTTTTGCATAATGGAAAATCACTGTAATCAGATCAGAATCCCTGCTTTAAAGTATGTATCTGCTGGAGTTCTTATTATGCACCTTACCCGTAGAACTGCACCTTTATATATAAAAATCACAATATTCAGTCATCACAGCTTGTACAAAACAAACTGAAAGTTTCATCAAAAACAAAACAAAACAAGTATAATTTCATCAGCTGGCCCTCATCCCCAAAGCTAAACAGACAATCATCACATTCACAGTTCATGGACACGATACAGTAAATAGCTTCTCATTTAAATGCATGTGATACATCAGAACAACACATTATTGTTTAGAAAGGCTGAAGAAGTAATGAGAAAAAGAGTGAAACAACAGCACATTTAGTGTATTAAAAAGGCTACCCCACAGACCTAAACACACTTCTCACTAATTCATACTCTTATGATTCATTCATTGCAGTTGTTTCCAGCCTCTGTGCAAATCATATTGTTTCTTTTAAATGAACTCTGTGCAGGTTTAAAATATAAAATATGAACATAACCAAACGTATTAAAAATGCAGCTGCTGTCATTATCACTATCATTCATTGCCTGCGGGGGGCAGTGTGAATTTATTACTGCAATTAGCTGATTTCTCTGTAGGAGGTATCGCTGACATTTCTACATTTGCATGTGTAATCTGCTGCTCTTTCTGTCCTTTGCTGCAGGTGGCGCCTGCTTAATGTGAATGAATGAGTGAGCTTTTGAATTTGTGAGAGTTACATGCCTGTGCACATGTTAAAAAAAAAGAATTTGATTAAAAAGAGGAGAGAGCATCCTTTTGCTGGAAATGAAACATTCTGTGTGCACAAGCAAGGTCAGTGCTATCGGCAGGGGGAGATTGTATTTGCTGACTCCAGAGACTCCAACAAAATACCTTCCAACTTTGGCACATGGCCAGCTAAAGCACACCTACACTTTGGGACATCACATCATCTAATGCCCCACGCATTCTGTGCTTTATTCATTTTTAATCTGTAGCCACACACATATATGTACATACTGTACAATTGTCAGGAAACGCAGCCAGGCTGTCAGTCAGGAGTGCATCAGGGCAGAACAGGACGATCCCCTGAAGGCCCATCTCCACACACCGGACTCAAATGTACTTGCCGCTTCTTGTCATTAATATTGCTATTTGATCTTTTTGCTTCATTCATATGCACACATGAAACTACCTGAGCCTGAGCCGTGAAGATAAAAAAAAAAAAAAAAAAATCAGCCTTATTTTTAATCCTGCAACCGGAATTAATTCTTGTCTCCATGCTGAAAGTGAGAAATGCATCATTGCACTGAATGTAAAACTTTTCTTTAAAGAATCATAATTCTGCTTTAGCTGCATGAACGTACAAATAATGCAAGACACTCCTAGAAAGCCCAAGAGAAACACAAAAACTGCAGATTCGCCCAGGAGAATACTGTGTGGCGCTTGACATTTCATCAATCAGGCTTTGCAACGAGTCCATTGTTGCACCTTTGGCTCCTCATGCACCAGTGGTCCAGGCACTCTGGGGTCATCCAGGACGGGGGACGGGTTGAGCTGGACTGATGCGACGACTGACATCTACCCTATAGCACGGCTATCTGGTGGTGGAGGGGCTCTATTTATATCCTGACACACACACTGGGACTATGGGAATGCAGGAGGCCTCAAGCACAAACATTCCCCACTGCCAACTCTCTAACTGCTCTCATTTGCTACTGCAAACACAATGCTTTCATTTTACTGGAGTAGAGGGAGTGTTGGTTATATTTTCTTAATGATAATGCAGATTTGCTTTTATTAATGCACCCAAGAAATAACATAAATGAAATTGTACATTTGAGGTGCATGGCAGTCCTATTTTAAACCATATATATGTACAGACATGCACATAGCAAACACTTGGCAGGATATACACACCGCCCTAGTTAACTCTGTCTTGAATGTATACGAGGTGAGACAAACTGACAGGTCCAGAAGACGGGAGGAGAGGAGGGAAGGAGGGGCGGATGGATGCTGCAGCCATGGGCATTTTCTCTCTTCTGCAGTGAAACCTCCATCTCTGCAGTGTGTGATGTTTCGAGAACATCAAGACTCACAGCTCTCATGTTTCATACAAAGAAGGCACACACACATTTATTAGGCACTCGGATAACAACATGGGCACGCAAAAGGAGCAACAGGAGAAAAAACTGTATTGCTGTTGCTGTTGTTTTCCCAGGAGTTCGGACTTCTGACGAAAGCCATCACAGGTTGAAACATCATCATTTTGCTGAAGCGTAAAGAAGCTACTCTTGGGAATGCAACAACGTTTTTCCTGCCTTTTCCATTCTGTCATCCCACCGAGGCTGACGTCTGGTTAATCAGGTCTGAGTATAATATCCAGCTGAGCAAGCATGTGAAAATGAGACAAAATACTGTGGCCACTAATTGGATTACAAAAGGCAAATAAAGCCATGTGCCTTTGACCAACACAATTTATATCAAATCGTAAGCAATAAAGGAACAATACTGACAAGTTGAATTTCAGTCATCTAACGCTCTCAGAGTCCCTTTACAGTTACCTCAAAATGGCTGGATTTGTGAAACCTTGTCCTCACCGAGCCTTTACACCCCACAACTGAACGAAAATAATTGCTTATAAATATTCAAAAGAAACCATCACTCGTTTCAAGTGGTGAATGTCAGGCAACCTTCAGGACTCAGAGTTTTCCCTCGCCAACACGGGGTGACCAATTATTCCAATTTCCTTTTGGCGAAATGGGCGATTGCAATGCAAAGCAGACATTCATGACAGGAGAGGTGCACGTTGTCTGAGACACTAAGAGCAGGAGGATTTACATGCAAATAACTGTGGACAGATTTTCAAGCTAATAAAGGAATAATACTTCAATATGGCATGCAAATAAATATGTGGAGAAGAAGTAAAGAGTGGCACAATGTGTAAAAACACATTTTACTTATAATAGATATATGAGCATGAATGTCTAATGGTCGAACATGGTTGGAGGGACCCCAGTTTAGTCTGATTATATTTCTTTGATCTCTCTAAGCAGAGCAGAGTTTATAATCTATGTGTTAACACATTTTCCATAACACATTGCGTGTGAGTTCAGCTGAAAAGCACCTCTGAAGTGCCATTTTCCTGCACCACAACAGGCAGCACAACAGAGAAGGGACACTTCCAGCACTTTCATCATATATTTTGTCTTGTTTTCATTTCTCAGCAAAAACTAAAAAGGGATTATCTAAGAATGGAAATCAGGGCAGTCACGGCCGGCCAGAGAAGAAGAAGACTGAAGATGCCAATCTTTTCTCCCCACCGGAGCCGTTCGCCTCGGCAGCTAACTGGTTCACGATGTCGACACATAACAGCATCAGCAGGTCCTCTCATCCGCAGAGATCCTGGCCACTCTCCAGCTGTGTGTCAACCTTACCAATAATGGCAGCTGAATAACAAATATACCCTAAAGAAATCACAGAGGCCCCTGGGACTACAGGGTGCCGGTTCCATAAAGGTTATCTTCATGGCTGAAACAACATTTCAACAGATAGCGTCTTCTTCAGCAACAGAGGAGGAATAGATGTGTCTCTTTGGATTATGACAATAAATTGCTTCTCACGTTGGTGTATGCAAATGAAAAAGTCACTAATCAAATGCTGACTAATGAGAGATAAAATGTTGGCGTGTTGAAGTGCTTAAATACACAGTGATGAATGTGACCATATTTTTTTTTTACTGGCTCTGAGTTTCACTTCTCTTCCTGCATTGGCCAATCAGCAGTGGCCTGTCACACTGTTTCCAGGCTGAGAGATGCATTAAATATTGATGCCGCGAAGCGAGAGGATTTACATCATACTTTTCTAAATTGTATGAAACCGGACACAGGAGGATGAGAGAAATAATGGAAATGAAATGAGAAATTAGATTTATAACACGCTGCCTTTTGTTCCTGACTATGCACTGAAGTGTACAAGTACAGAGAAGAGCTGAAGGGAAGGTTATGATGGAGGATAGTGAAATCTTGATCTTTCACCATGACTGCAGATACCACAAGGAACCTGGAGGCCTCTCACTGTGAAATCCCTCCATGTTCCTGAGGTGTATAGGTCGTGATTGGTTCAGGGGAAAACTGCAGAAATATTTGTTTGATTTTTTTGTCACTCTACTAAAAATCATGTTCCTTTGAGAAATGCGCCTCATGTAAATTGTCCTTTTTCACAGGAGACATTTTGTCCTGTCACAGTAGAAAAAGCACTGGTGTAATTATTAAACTGAACAATTTCCGAACCCCATTTAGCAGCTTCAGTTTCGGGGTCCCGGTATTGTACATGCTGGCTCTTTGTCACACTGTCATGGCTCGTTGGGACACTTGAACGGAATAGAGCCGTTGTTAATGTCATTACTAAGACTTTTCCTACCATGACAAGTCAAAATGTCTGCTGTGCTTTTTCTCCAAAAGAAAACGTCCTTTCATAAGATTATACAATTTCTCCATATAGTAGAACAAAGAACGTGTTTTATTTTAGATACCTTATAACTGATAGTATAAAATAAATATGGTTTTGTAATATGGATATTGTTATTACCAATGGACATCACATATCTAAAAGTTGATATACAGAAGTCTAGATTAGAGCATTTATATGGGGCATAGCATAGTCAATAACAGTAATAGTAGCAATTATAGTTGACAAAAATAATAAATGTTTGTCAGAAGAGAATTCTGAGAAACACTTAAGTTACCGCTTGTCATCTTTCTCTCGGCAGACACTTTGACATAATAGGTAAAGCCCAGGTTGTAAGTAACAACATTACTGTATCATTTAAGCGTCACCTGTGCCTGTGAGTCAGCAAGCACACGATCAGAGCCCTAATATGACTGTTATTAGTTTCACTCTGGTTGACAGGTCAACACTTCTGCTGTGAGAGTCCACAGACCTTTTTCACAACAGCCATTTCGACAGTAAGAGCACCGGTGTTAGTAATAACACTAATGATGGCTGCAATGTGTTGAGGTGAGTCAGTTCCAGGATTCAAGTATGTTGACTCACTGGAATGACTGGGACACATAACGGAGAGGAGTAATCATTGACCTTATTAGTTACAAACGTGCTTTTTTTGTTACGTCAAAATGTCTGCTGTGTCAAAGCTCCATTAGACCTTGTTTTATGGAAATGAAATGAAACTTTAATGACTGGCCAATGACTTATTGTCTCCGTCAGTTTCTGGCGTGTGAAGCAGCGTTTGGATCGTTCTCACTGTGTTCATTTGATGTTTCATGGCCTTGAGCTTTGGCTCCCGCTCCATCCCTGATCCATATTTAGAAAGGAGTGCAGCGCCCTGTAGATTGGGGCACCAATTAAACGGCTATTAGAGGACTGCTGAAGTGGAAGATGGTGCACTGGATGGCAGCGAATCACTTGGATGTGTCAGCACTTCTTTTGTATCAACTGTTCTGATATTAATGGGCTGTGTCTCGCTGGAAGGGTGTCCACGTTATTTTGGCAAAGCTGAAGGTCGAACGGTGAGAATTGATTCGACTTTGGCTGAGCTGTGAAGTGCATTATGCAAGATGAACCTGATCCTCTCCTCCCTCAGACTGTCGATGGGAGGTGTTGACCCGCTTATTGATGACTAGACTCCACTTTTTTTTGCTCGAGTAAGCACAGGTCCCCCCTCCTCTCCCTGCAGCGTGGACGTGTGAGCTCTGGCCGGTCACTGATCGATGCAAAACCTGTCTTCAAAAAACAGTCGGTGTACTTGTGCTGCTCTCCACAGTCGGGAGCTCACAGAATGCCGACGCAATGCAGCGGGTGGACCACAGAGCTGGGACCTATGGGCAACACTACCCCAATCATACAAGGTAGAGCTCCACTCATCCTCATTGCTGGAACTGCATGTGCTGCTTTGGTCTATCTAGGGGCAGAAGACAACATTTCATCTAAACTTTGCCAAACTTAATACAAAGTGAGCATGAAATGTAAGCCATCTTTAGCTTTATTAGTGTTATGGGGAATTTTCTCGTTCATTTGAAAACCTTGTTGAGAATCAGGATTCACTTGAGAGAGTGTGAACAATCTACTACTTGCACTGTTATTGTTGCACATACCACACGTCTGAACACAAGAGACAAAGACAGTTACTTGATTTTAATTTCCAAGTAGATATAATCACCACCAGTGAACATAATTACCTCATGCCTGGAGGCATAACTGATTGGATGTAATCAAATCCCGGTAATTGTCTTTGATTCTGTGGTATTGAACAGAAACAACAATTTATACTCCTGCACTTCTACCTTTGTTCTGCCAGATATTTGAAATCTAGGCCCTGCCATCATCTCGAAATGCTGGCGGTAAAGTGAGATATGAATAATAGACTAAAGGAGCCCGGTGGACCGTGAATTGTTGAAAAATCTATACTAATAGTTGCTGCGAAAAGTTTCACACCTGTGCTGTAAAATATCTAAAACACCCCGGACTTGTGCCGTCAGTATTTCTGTGATATTGTGCATGATAATAGGAGGAAAATCCATTCTTTCACACCCACACAGCATAGATACCTGAAATGAAAAGTAGCAACAACAACAGAGATTCCGGGAAAGCAAGTTTTCTGTCTTTCCTTTAAGTATCATGAATGATGCACTGACATAAAATGTTCTAAATTGCAATGACTTCACAAGACATGAGCAGGTGTTTTATTGTTTGACAGATGCATCAAGACATTTGTACAATTTTGCCTCATGTTTCCAGCCCCTTTTTTTTTTTGCTTGATGGTCTTTTGAATACCACCCAGAACACCTGATACTGTTCTGAGCCACAAATAATTGGCACTAGCAGATTAAAAATAAAACACCTACTTCACACTTCAAAGTAAATTTATGTGTGAATTTTTTTTTTTAAATCTTGAGCCGGGGAGACATGCTGCGCCTGTCTGAATGTGACAGTTTGAGGGAAAAGGACCAGAAAGAGCTCGTGTGTAAAGTGTGACTGCAGCTGATGTGTGCTCTTTACAGGTTACTGATTCAACCGTTCGAGCCACAGAGCGATTGAAAAATAGGTTTACAGACATTTTAGATCTGCTACAAGGGAGAGAGTCAGGAGAAGTGCAGATTGAGATTGAGGGGCCACAGCAAATTCAGCTGTATCTCATATTTCACCAAAGAAGAACAAACAACTGGAATTTAGTCTCATGTGTATACATTTGTGTGACCTTGCATAGAAATGATTGATATCATCTGATACATGCCAAAGTTCTGACCCAGGTTAAAAGGACTGCAGCTGCTATAATTCATCCTCTAGATATTTCCACTGAATCCGGTAGATGGCGCTGTCGCAGTGCCTCCAGCACCCAGCAGCATCCAGATCAGAGCTGAGAGAGTTGAACCAGCGTGCACAGTAGTGTCCAGGCATATGTTTGTGGGGGTGAGGAGGAGCAGGACGATGGTGCTTGTCTCCCAGTCTGCCTCGATGAGGATTTAGGTTTCCTGCAGCTGCACCCCCTCCACCCAGATCAGTGGCCTTGAGGATGTACGGTGACGGAGAGGGCACCGTGTGGGACCGGGTCGGGCGGCCCCACCGGGACTGTATGTGCTACCTTGGACCTCCTACTACTTTGATGCCCATGATGTAAGACTTTTCAACTTTTACAGACGCGGTGCAGCCGAGCGACAGGCGCACCTGTTGCGCACTAGTTTGCACAGGTGCATGGATAAAATAGATAGAGCAGAAGTGCTAAAATGATCAGAAAAGCTTTGAAGTCTAATTTATGCCTTAAATTTAAGTGAGAGTTTGTTCTTAATAGTAATTGTTGTGAGTCAGATTACAAAACCTTCCCGGGGCTGTGGATAGGATTTGGCACCACAAGGGACTTTTACGCACGGGTTTTCTCTGAGTGGGTCAGTGAATCATGTTTTCCCTTTGGTTTTAAAAGGCTGTCAGGTGCATCGTAGCCTACTACAGAGCTTTAGTGCTGCAATAATAACACCTATGGAGCAAAAGTGTCCGGCATGTATCTCCTGTGCATGATGTCCTGTGTGGTAGGCTGTGCGTATTTTTGCGCTCCGCTGCCTGTGCACGCAGCTGTCACCAGTGATCCTCCTCCATCTCTGCAAATCACTCCTGATCGATTCATTAGTTTCCTATAAGCCCATAGTAGGAGTTGCACAGTGCATGGTATACAACAGTTGCAGGAGCAGTCACTTTGGCTTAGTGTCTTGACGCAGGGCCAGTGAAGGATGATGATTTCTGTACAGTACAAGAGAGGCGCTGCAGGGGCCCTTAATGCCGGCCTCTGTGGCTCAGACACCACTGACTCTCCTGCTGCAGCCAGCGAGGACTCCTGTCTCTGACACACACAGGCTCCCCTTCCTCTCCTCTCTCTTTGTCTTCTAACACCGCCGCCCCTGCTTCTCTCCTCCCAGCGGGATGCGCAAGTCGCCCGACGTGAGCCCCAGAAGGCTTTCGGACATCAGCCCCCAGCTCAGACAGCTCAAGTACCTGGTGGTGGACGAGGCCATCAAGGAGGACCTCAAGTCCTCCCGCTCAGTGGAGGACATCAACAGCGCGTCCATAGAGGAGCGGATACTGAGGATCACCGGATATTATGGATACCAGCCTTGGAGCGCGAGCTACAACAGTGAGTCCACGCGCATGCAGCTGCAGCTCGGTGGTGTGCTGACATGGTTGGATGCTTCGTGTGGGTGGATGGAGTTGAGGGACTGGGAGCACAGGTTAAAAGGCTGCATGTGAGAGGATAATGTGCATGTGTCTAGTACGAACCTGTGGGCAGTGGTGGGAGGAAGTACTCACATCTTTTACTCGAGTAAAAGTAGGAGTACCACAGTGTAGAAATACTCACAAGTAAAAGTCCTGCATTGAAATCAGCAAGTATCAGCATCAAAATATACTTAAAGTACAAAAAGTAAAAGTTCTCGTAATGCAGAATGGCCCATTTCAGAATCATACATATTATATTACTGTATTATAAATATTGATGCATTAATATGTACATTACTTAAATATGGCAGCTGTAAACCAGGGCTTATTTTTACTTTATATGTTGCAAGGTAGCTTGGGAAGTTCACCAAGTATATACTAGTACATCATAAGTTATTAGTTGATTATGTTTTGTATTATAAATCTGTAAAGAAACTAGTAATTAAAGGTATCAAATAAATTCAGTGGAGTAAAAAGTGCAAGATTTCCCTCCAAATGGTATTGGAGTAGTAGTAGTGCAAATACTCAAGTGAAGTACAAGTACCTCAAAATTGTACTTAAGTACAGTGCTTGAGTTAATGTCCTTGCTCATTTTTCATCACTGCCTGTGGGAAAGTGTTTGCTCATTGTTACTCTGAGAGTTAACAGGATGATGGAAATCACCCTGTTGCGCTGTTTCACCAACCAGAGGCACATTGAGACATTTTGGGCCTCAGGATTTAAGGCAGCGTGATGAATCTCCCTTGGATCCAAACACTCCACTTCTTTTTATCCATCATCTCTTCCTCATCCTTGACATAAACCTGAATTTGCTGAAGCGAAAGTTCAAGGGCTGCTCATCCACATACAGAACAAGAAGAGAGCTCATCTCAATAGGAAAATAATGATATGTATACATAGTGTCAGTCACAATGATGGTGCTCATTTTTATTATTATTTTCACTGAATCTGAATTAGCACTCAGTGTCATTTTGAGAATTAGTTGCCAAAGCATCAGTGTTGCTCTTGGTTGCAGCAGACAGCGGATTTGCTTCACTGGAGCTTGTTGAGCTTGGAGTCAGACTGTGCTCGGAGCAGTTGATTCTTTGAAGGAAAAAAAGTTGTCAACGCAGCTTTTATTTCCCTCTTTCATTTCCCTCTCTCTCTCTCCATCACTTCAGTATATTTGCACAGCATTAAATGTCTGAGCTGTAACTGCTGGATGATGGATTACAGTCTTGCTCCACTTGGTCCGCGGCTTCATCTAGGACAGGGGTTCTCAAAGTGCGGCCCGCGGGCAAGTGGCGGCCCTCAGAAAGATTTTGTGTTAAATGAAATGCATGCACTATATTTTAGTCGTTCCATTTTAATTCTTTAACTTTGAGTGTCGCAGGGATTGTGTCTGTCATCAGTGCGAGTCAAGTTGGCAGTTTAATGTGGAGGTGAGATGAAAAAGTCACCACAAAAAAGAAAAGAAAAGGATCAACTCTTACTTTGTCAGACCTCAGGGGACAGATAATGTGTTCTGCATTGTCTGCAAATGTGTGAATTCAGTGCTCAGGGAATTTAATGTTAAACGTCATTATGAGACCAATCACAAATGAGTTCATGGATTTTCCTCTGTGGCCCTCAATCATACGCTGGCTCCCAAGTTGGCTCAGTCATCAAAACTTTGAGAGCCCCTGATCAATGAGCTCTATCTTGCTGCGGTGGTGTCAGGACAAACCACAGTCTTAATAACTGTCAGTCTTTTGTTCATTTGGTTGTTATTGCTGCTCTGGTGTGGATACCTTCACTGGGACTTTGCTGGCTGATGATAGCCTTTAGCTGGCGGCTGGTGAAAACATTTTGTAAATTTCATATGACAGACTGCAATATTAAACAGCTGTGAGGCTATTTCAAAATTCATAGGCCTATACGTAACATGTGAAGACTGCAGACTTCACAGGACGCCTGCTGCTCAGATCTGAATTTGTCTTTGCTTTTTTTGTACTAGTGCTGTGACGAGAGAAGGAATAGTGAAGCAAGGAGGAATATTCAACCAGAGCCTGATTGAAATGTGTGTGGTGACCACAACCCACAATTGAAATATATTATATATATATGTTTGTTGCAAGAAGGGAGATGCATATTTCAACAAACAAATAAACGATCATCATCAATCATTAACGAATTGTATGCATCAACTCAATCATGACCCTTGATTACGCAAACCAAATCTATGCAGTCAATTATGAGATACAAACTTTTTGCATTTGTGGTGCCCCCTAGATGTGAAGTGCAATGCGCAATACATTAGCTTAAAGAAAACTCTTCAACATGAGTCTCAAATTTCAGGTTGATATTTCAATGTGTTCATGAGTTACTGCAAATTTTTAAAAATTACCTACAAGTGGAAAGTGAGTGGAATTTTTAACTCACCTAATAAATGTAGTTGCCTCCTAGTCTGTTTGATTTGCATAGTTTACCTAAACCGTAGTCTGAAATTATCTTTTTATGTGCACATTATCCATTAATTCCCCAAGAACTGTGTTGATTCAAGCAGCTCATTATCTTCTCTATAACAGTTCATTTTGCATGTAGTCACCTCATTGGAATAGCTGTTGTGGAAGTATTATTGTTAGACTGGTTGTGTTTGTACCAACATGAAATATTTATATATAATTTTCTGAAAAGCACACAGACACGTCAGATTAAATGAGACAAATGGTGAGTTCAATTCCAAAACACAATGTCCTTGTTGAGAAAATGTTCCCCTGAAACAACAGTCAATACTAGTCGTACTCTGTCCCTCATAATAGTACTTTGTGGACTGTGGGCGTATTGCAAATAAAATATTTCATGACGAGCTGCACTGTTGCATCAGACAATCAGTGGAAATGTCACTTTTCAATTAAGTGATGTTGCATTTTGCCTTCCAATGTTCTGTTTCCAACAAACCAGGCCTAGAGTAAAATGAAACCACGTTCCAAATCGGCACAGTCCTCTGTTCCTTCTGGACCACCCACAGTAATTGCAGCCGTGCTTCGTGGGGACAGAAGTCTCACTCGTCACACACTGCACACAATTGCATGCCATGCGTTGGGCAGAGTCAGCCCACAGCTCCCTCCAGCACACACGACCTCGCTACTCAGGACCCACTCGCAACCAGAAAGCAACGGCTAATGGCTGGAGAGCGGAGGGCTGATGCCGAAGGCAGCCAATTTCAGGAGTGGTGGGAGGCTGAGCGCTTCGCAGTGGAGTGCAAAGAGACGCCTGTTTGTTTCATTTACCACCAACCTTTCCAAACTGGCACATGTGCTCTTTCACACAGGAGTAAGCAGAGCGAGAGGGAAAGTGGAGCTGGTAGTAAGCCACGACTCGGGCTGAGGATGAAAGGTGGCTGTGTGACTCAGCTGCGATGTGCGACTTAATGGATCATCTAAATATCCTGAGCATGAGACTGCTGCTGTAATAGCCCCCTGAGCGTAACTGTGTGCATGTGTAACTCAGCCAAATACAACATGAAGACCTGGCTCTTTTTTATCAAACCTGCATGTGAGACACTTGAGTGAGTCACATGCAAACTCAAAGCAGAATGAAGCGAGAGTTTTGATTTTGATGTAGCAGACATAAGCAATGGCGGGTTTGTCCCTTTTATCCCAGGATGCCACAGCTCTGGATTCAAACTGTGTTTAGCATGTTTGCACCCAGCTTTGTATGTCCTCAACTGGCTGCAATGTCTTCTGTTTGATTCTTATCTCAGGTGGCATCTCTCTCCTCTCTGCCTCTATCCGCCGCAATAGATCAATGAACACGTAGATACAGCCAAAATGCCACTAATCAATCCTCCTCTCAGCGAAGATCAACAAATCATCGCACAAACGACCCACCTGAGAGAAAAACACTCTTACTCACTCTTGCACTTTGAAAATGGCTGTAGATGGAGGGTTTGATGTCTCTATCAAAGAAAAGGTCACTGGTTACAGGAGAAAGGTTACTGAAGAGAATATACTGAGCTACATCTATAAAATACTTTTCACTCATTTGTATTTTCTAGATTCAATCTAAGTAGCAGTTGATTGGCAACTTAGAGCAAAGACCGTGAGACATCCACTGGTCAGTTTTGATGTAAAGCGGCAGAGCGATGGTGATATCAGTGCTGCACATATTCTGACATCTCATTTACATTATGTCCATCCACCACCAATTCAAACAAAATGCTATCTTATAAAACCTACCCACGTCATGATTAATAAAACATGACTGAATGTCTTTTTCGCAGACTGATTAGAATTTTGCCCCGAACAGAAATTGAATTCGATATTGCTGCTGCAGGTTGAGTCTTTAAGATTCAATGGAGCTATTTTCACATGCAGGAAAATGGGACGTTAAAACCTCTTTTTAAATTGACAGTGTCATCACTTTCCCCTTTGCCTGAGGAGGCTTCAGGACAGGGAAAAAAACCCTTTTAGCTAAAATGATACCTCTTAAAATCATCTTGAATCGGATGTTTTTGGGGCATTTGCTTGATCTTGGTTAATGTTTTTGATTGCTTAAGTTGGTCTTTGCATTCATTAAATATGCAGTATATTTAAAAGAAGAGGTTTTTCTCTGATTTGCAGTAGCAAAATGAAAAAGATGTTGCCATATAATATAAGTTAAAACCTGAAGCTGTTTTTCTCTCTTTTCACTTTTCTTTCACGGGCAAAAAGTTAGGTTCTTGTTTCATTTAGATTTGACTTTTGACTTTAGATTCTCCAAAAGGGAAAGACAGGATATACTTATACCAGGTCCTTTTGAAGATGATATTAACCTAAATGGAGAGCTGGTTGCCAACTTCTGGCTTTAGTGCTGTTTTAAAATGTATTTATGAAATCCAGAGTAGGTTTTTTTTGCTCAGGTGAGTTAAGTCCATGGACAAGTTCAGGCTGAAAGTTTGTTTTACATCAAAATGGCTCTCTCTAAGTTTAGGTCCGTTTACTTGTAAATTTGTCCCTTTAGGTTCGTCAAGTTTCACAGAGAAGTGAAACATTTGTCAGACAAACAGACTTTGTTCTTATGTTAATTTACTCCTACTATCTATCACCAATGTAACGTCCCCTCTGGTGCAATTTTAAAGCTTCACGAGGCATGAAATGAGGTTGGATTCTATTTTGAGCTCAGGGTTTGGACATGGTAAGACGCAACAGTGGAGCAGGTTGTAGAGCGCCTATGTAGGCATTCACTGCTGGCAGTAACAGGACAGCTGGGAGGGACGGGCAAGGTACGGCTGACTGTGACTGACGACCAGAATGACTGCTTTCAACTCAGCTGGAAGTGAGGAAAAAGACCAGGATAGGTATCCAGATACACTCTCTCGCTTGCTCAGCTCCTTGTGGATGAACTCCTAAATAACAGAAGCGTTTTCCTGGAATATCCATTTTACATTTGAACTATTAATCAGAGAAATTGGACAGTTTTTCCATCAACAGGAAAAGCCTCAGTCGAGGATGCAATGCAGCCAGAAGATGTTGCATTGAGAGCGAAGGTTACATCTCACATTGAAAAGGTGTTGTTCACTCCCTTTGAAGTAAAAACCACAGCTGGGTGCGACAAGCTCGAGCATGTTGTCTGAGGGTCTGAAAGGCACTCCTGGAAATACAGTCAACCACTATCTCAAATGAAAGTAAATGAGGGAGCTTGAGGAAAGTCTTAGACTGATGAGCTGTAACAGTATTCTTTAAAAACTATAGCGTTGCCAGTATTTGCCTGACCATGTGTAAATGGTGCATAATAATGGAGACCAGCGCTGGCATTTCACTTGTTCATTTGTCACAGTCACCAGAGATAAATCCGTGTGATGCGGAACCATCACGGTGTGTATTAGACTGGAAGCGAAACCTCTCCATCCTTGATCAACATCCTCCACATCTGTAGCCCTGATTCAAGCCAAGCGACCACACGCACAATCTGGGCTCAAGTGTCATGATGTGGGCCACTGCTCAGTCAAGGGGCAAGATCATATACATATGTAAACAGTGTTACACTCAAATTTGCACATGCTCACATGCACAGTCATCCACAAAGAGACGGAGCAAAAAGAGATGAAAGAAATGGAGGAAACAACAGTGCAGCATTTAGGTAAACAATTCATTGCCCTGCAGAGTTTCATCTCTATAATGTTCTTCTTTCATTATGCATGCATTTTTAAAACACTGCTACATGTTTTAGTGATATGCATAAAGTACAAAGTATAAAAAAATGTACCCAGAGGACTTGATCATCATGATATAGTTAATATTTTATGTAAATGGGTTATATGACAGTGGCACATATATTCATGACTTTCTGGGCACATACCAAATCCATATGGTGCTCCTGTCAACATCTTGACATGTTGTCTGAACAGGATTATTCAGACATACAGTCCTTTTGCACCTTTGGGTATTTATGTGTCAATAACTGTCTTACCCGTCACCGGAGGGACCGAGGTACTGTCTATGCATTACACAGTATGAGTACTGAACAAAGCCAAACAAACCAACCAAAGGGATTTGAATGTCAGCAATGAAAGGAAGGAGCACACAATTTAGCGCAAGAGACATTTCTGACACTGTCTTTGGGGCTTAAACAAAGTACATATAGACTCAGTGAGGTACTGAGCATATTGGTCCAGCAGGAATTGAACAGGAAAACATGATTAATTTGGTTCAACATGTTTAAAAATGAATTAGATCGTTTGTGTTTTGAAGAGCATTGTTTCAGCTTTATAAGATTGGAGTGCACCCAAATCACATGACTTTCTGACTCTGACCCGTCCTTAAATAATTTCCTTATCGGGTTTAAAAAACACTGTTTAAGCAGAACAATTCAAGTCTCATGTTCAGTCTGAGCGGTGCAAGCAAAGGCTTCTCTGAACAAGTGTATTTTAGGCTTTTTCACCATCTCCAGTACAGTGGAAGCAGCTTCTGTTGCGTAACGTCACATCTATAATTGAGGAAGATGCATAGATCATCACACACCTGCTCCCAGAGTCCCGCTTGTGCCCAGTGGACTGGAGGAGCTGCAAATCAGCTGTGCGGCTTTGAAGACGAAAAAACCTCCAGCCTTGTCTCTGTCAGCTGCTCGTCTTCGCTCCCAGTGTCATCCAAAGTGGTGGAGAAGGGTGGACGCAGTGGAGCAAATGAGACCGCTAATTCAGTGGAAACAGTGTTGTGGAAAAATATAGTTCACAGCTGGATATTTCTTAGAAGACCCCTTTAGTTTCTCTTGCACAGGGACATTTTGAGACAACTGGTTATTGCTTGTGCGTCTGTCTCTCAGAATTAATCCTGAAGACAATAGCGTTAACTGAATTATAGCTGTTCTCAGTGCCCACTCTTCCCTGTAATGGAAATCCTGCCAGTTTAATGCCACATCCTGCTCTGCTGTCACCCCCTTTCTCCTCCTCACTCCTTTTATCCTCCGTTAATTAGAAGTTGTGAAGTGATGACTCCTACCTCTGCGTAATTAATCCAGGGTCTGCTGTGGCCATACACAGCACATCGCTGTCTTTGTTGGCCACAGAAGAGCAGTGCTTGGGAACAGGGAGAGCAAAAGTGTAAATGGAGTTGTTGAAGTAATTAGGAGGCTTACATGGACATCTTGATGGGAGAGGATGAGTATTGATGGCAGCTTGTGGCCCCCGATACACACAAACACAAGCCTTCGATAACTGCTATCAGCTAGTTTCAGTCACGGTGTGAGTGTGAGACTTTACATTTTCGGGCCCACTTGTTCTGTTCGTAGCAGCAGAACAGCGAGTGCAGATATCATTAATATAACAGAAGACAACGGTCCAAAAAAAAGGGGGACAAGTCTACATTCTTGACACTTGGATCCATGCCAAGTGTCAAGAGCGAAAATGTGGAAGAGTAAAAAAAGAAACAAAAGTCAGCTCTATCTGTGTCTCAGTCATGTAGTTTTAGCACTGGTTAGGGAGAAAAGTGTTGCATCAACTGACCTAGATATAGAAAGATGGGCACCGCTGTCATATCCCTGCGCCTATTCTCCTATTTTTTCCAGCAATCCTGCCCCTCTCCATTTGAATTTTTCCTTAGAAAGACATAAGCTTCCTTTACCCTTGCTGCCAGTTTTGCATATCCCACCACATTAAGCTCCCCTATTGATAATTGCCTTTCATATTCTATACTCCCAGAGCAAGGTGCAGGGTTGGTGTCAGCCCTGGTGCACGGCCAACAGTTGACCTTCTCACAGCATCAAGGCCCGAGACGTTACAGCATCCAGCACTAACCCACAGATGTTAGTCACACTGCTTCCTTGTCAGCTGATTAAGAGGCATTCTGAGTGGAGAAGCAAGAAAACGTAGGACGGTAGATAGACACGCTGCATTCTTCTAGTCCTCTGGTTCTTCTGCACCCAATTGGCCAAAAGTAGTAATTCAGTAGTGCTTTAAGGTTTATTTGATGGATGGGATTACATTTTCCACTTTGACTGACTAACTGAGTGATTGTACGCAGCTGTGTGTTTCAAATATTTATTGAAGTAATGAACGTTGCTTTCATTTTCTTGTTAGAATGGGATCACAAAGCTGTTAAAATCGTGCACACTTTTGCAGGACTTTTTATGGACGCTGATCAATGTTCTCTAACCACACAAACAGATGCAAAGGCCTATAGGTGGATAAATCAAAACACTGTATCACATTCATTGTACAATAGATAACTGAGAGAAAAACTCAATGACAAAGCATTCATTACTCACCGGTGACCAAAATGAGTCACTTTCCACCATCAACTCAGAATATGGGGCAGAAAACATATTGTTAACTCTATCTTTCTCCAGGGTCAACACTCCTCTCATCAGCATTAGTCACTCATATTGTCCAGGGGCTGACTGCAAAGAGATGATGACTAATTCTTCAAGTGTTAATTCTGTGTTTTTTTAAACTCGATACTTTGTCCCCAAGGATAAAATACGTCAAAAAAACAAAATCATTAAATGTTCTGATGGGATAAAGTTGACATTTTTTTTGAGGTCACATCTGATAATTTTAAATGTATTTAAAATGTATGTATGTATGAAGGTGATTATTAGGCTTGATTGTGTTGTCAGTTAACTGTGTGTTCCTGCATATTTTTGTCCATTGTTTCTTGATAGGTGATTATAAGTTTGTTGATAATTAAAATGCAAACACTTGCGTCAGTGTAAGTGGAAGTAAGATTCATAGCAATCAAATTGCAAGAATGTACAAAAGATTTCTTTCCCACGCATAAATAGAATATATACATTTGTTGGATTAGCTGTACATTCAATTTCCCAGGGAGACTTGATGGCCTTGTTTGCATCAAACTGCAGGCTATATACGTGTTCGGCTCTCACATATAGATCGCATTGGGATTTTGTACTGTTTCATACTTCTGTTTTAATGGATAAAAAGAAATACAGAGTCCTTCAAAATAACAAACGCACCCACTGACACACAGACATTGACTGCTGTGTTACACCACACATCACTTTACTGTACCAGCGGGCATTACAGTACATGCCAGGATTACATACGGTCCAGATACAAGACTTTGCCGGGAGCAGAGATGCACAAAGCCACACTCACACATATTTTACCCTTCAGCAGTTCTGCTCGGCCCACAATTGTTGACTTTTTGCAGGTGTCCTATGCGCGTGATTTTCTACAGATCTACTATGTAAAAAAAGATAAAAAATATTAAAGTGTGGTTTGAGTCTCTCTTAGGATCCTTTTTGAGGATGCACTATTATTATCCCCAGTCATGCAACATCTGCTCATGCCACCTTCTTATTTTGCTCACTGTTTGTCTGTTTCCATTTGTCAAACAGGCATTTCTTACATAATCTACAGTATGTGTGACTGAATGTTTGCAAGAGAGCTACTTCTGAACTTTCACAATCTCCTGATTCTTCAGTCTCATCCCCTTTGTCCTTGTTTAGCTCTACTTTTTGTCACTTTCCTTTTCAAGGTAAAAGGCAGGGACACAGAGAGAGAGAGAGAGAAACATGTTGCAGCCATTTCTGCCACCGCTGCAGCAAAAATCGAGCTCAGCATGCGAGGCTTTAAATTAATTTGCAGAGGGTTTCTGTTGTCTAAGGAAAGGGAGAAACATGAGCAGTCATGCATGGTGGGTGAAGAATAGTTCTGATAAATGAACTCATTTGGTCCAGTGTTTGCTTACTTAAAAATTCAGTATTAACCATTATGTAAATTTGGAAAATATTGCAAGTTTATTTTCAGTTTGTTTAACATGGAGCTTTAGGTATGTCGGTTCACGCCACACTTTGGAGAAACATTTTTTAAAAAGCCCATCACCCTTACATGGTCCTGACAGTCATATAGAAGCAGTGCTGATTTCTCATATCTTGGTTAGCATATGGAAAAGAGTTTGCTGTAGAGGAAGGGTGGGGGTTGTGATGATGCAGCCCTGGGGCAAACCAGCAGGGGGGAAACAGCAAGCCTCCTGGATACTGCGCTTGGTTGTTACCATTGGAGAATCAGATATATTCTCTCACCAGGCTGCAAAGCATCTTCACTCTCTGAAATACACTCTCTGACTAAAGCCTAGGAATAGCACTCGCACATCAGTGAATGAGGCTGCAGAAGCAATTTCTTCACTGGTCACTAGGTTGGGGGATGTGTCACCTTTGGGCAGACTAGCTGTTTTTCCCTGCTTTCAGATTTTCTTATCTAACTCTTTGCAAGAAAGCAACTAAGCTTCCCTTTGAGCAGGTGACATTCTTGCTGATAGGACGTTGACGGTGTACGGAAGAGCTGCTGTAAAGAGCGAGTTGCTTCCTGAGAGAACTCATAAAAGCCACACAAGGTCTGAACAGATCTGTCAAAGAAAGAGGATGAGGCTCGCAAAAACAACAAAGCAGATCATCTTGATGAATCTATTTCGAGATGATAGAGACGTCCATACTGCCTCTGTGTACAGGCTGTGATAGGCCGGCTTCTCGGTGTCTCCGCATTATAAAGATGATCACTGGTGAATGTTTGACAGCTGATCCCTTATGTCTGAAACGGTTCAAAGAGAAAATAATTATCTCTGAAGACTGTTTGCGCTCCAGCTTTAATCTTCTTGGGAAACTATGCTGTTGTTTTTTTGAGCTGAGATTTAATTAACGTCAGTAGAAATTTGGAGCAGCTGATGGGGTATCGAGTTGAAATTGAGATTTTACTTGTTTGCTTGTAATTTCACATCCAAGTCACGTTTGTACACTGTTGTCTAGCTGAGTCTCTCAATCTCTCATTCCATCTCATAGATTATTGGTGTGCTCGAAGGAGTATCACTAATGACTGTGTGAGTGTAAGCAAGTTGATTTCCTTTGAAGTGCAAAAGCCATGAGCAAGCGCATCCGACCATCTCTCCGGTTCCTCGCTGCATGGAGGGTTTCATAAATAGTGAACAATAGTGCAGCGCGAGCGCAGAGAACTCCCCAGATGACAACTTTTCATGTGTCCTGACCGTCATAGATCTAAAGTGTTTTAAAGTCTCCTTGTGGTATATTACAAACTGTTCAACATGATGAGCAGGACACGACTTAAAAGATATTTCGTGTTCCCCCTCCCGTGTCCTCATTCAAAGCTCAGCATCTGTCAGGGATACATTTTTGAGCAAGATGTCACTTTGCCTTTTTGAGCCTCAGCACAAAAGTAATTCTACTTTAAAGAAGCGCTGGACAGTAATTCAATGTTTTATCATCTTACATTATAATCACGTCGCGATCTGATGATATCGTCAACCATAATTCTGTTGTCAAAATTGGTAGCAATGAATAGTGAAAAAGGAAATCACTCAATTACTTAGAATAGAGCAGGAGTAATTAAGTCCCTCTTCATTTTGCACTGGCTTCATCTGAAAGTTCTGTCACGTGGCTCTTACACAGACCCAGAGTATTTCCTCTTGTGCAGTCTAATATGGGGATTTCATTTAGGTATTAAATCAATAGGTCTGTGATGGGGCTACAGTCAGTCAGTGAGAGTTGTGAAGGCCAAGGGAGCGACTCTTCCCCATGCATGTCACTATAAGTCATTATTATAACCCCCAGCGTACAAAGTATTCAATGTGGGGTCAGGAAATCAGGCAATTAAAGGAGCTGTGGACATGGATGAGAACCGACAGCCAATGGGGGAGTGCAGAAGGAGCCAGGAAGGCTTGAACCTCCTCTCCCCCTCAGGGAGCTGACTGGTCCACATCCCTCAGCCCACTACATGTACAGAACAACCACTTAATCACAATGCTTATTCAAATCAAGCCAATGCACAGTCCTCTATTTGCTCAAGTACTTACTATGCACAATCACTCCACGCTTTAGGGATGGGACTGTGGCACAAGTGTTTACGACTAGAAATTGTGTCAAGCATGGAAAAGCTTTGATTACTGAGTTTTATGTCCAGTGGTTGGCAAAAAATATGCAGTTATGAAAGTGCTGAGCAAGAACAAATATGGTCACAATAAGAAGATATTACATGAACTATTAGTTTAGTCAATTAGGGTAGAGCATATTGTTTGTAACAGTTTACTGAGTTCGTCAGATGGTTTCTTCATGCACACAGCTTTTAAAGCCTAATTTTATATCCTCCCCAAATGGTGTAAACATACACAATACAACCTTCACATGTAGAGTGCTTCTGTCCGTTTCCTCAGCGTGAATTCAGGGTAATTACTGTGGGGAATGGAGCATGATATCAGGTGACATTTTTCACCCCCGTTGCTTACGCCACACTTCTAATGAGGAGACTTCTCTCTAATGAGAACTGGTCTCATTGAAATGATGAATTGCCTCATTTTTGGCGATTCCATCACCAGCTGATAAAGAAAAGAGCTCTTCCATAAACCCCATAACAAGCGCACGAAGCTGCGCGTTTACAGCTTTGGGAACGCAAGGGCATCAAGTCCTATTTTTGTCTAACACACTGCTCGCTATTTGCCTGGTTGCTCTCACGGTTTTGCGGCTGGACTGACAAGTGGAGATGGAGGAGAGCAAGAGTGTGAATTTTGCACTACTGACAGCATGCACACCTGCTCCTGGCCTTTTGGAGGGCCTCCAAACACCTGCTGCGGCCGTGGATGGAAAGACGAGTTCGCAAGTGATCACAAACCAGTTTGATCAACGTTGAAAGCGACCCGGCTGGACTCGGCATCCAACCTGAACACTTCAAAGACGAGAACTACCAGATCTGAAGCTTAATGATAATGTGATTATACAGGGCAGAATTAACCTCTTCTTTCTAGTTGACAATCAATAAATACCATTCCTCCCTTGTGAGAGAGACTTTCATATTGTTATTGCTGCAACTGCCAAATGTATTTAACTGCAAGTCTCTTTCCTGGTGTTTGAACCTATTCCCTAGCTTTGAATTATTCACTACAAAATGCAGAGTCTTATGCCCATTTTTTGTCAGTCTGCCAGCCTCAATTATGTTCAAGCAAATTGATTCATATCACCAAAATCTCTGCATAATTGAGGTGCAGAGTCTCAGGTGTAATATTTTACTGTTATTCACTGTCTCATTTGAGCACAGGATGTTCACAGTTCTGTCAGCAGTCTCCATGGCACCGTCTGTAACAAAGATGGAGATTAGTTGAATCCCTCATTTAAGGTCCCATGTCACTAGGAGGGAGACAGTTGTGCTGTTTCTGGAGGAGGGGATGCAATAAAAGGTGGCAACAGGTCGTCTATTTCCAACATCGGCAGCAGGATTGTGGGTCTGCTCAGACTCAGGTAATGTTCTTTTCACTTGTTGTTGAGGTGATTTAATGAAGAGCTGAAGGACTGGCCCAGCAGTTAGTGTTAAAGGTTTGATCCCCTGTGTAGCCAGATGTGTTGAAGCATCCTTCAGCAGCATAAATAACTCCTCGCTCCATCTGCAACCCTTCTAATCAGCAGCAACTTAGTTGGTTTTCAGCTAAAACGGAGGAAAAGAAGATTTCCCGCTCGAGGGATCAATAAAAGTATATCAAAAATTCAGGGAGGAAAATAAATTCTTCTTCTGGTGCCTCGTTGAAATTCATGTTGCCAATTGCTGTTCATGTTAATTAACCTTTGCTAAGTGCCTGGATGTAAAATAACCTGCAATGCACCACTGCATGAAAGCTGCCTGATTCATTCAGACCTACTCAGACATACAGAGGGTATGGAGGAACCCTTATACATTATATGTCCATTATATCCTGGTTGTTTAGGTTGTGACCCCTGTTTGAAGTTGCATGCATATTGGATATGGTATAGTGAGTTTTTTTAATTGTCAATGACAAATTAAGGCTAGCAAAAATCTATATATTTTTTAACAACAACCTAACCTATGAAAAGACTAAAACCAGTAGTGACTTGATCCAACTTACAAGTATTGTCTGTGTAGCCAAAGCCTGATATATGTAAATAGTTGTCCAAGGACATTAAAAATGATTGTGAAGTCGTGAATGCATTATGATGAACATGAGCACTGCAGTTATTATGAGTAAACATTCACTGTCCTCCTGCTATAAACACTCACCAGAGAACAAAATGTGTATTAAACCATGACTGAAAATAGTCCCCAACAAATGCACTATTTACTGCTGTTTATGCAACATGATTAAAACAACTACAGAGCTCTGCTGTTTTGGGAAACGATTTGGCCTTTCGCAAAAAGGAAAATACATGTTTTCAGTAAAAAACAAAGGAAGCGACCAAACAAGGTAGTGAAGTTGCATTAATGCGTGAAAGCATTAAGAGGTGGAGTAACACATTCTTGGTTTTAGTCTTTTCATGGGATTTGCTGACAATAAGAAAAATGTAAAATAACACCACCTTTATCTTTCAAAAAATTTTTTTACTAATCTACCTGCAGTTTTACACATTAATGGTGTCTTTGGGGCTCTGCAAACTGTCCAATATTAATAATACTACTACTTTAATAATATCACTAATTATAGTGAACCTAATATGTCTCCATTTTCTAGTAGTTTTTCATTTGTTACTTAAATATTTTCCATGAAATATTTCCATTTTTGGAAACCCACTCACTGTAGCCTTCTGTTGCCTCACTGTGAAGGACTCAAATCTTGTACCAGTGTGACAAAGCTCTAACAATGTCGTTAGAAAGGACATGAAAGAGAGGAGAAAGTGAGAAGTGATCAATGAGCCACCATGCTGTTCATGATTATTTTTCACCTGTGTGTGTGTGCGTGTGTGTGGGTGTGTGTACTGTTCAGGTGTGTTCATCCAAAATCTCTCAAAATGGTTGTGCATTTCTAAATGTGTATGTCTGGTTTTATTCAAGTGTACTGTACAGGTGTGTATGTGGGTCACATCATCACCTTTCATTACTGCTGTCCCACTTTTGGCTCCACTGCTGCTGTGCTGTTTGATTTCTTGGTCAGTTTTTATCCAAAACCCTGAGCTTTCTTCAGTGAGTACATGTGGTCACAGTGCCCCCTACAGGTACAAGGAGGCTCTGCAGTTATTATCCCTTATAGGATATTATCCTTACAGGTGTGCAAATAATTGGTGTCAAATCAAGAGAGCATTCATAATGTGTGACTACCTTATATTTTCTTTTTATTTCGGATCGAGCACTAATATCTAAACAAAACAAAACAACAATAATATAGAAAATGTATATAAAATAATATATAAATTACCTGTTGTTCTGACATAAGTGTTTGTCATAACTGAGACAAAATGCACCATCCAAGAGCCTATTTCCTTTCATAAAAACAGTTTCATAGAAGACAGAAAAGATTGCATAACATAAGAAGTCAGAACGTCATGAACACATTTTCCTGGTTCAGGTTAAAGCCTGATAGAAATGCAAATGACGCAGGGAGGCTTTTGGAAAATGCTGCCCCATAATTACAGCAATCGAGAACAATTTGAATAATGTTAAACACAGCGAGATGAGTGCAGTTTAAATAGGAGTCGGTTCAGCCAAAAACAGCTGGGTGGCTTTTTTTCTGGGCAGGTGCAAAATGCAAAATGAACTTCAAATTTACTAGACAATAGGGTACATATGTCCTAAACTTGTTATTCAGGCTTTATTGCATGCAGAGCAAAAAAAAAAAAAAAAAAAAAAAAAAAAAAGACTAACTAGTCATACTGTATGTTGACAACAGAGGGAGCCAGAGCCATTTATTGGAGATAACATATCTTTGAGCAAGGTTATTTTCTCTTTAACCAGTAGTTGGGGGCAAGAGTCAGTTTCTTGATTCCTGGAGTGAGTAGTGCAACCATTACAATCAAACTAAAGTTGGACCCACCTTCGTTAGAGAAGCAACCTTTATACCAGTGTACCATCTTGCTAAAATTTCCACATACAAATAAAAGATAAAAATATATATACTTGTATCTCAAGATCTTCCAGTCACATGTCGAATCATTATGATGAAAACTGATGTGGGACTGATGTGGACTGTGTTTCTTCCAACCTTTACTTGATCACAGCTCATACACGATTTGTGTGGCTTAAACTGCCATTAAAGGAGGTACAATAAGGAAATCATGTTGACACTAATGCAGCCAATCATTTTGGCTGCATTAGTGTCTATTACATTTATTTCAAATGTAATAAGCATTGTAGTCTATATGCAAATAGTACAGGAGGTGATCTGTTTCCTTTTAAGGTGGACTTTTAAGGTTCACCAGCTGTCTCCAATTTGGCCGCTGAGGTGTCAAGTCCAATTTTATGCCCCTCTTGTTTGGCATCGTTGTGTCAGGTACTGGTCAGAATCACCAGTTAAAGCGTCTCTGCCCACGTGTCCCACAGTGACCCTGTGCTGGACCACAGCCTGCACGTCTGCACCATGAATACAACTTGTACACATCACATGTTGTAGCTCTGAAACAACCTTAATTGGAAAGGAGAAATGTGCAGTCGGGGGCTGATTCCTCTGGTGGGATGTAAATTTAATGGAGGCTCACTCTTCCTGATTAAGCGTGGGCCACCGGGGTAGAGTGTGATTATAGGGACTATCACTAGGTATTACAACTTGACGGCATTTAATAGATGCTGCTGGACTTTATTACCTGCGGTTGTAATTAAGAGGAGTCTGACATTATTTTAAGTGGTAGTCAGTCTGGCTCGCTCTCTGTTTTTCTCCTTGACAGCTCGGTGTTTTGAGTGGGAGGTTATAAACTCTCTGACCCATGTGCTTTTATCTAAAGCAAGTTCCCAGTCAGAGTATTCATGTTTGTTTGTGTTAATGAGCGGATGTGGAAGGGTTTGTGTACAGTATGTAATCTAGAGCCGAAACAATTAGTCAATTACCAACCAGCGATAAATTAATCATAATGAATAATGTTAGCAAAAAGGCCAAAAATGCACTTGCACCAGCTTCTCAAATGTAAATATTTTCCTGGTTTTATTAGTCCTCTGTGATAGTAAACTGAGTATCTTTCGGCTTCTCAATGTGGGTTGAACAAAACAAGACATTTGACATGAACTTGAGTATTTTTCATTATTTTCTAACGTTTTATAGACCAAATATAAATGTAATCTACTAACTGAGAAAATAATCTCATTGCTAGATACAGCCCTAATGTAATCCACGTGAGCACTAATGTACATCAGACTCATGGACTGGAGTAGCCTGGATATCAGATGAACATGCCGGAGCTACCACTGAACTCTTAAACATCCAGCAAATTAGGTTAATCTTATGATTTCATCTTATGTTTTTATCTTATTTTTTATTTTTGCAAACAAAAAGGTAAACTATGTGAGAAATAAACATTTAAATTTTAATGCAATGTTGGTCTGTTTTCTTGGAGTGGATGATGACATACTGCCAACTATTGAAACATAAAAACATCACCAGAAACTCTAGCAAGTCCCATGGAGTGGACTGTCAATATCTACATCATCGCATCACATATAATTTTAATGCTTCTGTTGTTGTGGAGAGAAGATATATTACAATAATTAACAGAGGTATTAATTTACTCCTAGACAACACGGTTGTTAATAGCCTAATTAAAAACCATGTCAATGAGTAAATTTTTCAAATTGCTCTTACAAAAACATCAGCCGACAGTATATGACACAGCATTTTTTAGTGTAAGGTTTCACACCTTTACAGTGAAGAAAGGTCAGTGCAGGCGTGGGCCCCCATGCAGCTCTGTAATGTAACTAAAATGGGCAAAATGTTTTGGCAACTGTTTTCTCCCTCCTACACCCCAGGGGAACCCGCCGAGGCCATTAATCCAATAAACTGCTGCTGTTGCACTACCTTGACAGCCGCTTGCCTCCACAGATGAGCTGTGTCTGCTCTGAAGACGTATTGGGCCCAGGAAGAGAGAAAGTTAATTTGACTTGACCTTTCTGGTACTTGAAACAAGCTGTTATATAGGACTCTATGCCACAACTCCCCCCCCCCTTTCTCTCGCCCTGGGAGTTATTATGTGTGATGGCAGTGAGACAGACTCCTCTTCAGTTTCATAATGAACTCTCAGGTCTCATGTTTACAGCGCTGCTACCTGTTTTCCATACTGAGCAGGAGCCAGAAGTGACCTGGACTGGAGCTGTGTGAGGTGAGGTGGTTTAGAGAGAATTAAAAAAAATTCTTCTAGACAGAGGCAAACACTGGATTCTTCTCTATAGTTGACTTAAAAGAGAACACTGGCAATATTTGATATTAATATTAACCACTGCATCATTAATATTCATAGCAAAATTAAAATGAATTGACCTATTTTAGTTTTGTACATAATCATCCGCTGTGCTCATGCTGCAAAACTTGATTATGTCGGATCACTTTAAAGCTGGGAAAATTTTGCAAAAAGAAATAAAAAAAAATAAACAGTGTACAACAAGATCAGTAGTCCACAGCCATGCATCTGTGAGCAGGGCTATGAGTTTAATACTAACTTTCTCACAATGGTGATAACATGTTAGTGTTTAGCAGGTATAATGTTCACCCTGTTCACCATCTTATTGTATTTGTATACAATCATTTGCCAATTAGTGTTAAACAAAGTACAAAGATGATGGGAAAGTCAGTTTTACAACTATATGAACATGAATTACAAATTTGAATTTTGAATTTCTGATGACTCTAAATGAAACGTTTAGGGAGTCAGTGAGTTCCATCCTCTGGGGACCATGAATGTCTGTGTCAATCAATCCAATAAACATTTTCTTTGACTGGAAATTTGACATATCTGACTTCTAAAAACCTGTTTTGCAGTTATGATTGTGTTTTGTGTGTGGACACAAATTGCGCCTTGAATTCCACCACCTGCCTCATGGGAAGACGCTCTGCTCTCATGATGTTATGTCCAGGTAGCACATGTGTCTCCACGCTGTCTTATTTTTAGGTGACTGCTCACATTAAGTCGTTGTTATCGATATTAGACAAGGAACTGATTGATCTTGAGTGAGGATTAACTGTAATTGGAGAGGAAATGTCAATGGCAAATCTGTTAATGTTTTGGCACAGAGGTAACTACAACAGCGCCAACTGTCTGCACCAAACAGCTGCTGTACACAAATTAAGCCAGACACATTTACTCACACTGGCACTATTGGTTAATTTAGATCGGACTGCAAGAAATCATTGACTTTTACGCACACCTTCTAACACTCCGAGTCAATCATCTTCCACTATCAATTGCTCTGTGCGGTCTGATTTGCAGCTGAAGCACTTTTATGCATAATCAATATAATAGACTTCAGCCCACCTCGTTTTTCTCCTGCGCATCCTGCTCTATAGGATGATAGTAAACAGCTGATTGTAATTGGGAAAGTGTTGAATACATGATGGGTCAAGTAGATGCAGATGAAATTAGTGTTACCTCCACTCAGATGAACCTTTCTATGAATTAATTATACAGCAAATTCTTACTCATAAGCTCTGTCTTATGTAGTTTGTTTTTGTTCTCTGAATCTGAAAACATCTTTATTTCTTGGTTATCCAGTGTCAAAGATTTTCTCTTCAGTCAGTCAGTCAGTCTGTCAGTTGGTTGGTCGACCGCTTTGGTCCAGACTGAAACACCTCAACAACAATGGGATGAAGCCTCCAGACTTTGGTGACCCCCTGACTTTAACGCTAGTGCCGCCAGTAGGTCAAAGCTTTCTTATACCCTGTAAAATATCTCTATGAGATGGATACATTCATGGTTCCTAGAGGATTAATCCCAATAACTTTGGTGATCCTCTGACTTTTGAGTGAAATGTCTCAACAACTATTGTATGTATTGTAAATAACTGTAAGCATGTTAGCATGCTGACTTTAACATTTAGCTCAAAGCACCGCGGTGCCTATGTACAGCCTCATACATCCAGCTTATCTGTACACTCATAATCTTGTTATATGAAGCTATTCTACTTCAATGTTTAAATTCAGGGTGATTTTCAGATTGGGATACAACATGTTACATTAGCACAAACACACCACAACAAATACTTTTGGAGTACTCAAACTTCAATACACATTTTCATTTCCAATTATTCCATATTTAAAGGTATAATATTTAACATCCAAATTAAAATGTCTAAAATGACTAGACCTATGTTATAGTTTGTTGGGTTGTATACTTTTCCAAGGTTTCCAACAATTTTAAACCCAGTGAAATCTGTAATGTTATTCAAGGTAACAGCCTGTTTCATTTGGCTGCCTGTCAATGGTGGCATAGAAACACCAGATGATACATCAGAGAGCGAGGAAGGAAATCAGCGAATGTAACTAAACATAATGTGAATTTATCTTGTCAGTAAGCATTTCTGACTGAGTCACGTCCCATTGTCTCGATTGAGAGACCCCCTAGTGGCAGAAGTTGCATGCATTTAAACCATTATGTTAGTTTTGCATCTCATTTTATGTAAATGATGCTCAATGATTACCAGTTTCTATCCAATATATTTCCTTTAACTCTCAAAAGGAAGGCCGACTTTTACATCCAATACATTTCCTGAGCAATATCAAGTCATTACTCTTTACTGGAAGATCCGCTTCACAGTAATTTCCTGTTATAGCTTTTTTGCTGGCTACAGGGAAAATCTTTGCCAAGTGTCTGCCTTGTATAGCCAACTCAGTTTTAGCTTATAGGGAAAAATGTATTTAATACTTTGCATTTGGTTATATATGAAGTATTTTCATGTTTGGTTGATGGGACCGTCAGTTGGGACGTTATAACAGCACTGTTTGTTAAAGATTGTTTGACCTGGAAAATGGCTACTGCAGCTTCCCTCATTATTCAGCATGAATAAACATTTAGGAAAAGTACAAGCATCTCTTTAGAGTAGTACATTCCACTGTACATGGAAAAATAATCGCCTCTCATCCCGGATCTGTCTGTATCAGTCTCTGGGTAGAAATGGGGATTCAAAAAGCTGTGCTGATGCAGGAACCCTTTTACACTTTCTTTATTGCTCACACACACTTACCCCTATTCATATACAGTATGTGAATGTGTTGTCTGAGGGCATGGTCTGGTTCGATCCTCCTCCGTGTTCGCAGATAGAAGTCTATGAGTCACTGACTGGGATCTTTCAATGATCTCATCCACTCCACCTATTTCCACCTCCCTGTCTTTTCTATCAATAATAGCATGTGCAGTGCCAATGATTCTTCTTGTTCCCATCGTATAAATTACTGAAAATTGACAACATTAGTTCCCAATGACAGCTGGCAGCTGTAGAGCCCAAATGGGACTGAATAATATGATGCGAAAATCTTTTGCTGTCACGCACAACAATATAATTATAGATGACGTGTTTATAATGTTTTTCCATCAGATGTCCTGTGCTGCTTTTTCAGTGTGTTCACTCTTGCACCTCATCCATTAGCCCCCATCCACTGTTCCTGACATTCCTCATTTTCAAACTCATACAGTGGGAAGCAATGGAAAATAGTAAAGGATCCAGTGGATTTGGCTGCTGAGGGACATCAGAATGGGTCTGGGCAGAGTGTTTTTAGAGCTCCCTGTCCTAGTTAGGCAGGGCAGGGGATTCTTGCCTGAGTGTTAGGTGGAGTATGAGCAGTGAATTATTCAGTGCAGCTTCCTTTAGGCATGCTCACACTCAGCGGCTTTTACACACACATGCAGAGCCACTGCAGACACACACGTCTTTAAAGACGTTTATGCCGGGTCACAGGGACAGCAGAGGCGTCCTCAGATCAATACTGAGCAGTTCAGCTTGGACCACTGACAGCAATCTGCTTCCATCTGATGTATTATCTGTGTGTGTGTAATGGCTTCTCAGGAAACACAAGTGACACGGAGAATGACACGATAAAGATACAGATCTCGAAAATTGAATCAATAGGATTCCTGTATATGGGCATGAATTGTCCAATTTCTCGTGACAGTCAGCAGGACTCTTTCGTGCTTGCATCACGTTTCTTTGAGTGAATAAAACACTACATTTATGAAGTGCGCTGGAGTCACAGGGAGGGAGTCGGGGTGGATGGTGGGCGTTCAACGTGCAGGACATTGACACCAGAATCCAGAGCTTGTCTCCAATCGGTGGTTAGGTTTATGCAACAAAAGCACTTTGGTTAAGGTTAGTAAAGACCTTCTCAGTTTGTGAAATACTCACATTTAATAATAGATGTTAATAATAGTTGTGTTAAAAAACTGAATCCATAGAATTCATGAACATGGACACAAATTTTCCATTTGAAAGTTGTGCTGAACATGACAAAAAAAAAGTGGTGCCCATGTACACAAATCCTATAGATTAAATTTGGTGACTATTTAACTAACTGCTGTGATACTGGGCTGATACGCTGAAAAGGTGTCGGGCACGATTTCTGTTGACCAGCTGCTATCACAGAGTGAGTTGGACAGCTCTCAGTTTCTAAGTGTCATGAAACTCAGTGTGAAGCTTTGAATTGTCACTTCAGGCTTCAAAACCAATCTCTGCAGTTGGTAGACTTAACAGACAAGAGTCACGCGACACTCTGCAATGTTTTCAGCACCTCTCACACGTGGACGAGCCTGAAAACGTGACCCACTTCAACGCCTCTACCAGTACAATTTGAACTGTGGTGACTTTGGCAAAGTCAAAGACAGGACATGTGAGGGTGATGTGAAACTGAAAGCTATCAGGTGAGTCAGTCTGTCAGTCAATCAGCTGGTATTTAGGTCTTAGTCACTTAAGACTAGCTAACAGCTAGAGTCTGTTCATGGTCATAGATTTAGACATTTCTCCTTTAGTGATTGAAAGCACAGCAATAAGATAGATTTGCCCATTCATCATACAGTTTGTGTTTCGTTAATGTCATTATAAAAGTCTGTCTTTCTCGCATTAATTCAGTCACGTTCAACTCATGTGACCTTCCATAAAAAAAGTTTCCAATGAGTTCTACACAGTGCAGATTTTAAAGTTGGGAAAAGAAAATATTGGATCAGTACCCTGAGTCGAGGTATTGGAATCAAAACAGAAAAAGATGGATGGGTGCATCACTGATCTTTGTGTGTCAGTTCAACACAGCTTGCACAGATTGCAAACCAAGACTGAACACACAGAGCAACTACTGTATATACAGTACAATAACTCAGTATTTGTCATGTTGATCTTACTTTCACATTGGTCATGAAAATGATGAGAATATTCTGAGATAAATATTCAATTTTAAAAAGCACTTTAATGTGAAGTTGCAGGATTAAAAATTTATCTCCCTGTACTTCCCTTCATTCAATTTTTATACTTTTTAAAAATTTTTAAATCCGCCACCACCTTTTATCCATATCCTCCTTATCAAACTCACCTCCCACTCAGCTGGGCAAAAAAAAGGACAAAATAAGAATAGGAGGAAAAAAAATCAGAAACACCTAAGATTTAATATGCAAACACTGTCATTGATTTGCTATACAAATGTATTGGACGCATGTATTTTCATGTGTCATCAGCAGCACCAAACCAAGAAAGAAAACATATTATTACTACAAAGTGGGTTTTCGAAAATAATTGTGGAAAATATTCCCTGTTCACTCACTGCGTAAAGTCATGCTACAAATCATTTTGCACCAACACCTTTACTGTATTGGGGAGTGAGGTAGGACTCAACAGCAACACACTAAAACAGAGAGAGTTGGTTGTGTCCTTTATTTCCAAAAATGCAAATCTTCAGGCACGTAAACTCAAACTGAAGGATGGGTAACAGTTTCAGTGTCACAGGGAAATCACAGGGACGTTTACTCAGCATGGCTCACCATGTGGGGTCGTGTCTGGGAAATGCCATAACAGCCACAGAGACAGGCAGACAGAAACTGAGAATGCAGAGGCAGAACAGATACAGAAGGCTGAGGCCAACTCAGGGCGACCTCAAGGCAGGTTTATCAAAAAGCAGGCGAAGTTGCCAACAGAGAAACAATTCAAAGGGGTTAGCACAAGAGTCACATGAGAGAAGAACAAAGCAAAGGGAAAGTGAAGTGAAGTGGCTTATATAGAGTCCTGATTGCTGATAGACAACAGCTGGGTGCACAGGTGAGATGAGGTGGGCGTGGCTACCAGGTCAGGTGAGGCAGAGGAGGGGTAAAGTACTGAGTCTAAGGGTGTAAATCTATGGCAGGTGAACAGTGACTATGAACTAAACTATGACAGACAGAACAGAGACAGAAAGACTCAACTAAGACAGAGAGACTGAAGAACTGAGGAGGCTGAACTATGACAGGGCAGAGCTCGGACAGGACAGGACAGGACTCAGACAAGACAGGACAGAACCTGGACTCAGACAAGACAGGACTCAGACAGGACAGGACAGGACTCAGACAAGACAGGACAGAGCCCGGACAAGACGGGACAGAACCTGGACTCAGACAAGACAGGACTCAGACAAGACAGGACAGAGCCTGGACAAGAAAAGACAGGACCTGCAGTGATTTCAGATTAAATGAAAAACTTTAAAGACAAATTCTCATTGAAGCCAGAGACCATAAATAGCTTTAAAAGTCAATCAATGGGCTGTATTACAAACTGCAATTAGAGACACTGAGTGAGCTTTAATTGCAGCTATTTCCCTCCAGATAAAAAAAAAAAAGAATTAGTTCATTTCATGGGATAAACAGTCCTCTCACATTAACAGCACTGGCCCCATCATATGTGAGTGTGTGCTGCTCCCTGACAGGTCTGAGCCGGGCACGGTGCACCGGGACAAGGGGAGGTGGGTGGTGGGAGGCGGCTGTGATGTTGGGTGGTGGGAGTGGAGGAGGAGGAGGGGGGGACTGATGGATGTGTGACGTTGGCGAATTGCAGCAAATTGCCAAACTGTACGTGAGGAGAGACCCAGCCAGGACGCACTGGATACAGCAGATCTGAGGAGGGGAGGCGAGAGGAGGCGAGGGGGTGGGGGGATCCGACAGAGGCAGGAAAAAAAAAACACCTCCATCAACAGGGAGTTGCATGGATGCACGGGGACGGAGAGCAGGAGACCGGCTCTAGACACATCAAGGGTCCCGTCAAGAGGTCTGGTGTCTGCACCAAATCAGCTTCAGGGATGTAGTCGAAGCGGTGCGGAGCTCAGCCCACCCGAGCTCATCAGCATGAAGAAGCACTCCGCACGGGTCGCCCCGCTGTCCGCCTGCAACAGCCCGGTGCTCACCCTCACCAAAGTGGAAGGTAGGATGAGTTCGTGTCCGCCTGCAGCACCCGCAAAACTGGGGGCTGACTGCCAGCCAGCCCGCCAGCCTTTTTTACCACAGCATCCTCTAAAATTAGCAGCATCCCTCTGTTGACCTGACAGATGGAGGATTTCAGCTGATATGTCTCTCTCTACTTTCATCCGAGCGTCAACTTTACAGGCAGGGAGACAGGAGTCAATCGGGCGAGCAACTTAACTGTCAAATCTGTGATGCAACATTCGTGCAAGCCAATGTTGACATCATGCAACAATTTCACATCCTTTTCAATCATGCAAACAATTTCACGTACTGATCAGCTATCTGCATGCAAGAGTCGCCAAATGCATTCTGTGTTTCATTGCATTATTTATTTATTTTCTTTCATCATGTGATGTTGCTGAAAAACCCCCAAATCAAGCCAGAAATAGAGCCTGTGTTGTCCAAATTACTGTACGCATTGATTTTTATTTATTTATTTATTTATTTATTCATATGGTTGTTATTTGGGAATAATAATAATTAAAAAAACATGCTGGCCAGATGAACACTGCTAAATTTGCTGGTCCATAGGGAGGATCTTAAGTTGTTATTGCAGCAGGGATTCCCCTTTCACCCTCCACCCATCACTGTGAGAGTCACAGCTAAAATACTAGAGCATCACATCAAGGCAGCAATAAACATGTTAACAGTCCCTTTAAAAGCTTTTATCTGCAGCTGTAGTGGCTTCATGATGGTCTCTTGTAGTGGATTTGTCTTGTCTGAGAGTCCCTCTGATCTGCAGGGGCACAACTGGCATTTCCTGCTCACATGACATCATTAAGGGACAACTCCTCTCTGACTCCTTATAGGTGTGTGTGTGTGTGTTGCCGCATCACTGCCAGCACATCTGTCCTGATGTTCTGAGCGACTGTATTGTCGTAGCCCTCCTCTACAGTATGCCTCCTCTGATGTTCAGCCTCATGCTCGTGCAAAGGAGCGTTGTTATGCATTTTTTAATCCACCCCTCAGCACAGAGGACTACTGAATGTCTCACTGTTTGGCATAAGCGCAGGGTAAACACTGAATTGGCCGGTGATTTCACAGCATTTTAGCACCTTGCATCCGAAGTAATCCCTCGCACATTTGCATCTCTCAGGCAGCCTAAAGAAAAAATGAGGATTAAGTTGAATTAATAAGTGATTTGTGCATACAAGCTGGCGTACACTTGTCTCGATAGCCTCATTATTTTATTCATTTGTGCACGATTAAAACACATGTATCCATGTCGTGGCACGTGATTATGGTGATTTACAGATAAAGTTTGATCATGTTATGTTAAGAGAAGGTTGCTGGCAGCTGTAATTTGTGCAATGCAGTAAAGCAGTGCATAAAAAACACAGCGACCAATCAACTTATGACAGCACATTAAGAGGAGCAACTTTGCCAAAATGTCAGTGCAGCATCTAAAAAAAAAAAGCTGTTTACATTTGCAAAAGTTGATTATGAAAACAACAATATGAATACTTGAAATGAGTTACTTGAGTTTCCTTCTCTGTTAAGATAGTTTTGGGAGTCAAACGTGAGCTCCAGAGCTTGCAGACGAGGACCTGTCAGTGGAGCTTAACTCTATCTGTACTCCTGTTGTTTGAGTTCACCACAGTCTGGAGTATTAATGTGGAAAATATACTTCATTATTCATAATTAATGACCAGACCAGCTGCTCGAATTTGAATGAGGAGTTTTCATGCAGTCTTATACGGACACTGCAGAAAACTATCAAATTGAGATGCTGAAGCTGTTTAAGCTGTGCTGCATATATTCAGTCACTGTAAGGCTTAACCTCAGAACAACCACTGCTGCTGGA